>OY660871.1:13606299-14984448 GCA_962446985.1 Xyrichtys novacula
AATGATAAATAAACACGCTGACAAGTGACTAAAAGGTTGTACATCAAATGACAACAAAACTGACAACTTAATACCTTTGTTCAACTGTTTTGACAGATTTCTTTTTCACATCCTGTCTTCTGTTGAGGTTTCATTCGCTGCCAGGCTTGCTATCTATGCTGTCAAAACCTGGTCCAGGTCAAAGCCTGATGTGGGAATTATGGAGTCTGGTTCCTCAAACTGGGCTAAGAGCCAATCAGGTAGGTACTTTCTAAGGCAGCCTTTTTTTTCTAATGACACAGTGCATCTAATATCATTTAGGGTAATTTACTGATTTGAGAGAAATTCTACAACATCTGTCAGATTTGACCTGCAGGGGCTTACCCAGCATGCCTCTCTCCTCCTGTTCTCTGAGGCTAATCTGAAGTGGCATCTTAATCTTGTTCCTAGTCACAGCAAACATGCCAGGAAAACACTGAGGTAATACCAGAGGTAAAACCCTTTACATGAGACTAAACGTGTATGGATATTACACTAACCAGTGTGCACCCTGAGGTTTATGCAAGTACAGGATTACATGAGGATTTACAGTGAAATGTAAATAACACCACTTTTAGTGTGTACTTATTCAAATCATGGAAAACTACCAAAAAGTGCAGGGACAGGAGTTAAGTGTCAGAAAATCTGCCTGATAATTGACTCCAGATTATACTTTCATGTACCTTTGTCAAGTTTTTTAAAGTAGGAATATCTCACTTCAAAGACTTGATATGTTTTTGGTGTGTAGTTGATATTGATTGTGTTGTCTTAAATTGAGACATTTTTCTGGACATATCAGGTCAAAGCGACTTAAACTAAGTCAAGCCAGACTTTTCATGGGACAGAAATTGTCTAGTGTTTCCCGACTGCTCTCAGCTGACTCTCTTACGATGTGTCAGACACGCAGAACTAAACAGAAAGCACAAATACAGGATCATATAAATGATACGGACTGGATAGAACTGGTGCTCACCTGGAACCAGGTCTCTTTGAGAAAAGGGAGGGACATTGTACAAAAGCATGGGCTCCCTGCAAAGGTCTTCCCTAAGGATTCCATATCTGTACTGACGGCCCATGCATTACATTATTTTTGTGCCTTGTTAACTCAGTCTAACACCTCTACCCCAGGTCATCCTGGCCATTTTTCAATCTCTGCTCCATTTTCTACCACAGGTTCTCTTTACAATGTGATAACTGGTCCTCACAGCTCAGCAGATTGAGAAAAAATCAGACACCTGTTTTCTACATTTTATTCTTCCCTCTATAAAGTGCAAAGGGAAATAAAATGTCAAAGGTGCCATAAAACAACAGTAACATAAAGAGCCGAGCAGAGATAAAAACAAGGCTCAGAGACCATAAATAGATGATAAAATAATAAATGGAAAAACCTAAGAGCAGTTTCCTTTCAGACCAAGGCTGTTCAAAGTACTTCTGACATGTCTCTTTATCTAATCTGATAAATAATTTAGCTGTTAACATAACACATACACAGATTACTACAATAAACAGAGCTCATTGTTTCAGCGAGATGAGAAGCAGACGCAGAGAAGAAATGAAATAACCTTACATAAGGGGCTGAAGTTCCTGCTCAGATATAGAGGAATTATGTAGGTAATGTTTACCACCTGTAACCTGCTGTAATGACGACTGAGAGGAAGATTTCACCTTTATCTTTTTTCCTCTGCTTCTTCAGATGTGACACCGCAGTTACTGTCTGACTACCTGCCATAAATCCCACCTTTGTGCATATCAGGCTTCAGTTTTTATTGACATTGACTCACACAGGTATCAGATCACCTGTGTGGAGGAAACAGAGCCATTCAGTTTAAAGGTGATCCGCTTTTTATGAACCACAAGACACATTTTCAACGAGCACAACAGGTGATCTCCTGAAGTTCTTCAGCTACAAATTACACTTACGTCACCTAATAACACCCAAACACAAACACCCTCCTATGAACACCAATCCTCTTTGAATTCCTGACCTGATGAAAGCAGTGTTTGTTTTTCTGATCACTGTATTTTCTGGTCACAGATTCAAATCTACTGCAGCTCAGGATTTGTGTTTTGTGATAAAGAATCAATCATCAGCTACTAAGTGCCTTGCCATAAAAATAGATAATGCAGATTTATAACAACGATAATGTTCTCAAGACACAAGGAAAAAAAGTGGACTGTGCATCATAGTCACCGGTAAAACAAACAGATCACAACTCAGACTCTCTGGCTCTTCTCCAATTTAGCTACTGAGATCTCAAGCCAATGTGCCATCCATGGTTTCAGTCATGAGGACTACAAAGACCCCGCTTCAAGGTAGTGGAAGTCCTGAAAACACAGGAGAAGATTCTCTTGCCAGCTCCATCCTGTTCACATTGTATACATCAAACTTCAAATACAGCATTGAGTTCAGCCACATCCAGAAATACTCAGATGACAATGCTATCGCAGCATGTATCAGAAAACGGACAAATGGACAAGTCACAAAAACTGCCTCCTACTCAACACCTCAAAGAATCAAAGTATCATAGACTGACGCAGATCAAAACCCCCTCTTCAGACATTGAACATCTGGATAATAAGTTGGACTGGTCTAAGAATATAGACTACATCTACAGAAAGGGACAGAGCCGCCTCTTTTGCCTGAGAAGACACCGATCAATAGACATCTGTATCAAGATGCTGCAGATGTTTTATCAGTCTGTGGTGGCAAGTGTTCTGTTCTACGCTGCAGTCTGCTGGGGAGGAAGCATCAAACACAAAGACGCAAGACGTCTCAACAAACTGGTGAAAAAGGCTGGCTCTGTGGTTGGATTCATGTTGGACTTATGTGGTGGAGAGATCTACAATGAGAAAGGTGGAGGATATTCTAAAGAACATGGATCACCCACTTCACAACACCTTGATGGACCAAAGGGCCAATGGTGGTGGACGGCTCCTCTCTCTTCGCTGCAGAACAGAAAGATTCAGAAGATCTTTTGTACCAACAGCCATCAGGCTTTGTAACTCTTCTATAAATAGTAGATAACTTTTAGAGACATGACAAATGAGACTACAGACAACTGAATTGCCCTTTGGGGATATAATAATAAAGTTCTTCTGAAAAGGTTTATTTAATTTCTAAAATTTGTCCACTGCTTCATTCATCTTGCTGATGACCTATACTGCAACCAGTCACCAGGAGGTGTTGTTTTCACAGAGGCTTCGCTCAGCGAGGAGGCAGATGATGTCTGTTCTATGTACAGTCTATGGTCAGTACACTGTAAACATAAAATCAGTAGATTTTATGTTTTTGTCTGAGATCCCAAATTTTACTAAACTAAACTTTAAACAATTTATCTGAACCCCACAGTTGTGACAAATTTGCTCACTGTTTACCACTGTTGTCGCCTGCAACAGCAAACCTGAACCCGGTGAACCTGGGGCCTATTC
This sequence comes from Xyrichtys novacula, assembly GCA_962446985.1. Lineage (NCBI taxonomy): Eukaryota > Metazoa > Chordata > Actinopteri > Labriformes > Labridae > Xyrichtys > Xyrichtys novacula. Next base: position 13,609,747 of record OY660871.1, read on the forward strand.
TACGAAGCAGGATTACTGCTTAGCGAGGTAACTTTGAGGGTAAGTTTGGGGTTTCCTGTTCTACGACGCGGGTTCACTTCTTAGTGAGGCGAGTCTCCGTGGCAACGTACGCTGAACTGCTAACGTGCTCCACGGCAGGTTAGGTTCCAGATTGAACTCACCGTGTATAAAAACCCCGCCCACTGACCAATGAGCTCTCGAACAAAAATGGCTTGTCCGTTCTCGGAGGATCCTATAGACGTCGGTGCTCCCATTGTCTGAGGAGCACTCCGACACATGAGAGTAGGTTGAACTTGCTTTTCGTAGAATAGGCCCCTGGTAAGCTGTGTGTTTGTGGTGACTTGCCCTCAGGTCAATATTTCTGGATTTTTTTACTATGTAGGATCTTTGGATATTTTCATTGATATGTTTTCATTTTTTACTAAATATTCGTGAGCACATGAGAGCTGAGGAATATACTGAATTACAGCTGTTATCTTGTCCCGTTTATAACTCTAACAAAGCAGGAACGTCTTGTCACAGTGACAGAAATAGGCAGATGAACTCTCCTTAAATTACATAACATGTTTTCAAACTCTCAGTTCAGCAGAAGCCTCCCTGACCGTAAAAAGGATGGTTAATGATTGTGGTCAGGCAGACAATAGAACCCTTCTTAAAGATCCCAAAAGACTGCTGTCTGATCTGATGACCAGTGGGGTACTTTTTCCACTAAGTAATAGTTGATTGTGTTTTGGTGGGGTACCAAGTAACCTTTAATGTTGTTGTTTTCCACTAGAGGGTCACCTTAGGTCTTGGTCAAGCTAAGTCAAATTTAATCCATGCATGGACATCCAGAGAGTACCCTATCATCTGTTACAAGGAGTACTTAAGAGAGCACCACATCAGTTTTAGTTGTTTAAGGGGCAACTTGAAGAGCACTTCATCAGTTTGAATCATTCAGGAGGAAACAAAAGAGGGCTTTCTATTACATCTTACTCATTGGAGGGGCTTCGAAAGGGGCACTTTGTCACTATGAATCAAAAACAAGAGCAGATAGGATGGCACTTCAGTACTTTTCTATCCATCTGAGGGGCACATTTAGGGCACTTTATCCCATTTTCTCCATCAATGGGGCACTTGATCCTGTTTTCTTCAACCAGAGGGGAACCTTTGAAGCACATTATCCTGATTTTCTGACAGAGCAGCACCTGTAAGGCACTTTATCCCATTTGGTTCCCAACAGAGGGGCACCTTTAGGGAACTTTATCCCATTTGGTTCCCAACAGAGGGGCACCTTTAGGGAACTTTATCCCATTTGGTTCCCAACAGAGGGGCACCTTCAGGGAACTTTATCCCATTTGGTTCCCAACAGAGGGGCACCTTTAGGGAACTTTATCCTTTTTTTCTCCAACAAAGGGTAACCTTTAAGGCACATAATCTGGGATTTTTCCAACAGAAGGGCACCGTTAGGGCACTTAATATTTTTTTCCCATCATAAGGGCACATTTAGGGAACTTAATTCTGTTTTTTTTAAACGGATGGGAACCTTTAGGGCACTTTTGCAGTTTCTTTTCAATCCTGGGGTCACATGTTAGGCCAGTTGCTTCTAAAATTCAAAAGGAAATGTCAGATTCTATATATTTACAATTAAGTCTTTATTCAGAAGGCAAACTGCATCTCAGTGATGGGATGAACATGTTAGTTCTAGATTGTTAAATAGTTCTTGGAAAATTCAAACCATAGGAGAGTTTCTTCAACTGTCTAATTCTTTTACTGTCACAGATTCACCTTTGAGTCAGTCTGCTGCTCTGTGGCTCCAGTCTGATGGTAAATTATAAGAGGGATGGGAGATGATGGTGGGACATGTTGATGTGGTGAAAAGAAAGATAGTTCTGTAGACCTTTTCTTTCAGTAATATATTTTATTAGACTTAGTTTTAGTTTCATATTTAATGTCAGGTTCATTTCGATTAAGGCAGAGTTATCCTCTTTAATCAGCGGTACAGGCCTCAATCTGTTCATACGAGGGTTTACCAGCAGAAAGACACATGAACCAAACCTTACAGAGACAAAAGGTAGTGATGCATTTGGTCGCTCCTTCTTAAACTGCAAACAAGATGTGACTGGCAGCAAAAAACAATGAACCAAAAAGATCAACTTAACCACAACATTGTTAACATTCGTATCCAAGAAGTACCGAAGATATGTTAACAGGCTCAAAAAGAAGAAGTGAACATCATTTAACAGCAGTCATTTCCATCATATAATACTGATGAAGAAAACATCCCACAAAGCCCAACAACCTTGTTTAAAACATGTAAAAGAGCAAATGCACTTTATGTAAAAAACCCCACAATGCTACTCGAATGCAGGAATGAATCTGGTTTAATGACCAGGTTAAAACTTCTGAATGAGGGTTCTTTAGACCCAGCTTTATGAACTACCGTGAATGCCGGACAAACTGTTTGACCACACACTGGTGTTTTCCTTTAGACCAAGCGCTGGAATTCCTGTACTTTCAACCATGGATGTTGTTTTCACACATTTCGGGGTCTTACTGACAAACAGGACAAAAAAGTTTCTGAATGTCTGCAGCTGATTGTTTCATCCTGCAGCAGGTAAACTGTCTGTAATGTCTGCATCATATTCCTTAAAAGATCAAAGTGTGCCACAAAAAATTCTTGTTTTTGTGCCTCATAAGCTCAGACAGGATCCCTGCAGAGAGGAGTTTTTTGTCATAGAGGAGGAGTTTTTCACCTCAAACAGCTGATACATCACCGTCTACAAACAAAGCAGACTATGCTGAAAAAAACATTGTAGTCCCACTGAACACAGGAGTTAGTGCTCTATGGCTACCCTCTCTGCTTAGTTTTGGTCTTGCTGTTTGACTTTGTAGTTTCAGTGTTTTGTTAGGCTATATCCTAACATTCGTGTAACAACCAGTGACGGTAAATTTACCCTCTTAGGCAGCTGTAGACACAGAGAGTGGCATAGATCTTTGATTTGAAACACCTCCCACAGTTTAGGAGTTGCTGCTGAAACTGTCAGTGAGTTGTTATTTTGTGGCCCTCTTGTTTCAAGCAGTTAGCTCTGATCTTTGTGAGAGATAAACATCTATCAATGAGGGCAGCAGTAGAGCAGCAACTCCCATGTCCTGTGAGGTTAAACTCCTGTTTTCCTGTGAGTTGTGCATTGGCTGTCTCTAGTTGAGGAAAGCGTCTTCCTCTTTAACAAAAAGCTCTCTCCCTACACGGCTCGTCTCTGTAATGTTCTCAGACACTCAGGCCTGGTTACACTTCTGCATTCAATCTACACTGCAGCATACAACATAGATTCATGTAGCCCTGAACCTTAAGCAGAAACTTGCATACGTAACCTGGCGTGCGCCTTCTCAAAAATGTAAACGCACGTCAAAACACACGCCCTGTGATTGGTCCATTGGGTGGCATTATATTTCCTTTACAACATTTCAGGTGTTGCCGTACATCAGCCACAAACTCTGTCTCCTTCGGCGTCTCCTCTTTTCTCCTCTTTGCGATAACAACTGCGTAACATATCAACTCCACAGTAAGACACTTGGGTTAAGTTGCCATGGTTTCCTGTACATAAACATGCAGAGAATTTGGCAGGGACCCCTGACTGGCACTATGGCGAGAAATTTAGTGTTTAGTACAGCAGAGCAACATGGACACACCAATGCAATAATATGCAGAACTTGGAAAGGCGTGGGTCACTACAGCAAAGCTGGAACCTAAGAGTATACACCAGGCTGTAACAGGTTTAGGCTGAGAACAATGTTGCTAAGACGCAACATTTGACCAACGCTGTAGGCTTACATGAACATAGTAATAATTCAAGTGTGGATGAGCAAAGGTGACTTTACTCGCACCAACTACACTGGCTCTTTATCTGCATAGAGTCAGACTGCGCTGCACTGCCATCCAGGCCATCTGCTTAATATTTCAGCATTCTTTTTACGTCATCACCTGCCTCCTGGGACTCTCCCCATCAATCAGGGTAAACTCCAAGCTGTGACAGATGTGTGAATCAAATTTCTGGGAAAGACTGTCTTTAAATATCGGAAAATTGCCGGGCTTGCATGTGAGAAAGAGAGCTTTCAGACTTTTCAGGCAGAAAATCTTTTCCAAAACTCACTTTGACTTTTCGCAAACAAGGCTGCCATTACAGCTTGTTTCACAGCTGAGGAAACACACTGGATCAATTCAGAAACTTTTCCTTCCTACGATGAAGACCCAAATATATGTTAGAAAACCGGGCCAAGGTGTTTAAATACCTGAATTCCCCCAAAACAAACAACAAAGACTAATCATGTGCACCTATCAGCGGGTTAGCGTGAGACATTTAGGACGGTGAGGATGTCCAATGGTAGACTGGCTCTGATTTGAACTGTGGAAAAAGAAGGAGATTCCTCTGAGCTTTATGGACCCTTACTGGTCTTGACATACGGACAGAGTCCACCTCGGACCAGTTGATCTGTACATAATAACAAAAAAAAGAGCAAAAATAAAGAAGGCAGATGAAGAGTTCATACAGTAATTCATTTACAGCTGAGCTGTGAGACCACAGCAGCTGATCTGATCCCTCAGCGTCTATAAGGGAACCAAAGTGGGACAAACCCCAGTCCCCCCCTGACATCTGTGACATCCAGTAAGAACTAAGTCCACTGGTTCCAGTAATACCAGCAGACAGATGGACAGTCTTGTCGACCTGAAAACACTGCAGTGTGGACAGCAGCCGACCTCCGCACCCTCAGTCTCTCTCTGCTCCGGCGTGGTGCAGGAGGCCGTCCCTAGTAACCCGCCATACCCCCACCCCCCCACCCCATCCTCCTCCTCCTCTTCCTCCTCTCATGCCTCAGTCAGTACAGGCTCCAGCCTTGATGGTGATGATGATGATGCTGGGAGGGGTAGAGTGATGAAGAGGCGGCGAGCTCTCCAGGGCCAAGCTGCTTTCCACACACACACATTCAGTCCAGCTTCTCCTTCTGGACCAGCTTTGGCGCATCAACAAAGTCCAGACCATTAAAGAGGATCAGCCCGCCTGTCACCACACTCGCTGTTCCCCAGAACAAGACATAAGCCAGAGTCTCTGTCCATGTGTCACCTGTAGGGGGCAGCAGACATAGAGTCAGTGAAGGTAATCCAAACCCTAAAGCCTAAACTCTCCTGTTTCTCTGTTTTAATGCTCCAGTTTCAACCTGATCTGTGCAGTTTGTCTTACCAGCCATGAGCAGGCAGATGATGCACATGGAGAACGCCACCACCATGATTATTGGCAGCTTGAAAAAAGACAGAACAAAAAGGTCATGAGCTGCTGGAAGGAGTCTGAGTAAAATCATTAATCCGTCTCTCTGATCTGATTTTACCGTGAGGAACTTCCAGTCTTTGGGGTCTCTCAGTGGAGTCGTCCAATCACCTTCTTCCACAGCATAGTTCCCCAGGAAGATATCGATGGAGTCCTGCATCAAACACACTGTTTGACTCTGCTGTAATTCTGATCTGTACTTCACCAAGTCTTTTAATACCAACTCTACATACTGAATCAGACTCAAGCTGTCTGGAAGCGTCAAGTCTTATATGTGGTCCTTTTCAAAAGCCACAAAATCACTCAAATTCTTTCCACATATTTCTGAAAAGTTCTAGAAAATTTCAGGACAGTCTGCCGCCAAGGTTTTCCAAGGCTTTTACCAACATGTCTCTAATGGCTTAAATGATTAAATCCTATTTTTAATCAACAACAGTGCAAAGACAATGTATGAAATGTTAAAACTTAAATATATTGTTTTATGAAACACACATTTTATTTGATAGAAAACCATGAGGGCGAGTACTGCGTGAGGTCGGACTATCCGTGGAGGGTCATGTGCTCCTCAGAACGACAAACAATGTCTAAACATTTATTTTGTAGGGCTAGTGTCCAGGCGTTTTGACTCACCAGAGTCTTTGTCAGAACATAGTGAACTAATTACAGACACCTGTTTAAGTGCATAAAAGGTAAGTCATGTGACATCTTTGAAGATGAGTGGGCCAAAATTCCTCCACAGCGCTGTAAGAGACTCATTGCGAGTTATCACAAACGCAGTTGTTGCTGCTAAGGGTGGCCCAGCCAGTTATTAGGTTTAGGGGGCAATCACTTTTTCACACAGGGCCATGTCGGTGTGGATTTTTCTTCTCCCTTAATAATAAAAACCTTCATTTAAAAACTGCATTTTGTGTTCACTTGTGCGAAAAAATAAGAAATCAGGAAGGGGGCAAAGACTTTTTTCACACCACTGTCGACTGCATATGACAGATCAAAAATGGCGAGGCTCACCTGTCTGAAACCGTCAGAGAAGTTGTTCTTGTAATATCTGATCATGGAGTTCCAGCCGTCCATCAGCAGACCCCACTGAGTCCTCTTCCCTGTCCTGACCAATCAGGAACATCTTAGTTAGGAGTCAGTAGGATCTGAATTGTCACTTGACTCTCCTGCTGCAGCTGAATTTTCAAACTTCCAAGAGCACATTTTTGTTCATTAGAGAAGTGAACTCTTGTCTTTTAGCTTTAACTTGGTTTCAGACACTTTCAGACTTTTTACTCTGTCGCTGAGTTTAGAGTTAGTGTGTGTGTGCTTTATTTGTGGGGTCGCACCTGGTGAAGTCGGTCTTTAAGGCTCCAGTTCCTGCGTACTGTTTGGCACAGGCGTCAGCGTTATCTGCCCACGCTGTATGTCAAAAGACACACACACACACACACACACACACACACACACACACACACACACACACACACACACACACACACACACACACACAGGTCAAAATCACTCACCTTTAAAGTGAGTCTGCTTATCAAGTTTAGAGGTATATCTCACCATTCTTGTACATCTTCTCAAAGTCTGCCTGCTCTTCAACCAGCTGACCCATGTGGAGGACTCCCATTCTCTGCAGGCGCACACAGACATAACAGGTGTACACATTACAGGTGGATCCTTTGCTTTCTTCCTGCTCAGTTTGAACACCAGAGGGCACCGTCAGCCTGATCAAACATCAGGAGGACAGTCTTTAGACACGTAACGGACAAATAACCAGCGTAAATCATTTCAATTATTTTTGTTTTTGTTTGTTTTGTTTAAAATATCCATTTGTTTTACAGTGTTTGACTAGGAGAATGAAATGACTTGGAAAAAAATTAAAATTATGAAGTATTTTTAGGCTTTGAACTGAATGTACATTATTTTTCACTTCATCCTGACTGTGTACACATGCCAGACATCACCAGTTTTGTTGAGACAAGCAGCGGACCAACCTCAGCGTCAGAGGTGACGTATGAACCAAAAAGGGTTTTTGCACCAGACTTTTAATCGAAGGACATTTTGAAGTCATTTTTTTGCTTTATAACTCAGCTATGTTAAAACTTGATTCTGATTAGTCCAAATAAACTACAGTACAAAAAGCAAAGTTCTGAGATATTCATGCAGTAGTCCTGTCAGCCTTGTCCCACATGACCGTCAATAAAATTCTTCAAGATGCTGTGACTGAGTTGATCATCTTTGTGATGGCATTTTCAAGATTAATTCATTTGATGATTGTCTGTTTGAATCCCCAGTGGTCCACTCATGCAAACATCACATTCAGATTAACACAAATGATAAATTATTAAAAGCTCAAGACCAGACAAAAACAAGCCAACAAAACCACCCGAAATAATCTTATAGTGCTACTTACACTGAGCTGAGACTGCAGCGAGCGTCGGGCCAGTAGACTCTGGATAACGTTGGTTCGATCCAAACAGTCCATGCAGTTACTGCGAAATGTCCCCTCCTGACTCAACAACACTGTGCCGTCTGCATCCACCAAGAAGTACCTGACCACAGACGCACACGTTTAATCGTAGAGTTACTTCTGAAGTACACAAATTTATATCACCTGCACTCACACATAAACCACAAGCTGACTGACCCAAACTCATCCTGCATGTCTGCCACCATGTCAAGGAGGAGCTGTAATCGGTGCCACCTCATCCGACTGCATTCCTTATGGAAGTCAAAGGCAATATACCTGCAAGAAGGACGAGCATTTCACAAATTCAGAGTGATCCTTATAAGAGAGCGGAAATGCACGGAACAGCAGGTGGGGATCTTACTTGATCATGCCGTTCCCCAGACTGCTCACCATCTTATCGAATGCGAGCTCCAGAGGCTTCTCTGAGCCTTTCTGGTTGATCTGCCAACAAAAAACACATGTGGGTATTTTATGACTGTGACTCCTGACCCATCTTTTGTCTGATTTCGGTCCTCTGTTGAGCCGGACCTCTCAAACCGCCGGAAACCCGGAACTTCTGTGAACCTGCTCCATCCTCTCCTAGGACCAGCCTCACCTACGTAAGCAAACCTCCAGAGTTCCAAACAGGGCTGATGCTGTCTCATGCATTCACGATTCAAAAATCACTTATTCAAGTGATCCTAAATCCATCCAAATCTACATCCAAATTTATCTTGACACCAAAATATGTAGGTTAATATGTTAGAGCACATTCACTCACTATCATTAACTTTAGTAATCCTAGCCTGACTCAGAATCTTTGATTCATCGGTTATTGTTTATCTCTACTACCTTATCCTCATTTATTGAATGTATGTTGTAACTTTATCTATAAACAGATCATTTATTTTTCTAAGTTCTTGTCCGTTAGTGTTCTTCTGGAAGTGGAGTCCCTGAAATGAGAATTTTGGCTGAAGATATGAGATTGATTAATTAAAGTTTGACTCAATGTTTGATTTCTGAATTGAACTTTTTAATCAATTTCTTTTTCCCACTTTTAAAAGTGGGTGGTGCCTTTATCCACAAGTGCATAGATGTCATCATTTAAGATAAAATACTTATGATAGAATATTCCATCTCAATATATCAAGTATTAACTGTAAGATGTTAAATATCAATTCAAATTTCTTCACTGACCTATTTAAAAACGTTGAGGCACACAGCTCTACAGCATTTTGAAAATCCTTTATCTGATATCCACTTGGACCCAGAGACAGTGTTACACAGAGGTGCAAAAATTACATTGAAGAATCTAAAAGTTTCACACTTTTTTGTAAGCTGCACAACTTTTTACCTGCTTCTTGGTCATTTCAGTGTCCTGAATACAAATGTCTATAATGTCTATGAACAGTCAATAAATAAAGAAAAGTGTGTCTAAAGCTGTGTCTAAATCTGTGGGCAGCACTGTCCGTCCACGTGTCTTACCAGATTAAGAATGACTTGTCTTCCGTAGAGGATGATCTGCGAGTCAAAGTGTCTCTGGAATCCATCCAACTACCAGAGGAAACAGAGGACAAAGAAAAGACAGCATGAGAAAAATGAAGATAAACACACAGTGTCTGTTGTCGGAGCACGTTTCACTCACATGGTTGATGGTTTTGCTGATCTGTGGTTTTGGTTTGTATTTGAGGTTGGGTCTCTGGGACCAGTAGAAAGGGATGGAGCCTCTGGTCTGAAATGGAAGAAAAAATGGCACGTGACAGTTTAATCGACAAATTCTCAATCTTCAAACTCAATCTTTAGTCTTTTTTGTCTGTGGACAGCCCCCAGAAAGCATTTAAAGGTGGCACTGATCGGCGTAAGTGCTGCACACACACAGAGGGTCACAGTTTCTGACCGTGGAGACACAACAGACTGAAGAGGTTTTATATATTTTTAGTAAACTGATCTGTGTGCACAACCTGAAGTTTTTGGACTGTTTTAATGTTTATTTGGATCAACAAAAACAGATTGGACACAGAGACGTGTGTATTGATCTTACCGACTGTAAACATAATGGCCCTCATTTATCAATCTGAAAAAACTGAGAACTGAGCGCAGATATGAGCGCAGGATTCATAGTACGATAGGACACACGTGAGATTTATGAAAGGGTTCGTATCTGACCAATCCGTATGATCAGGTCTTGATAAATGCGGCGGCTGAAATTGATCGTCATAAACATGTTTATGCCCTTAAATATTCTTGGTTCAGAAGCCTCGCCCACTGAGGTCAAACGTGAAAGAGGAGAAATATTAGAAAGATTCAAAACTTTTCCGGGCTGAAAGTGGATATCCTCACGTCTGTGGTGGAAACTAACAAGGATTTTCTCTTTGGAAGCATCAAAACTGGTATAAAAGCAGTCCAGAAAACTCCTGTCTGGAGCAGGATTATGGTGGTGGTGAACAGCACTGCCGCGGAATAGCGGCCAATGACTGAAGTTTGAATAAATCATTAATCAATAAGTTGCTCATGATGATAAATTAAAATCTCATACATGCCTCATATTTGTTTATTGCCATGACAAAGAGTACGTTGCTCCTATTATTAAAAGTATTTAGTTTTAATTTGTTGTGTCTTTGTAATGTAGAGCAGACTCTCCTCATTATTGTTCTCCGGGCATCGGGTCCTCACGTTGCACCGGCACAGCCAACAGCACTCCATTCGCCAGTGTAACATTGTGCAAAACTGTACTGGCACAAATGATGTCCCACACCTTTTCATGAGTGTACAACAACGTCCCCGCCGGGCCAAGATAGAGACACCTGCCGTTTTTAGGAGTCAAACGCAGCACTCCACAGTGGCTCATGTGCGTGTGTGTGCAATGTTAAAACGGTGCTCCTGCTCTGTGGCAGAGTTATCAAATAGGCGTACTCATTAAGGACGTAACAAATTTATTTTATTTTATTTTATTTACGTCTTAATCTTTAATGAAATCTGGCTGATTGTGCTTAATGACAGGTTTGATTTTTGTTTATCAATTATTTTGAGACAGACGTTTGCTGCACCGCAAATCTGCACTAACTCGAACTTGCGTACACAATGTCACCCCTGTCGTGAGATTTGGAGGTAGTGTACGCTCTTGTGCAGATTGATAAATGTCGATCCTCATGTCACAATTTACATACACAAAGTGTACATAAGTTTTCTGCGGTACACAAGCTTGATAAATGAGGGCCAATGTGTGCAGTTCAGTTTGGTTCAGTAAACTTAGGCCGGGTCCAGAACCAGTCCTCAGGATGGGTTTTGCTACCTTTTTTTGATGGGATTTCTCGTTGTCCCAAACCTTGGGCCATCTCAAGATGGTTACCACCAACTCTGGGGTGGTTCGCCTCAAAGCGGTCCAAAAATCCTCTCTTTAAAAAAAATGCTTTTGGCATGATGATGTCAGTCCAGAAAAGTGTTGAAATTTTTTAATGTGATCTTTGGACTCCACAGAGTCTCTGCTGCAGCCTCTCTGTGCTTACTCACCTGTACAAATGAAGCTTTGGCACCGTTGAACTGAACGATCTGCTCCGTCTCGACATAATTAGCAGCATGGCCCTCTGTGTCGATGCCTGCACACAGAAACACACAAAACACACTGCTAAAGAAGGAATGACAACAAAGATGAGAAAATAATCAAAATACCTTTAAATCAACATGCTGTACGATGGATATTATGATTTACATGTTTAGTCCTCCTGTGCAGCAAAAACAAAAATCATTTCATCCTGTCACAAATCAGCTGCAGATATATTTCAATATGTAAAAAAAAAAAAACAGAGGAGGAGCTGAAATCAGGTGTGTAACAGAGACGTGTTGGAGGAAAGCAAAGATGAATGAGGGGTTGAGGGGAGATCATTTTTACCTCTGACGTAGTATCTGACTCCAGCTCTGAAGCAGCTCCTCCTGGAGATAATACTCCACTCAAACAGTTTCCCATTGATGCAGCTCAACCTGAGAGCAATGACTGACCAGCGGGAGAGTTAAGAGACCAACAAGGCCGATGTGGAAAGTTATACACACACACACGCACACACACACTATAGAAAGAGCTGGAAGTCTACTTTTAAATATGTGTAATTCTGACTCTGAACACTGGGGGGAGCCTGACTCCTGATGTCATGGACTCATGCTTGAGCTTTGTGTGGGTCTGTTGCAGGAAAAACAAACGAAATGGCAGGTAAAGGATACAGCCGTGGATGACAGGAAACACAAACTTGTGTAGCTGTAAGAGGAGAGCAGAATCAGAACATTCAGTGTCTATGATCCTTCTGAGTAAAACTTCAAGTTTAATCTGCAACCCTGAATCTCTGAGTTCATGAGATGCCTCAACAGTCCATAGATACTAACATCTACAGTAGGTGCTGTTTTCAGGCTTGAGACACATCCTCACCACAGCCACCTTGGAGAGTGGCTCTCTGACATCTGATCTTGTGTTAGAGCTGAGTCACTAAGTTGAAGTCAGCACAAACTCCTGCTAGATAGTTGGTCCATGAGCTCTGATCTGTCCAAAATCTCAATCTGCTCTGTTTGAGAAATGTTTATCTCTCTGTTGGCACTGTTAGCCAAGAGGGTCCTCTTTAAAGTTATTATTACATGAAGCCCAGTTCCAGTGAAGATGGGACGTTGTGTAGAATGTGAATAAAAACAGAATACAAAGATTTTTAGTTCTTTTCTGCCTATATTCAACTGAATACACTACAAAGATATTCAGTGTTCAAACTGATGAACTTCGCTGTTTTTTTGTAAATATTCACTCATTTTGAATTTGATGCTGCAACATGTTCCTAAGAAGTTGGTTCAGGATCAACAAAAGACTGAAAACTGAGGACTGCTCCAAAAACACCAGTTTGGATCCTTTCACAGGTGAACAGGTTCATTGAAAGCAGGTGAGGGTCATGATTGGGTATAAAAGGAGCATCCCCGAAAGACTCAGTCCTTTACAAGCAAGGATGGGACCAGGTTCACTACTTTGTCAGCAACTGTGTGAGCAAATAATCCAACAGTTTACAAACAAGGTTTCTCAACTTACAAGTGTAGGAATTTGGAGATTTGATCATCTACAGTCCATAAAATCATCAAAAGATTCAGAGAATCAGAGAAATCTCTGCACGTAAGCAGCAGAGCCAAAACCAACACTTCAGTACCCGTGACCTTTGACCCCTCAGGAGGTACTGCATTAAAAACCTGCAGTGATTTTACAGTAAAAATTTACCAAAAAAATGAATCAAGGTCATCAGTTAGTACATCAAACGACGAGCCAAACAGGTTTGAAACTTTTGTAATTTAGAGTACCAGTTATGTAAAAACATCCACAACAAGTCAAAGGAAAGGAAAAAGAGCAGTAATCCAGTCTGACCTCTGGCTGCGTCATGAACTCTCTCAGCAGGTAACCGTTCCAGACAAAACGCTGATCCGCCTGAATGAGGACAAAAATGCACATTTTATAGACATAATAAACAATACAGTACACAGACAGGCATATGTGTGTGATCTACAGCTGGAGAGGAATGATAGAAACATTCCTGGAAAACTCTGAAATCAAAAAGAAATAATACACACCAAAGTTAAAAAAGTTTTGAAATATTTCTAGTTTTTATTTTTATTTTGTGTTTGTTTTTTTTCAGTTTAGTCTGGATTTGTTTTTATAGCAGGACTAAATAAAACACCATTTTATTTTTCCTATTTTCCCTGTCAGAGACAGGTGTTGCATTTGAATTGCCTAGTGTTGCATCACATATGTAATAACATGAAACCCTCGCAGTGTCATTGCTGAGACTGGGCCACCCCAGTCAAAAGAATCTGGACACACCCCTGCTTGTTAGCACACTGAATGTGTTATTTTGGCTCTGAAAATGGGGCATCCATGCTGAATAGAGGGCTCTGCTGATGGATTAGATGGACTACAGTGACACACAGAGACTCAACTCACAGGTAAAAGATGTGTAACTGTTTTTTTCTTTTACTCATTTAATTTTACAGCCTGCAAATTCACAAAGTTTGTCACAAACTGAACTGTTACTCTGTGCATAATCACATGTATCAAAAAGTGCATTGAATGAGTGCTGGTGAACCACAGAGAAACTTGTCTGTGTGAGGTTTATCACCTACCCTCTCCAGGAGACTCATCTCCTGAAACTCTGGGCTGGTGTTGGCGAGTCGCTGCAAAGTGTGAGTCAGGTCATAGTCTGTGGCGAAGTAGAAACCATCTGTGTGAAGCACGCTGTTGATCATGGACAGAAACGTCTTGTTGTCCTGCATCTGAAATGAGACATTCAACACTTTCAGTCGTCTGTTTTGCAATTTAACATCTTCAGCTCACAAACTGTTTAATGGATCCTCTTTATCAAACAGTGTGCTACTGTGCTTGTTATTAAATGTGTGTTATTCCTGAGGCTACTGGAGTCTGTTCAACAAATCTTCTTTGTGAATCATGAAAACTTTGGCCTTAAGAACATTTTTTTCTCTCTTTTTTTTAAAACCTAAACCTAATTACTTTTCTTTGAGAAAAACACATGACAGTAAAACAACAACAATCCATCAAACCAAAAAGCCTAACGTACACTCACAAGTATGTGCGAGTCTTTCCACATCATAAATATCCTCTACAATGTCCAGCCAGTTTTTCAAAAGTACACGAAACCACTTCCTTGATTGCCTTCTTCGCTGCTGCAAGTAAAACCTGAACCAAGTATCAATCTTCACATGAACGTTTTCCTTTGTCAGGTTACTGAGATCTAAAACTGAACATCTTTTTGGTACTTCTAAACCAAAAAATGTTTTTAGTTCTATCTCAACATCTTCTCATGACTTTTCCAAAAAGTACGGGTGTGATCTGCATTTTCTTCACCACACAGTCTCCAGCAAGTCTGTACTGTTAAAACTTTGGTCTACCAATGCATCTCGGTTCCAAATTTTGACTATCTGTCTCATGAAATATCGGCAACAAAGTCCATGAGAGGTTTAATTCTGGCCACAATAAGCCCTCCTCCAGCCTGTCACATAGCCCTAGTGGTTCTTTCTTGTACCCGAGTTGGAGCTTTTCTGCCTGAAAGCCATATCTCAAGAGGTTAAAACACAAAGAACTGGTTTAAACTGATACACTGGCTCCAAACCAGGTTTGGAAAAAAAAAAACCAAAACAAAACAAAACAATCACCTGTCAGTTAGTAAAGGTCAGTGATCATCTTGGCACTGTGACATAAAAACAGGTGACCTCTCACCTGGTTGTCGGTCAGATGAAGTATTGTCTTCTTGTAGGAGATGATGTCAAACTCCACAGCCTTCCACACAGCGTGTCCCAGCAGGTCTCCCACCTTCTTCTTCTTCACAATGACCACAAGGTACATACCTGACACAACACAGGTGATATCAGTAAGAGCACCAGAGCACATCTCCTGTTTCAATGAACGGATGTTACTCTTTGAACCTACCCGCCACCATACGTATTGTCCCCATAAGTCCACATATCGACTGGCTGTCAGCAGAGGCGGGGACATCTCTCCTGACTTGGAATGACAGGGTGTTGAAAGGACAAACAGTATTATTATTATTATTAATAATGATAAAAATAGTAAATTTTATTTATAAGCAACTTTATAATCACTCAATCAACAGAACAGAGAAACAAGAAGATAAACGCAAACACACCATGAAATTGGACAGAGTAATTACAAAGAGTGGGCTATTCTGAACAAGTGGGTTTTGAATCTGGATTTGAAGAGAGGGAGAGAGTCAATGTTCTAGATGTCTGTAGGAGTGAGTTCAAGAGTTAGGGAGCAGAGCTGCTGAATGCTCTCCTACCCATGGTGCTTATTTGAGAACTATCTGCTCTCTGGACTGTTAGACATAAAGACAAGATACTCTCATGAAAATCAGACAAACTCTAACTCTAACAGTGATTTGCCCTTTCTTTTGTTATCGATGGCATCTGTGTTGGTTTTTCTGTAGAGTGACTTTTATCTGGTCATCATTTCTAGGCTATATCTGACTGAAGCAGACAGCTGGTGATCGCTCTTTTTGGGATGGAAGAAGATGATCACCTATTTTCCTGGAGGTATACTTTAATTACAAGAGAAATTTAGAGACAGTACTAGAACGAAAGTGCTAACCAAAATAATATTCCAGTGAGGGTACATGACAGAACAGTCCTGTCTTGGATAACCTGCTGAGTTGGATGATATTTACCCTGGTTTGAAGCTAATGTATAATTATCTACCTGTCATTTAACACCTCTGCACTCCCATCAGGTGTATTCAGGCTGTTTACATTAAATTAATTCAGCTCTGCGTGGCCTATACTCATACCCTGTATCTGATCAGACCATCCTCATCATCTGTCCTAAACTTACCTGTGAGTGTCATCTCAGTAGACACTCTATCAATGGACAGCACTTCCTCACTGCCATCATCACCGGCCTCAATGTAAAACTTTTCAGGTGTAGTACGCCTGCAGGTATATATATAAAAAGATAGAGACGGAGAGAGAGAGATTACATAATATCATTAAAACATCCAGAGAATCAGGAAAAATCTCTGTACAAAAGGGACAAGGACCAAAACCAAGACTGCATAGTCCTGATCTTCAGGCCTTCGGGGGGCACTGCATTAAAAACAGACAGCTCAGGAGTGGAAATCCCTGCATGGACTCATAATCATTTCCAAAAAACATTGTCTGTTAATACAGTTCATCACTGCATCCACAAATGAGTTCAAACTGAATCCTGACAAGAGGAAACCAGGTAGAAACCAGATCCAGAAACTTTTTAGGAGCTGAGACCATTTCAGGTGGTCCTAGAGGAGGAGAAGCTCAACACGTTGAAGCAACATTGGCACTACACTTTGGTGATTTGGTTTGATTGCAGAGGTTATTGATTAATTTACTGATTTTATTCTCTCACTGAAGCTCTGAGTGAAGGAGTCTGAGGACTGGTGTTGGTGGATGTTTAAGCTGTTTTATTTCCAATACTGGTAGTTTCATCTTCAGTGTAAACATAGGTGAGATGAAGTAGATGTTAATGAGTGTTAATGTGTCGAAACTCACAACAGCTGGATTTAGTTTAACCAAAACAAACATGGCGGCTTTGCTTCACTTTTCTGATCCGTAGCTTCACTTTGGGCTCATTTAATTGTCAGAGATTAATTAATCCCCCCCCAACCACCACCACACCCCCTTAAGTCCTAAATAACGGTGTGTCTCTGTGATCAGGTCTACCATGAGCTGGTTTTAACCGGACGAACTCCGGGCTGTGCTCAGACTATCTAACTGACGGAATTAGCTCAGCAAACGTTAGCACACAAGCCTGAAGTCCTCGCACACACTCCTCACTCCTCGTCTCTCGATAAATTCACATAAAAAACAACATAATTTCCTCTAAAATACACATTCATGTCACTTACAAGTTAAAAGTCTCATACGTGCTCGCCATCTTTCCTCACGTCCGACCTCAGTGACGTGTCAACGACACACCGAGTGCTTGCGTCATCAGACTGCGTCGCAAAAAGACGCTAGAGGGCGCCGCTGCTCCGTCAGAGACCTAAACAACGTCCGGATGAACGATTTAATAAACAGAAATGCAGATATTTGGAAAGATAGTCCAAATGAAGCACCGTGTAGAAATTGGTTTAACATCTTGTTTTATTCAGTGAAAAAGTTGTTGATGAATGCCATTATGTTTTGTTATTGATTTAAACAGTGACTGTGTAAAATTCGGAATATCTGTGGGAAGGGGTATCTCTGCTCTGACTGTATAAAGTTGTGAGCTTTGTTGATTACATTGGTAGACTTTGTTGAACACTTGGTGAAGAAAGTCAGAGACACTCAAAAGTTTAAAGGGATTTACAGCTGAAAAGCATCTGCCTTGCTTTAAGAACATCTGTCTTTAAATTGAGCTTATGGTTTATGAGAAAAATACAACCTTGAAAAGTCAGACACTATATATATATATATATATATATATATATATATATATATATATATATATATAGTAAAGAAGTGATTACACAAACTATAACACAGTTAGTCATGTATGCATACACAGGTACCTCTAAATGTATTATTTCGAAACATTTATCAAGGAATTATAAAGGGACGAGCTAATCCTACAAACATATTAAAGACTGATGGGAGAAAAACTTAATGATAGAATAACCAATCAGCAGTGGAAAACATGTGAAATTACCTTCTATGTATTGGCATAAAATTGTTCTAAAAAATCTTGCACAATAGTGAATTTCCCCCCAAATGAAAAAATATTTCCCCTTCAACCTTCCATGCTGGAGAAATACCAAGAGTGTGGGCAGATAAATACCACATCTGGTGTCCAAAAACACAACTGTTTTGGTTTAATATTTTGAGTATCATACACTAGATTCCTGAGCTGTCATTTCTATTATTGTTTGGGTATATTTGTCTTGGTAATCTACCTGAAGTACTGACAAGAATAATAGATATCTCCTGAAAATATTTATTGTTGCCGGAAAAAAAAATCACTTTTGAATGTTAACAGGTTAAGGATTGGTTAAAACCATTAAAGAGATTTGTATTTAATTTAAAGGGATTAAAGAGGAGGAAACACTGACTTTACAGAGTGGTTAGAACACAAACTGTAGTTTTCAGGAAAGAGGGAGTATTTGGTCTGTCCCACTTTACCTTATCACTTACAATGTCTTAAATTAGAAAGTGAAACATCCGTATATTATCTGGATACATCTGCTCTGCTTTACTTATTGACTGTAATTCGTCTTTCGCTTCATAAGGTGGCGGTGTTGTGGTTTCTGTGTGAAACACACGACACCTTTGGTCGAAGAAGACACGCTGCTGCACGTGTGCTCACATTGCGTCTGTCCGCTGAAGAAGAGGGAGACACAGAGGGACAGAGGAGACAACAAAGTTTGATTTAACGACTCAAACCTGAAAACATGAGACCAGGTACTGTAGAAATATTCTTTTCGTCTTTTTATTTGATCTTGAATTGTGTTTTGCGTTACCCGCCTGCTGTCTGTTTAAACATTAAAAGTGTTTTGGTGTGTCGGCCTACTTCGCCATGCTGCACACTGAACCTCGTGGTAAACTCGCATTTTAAAAGAAAACGCGGTCTAATAACGCATTTTACACGCATGCTCTTGAAAATTATTATGTTGAACACATTATTAGTGTTGAGTCGGTGTTGTAGTGATGCTAGCTGTTAGCTTACCATTCAGTAGCACGCGGTGCGCACAACACACACGTGGTACCTGATCACTCCACAGACCGCGAGTCTAACAGGAAAACGGATAACACGTCTCTTTACTTACATTACCTCTTATCTAATTAAACTTCCAAAGATTCCCAGAAACACTCAGGAGAGGGTTACGTTAGCTCTGTTTTCCTGCCACGAGGCTAATGCTGGGAAAACTATACGAGCTTGTGTTAGCATTGAGGTTAGTCGGGTGTTACGATTAAGTATGTTCTCCTCGACTATAAATCAAAACCAGGTTTACATAGAAATATCAATAATCAGTGTCAGCAGTGCAACCCATGAGCCGAGGTGACAGTATATTGCTCCAGCGATTCTTCATCCCATCACCAGCAGTTTTGACTTCAAACATTTTAATATGGCTTGGCCTGTAAATAACGTGTTGGACAATATAATTGTGCATCACAGAAGGGAAAGAGGACAAAGTAAAGTGAACAAAATAATGTAAAAGTTTAAGAAAAGTCGTCTAATGAAGGTGTACCTGATCTAATATCATAGTTATGCGAATATAAAAAGTCTACACACCCCTGTTCAGCTGCCAGGTTTTTGTCATGTAAAAAAAATTAAATCTAGATAAATAATTTCACAACTTCTTCCACCTTTTAATGTGACCTATAACCTGAACAACACAATTGAAAAACAAACACAAATCTTTCAGGGAGGTGAAGTAAAAATAAACAACTGAGATCATGTGGTTGAATAGTGTGCACACCCTTTAATAACTGGGGATGAGGCTGTGTTCAGATTTAACCAATAACACTCAAACTCAGGTTAAATTGGAGTCAGCACACACCTGTCACCAATTAAAGTGCCTCTGATCAACCCCAAATAAAGTTCAGATGTTCTAGTAGGCTTTTCCTGGCATTTTTGGCACTTTCTGGGCGCCATTGCAAAAGGTATATTTGGCGCAAAATTAACACTGCTCATCACCAAAAGAACACCATACCCACAGTGAAGTATGGTCGTGGCAGCATCATGCTTTGGGGCTGTTTTTCTTCAGCTGGAACCGGTGCCTTAGTCAGGGTGGAGGGAATTATGAACAGTTCGAAATACCAGTCAGTGTTGGCACAAAACCTTTGGCCTTCTGCTAGAAAGCTGAAGACGAATCTTTCATCTTTCAGCATGACAGTGACCCAAAGCATACATCTAAATCAACAAAAGAATGGCTTCACCGGAATAAGATTGATACTTTGTAATGGCCCAGCTAGAGTCCAGACCTGAATCCCATCAAACATTTGTGGGGCGATCTGAAGAGGGCTGTGCATAGGAGATGCCCTCGCAATCTGTCGGATTTGGAGCGGTTTTGCAAAGAAAAGTGGGCAAATATTGCCACATCAAGATGTGCCACGCTGATAGACTCCTACCCAAAAAGACTGAGTGCTGTAATATTAATTCGTTTAAGAGTGTGCATGTTTATGCAACCAGGTTATTTTAACTGTTCTATTTTTTATTTTTCCCCTTAATGTTTCTGTTTGTTTTTCAATTGCATTGTACAGGTTTTATATATTGAAAGAGAACTCTCCACCTCGTAAGAGTCAAATGCACTACATTTCTAAAGCTGTTGATGTTGAAAATATTGCTTTTCGTTGCAATCATTTCTATCTTTGGCATGCTGATAGTCAGCAGGTGTTTTGATACTTGATAGTGGATAATGTTTAGTGGATGGAGGGTTGTGCATACAGTTATTCCTCCTCCTGCTAGCTTGGATAGTCACCTAAATACTTTGTCTGGGAGATAAGAAACCTTTCATCCCACAGGGGAGAAATTTGCAAGTAATTCAGTAAGTTTATTCACTCATTCTTACAAACAGAAGAGAACTGTTTCCTTGCAGTTTTTATTGTGCAGTCTTGACAGAAGCCATGCAGGGGTATGTCCACACGTAGTGACAAGTTTGGCACAACCAGAGTAGTGACGGACACGGTGGCCATGGTATATGTGTACACTTCACCAGTAGCAGCTCAGATCAACAAGAAAGTTTGGGAGCACCAGGAAGTTACTGCTCCACTAAGATTAACGGAGGACCCCTGTATCTACAACACACTAAGCAACAGCTTTAAGGGCCATGAGCCCTACCATCAAACGTGACGAATAAGAAATAATGAAAACCTACAGTGAAATGATTATGCAGCTCCATAACTCAGTGTCAGCAGGTTGGCATTCACATGCTGTTACTCTGCACCTGATCAAATAAATGATTATTTAGAGTCGCTGTTTTAAAACCACTTGAATTATGTGCATTGAGGAGAGAACCCAAATGCATGGATCACCTTTATGTGAAATTGTGATCTCTGCTGCCCCCTGCTGTTAGTTTAAAAGACCCTCTGCTAGTTTTTTTTTTGCCAAACTCACATTTCCATTGTTAGCTGACCTGGTGCTTCTGTTTTTGTGTTACAGGGTTTAGTCCTCGTGGAGACCGAGGAGGAAGAGGTGGAGGATTCAGAGGAAGAGGAGGAGGAGGATTTGGTGACAGGGGTCGAGGAGGATTCAGAGGAGGAAGAGGTGAGAACTGAGGTGGTGATTGATACATGCTTAAATATCATCAGTATCACCGATTTTTCTCACCCAAAATAAAATTTGAAATTTTGCAGGAGGAGGGTTTAAATCTCCTGATGGGGGAGGATTTCGGGGCCGGGGAGGCGGCAGAGGCGCCCCTAGAGGAAGAGGAGGGCCGAGGGGAGGACGAGGAGGCTTCGGAGCAGGGAGAAAGGTCCTGGTGGAGCCACACAGACATGAAGGTGTTCATTAGCATTTACTGGTTTCTTTTGGGAGTTTCTGTTTCAGTGGAGGTAATACTAATGCAGACGTGTGTGTGTGTGTGTGTGTTTTTAAGGTGTGTTTATCTGCAGAGGGAAGGAGGATGCTCTGGTGACAAAGAACATGGTGGTGGGAGAGTCAGTGTATGGAGAAAAGAGGATGAGTGTGGAGGTAAGAGGCTCCACTATTCCACATTTATACTGTTATAACTTTTAGTTTAAATGAAAAAGTGTCTGTGCTAGTCTCTGGATAAATTTTATTGCATTGCCTGCAACCTGGCAGTGAATCCTACTTAGTATTTGCTACTTTGTTATCACTTTAATTCACCCAAACTCGCAGAAATATTTTAAGATTAAAAGAACTTTATTTATCCCAGAAGGGAAATTCAGTTAGGAGGCTGGTAAGAAATGTGCAGGAAGAGTCAAGATGGGTATGAGTCACTTAGCTCATCCTGAAAATTTTTCAAGAGTTAAGTGTCTTCACAAAAACAGCTCAAGACTCCCGATTAGAAAAGTTAGAAAAAATAATTAACTGTAAATCCTCAAATAAAGGCCAGGTCTTGGATTTGCTTTTACTTCCTCAGGTACCAGGCCTTTATGAGAGACAGGCTTTTATATCAAATCCTCTCTGAGAATTATAACTGTTTATATTTACTCAAACTGAGGATCTCAATTTACTAACTCCAACCAAAAAGACATGACATTATTGACAAAGCAACAAAGAGGTTAATGCTGCTGTGCAACAGGCATGTTAGCATCAATATAAATGGTTGTGTTTAGACTGTGAGGTGTTCAGGGTTAGGTCAGTAAAACACAAACGAGGCAAAAGTGAATATGTTATCATGATGTGCTGGAATGTCAAGTACATAAGAAAGCTTGTAGTAAAAAAATCTAAATTCATAAAATAGTTTGGAGGAAAACAATAAAAGTGAAGACTTGATAGCTGTAATGATAAGGAGTCAGATCATTAGAGTTTCAATAGTGGTGTTAGTATCAATGAAAATGAACAATCCTTGTCCGGAGTCCTGACTTTGTTCAATGACCTTTTTTCTTTCTCTGTCATCAGGAGGGAGAAACAAAGACTGAATACAGAGCCTGGAATCCGTTCAGGTCGAAACTTGCTGCAGCCATTCTGGGAGGAATCGACCAGATCCACATCAAGCCAGGGGCAAAGGTCATGTACCTGGGAGCTGCTTCAGGAACCACAGTGTCCCATGTGTCGGACATCGTTGGACCAGTCAGTACTGCACACACTCACTGCTCCCTAAAGGGTTAAACAGTCTTGATTCAGTGGTAGAAGTTTGAGAAAGTGTGGCCTCTAAAACCCATTTATTGTTAGGAAAGGTTACATTTGAAAGCCAACCATGAGCATAAAATCCCAGTAATTTCCTTGTATAATTTAACTTATACATACTCCAGGTGTCTTGCCCAAGGACACTTTAACATGTGGACAGCACAACCTCCAACATTTTAGGTTGAGAGATGACTGACTACCAACTGAGCCACAGCTGCCCCTTAGATGTCAGTAATGAGAGAGAATTGATACAGTATTTTAAAAAATGTAAAATCTCAATACAAATATGTTCAGCACATTACAAATAAGTAGCCACTCAAAAAACTGATGTATTAAAGTTGGTTTGCTTTTTAAGCGATACATCCAAAGTGAATGCCAAGACATGATTGTCCACTTTTTTCTTTAATCTTCCAAATTTGGCTGAGCCATTAATAACAAATGTGAAAACACATGAACATACACATTTTTTTTCTTCACTTTACACAGACTTCAAATAATTTAGACCTCAAAAGCTGTTAAAGTTTTCAGGTTTGTTATGCAAGGCCTGACTTTTTGTACTGCAGAGAACAGTAAAGCTGAACCTGAGTGAGCTCTCATAAGGTAACGCAGTAACCTCTGTGTGTGTGTGTTACAGGAGGGGCTGGTCTATGCCGTGGAGTTTTCTCATCGGTCAGGTCGTGATCTCCTCAACGTGGCCAAGAAACGCACAAACATCATCCCCATCATCGAAGATGCACGACACCCTCACAAATACCGCATGCTGGTTGGTAAGTAGTCCGCAGAGTCAAGGGGGTTCAGGTGTTTGTTTGATACCTGTCTGATCTAAACACCTGAAAATAATTCCGTTAATTAATATTTGAGGAGTATATCATATACACTGACTGATTCGTGATCTGTGTGTCTAACCCCTCAGGTATGGTGGATGTGATCTTTGCTGATGTGGCTCAGCCTGATCAGACCAGAATCGTAGCTCTGAATGCTCACAACTTCCTCAAGAACGGTGGACACTTTGTCATCTCCATTAAGGTACCACCAAAACCCAACCCTAGACCACACCTGTAAGCTTTTCCTTACTTCACCTGTAGTCCAACAGCCTCTGTGTTTTACCTTTGTCTGCCTTAAGGCTAACTGCATAGACTCGACGGCAGCTCCTGAGGCAGTGTTTGCGTCAGAGGTGAAGAAGATGAGTGCTGAGAACATGAAGCCCCAGGAGCAGCTCACACTGGAGCCGTACGAGAGAGACCACGCCGTAGTGGTCGGGATCTACAGGTACACACATGCAGTATAATCTGATACGAACTTCTTTTTTCCAGTGACACACATGAACTGCTGCTTATCCAGGAGCAAGTGGGCATGTCAGGCTGGTATCACATCAGACCAGTTTAGGCCAGATATAGATCCTGATTTGACAACCCAGTGATAGGGGGGTACAGACTGATTCAGGGCACATTGACTATTTTCTGATTCTGACCAAGTCAGAACCGAACAGTTTCTGGTTGATTTGATGGAATATCTACAGCAACAGATGAGATGAGCAACTGGGACGCTTCACCAAGCAGGTCCAAAACCTACAACCATGACGGCAAACATAAACCTATCTGGCCTTGCAGGACTTATTTATCTGTAAGGGAGGAAAGATGGTTTAATTGATTCATGGAATCTATCGAGTAGTGATAGTCATTACAATAAAATTTATGATTTTCTTTCATGAAACATCTTAGTCCTTCTTGCTGCCAGTTAATCTTCAGCCTCTCACGCTACAGCTCTGGATCAGACTTTCGCCAATCTTTCACTTGAGCACTTAAACACTGCATCCCGAAAAGTTGTAATTTAGATGTCCCAGCGTGCCGTTATGCATCACATTTTGTCCATGTGAAAGTGGAGGAGGCATGGCTTGTTAACACACAGCCGGAGCTCCCCGTACTCACACGCACACGTACACACATTGTCTAATGTGAGCTGGGTGTACTATGCTATTTACGGCAACTATGTGCTCGTTTTACATCAGCAGGTCTGCAGGTTTATTTATTTTTTAAGCTGAGAGTTAAAGCAATTGAAAACGTCATTTAGCAGACGCTTTTATCCAAAGCCACGTTCATTCGAGAGAACAACTGGGCATGGTCAGAAGGGGAAAAGGGTGTCAGTGTTGAAGCCCATTTCAAAATAAAAACACATTTTAGTGCTTGAACTAGTATCAGCTTGTTTGGTTGCAGGGAATATGAATCACTTTGTTCAAACTGTGGAGTGGAAGTCATCTAAAGCTCCGGAAATACTTGCAGTGTTTAAGTTTTTTTTGTTCTTGTTGTAATGTATGGTCATGAGTTTAATTAGTATGTAAAGTGGATTAGATCCTGTAAATTAAATTGATGTTTAATCTCCTGGAAGCTTCTTATTGAACTCCTCGGAGCTGAGGCACAGCAGGGATCAAGAGTTTGGAGTTAGTGCAAACTTACGTCAGTTTAACTGGTCTCTTCACCCTCCGTACATGTTGGAATAAAGTTCCTGTAAATGTGAGTTCTGCCTTCAGACTGCTCAAAACTTTATCTTGTACTTAACTGTATAGTTTTTAAGGCTTAACCCCAGCTTTTCCCCACCATCAGTACGCAGTAAAAATAATGAGCGCTTTAAAGTCTACACTTCACCCGCTCACAGTCTGCAAGTTGCAAGATGCCAGAAGTCTATTGCTATCAACCAAGATCTGCAGATTATTTTACTCAACTTGAAGCAACAAAGTTAATCAGAGCTTTGGTGAACTGCTTGGTGATCATCAAGGGGACAATTCAGTTCTATACAATTTGATGTACCCTTCGTTTCAACCATAACCTGGAATACTCCCTCAGAGCTCAGCTGATCGCTCCGCGTCTTGAAAATCAGAGCTCCGTTATTGTCAAATAATGACGTCTCTGTTCTTCATGCATGCCCTATGGAGTGATCAGCTGCAAGGAACTTTCTCTGTTAAGCATGAGCTGATCAAAGATCGTGATTCTGTTAAAATACAAAAGATAATTTCTCTTTTGCTTGAACTTTGTTGTTTTACATGACATATATTTGTAATGAGTCTAATATTTAAGTATAATATTTATGCTTAATATTTATATTTGTAATAAGTAAGACAGAATATCCACTTACCAGATGGACTTCTGCACACAGCCCAAAACTGTGATAGTGTGAACCCACAACTATCCCCAAAACAAATAAAAAGAGATGAGAGTTTGTAGATGTAATCCAGCCTTACCAAAGTCCCTGTTTAGCTTGATCCTATTATCACGTTCTTATGCCTCTAAAAGTTAGCAGAGTTTAGTGTCAGACCTTTCCAGGACACCTTTCTTTGTTCTCAGCTGTACACTGTAGACTCCACCTTTCTCACCAGGAAAGGTTTTGGTTGTTATTTCCATAAGAACCCTGTATTGCACTCAGATCCATGATGACCACAATTAGCCCTTTTCCACCAAGCTAGTTACAGTGCTAATTCAGAGCCATGCCTAATTTGGGACCAGTTCTTTGTTTTTCCATGACCAAAGTCCTGGCTCCGAGACAGAAAAACTGTTCCAGAGAGGCACCAACTCCTCGCTGGGCTACAAGAAAGAACCACTTACCTGAGAGTCTGGAGGCAGTGTTATTTAGCCCCACCAATTGTTTTGTTATGGTTTAAAGTTTTAAAGACCCACTCTGATGAAAATCATGTTTTTCATGTTGCATACATGTTCATATGGCATTTTTCTGATGCTACAGGACATATGAGAAAACTAAGAGCAAAATTGCATTTTTGAGTAAATCTACATCCAAATTGCTGTGAACTTCTCACAGACCCAAACTGCAGGTTCAGATGCTGTGGGATTTCCTACATCACTACTGCAAGCTCTGCCCCCATAGCCCCGCTCTGCAGGGCAGACTATGAGAAGTAGGGAGGACGATTGCAGAACAAGTGTGTACGGTAGCGAATTGCAATACTAGTAAGAAAGCTAATTATGATATTAACTTTCACCATGCCCCCAAAGACAGTGTCCGAGAGCTGAACAGCTCCTATGTTACCTGCCACTTCTGCTGCATACTGTTAGGCTGTAAGCTAGGATGAAGAGGAGGGTGCAGAGCATTGAAACATTGCAAGGAGTCAGTGAGTAAGCCTTTAAGCTTGACCTCCTTTATTGCATCTTTTCCTCAACTTGGTGTGACAGTGTGCTTGACTTCTCTTTCCTTGGAGCCACTTCAATAGACTTTCTAATTTTTTCAGGTCCATTTACACTTCTTCAAACCTAAGAAACCAAGTAATGAATATCTTTAGTTAAGTCCACTCAGAAAAATAGAGCAGTATACTTGTAGCACATTCTGCATCTCTGCAAATGGTTGCATTCACCAGAACCTCCTCTCTGACCTCTGGGTCGACCTTTGCAACAAATGGTTGGTCTTTCTATGACTTTGGCCAATCTTCTGCTTTTTTCAGAAGGATCTCTTGTCCCTTTTGATCATTGCTGGCTTTCCATAGAGTCTTCTGCAGATAGTCCTCTGGAAGCCTCACCAGCAGGATTTACACTGAACATTGTTGAGTTTAGCTTATGAAAAATGGAGCAAAAACTTCAGTGTTATATTTTTGTTCAGTGTAGCTTAGACCCTGTGTGCCTCCACTGAGAGAATTCTGTGTCCTCATGAATGATATGTGTAAATTTCTTTGCTTTCAACATTCGATAGCACTGTCATACGATCAGTACAAAAGACTGATGGGTGTCAATTCAAGCTGCAGTTCCTTTTGTAAACATCTGGTCCACCCATTCAGTTTGAGGATGGGAGTGTGTTTCAGTGGGGAGGCTCTTGGTTTTCTGTTTTCCATGAATCCTGAGTTAACTTAATTAGAAGTGTTCTCCATCTTCAAGTATGACACAGTCCCACACCTTAACTCACATGTGTAAGAAAAGTGACAAGTGTGCACTCAAGAGTTGATCCATGCCCTTTGGCTTGATTAATTGGTTTACCTCAAGTTTTAACACATGATCCAGATTTGATAGCCAGTGTGACCTCTGCTATGAGAGGGGTTGAGGTATTTGGTCATTTCATCCCTCTTTCTTTTTGCAAATCGGCAGCATTAGTTTAGTGGAAAAGTGAATGGTGAGGGGAAAAAAACAGAAGTCCAAGTCTTGTGTGAGGAGGCTCTTAAATTGTTGTTTTGTATTATAAGATATCTGAATGTGCACACCATTGTAACCAGGAAGGGGGTGTTCCTAGGTGAGGATTTGGCTCCTACAAGGTGCACCACAGGAAGCCCAGAAAGCCATCAAGTTGTGGTGACACTTCAACTTGATGGTGCATTGCTGTGATGTCTGCTGTTAGAGCCAATGTTTTTGGTCGTAACCCTGTGAGAACAACAAACAGGGAGTAGGGTCCTGGTTCCATCAGACCATTGTTGCAATTGATTGTCCAGGGAAGTACCTTTTTGAAACTCGGGATCTTCTTTTTGCGATGATACACCCTGTAATGTGGTGAATTCCAAACTCCATCCATCCATTGCCATGCACATCCCTCAAAGTGACACAGGTGTATTTTCTACAGCACTGTGGTCTTCCAGGTGAGGAAAGAGCTGTACTGCTTTATCTAAGTGAAACAGCTCCATCTGGTGGTCCTGTGGAGGGTCAAATCTCCATACATACGTACATACATACAGTACAGTACAGCACATCTGACCTGAGCGGAGTGACATAAAGATGGCCTGAGTCGATCTGTGTTTCATCAGCTGCTTCTCACACCTCAGCTGCTGGTGTTAAAAGTCATGATTTGGTGCAAATTGGCACGACATTACAAACCTGTTGTAGGTTTTCATCTGCAGCTCAAAATTGATGTACAACGCTGTACAATTTTAATGATCCCTCAGATTTAAAAATGTGGTTCCCTGAATATGAAGACAGTCTACAGTTCAGGTTTTTTTTTTTTTTTTACAAGACATACACTCCTGTTAAAACAAAATTCTGCATTCCAACTCTACAAACATTTGCCAACATCTCCAAAAGAACTTGTCTAATAACTAAGATACAGAACACAAATAGGAAAATTCAAGTTTTATGCTCTAATTTCATCAAGACAGGGAGGGTTTCCTTCATGCAATGTCAGTCTGTATTTATTAAACATGGTTGAGACCACATTGAGGATTGTTGTTTTTACAACTCACCAGATAACCTGACCTCTACACTCTTTCCTCCAGGAAAGCTCTTTGTCAATAACTGTTTCCATAGAAACAACAAATAAACTTATCATACAGCTCAGGTAGTCGTGCAGTACATCCCCCCATTTCCAGTGGACTGACCCTCCAGTTTGTCATCCCCATGCTGATTGGCTATCTTGGCCCAGCTGATTAGCAGGAGTCCAGGTGTTTTTTTTTTTTTTTAAACTTCAGGGCATTAGTAAATACAGCAATCCAGTGTTGCACGCATAGCAAAGTTGCATCCCTTGCCTATACCTCTTGCTCAATTTATGAAGCTGAACAAGAATGTATGTCATCTTGCATCTTCACTTTTACTTTGTGTGTTATTAAGTTGGGAAAGTATACTAAATCCTGATTTTATCCCTCTATAACTACCTTTTAAGAACTGAAAGAATCACAATCAGGACACTTGAAGACCAGTTTGAAGAGTTATGGTGACAGGTTGACCCACATAACCAGACCCCTCTGGACCCCACACCAAACATGGTATCTGCTCTGTTTCATGTTATTCCTTTTTTCTTTCTCTCCTTAGACCTCCACCCAAAGCAAAGAATTGAGACTGTAGAGATGCAGGGACACGGACATCTATCCACAGGCACCACCTTCTTTGTTGTCAGACTTCCACCACTGCACCCCCACCTGACCTACAGCTCAAAAAATGCTGAAACTGTCTATCTTACTGCAAATCACTCAAAGAAGATTTTTTCAAGTGCATGGAGTTGCCATACAGACTGGATAAACCGTTCAACTTGGAGTGAAGTTTTCTTGGGTCAATACTCTTATTATTTTGGTTCCTTTAACCATCTGTGATGTCAACTTGTTTTTTTTTTTTAAATAGAATGTGTTTTTCTGCCCTCCAGCTTTTATACTTGTGCTCCTACTATAGACATGCCAAGTGTTCAATCACCACACACCAGATGGTAAGAATAGTTATATATGTGTTGGGGCTGATGTACAGTTAAGATACTTGGTTGATTATTGACTCAAGCCTAAGATTTGGTGGTGAGCTGGGAAACCTTTACCCTGTTTATCAATGATGTTTTCACTGACTAGTAGGATCATACTAGTATTGTAACTTTTTGTGTTTTATGAAGAATTGTTGTAATTTACAACATTTTTTTAAGTTTGTTTTCTGACAAGATGGACAGCTTTGTTTTAATAAAATGATTATTATTGTTAGTTTATAGTGTTTTTCTTTGACTTTCTGCTCTGAACAGTGTTAATACTTAAGTTCATGACAGTTATGTTATGCGTTTATTTTGTGGACTGAGTGAAATATGAACAAAAAGAGGATCCAAAACATCCAAAACACTGAACAAAATTGACTGGGGAAAAAAAAGAGGCAGGAAAGGGTGAAGAATTGAAAATAGATATTAAAAAAAGTGTTATTGAAACCTGAAAACTTTGATCCAAATATTTCTCACTGGATCTCATTTTTAACGTATTATCCACCACAATCATTTTCTCTCATTTAGACCAACATGGAGTCGCAATTTTAAGATCTCATGAAAATAACTTTTTCGTCATTAATAGTCTTTCATGTTCTTTATTCTGTTAATAAACACAGATATTTAGGACCCGTTAAATTAGTCCCAGAGGAGCAGATCCGGCTCCTGGTTCAGTGACAGGTAGGAACAATCCGGTATTAGACTATGTTGGCTTCCAAAGTTATGAACCGTTATTTCAATTTGGATATTAGGCACGCAAACTTTAATTTTGCTACAGTTTTCGACGACTTTTCCGGCCGTTATTTGATTTCTAGTCCACTTTGGAGGAGTTTATACTGTGACTGTCCGTGGTGGATTTGTTTTGGCAGCCATTTTGTGGGAACTGTGGCGGGAGCGCGCGGGGCCGTACTTGCCTGGTGTCGGGAGCGCGCTCTCAATGCAGCCCCTCTCTGACCGATATTACCATCACGGAGGGGCTGGCAGCACACCGCTAGCTGTAGCGCTGCCTCTGATAATAATCCGAATTTCTCTAAGCGTCTGCCTCTGCTGTCCAGCGGCCCCCAGGCCGGCCGTTACCCACCAAACCGCCTGCAGTGAGCGGACTGTCTTCCTCCAGATTCAATGGCAGTGTTTTATTAGACAGCTAGCATGCTAGCTAACTGCTAGCTAGCTAATGTTAGCTTCTTGCCTCTTAAATTAATGTAAAAAGCTGACGGTTGAGCTAATCTGTCTCGCCCGCTCTCTCTTGAGGAGCTGGGTGCTCTCCGGTCTTTCTGAGAACTTAGAACGATCCGGTGAGACCCGTTTTCTGGAGGGAAGGAGGACTGAGCTCGGGGGTCGGCGGCGGTTGAGGTTGAGGCGGCGGGCTGCCCTCCTCCCCTCAGGCTCGGCTCTCTGCTGCGCCGGGGATCGGTCCCGATCCACCACCCGCTCCCTGAGCCCCGGAGAATCAGGCATTTTTGCTGGACTTAGACCTGACCGGGATTGTTCTGTATCGGCTAACCTCCTAAAAGACGATTCATCTGGATCTGTGGTGTGGGAGAGGGGCGGCTGACCCGGGGGAGGGGGCTCGGTTCGTGTGGACGGGGGACACAGACTGAACATGGCTGCTCCGCGGGACTCGGTTCGACACACCGCCTGAGGTAAGAACCGCCGGTCCGGCTCCTCTGTTTTCAGGTTTAAATGTGTGTATTTGAGATGTGTGTCTAAGTGTGTGTGTGTGCATTTGTGTATGTGTGTGTGTGTGTGTGTGTGTGTGCGAGGGGCTGGACAGGCAGGCAGTGCAGCCTGCGTTGTCCTCCCGGCCCCGTATCCCTCCCATATCCCTCTGTCCTCCGGCCCCGTGTCCCCGCTCCCCCGCTGATGGTGATCCAGACAGAGGAAGGCCGAGCTCGGTCGGTGAAAAAGGTGTGTAACGGTCCCTGCCGGACCATGCACCGTGCTGTGAGGCCGTGAGGCAGTGCATGTACAGTAACGGAGCCGTGCATGCACCGTGATGATGGACTCCTGAGGTTTGAGCGGTATAATGTCCGCCAGGTGTGCCGCACTCCGCCCTGTCCTCCTGCCTCACCCTGAGCCTGAGCCTTCTCTAACGGTGTGAAGCTGCCCATAAACAGGCTCATGATTGATGCCATCAGTGTGTGTGTATCCGGGCAAGTTTTAGCACCGGGCTCCAGCCCTCCCTCTGGTTCTCTCCGTTTGCTTCCTGAACCGGAGGGAGGGCTGGAGATGGATGGATGGGCTGTTACACGATGCAAACGTGTTGATATACATCCTCAAGTGGAGAGCAGGTAGCTTACAGTTTCCTTATATGATGCCTTTTATGTGTGAAAGCAGCCTGCAACCCCCGACTGTCCTCTGCACATCTGCAGCATTTCATCTGCTGTGGCAGCTAACGCTAGCTGTTGGCTTAGCCACCGCAGCAGCAGCAGCAGCCCCAGCCCCTACCCTGCCCTGGAGTACAGGGACACAGGCTCTGCTGCTTGGGGAAAGGACTGTCTCTGTCTCTGCAAAAGGGACAAGTCTGTTATGAACAGCTGCAGGAACCGTGACTTGACACCCCCTCTCTGTCTGTTTGGGTCTCTGTGGTCCAGATTGTGTTCAGAGGATGGGGCCTGAGATTGTAGGTGGCTATAACAAGGAGATCTGTCACAGATTGTGATTTGTCACACCTTGCTCGGGTTCCCATTACCTTTTCTCCTAAAATGGACCCTTATTCTTGAAGTACTTTAGCTTTTCTTCATTTTTCATTCATCCTTTGTCCTCTCACCCCACAACCTGCTCTACTGGCTCAGTGCTGTGCACAGTTGTTTTGTTTGCTCAGTCATTTACCTCTGTAATATCATTAATGCCATTTATCAGCCAAACTGAAGCGTTTGGAAAGAGCCAAACGCACGTTTTCTGAGGTAGAGGTGCGAGAGAGACCAGTGAGGATGGACCTGCTCAGAATGAGAGGATCCAGTGGGAAGAGATGAAGAATAGTAGCTGTTTGATTAAGCTAAAACCAGTGTCAAAATACGGCAATATTAAGGACACAAGCATGGCTGCATTTAAAATTTTATGCATGGACATGCAGATTTCTTTAGTTTTACAGTGAAAAGTGTGAGTGTGTTTGAGCTGACCGCTCATCATGTTCATCATGGAGGCCGCTGATCTGAACCTGCTGCTCAGCTCCACTCAGACTTTAGTGTGAAAAACACCTGTGACCAGCAGGAGGAACTGACCCTGTCCACGACACTGTCAGCGAGAAGCAACCGCTCAGCATCAGCACCACCCGAGCCTGTATGACTGCTGTACGATATATACGATCTGCAGCTGTGCAGCACAGTCAAAGATTACAACACAAAGAGGCACGCATGAGGATATCCATTACTTCCTCTTCAATAGATAAACATGTTAAGTCAGATCCTGTGAACTGGATCTCAGACTGGGAGCACTGGGAGGTGGCTGTAGGAGTGTCAGACCCTCAGACAAAGCTCCATCCCTCTGATACATGTTAGGAACATGTTTGGCATTGACTCTGGAGGGGTTTTCTACTCTGTGTGTTTTGGCCACAAACAGCTAATAGGGCTGTTCTCAGACTGACGGCAGAGATGTGGCAACAAGTTCAGACTGTGTGAGTTTGTGTGTGTGTGTGTGTGTATGAATGTGCACTCTTTAGCATCAACCTCTCAAAGAGAGTTGACCATGAATTCCAATGTCTCACTTTCATCGCTCTTGTCCTGTTGACTCTGTGCTGCAAACTTAACGTGGCAACCGAAACACAACGCTCACCAGCCACATCTGCTGGTCACAACATTAACTTATTAAGACACTGGCCCTCATTTATCAATCTTGCGTAAAACTGAGCACAGAACTGAGCGCAGGATTTATAGTACATTAGGACACACGTGAGATTTATGAAAGGGTTTGTATCTGACCAATCCCAGCGTACGTATGATCGGTCTTGATAAATGCGGCGGCTGAAATTGATCGTCATTAACATGTCACGCCCTTAATTATTCGTGGTTCAGAAGCCTCGCCCACTGAGGTCAAACATGAAAGAGGAGAAATATTAGAAAGATTCAAAACTTTTTCCAGCTGAAAGTGGATATCCTCACATCTGTGGTGGAAACTAACAAGGATTTTCTCTTTGGAAGCATCAAAACTGGTATAAAAGCAGTCCAGAAAACTCCTGTCTGGAGCAGGATTAGGGTGGCGGTGAACAGCGCTGCCGCGGAATAGCAGACAGACCAAAAATTATTTTATTTTATTTACGTCCTACTCTTTAATGAAATCTGGGTGATTGTGCTTAATGACAGGTTTGAGGTTTGTTTATCAATTATTTTGAGACAGACATTTGCTGCACTGCAAATCTGCACTAACTCAAACTTGCGTACAAAATGTAAGACCTGTCGTGAGATTTGATCGTAGTGTACGCTCACGTTCAAATTGATAAATGCCGATCCTTGTGTGGAGATGGTCATACGGACAGTGTTCTGCCTTACGTTCGTTTGATTAATGAGGGCCACTGTGACCAAAAGGAAAGAGAGGGTGGGAGGGACTCTGTGGCTGACCCTCTGCTTCACGTGAATTAATTGTGGATTATGTGGATTGGGTTATTTCTACTGCTCCTTTAATGTCTTGTTTTGTCTGTTTTTCTTGTTTGTGAGTCTGGTCACTTTGTGCTTTTACTGCAAAGACAAAAGACAATTTTCCACATTGTGGACAAATAACAGTTGTCCATTCATCCATCCATTTATTTATTTATTCCTTCTTTTAAATCTGCAGATCTGATATTGCCCTATTGATCCCTGACATGCTTGGAGTATCATGTAACACTTAAGGTTTCCAACTATTTGTGTGCTGAGCCCAGCAGTTTAAGTGCCCCACCTGTTGAGGCGGCAGTCCACATGGCAGCAGTCACTGGTTCAACTCTCAGCCTCAACACTTGGCTGTATTTCTTGCCCCGGTCTGCATCCCAAGTTTCCTGTCTCTCTTCAGCTATCTAGATAAGTTAAAAATGCCCAAAAACATAGCTTAAAAAGAAAGATTCCAACCATCACCAGCTCACATTTTCCAGCAGCCCCAGTTAGACACACTTAGACACAGAAAGTGTTTAGGCAAAAAAAGAAGACATTTTTTTTAGCTCCTTTCACTCATTTGGTCCTAAGATTTCCAGGACTTATCAGGACCCCCTTTTAAACACGTGATCCTGATATTTCCCTGGAATTTCAAGATCTCAGCTCTGTTCAAGCTAGAAAAGCAAGAATCATTTCTGAAACTCCTCTAACATGTGGGCCCAGAATTTTCCAAACTGTATTGTTCACAAATGACTCTCACAGCAGGACGTCTCTGGTGTCAAGAGGTCAGAGGTGTGAGTCTCTGGAAGCAAGACATGGCAATAAAATCAGCCAGTGAAAGTCACAATATGATGTTCATATCATGATAGAGGGTGAACTTTCGCAAATATTTCCTGATATGTTCCTACAGCAGCTTAACATTGGCCTTGTATCATGGAACCAGGCGAGGAAAGTTGGTAAGGTTGGAGTTGAAGTATTATTCAAACATGCTGCCTACCCCCAAAGATTTTGTTTAGCTTTAGGGGTTGGGTGCATGTATAAATCAGACAAAAAAATCATGGATGTATTCTTAGTGACATCTCAGTGAGTGGTCGCCATTGTGGAAATTCTGATCCAACCAAAGATTTGGTCGACCCAGCAAGAGGCAAGAAGGTTAAGTTAAGACCGGCTTTTACCCTTCTTGCTAACAGCTTCAGTGTGTCTACCTGTCAGCCACACCCCTAATGTTACAGAAGTCAGAACTCTGATATCCTCTAAGCTAATTAGAAGAAAATTCCACCACCATCAGTGTTTGGGATCTTCAGACCGAGATCATTTTGAAGTCAGGCTGTAAACTTGTTCAAAGACAGGCTTCTTAGAATGGGTGTGAATGTGGCTCCCTGCCTTTAGTGGACATGTGAAGTACTGCAATTTTAAGCACTCACACATCGGCTTCATTTTCAAAGCAAAGGTTTCTGCTTGGTGTGAATACAGCTTCACTGAATGTGATGGCGAAAAGGATGACACTACTAACATTTGCTGTTCAGGTCTAACAACAACAACAACATCTACATCTTTTTATCTATTTTGATGGTCAACAGTCAGCCATAACTTTGAGCTGTGACTTGGCTAACAGTCATAACAGTCTACATTGTGGTTAACCTCAAATAATCAGTTCTCGTACACAACTCCACTTCAGAACAGCACTGGAACAGAGTTCCATTTTCATTCATACTCCTGCTCAATCTCAACCTGTATTCTGTACCGCTGTGCCAGAGGAACATTCAGAGTAAGGGATGTTTTCTTGCCAGTGATGCAAAATGTTTTCAGAACAATGTCGGTCTTTTAAGACAATAGCTTAAAAAGTGAAGTTTTGGTATCAGTAGATTTGAAAATTTCGGCAAATTAGTGCACGCAATGACAGTTTAGGCACACAGAAAAAAACTTCAGCTAGTCGGCTGTATGGAAGGATTTTGAAGAGTGAGAAAAGACGATAGACACATAAGTTCTCATCTAAGTTTATAAAAGGAAAAATAAATCATTTTGTGGTGGAATAGAAGTCTGTTGGTCGTGTTAGTGTCTTTTTCTGAAGAAGACTGTCTCGGTAGGAGTAACTGGTGAACTCTAACATGAATAAGTTTGTTTCAATAACGCCAAAAATGAGTTTGAAAATGCTGTCATATTTCAAAGAGTATGCATCCTAGGTTCTCATTACACCACATGCTTGAGTTAAAATTGTATTTTAATGTTAAATATTTTTAATTTTACAAATAAAGCATGACACAGCTGAGCAACACTTAATAAAATCACTTCTCTTAAGTGACTGAAGTTGGATTTGGATCAAGAATGATCCAGAATTGTAAATACAGAATAGGAATCATGGAAATCAGCCATTTTGTTGCTTTGTACTGTAGGCAAAGCCACCAACACAGATTTTGAACTAAGGCAAATTTGCACCTGTCCCTGGTTAGGCTTCCATATATGAAAATAGAAATTACAAATTGTAAAGTTTAAAATACCAGGACACTTCAACAAAGATGCATGACAAGAGACAAAAAAACAGTTCAAACATGACAATATTTTTAAATGTTCTCAAGATGTGCATGTGTATTTAATATATATTTTCCTTCTTTCAAATATATTTGTTATGCTCACAGATTTTTAGGTAGTTTGCAGGATGTGACATTAATGTAGAGGTAAATCTCTGTTCAGCCCTGTGTGTCAAAATGCATCCTTAATGATATGAGGACTCATTGTCTGTTGTAGTGCTGGACGATAATTCGATAACAATATATATCGATCGATAGACGTGTGCTGCGATAGAAAAAAAACGGGTCGATAAAAAGTTCGATAGAAAAACACAGTTTCCCTTTCTTTTTCATCATAGCCTATCATGTAGCTTTTACTACAGTCATTACGTCCTCCCAACCAATCACAAACGCAGACCCAGGTACGCTACGGCACCAAGCCCAGCCCCTATCAAACCACAACAGACAGCACGTGTATTAGAAAAAATGATACAGCAAGGAGAAGCGGAGGACATTGTCCCGAAAAAAGGTTTCAGTAGTTCACCAGCATGGCAATGTTTTGGTTTTTAGAAGTCTGACAAAAAGCGAACAGCGGTCGTTTGCAAAATTTGCAGAGAATTAGTAAAAACCAAGTCTGGTAACACAACCAACTTGTTCTACCATCTAAACCGATCGCACCCGCAGGAGTACGAGCTGTGTCGGCCGCGCCGCGGCTCCACGTCATCGTCGGAGGAATCCTCTGGAACCGCTGCCAGCACCAGCACAAAGCATGTGAAGCAGACCAAACTGGACTTCGTTTCTCTCCAAAAATACGACAAAGCGTCCAAGCGGCATAAGGACATCACCCATGCAGTAACATGCTCCATAGCGAGGGACATACTGCCAATAACTACCGTTGAAAAGCCTGGCTTCGACCAGCTTCTAGCCACTCTCGACCCGCGATATGAAGTGCCCGTCCGCAAGTATTTCTCAAACACAGCGCTTCAGGCATGAAAATGGGTCAGGGTGTTGTGCCGTAGAATGCACCCCTGCATCCCGTCCACTCATTAGCTTCTTAAAGTGGAAGAAAATGAGCTCATGTTTTACAAAGACGCGAGTATTTGGATCATGGCTACTAGCAGGGGGTGCATTCGGCAGGGGTGCATTCTACGACACAACACCGGCGTGGATAAGTCCTGCTTCTCGTGCTTAGTTTGTGTATTAAGTCAATCACATGATAATTAAAAAAAATAAATCTCCCGACCCCGGGAGAAATATTTCAGTGTTCAGACACCAGGCTGTGGGCAGTTTCCCACACAGTTAAAACTGGTAGTATGCTATTCCCACCTAAAGCTATTCTGTTTATTTATATATTTGTTTGTTTTGTTTATTTTCATCAAAAGACTATTTAAATATTTATTTATCAGATTTTCTGGTCACTTTAGTCTTTATGTTTGTCAGTATTTACTGATGTCACTCAGGCCACTTAAGTTGATTTCTTTTTTTTTTTAGTTCTTTTTTAAAAAACTTTCAGTTGTGGTAAAATAAAAAAGGTGGTTGAATAAAGGTTTGAATTTGAATTCAGGGCTTGTGTGTTCTTTATTAAAAGTAGGTCATTAAGCAATAGCATAAAACATCCAGGGCTGCAATTAAAATATATGTTAAATAATTATAATAATTATATCGATAATTATCGATATCGATCAATATGATTTATTTTTTATCGATATGCTTTTTTTCTATATCGTCCAGGCCTAGTCTGTTGGTAAACTAAAGGATGACATTACAATGTGTTGCTGTTCAGGTTTCTCTGGAGGACAACAGGCACAACACACCTGCAACAACACTATACTCGCAATGTCTATTTTAGATGGAGAAAGAAGTAATCATAAATTTGAAGTTACTGTCATCACTATTCAAAATTTGAAAATGTGTGTGTGCGTGTACGCCCACCTGCACATGTGAGTGTGCGGGCACAGAAGTTTGTGCGCAGGCTTAAAACCACAGGATGTGCCTGCGCTGTGTTCCATCAGTGCCGCGTTCAGCGCTGTGCACTACGCAGCAAATACGTTGCCGCTCTAGTCTAGTCAATGCTCCATTTTACACAGGAAGCGTCGCAGTGTGCCTCAGCTCCGTCTCGTAGCCTTGCTGTACTTTGTTTCGCAAAAGAGACA
Organism: Xyrichtys novacula; assembly: GCA_962446985.1. Lineage (NCBI taxonomy): Eukaryota > Metazoa > Chordata > Actinopteri > Labriformes > Labridae > Xyrichtys > Xyrichtys novacula. The sequence goes on from OY660871.1 coordinate 13,649,149, forward strand.
CGCATAATCTAATTTTGAAAGGGCGCGCGCCTCGCACACATCAAGATGAACAAAGAGATTGACCTATGTCAAGCACAGGGCATCATCAAGTATATTCATAAATAAAACGCCATATGTAGGGATGCACGATATTCATCGGACCGATAAAATATCGGCCGATTTGGGGGGAAATTACGTCATTTACGCTACACTGCTGCTATGCTCCAAAGGCTTCAAGTGGACTAGGGCACAGGCCAAAAATTCTGTGGGTTTTCTGTTTGATGGTCATTGTCATTTTTAAACTTAGACCCAGCAAAACTTTGCTTTTTCTCTATATTCTAGTTCTCCTTCTCACTGTTGGTTACCCGTAGGGCTACTTACCTGTCCTTTGTGAGTGCAGGTCAGCAGCACATTACAAACCACCTGTATGACACACACATGATGTTACAGAGTTATTGACATCCCCAGAGGCCCTAATCCACACAGTGATGGGATTTGCAGCCCTGTAGGAGGCAGAACTAGGCTATATAATAAGTTTATCTGTATAAAGCTTGACTGGAAACACTTAAAAGTCAAAAGACAGCCAAAATAGAGCTATGGACTCCAGCTCCAGGTGTGAATGCAAACAGACAATTTTTTGGCAAACTTTATCTGCACTTTTCTTCCAGCCTCTTTGTAAAATCTCAGACAAATTCGGGGTTAGCTGACACAACACAGCAGGTAGTGGTGGTGATGGTGGGGGTATGCATGGCTGTTTGATCCTCTTTACTGCTCCAAGCATGTCTTATTCCACTCATCCATTGATACTGTGATTACATCCAATTAGACAAAGCATTGATTAGAGCTGCTTGGTTATGGTAGCTCATCATCGTGATTGTTTTGCTCCTCTCCCTGCTCTCCTTTCTCCTCCTTCCGCCTCCTGCTCCTTTCTCAGTTCTTCTCTCTCCTCCTGTGGCTGGCTGATGGTTTGTACCTCTTTTGTAGATCATGTTGAAGATACATCAGTCCTCTATTAATTGTAATGGAACCGCTACCTGGTCGCTCACCAAAGGTTGTCTCCATGATCTGAGCTGCTCATAATGAGAGCTATTTACGTATAGATTGTAACAGGGGCAACACGGCAGGTGGCACAATAATTGTTCAGTCTTGACTATCATATTTTAATGATTGTGGGGTCATCATAATCGTTATTGAGATTGGATTCATCACCTGGCTCCGACATTGATAGAAAGACCAGCATCATCAGCATAATGTGGCACTGAGGTCCATCTGCCAACTTGAATATTGTGGAAATATTACATGATGTCTACTGCCATGTACTTTTTATGTCATGCACTGCCTCCTGAGACCCCCCACCTCAACCATCTAATCTAATCTGAAAATCCTGTAAAGGATGTGTTCAGATAATTTCAGCAGCGGGCTGTCCTAAAACTTTCAGGAAATTCAATGAGTGCTTGTGTAAAAAAGGGGCTTTTTTTTTTTTTTTTTTTACAGGAGGCTACATTTACAGTAAGCCATGTTTACAGTGGGTTATGTTTACAATCAGCCATGTTTACTGTAGGCTGCGTTAACTGTGGTCCATGTTTACTGTCTGTCATGTTTACTGTAGGCCATGTTATAGTCAGCCATGTTTTCTTTGGGCTAGGTTAGTTACATCAGGAATCTAACATTATGCATTGGTTAAGTGTGACAAGAGTCTTCAACATATAAGAGCTTGGAAGTTTTTCTGCACCAGAATTTGTCAACTGTCTACTATGTTTTTTATATCATACAGTTTAAGCTCTGTACACTGTAAGTGAGCGGTGCCATGCAGTAAAGTCACAGTAGAAGGTAATTCATGCAAACTTTATTTAGGACTGGGCTTAACTTTGAATGTTTTTTGTTTTGTTTTTAATAAAGATCAGTTTTCTGCCTTTTCATTCGCCAATAGAACGGTAGCCAGAGTTGGACATTTAGGGAAAAGAGGTTGGGGATGTTAAGCAGCTGAGGGCCAGGAGTCAACTTTAGCCATGAGGACTCAACCTCCATTCGTCGACCATGAGCTCCATCCACTGAGCTTAATCGCCTTTCTGTGCAGAAAGAATTAACTCTGAGTTTGCCAGGTGATTGGTGCTACTTTTGTGACATTTAAGGAGAAGTCTGTGTCTCCCACATTAACCATAGATGCACACTAAATCTCCAGGTTATCCAACAGTGACCTCAGCATTCCCTGTAAGTTCAGACACTATGTATGTTTGACAGAGGAATTTTTAGTCTTTTTGCATTTTGCTCCTAGGATAAGATCAAGAAGAAGAAAAACTTCATTGATCCCCAAAGGGAAATTTAAATGTTCATCAGTCAAAAATTTCTCGTGTTAATTTTTCCAGGTATTAATATGCCGGCTTTTATGGTAACCTGTGCTATGTTTACACTATATCATCAATGTGTTAAAGTGGGATTCTATTATAAAGTCATATTTAAACCTGTTACATGAATATAATCAGATTTGTTTTTCTTGAAAAGAAGTTTGTAATGTAATGATTTCCCAAGATGTCTGACAGTTGATGCAAATTGCTACTCATCTGTCCTGTACTCAGGTCACTTTGGTGGAGAGTTACCTGTCAATCCCATGTATCCCCTGTCTAGAGCCTTCCCTGCTTTCTGGTCTGTGTGACTCTAAATGGAGCATCATTTCCTAAACAAACATCATGTTGTTTTGAAGAATACTGTAAACTAGAGACAGAGTCCATAAACTCAGGGAAATGTTTACTCAGGGAGTAAATCAGCTGAGGAGGAGGTCTGTTTTCACATAGACTGCTATACAATCAGACTGATTTTTACAAACAATGGAGTCACTCCCTGCTGGATGTTGGGGAGATTGCAGGTTTGAAACTTCTGCATTGGCCTCTGTCTCTTATCATACTGCCTCTTCTTGTTGACTGTTGAAGTCATAAAATAAAACTCTTTTCCTAACAGCCTCATCCTACACATGAGGCATAAGGGTGTATTTTTTACCATTGTGGTGGCATTGCAATTGTGATGGAAAACAATTACCACCACTTATCATAAAACTCCTTAAATTTCTGGCCACTTATAAGCTTTTGGAGACCAAGATTGAAAACTAAAACTTAATTGTATATCCTCTCACCTGGTGTTGACCACAGAAAAGGATCACTGGAGAAAAGCTGAAAGGCAGTCAATCAGTTTGATTTGTATAGCACTGATGTATTTTTAAGGACAATTTAGTCCATCCCAGATGCTTAGGACTAAACAGGTGTCAAAGAAAAAGGGTTTCCTTTCAAAAGTCAGCATGGACCTTCTACATGTGTGACATAGTGTTGCTTTAAACTTTGTCATGATAATTCCCTGAACCCAAACCCTAACTATGATAGGTTTTTTGAACTATAAGCAGAATTGAATTGGAAACTGTGCATGTGGGTTGTAATAGAGAAGAAAAGTGAACTCTGCTATTTTGCAACTGTGCAAAAGTAGCAAAATTGGATGAAATTTCTCAGTTGTTCAAAGAAAAATTTGCACTGGATGTAGGGGATTTTTTGTGCCGTAGGAGTTCAGCTGACCCAAATTTAATTTGTACAGTTGCTTGAAAAATGTGTCTGTGAGTCTTACTGACAAAATGAAAATCAACCAAACAAACAAACAAACTAGAAAAGTGGTCTCCCACTGTGTTGCTTTATTATGGTAAGGTGATACAGAGCCAAACGGGACAAATGGCAACAACATGTAGGGGCCATCATAAAAGATGACACATTACAAGTGATGGAAGTCGGTAAGTGAAAAAAAAAATGGTGGATGGGTTGTGTGTTGTACTTTTTCTTAATGTACATTTTCAACAGGCTCACATTAAGCCTGCAGGATCAAGCCTATGTTCTGCATACTAAAGGCCTCATCTACCCTGGTCTTTTGTTTTGCAAAAATAATACATTATAAAAACAAAAAATATTACTCCACTAAAATTAATGTCACATTTCTCTTTTACAGTGTTCCCAAACACCCCCCATTTTCATCTCTCGTAGTTCCTCCAGTGTTGGTGAAGTAGATTTGGTGTTACTGGGACGTCTGGCCTTGAACTGACAATGTTATAGGAACTTCAATCAGAATGTGTACATGATGTCAAAAAAAACGAACAAAAAAAACAGACTTTGACCAAGAAGTAAGTCGCTTTAATGCATTGAAGGAGACCAGGTAGTTTTGATGAAGACAGAGAGAAGTTTAAAAAAGACAAAGTTGATGTATCTTCGGTAAAAAAAAAAAGTTTTTAAGCTGTAAAATTGGGCACATTTTTATTGTTAGGCTTACAACCTATTTGCCCCTGGCTCAGTTTGATTGTTTTTGATTGTTCTGTAATGTTGGGATAGGTCAACTGGAAGATGGCCAAATAGTAACTTGCTGGAAGAGGGCATGCCTCTATTGAGGCAGACATTCATCAATAAATAGGTTCTTGTCTGGTATAGACCAGGACAAGGACAGTAGTCCAGTTAAATGACTAATCAAGCTATAACTGGAACTCTACCTAACTGTGCATGTCAGGGTGTCAACCAGCATGATTTTTTGAACTGGCAGCACCTGTTTTTATCCAAACTAATGTGGTCCAGTGTTTTCAGTACTCCGTGTCCTGAGCACAAACACAAAAACGCCCTCAGAGTCAACTTTTGGTATATCATTAGCTCATCAATATCACTCCTTGATCAATAAACCAATCAGAATCAAGAAAGGGTGGACTTCTGAAAGGCCTTTGTCAACAACAATGGTGGGGGTCTGTACAGGAGAGAAAGCACTACACACATTTTATTGAGGTTTAGTTTCCAGGTCAGCAGCTGCTGCTAATGCTACGAATCAATTTCCATCAGTTATTTTTTGTTTATTGTTTCTGTTTTGTTCTTGTTTTTTTAGTTTTTGCAAAATGTAATTGAATGATAGTAAATGTAAATACAAGCCCGAGGGGCAGCTGTGGCTCGGTGGTAGAGTCAGTCATCTCCCAGTTGAAAGGTTGGGGATTTGGTCCCAGGTCCTGCTGTCCACATGTCTAAGAGTCTTTGAGCAAGACACTTGACCCCATCTGCCCACACTGGCTCCACTTCGAGGTGTGTGAATGGAATTAGTCTAAAACTGATGTACTCTATACATAGCAGCCTCTGCCATCAGTGTGTCACTGTGATGTGAATGGGTGGATGTGAGCTTTGAGTGGTCAGACTAAAGAAAGAGAAATGGAAACACAGTCAGTTTACCAAAGGTCACTACTATGGGAAGCTAAAATGCTGCATAACAGCTTTCATAACCTAGCAACAATCGATGTCAGTGAGACTTGCTCAGAGACTGCTGGCACTGTGAACACAAAAAAGTCTGGTGGACAAACATCCTTAACGTTTCCATCAAGTAAAGACACTCAGAGATGGCAATCACAACTTTGGAAATTCTGTCTCCAACTAACTTCTGGCTAACCCCAAAAACAGTTGTCATCCTAACCTGAACGTATTCCAGTTAAGATCAACACAAATTCATGTTTCTCATGGTTGAGAAATCAGGGGTTTCGTTTTTGGAAAAATAGACAAAATGTCTCCAGTCAACAAGTGTGAGATCTTTAATAAGTCCAAACGTGTGACTAAGGACACAACCTCACACACTCACTGATAACACTAATAATTCATGCTCTAACACACTTCATTGTCATGCGTGTCTATCTGTTCTCATGAACATGTTTAAGTTTAAACACTCAAAACCTAAAATAAGTCAAACTGCACAAACAGTCAGCCCTGTTGGTCATTTGACACAGACCCCTGTGTGTGTTTGTGTGTGTGTGTGAGAATGTAAATGAGTGTGAGTGTAACTTCAGGTCAGTGTGTGTGTAATGTGGAGGAAGAGGCCCCTCCACCTGTCCTTACTGGGACTCTATTTCTGGGTGTCACACTGAACTTGACTATGTCTCGCCTGGCAACAGGCAACAGAGCCTGTGTATGTGTATATATTTATAGATATAGATATATAGATAAATAGATATGCTCTCTCTCTCTTTCTCTCTCCCTCTGTGTGTGTGTGTGTGTGTGTGTGTGTGTGTGTGTGTGTGTGTGTGTGTGTGTGTGTGTGTGTGTGTGTGTGTGTGTGTGTGTGTTATTCTGGTCCTGACTACGGCAGGACCAAAGCTGTATAGGCTCATATGGAGTGGCTGTGACAGCAGGAGACTGACCTGAACCATCACTTTAGCTAAAAGAGGGAAGAAGCTAATGTTAGCATCAGGTTACAGCAGGTGTCAGGAATGTGTTGCTGCTGTGAGATAAACTGTCCTCTTATTGTTCATGTTTAAAGTCTATTTGATTTTTAAGCTAAAACTGTTTGACCAACTGAGTCAAACACTCTTCATTTCACCAGTTTGTGTCAATGCACAGAGTAAACTAGAGATGGACGATATGGGCAAAGAAAATTATCATGATAAGTTTTGCCATTCTAGCGATAACGATAAAGTCCCTATAAAAAATATATAAAATTCTAATCCATGTGTGTTTGATTCATTCTGTCTTGAGAACACCAGTTGGCGTAGTCAAATAAGATACTAACCACAAGCTTAATTGGTAGGTTATGGAGAAAACTAGTGATATGTGAAAACACTTTCAGCATTTATTGAAAACTCTTATATCACAGTGAACAGCAGCAGATCCACTGGCCGATGTCAGGCATACCTTATTGCACTTGTCTAAGCTTCAATCTTGAAGGAAATCTCTCATGTGGAGCCTTGTTTAGTAATGTGCTGTTCAGAGGTGTCTTCTTCACCACCTTCAGCCATATTTATTTGTGATTCTGCTCTGTGTGGGCTACGTTTGCAAGTCTGTCACTCGTGCTTACATCTTCAACTTGCATTTATCGCATTTATAGAAGAAGGATGTAGGATTTTCGAATGATAATTTCGCCCATACCTAAACATATATATGGTTCTTTAACCCTCACAGTTTAGTCTGATTCTGACCTCAAAATGAAAGAAGTAGAACATTTAATTTTCCAAAGATTAAAAATATTTAAAATAGTGATCCTAAGGAAATTTCTGAGTATCTAAATATCCGCTGATCAAGGTGTATAAGCACACTTCCTGATGACATATTTTAGATTAATTTTGAGTGTGTATGTGTGTGTGTATGACAGGCGATTAAGGCAACATCCCCCCCCAAAAAAAACAAAAAAACATAGAATTTCAAAGATAGTCTTGATGAAAAAAGATTCAAGTCATGTTTCAAGTCATTTTATTACTACAAGAAAGTCATGATATAGCAAAAATAAAGTCTAGATGTTATGAGAATGGAGTTTCCCAATTATGTTTGTCACTATTCTGTGAGAAAAAGTAATGTTTTGAGAATAAAGTGGTTGTGTTGCAGGAATAAAGTGTTACAGAAATGTAACCCTTGTGTTATGAATTAAAAGTCATTGTATGAACAAAATAAAGTTGTTATGGATTGAGAATATAGTCATTATGTCAGGATGTTAACAGATTGAAGTCTTTATGCTGTGACACTGTAGTCGTGTAACAGAAAGACTTAAAGTTTCATGACTTTACTACTACTTTGTTCCTGTAATTTTTTGACTTTTCAACAATTTTATTCTTGTTTGGGTATAACTTTATTCTCTTAACATCATAATTTTATTTTGATATGATTTGATTCTTTTAATGACTTTGCCCTTGAAAATTTATTTGACGCTAAGATGAATTCACATTTTTTTGGTTCGCCTGGAAATAACTCAAAAAAAAAAAAAAAAAAGTAAAGCTTTTCAAACTCCAGTGGAAAATAGTACTACATATTTCTTTGTTGACCTCGTCCTGTGTGTGTAAATAGTGTCTTTGAATGAAAAATCTTATTCTACTTTCTTTTGGTCAATCATATCAATTATAGTTGAATAATTTGCCATGAACACTAAATAAGTTTTTTTTGAGCATCCTCCGTGTACCCTTGATGACCTTCATATCTTTCACTGTCCTCAAAGAATGAGACCACCTTTCTTTCATTTTGTTTAGTCACAAAAAAAGTAATAATGAATAAGTGGATTAAATCAAATTCACCAATTTGCATAGAATAGATAAGTGAAGCAATAGAAATCATCAATTTGGAAAACATAGCTTCCCAGCTACAAAATAATGAGGGAGAATACAAAATAGCGTAAGCATGAGTTTCACAAAAGTAGCATAAGCATCACTGGAAACTCACCTGAAATCACTAAAACGGCAAGAAAGACAACACAAAGATCACTATGTGGGTGCTTTTCTATTATTTCTCCTGTACCAGCATGTGATTTAGATTTTTGTTCTTGTCATGCAGCTGTTCTGTGGTCTTTTTCTTAAGGTCTAATGTCTAGTGATTGATTGGGCGATGAATGTTATTTGTTTTTGGGAGCACACTGGGGGGGTGTCAACATGGATTTGGGGGTATTATAGGAGGGGAGTTTGTTGGAACAGGATTGGGATGTTGGTTTGAAGACAGATATGCTTTGTCCTTAGTTTGTATTGTACTTGTTTATAAATGAATTAACATTAATAATCATAAAAAAAATGTTGAGTTGTGCTAAATGTGAGGAAAGCAGAGTTCAAAAGTCGGAATTGTCCTCTTGAAATACAGTGATGTTTTAGGTTGCAGGTGGGTGGTTGAGATAAAGTGTCTGATACTGAAATCCTGGACTTTGGTACATCCTGGTTGCACTGTCCAGTCTGCTTCCACAGACGGTCTCAGGTCCGCTCTGATCAATCTGAAGACAGCAGCTTGTCATTGATCAGTGAGAGTGTTCAGCAGGAGTGTTATATGTGTGTGTCATTTCACATGACAGGGAAGGACTTACATGACTGTACAGCATATATTCAGTGTGTCAGTGTTTTACAGTAAGTCAGTGAATACACTAAAAGCAACAATAGAGGCTTGTGTTAACATGTGTTTTTGTGTGAAATAAGCAATTGGAGCCACGGAAAAGTTCAACTACCTCTCTCTCTCTCACTCTCTCGATGTTCCTAAATTTTTTCTTCTGAACATGACAACCTGATAATTCATCACAGGGGTCATGGGAATGTAGGATCATGAAATGAGGTCAGAGGCAGTTCAGGCATAGAAACTTTGACTTACAAAAATGATTTTTGATTTAAAATTGTTTGTTACTTTATTAGAATTTTTTTTAAGGCTTAAATAAAAGAAAATGTATAATTATTGTAATCACTGTAACAATCTCATTGTGTGTGAGGGCTAACTGCTTGTAATGAAACTTTTTTGCTCCATTTTTATTTATTTACATTAAAAGTTTTATTTTTTTCTTGTTCTAAGTGTTTGGGGGGTTGCAGCACACTTGTAATTATTAACGTTTTAATTGACTGGGTGAGTAAATCGTGAAATAATTTTTTGACATAATTTTATTCTCAAGTTGCATTCTGTATTCAGGGAGCCAAATGTGCATTAGAGGCGTAACTGCTGTGTATAACATGAGCAGCAGCGTTTCTACTGGCTGTAACCCGGTCTTTTCCGTGCTGTTCCTCTTCTCCTGTGTCATTCCTGCTTCGTTTCGCTTTTGTCTCTCTGGCACCGCCAAGTGAGAGGGGTATCTCCGAGTGTGAAGAGCTCCTCCACTCCTCTCTGAAAGCGCCCTGCAGTAGCAGCATGGTAATTCTGCTCCTCTATCTTTCCTCTGCATCATGTTTACCTAGCAACAAGCATCACCCGCGGCTGGCCATCCCATTGGTCATTTGAAAACGCACCGGGGACCAATGGCAGGGCTGTTGCCATGGTACAGTGTATAGTTGCCGGGTGGAATTTTGCTGCAAGGCACGTGAGTCTCAGAGTCTGCTTGCCTCCTCGCACTGCTGTTGTAATCTCCGCTGTCTGGTCGTTAGTACAGCTGAACGTGATTTGGAGTGAGCCAGTCCGTAACTGTGGAGGGAATTATTAACGTTTATGCACATATTCAGTAAAAAAAAAAAAAAATCAAGAGAAATGTGTTTCCAACCATTAACAACACAAAGAGAGAAAGAGCAGTGGCTAAGCAGACAACAGGAAGCGGCTGCGTCTGATTCCTGAAGCTGCTTTTCTCCCAGTGCAATATGCTGTATCACTGTCTAACAAAGGAATAATGAGGCTTTGACGCTATCAGAGCCGTCTTTAGCATTTTCATCACACGTTAGTAAATTTACTTAAATAAAATTACACTAAATGCATTGTTAAAAAGATATTGCTAAATAAGTTTGAAACTGCTTTATAAAAAAACATTAAGCAAAAAATATAAAGGAAAACGCAGAACAGGCAATTTAATTTATATTTGTATCTGTATAGCTTGCTCAAAGTATTCCATATGTATGTAAAATATTCCATATGCATAAAGGGAATAAAAATAACATTTAAATTGAGATTTTAGTTTTGAAAATAGTCTCAAAAATGCCCATTTTTATTAGAGCTGCCAGTTACTTTTTTGTGAGAGTTAAAGCCAGTCTTTGCAGGACATTAAGTCAACATAAATAATAGCACATCACTAGTTTTCCAGTTTACTAGTATTGTTGCACAGCATTAAAACCACCATGTAGTCCTATTAGTGTTTTTGTTCATTTTTTTTGTCTCAGAAACTTGAGAAACAGTGTATTGTGGGGTTATAATTACAGCATATAGCATTATTCTCTAGATAGAACCCTATCACAACTTTATTTAAAAAAAAAAAAAAAAACAAGGCTGTGTGTGTTTGTATCATGTGAATGCCCTGTCATTCTTAGTATTGACACACTTTCTTACCTGTTGTTTGTAATTGTGGAGCTGAGATAATTGTTGGTTTTGCATAGCATGATGAGAGCAAAATACAGCATACTCCGTGTTTCTCATCAGTGGAGACACACACTTGCACACAGCAGGGAAAAGCAAGTGGAGTTGGACTTTCTCTTGTGCCCCTGCTCACCTGACCTCTTTCTAGCATCTAATTTGTGGTTTGTGAATCTGATTGAATGCTTGCACATGCTGAAATATATGGCATAAAATCAAAAGTGGCACCGGTCAAATGCTCAAAGAAGTCTGTGCAAACTCAGTTTGCACACATGCTTTTGTGTTGTAACTGAGCATACTTTTATCTGCAACTTGTTCAAAGTTCAGCTGTATACGTTTTTCTCATGTCACGAATACCATATATTTTCCTTTGTTTACATTTAACACCCTGTCACCTGTTGAACCAAATACTGTTGCAAAGTTGCTGTTAATATTTCTTAAACAACTGTTTATTTTGGGGCACTAAATGAAACTAAAGTCTATGAAAATACTTCCTTTAAAGTTGATTCTTAGAGCTTTAGTAAAAGTTCCTCTTCTTCAGAACATGTTTCGTTATCTTCTCTGTACTTGCTGACCCACTTCATTAAATAGGAAGTTTGGTATACTAGACAGTGAGAGGCACAGATCATGATATTTAACCTATATACAAACTGCATAATCACCGAGTCATCCAAAAGGATTGTATTTGTAAAATGTCTAAACAGGAGTCTGACATAAAGAAATAAATGATGAAAAATGAGTTATTATGTGTCACCTCCTCATGTTACCTTACCTTTCTCTGTCTTGTTTCTATGTGCAGTCCTTGGTACAAGCCACTGTTTTTTGCCTGATAAAATCTACCTCTGGATCCCCCTATGCTCAGACAGACCCAGTCACCCTGAGTGGGGCATTAGGCCACCTTTGAAGCAGATCACCTGGAGTGATACATCTGCATCTAATTACGATGTTAGCACACAGTGCTCATGTGCTTGATGACTCTGTAATACCACTTTCTGCCCATTAATCTCAAAAAAGGTAATTTTAATACATGCACTATAACTATAGTGTGTTATTAGGCCATGATATCTCATTTTAGCTGTGACCGATCAGATGTTTTTTTCTGTGTGGGAGTGTGCAGAGATTTGGAGCAGAGGTTCAAGCGCCCAGAAAGGAAATAGATTACTGAGGAAAACTGGTCTAGCCAACAGGCATGCTCCCAAACATGTTTTTACCTTTACCCACATTAGGTGATCATAACTTACCCAGAGATTCAAGCACAAAACAAACATATACATAAGCCAGTCTATACATATTAATGTGGGTGAGCAGCATGGTCTGATACAGTGACCAAACAAATGTATTTTCTTAGTCACCAAAAATTATCCTGTTATCACTAAAAAGTAAGACAAAAACAATGAGATAAAGCAGTTTTATAGTAACAGCAAAAGCAGCTATGTTAACCCTAAAAAATAAGAAAGTCAAGATCTGAAGACAACCAGCAGTTCCTCTTTCACAAAAAAGGCTGCACCCTTACCTAGAGGCAACAACATATAAAATAGCCAAGATCCCTTTAAAGAGCCAAATATTATTTTTTAATGTGGAAAAACCATTGTTGTCATAAGAAGTGGGTTACTTTAAAGCTCCTGTGAGTACAATTTTGGCACCTCCTATCAACCAGTTTTGCTTATTCTGTACCTCACATGCTTAAGCAGTGTCTTCTTAAATAAAGACTCATTCTGCTGACTTGACAGGGAAATTCTTCATTTCATGTTTTATGAAAAAAAAGTTGTTTTAATATAAGTTTGTCAGTCTTTTTCCTATCTGTTTTTGGATATCATAAAAAGGCATCAGCATAAATTTCTGTCTATTTCATACACATCACAAAACTCCTCACAGGAGCTTTAACAATCAGAAATTACAAGCCAAAATTCCAGTGAAGTTGGGATGTTGTGTATATTTGCAAAAAGAAAGAAAGAAGTTTATCAGTTTGGAAATTAAATATCTTTTCTCTGTATTGAATATAGGTGGGAAAGGATTTGCAAATCATTGTATTTTGTTTTTATTCATGTTTAACACAACATCACAACTTCACTGGAATTGGGATAATACTTTACAGTGGGAAAATGAAGCACAAATGACTTCTCCTGAGGAATCAAGACACACACTGGTCAGGATCTCAAAAAAATATGGCAAATCAATTAGCTATTACAGGAAAATTGAGTAAATGTAATGTTAAATTCTGTTAAATGTTAAGTTCTGCTTTAGGCTTCAAAAGGATGCCCAGATGGTAACCCTAAAATGTGCTCTCCCTCTCTCTCTCTGTTTTTATTTTTTTGTAAATAATTGTTATTTCAAGTTTACTGGCTGCTCTTAACATGTCAGGCTCGTTTTTCACATCTGTAGTATTAAACCCGTTCCTGTCGGGTAAATAAGTCCAGGTTACAGTCTTTAAATGACATGAGACACGGACTTTGGTGGCCCAGATGAGTTCGTGCAGAGTGTATTTGAGGGTGAATTTTCCTTTAAGAGTCCGTCAGCTGCTTTATGACACTGTTTGTGTGCTGAGCTGTTCCCAGGCAGCATTGTGCCTGATTTAGCCGGAATGCTCGGATAGCAACAAGAACAACTTTTAGCTCAGGCTGAGAAGTCACACATCTCGGCTGTAGGGAGTCACTCAATGACCATGTGCTCATAGAAGCCTTTTGCCCTGCTCACTCCCCCGCTGGATCTCCTCCCCCACCCCACACCACACCCCCCCCTTTCCATTTCTACCTGACATCTTCAAACTATTTCCGCGTCATTCCTGCCTCGCGCCTTTTGAAGAGACACTGGGAAACTAAGCCGAAGACCCCGCCCATATGCCCGTCCGCTGTCCAATGAGAGCCAAAGGTGGGACTTGAAGCAGCCAATGAAATTGCAGCTGCCATAGCGTCGGGTAGCAACAGAGCCCGTAGAGGGTGCCTGCTGAGCGAGGGCAGAGGCAGCATTTACAAGAATACAGACAAGTTGAATCATTTTTAAAGACTGAATGGACAAAAACAGCTTTTATATGTCACAACGAAGAAATATTGACACGCTTTACCTCTCTTGTTGTTAGTTAGGGTCTGTTTTATCAAACTGAGTCTCTTTACATGTTTCATGGTAAATATCTCCCCCACTCTATGTCCTGAACTGCTGTTTTCCACTGTTTTACCCTGAAAAAAATACTACTTTTCTGCAATGACTGTTCAGGTGTAATGTATAATGTGCCAAGACAGTGATGTCGTGTTATTGGGGACCTTGCTCATTTAATTTACATGTAGGCCCCTTTGTTTTGTTTACTTCTCTGGTCTCCTCCCACCAGTCTGCTTTTATTAAACAAATTAAAGTCATATTTCTTCATATGCAATCAAATCTCACTTTCTAAACCTGCACAACAAGTTTTTTTGCGTATGGAAGAAGGCTTTTCAGTCAAGTTTCAGGCCTAGTTTGTGGTATTGTGGTACTGTATTGTGGTAACCTGTAAAAGACAGTTTATAAGTTTTTGTAAGTTTGTAACAAACTGGACTTTGTCTCTTAACTTGTATCGAGAGTTTAAGCAAAGGTTGTATGTGCATGCGTGTATATAAAGTTCCAGTATATATATCCTGCTGTTACTATAAATGGACAGGCAGGAGAGGTCTGCTCGGACCGGACTACTGCGGTCAGATGGAAGGTTACTGTCTCGCTAACTTGTTGAAGCCACTGAAAACTTTTCAGAAAACCACTCGGCATCGAAATGGCCTCCAATGAGAGTTTTCTCTGTTGTCATGATTTGGTTCTGTATGTGTATCTGTCCTGGTTTCAGTAGTTCTGTGTGAGTCTGCGCCAGACAGAATCGCTCTGACCCCCTCCCCCCCGCACTCAGATGGTACAGTCCGTGTGTCAGGGTGGGGGAGCCGTGTGGGAGCGCGGCACAGATTCCGTCTGACGGAGAAGCACGGAGAGGGAAACGGGCGACAAACATGAGCTGAAATCGCCCTTGTGAAGGTTTCCATCTTGAAGGTCTTTGTATAAATTTACCGAGTTTAAAGAAGGCCGAGAAAAAAGGGAAAAAAAAGTGAATTTAAGAGGGAAAAAGAGTGGAGGAAGACGGAAGAAGAGGCGCGTCAGGGAGCGATCAAAGGCGTCTGACAGCAACCTCAGGAACTTAAGTGGATCTGGTTTCTTTACTCCAACACGACTCAAGTTTGGGTTCATTACAGCTCAGACGCTGTTTGTGATCTAACTTTGGTGAGATTACCTCTCTGGATCGGGCTGTGGTAAACAAAGGAGCGGAGTTTGGAGTACAATGCAGGCCAGTAGTGACCCCAGATACTGGATCTAAACTTTACCTGACAAAGACAGCGGCTGTGCAGGGTACCTGTTTGTTCGGTCACTTTGTGTTCCTGTTGCTTACCTGTGTGGCGTGGTTCTGTCCTGCTGTAAAGGAACTTCTCTCTGGAACTGCCCTAACACTCTGGACCTGTGTGTGTACAGGTGTCTGCGCACCTGTATAGTGTATGGGGGATTACTGTGCGGTCGGCCTCTTTAAAGGAGCTCCTTTTCACCCTGGCAGAGGCCAGCCACCTCCTGCTCTGGGTGGGTGAAGGGGAGCTGAGTCTGTGTGGATCTCTGTCTGTTTAGGCTCTGTGACACTGCCAGTGGAGGGCTGTGTGTGTTTGTGTGGATTAATCTGAGTGATAACATCACTCCACACTGCCCTGCTCTGCCCACTGAAGAGTGCCCCCCAGAAAGCACCAGTAATTGGAGCTATTTTTAGTATAAGGGATGGGGTAAAAGCAGGCAGCTGGAAACCCAACTCCCCTCCACCTCCTTGTCTTCCTCCCCCCCTCTGTCACTTTACCTCGCTCAGCCCACCTGGCAGACAGCATGCTAGGCGAGCCTGGTTAGCGCAGGCTGGACTTACACCTGTTTAAAGAGTGAGGTAACAAACATTGGATGAACTTAAGTAAACTGGGAGTCCTGACTGTGCTTAGAGTTTCTGCTTCAAACCCTGTCCTGGATTACGATGTCTGCAGAGCTACTAGCTGTGATCAACACTCCCTGGACTAAGTGAAACTATAATAAAGCAAGTAGAGTGCCACTAGTTATTAACATTGTTTTAGTGAAGTTTTAATTTTTACAAGTTCAATATCAGCCACCAGCTAACTGGAGTGTCTCCAGCACAGAAAGAATGCACGAAACTGCCAACGTAAGAAAAAGCTAAATCGTAAGTAACCAAATATACTCTAAGACCCCGTTTCCCAGACCCCAAGAGAAACAGAATATATATGTAGAGCTCTATATCTGTAGTGGAACTCCACAGAAAGCATACTTTATATTTTTACAACAGAGAGACGAGCTGCCTGTACACCGCTCGGTTGCCTTAGAAACCACAGTCACAAAAAAAAGAAAAAGAAAAAACAAGCCAGAGAAGTCGGTGCCTTTTGATTGGTCGGTTTGGTTTCCCACCATTTCAAGATTTGTTGATTGAGTTGGATGTAAAAAGTGTTGACTCTGGGAATCCAACGTCTGATGACAGTTACCTGAACACACACCCATCTCAGCAGCTTTGACTGACAGTGTTTCCCTGCTGGATTGAACTGTCACCAAGCGTTTCCATGGTGATCACGTCATCTTCATCCGTGGAGGACAAGCCTGTGCCCTCATGCAGAATGGTCCAATCCGAAGCCTGGATCAGCACGGGCCTGCTGCGGAAGAACAAGAGTCAGTACACTCACTCACTCACTCACAAACACACACACACACACACACACACACTCTTTCTCACAAACACACACACACTCTTTCTCTCTCTCTTTCTCTCTCATTCTCTCTATCTCACACACACACACATGTGTGTGAGTGAGGCTGCGGTTGTGCTGTGTTTCAGAACAGTGTGTGTTTTTGTCACTTTTTTTGGAAGAAGTTTAGTTTGATTAAATTTAGGTGATACTCTGAGGTCATTGGTGTGTTTTTGTGGATATTTCTTGGCGGGAAACTGTTGCAACAGGTGAAGGTGATGAATAACAACTAAGCCAAAGTTCCGATTTTGGAGGGATTTTTAATCTGGTGAAGATAGTTGGTCATGATGTCTGTCATTGTTTGGTGATATGGTATGGTTTAGGATGTACGATTTGGCATCACTGACAGTTTGTGGAGTTGGTTGATAATGACAGACTATGGATTGTTTATTTGTTCAACATCCTTCAATTATTTACGTTTTTTTTTAAACAAATGACTGATTTCTGTTGTAATTTCCATGTGAATATCATTGAAGTGGTCAAAAACAGTTGCAATGTTTATAATGGTGTAAATAGAATCTTAAGCTGCAGTCGTTAAAGTTAGCTTAGTTTTAGTTTAGTTTTTTAGGGATGGGATTCCTTTACTAGGTTTTTACTTGTAGCTGAAGTATAAACAGAGGTCTCACACTCTCAAAAACAACCACATCTGTTGATTACAGGAAAAAATAACTCTGAAAACAGCAGTTTGATTTAAAATAGCTGTATTCTCAATGCTGTTCTGTTGATGTAGTGGTGGCATTGGCTGAGTGCTACCTCTGACATCAGCCAAGTTTAAGCGGTTTAGCAAACTTTGATCCCTTATCACTTAGCAGATACCTGTAACAAACTTAGGAAAACACTGAAAAACGATCACATTTCAAAAACAGTGATTTTCAGATGGTCTTTGGTGGAAAAAGTAAGTCAGAAGTGGCTACAAGACAGAGGCTGCTCCTGACTCACCTAGTTTTTGAAGTTTCTATTCCTATCTGTTCATCGTTCACTGGATTTCTACCAGTAGCTCAATCATTGGCCAAGATCTCCTCCTTGTTATATCAACACACCTGGTGGTGAATATCAGGATAAATCTATAAAAAACATTAATCTTCAAATCAGTGTTTCTAGATTGCTCTTTGGTGAAAATAGAAAGCAAGACTTGGCTGCAAGCTGGGTGCTGCGAGCAATGTTAGCTTAGTTTTTGGGTTAAGATTCACACATTGATCAGCATTCATGATGTTTAAACCTCTTTAGATAAATTAAAGCAGTGTAAAAAATAATTTTACTAGAAGAAAAGTATGAATAAATTATTTAGTTGCTTCTGAAGACAGGTCAGTTTTTTAAGTCAAGATTTCTTTAGCGAGATACATTTGCGAGGTTTCTTCCTGTTGAAGAATTTTCAGCAGAGGTCCCTTCCTCTCAAAAACAATCATACCCATATATAAAGAAGGAGAAATTACTCTGTAATTATTAATGTTATTGAAATAAATAATGTTTAAGGTGCTCTACGGTGGACCCATTAGGTCACATGTATCTGCAAACTTAATGCTGCTTCTGACATTCGCTCAGTTTTTATGATTAGGAGTCCCTTACTTTTTGCCATTTATCAGGTTCCTGATGTTTTGGCATTAAGCCAAGGGTTGATTTGGTCGTCAAAGTCAGAGGTGGCTTCATGCTGAAAACTGTTGATATTATTTTACAAGCGATTTTACGAAGACAGCCTGTTATTAACACCAGTTAAAAGCGGAGTTACAGTTCATTGTTAAACCCCGGGTTTCTTTACTCCCATCTAGGCAACAAAGAAAGTAAGGGAGGTGTTCACAAGATTTCTACCTGTTGCTAAACTATCATAAGAGCTTCTCTTTGAAATGAATAATCCTGGTAATAAAAATGGGTAAAAACACTTTTAAGTTGTTGGAAAAGAAATTCAGAAGAGGGGAGCTTAGCTGCTGCTAACAACATTCGCTCTGTTATAAAGATGAGAATTTTCCAATATCCCTCTTCCTTTGAGTCATATTACCTTCACCACACCCCTCCTTTTTATGCTCTATCTGATTTTACTTGGGTCTTAAATGTTGCCACTGATGCCCACCCTGCTCTGTCTTTCTGATTGATGCTCTCCCTCCCTTGGATTTTCACATGTGTGCATATGAAACAGATGAGAGATGTACTCTTCCTGCCTCAGGCTTCGGCACATACAAATGTGGAAGGGTAGGGAGCTCTCACAACAGAGCCATACCACCAAGTATAACTGATAGCATGCACATTTTTAATAGTCTTTGAAGGAAGCAGTCCTGACTGAATTTGGACCAAACTAAGTTAAAAATGAGTGTTTCTAAGATGCTTTTCAGCAAGGCTTCAGGGGCAGTTAGTCTACCTGCAGATGGCTAAAGCCCTTTTTTTTCTCCTTTAACCTCCAGAAATATAATAACTAAGGATATTGATCTGGTTTGAAAAAAGAGAGGGAGAGCTACAAGGTAAAGGTGTAGCTGAAGTCCACAATAAGGCAGTAGTGATGGGAAAGTTGAAGTGTTTATTTTGAAAGTTGAAAAGAACTGCAGACTTACTGGATGTTTTTTATGCATACTGTTGGCCAGACTGGTCAGAGCTTTATTTGTGTTTGATAACGCTCAGGTTGGGTTCTTGTTTTGACATCACTTTGCTACAACAGTTTGGCAGTCAAAGTTTGTCTTTTTCAGGGACAGCAAATATGTGAGGATGCTGAAAGGGCTGGTTTTACTTTGTTTTGCACATTTATTCATTGATGATCACCTGTGCAGGAGTTTTCCATCGGTGATGATCTATGAGTCTTTGTTTTTGGTGGCATTTTACTTGGCTTGATTCACATGTTTCGATCCTCCTTATGCCACTGGTGACTGCTGGTTAACTCCTTCATGAGCAGAAGGAGTGAGCTGTTCTGTGTGGTTTATCTCATCTGACAAAATACACAGTGTCTTTAATACCATGATGACAGATGGTCATGTGACCTGGTGTTGCTGTTGTCACTGGTTTCTTGTGTGTCAGTGGGACAAAGCATGAAGATGAGGCAGGCTGCTGGATTGGAGTTTATTGTAAGGACCTGGGGGTGTGCAAATGCAAACAATGTGAACTTTTTTTTAGGGTTCATTTGAAAATGCTTAGCCTTGTTTAAACGGTTTAACTGTTGCTGGTGCAAACATGAAATTCTTGTTTGATTGATCTTCCTGATTATTGGCTCAGTGGCAGAATTGGTTGTCTCTGAGTTGGAAGGTCAGGGGTTCAATTCCAGATCCTGCCATCCATATACCAAAGTGTCCTTGGTTAAGACACTTGACCCCACCCACCCCTGCTGGCTGCACCCAGTGGTGAGTGAGTGGGATTAGTCAAGAACTGATGCTCTCTTTTCATAGCAGCCTCTGCTATCAGTGAATGTGAATGAATGTGGTGTTTATGGATGGATGTGAAGTGTGATGTAAAAGAGCTTTGAGTGGTCAGAGGACTGGAGACAGAAACACAGTTCATTTACCTTTTACCATTACATCTGTACATGCACACTGTCTTACAGTACTCACTTCATCTGTGTGATGTTAAGACATCAGCCATCATCCATAATGACTCAAGTTTAGACTCATACTGGTCTCTGTCTAAGTCTCCATCTTTTTTCTCTCATTTGGGATAGAAAGCCATTACATTTTACACCAATAGCCTAAGATACCTCAGCATCTTACTATAAACTCAGCAGATCTACTGTGCTCTGGGCAGCAGTAACTTGGGATCTAACAACTGGAAGGTTGGTGATTCGATTCCCCCCTATCCCTTGTCTGTCCATTGTGTCCTTGAGCAAGACACTTAACTTCCCTTGCTCCCAGTGTGTCCTCCACTAGTGTATGATACGTATAAATGTCGCTTTGGTGTGCGCTATATGACATTGTAATCTAGTTAGCTGCTTTGGCCTGTTTTGATGTGTAGCATTTTCCTGATCTTGATGTTCATTTCTGCACAGATAAGAGTTACTCTGGGCTTTGGCTGCAAACTTAGGTTACACTGGTTGGCAAAATCTGGACCGACATTCGTTCATATGTTAAAAAGATTACTTTGTTGATACTTGATCATGAATGCAATGTTATCTTTTCATTTATTTGGTATTAACCATAGACTCTATATAGAATTGACCCCGTCTGCCTCCTTGCTGGGTGAAGCCACTGCAAGAACAGCACCCTCTGGTGACGGGCTGCAGTATAGGTCATAAATCCTGCTTCCTCCAGCAATCCCTATGGAGCTAATGTTAAAATTTAGAAATTATTTACACGGAATATACATTTTTCTCCCCCCTGCTTGCGATGTTGACATGTAGTTACTGTAAGACTGGTTTGTGCTCAAGTCCTCTTTTTTCTGTACAGTTCCGTTTTTAAAAGTTATTAGGGGGTTCATGTTTTCTATGATTAACAATTGATACAGTCTGTGGGCGTACGAAGATTGCATAGCTCACCAGTGGGATATGTTGTTTATGCTGAGCATCATCACAGAGACTCTCCCGCAAGTCGTGGTTCCAGGAAATGGAGAAAATCCTGGTAATACCAAGAGCAACTCAGCTTCAAATTCGTATAATGACTTATAATGGTGAGACTTCTTGGTAAAAGCAGTTTTTTAGAACATTAAATATTATGTGTAAATTGCCAGGAGCAGGTCCAGATCTGGTTTACGCTAAAATAAGACCTGTCACAGCTCTGGTTGTATTTATATAACTGATGTGTGCAAAAAAAAGTCCCAGTGTCCCTCCTGAACCCTTTCAGACTGTAATACACACCCTCTGGTATCACTGTAAGAGTGAGAGCATTAGCACACTGTCTGATAAACACTCAGAGAAACTGACTCATGTTACTGCACAGCTCACACACACACACGCATATACACGCACAAATGTAGCTGTTATCTTTGGGGTTTTTTGTTTTGTAAGGAAATAAATCAGACATTAGTGTCATTACAGAGCCTTAATGTGGCCCTGGTGGGAAAAACTTTGTTTTGTGTTTGGTGCAGTTTGCAGGGACTAAGATAGGTGATGGTGGATCACAGCGGTGCAGCCTTGTGAGTGTGTGTGAAGGTAAACTAGGTGAGAGTTAACTGTTGATTCAGACCTATAGCTTCATGCAGGCTCTTGTTGTGAAGGCAGAGTTAGTCCTCATGCTGTGAAACCACAGGAAGTGTCAGTGATACCAAAATACTTGTAAAGGTTAACATATAAATAGAGTCATATTAGATTTCATTAGAGGTAAAAAAAAAAATCCTGCAGAGCATGGTGTGTACCCAGACAGTTGGAGAGCAGTCTGAACTGCTCACTGCTCATACAGTTTACATACATGATCAGCTGTGTCTGGGCCAGGTGTCACGCTGAGGTCACGGTGGTAACATACATGTAGGTGAAGTAAAGATTTACCGCGGTGTCTGTCAAGTACCATCATAGGGTCCCATACAAAAAACTGGGGTTTCTAGCTTGAATATGATCATCCTCCAGCTGATTAACCCTGAAAATTAGACATGGAAGTAAAAATGTCTCTGCACTGTTTCTGTAGCCGGTAAATAACTGTTTATCTATAGAACCTTTATTACAACCATCATCCATAACTCCCCCCACATATTCTAACTGAAGACATCATCCTCTCATCTGGCATGTACCTCTGCACAACGTTATTTAATATTTAACGTCAACACTGTGTTTAAAACAAGTGTGTCGACCTCATGTACATAGCCCACCTGTTATGTAATGACATATGTAAATATTTAGTTCTATCACTCAGCATTCCTCTGCACTCCTCAGCATTACACTACTGCCAAAACAGTCTCGTACATAGAAGTTAAAAGTCTAAGCTTGTACATTTTATTGTAATATTTCATATTAAATATTTGTACATGGAGCGAAGCCCACCGGTGTCACTTTCCTTGAATGTGCACACATACTTGGCCAATAAAGCTGATTCTGGTTCTGATTCTGATTTTAAAAGTTAAAGCCAGGCACAGTAATTGCTACGATGTTGATTGTAGGAGACAGCGTTTTTTCTTTTTGTCCTGAAATCAGAGATACGTTCATTTTTTGCTCCAAGCTCCTATGAGGTAAATAAAAAAGCAATCAAAAATGATTGATTGATTGATGGTGACTCTGTTGTGAGCGTTTTAGCATGGAGCTTCTTTAGGTTTGCCCAGTGTAATTAAATGGCCAGCCACAGCTGTGACAAATACAGGTGGACACATGACCAATTATGAAAAAATTAACAGTTAAATGTCACAAAACAATATTTACGGCATGTGTCAAGCTGATAATTTGTGTTTAAGCAGTTTTTTCAGACTTTTACATGGTTTTTACTTCCTTTATCTGCAGCTGACTGCTCAAGATGTTAGTGCATGGAGGGTCTTGCTTACCTTCTTTAAGTTTGTGTTGTTTTGTATCACAGATTGTTTATGTAATGATATAATCGTGAAAGTTCAAATGGGCACATTTTACTCCTCAGATCCCAACATCATCCTCATCTCTCAACATGAGCATTGGCCATAAACATAGAAACATGTTTGTGTGTATGCCTGTTACCTGTTGGGTGGAGGTCAGGATATGATGTTCATGCTTTCACACTATTTTGATGGTGTCAGATAAAGCTGAGCTAAATATCAGGGGCCGTCATATTAACTGGTGCTCATGGAGAAAAAAAAACCTGTAGGGGTTTATTTTGGACTCCGGTTGGACATTTTACAAACACAGACATAGAAACTGTGAGTCAGAGCAGCTGATGTGCAGGGATTTTTTTCCTTTCTTACCATTGTTCCAAATATCAGTGAAGTTAAGCAGGGTTTTCTTTTACATACATCATGCAAGCCTGATATGTAATAACCAACAGTTATTTCACTTTTGTCTCCATGTATTTCTTAGTCTTTTGTACATGGTAATTCACATTATGTTTATGCTGAATTTTTTAACTTTTTCCTCGACTTCTGACTCTACAGATCTCCTTCACGATCTCAGTTCTTGGGGGCTACTGAACACCACAGCTACTCAAGTCTTTTACCTTTATACAGGTTGAGGGTAACTTTTGCTTTAGAACAAAGCAGCCAGAGACAATGGGGAATAAACTTCTGCTTCTCTGATTTTCATCTTTGTCTTTGTTGATATTGACTGCTCTGCTAGTTGAGTGGACACCTTGCATTTATTTTTAAATTCCTTGAACTAATTTTATTTAGTTCATCAGCAGCTTCTACATGCAACCTTGAAACTTTCACACAAGCAGCAGTAGCTGAAGAGGTAGAGTGCTTGTCCAACAACTGGAAGGTTGGCGGTTTGATTCCCCCCCTGTCCCTAGTCAGTCCGTTGTGTCCTTGGGTGAGACACTTAACCCACCTTGCTCCCAGTGTGTTCTCCACTGGTGTATGAATGTGAGTGATGTTTTATGGTGGTCGGAGAGGCCGTATGCGCTCATCGGCACCCACGTTTTTGTCTCTCTGCCCCAGGGCAGCTGTGAGGACAAGGGTAGTTTAACACCACCAGGGTGTGACTGTGTGAGCAAATGAATGATGCATCCAATGTAAAGCACTTGGTCACGAAAAAAAGGCACTATGAAATCTGATGCATAATTATTATTTATTATTACAAGCACTTTTTAAGCTTTTTAGAGTTTTTCAGGAGCTCCTTCCCCAGAATTTCCTGAAGTTTCTAGTTCATGTTTACAGAACAATAGAGACGAAGCAAGAGAGACTTGCACCCTAATGACTCTTCTTACATTCATATCAATGCTACGTGTATACAGTTGGTATTCATTCTTCTACATGTTACTCTCCTGGTTCACACAGGTTACATAAAATAAAGAAGTCATCAACTACTCACATGCAGCAGATTTTCCCAAATATTTCTTGCTGTTTTCCCACATGGCCTGATTTCTTGTGGAAATTTAACTAGGGGATGGCCGGATAAAATCTGAGTAAAGTCAAGTAGAAAGTTGAAGCTGTGCATGTACACACATGCATCTCACTCTGTAAATTTCAGACTATTATTTGTGTGAAACCTGTGTTTAGAAACAGTTTTAGATTCAGATTGAAATATTGTTTCTT
Source organism: Xyrichtys novacula (assembly GCA_962446985.1). NCBI lineage: Eukaryota > Metazoa > Chordata > Actinopteri > Labriformes > Labridae > Xyrichtys > Xyrichtys novacula. The sequence continues at coordinate 13,673,705 of OY660871.1, forward strand.
TTACATATTTGTCCCTTCCTCTGTTAGTGTTTTCAGTGTGGTGTACCTCAGGGGTCACTGTTGAGGCCACTTTTATTCCCTAAAAAGGCTCAACTCTGTCAGTATAGGTCTGTTAATAATTTAATGCTCAGTGAAGCTATTTTTCCCATGATGATATGATTAATAGATAAAAAAAACTGGTTATTGACTATTTATCTAGAGGCTTTGATTTGTGTCAGTGTTTTACAACACAAATGCTGCCATCTGCTGGCGACCTGTGTGAACACAACCAAAAATGTGATCTGGTGTGATTGTTGTTTGTATTTTGAGCATGCAAATTTTTCACTGATTTCAAACAGTAGATCAAATGTCATGGTCTGTCTTGAACCCCTGAGTTATTTTTTATCATGCTTCCTGTATGTCATCGCGCTCTTAACAATGTTGTTTGACTGGCTATTGCAGTTTGTTCGTGGTTGTAAGTTATTATTTTATGTGTCTATGCTCAGTTTGATCTTTATGCGTTTAAACATAGCTGAGTTGACAGTTCCCCTCATATTAAGCTGCATCTCAATGAAAAATTACTCCTGTTGTAATTGTACAGGAGAAAAAACTAAAATTATGATGAAGTAATTCAGGTTCCATGACTGGTTTTGTGTGTTACCTCATTAGCTGCCCTCCTTGTGATGGAGTTTAGCCCAGATATTATATTACCATAGGGGATAAATTATTATTGCTATTTGCTATTTTTTTTTTTTTTATACTTACAGTAAAACTCAGGTGTCCTATGCTTAGTACTGTACCTAAACACATCCTTGCTGGTCCACTCCAGTAGATGTAAAGTTATCCTCTAGCTGTTATTTTTTTTTCAACCTTGATCAATTATTATGAGCACTTTGAATTTATGTATTTGTTACAGTTAGACACCAAAAGTATCTGCTCTGGTGTGAGGACAGATGTGGTGATGATAGTGTGCTGAGCAGTTGAGAAAACAGGACAAGGTTTCCCAAACACTGAGGATACTTTAGTTAATGAGTAAAGTATAAAAGTATATGTCTGCCTGCTCAAGTAAACTTGCTAACTATTGACAAGATGACTTTGGGCAATAATCATCATCATGTCTTGTTTTGTTTTCATCTAGTTTTTTTGTTTTTGTTTGTTTTTTAAAATGCAAACTTTGTTTCAACTCAAAAGAGAGAAAAATTCTATTACAATCTATTTTAACCCACGATCAATCAGCATCCATGATGGATAAACTGTGCTCACTCTGTACCCCTCCCACATGTCCAAGAGTAGCCTGTTGTTCAAACACCTTAACAAACACACTTTGGCTTAAATCAAAGAACTATTTTAGGTTACAGCTAATTGTTTTAGTGATATGTTAGGTAATATTTGGTGTATTCATATGTTTCTGTAATACCCCCTTCCGCTCCTAGCACCCTCCCTCAACTACTACACTGTCACCTTGCAGGGACTTTAACTCTGAAAAGCTGTGATGGCAAAGCACTCCAGACAATCAGAAATTAGTGATCATTACAAACACAAAGTCAGTATAATAACACAGCACACTAAACTGGAAACACCAAGGTATGAAAATGTCAAATTTAATGTGGATATGAATGAATGAAGCCCTTGTATGAAATCGTACCTTATAACAAACATATAAAGAAAATGTAAGTCATCCTCCTCAAGTGTGGATGTGTCGCAGCTCTTCAATCAGCACATGTAGGTCACTATCAATAATTGTTGTCAGTTTCATGAGTTTGTTCTGAAACTGTCCAGTCTGGACGTGGTCCTCAAGTTGATGGAGGAAGATGTCTGATAATTGATCCTATTTAAGAGGAAGTCATTACTATCAGCAGGGCGCTTTGGTGTCCACACTAAGCTGTTGCTGTTTTCCAGCTTCATAGGGATGTGTGTTCTGTCAAAACTGGCCAAAAATGGCGTTGGAATAGTCCTTCTAAAAAACAATATTTCAACAATTCAACCTTATTTTTTTAACTTGAATTAAGTAATAAGCTGATCAGTGCCAGAGAGGGAAAGGGGGGAGAGACATTTCATAATTTACCAGTTTTCCAGACAATACAGTGATCACCTTTTCACTGTATTGATTCTGCTCACGCATATTTTGGAGACTACCGTAAAGCCTTGTAATCCTTTGAGTGATGGAAGAAAAAAATAAAAATACACTTTTCAACATTTAACAGTATTCAATCCTTATAAGAAACACCCTTGATGGCTGCAAAGAAAACAAGAAATAAACAAGAAGCTGATTTTTAAAAAGGGAACACCTATCAAATTGACTGTGGTTAATATTATTGTGCTGTTAAGTATCCTTGATGGATGCATATATTTCCTCTTGCTGGAAAGCGACAGAGTTATGAATTGATACCAAGACCCCTTGGGTTTGGAAAGTGATAAAAGCTGAAGGCACTTTCCCGCGCCCCCACTTTTCCAACTTTTTGACATGTTTCAGCTTTACCACTTTCTTCAGTCCTCTTGTATTCCAGCTCGAGATTCACTTTGCATGAAGTCATATGACTTTTATATGATTTGTGAGGTATATTTCACTCAGCCATTGTTTTCTGTATGTATTATAAATAAATAAATAAAATGAAATAATAATAATAATAATTATTATTATTATCATTACTATTATTATTATTATTATTATTATTATTAAGAGTAAAACACCTCAAGCTTAACCTACCCCAAGGACCCCACATGTGCTTACCTAAATGAAGTGCAAGTAAAAGAGTAAAAGAAAAACTGACTAATGAACTCTGGTCATATGCACCATTAGATCTATACCGTGAATTATCCCTCAGAGTTTACACCCAACTACTTAAATGAAGTCTCCATAAAGTAGCATGATGTTCCATGAAGAAAATGATTAGGAAAACAGAAAATATGGGCCAGTCTTTTAACTTTCTGGTTTTGATACATACCTTGATTATTTCTTAGTTAAGGAGACAACAGAAAGAAAAAATCATTAGTACTTTTAGTCCTCTTGCCTTAAGGGTTCCTGTATTTCCCCGGAGGTACTCCTTGGCGTCCTCAATGAACTTAAAGGTCCTGCATTGGCGGTCATGGCGGGTATAACAGTCTGTATTGGATATTCATGGGCTGAAACGGGGCTTTGACACCCCCCAATTGTCTCTGACATTGGTGAGTTTTAGCTGATACAGCTGGGAAAAGCTAAGTCAGTGATTTTCATACCGCACCTTCTCCTGTCTCCCGACTGCTTTCACAATCTTCTCTTGGTCCCTTAAGTTCAAAAGTTTCACAACAGCTGGACTGGGTGGGGTGGACCAGCTCTGGCTGACATGACCCATCTAATGAGCCCGCTTGACAACTGGAGCAGCGACCTAAACATCCCCCATTTATGGAACCGGTTTTCCAGAAAGGACTACATGTCTAGAGTCTAGACCTTCTGCTTTTCCACAGAGGCAGACTAGTTTCAAATTAGAATAACGTCCTTGTTCCTCCTGGTCTTGGATTTTGTTGTTCATCGCTGCAATCGTTCCTTCTAGTTGTTGAATTTTTCGCCATATAGTAGTTATATGATCCTCTGCCTGGGAGACTCTCCTCTTCCTCGCCTATTCTCTTCAAATGAGACAGTAAATCCCCTTTAATACTGTTTACTGTTTCCAACATGTCGGCTGATTGTTGAGCTAAATCCTCTGTCAGTGAGCGGATTGCCCCAAGAATCTCATTGTTGAAATCTCCGCTGACAGTAGCTCTGCCCGAGTCTTAGGTGGCGCTTGTGCTAGCAGATGCCGTGGCGACGTTCGCTCCATTATTTTACACAACCATCTTATGTAATTGTTGCATCCCTTTTAGTAGTTTTCAGAGATTCATGAAATTTTTACTCTGAAATTATGATTCTTTGGAGCCGTAGTTTCTTTCAGAAAAAGTTTCAGAAAAATTCGCTACCAGCCAAATACCTGCGACTTGTTAGCAGGATGTCATAACTAGAAGTCTAAAAGATAGTTTTTTCCTGCCTTTCAGCCAGTCAGAGTAACTTGTATACCCTCTTTGTTCAGAAGTTTAGGTTCCCTCCCATCTTTAGAAAGTAGACAAAGATGTGTAGTGTTTTGTTGAGTAAACTTTACAGCCTGACAGCAAACAGGTCCAGCTGTGACAAAGGAGTGTTTAAGGTGAAAGTAGAAAGTCAGGCAGCCTCTCTGCAGCCCAGTGAAGTCTCCATCATCATCATTGGTGAAGGTTACAATGCTAAGACCAAGCCCTCAATATGACCTACAGCTGCATGGAAGTGTATTTTTTTTCTTTTTCTTCTTCTTTTTTGAACATGCAAATATGAATTTTCACATTTGAATGTATGACATATGTTTGAACATGAAATACTCGTTGGCAGCCCAAGTGCTGTGTAAACTCGTCTTAAACAGAGGCTCTCTGCTGCAAAATGAGCTTTTATGAACATGAAAAAGAGCGTATATAATCAAAGACTGATATGGTGTCACAAAAAAACGAATAGTAAATCTTTGCATTAAATGGCAAAGGTGTGTGTGTGTGTGTGTTGTATGTTAGCTGTAGCTGGTAGCATACTGTGTGAATCTGACAGGTTCACTTTAACTTCTAATAAACTATATTTTCTTTTTGTGTTTCCATGCACCATGGGATGTTAATATGTTGCGCAATAAAAAAAAATTTAATAAACTGATTTGTGACATAATACAATCACATCCAGGTCATCCAGCAACACCCCCTCCAGCCTTCTTGAGATCTTTGCACCTGTACAGGTGTGCATTGAAAGCAGGGCAGCTTCAGCTAAATACTTGTAGCTGGGCAGCACCTGTCTGCAGTTGATAGTTGAAGCATGCCGATAAACCCATTCTATTATACTGGATGAACAGACACTAAATATTTTATTCCTTTTTTTTCTCTAAAGGGTGTCTGATCATGAGGTGCATTACTTCAGCTTCAACAATTCAATCAAAAAAATATACTTAATTCAATGTATGTTGATCAATTATGGCAATCTGTGAATGAAAATAAAAAGACATTGTGGGTTATTCTTGACTCACTCACTCATGATGATGGTCAGGGTGTAGCAGCAGTTTCTGGTGTCCATTGTTTTGTAGGAAGTATCGGACATGTCACCCAGTGTACATAATTTTAGGTTGCATCATTTATCCTCTGCTGGTACGAGGATGATTTTTTTTTCTTGTGTTAGGATGTGATGTAGCGGGAAAACGATTCCTCCAGTGTTAGCTGCTTTTTAGTAGGTGTTTGTGTCATGGTCTTGTGCATCTGTCATTTTGACACATTTCTTCTTCTCTACTGCCTGCCTCTGTTTAACTTTTTTAAATAAGTTGTTCATTTTGCTGCCTTTAGTAACAGTCTATCAACAGACTTTGCAGCAGACTGTGGTTTCTTTCTTTAAGGTTTGTTGCTTTGGAACTGAACAAATTGAGCAAACTTATATCTGTTGATAGTGGTATCCAGCTGATACATCAGTGTGGTCTTACCAATTACAAACTGACTACTTTGGATGCACAGTTTATTACACCCTTTGCTTAACACCCTGACTTAAGATACAATTTATGTAGAGCTGCTGCAGCAGGACACTGAATCAGATGTCTATACAGACACATAGGGAAGAAAGGGCATCACACATGAACGGGACAACAATGAAAACATGATGACAAGTCTTTTTCTGACGGCAGACTTATAAAATAACCACTTGAAGCAGCAATAAAAACTCTTTAAATCACTCATGAGATCTTGTGGATTAAAAACCTACTTTTTTACCAAATGTGTGACATTTTGTTGTGTTGCTCACATGCTTGTTGTGTTGAGCTCAGTCGCTTTTAGGTTGTTTGTATGTGCCAGGATTTAGGGGTGAACAATATGGATTTTTGCCGATATTGGATGAACCAGTAGTCTCAAACTTATTTAGACCTGTACTGATATCAGTACCAATATAAACACACTTTTTTATTGTAAAGAACAGCAAGTTTGTCCCAAAACAGAATTTCCCTGTTACGCTTATTGTGGCAGTCTATATGTTTTAGACACCACCTATCAAAGTATCCTTTTAACTATAGACATTAAAAATTGTCTTGCTCTGTTTACCACACTTGAAAATGCTTCCATACAGTCATGTACTGTATGTGCATGCTTAAATACACGATGGCACATGCAAGCTTTCGCTGCATCACTTTTAACACATCACTTTTTTCTGCCAACAGTTATGTCCTCACCTGCTGATAGTAATAATAAACCCTTTAAGCTATTACCTGCCAAAACTGTGCATCCCCACCGGTTGTAGTTGACCTTTGGCTTTGCAATCACATTTAGGAACTTGTGGGAGCATAATTCCAAATATGAGGTGAATTTCAGGATTGATCAGTCACAGCTTAGACTGTATTTGTCCACAGCAAACTTCAACATAATTCAATCTTTCTCAGTCTCAATCTCAAAGTGGACTTCGACTGTGGTTTAGGTTAAACACAGCTGTGCACACTCAAGGAGTCTGTTGGAGAAACGCATGATTTATTGTTTAACCCCATTAATCAGCTGGCTGTGTGCAGGAAGCAGAGTGTGTGAGGGTACAGTGTGTCAGTGTTACAGTAAATATGCTCTGATTATTGTGCAGAAACTACAGTGATGGAGAGATGAGACAGTTGGCAGGAGGAGAGGAAACATCAGAAACATACTGAACAGAGAGGAGGGAGTGAGGGATGGTGGGATGAGAGAGTGACTTTCTGACAGCGTACACACTGAACTGTTCATCAATTAATGTTAGAAAATAACCTGCAGAGCTATCAACATGATCCTCTTTTGACCTGAATGTAAGATGAACCCCTTTTTTAAAACAGATTAAGAAAAAATTTTTTTTTTCTTTTTACAGAGCAACTTTATTTGAAGGTGATATTGAAACCGATTAAGTTTGAAGGGAGATAAGGTGTTAATGATGCCTTTGAAATAAAATAATGTTTTAATAACTTAGAAAAATGGTTACATGCGTAAACGCAGTACCCATGTGTTGGCTGAAAACTGACCAGCCACTAATTCATTTAACTGGCCACATAATTTTAACCAATAACACTGAGTTATCTTATTATATAGCCTAATGTGATAACCAAGACTTGCAGCAATTCAGCTAAAGGCTGTACCATGAAGGTAAATAAGGACAAAAAAAGAACAGATATGCTCTATGACCGGACTTTATTGCCTTTATCTCAGCCACGCTCTCCAAGACTGTTTCAAAATAAAGGCACTCCAACAACATAATACAAAGGGACTTTTATTGTGAAGTATTGGAATGTGTTCATTCTCACATTATCTGAGTCTTCACCAAAGTAAGCTCAGAGTTGTTTTCAAAAACAGCGTTAAGTTATGGTTTATATTTACAGACGGTCCTATGACCATGAGTCACTGCCTGCTTCTTTTAATAATCCTGGGCTTTAAATAAGGAGGTGATCATTTGAAACACCTGAAAGGAGGTAGAACTGTTTTAATAGATTTATATCGTCCTGCTCTACTCAGCTTAAATCCACTAAATTGTGTCCAGCACATCGCCAGTTACAGAGACGCATCTGACTTCAAACTTAAAGAGAAGAGACCAGAAGTTTACCTGTCGACCAAGGCACCATGCTCTGTTACTGTAAACATAACACCAGGTTTGACTCCAGGAGATGGTGGAGTTTTCCGATCAAAGCATTTGAGTCTGTGTATGTTGATGTCAGTCACAAATCTCGCTCTCGGTCCTACTTCCATTAATATGCCACAAATAAAGCTGAATAGGATGAATCCATTCAGAACAGTTCTACCCGTTGTATTTCTACACTTAAAGCAGACTGTAACATCTTTCTCAAGCTGTCCCTACTTCTAACTGGACTTTTATAGGTCAGCTGATCATGGAAACAGCGTCTGATTGGTCAACGGACCAAAACAAAGATGGCAGCTTTTGTCTGCATCAAATATGACACTATTTCCCTTAACTACTCCATAAATCCTCTCAGATTTTCTTTGTTTCTGAGGGTCTGGATCTGGACAGTCTGATCGTCTCTGTGGGAAAAGTTCTCAGACGTCACAGGAACACTCAGGGTTTATCACAGAAAGCTGCCGGTCTCACAAAGTGAGTGGATTTTAAAGCATGATAATGGGTTGTACCAAACAAAGGTTTCATGAGCAAACCCTTAATATGGACAATCCTACCTTTTTAGACAGTTTCATGCACAAATGATTAACAGGGATGGAGCAATACATTTTTTTTTTGTTACAATATACAGATATTGATATCTGGGCTCTACTATTTGTTGATAATGATATCTGGACTTTAGGACCTACAAAAAAATCACTGAAGTTTTTTTCAGCACAGCTAAAAGTGATATGAGCCAGGGTCTGAAATTAACTTTCTGACTCACCTGCCAAGGTGGCAAGCTGATGAAGAAAACACCCTCTGATCATACTTTTATGAACCTAAATATTTAACTCCATCTTAGTCGTGTTTATTTCATTGAAATAATGCAATGCTGAAGAGAAATTAAAAGCAAAGGCCAACAGAAATAAATAGTTTTTGCCCTGACCAAGGCCTGCCTGGCCGAGACACGTTGGTATGTTTTTAATAGATTAGCCATGTCATAATAAAGGCTTCCTAACATTTCCCTCATGAGTGCCTCAGCTCTCTTTTTGTTTGCCAACAGAAATAAATTTGATGCAAAATTTCCTTAATTGATCAGTTTTGAATGACTGGTTCCTGTTTATGCATTTGTGTGCATTAGTGTACGCATGTATTTTTTAGCCCATCCCCTCAAAGCCCAGACATGCAGACAGCAGAGGAGCAAGACAAACAGCAGCTAGACCATGATGATGGTCAAAACTCATAACTAGTTTTAAGAGGGATGCACAATAGGATCAACACACTATCAGTGTCACTAAACAGAGGAATGAATAAGACAGTGTGAGATCAGTAGAAATGATGATCCAGTTGTTGTTTGAGCCTCATCAAGGTGCTAAAGCTAATGCTTCGGGCTGGCTTTTTTTGCCCTACTTCTTTATAACTTTGTTAGATAACAATCAATGCTTTTATTCTGAAAGGACTGAGAGGCACTTCCTTTAGAGGGTAGGGTTAGAATTAAAAACGGCTTCACAAGGACCAACATGAAAAACATGGAAACATGCTCTACTCATACTCTAGGCATAGAGAAAGAGGTCATCCACTAGTTTGTGATGTCAAGCTATTTATACAAAAACAATAACAAGACTCAAATGCTGGTTGATCTTCAGTGTCAGGTCGTCTGGTGTCATCTATGTGTGGAAAACTCCGGCAGTGCAACCTGCAAAATTTTCACCTTCTCCCACCATATCTATTCATATATACCATATATCATATTCCATTCAGCTACAGACAGAAGAGATGTAATGATGTCTAACAACACGGAGAGCACCCCCTGTTGTTTAAGGAAGGGACAGCACATTTCTTTTTTCTCTCACTGATTTGAACTAAAGTTTACTATCAAATACCTCATGTCAGGATACGCGTTTGTTTGAAGGGTGATAAATGGAGGAGAGCTGCTGAGGTGCAGGATTCGTGTTGAAAAGAGGAAGGAGGGATGTTTAGGTTTCATATATGAAGAGGTTATGTTTAAAAAGGATGGAGGGATGGGTAGATACATGTTTTAAAGATGTATAAATGAAGTAGAGTTCAGGGATGATGGAGCGATGTTAAGATGAATAAAGGATGTATAAATGGAGGAGAGTTTGGGTCTGGAAGGCATGATGGAGGAGTGTTTTGATCACGTATGGATGAACAGATGTAGGATGTATTTATGTTTGCTGTGGACAGAGGGATGTATGTATGAAAGATGTATAAATGGAGGAGGAGGGCTGAGGTCTGAGGAGCAGGAAGCATGATGAAGGCGGGTGGAGGGGTAGGGGGAGCAGGGAGAGGGGGGGGCGGGTTGCTAGGGAAGAGTGTGTCAGGCTGCTGCTGCTGGAGGCCGGCCTGCGATTGGAGCGACTTGCTGAGCGGCGGAGAGGCGGAAGAGGAGAGAGAGGAGCAGCTAATGAGTATTGTAGGCTGGTTGCTGAGACAGCACCGGGTTTATTTATAGAGTGCTGGCCAGCCAGCCCTTAGATACCAGCAGCGAATCAGCTGACAGAGGAAGAGAGGGCCCGACCAATAGCAGCGTAAGAAGGGGGATGCCAGACTGAGGAAGTGCTGTGAGTGCCTCTCGCTCTCTTAAAGAGACGGTGCAGATTTTTCAGTACTAGGCAGATATTCTCTCTCTCCAGCAGTGTCATATCTGTAAGCAGGCCAGGACCCAGAGCACTGGGCCCTCTGACGCTGATTGGATTACTTCCTGCACCTCATCATGCCGCACACAAACACCAGACACACACACACTTACACTTTTTTATCAACACACGCAGCATTTTAACAAATATTCAAACTCTTCGCATGCAGTCTTTATGAGAGATAACAGTGAAGAGGAACCTTTAATACCAACAGTTACTCTTGTGTGTTTGCTCCGAGTTCCTGTCCTGATTTATGATATAGTTATGTAAAAGAAGACCTCATTCTGCAGACCTGAATTAAACTCTGTTACTTTGCCTTTCTGGAGCACTAGATCTCTGCTATCAGAAAATACAGATACACTTAAGGACAGGGAGAATCTGAGTTATGATACAGTGTCAATCCTGGCAGGAAAATTCCTCAGTTTGACCTGCACTTCATGTAAAGATTATATCTTATTAGAAAAAAATTTAATAAGTGTTACTACTTTGCACAAAACCTGCTATGGAAATCTGCTTTGTGATCCTGCATCAGTATTTAAGGGAACATTTTTTTTGTTCAAAGATGTCAGATGTAGTCTTTCCTTTAGTTAAACAGCACAAGCTATGACGTTGAATGTTTCAAGGTCTGTGAGATGTGCAGCAAAGAAGAAAACTTTGCAGCCTGAAACATGGCACAAGATAATATGAGACACTCGGGATGGCTCACACAGCAAATATCCAAGTTAAGAATTTAAAGTCTGACTTGTATAAAGTTAAGAAAACACCCAGAAAACAGTCAAAACCGACCATAATTTATTTAACACAGAATCACAGAGTGCAGGTAAACATGCACAGTGCTGGAACAGTGCTGTTTCACCCTCACTATGCCTTTGAACTTTTAGTGATTACTCTACTGTAGTGAAAGTGTGAGAGAAACAGCTTGCAAACACTCAGCTGGACACACACACAGACAGATAGATACAGGGCTGTTCTGCCCTTCCAGCTCCAACACCACACATCATTCCTTCCCTCTTTCCTCCTCTGTCACCACATTAAAGGGAGGATCAAAAGACGAGGTCTTAAACCCACCAGTTTGCCTCTGTGCAGCACACATGGCAGATGAGGTCTAACAGGATGGAAATATCCCACCTTGAAACAGCAGTAAGCACCTGATTTCACCAGGGTTTGCAGAGAGTGGCTAACATTATCAGAGCTAGAACCACCAGCCTTCAGTCTTCCTTGCAGGTCAGAGTCCATATCTGTGCTGGCTACACATTGCTCAAGTCTTGCACAATTTGTCAATACTAGTTGACAGGTATTGTTCTCAAATTACAGGTAGTCAACCACAAATTGGAAACCAAGGGAAATGTTGAGGAAATCACCCCGCATGTTTTCATGCTGTGCGCGAGCATAAGATCAGTTACAGGACTTGAACTGCCGAGAAGTGCATCCTGCATCCTTAGTGTCTGTGATGAGTGTAGCTGAACAGCTACTGGGAAAAATACCTCAAATGGGCAGCCCAGGTACAAAGCCTGCCTTTGACTCTTTTAACCCATATCACCTCCTGCTAGATCTCCCTTTTTCCTCTTCTGTCCACTTTCCCGTGCTCTAAATCTGCATACTGTGTTTGTTTACATCCAGGTAGGCGAGCATTAGAGCATTATGGTCAACCCATGCCACAGCCATAACTAATGGAGGGTGGCTGCGCTGTAACTCTGACAATAAGACCTTGGGCCTACAAGTGTCAAGATATTAGTAATCACTCCTTATAGTGACAACTAGCTAAGATTTAACCACAAACATGCTCATCTCTAGATACTATACAATTCATAACTTCATTGTCCAAGCTAGAAAATTTGTCCTGGTCTCACTTGCTGCACACACTGACTCCTTAGAAGCAAAAACAATCAAACGATTGTTATTGTGAGATTTGTAGTCATATCTTACCGTATCAGATTCTGTGGCATCCCATTGATGACCTCAGATTTGATGCTTTAATAACACTCCTGGCATCAGTCTGATGGTGATGGTGGTGTGTAGTCTGAGTCCTGGTCTGATCAGGTGAGGTCAGACTGGTATACAAACCTTTATTCAACCAATCACAGCTGATCAAGCGGGCTGAACCAGCATCGGAGAAGGCGCTCTGGTTGGCTCCTGTGAATCTTTCTTTGCATGCAAACGTGACACCTTGCACACAGCTTTTGCAGCGACATTTGCAAATTCATTATTAAATGGTCAGTTTGTTATTCCCATGCATTTGACCGGACATTGTTCTGCCTCCTGCAGACTGTAGGATGAATCTGATTTCGTCTCTGGGTTTCTTAATGGTTCTGCGCGTAGAGAGGGAGTTTATGACGTGTCCCCGAGCTGCATTAACACAGGACAGGCATGTGTCCTTCTGGTGACAGGCCGTGGAAAAAGAGGAAGGAGCAGTATGCATAGAAAAAAGTGTAAACTTCATCCACACACATTAAGATATTTTTTCTGCTTTTTTAAGTGTTGGTTTATGTTTCAATCTCTTCTTAAGTAAAGTGTGACTCTGAGCTGCTGTCAGGTCATACTGTATTTATCAGTTCATTTTCTATTTAGCTCTGTTTCAGACATGTGAAAGTTTTCCAATCATACAAACATCTGTAGACGGTTCTGTAGATGGGTAACACAGTCATGTAACTCTATGATAGTATAGCACAGACTATAATAATAGTCTGTGCTGGTTTTTGATCACCTGACATGGCTAAAAGTATGTCCTCTACTAAGCAAAGTTGTTCCTCCTTCAAGGACCAAGGAGAATATTCTAACCCCAGTCCCATTGAAGTTTGGATCCTGTGTGAAGTGTTAAATTGTAAAAACAAACTTTATTGGAAACATGCTTGAATTATCTTTGTAAATTTGTCCCTCGCTGGGTAACCTGTAGCTGTATTGTGTTGTTCATTACCAGTTAATGAATGAAATTTCATATTCAATGTTACTGGTCAACAAAGGCTGTAGTAAACAATGTTTGTTTTCGACTGTTCATGCTGCTGGTAACATCTGAAAGCTCTGTCAGATAACCAAATACATGTGTTTGTTTGAGTTTGGGAATGTAAAGGGGGTGGGGCTTACGGGAGATAAACAGTGGCGAACAAAGGCTGTCAGGGTTTCCCTCTCTGATCCTCTCACTCTCTCTCTTTCCTCAGGTGTTAGCAGCTCAGGATGTCCGACCACCTCCTCCTCCTCCTCCTCCTCCTCCTCCTCCTCCTCCACTGCCCAGGGCTTCTCCCTCGCTGAGCCAGCCATGACCAGCCAGCACACACATACACACCCCTCCTTCAGCTCCATCCACTCCATGGCCGAGCAGCAGCAGGTAACACACACACACACACACACACACACACACACACACACACAGTCATGAGAAAAGTTTCATAGTTCAACTGTCACCTGTTGGTTGTCATTACACTGTTTCACCACTAGAGGGAGCTGCTAACATATATTTTATGAATAAGGCGCTCAGTGATGAAGTATTATAAATTTAAACGACTGTATCCTCTGTGATAAACAGTGATGATTGAAGTTGTCTAAAATCAACTTAAGTGTAAGAGATACATGGTACTATCAGTGTCAGCAGATAGGAATTCTTCGGCCAATAACATTTTTCAGCCAAACAGGTGATGCATACATCATGAGCATGCAATGTGGGCTGTATATTGAAGTGTCAGGAACAAACAGCAGACACATTACAGGAAGTTTGCATTTTTAAAAAGGACAGATTTTTCATTTATTTTTGAACCAAATGTTAGTTTAGGAAAAAGATTTATTTTCAATGTTGATATCAGAATCATCCAATCAACGAGTGTGAAAATTGGTGTAATATCATGAATCTGTTTTTAACATAGTTTAGAAACAAGAAAAGACAAGGCCTCTCCACGTCCTCGATGCTTCACTGATATGTTTCATGCACATGTACATTTATATTTTCACACTGAAAAAATCTCAGAAACTAAAAAAGGACAGAGACCCCCTCTGTGGAAATGAGGGTTGATACCAGTTATGATGTTTTAAATAAAAACTTAGCTGATGCTTGATTCAGACAGGATTATGTTTGCCTTAAATCTGGTTTATACGTCTTCACTGAATCTACGCTGTTGGTTCTCTTTGACCTCGACATTCACAGGAGCCCTTCGAATGTAGTCTGATGTGCAAATCCACAAAAATGTAACTATGTAAGGCAGTCTAAGCATGTCCAGGGATGATGGCCCAAGTTCAGTTTCACCCTGCAGCTGCTTTACCGCATATCATTCCCTGCCTGCTCCCTGTTTTGTGCCCTTATTGTAATGTCCTCTGTAAACTATGCCCCAAAACAAATCCTAAAAAAAGGGTAACTATGCATCAAAGCAACCCAGACTACAGGCCTTGTAATTGGACCACTAGATTAACATTATATTTTCAGTTCACATTCAGTCGACATGGTTTCAGTGGTGGGGTATTGCACAGAGATGCAGACACTAGTGCATTGATCACAACCGTGTGGCTATGAGCCAAGTTGAACCTCTCTGTAATGTTCGGTGTGTGTTTCATGAATGAGCCCTAAGGTTTGTAGATTTAAATCCGTGCCTGTGATCCCTCCTTCCGGAAAAGTCTTACAAGCCACACCTTTTCAGAGACGTATTCTCAATCAGCAGTGAGTCATATGAGCTATTTAGCATTAAACTGATACAACACAACAGACAAACACTGGCTACTGGCAGTTCTGTATGACTCATTTTTTGTGAACGGGACAATGCCAGCTGCTGTGTTTGACCTACTCATTCATGCATAATCCCCCCAAAAAACTAGTCAAACTGGTGTGAAAACTGAAGTCCACTTCCACATGCAGAGGATCCACAGGTGGCCTACATGCCAGTCAGATCACTCAGCTGACTCTGAGGAGGGGTTCGGTGCACCATCAGTCTATCCATTCTCTGCAGTTGAAGTTATTACCCACACATCACTTCAAGTTTTTGTCAGGATAACAGGAAACCTGAGTTTCAGCTAAAACTCCTTAGCAGTCTATTTTCTTCCAGTCGTGTCCTTCGAGTCAGAGCGCTCAGCAGCGTTCACTGACGCTGGCTCGCCAAAGTTATCCTGCAGCACTTCTGTTCCCCTCCAGTCGTGACTGTGAAGCCTGTTATGAAATGGTCTATGCTTCATATTGGCTTCCATTATTTATTAGTAATACAAAAAACAACTGATAGAAATTGTGTCATTGCATTAGCAGCAGCTCTAAAATGTGTGATTAGCTTCTCCACTGTACAGACCTCAACAAATAATGCTGACAAAGTTGATATCAGAAATCCCGCCCACTTTTGAATTGGATTGGACAGTAAAAAAAAGAAGTGGCACTGATGAGCACAAAAGACTGAATTTTAACTGAGAGCACAGAAAAAAATGTTGAGAGTGAAGGTAAACATTTTATTAACTAACTAACTTATACACATATTCATCCCTAAATCAGGGTACAGCTCCTCTGGTCCGGGAACACCATGTGAGTTTCTGTCTAAATGCAGAAAAGTAAAAAAACTCCACAGTCAGTCAAAAACATCCACATGACACCACTCAAAGAGACGTTATGAAGGCTGGTGCACTGGAAATACTGACTCAATCCAACTTTTATTTGACTTACCCGACATCCCGAAGCCGTTAACCACATTCTCCTCTGTCTTCTAATCTTGGCCGAATGGATCAGTAATAAAGATGCTTTTACCAGTACAATGATTCTTATGGATCTCAGCAGGACGTCTTGTAACACACCGGGACAAAAAACTGTTACTTTAATTATTGTGGAGCTCATATGTGCAGATACAAACAGCTGTTCCAGCTGACGGACAGCTGATCCTGTGGTGATCAGCTGATGCTGTCATCACAAACAGGTGTCACTTCATGTGACGCTCTGGGGAAAAGGATGTCTCATATCTCTTAGAAACGTTTCCTCTTTCACTCTTTCCTCTCTTCCTTTCTTTGCATCAGCTACGACACAACCCCGTTCATTTAGAGGTGTTTCTGAGTATTTCTCTTTCAACATCATCATGCAGAAATGGTTGCAATTGGCATTTGTAAGCAGCATAAATTTTCAAGTTTTTTTTTTAAATTTTTTTATGCTAACATGCAATTGAACTCAACAGTACGGAGCAAACGTAAATTAGTAGCCCACCATCTTGGTGCACGCCCAATACATAGAACCTTTTTCCGTGTGCAAGTACGTCAGTGTTTCTCAAGCCCTTTGTTTTTTCAGTACACTGGATACTGAAAAAATAGTTTTGTCTGTGCTGTTCACACAGACACAAAGACCTACAAATCTCAACCTTCGAAAAAATTTTTTCCAAAACTTCTATTTCCAGGGACTTGAAACTGTTCTAGTGAAGCCTCTAGTGGACACTCAGAGAGCTGCAGGTTTTCACTCTTCTGCTTCACTCTCATTTCCATGAAGCTGTGGGTTGCTGCTTTTTGTTCCCTCTACATCAGAGCTACGAAACTTGATGAACAGGACCTGTTGTTTTATAATTTTGTTGGAAGACAAATGTGCTCTCACCAAACATCTCTGTCAAGAATAAATCAAGATTACGGTCAAATGTTTCCCAGAATACCTCAGCTGGTGATCTGAATAAAAATAACACATCATCACACTTTTATTAGATGTTGTCCAATTTTGAATCGGTCACCTTTGGAGTTCAAAATCAGGTGTAAACATGCAGTAGAACAGTCAGGATGAGCTGAAGTTTCTTTACAGGTATGGATTCAAACTCTTGAGATGTATAAAACAAAGCAGAGAAACCATCAGGAAAGTTTCATTAGGTTTACACCTGTGTACCTGTAGGCAGTCATGTTTACAAAGCCTGCTGTGTTGAGTTTTGTCTAAAGGTGTGCTTCTGCTTGCAGGTGCTATCTGATATGACCATACTCCAGCGGAGGATCCCCCCTAGTTTCAGAGACCCTGCCAGCGCCCCCCTGAGGAAACTCTCTGTAGACCTCATCAAAACTTACAAGCACATCAATGAGGTCTCTATCTCGCTCTCTCTCTCTCTATCTCTCTCTCTCGTTCTCTCTCTCTCTCTCTCTCCCTCCCTCTCTCTCCCTCTATCTCTCTCTCCCTCTCTCTCGTTCTCAGTCTCTCTCTCTCACACACACACAAACACACAGTCTGTTGTCATGGATATCTACACTGTATTATTGAGCTACAGGGTTTTAGGTTTGCACACTGACCTGTCCTCTTACCTGTGCAGGTGTACTATACTAAGAAGAAGCGGCGTGCCCAGCAGGTCCCTCCTGAGGACAGCAGCACCAAGAAAGAGAGGAAGGTCTACAACGATGGATACGACGACGACAACTACGACTACATTGTCAAAAACGGAGAAAAGTGGCTGGACCGCTATGAGATCGACTCTCTGATCGGGAAGGGCTCCTTCGGACAGGTCTGGATCTCTAAACACCCTATCGAACCTCCGTTTTACTTCATAATGCCTTTATTATTTGTACTTTATGACGGTTCAGTGTCTTTATTTAGTTTCTGTGAGTGAGATGAGAAGCTAAAACTATCTCTTAATATCTCACCTTTTTATCTTGCAGATGAACATGAATGCAACAGCTGTAAGCATGTTGATATGGGGTCATATAATGTTTAATTGTGTGTCTTCTGTGTGCATTTTTTTGTGTGCGTGTGCAGGTGGTGAAGGCCTACGACCACCATGAGCAGGAGTGGGTTGCCATTAAGATCATAAAGAACAAAAAGGCTTTTCTAAACCAGGCTCAGATTGAACTTCGCCTGCTGGAGCTCATGAACAAGCATGACACTGAGATGAAATATTACATTGGTAAGACACGGACATGTACTCGCACACACATACACACACACACAAATATACCACAGGGTAATGGTAAATAAGGTCATTGTTCCTCACGTCCCCCTTTCATTCAGTGATTTATTCCAGTTTCGATCTTGCTTTATCACTATATTCAGTAAAACTAAACTAAGTACAAAGTGAAATTGTTGACTGAGTCTGGCCGAAACTGGACCTTTATATCACTAGACTGTGAAATCATATAAAATCACACTTAATCAAACCTTTCACAGTCAGACTCACATACCTGGATAACAATATCTGCATGAAGATCAGCTAATCATTTGATCTAAGATCAACCAGAGAAACTCTTATCTGAGTGATGCCGAGTCACTAAAACGTACAAATTCCTATTTGTTTTCTTTATAGACATGAAGAACAATTACAAACAAACTCAATAACCCTAAAAAGCCTTTTAAAAGTTTGACATTTAATTTCTAATTTGGGGAGTATGAGTATGAAAAACTTATATTCCCATTAATTCATTCTCAAAAGTTAAGTTTCTAGTTTAGTACCATCTTTTTCAGCAGTTTGAATTTGCTCAGGAGTCATGAAGCAAATAAATGTGTTGACCTGTTGTTAATCTGTTTGGACAAATCAGGGAAAGCAAAAGACATGAGATGTCTTACTTGTCCTGATCGCTGCTTTTATACAAACTTTAACACTTTCTACTTGTCTCCCACCTTTGTCTGTGTGTTTGTGTGTGTGTGTGTGTGTGTGTAGTCCACCTGAAGCGTCACTTTATGTTTAGGAACCATCTTTGTTTGGTGTTTGAGTTGTTGAGCTACAACTTGTATGATCTGCTGAGGAACACCAACTTCAGAGGAGTCTCCCTCAACCTCACCAGGAAGTTTGCACAGCAGCTCTGCACAGGTATGTACAGAGACGCACACAGGCTACACAAACACACTCAGTACAGGTTTTAGATGGTGGTTGCCTGCCCTCTAGTGGACAAAAGAGGACTCACAGAGACCATCATTTTAAAATCATAGCAATGTGTTTTCCCCCTTTAATCCACTGAGTTCACTGCATTAATCATAATAAGGACGTCACCTCATTCATCCGCAGCGTTATTATTCCTGGCCACACCTGAGCTGTCAATCATCCACTGCGACCTGAAACCAGAGAACATCCTGCTGTGTAACCCCAAAAGATCCGCCATCAAGATCGTTGACTTCGGATCCTCCTGTCAGCTTGGACAAAGAGTGAGCAACACACACACACACACACACACACACACACACACACACACACACACACACACACACACACACACATTAATTGATAAATCAGAGGGTTGTACTGTGTTGCTGTTCATACACTTACTCAATCCATTTGTTAGTGTTGCATTTGTCTTCGTAAATTGAAAGTATAATTCAAACCTGTTCATAAGACACAGTATGTTTTTGGAGTCTCTAACCCTGACACCATAAATAAGCTGAACCACTGCTAGGTGCGATAGTTGCAAGGTGAAGAATTCACCTGGAGCAGCTCCAACTCCCTCTGCTGGTCACATGTCCTAAATTTCAAACTATTTTTAAAAACCTGCATGTCCACAAACCTGAGTTTAATACTTCACCGAAGTGCTTTCCTACAATAAACTGTAGAAATGGGATAAATATTTTTATCATTTTACATTTAAAAACTGTTTTGACTCTATATCAACTTTAGAAAGAGCTTCTTACTACTGTAGAAGATTATGATCACTCAGTATGTTTGTGTAGAAAAATCCTTTTATTGTGATAGTCTGACTGAAACTAAACTTTTAAAATACATTTAAAAATGATTAAAGGAAAAGAAGAAAAACACAGAATAAAGTGCCTCTTATAAACTTAATCCTGCAGTGAATAGTACCTCAGTGATACATGTGCAACATGCAATACCACAAACTATCAAACTGATTGAGTATACCAACACCTCCTGCATCCTATGAGTTAAAACTCTTGTTTCTATCAGTGTAGTCTGGTGTGATTTTTTTGGAGTGAAGTAAATAGCATGGTGCCTCACTGTGGACAGTGACAGAAACTGCTGAACCTAAATAAAGTATTAAACGGGGAAGATCTAGAGTAAAACCTTATATTGACTCCTTCCTCTCCTCCTCCTCTCAGATCTATCAGTACATCCAGAGCAGGTTTTACCGCTCCCCGGAGGTGCTGCTGGGGATGCCGTATGACCTGGCCATCGACATGTGGTCTCTGGGCTGCATCCTGGTGGAGATGCACACAGGAGAGCCTCTGTTCAGCGGCTCCAATGAGGTGAAAACAAAATTATCTGCAGATTCTACAGAGCTGAGCTGGAATTCAGTTCTTGCGGCGTGAAGTGTGTGTCTGCAGCGTTTTAAAGAATGATTTTTGTGTTTTTCAGGTCGACCAGATGAATAAAATAGTGGAGGTGTTGGGGATCCCTCCAAGCCACATGCTGGATGCTGCTCCTAAAGCCAGGAAGTATTTTGACAAACTGTCAGACGGTCTGTGGACGGTCAAGAAGAACAAAGACATCAAGAAGGTAACGCCTGTCGCTCATTTGACCAGGGGACAGTGTGTGAAAGAGCTGGTGAAGAGTGTGTTTATGTTTTATGTGTGTGTTTGTTTCAGGAGTATAAGCCCCCAGCCACGCGGCGTCTCCATGAGATTTTGGGGGTGGAGACTGGGGGTCCAGGGGGGCGGAGAGCAGGAGAGCCAGGACATGCACCCTGTGACTACCTGAAGTTCAAAGGTAAACCAACGGAGTATTCTGGTCATCGTTTAATAACTTAATGTTTTTTCATTTTCTAAAACACGCACAAATAAATCTGGTTGGACTGGCAAGATCCTGTTCCTGGTTTTGGACTTCAACCAACTTCCTGTTTATTTAACCAACAACAGTATTTCAGACGTATTGGCTTTAGATGAAAACAGAAGTGGTCTGTCTGTCAGATCTCGGCTCAGCATTTAACACTGTTTTGACCATGACATTTTTAATCAACAGATTTCAGATCTGGGCATGTCTCTGGCTGGGCGTGTCTTTAACCTGGATTGGTTTTACCTTTTCAGTAGTTTTTTCAAATTTGCCTTGGTGTTCCTCAGGGAAGCTTTCACAGATCTTTTATTCTCACTGTACATGCTTCCACTATGGAAATATCACACATTACTACATCATTTATTAGTGATGCACGATATGAAAAATTTCAACCGATACCGATAACCGATAATTTTCTTCTTCTCATGGCCGATACCGATACCGATAACCGATAAATTCATATTTTTACATTTATTATTATCTTCATATAATCTGCAGTTTGTGCAGGATGCAGCGATTGAAAACTGATATTTTTGTTGCTCTGGCCTATCTAGAACAACAAACAAAAGTTTTTGGCTCTTCAAATGTGGTCATTTGCTATAAATAACAATAACAGAGCAAAAAGCAGAACTTCATTTGATCCCCTGAACTGTTCAACAGAACTGTAAACTGTAAAGGAGCCATTATGAGCCGTTAGGCTTAGCATGCTGACCGGACTAACATCTGACGTCCATATGTCTGTGGTAAAACTCACGTGTAGTCCGTTCTTGTCGATCAGGTTGTGAATGTATGTGGCGACAATATCATAGAGTGCAGGAAGAGACACATCCGAGAAGAAGCGGCGACTTGGGAGAGTGTAACGTGGCTCCAAGTGTGCTATGAACTTACGAAAACCCGGGTTCTCAACGACGGAAAAAGGCTGTTCGTCGACCGCTATGAATTCCATCACTTTGTCGTTAATGGCTTTAGCCTTTTCGCTGTCTCTTGAGAAGCTTTTGCAGTTTTTAAACGCCTGCTGAATGGGGACATCGATCCTCCGTAGTGTTGTTGTCTTAGCTTTAGTACCGCTAGCGGCTTCGGCGGCCGTCTCATAGTCCTTTAATACTGCTCCGCCGCGATGGCGACTTTTCAGATGAGCTATCAGATTCGTTGTGTTAAAACTTGACGTCTTCTTTCCTCCTCTTGGAATCCTCGCTGAACAGGTTTTGCATATAGCAGCTGTTGTCATCTTCTGCCACTGAGAGAAACGACCATGCTGGTGAAGACATTTTATTATCTGTCAGGCAGTGACGGGGTCAGGCTTGGGACCTGCGAGTAAGGCTTGATAGACGACGTGACCAGCGCGTCTCGGACGGGCGGCTACTCCGCCTGCAAACGTTACGCGTAATTTCATTAATATATCGGATCTTTCTATCGGAAAAATGCACCTATCGGACCGATAAAAAATGACGTAATTTCCCCCCAAATCGGCCGATATTTTATCGGTCCGATAAATATCGTGCATCCCTATCATTTATCATTGTCATGCCGATGGCACTCAACTGTCTAGTGTGTTTAAATCTCCTCTATCCTACCTCACAATGTTTGGATGAGCAAGAACTTTTGAAAGACTGAAATTCCTGGGAACCTGGGCAGCAGCAGGAGGAAAAAAAACTGAACTTAATGCTCTTAAGTTTAAATGAAAAAAAAAACAAATGTTAACAAACTTGGCGTCAAGGTCATGAGTTCTTCATTTAGATATCTAAGAAACATTGCCAAATCTAGACCTTTTTGTTCCCAGAAGATGTCAAATTTATGCTTTTTTTTTCACAAGCTGTATTGATCACTGTAACTTCCCTATTATTGGTTTGCCCAAAAAGTCTCTCACTCTCGCCAAAAGAAAAACTGATAATATCACCCCTCTTCTTGAAACTCTTGCACTTGCTTTTGGTTTACAGTTGATTTTAAAGCTCTTGCTTCTCCAGTCATCACAGATTTAGTCTCTTTGTACTTTCTGGTCAGCTCTCTGAGGTGCTTTTGTAATCCTTCATTATTAAAATGAATTGGATTAAGATGGTCCTTGTCCTGTCTCTTCCCCTGTCAGATCTGATCCTGCGCATGCTGGACTACGACCCCAAAAGCCGCATCACCCCGTTTTACGCCCTGCAGCACAACTTCTTCAAGAAGACAACAGATGAAGGAACCAACACCAGTTCATCCACATCCACCTCTCCTGCCATGGACCACTCCCACTCCACCTCTACCACCAGCTCTGTCTCTAGCTCTGGTCCGTGCAAACACACACACACACACACACACACACACACACACACACACACACACACACACACATACACACTGTAATACATGCTCTGATGGTTAATGGACTGTGTTTCTATCTCTCTGACCACTCAAGCTCTTTTACATTCAGACCACATTCACTCACTGAAGGCAGAGCCCATCAGTTTCTGACTAATCCCGCTCACTCACCACTAGGAGGGGGAGATGGGGTGAAGTGTCTTGGACTGGGGCTCAAACCCCCAACCCTCTGATTGAGAGACAGTTGACTGTACCACAGAGCCACAGCCGTCCCTGACTAAATTTGAAACACAGACTTAAAACTTCAAATTCGTTAGTGATTCCCAGACCAGCTGGAGTTCAGACCTCCTTGTGTGTTTGTTTTGTATTTGAACTACATGAAACAAAGAGATAAGAGGTAGAAGGTACCAGGTGTAGTTCAGGCTGTGTCGGTAGAGTGGAGGTGTGCATTGTTAGTTTGTTATTGTGTTAGTTAATTGTGTATTGGTCTGTGATGGCAATAAAGGAAGATGAAAGAAAAAAGACACAAAAAACAGAAGAATCAGTCATAAAAATAATGTATAAAAGAAAATGCAGGACCAGAGCAGTAACAACAGTGGTTATTTTTCAGCCTAATTGATAAAAAAAGACCAAATCTAAATTTTTATTAAACTTAATCATAAACACTACATTATCACCTCCCATATAAAAATCACAGAATTACCTGATTGGTCTTAAATCTGTCTAAACACCTTCATAAAGAGCAGAATACTAACATACAGCTGAGGTGGTACGGAATTCTCCACAGAAATCATCTCTGCCATGATAACATGCAGAAAATAGACATGTGTACATCCTGCACGCTCAGTACTCTAGATCCTTATCATCATGCCCCTGTCTCTCTGGGTACCATTGATAAAAAAAAATTTAAAAAAATGCTGTGGAGCAACATACATCACTGATCGCCGTAGCACTAAGTAACACAAGACCTCTACTCAGTGCCTTTGCCACTGCCAAGCTGAAGACAACAGAGTGGTTAAAACTTACTGACATAGAGATCCACAAACAACCCTGAGACCAAACTTAACCCTCTGAAGCAGCCCAGACCCTCCTCTTCTTAGAGGATTACACTTCAGCCTGTGAACCCAAACAGTTCACCCACTTCTCACCCTGTGTTATCAGTCTTATAGTGCTTTACGGTGGAAAAGTAATACTCAGAGGATACTGATAAAAAGAAGGACAATAATATTGGTGCTTATGTAAACGCTGAAGATGATCAGACATCATTAAAGGTGACAAAGACAGTGATAGAGATGATACTTTAAGAGTGACTCACTGTCTTGCTGCTATATTTGCTGTATATATATATTTTTGTCCTTATTTTACTCTGTATTCATGGATATTTGTCTTCAATAATAATAACATTAATCACATCTGTTCCTCTGTCTCAGGTGGCTCCAGTGGTTCTTCCAATGACAACCGTAACTACCGCTACAGTAACCGCTACTACAACTCTGCTGTTACACATTCAGACTATGAGATGACCAGCCCTCAGGTAACCACACTCACACTTTACACAAACATTCAAACCTTCATGCTTAAAAAAGTCTGTGCAGTGTTTTTAATGATATCACTTCAAATCTGACATTCAAAGGTCGTAGATCGCATACACAGGTAGCGCCTCCATGGACTGTGTTGTTATCCATCAGTGACTATGGTCGTATATGAAGTCAAGCTTCTCCAGTAGCATTACCACCATAGACAGAAGTCATGGCCATAGATTTTAACCTTCAGCGTGATCAGGTCACTGTCCTAAACCGACCATCATGATCAAAGAAACAATGATGAGGGCGGAGTTAACAGAAGTGAATATGACAGCTGCTGAATTAAGTGTGGTTGAAAGGAAAACTTCCAGCCTCCTTTTCCCTGATTTTTGTAAACCTCACTGTCGCTCACAAAGCAGATTAAATGAGCGAGCTGTGAAATGGACTAAACAGGCACAGGAAAGTTTGAAAGAGCTTCAACGTCGTCGCATCCTTCAACACTGTCCTGATAGCATAGAGGAACCTGACAAGTCTGAGAACAAGTCTTGCAAAGTAATCCTGTAAACAGGTCGTCTGACTCCATCAGCGTGTGGTATCTTAGTGTACAGAAATGATCAAAAGAGGACTGATAGACAGAAACTATGAGGCACCTTTATGGAGAAGAATAGAGTCTGGAGGTACAGACAGAGTGCCAGGTAGGTTGTGTTTTTCCTGGTTTTTCTGTCTCTCATCTCTGCGTCCCCCTTTCTCTCACCTCCCCTCCTCCCCCAGGCTCCCGCCCAGCAGCAGATGAGGATGTGGCCGGGCAATGAAGGTGGAGGTGGGGGTCAGGACCCAGCATACACCCAGTTGCTGCTCCACAAACCGGCCGCCTCCCAACAACACCAGCGCCACTTCCTGGACCAGGCCCATCACCCCCACCCCACCTATTCCCATCACGGGAATGGCGGGCGTGGCCTGCGGCAGGGCGGGCAGACGGGCATTGGTGGTGGGGGGGGCCAGCAGGGATCCTCGCCCCAGATGAGTGACAGCATGGATGTGGGCGTGTCCCTCGGGTTGCACCACCTCGGGGCAGTGTCTTCCATGGAGGCGTCTCAGTTTGGCTCTGCCTCGCTGCCCCTCGCTCTGCCCATCGGACTGTCAGCCTTCCGGACTCGGACGGCCACCACCGCCCCGGGGCCACAAGCCCCGCCCCCCGAGGACTACTACCCCGCCTCCAACAACAATAATCCTGCCGCGGGGGGCCGAGGGAGGCCGGACTCAGACGAGGGGCCGGCCAACTCTTGATAAAACCTGAACCATGCCCTAAAGCCATACGATTTTAACTACAACTACTACAAGTCCACACACACGCCGAGTCAGAGACTCGAGGAGAACTGATGCTGCAGGAGACAGTTTGTACTGCATGAGAGGAGGAGGAGGAGGAGGAAGAGGAGGAGCAGAGGAGCACGCTTTTAGTTAGTTGTCTTCTGTTGCGTGAGGCTGGAGAGGAATGATTGTGAGGCGTTTGTTTTTATTAATCTTCTTCTTCTTGTTGTTTCATATTCTGATTTCTCGCTCTGAGGAGCTGTGTGTTCTTTGGTTGTTTTTTGATGCCTGGAGAGGAGGGGGAGGAAGAGGAGGGAGAGGGAGGGAGGAGCCTACTTCACCTTCACACCGGTTCATATTTACAGCAGTCTTAACACACACACAGACACACACACACTCACACGCTCACACACATACACGTTCGGAGGAGACAGCCCCGTGTGGTCCAGGACTTCTTCTTCTTCTTCTTCTTGGTGTCCTCCCTCTGTGGAGCGGGGCAGGGAAGGGGGAGGCGATCGGGGGAGGAGGTGACAGGACACTGAAGCCCCGCCGTGCGCTCACACAGATCTCCTCCTCTTCCTCCTCTTTGTCCTCCCCGCTCCTCCTCCTCCTCTCCTCCTCCTCCTCCTCCTCCTCCTCCTGCTGCGCTCCTCCTCCAGACAGCTCCTCCTCTCTGTGCTGCTAATCACCATGACAACTGGTCCGGATTGCTGCTAAAGATCCAACACAGATCAATAAAGAAATAAAAAGAAATAGAAACAGAATAAAAACTTTTTAACCTTCTGCTTAAGAGAAAAGGATAAAGTAAGAACCACTGCATCTCAATGTATTTATTACTATTTAACATGAAAAAACAAACTGAAAGTAACCCTTTTTTCTGCTCTTCTTTGTTTGGTTGCCTTCTTTCTGCAGGTGAGCTCTGATTGGCTATTGTAACAGTGACAGTAACTGGTGACATGGGAATGACACCAGTTGTGGGGGCTGGGTGGAGGGGAGGGGTCGGGGCAAAATAAAGTTGGATATATAATAAGAATAAAGAGTATACTTTTGCACACCAAAGTCAAACAAACATCAGATCTCCGCTTTTCTTCCTGCTACTCGCATCCAACACCTCATGACATCACTTCCTGTCAGGACCATGATCAGGTCGCACAGTGGGCCGATACACCTGCAACAACCTCACACAGCCTTTGTCATGAAACAATAAAATATCACTGAATACATCAAAACAAATTAACTGACACAGATAAAAACGAATTGTGCACCAAGCGTTAACGATCAAATTGAGCTTTTTAAAACAGTTGGTGCAATTCGCTAAATCTGGCATTTTTGCGGCTACAGACCATAGACTGTATAAACTATGGACAACTTGGTTCCACCTACCGCCTGTATACAGATTTGAAGCCAAATAGCTCTCGGTATTTCCGGGATTTTTCTTCATTTCCTGAAACCAGCGCTGTGCAGTAGCGATGCGCGCAGTCGCCGAGAGTCACTGTGATGACGCTCGGCATAAACAGCGTATCCCCCGGGAGAGCTACGCAATCCCTGAATGCCCATAGGCTGTATCAGGTGTCCATCATAGCAAACATGAACCCCCTAATAACTTTTAAAAATGGAGCTTCACAGAAAAAAGAGGACTTGAGCACAAACCAGTCTTACAGTAACTACATGTAAACATCACAAGCAGGGGGTAGAAACATTTATGTTCTATGTAATAAATTTCTAAAGTTTGTCCACAGCTCCATAAGCATTGCTGGCGGAGGCGGGATTTATGACCTATACTGCAGCCCATCAACAGAGGGCGCTGTTCTCGGAGTGGCTTCACCCAACAAGGAGGCAGACTCTGTCCATTCTATATACAGTCTCTGTTACAGATGCATAAGCTAGTGTTGAGACAGCCACTGAAGTCCTGCACACAGAAAAAGCTCTGTGCAACTGTTAAATATCCAATGAGAACAAGTCAGTATTTTACGCGCACAAGAAAATAAACCACACTAGATTGTGAGTTTTGTAGATTACCACCAGTTTCCATATGTCCTGCACATATAATGATTATCATGTGGGCAGAAATGATCTTGTGCACAAAGGGGTCTGCTTGCACAATAATTCTCTAGTGTCAACAAGTTATCTAAGTGCACAAGTAAATAAACTGCACAAGACAACAAGTTGTGCAGGACATTTTCTCTCCAAGATTTTAACTTATCTTGTGTGCACAAGATACGCTCTGCCTGTACTGTACTTATCTTGTGTGTTTTGAGCCAAGAACAAAATCCGTGGCACAAGATTGTAAATTGTGCAACAACTTGTCCACACAGAATTATAACCTATCCCCATAAACCATTGACATGCACAAAACATTTCTTGTGGGCACAAAATCAGTTTGGCTTGCACAACAATAAGAATGAGTTATAGTCCTTTGTGCACAAGATATTAACAGTGTAAAATAGTGGCATTACTTTTTTTTTCTCTGCATAAGATTGCAACTTAATCCCTGAATTAACCAACAGCACAATAATCATCTGTTATGAATTAGTTATGATCGTGTGCAGAACAAAACAAACTGCAAGAGATAGAGTCACGCAGTTAATCATATGTGTGTGCTAGATTATAACCTTTCTCATATAATTATTATATGTGCAGAACTGTTAGCTCAATAATCCACACATAAACTGCATAATTAAATTCTCTGTTCATTCACAATAACTTTTACTGCAGAACGCGTGCTTCGAACACAGGATAAGGTCAGCCGTGCACACCGAACTTTGTGCATTTTTTTGTGTACGCGAGAGAATCATTTGTGTGCACAAGATAAAGAGCTGTCTTGTGCACTTTAACCCTCATAAACTTGTTAAAACATTCACTTTTTTAATTCTAACATGTTATTTATTATGAAAACAAAATCATATGAGGTCAATCACAGACACAAAAAAAGACGATATTTGAATGATTTTAGGATTGTGTGGCAACATCTCAGAAATAGATGCTGCAGTGAAATAATCGTGATGTTATCTTCCAGAAACTCTCATCATCACTAACCTGTTGAATAGTACAGAACAAACACTCACAGGAGTAATGCTCCTGACCCTTTTCAAAGTACTTTAGCGGAGCTTAGTATGTACCAATGTACCATGTGGCCCACCCCTTAATTCATCTCCACAGAGGACGCTTATGTTGCAGGATAATTGTCATTAAAATGTGTTATAAACAGTATTCATGGAGACTAAGGACAATTACTGTAAAATTATGACCTTAAATAACAAATTCTATCATGCAGAATCACAAACGCTGCTGCTTTTGCAAGATGTTCTGACTTGTCTGTATCAGATCAATGCAGTGACCTCACAGGACTTTGTGGTTTCAGTTGATTTTAGTGAGGAAACGTTTGTTTCATCCAGGTACCTGGCTGCTTTCATAAGCTGCAACAAAAATTAACCTGTTACTGGCATTTTGCAAAATTTAAATACAACAAAGGTCGCTCAAAATGCTCGGTGAAAAGTAAGAAATTATTTTGTTCG
This sequence comes from Xyrichtys novacula, assembly GCA_962446985.1. Lineage (NCBI taxonomy): Eukaryota > Metazoa > Chordata > Actinopteri > Labriformes > Labridae > Xyrichtys > Xyrichtys novacula. Next base: position 13,703,204 of record OY660871.1, read on the forward strand.
AAACTGTGATTTATGTGATTTTCAACATGACCAAGATAACAGCAGCAATCCTGATGGTGAACTTGAACATCTGATTCAAAGAGGAGAGTTCAAGTTGCGCCTCAACACAAACAACTACAAACACAGAGAAACTACTGTGACACTGTAGTTTCTGAGTTTATGAAGTGAGTTTGTCAATGTAGGAAATGCACTTTTATTCATGTTTAGTAGAAGGTGCCAATGTAAATTTGTGCAAATGAAGTCGAAACCGGTGTGGAAAAGACCTGTCCTCGGTTCATACAGGACTGGATAGAACATCAAAAATCAACAATCAACTTGATCTTGATCTCAACAACCCCTGCTGGACCATGGTCTGCTCACCTCTGGTTCTTTACTGGTTTCTGGTTTGGGATTGTAAACTTTGGTGGCGCCCTCTGCTGGAAAAACTACACGATGACGCCGCCACCTCACCACTGGCTTTGCTTCTTGCTTCTGTGTGCTGACAGGTAAACAAAGGTGTCATATCAACATTTAACATAAATGCCTGACACCAGAACAGTTATTTATTTCAGAAACCAGGTCTGAAGTACATCTGAAAAGAGAAAATGTGGTTCTGAGCAAAATTAAAAAAATATATATATATAAAGATAATCAGCCCTAGATATGGTTGATATTCATGCAGAAGCACTCTGATTCCACATTCTAGGACTGCGGAAGAATGGACACTGGATAGTCATTGGAGTTGCAGCTATGAGGGCTGGGGACTTTTTTGGGAGTTTTTGACTCCTCTTATTGTAGGAGAATTAAAGGGATGTCTTCAACAGGGCTGTGTTCCTAGTTTCACCGAAAGGAGGTGACACCAGTTAAAGTTGACCCTGGGCTGTGGAAAGTCACTTGGGGCTGTAGTTGAAGAGTCATTGGACTCAACTCAACTCATCTTTGTTTATCGAGCACCTTTTATACATTAAAACCTGCAGCTCAAAGCGTTTTACACCAAACTGGACAATGTCTCCCACCCTCTCCACAGTGAACTGGTCCTGCAAAGGAGTAGCTTCAGCAGAAGGCTCCTCTTAATCTGCTGATTTAATTTTTTTTTTTTAATGAAGTTATAAAATACATATATACTGTAGATATCTACAGTATACTATAGTGAAACCAAGTCCTCTGCATTTTATTTCTGAAAATATCGGCCAAAATCTGCGAGTTTTGGCCGATTACAGATGAGTCTCAAACGGGCTAAAATTGGCCGATTTAATCAGCTCGCTGATAAATCGGACGGGCCCTAGAATATAGTGTTCATACTTATACATTGTAAAACTGTATACATATTGCATATTTTGATTATCTCTTTATTGTTACTTATTTTAATATATTAGTTATCTCCTCTTTCTTCTTTATTTGCTCTGGAGTTACTGTGACATAAACCAATTTCTCCCTGGGAATATTAAAGTAGTTCTGATTCTGATAATAGGACACTACCTTTACACTCCAGACCAGCAGAGGGGGGTCACGCACACCATGCTTGTTTGTGTCAGGTCGTGAAAATATCACAGAAGAATCGTGGACATTTATTTGGAAGGTATTAGAGCGGAAGTGTTTTTGATGCCAGAGTTGGAAATACCTCAGGTGGGAAACTCGCGGATTCTCAGGTGTCCCATCAAACATTCAGGTAAATGAATAATAAACTCACAGCGACAGTTTGTTGTCTGTCATGGATTAATTCTAGCGTAGTTAGTGTCATTTCGTGTGAGGTGGTGTTTGTTTCCAGCGGACACTATATGCTGTAACACCGCAGTGACATATGTTGCATATGTGCTCTCTGCTCAGTCTCGGGTTGGCTTCAGGTTATATAGAGGAGCTGTCAGAGGTGATGAAGGTGTGTTAGCAGGTGTTTATAGGCTGCTAATGCTGATGGCCTGTCAAACCAAATTCCATTCAGAAAAACCCGTAAATAAAGACAGGTAAACACACCTGTGAGTTTGTTTATTGGCTGACTCACTCAGGTCACTTTAGGCAGTTTCAGGAAAAGCTTCAGTTACTGTGATGTCTTCATGTATTTATTGTTTTACATTATATCTAAAGTAATGTATAAAAATGTTGTACATGATATCATGAACTAATTAAAAGCAGTGATTAAATGAAGGGGGTTTGGTATGGGATGTGGTCTGGCTCAGGTTTTAGAGGCTTATTGTTTTTATTTTGAAATAGGGTAATCATCAGTGTGCGTTATCTGACATTAAAGCCATTTAAAGCATCTTTGTTCACAAAGATAAAAACCTTTAGTCCCAGTTGAATGATGAGATGAATGCTCAAAAGTTAAACAAGGACACTCATAGATCCAGTCAGTGAGTTTGGGTCCTCTCCTGATCCGTCTGCAGGGCCTAAAGCCTTTATAAAACCACAAAAACCACACTGAACTTCATATTGATCAAAATAATCAAAGCAAAGAGTTGTTAGTGTAAACTGTGCCAGAGGAGCTCTGAGTCTGGAGCTGATCTCTGAGGCCCAGGACAGAGACGGTTGGACAGAGAGAAGGAGAAACAGTATCATCATCTGCAGGCCTCATGTAGCAGCACACACCCTGTAACAGACTCTGCTCTTATCTGTCCCCAGCACCAGCCAGACAGCCTCATAACAGACAGGTCACAGGAAAACAGGAAAGACAGGACTACAGCTTGACTGAGCAGAGCTGTGGGACAAATCATTGATTACCTTTATGACAGATTGATTATCAGTGACTATCACAGCGATGTAGATTAAACAGACACTTTTAACAAGACAGAAAATATGGATTACATTCAAGTGGTTGGTTATTAGTCAAGTTAAGAAAAGGATTTTAGAAGCAGAACATGGACCCAAAGATCCAAATTTTCGATATTTTAACTTTGATATTTCAAATGTTAATTATCCTTGAGGACCTATAATACTCTGTGCTTATCTGTGTTCATTCCTGTGTTTTCATCCCAATATATACATTACATAAAGGGGAAACACATTTCTAATTTCAAATATAGAAGTTCTGACTATAATAGTTGAATAGAATACGAAGTTGACGGATAATCTCTTCTTTTAAGCTCCTGAACAGACCTGCTTTTTGGTGAATTAATGAATTGATTAGTTCTACCTGTGATGAGGTCTCTGCCTGAAATCAGAGACTTAAACCATCAAAACATTTAACAGTTTGAAATGAAGCTGCTTGTCCGTTTTTATTCAGAAACTACTTTATGGTTTTTATTTATCACTGTGTTATTTTTCTGCATCATTGTGTCTTTACATACCTCTGTTGTACCTCTGAATGTTGTTCAGTGGAGAGCTGCAGACTCAATTTTGTGTACCTGGTGGTATGACAAAAACAGATTATTTTCAGATATTTTCAAAATGGAGCTTTCTAAAGGAACCGTATCAAATTAAATCATGTACACAGTATATTTTAGTATATTTTATAAACAGGAAGAGACAGACAGGGTAATCTCAGGCAAGGTGAGGTGTTTTATACCAGTGAGCATGTAGCCTGGGTATAGAAGAGGAAAAGTAAGACACAGTAAAGATGAGCTAGATTACTGGGCAGAATAATGTCTGAAATTATTCAGGTTTAAAGTTTTTTAGATGATCAGAATGACTTTGTTAGTCAGACATTGTCACTGGGGGAGATAATTAAACATGCATCAGTGCAGATCCAAACAGGTTTTCCAATGCTGCTCCTCATTTTCAGGCTGCAGGAAAAAAAAAGGCCATGCGTTGACTAGTTTTACTAGTTTTTCCCAAAATATTTTGTTTTCACATGTTTTTAGATCAGTTTGATGAAAACACAAAAAAATCTGAAAAATGTTTGTTTTTCAGATTGTAAATGTTTTCTGAGATTTTTTTCTGTTGATTGTTTTTGGTTTTCATAGAAAATTTCATCATTTGTTCAATATGATCTAATGTGATTATCAAACATTTTAACATTTTTGCTAACTTCTGTTTGTGTTTCATTAAATATCTTTATGTCAATAAATTAGAGCTTCTTGTTTCAGTACATGACAGATTGTTTTGTCATGTGGTTTGTGTTTCTATAATCAGCCCATGAGCACGGTTGCGGTCCTCGGAGGAGGGATTGGGGGTCTGGGAGCAGCATACTACCTGAGCAAATGTCCTCAGGTTACCAAGGTAACACACACACACAGACACACACACACACACACATAATCTTTTCCACAATGAACACATCAGTTGTTTGCAAATGTATCACTATGTTATTCACCTTTTAATACTTAAAATACTTGAAAACAACAGTTTAATTGAATTTATGTAGGATGAAAATATTATATATCTTTAACACCATAAAAACAAAAGTCTGGGGATTTTTGGTCAGTTTCTTATCTAGAAGAGTTTATTAAAGTTGAGGGAAGATTGAAGAAAGCCCTGCAGTCCAAATCAGGAGACAGCTTTGCTCTTAAAGCAGCTAAAACATATTCTGATGTGTCTAAAAGATTAAGAAGACAAAAACACATTAAACAGACACAAAAAAGGTCAAATCTGCATTTTGATTTCTTCCCCCAGTCCATGTTTTCAGAAATAATCTCAACTGTGCTCTGTCTCCCTCTGCAGGTCATAGTTTTGGAGTCCAGTGGGCGGTTTGGGGGCTGGCTGTGGTCCACCAGGAGGCCTGATGGGGCCGTGTTTGAACATGGACCCAGAGGAATCAGACCTGCAGGGGCGGTGGGACGAAACACTCTCAACATGGTGAGTGATATCTGAGTTTAAACAGCACGGGCAGAGCTCTTCCAACCAAATATGTTTATATTTAGAGTAAAATCACTGCTAATGGGACGACTGTCCTCTGTGCGTTTGAACTCTGATGGTTTCAAAGGTATTCATAACTTACTCAGAGGATATAGTCCAGTGGATGGGGTCATGTTGTGCTCCTGTTGAGCCTGAGGGATTCTGATTTGCAGAATCACCTGTCAACTGTTGATTTTCAGATGATTTATTAATGCACTTCATAAACTGCCCCTCGGATTTGACCGTCGGTAGCACTTTGATAAAGAGTTGCGGGATACTGAAAGAAAACTCATTTTGCCTTTTTTTCCCTTTACAAAACACAAATTTACACCAGAGAAATGTTAAGTGCTTAAAAAATTTATAGAGATATCCAGTCATGTAATTCTACTGTTTACAAATGTGGACAGGAAGAAGTGATCACTGTTCTGGGCCGAATGTAAAAAAGTGTGAAGTAATCTGGGCCTCCTCAAGAATAACAGACTAAAGGTTTGACTGAGAGAAAAAAAGAGACTCTTCAGTTTAAAATCAAGCTAATTTATGTCTTAAAGGAAAAGAATATCAGGGCCGATATGAATAAAAATCCTTTAATAAACCGGGACATTTTCATTCTGTATCAGAGTGCTTTATATTTTCACTCCCTGCTTGAAAAAAACAGAGCCGTCACATTTTTGTCTTTAAATTTGTACATTTATAATTTGTACCTTTCAGTCTACTCTCTGCCTTCAAAACAAAACCCTCCTACTTCTACCCAGCTGCCAAAAGACGTCTCACATCGTAGATTTGAAAAGTTTCCTCCAGTGTTGTAGCATTTTAACTGACTTGAATCAAATGATATATGTCTTACTGCTCTCAGCGTACCAAAAGGTCAGTTTAGCATGAAACTGAACATTTATATTCACAGTTCATGCTACTATTTGGTTATGAAACAACTGGAACTGATAAGTCTTTGTCTTTATGGAGACAGATATGAAGAAGAACATTAGGAAGGGGAGTGAATGTTTCTGTTTGGTTCTTTTTACTGTCAAAGACCTCAAGAGGGTCTTTGACAATAAAAAGTCATATACTTCACAGCAATAAAGACAAGGAAAGTCCAGATTCTCAGTGAGAGACACATTGGACCATTGACAGAGAGCAGGATGAAACTTTTACTCCAGAGACATCATCATACTTGTTCATGTTGAAAGCAGCAGAGGGTCTGAAGCTAAGAAAAACACAAACATTCATACTAATCCTTTTTCTCATGTCTCATGTCTCTGTGTGTGTGCAGGTGGAGGATCTGGGTCTGGCTGATGAGATCCTCCCTGTCACCTACAGTCATGTTGCCTCTAAGAATAGATATCTGTACGTCAACAAACAGCTGCACAGGATGCCTTCAGGGCTCGGGTAAGAGTGGGAAAAAGGAAATCTGTTTGAGAGTTTACATAGTGACATCAAGCGATGTGGTCTTTAAGAGCATCCTCCTCTGTTCTGTTGGCTTCTCAGTGGAGTGGTTCGGACCGTCCCTCCCTTCACCCGCCCTCTGCTGTTGAACATTGCCATGGAGATCCTGAAGAAGAGAGGAAAGGAGGAAGATGAGTCCATCCATTCGTTTGTTTCCAGGAGGCTGGGACAGGAAGTGAGGAGATTTTGAAAAACACTGTTTATGAAAATCAATGAAACCCGGACCGAGAATTTTCCTCTTAAAACAATCAAAAACATGAATGACTCATTTATTGATGGTATTAAGAAGGAACGTTTCCACTGACTTTTCTCCTGCATGTGTGTGTGTGTGTGTGTGTGTGTGTGTGTGTGCGTGTGTGTGTGTGTGTGTGTTTAGCTGGCAGATATAGCCATAGATAGCCTGTGTCGAGGCGTATTTGCAGGAGACTGCAGGATGTTGAGTGTTCGCTCCTGTTTCCCAATCCTCTTCAACTCAGAGCAGAGCAAAGGTTCCATTGTGCTGGGGATGCTGCTGGGATCAGGTACAGGTCTAAGATTTAAGGCCAGAACTGGCACTTTGAAAGCTTAAACATGCTCAAAACGTGTGAAAGGGTCTCAGACACTGGCTAACCAGCCGCCTGTTTTGCACAAAAATCTGTCAGATTTAAAGAAAGTCTTCAGACAAACAGGACTCAAGGAGAGTTTAACAAAAAAAAAAAATCTTTCATCTGCTTTAAATTCAGAGTTTGCTGCACATGCTGCAATCCAAACCCTAGACATGAACACATGTAGCACTTTGAAAGCTTTGGAGTTTGGCTGTACATGAAAAATCTCAGCCTGAACACACCTGCACTCCAGATAGCCACTTAAACTCTGACCAGATAGTCCCTAAAGCCATAACCCAAACCTGCCATGAAGAGCAGAGGTCCAAGCCCAACAACCACTGATGGGATTATGTTGGAATAATGTACCATGTGGGATTATTAGCCATGTTGAGACCTTCAAAGAAGTCTTCTGAACCCATATTGTAAAACTTGCATAAAGTCCATAATTTTTAATCTACTGGGAAACTGTCTCATTTTTAGCCATATCTGTGCCTGTCCTGTCTGGCTAATCGAACTTACCTTTGAAAACATCCATACGGTACATCAGTGACAGTGACAGCCACCATGATAGTTCTCTGAACTGTCTGATATTAATCTACACCAAATCTGAAACGGCCTTCCTTTTTTTCCCCATGAGATGTACTTCTGGATTCAGTTTGATTTTTTTCTCATGATTAGATAGATTCATGTCTGTTTTGTGTAATCTGTTCCCTGTTGGTCTGCAACTGTCTGTGGTAACCCTACAGGTGGTGGTCCGGTGGTCCCTCCTGGTCGTCTGGCTCAGAGGTCAGCCAAAGAGTCGTGGGCTCAGTGGTCTCTGATCAGAGGTGTGCAGTCCCTCCCCGAGGCACTCACAGAGTTCCTGCAGCAAAGCGGGAGGGTTCAGCTGCACCGAGACGAGGCGGTGACGAAGATCAGACCGTCAGGGAGCGGCTGGACGGTCAGTGAGGACTCCAGGAAGTATTTAAGAACATAAACCTGACTGCATGTAGCTGCTTTTTCAACCTGTCTGCGCAGACTTTGACTTAAACGAGCCCTCGAATTACTCAGCTGTTTGTTTTCTTTATTCTAACTGCATGAAAATGTGGAGCCTAAACTGGAGGCAGACTGTTGCTTTCTTATGATACCTTTCTGATGTGTGTGTGTACGTGCGTATATAGATTCATTTGGAGGATGGTGTCTTGACTGCTGACCACATCATCTCTGCACTTCCAGCTAAAGGTGAGTGATGGCCTTTCATGGTGAAGTTTTATCTTTGTCAAAGTTTGACTTTATCAGTGTGAAAAGTTCTTTTTTAAATCTGAGTGGAACACCTGTATGGTTTCTCTTTTTCCCAATGCCATCACAGCCTCCTGAGCTGATGATAGGCTGAGTTTTCTTCTTTATTCTTTTTTATTTATTTATTTTTGTTATAAATTTATAGTTTTATTTATTATTATTATTATTATTATATATCTATTTTTTTATTTTATATTTTATTTATTTTCTTTTTTTCTGAATTCTTATTTGTGATGTAATGAAGACTATCTTAGGCAGTCCCAAAAAAAGAGAAGATACAGATCATAGCGTTTCAGGACAGTAAAGCAAACACACAGAAAAAGAGCAAACTAAAAGGTCGTGTCCTCTATGAAGTGGTGTGTGTGAAATGAGTTGTAGTTTTTGTACCAAAGATCTTTAAGTGTGAACATTTGAAGACCTCACTGTGACACTGACGTTGTCTAAAGTGTCTCCTCACTCTCGTCTCTTTTTGACAGCTCTGTCCTTAGCCCTCCCCTCCTCCTGTCAGCCAATCATCGAGCAGCTGCAGGACATCTCCACGGTAACTGTTGCCGTGGTGAACCTGGAGTACCAGGGCTCCATCCTGCCTGTGACGGTGAGAATTTTACAGAGGGGGTAAAGTGGACCCACATCAGGGGGGTCCTCAGTGTGGAGCAGACAGAACGTACTGACCACAGCAGACCATGTCGGCTAGAGCGAGCTGTGACTGTGTGTGTGTGTGTGTGTGTGTGTGTGTGTGTGTGTGTGTGTGTGTGTGTGTGTGTGTGTGTGTGTGTGTGTTTGTGTGTGTTTTGGTCACCTGGTTCCCTCATCAGAGGATCGGGGTCTGCTTGGTGTCGTCTATGACTCTGTTCCCTTTCCTGAACACAACAGACCTGAAGGACACACAACAAGGCTGACGGTACACGTAGCACGCATGCAAGCACACACTTCATCTCTCTCTGTCTGACTCTATTTTGATCATCAGATTGGTGATTTGGCAGTCTCAGTCTCGGTCTGGTCTTGCACAGATGCACAGAGAGAGTTGAATTAGTGTCCATCAGCAGATTTCCTTCGAGAGGAGCAGCTGGTTCAAAAACAACTTCAACAAGTTTAAGCACCTGTAGATATGTCTGATATGTCTGCAGGGTGTCACTCCTCTGACCTGAACTCCTGTCTCTGTCCTCCAGGTGATGATGGGCGGGGCTTGGTTCCAGGAGGCATTTGGTGACGCAGAGTCAGTTTCAGAGGAGACCCTTCTAGCAAGAGCGACCGAGGCTGTGCAGACACACCTGGGAGTGACCTCAGCGCCGAGCTGGAGCCGAGTGATCGTGCAGAGGGTAAACACACAGCGTCTGTTTAAACACATGTTGATTCAAACCAGGACATAGAGGAAAACTCTGACTGTGTTGGTATGTTAGTGTTGGACCCAAATCATCTCTTCAAGGACCAGTGCTGATACGGTTAATGATAATATGCTTTGGCTGACTGCTGTTGTACAACAGTTTTTTATAACACCCATCAGTCCACACACATTAGTATCATCTGTCCAGTAAGGAGGTCCAATGGTTGGACACACTCTGGATAGCCATGGTGTTTGCCTGATACCTTCACACTTATGTTGATTTTTCAGTTATTTAATTTAAATATTAATAAATCGGATCATGATTGTCAGAAAGTCACTCATTTTTATTCTGTCCATCTATTGAGTCAGTGTGAGCAACAAACTCCTCGCCGTTACTTCAGTAGATTTATCCAAGCTTTATCCTGACCAACTATCTATTGGCTATTGCAGTTGACCTTTAACCCTCCTGTTACCAGCTGTGACAACAGTCAGATCCACTATGGATCACTAAATATGTCATGTTGCATTTGAGTCAAAGCAGAAAAATCAGAAAGCCAATAAACCTGAATGTTTACTATTTACTCTGCATTTTCCTCTTTCCTTTTTTGGCTGATAATATATTTTCCTGCCAGACAACTGAATGTGAGACCAGCTAAAAGAAAAGCTGACCTTTTACGTGTTTTAAGAAGGATTTTTACTGACTTCATAAAACAGTATAATACTCTGGGTATTTAGTTGTTTCTTCGGTCATATATCATTTCTGTTTTTTCTTCACCTTGCTGAAAAGCTTCTCTAATATGCAGACTGTAGTGCTGCTGTGTGAGTAATAAAGTCTGTGGTGTGTTTCCCTCATCAGGACTGTATACCTCAGTACTACCTGGGACACCATCGGAAAGTAGGTGAGTGTCAACTCCACCACATCTGAACAGGAGCTGTTTATAGAGTTAACTTTAACACACAGTGTCATTTAGCTGATGTGGAGCTGACAGTTTTTCCTACTTGAGGAATTAATTTTATAACTTTGCTGTATCTATAGCTGTGGATTTATGAGCTGCTATATTTAAGAAGTAGCTGACAAAAAAATGATTTATCATGCCCTGTTATTTAATCAAGTTTCAGACAGTATTGATATATTTCTGTCAGCTGATGCCTGTTTATGGTTGAATAATTTATTGTCAGCTAAGCTCTGTTTTCAGTTTGATTTGAATCTTATTTGGTTGACAAAAATAACAAAGCAAAGATTTTACTTATTTTTACTATATTTTTATATTTTTCTATTGTGTTATTTTGTGCCATATTATTATTTTTTTACTGATACCTTCTCTTTGCACTGTCTCAGGAGCTGTTTTTTTTTTAATTTTTTTGCGCCTTTTGGCACAATGACAATAAAGAATTCTGATCTGTTAATGTCTGTGTGTCTTTCCAGAGTCCATGCGCAGCTTCATCAAGAAGAACAACCTGTCGCTGTCTCTGATTGGCTCCTCCTATGATGGCGTGTCAGTGAATGATGTCATCTTTAGTGGACGGACAGCTGTAGAGGAGCTGCTCGGAACCAAATTTTGATAAGGCCGTGAACTCAGTAGAACAAAGGGACCTTTCTGTTTACAAAGAGTTTCAGTAAAGCATTTAAAGCCACTAAACACTGATCTCTTCACTCCCATCAGATCCGCTGTTTTTTAGAGAAGCAAACGTTTATTTAAAGAATTATTGAAAAGCCCAAACTGTTTGATTCATGAACTCCAGTCCCATCTTTCTGCTTCAGGTCAGAACTGAACAGCTATGAATGTAAAGATCATGCCCATGCAATGTAAAGCCTTCTCTCTTCTGTGCCCAGTGTAAACATTCAGTTTTATTAAGATTAGTAATTTCATAAAAAAAGAATCTAGAAACATGTTTGTCAGAATTTGTTTAAGTATGTACAGAACGGGGTACTGTCAGGGATGTAAAAACAAAGCCCTGGTTAAAGAACCAGATTAAAGGTGTCCAGTTGGATCACATCTTTGTAAAATAATCTGGGTATAAGATTATAATAATATCTGGGTTGTGTGTGTCTGATCAATCCTCCAGTCGGTATTATTAAAACTTAGACTTATCTGATACCAGCACAGAGCCAGATTCAGACTGGATTACAAGACTGATGATACAGTTAATATTTTTGATGTGGAGAGATTATTTGTTTACTTGAAACTAAACAAAGAAATTAAAGAAATGTTACTGTTTTTTTTCTCTAAGGAGCTGCTCAGTCTTTCTTAAAGGCTAAAACAGTGGGATTGTAGTTTTTGATGCTGAAGCAACATAAATAATGTAAATTAGAAACAGTAATAGATGCTTGAGGTACACCATGTTAGATTGCATTTCTTTGACCATTCATAAGTATATAGCTTGTAGAAGTTATATCCTATAACTTAACCCTTGGGTCTTGTTAATGTTAAGCTCCATTCAGTCACTTTGTCCCCAAAACAGACGTGTTCATAAAATAATTGTTTTTAACATTTTTTTAAAAACTTTTTTGGACTCATATCTCTCAAACAACTTCAGCCATTTAAAAAACTAATAACTACAAAATTCATAAACTAGGTGTGCCATCTCATGCAGAAAATTGGGAGCTGAACATAAAAATGATGAAAACGACAAATGTCCGCAAAACGGACATAGTAGTCATCCACTTACAAGGGACCATAATTGTGCATTTTTTTGCTACCAATTTCTATGAAATGCTTTAAAATGCTGAGTCATGTTGTTTTAGTGTCCCGAAGAACAGTAAATAAGTTCCCATTTTACATTTTACCAAAAGGCCCCATTTTCAAATATGACATATTTATTACAGATCAGCTGCAAGAATCTTTCAGTTTAGTTAATTCTGGCGCCCCCCTGTGGAGGAAGTTTGTAGTTTGAATTCCCATTTCAAACTCTGGTAATCCGGATTTTGTTGATTTAGGCCAGGAGCCTTTTGCTGCCTTTTTTTCCACTATTATTATTTCTTGTTATCCTATACCTTGGGCCATAACAAGTTCATACTGACCCCCCCCCCCCCCCCCCCCATCTCGGCACCAACTTATTTTTGGGGAAAGCTTCTGGTGAAATGATGTAATTGCAAATATTAGGGTGCTGCAACTGCATAAATGGTCAAATAAGTCTGAATTTTGCATGGTGTATCCTAACACATAGGGAAAACTACCAGAATAATAATCTGGGGTTTACTACCATTCTATTGCCAAATATCACCCTCTGAATACCCCAAAAGACCAAAAAATGTCTGTCCGCCTAACAAATTGTCATCAAAAGTGATCATTTTAAAGTGTTTTCTTATGCATTTCACTGCCTACCATGGATATGGAAAACTTCCCACATTTATAAGCTTCAATTTAAATCCAAGCTGACCTTTATATCTGGAAAGTTACAGCTGCTATGACCAAAGTACTTCACTGTACCCCAAATCTGAGAAACCTGACAATTCCAGAATCATCATTCCAAATGGGATGAAGCACATTTTCTAAATCTAAATCAAATCTTAAACAATATTTGAAACATGAGTTATGTAGTACTACACTATCTGAAGTGAATTACATAAAATGAATAATGGTATGCCCCCAGGTGGACCAGGGTATCAAGGTCCAACATTAAACATGATCACACCAAATCCGGGAACCAAATAGGAGATTTATTAAAGAACAAGATCCGGACAAGGTATAAAAATGACTTGTGAACATTTCTTAACAATAGATTAACATTCTGTGCAACCTAATGGAGAAATATGGAAAAAAAAAAGCTCAACCATAAAACATATTGCTATGGTCCTTTTAGTGCAATCTCTCAAGCATCCAGCAGAGGGCCAATCCATGGTTGTAAAAATCTGTTGAATGGTTTAGAGACCTGAGAAAAAGGTCCTCTCAGCTTATTTAATTCTCCTGTCAATATTATTTCAGATGATACCATTTGCTCATTCCTTTCCTTTATTTGAATATGAGCTGCTGAAATTGAGTTTACCTCCACAATGAGGGGACACATAAGCCAAGTATGCTGATCATACATGCTGATAAACTGCTCAAATACTATACTGTTGATGCTCTCCTTAGAGAAACATGTCTTCAGCTGCAGCAGTCACTGAGCTCCAATATGAAGAGACAAAAAAAAATCACTGGCATCATGTAGTGAGTCAATTCAAATGAGAAATGACCACACCAAAGAGGTAGAAATGACGGTTTTATTTAAAAAAGAAAAAATAGTATATCTTTGTACAACCTCATTACCTCAGCTTAACACAAGTCCTACTCTCCTGCAGTTCTGCTGTCTGTCTGCTGAGTGTGCAGGACACACATTAACACACAGACCCACAATCTATCTGAGGCCAAGCTTCTTCTTCTCTTTGATTTTCTTGCGAACCACTTCCATGTTTCGATCCTTCCATGTACTCTTCCTCAGTTTGATAGGTCGACTGCCAACATATTTCCCTGCAAACACAAACAAACACAATGAGTTATTTAACAGTGAAGGACTCAAAATAGATGGATGTTAAATCTGAGGCTGTTTGTGTGCCATAAGTGAACAGGAAGGGGCTGACCGTTCATCTCTCTCATGGCGCGGACATAGTCGTTTGGATCCTTGAAGCTGACAAAACCGTAACCTTTTGTCTTTCCTGTGCGTTTGTCTCTCACCACCTGATCACAAACACCACAACATCAACAGAAACATCCCCAAAAACATCAACAACTCCTGTCATTTTCAGCAATCTCAGTCTTTTGAGTATAATAGACTTAGCAGCTGTCACAAATCAAACAATACATCACATACATTTAACCATGGTTTGTGTAACTGCTGTGTAAACTCATCGTAAGGAGTCCCACTAGAAATAGAAATAAAAGAGCCAAAAATATAAACTAAAAAGACAAAGAGCCCTACCTTAGCTTTAAGGAAAGAAGGGTATCTGCTGAAGGCTCGGGCCAAGATGTCGTCGTTCACTTCATTACCAAGATCACCGCAGAAAATACGGAAATCATCTGAGACACAGAGAGGAAAACCAAACCTTTATTGTAACGTCACATTACCTGTTTTTCAGCAGATTATCACAACAAAACAGAAAAAAAAAAAACATTCCTCCCCAAGTCACATCCAAAGGTGCTTTTCTACCAAATGTATGATGAACTTTTAGTTCCAGGAATTTCTCTTGAAGCCCCTGTGAGGAGTTTTTGATGATGCACACTGAGATGAAAAGTGATTTTTTGATAGTGTACAAGAGTAAATGAGACTTTCAACAACAAGACTGACTCTTTCTATACAGCCATTTTTAAAGCCTGTATTATGAGGGGGTAGGTCCACCATGAAACAGATTAGTTACCTTGGGACTAAATTTAAACTCTGGTTCCTACGATCTAAGTTGCACAGAGTTCCTCTGAAGGACTCTAGTTCCTTTGGAAAGTTACTACAGTCTAAATGCACCATAAATACATAAAACCAGATCATGTGTTTATTAACTGATCAGACCAACTGTGTGTTTTTGTTTCCTCTTCTACAAAACAACAGTTTAATTTGATCATTATGAGTGTTTCTACAAATCCTCTGTCAGGGTCCCTGTTGTGTCTTTCAGTACCTGATTCCCACTCCAGCAGACTGGGGTCCTCCCAGCTTGACCCTGCTGCCGTTCGGATACACTTTTTCACCTTCTCCACCTTTCCTTTCTTCTTGTCCTCGGTGGTGCTCTCTGCAGGCTGAAACACAAAACATCATGTCTTTAATGTTTGGTTGATTTCTTTGAGTGAAATTATTCAAAATTTATTTTAAACAGAGATGGATGAGTTAAGATGAACTTTTTTGACCCTGAGGGAAAATTCAATCAAGTTGTTAAGTCAGCATGGCAAAAGTTGGCAGTTGTTAAAAGAATAACCAAACAGGTAAAAAGTTGTGTAATGCTGAAGAAAAAGAAAAAAACAGGAGGAGGAACATCTCCAACTAATGAGGTGAATTTCCAACTGGTTAGTAACATGACTGGGTATAAAAAGGACATTCAGAGAGGCTGACTGACTCAGAAGGAAAGACGGGAAGAGGTTCACCACTCTGTGAGAGACTGCGTGAGCTAATAGATCAACAGTTTCAGAAAAATGTTCCTGAGTGTCAAATGAGAAAAAATGAGTGGATTTCATCATCTACAGAAACTGAAGATAATGTCATTAAAAGACTCAGAGAATCTGGAGAAATCGCTGTACTAAAGGAACAAGGACCAAAATCAAGACTGGATGGTCCTGATCTTCAGGACAGAACCTCCTAATGGAAATTACTGCAGGGACTGAAAATCACTTTGTCTGTGAACACAGTTCACCACTGCATCCACAAATGAGGTTAAAACTGAACCAAGCAAAGAGGAAACCAGTAAGAAATACCAGAGACTTCTCTGGACCTGATCCCATTTAAGATGGACAGAGAGGAAGAGGAAATCTGTCCTGTAACGAACAGATTCCTCCGATGAATCAAAATGTGACATTTTTTTTTGAAATTATGGACATTGAATCCTCTTCTTGCAAGAGTAGAGGGACTGAATAACTTAAAACTAATTTGCCAAAATTTGTTGACTCCTGTTATAATGTGCTACACAGTGTATGGAAAAACAGTTCTGTGTTGATGAATACAAATAACATCCTCAGCTTTCACATCTGACAGTCAGGTTCAGCGTTCACTTTCTTTCTAACAAAATTTGTTGATTTGCATTCCAGCCTCAATTTTTCCTTAACCTGAATGTATTTAGACCAAAACTAGGAGCTCCAGGGTAAACAGTGGCGGGCAGTATAGTGGCTTTACATACCTCAGGGTGGGGGGGCTCCGGCTCAGGCATGCTGGGCCCAATGATGGCACTGCTGTCCTCACTCTCCTTCTTATCAAGCAGACCTGCAGCCTTCACTGCTGCCTGCTGCTCTGCAACCCGTGCCGCCAGCTCTTCCTGAAACAGACACACCAGAGACAGTCAGATCATCATTTACTGACAGTACAGCAGCATACTTTTATACAACCACATCAACAAAATCACAACAAACGACAGCGAGCACACGCCCAGCTCTCGGTTCATCAGTCATGTGGAGACACATTTCAAAGTTTAGGTACCATTCTGGCCTGTCTCTGAGCTCTGACGTCGATTTTTCTGTGTACTACAGGAGCAGGAGGAGCAGAGTACACAGTTGGAGCGGCCTGGATGATTGATGGCGTGGGTTTGATGGGGGCCGAGGCTTCCTGTCTGGTGGGAGGGGCCGACACCATGGGGACCATGTCATTGACCTAAGACAAACAACAAACACCAGGGGGGGTCAGGAGATGACTAGTTCTAGAAAAAAAAAACTCCATATTAATAATGTTGAAAGAACTCTATATTCAACATGATGACGTGCATATATGCTGTCATGGCAACACAGACCGGAGGGGCAGATGTAGGACCAGCCATGTGCTGCATGGGCTGAGGAGCACCTGGAGGACCCTGACCCTGTAGAGAAGGAGGGATCATCATGGGAGGAGGGGGAGGAGGCCGGGGGAGGGGAGGTGCTATATGAGGCCCACGCATCATGGGCAGCCTCTGACCACCTGATGATACAGAAAAGAACAAGTGTAGAAAGATGATGTTATAATCAAAGAGAGAAGAACATCTGAATGAACACTTTGCTCTGATTGATGCAGGAGACTCAGGCAAAGATTGTTAAAAGCTCCTCTGAGGAGGAATTGTTGGAGATGAAACAGACTGATCAACATTTATGCCTCTAAAAAAGCAACCAAAAGAGAAGATTTATTTATTTCAAAAAGTGGAAAAAAAAAAACAGCTAAAAAGGCGGTACCTTTGTTTTTGTTTCACACCAGCACTTCTGTCCATATTCACATTCACTCTGTCTGTCTCACTCTTTGACACAGTTGTGACTTCAAACATGTATAGCACCAATGTCTCAAAAAGTTGATACTGTAAAAAATATTCACTAAAGGAGAGTAACTGGTAAGAGCTCATAATGGGCAATATTAAGATTCATTTAACAACTTGACACATCAATAACTGTAGCTGAACCCACAAAAAACACCCAGGTGCCAGTTGTGAAATCCAGCTTTTATCATATTAGGCAGCTGGCGAAGGCAAAGCCATTCCTTGCACGTTAGCACTTTGAAACAGTAATTTATGCCTTCGTTACATCTCGGCTGGATTACTGTAATGCACTTTACTTTGGAGTCAGCCAGTCCTCCCTCTCACGTCTCCAGTTAGTACAAAACACAGCCGTCCGGCTCTTAACTGGATATGTAAGAGGGTCAAATTACTCCCATCCTGGCCTCCCTCCACTGGTTACCTGTGCACTTTAGAGTTCATTTTAAGATTCTTTTATTTGTTTTTAAATCTTTAAATGGTCTGTCTCCATCTTACCTCTCTGAGCTTCTCCACCCCTACACCCCTGCTCGGTGCCTCAGGTCAGCTGATCAGCTGCTCCTGGAGGTACTGAGGTCCAAACTGAAGCTCAGAGGGGTTAGATCTTTTTCTATTGTGGCCCCAAAATTATGGAACAATCTACCCCTCCAAATCAGACAAGCCCTCACACTGTCCATTTTTAAAACTCGTCTTAAAACCCTTTTTTATTCTTTGGCTTTAAACCCTGCATGAGACTCCTGTTTTAGTGTTTTATGGTTTGCTTTTAGTTATTTGTTTTTATGTTTTTAAATTAGTTTTTAAAAACATTGAAACTATATTTTACTTTTTAATATCTGCTTTTATTTTATCCATTGTCTTAATTGTGTTTTGATTGTTTTTTATGTCGTTGTTTTGTCTAGTTATGTACAGCACTTTGTTCAGCTGTGGTTGTTTTAAAGTGCTTCACAAATAAAGCTGAGTTGAGTTATGCTCTCCATTGAAACCCAAATAATAGAGAAGTCCAAATATCACAATTTTAAAAATGATAGGGAAAAAGCTTTTGCTAAACCAAGATTCTGCTCAACAAACTTTGAGCATTCTTCTCAAAAACAGTTTACTTTAACTCTTCAATTTACAGTTTGCCTTCCAAAAATCTTGGGTTGAGCTGCTTAAATTTGGGCTACAAAATGGGGTCTGACTATAAACTTTAGCCAGTACAGTATAAACATGTGTAAAAACATAACCAACATCTATCCAGATGCACTAAAAAGTCTGTGTCTCCCAGAACAGATTAAGATAAGATACTCCTTTATTAATCCCACAAGGGGAAATTCCCAATAAATTTGAGTGGTTACATCAAAACGGTAGGTAAATTAAAAGTAACGTACAATCTACATCAACGTATCAAAGTAAAAAGCTGCTGTTATCCGACGGTTAACCTACCAGGTCTCTGCAGGATGTGAGGGACAAAAGCTGGTCTCATCATGGGAGGACGAACTGGGGGGACTGGGACAGACACAGACAGAGAGAAGCATAAAAGTCATGTCAGAGCTAACTTTGAGTAACACATTTTTTACCACTGCCAAAACTTTATTGACTCTTACCTGGTCCCACAAATGTCGGCGGTGGAGGACCGACAAAGCTAGCAGCTCGGGCTTCTAACGTCTGCTGGACCTGAGGGAGTAAGAGAGAGGAGAGCCAGAGTAAGACACTGACAGAGGACCACGAGTTAGAAAGACACCAAACACTTGACTCTAAAATGAGAGGATGGTGTGTAGAAGCACAGACCTGTCTGTACGTGTTAGTGCCGATAATCGGTCGCACCAGAGGAACAGTAGGAACAGACAGAGCTACAGGTAAAGCCTCCATGACAGGTGGGCTTCCTGTAACAGGTACTGGACCACCAAGAACCTCCTGCTCAAATCTACAGAGAAGGAGGCAGAGTGAAAGAGCAGGTTAACGAAAGCTGTTTCAATGCAGGAGGAGTCAAAGAAGATACATCCTCTCTAAAAATATACACTTGTCAGGTATTGTATTTATATACAGGGCCTGGTGTGTTAGATTCACAAGGAGCCCCAAACCCTGCACAGGTGGTCCCCCATAGAGTCAATAACCCTCAAATACTCACAGAGCCATCTCAGCCTCCATCTCCTTCAGACGGTCCTCTCCTGACTTCAGAGCCATGCTGAGACAAAATAAACACAGATTCAAGCTTTTATTTCATCTAGAAAACGGACTGAAAGTCAAATCAGTGCCTTTTTATGTTCTGTGGTGACACGACTGACCATTTTAGGTCATACTTTCAAATGCGTTAAACCGTGCATTACACAACTAACCTTAGTCTGTGATTTAAAGTGTGTGGATTCAGGCAGTTACTGTTCAAATGAATGGATGATCCTCACGGTGTCAGTTCACGTCGGCTAACTCCGCTAGCTTCACGGTAAACACCAGCTACCCGCGAACGTTGACCGCCTGTAAAACTGCTTCACTAATTTCTACGCGGCTGCTCGTTATCCAGATCATCGAAGATAAACATAATGAACTAAAACACGGAAAAACAAACAAAGCTAAACGAGTTATGAGTGTGCTTCTTCGAAGAACCGTGTTCTTGATTTTCTTCTTCCCCTCTTACCAGATTGTAGTTTCCTTCTCGTCTTTGCTAGCCGCTAAGTACTAGCGCCCTCTGCTGGAACCTCCGCCTTTCTTTCTTTCTTTCTTTCTTTCTTTCTTTCTTTCTTTCTTTCTTTCTTTCTTTCTTTTCTGTTTTGTTTTTTGGCAGACTCGACGCATCCGAGGAATATTGCTGTCCTCGGCTGTTTCCATGTGATATCTGTTACATCTCAATCATGTATATCCCAGTGGACTGCTACGGTGACCGGCAATTGTCACTGCTGCAAATAAGAAATAAAGAAGAATCCAAAAAAGAAAAAAATCCAATATCATTTTGATTTTTTCCTGCTTTACTGCATTTTTGGCCACAATGTCTGCTTTCTCATTCCCCTGTAAACCCACATGTGCTAGTAGTAGCAGCACATCCTACCTCACATCCCATTTTGTTACAGAGTTAGGCACATTTCCATGATTAAATCAGGTCTGGATTTGGACCATGCATCTAATATTTTCTGTACAGTAGCAGCCGAATCACTGCATATGACTGCTTAACTTGGTTTGTTGTTCTCCACCCACTGAAGAGCCTTAAAATTGCCATCATCCCTGCTGTGTATACTGACATGTGATCTGATATCCTTTAGCGTAAATGAATCTGATAGGTCTGTATCTGGAGGTGAGGGCTGGGTCTTTGTCTGGATTCAGCTAAACTGTTATGAGTGTGTTGTTCATCTGTGTAGGTATGGCTCCTGAGGATGATGTGGTTGACTGTCCTGATAAAGAAAGGCCTATGAGTGTCTGTCAGAACTATGTGATCTGTAGTTGGGCATGGAGAAGATGGCTTTCCTGATTTCATCCTTGGTTGTGGGTTGGTCCAGAAGGGTGGCTTGGTTTAATCAAGAAATGAGTGACTATTGGATATATTTGTGTTTTTGTCAAAATGGTAAAGCTGTTGGTAATAATTGTGAAAAAAAACAACAACAATGTTTATTTCTTGTGGGTTATGAACCATATTCCCTGGGCATCTTGAACTGCAGTTTTTCAGTTCATGGACAATAAAATAACTGGATTTTTCACTGTGTTCGGAAAAGTTAAGTTTGGTTCTTTGAATGGGAAACTGAGTTTTTTTGGTTTATGAGATTTTAAAGTTGTGATTTAGTTTTCTAGATTTCATTTTGAATGTTTTTAATTGGAAATTGTGAGTATTAAAGTTCGAGATGTTTCAGTTTTTGTTCCAAATCTAGTTGATTTTCATTTTTTTTTTTTTTTTAAATGTGGAGTATGCAATGATATGACCTCGGATTACTGCTCAGGCTGTTTCACGTGGTGTGGGTTCACAGTCTATGAGAGTGCTCTATAAAGGATGTCCACTATCTGGTCTGGTGAGGAGGTTGTCAAACAACTTCAAATCCCATGCGAAGCTGTAACTCACGTGACGTGGGAGCGGTGACGTTCATATGGTTCATATGGGTGGGCTGGGCTTACTGTAGAGATTGGAGCTCCATACTCCTCTCACTGGCGGCTGCTTCAGTCTTGGCCTGAGTTGCACGTATCCGTCTTGTTTGACGTTTGGTGCACGAGAAGACTCACAATGCTCCGCACCGTGATTTCCAGGACTCTACCCGGATTGAGCAGCCACCTGTCGGCTTGTCACTTCTCTGCAGCAGCCATCCCAGCCCCCAGCACCCAGCCCGAGGTCCACTTCAACAAGGTACGGTTCACGCGTTAGCCTCGCGATCACAAGAGTTCAAGTTCGGGGCATTTGCCAACTGCGCACTTTGAAGTGTTCACAGTTTTTCTCAGACGAAAATTTCACCCGTTCAGAAACAGAAAATCCATCTCAGAGGACTCAGACCGAGGCGCGTGTAGCTGTGATCCAGTCTATTGTCTGCTCGGGCGTCAAACGTGCAGAGTTTCTGCAGCCACGGAGCAAACTTAGAAAACCATTATTTCTCAAGAGAAATCATCAACACTGACGAGGTTATAAAGGGTCAATCATTAACAGAATCCTCCAATAAATCCATATTATATTGTTTTGTCATGTACCCTACTTAGACAGGAGCAATAAATACCTGCGCCCCACCTATTGGGTAAAAGAGGAGCCATTGTGTCTAATAATTTAGCTGTAAGAACATGTTGGACTTCTTGTTCTGCCTTTCCTCAGCAGTTACTCTTTGTAATCTGTATTTAATGGAGTCCTCCTCATTAAATAAACACATTTTATTTAGGATTCTTGCCAGTATTATTTTGGGGCAGTCTTTAATATTTACAGAGTATTAAAGAAAATGTGGAAAAAAGATGACCAATCAGTTTAGTTTTGGACTTTTAACACCAATTACAAATACCCTCAAAAATCCTGACTGACACTGACAAATGATTTGACTTTTTCATCGCCGCTAATTGAAGAATAATGATAGGTAACTGCATCTTTCATTGCATGCATTCAAAAGCACAGTGGTGTCATTTTTTTTATTATGGTGGCAGCATGAAGACATACCTACTATGGTATGCCAAAAGGGACAAAAGTAAGCAATTTCAAAACTGTATGAGATGAAAATAGTTAAACATATATATCAACCTTTTAAAGAAGAACAAGTAAATGAGAAGTACAATTGAAATGACAAGAAAGGACCTGTCCTCTTTTCTTTGTATTTGATCGAATCATGAAGCATGTTCTTACAATTTAAAAACATGAATCATAAAACTGCTTTAAAGCTTCTGTCGGTAAGTGCAACTTCAAAAAAGTGTTTCTGCAAACAAGCAACTCCTTTTAATTTGCCTTTGTGGGACTAACAAAGAAGCACCTTATCTCTAATGTCTTTTTAAGAAAATAATCTGCACAAGGCCTCATGGCTTTTTCCATTAATATATCACATTTAAAGTGTTTAAACAGGTTGTGTGACCTCATGATATAGCACATACATTTCAGGTGTTGTTGTGACAATTTCCTGTCTGGCTTCATTCCTTGTGAGAGTTTGTTGCCTGTTTAAACAGGACCAGAATACTCTTGGAGAAGTCCTTTGAGGATAAAAATCCTGGTACAGTGAACAACAGCCGTTTTTAAGACTAAATGTCAACATTATCAGTGAAATATTTCTCTTCCTCTTTCCTGTTCACTCACCCTCTGGCCTGGTTATGATATAACAGTCAAGTCTCTAAGAGGTCACCTGTGGGAGCAGAGGCAGTGTGTTAGAGATTTAACTGGAACACTCCTGTCTTTGTGTGCTCTGAGTATATGTCATTAGACATGGAGTGTTGGTTTAAGGCAGAGGCTGTGCCGCTGTTTAAAGATTATCTTATATTGCGCTCACTTATAATAGAAATAGAGGAGTGTCCAGAAGATCACTGTAGCATGACTCAGCTGTTTCTGAGTCTGAAAATCTGATTATCTGTTTGTCATTGACATAACTAGAGTAGGGACTAAGAATATGAGCATTTAGCAAATAATTTGATGATCATCTGTTGACCCCCAATTTACCAGTTGGTTAAATGAATTATTAAATTTCTGTAGTGTCAGCTGCACCCTGCAGTTTGACATGGTTAACCTGCAGGCTCTGTGATCCTGTGTTTAGCTGCTTTAAATGAATCTGGACTGTTTCTGAAGTGTTTTAAGACCATCAGACCAGTTTGTCAGAATTAAAGTTTCAGTTTGAATGACTGTGAAACTAAACGTTTCAGGACATCAGATCATTAGCTGCGCTTACATGGACAGTATTTCTTTATTCTGATTCAAGATGTTGGGTTAGGTGCTTCGCTGCATGTGATTTAGTCAGATCTGGTGTTTACATGCATCTTAAAATTGAAGCTGAAAAGCTGTATGTCCCGCTCAGAATCTACATTTGTTGTCCAATTTCCAGTCCGAGTGCAAATAGCATTTTTTGTTTGACCGCTCCTTTCCTGATAGATGATATCTACCCTGTATCCAACATAGAAGTTGTTGTTATTTCCTCCTCTCATTTCAACAACAGCTGATTAACCAAGCCTTTACTGCTTCTTAATGCAAGAGAGACAAGGTACCACAAAGCTTTAGTGGTTCTGCTGCCATATGTGTATGTATGTAGCCATGTGTATGTGAAGGCATTGGGTATAAGCAGAAAGAACACAGAAACACTGTTTACATGGCACTTTTTTCACTGCCACTTTTCACTTTTTATTTTTCCATTTATCTAAGATTGATTATTGTCTGTACATATAGTACAAACATGAACAAACTGGTTCATACACCAGTGGTAAGAAACGTCTCCACACCTGCTCTGCAGGTAACAAAAAGAGAGCGGCGTTCTCTGACACATCTGTTCTGTCAGTGATTGATGACGGTGAAATCCCACATGTCAAGCATAGACCTGCGTCTATCTCTGTAGTTGGTTGATCCTTCGGTTACTCTGAGCTTGAACATTTGGATCATCATGAGAGTATGTGTTTTTGAACTGCTGAGCCTCCATCAGCTGGAAAGTGGAGGTTTACCTGCTGTGAGAACAGAAACGTTTTTGTTAATATTCTGCTGAATAACCAGCAAGATTTTCCTTTTTCGATTCTCCAAATTAGTTTTCTTATTTTAAGATTATTTTTACATCCTTTAAATTAAAACTAGATAAAATGTAAAAGAGGTTTTTGAGAAAATATTTGTAGTTTCTCTGATCAAAAGAAAAAATATATTGGTGTCTTTCAGCAAGCACAGGATCTCAAATTTCAAAAGGATGACTCAATACTCAAAACAAAAGTGGAAATATGTTTGTGTGATTTGAACGTTTTGAAAATTTTGAATATTTGAGTCACATTTGTTTATAAAATTCAGTATTGGTGGTCAGGAGTTAAAATGTAAGTGGAAAAAAATTGAAGTAAAAAAGAAACAAACATTTAACAGTTAGTCACAGTCAGGTCACTCACTAGTACAAACACACTGACATGTACTTCTATCAGCTGCTGAAGCATTTCCTGGATAGCAATCTGACTGGAGTCACTGTGTGTAGCTCTGCACAGTGGTGTATAAATGATTTCTACTTTAGTGAAGACTCAGCGTGACAAACATCAGAGCTCCAGATATCTGAGGTGAAACTCATCACGGTGAAACCTCCTTTCACTGTGTAGATAATCGTCTCAGAGTTTAATCAGTGCCAAGTCTAATAAATAGTTCCACTTAACCTAGATTCCAGACGTTTATTATCTGAGGAAACATGAGCTTGGCACATACAACAAGTTTTTGTTGTTGGCATAGTGAGTGTTAAATATCTCCAAACTGTTGACCCTCTGTCGTATCTCTCTCCATGCTACACTGACTCACAGCTTTAAATTTTGGTATCTCATAAGATTAACTGTCAGAACTTTTTCCATTGATTAATTTTCGCACAAAGTAAAATGAAACAGTTCAATGTTATCTCAAGAAATGACGCGTTTTGACGAGAAATTTGAATGTTTCAGCTCTTCATCAACAACGAGTGGCAGAATGCTGTGAGTGGGAAAACTTTCCACACCATCAACCCGGCAACCGGGGAGGTCATCTGTGAAGTGGCAGAGGCTGATGCGGTAAGAATACACTCTGACACACAGATTTATTCACCTGTACATAGGGCTGGGATGATATGCTTACTCCTATGATTTTTTGGATGCTGATTCGATTTAAATTTCGATTCTACGATATTGTCGATTTCCTTGATCTTGATCCACATTTTTAACATCCAGTGAAAAAGTTGAATGATTATGATTGTCTACTGACTATTCCAGGAATCATTTTTCCCGAAAAAATACACATCGTATGTAAGTTGGTTTGTAAGAGTTATTCTTAAATTTAAAAAAAAATATATTTTTGAACATAAAAATCAATTTTAAAAATTGTAAAACAAAAAATCGCGATACTTATGTGAATCGATTTTTTCTCGCACTCCTATCTGTACACCTGTGAGAGCAGGTTAAAATGACTTCAAGTAAAGCTAACATGAAATTCACATAGATGCGTGTTTTCCATGAATACGACTCGAATCCGGATATGCCGGACTTGTAACTCAGGAGAAGAGGACTCGGTCCAGACTTGACTCTGATTTTTTTTTTCTTTGATGACTTGGACTCAACTGACCACTGAGGACATGAGACTCGACTCGGACTCAAACTTTGGTGACTCGACTACAACACTGCTCTATGTACAGAATCCATATGGAGAATCTTTTGTTTCTTTTAAACTTGTCTGGGTTCCTCCACAGCCACATTTCTAAAAGTCCTCAGTGACTCACAGTGGTTAATGTTTTGGTGTTTTACCTCCAGGCTGATGTTAACAAGGCAGTGAAAGCAGCAAGTGATGCCTTCAGGTTAGGGTCACCATGGCGACGGATGGATGCCTCACATCGTGGTCTGCTCCTGTTCCGGCTTGCCGATGCCATCGAGAGGGACTCTGCGTACCTTGCTGTGGGTCACTTATAAAATCAGATCACAAACAGAGCTTCTGGTGTTTTCATCTGACTGAGCACTTCATGTTGCTCTCATGTTGTTTCCGCAGGAGCTAGAGACTCTTGACAATGGGAAGCCATATGCAGTCGCCTACAGCGTGGATCTGCCTAATGTGGTTAAATGTCTCAGGTAACAGACTTATATTACAACAGGCTGTAACTCTGCTGCTTTCTTACATACTACTGCACATGTTGGCTGATTCAGTCTGGCAGGATTATAAATTTAAAGGAAGTCCACATAATTAAACCATGTGACCCCACTAAAAAACATTAAAAAAAAACATTTCTAGGAAGAATGAATTAAACTGTTATCTACCATTGTTACACTGTGAAGTTGGATGGTCGCTGCACTCTGGCTGCTGGATTCGTTTTCTCTAAACTTTTCCTGCATGAGTGAGGTCTGTTGACAAAAATGAAAATGGGACTGTATGTGGATTAAGATGAACAGCATGAACAGCATGATCTGATGTATCTAATGTAAATCTATGCCTCCACATTTATAAACAACAGCAGGTTTCAGGAGATATTTCATCCTGAGCAATCTTCCTCTCCCTTTTTGGCAACTCTGTGCACCTCTCCCTGCTCTCTTCTCTCCAACTGCACTTGATTTACCTTACAGGACAAAACAAGCCCAACACAGCAGGCAGCATAATAATTATTCAGTCCCAGTGATCATACTCTAGGGATCTTGCGGGCCCATAATTGTTACTGAAGTTGAAATCTGATCAAGTATATACAAGATTTAGTATATAATCCAGTACTATGTCTCCTTCACCCTCCTCCTCCTTAGTCAGAGTTTAGGGTTGGATTAGTACACTTGATACCACGGTAGACGTTACAGAAAAGAGCTACATGCTTTACTTAAATGCTTCTGTCTTTCTGATTCGATCACATGAACAAATTACAGAGCAGCTGGTATCTGTTGCACCACTTATCCAAACATGGTTTCTGTGTTGAGTTCAGGTACTACGCAGGCTGGGCTGACAAATGGGAGGGAAAGACCATCCCCATCGATGGAGACTTTTTCTGCTACACCCGACATGAACCCATTGGAGTCTGTGGACAGATCATACCGGTGAGAAGGAGGGATAGAATGTTAACCTGCTGTGGTTTTCTTTTGATAAATGTGAATAAATGCACTAAATGCCAAAGAGAGAAAGAAACTGTCTCCAAATTCAAAACATCATCACTTCTCTGTCCCTCACAGAGACGCAGCACAGCTCTTAAAAAAAACAGGTTATGAGATTAAAATCTGCAGAAATCTGGCCCCGTTTCACCTCTGCCAACATATTTTGTCCCTCATCAGTCAGCCAGTCTCTGCTCAGATAAAATCAACACAAACTGCCACGCCTTCAGTCATGCTGAACATGTCTATGATTTATTTTGAGTTCATGTCAGGTCACAGAGGGAGGGCAGGAGGAGAGAGTCCTCATACAACTCCCTCCAAGGACATGTCATTCTAAACCAGTGGCTGCAGGAAATCATCTAGGTCACTGGCACAAACAGAGGGGTGTGTGCCGATAGCAGGGAGATAAAGACGATCATTTACATGTTTAACACTCAATGACTGCTCTGTATGCATTGTGCATTTAATAATGCATAAAAAAAACTGATACCTGCAGATAAACCTGAATATCTTAGAAAACCTCAAAATGTTTAAGTTGATCTTAATTTTAATGTAAATCTTTGAGGCTTTTCATCTCCTAATTGAGAAGATTGTAAAGGAAAGAGTCACAAAACACAGCAGAAATCTCACATCTTAACAAGTGTATTTCTCTCATTTTTGGTATATCTCTTAACACCTGATATATACTGTATATATATATGTATAAATGGATATATATGTATGTTTAGCTGTCCGCATTGACTGATCTTTGATGCTGTTTTTCTAGCAACAATGAGAAGCAGGTGATTGTAATCTTTACTATTAAGTTTAATGTTGAGAGAGAACAGTGCTATGGAGCAATATAGTGCCAACGGTCACAAAGTCCTCTGTGAGTTCAATTTAAACTTCAGTTTTTAAAAAAGGCATGCGTGTTATACACAGTGCAGCGATTAAAAAGTGAAGGTCACAACAATTTGGTTTGATACCGTGACTCTTTTTGTCATTATTATATTTGGTCTGGGGGAGGCAGAAAGTTTGGGTGACAACTGCTCTGATGAAACTCGAACTTGTTTACTTTCTCACGACTTCTTCTCTGCTGAGTAAAACAAAAACAGCTGCGCGCTGCGTGCCTTAAACTTTTGAGGCATGTTGGAGTTTGATAAGCTTCAGTCTTAAAGGATATAGAAGTGAAGTAACACAGCATGTAGAGCAGGACTGACTCTTTCTCTCTCTACAGTGGAACTTCCCTCTGCTGATGCAGGCGTGGAAGCTTGGTCCTGCCCTCGCCACGGGAAACACTGTGGTGATGAAGGTAGCTGAGCAGACGCCACTCACAGCGCTCTACGTGGCCAACCTCATCAAAGAGGTACTTTTTATTCACACTCACTCTCAATTTTTATCCATAAACAAACCAAAAATGTACATTTGGTCAGTTTGGTTCATCACTGTCATCCTCAGTGACACTTGGTTTAAATAATGATTAGTGTCTGCCTGTCAAATACACCTAATAACACCTGCTAACGAGGCTCCTGCCTGACAGCGCTGCAGCTAAGTTTGAGGAAGCAATTCTAGCTGCTCTAAATCTGTATTTTTTTAGGACACGAAGAGCTCCTTTGTGAACACTTTCACTGAAGCCAGGAGAAACCAATGGTTGAATTTTATTTGAACCAGGTCTTACATACACAAAGGCCTGGATGACCCCAAACACCTCAGAGGGACACTTTCTAATGACATAACTGTTGTAGATGGCATCAGTCTGGCATCCAGCGCCACTGTTAAGAATCAGGGAGTTCTCTTTGACCGGGATGGATCCTTCAAGTCCCAAATCCAACAAATCTCCAGAACTGCCTCTTTTCAGCTGAGTAATAAATCAAGCATCATATCTTAAAGCGCTCCAAGTTCCCTATTACCCCTCTAGAACAGTAAGGTCCCAATGTGCAGGTCCGCTCATTGTACCTAAAGTCTCTCAAAGTGGTCTGGGTGGTAGAGCTTTCAGTGATCAGGCCCCTTTCCTATGGAATCATCTACCAGTCCAGGTCCAGGGGTCAGACTCCCTCTCTACCTTTTAAGAGTAGACTTGAAATGTTTCTCCTTGATAAAGATGGTTCTCTATAAAAATGTAATGATTGTGATTGAAATGTCTGGTTGTCTTTGCAGGTGGGTTTTCCTGAAGGTGTTGTGAATATCCTGCCTGGCATGGGGCCATCAGCTGGAGCTGCTATCGCTGGACACATGGACGTTGACAAGGTGGCGTTCACTGGCTCCACAGAGGTAGGAAAATCCTGTGATTCTGTTGTTAGTTTGCTAGTTTGTTAGTTAGTTTGTAACATGGTGTATGGGGCTGAAATGCAAACATGACACACATTATCAGAGTAAGCTTGATCAGATGGTGGTCATTCTTAACTGTGTGACAGCTATCTAGCAAAAACAGAAAGAAAACAGTAGGCAGAGTGCGCTTGGAAACAGGAGTTCTTATTTAGAGCAGGACACAGAAAAGAGACACCATTACCTCTCTCACGGTCTCTGTTTTTCGTCTGTCAGGTGGGTCACCTGATCCAGCAAGCATCAGGCAGCAGCAACCTGAAGAAAGTCACTCTGGAGCTTGGAGGAAAGAGTCCAAACATCATCCTGTCTGATGCCGACTGTACGTGTCTTTGCCTTTTATATCTCCATGATAATATTCAGTGCTGTGTTTGTATCCAGCAGAGATGAAATAAAGAATTTGTACTTGAATCTAGAAAGAATTGGACCAGTCAGCAGAAACAAGATTTTCAGACAGGAGTTCAGAGTGTTTGAGGATGTGACAGTAATTGTCTTCTCTTTGTTTCCTCCCTCAGTGGCTGATGCCGTGGAGCAGTCCCACTTTGCTCTGTTCTTTAACCAGGGTCAGTGCTGCTGTGCCGGCTCACGGACGTACGTCCAGGCTGACATCTACGACGAGTTTGTGGAGCGGAGCGTGGAGAGGGCAAAGAGACGAGTGGTGGGAAACCCGTTTGACTTAAAGACCGAGCAGGGACCTCAGGTAACACTCTCAGTCAAGCAGACTGTAAGTCACATTATTTGACAGGAGAACTCTCACCTTGCCCGTTTGTTTACCTGTGCAGGTGGACCAGGAGCAGTTCAACAAGATCCTGGGTTACATCAGCAGCGGGAAGAGAGAGGGCGCCAAGCTGATGTGTGGAGGAGGAGTGGCTGCAGACAGAGGGTACTTCATCCAGCCCACCGTCTTTGGAGACGTCCAGGACAACATGACCATCGCCAGAGAGGAGGTAGGACGGCTAGGAGAGGGTCATACTGAGTCAGTCTGTGTAGTTCAGGTCATTTATACTCTAGAGCCAAAGATGAACTTTGACTGCTGCATACATCAGTCTAGAGAAGAGGAGGAGGGTAGACTTTATTAAAGCCAAAGGGGAAGTTTAGTTTTTTCTCTCTTGGTCTATTTTATTTAGCTTTGTGTCTAATGTCAGGGTAAGACGGCTGAAAATAAACAGCGCCCAGAGCAGCTAGGAGTCGGTATGTGTAAATATGCTGTGCAAGAAATCGTAACCAGTTAGAGAGCATTTTTAACACATCTTCTACATTTGGGTCTGCCTGTGAATTATCCTGTGTGGACCAGAGCTGTGGTAATTTAACATTTTTGATTATAACTGACTGTCTTTTTTGAGAACATTCAAATGGATTGAAAATTAAAATTAGATCGAAATTAAATAAAAAGTGTAAAGTGATACTGTGAGTTCATGGCTGAGCTGCTTTATGTAACCCATAAAAGAGACACAGCTGCTTGCAGTACTTTTAAAACCTTACATTCAGAGTCTCTTCAGGTTACTGATAAACTAAACATGTATACTTTGTAACTGCTCTTTAATTGTTTTCATTCAGTTTAGTAACTCATGAGCTATATGAAGTAGCTTATACTGCAAAATAAAAGCAGAGTTTCACAGTGCAGGGAACAGAGCAACCTAAAAGTAAGAAATAAAAATATGTCAGAAAGTTTTGTCTCAAACTGTTTCCGTAACATCTCGTTTCCTGCTGCAGATCTTCGGGCCAGTGATGCAGATCTTAAAGTTTAAAGATCTGGAGGAAGTGGTGACCAGAGCCAATGATAGTAAATACGGTCTGGCAGCCGCCGTCTTCACCAAAGACATCGATAAGGCCAACTACGTGTCCAACGGGCTGAGAGCAGGAACAGTCTGGTAGGAGACCACAACAAATGAAAACACACAGATGTTAAAGTTCTGATCATTTCTGATTTCATTTAATACTGTTGTAATCTCGATGGCATTGGAGATGAGGGAAACCTCAATGCCCCTTCGAGGATAAATACAGGTTTGAAATTGAAATTTACAGGAATAGTGAACTATCTTGAAGTGTGGTGTTTTTTTTAAAAAGATTTAACCCTTTCCCCATCAGCTGTAATATTGCATTTCTAATTTTTAACATAAAATGTAAAATCTCTCCTCAGATTCTTCTGGCATGAAAAATTACAGACTAAGTTGTAATCTGCTCTTTTCGCTTAAGTTTTAGAAAACATCGTTTTAAATTAACTTTTTGTTCATTTAGCCAACAACAGTATTTCAAACAGACTATAGAGCAAACCACAGCATGGATACTGCCCTGCTTAAAGCTGTAACTGACATCAGAGTTATTGTAGACCAGAATAATGTGGCAGTGCTCCATATTTTGAGAACTTGAGAAAGATACAGAATTTAAATTCATGCTTTTTTTCACCAGCTGCACTGAAGACTGTAACTCCCTTTTTAGTAGTTTGCCAAAAAAGCAAACTTGTTCAGAAGGTCTGAATGGAGAGAGTCTGAACCTGTAAAAAGAAACCATTAACACGACCCTCTGGTTTTCTTTTTGAGCTCTTCACAGCCTTGCTCCTCCAGACATCACAGATTTACTCTCTTTGTATTCCCTGGTCAGGTCTCTGAGGTCATCATAGGTCATTTATTTCAATGTCCTATTTATGTCTACCTGCAGGATCAATTGCTATGATGTGTTCGGAGTCCAGGCTCCTTTTGGAGGGTACAAGGCTTCAGGAAATGGCAGAGAGCTCGGAGAATACGGCCTGGAAAACTACACAGAAGTCAAAACGGTAACACACTAAAATACACCTCATCTGATAAAATGTTCAGATATTCTGCACACCTGATTATAAGGCGCACTGAGGATTTTTGAGAAAATTAAAGGATTTTAAGTGCGCCTTATAGTGCAAAAAATACGGTAATATCTAATTCAGTGTTTGGAGTTTATCATGTGAATTGCTTTAAATCAGGACCTTCAGGACATGAGGTGGGCTGCTCTTATCATTACAGAATTTATAAGTTGAGATTCATATTTTAAATTATATTTAATTTACTTCAACAGTCTTCAGTTTTGCATTTGAGAGTCGCAATTTCAGTCTGATTTCAGGTCAGCATTTGTTTCGGCTTTAGTGATAAACATACAACAAGGAGGCAAACACACTAAACAGTTTTTATCTCCCAAACAGAAATAACAAAGGGCCTGTGTCCAGTAACAGCATTTTCATATTTGATTGGTAGTGTCTGTTCTCAGCACAAAACCAGTGAAGTCAAGCATCCAAAGTGCAGAAAGTCACTCAGTGTCAGCTGCTTTTTGTGGCTGCACTCTCAGAAAATTGTTCATTTTCTGGAGCAGCACCATGTCTGTCAGTATCGCTTGCCTCCACCAGCCAATCAGAATCAATAAAGGGTAGGATTTGTGATATTGACTCTGTCAACAACATTGATAAGGGACTGTGAAGAGGAGAACCTAAACACTTGTTTTCTTGAGGGTAAAATGCCCATGTGTGTAGCAGCTGCTAACGCTAAGCCATATTTTTGTGAATTGTCTGTGTTTCCTTCGCTCTTTTTCCCCAGAATAAAACCAGAAATACAACACAGGGGTCATTTAAAGCAGGATCTACAGAGGAACAACTTTCGTGACCCAAAATCAATATGTACTCTGAAATTTGCTCAGACACAGGCCCACAAGGATAAAATGAAAAATAGTGGCATTGCCCTGAAATTTAGAGGGATAACCACCCACAGTTAATTTGTTCTTTTGTAAAATTTTGAGTCCAAAGAACTACTAATTTTTTTTCCTCTTATCTCTAGGTGACCATGAAGGTGCCACAAAAGAACTCATAAGCATGTGCAATAATCGCCGCCAAGCAGGAAGCAGCTAAGAGGCCACATCACCGTGACAAATTCCTACCTGATAAGAAAGTTCAATCATTAATTTGACACAATCAAACTTTATACTGTGAAAAGTCGAAGAAGTTTTACTCTCCACATTACATTAGTTTCAGAAATATAAGGTCTGCTCATGATCAGCCAAGCAACTTTCATTTCTGCTGAGTCAGTGTAATTAACAGAGTCTATATCTTTTCTTAATAAATATATTTGGTGCTCTCAGTTTTTCTCTGTCTGCATCTTTTTCAGTAATTTACATATAATGTTTGAAGTATCTTGCCTGTGTCGTTTTAGTGACACAGAGGGAGCGCAGTGTGTGGTAAACAGAGCTGTGCAGTGCAGAGAAGGACCAAAGTTTAAAACATACTTTTAGATAACAGGAGCATATTTTCTTTTCTATTCTGGTCAGATTGATGGAGGCATGAACCTCACAGCAAGACAGATTATAGTTTTGTCATTAAAACGATTTGAATGATATAACACTTTAGCACTTTCTTACTAACACATATTCACAAATCTGTAAGTACACTCAAAAGCTTCAATCAGCATTGAGAGGAAACAGTCTGAGCACCAAACAGTATGAAAGGCCCTGTTGAAATTCTAAGTATAATTATTATTAAGGCTCCAGCACAGATTCATGTGAAAAGGTCCCATTGGAATCTGCAGCATTTTTATTTTTCTACCTTTTTAGATTGATTGCTGTTTTGGTACCATTATCATACTAGCAAAAATCATACATTTTTGTAAATACATTGGGGAAAAAAATTATAAATTATGGGTTGTCATTATGCACGTTGATAGATTGGCTTTATTGCGCTCCCAGGAAAATTTCAAAATAAGATAAGATACAATTAGATACTCCTTTATTAATCCCACAAGGGAAAATTCCCAAAAGTACCTTCCTTAATTAGGGTTTTTTAAAATAAATTTTATACATACATCCATCTTCCAAAGACTTAAACACTCTTTTAATGTTGTGGTATAACTTTGGCAGGAAGTAGGTATTTTGAAACAAAAAAAAGCAGACCTTAGCCATTGTCTTTCGTAACACTTGTTCCTTTCACATAAATGCACTTCACACTATTATTTCACTAGCCTTTGTGTGTTTTTAGTCTGATTCAAGTCACTTCCTACTTTCGTTTTTCAAGGTTGGCTTTTCTCTTTTATTTAACCCTTGTACTCTTAAGTTTCAATTTAGTTTGAATCCCTGCAGCATCCAACCAGTGGGTGATATTTAGTCTTGGGGCTGTTTTTTCAGTCATGACCTCAGTAAGGGTTGGTAGCATGCGTCCTCACATGTTGCTCCTCTGGTTTTCTTCCTCTCTTTTCTGAGCTGAATGAGGAGCTTTGCACATGGCAGACATTAAAAGGTTTCAGGTTTGATCATGGCTAAAAAAACTTGTTCTGGAACTCTAGGGTGCAGGGCAGCTGAGCTCACACAGTCCTGCATCAACATGCCTGATCAAAACCACCCCATCTCTGGTTTACCAGTAGGAGAGACTATTACAAATATGCACTGATTAAAAACTACAGGATGGGGCCGAAGCAGTTTTTCATAGTTTGTCACTGGAAGTTTGTCTTAAGTCACACTTGTGCAGTTTCTTCGACGTTTAACTGAGTGTCAAATGTCTAAGAATGAGTGGATTTCTTCATCTACAGAACGTAATATGTAAATATTTAGAGAATCCAGAGAAATTAAGACCGGATGGTCCTGATCTTCAGGACCTCAGGCAGCACTGCATTAAAAACAAACAGGACTCTGTGGTGGAAATCACCACATGAACTCAAATCATTTAAAAAAACATTGTGAACACAGTTCATCTCTGCATCTACAAATGAGGTTAAAACTGAACCATGCAAAGAGGAAACCTGATCAAAACAGGATCCAGAATCACTAGAGACTTCTCTGCACTTAATAAATCTAAATTTGACTTTTTTTTTTTTATTGTAAATTATGGACACAGGGTCTTCTGCTCTAATCAGCACACGTTTTAAAAGGTGGTGTGGATAGTTAAGCTTTTTCATCTTTGATATTTGAATCCATATTTTAAATGGCAGGACTTTTTTTCAATCACCATACTTTTTCTAGACCCCAGTATTGTAAATTATAAATATCAAAAAAGAAAAACAAAACAAAAACTAATAAAACCCAAGCAGTTTTTGAAATATAAACCTAAAATCCCCATCAAAAACTACCGCGAGCACTGAGAGATCCTATAGATACAATTTTTTTTCTTTTTTAATTTATAGATCTGTAATTTTGGCTGTAATGTATTTGTATGTGGAGCAAAGGTTTGTCTGAAGTCAATGATCCAGATCTTTTACATTTCACTGAGGTTAGAAAACACTGCAGTTTTATGATGTGAAAACAGTAGTTGTTGTTCTACCCCTGAATCTGCCAGTGAGTTCACGTTAACATTTGACTGATGTGGTTGATATGTTAACATGGATCAAAATATATAATTCAATTTTTAAAAAGTTTTACATTTTAGGTTAAATTTGTTTTATATTGATTATTTTTTTTAAAGATTTTTCTTGCAGTAAATATGTACTTGGGAGATTAAAAACTGCAGTTTTATGTTGTAAAAACAGGAGTTACTGGACTACCCCTGAAACAGTGAGTGAGAAATCTGAGTTCATGTCATACTGTGATTATTGTGAATGAAATGGTTCACAGAAATCTAACATATTCGAGGTTAGATTCCTGTTTTTCTCTCTCTGTAGGGATCCCTTGTTCAACGTTTAAAATCCAAACTTTTAGTTGACACACTTTGACTCATCAAGATAATGTTGCAGATGTTACAGCCCGATTATCTGCTGGAAATGAGGAAATATGTTGGAGCATTTACATAGCTTTTATTCCTGTTTGTAACCCAGACCCTAAAGTATTACAAAACAGTCAAAGTTGGACTAATAGAAGTCATCCAGGTCTGTCTGGTGGTTCCTCATGAACCATAACCTCTTCATATTCCATCCCTCTGCCCAAGCCCTGTTGAACCAGTCGCTGCGCTCAGCGTCATGCAGAGAGTCAGTCACTGTTACCACGGAGGAGTAACCTGGGCTGTTCTGATGCATGAACTTTGATCCGGCAGAATCAGAACTGGCACTGCGTGGTCCTGCAGATTTCTCTACTGCGACAAACTGACCCAGATGAAGAGTTCCACCTTCTGCACGTCCAGAATCAAAACCAGAATCACCAAATACCCCTCTAATTGGATCCCTAATTTGATCTGGTTCTAACCCTCTGATTTGTAGACTATGAAGCATTTCATCATCCACACCTGATCTATGAACAGCAGCAGAACCACTAGCTGGCTCTAGTACCTGCTCTGATTTGGTGTCTGCTGATCTATTAACTGACTCGACCTGCTCTGATCTGACTAAGGTATGAAATTCACTGCCAAATGGACTCTGTTGAACACTTGAATCCCAACCAGAACCAGATCTGGTAATATTAGCTGTATCTCTCTCTTTTGATGGGGTAACAGCGCTAACAGCAGAACCATCACTGCAGTTGGTGTTATTACCACCAGAACAAAAAGTGACTGCTGTGGAAACATTTCCAACTGAACCGCGGTGACTTGGGTCAGAATAATCAGAAGTGGAGTTTCTTGCTTTAACAGTTTTGTTTCCAGAAGCTTCTTCAGAGGCATTAACACTACTGCTTTGGACTCTTTCTGTACCAAGAATCGTCTCATTTCCTTCTTTTGCGGATTCTGTCATCAGTCTGTCTTCCTCTTCAACCTCCTGCTGGTCAGCCACAGAACTGCTCCTCCACTTTTTCCTCTCAGCAGGAGCTGACCCATCTTTCTCTTTGTCACCTATAATTTCCATCTCTGAGGGAGGGAAACTACGGACTTTAATCATCTCCTCCATCCTTTTATCTGTCGTCTCCTCCTCTATCGGATCCTCCCATTCTCTCCCCTCCTCTGCTTGGAAAGAGATCGCCCTCATTCTTGGTTTTCCTTGGCTTTTTTGTCCTATGAACCAGCCCTGGCTGCTGACTGTCCTCGGGACAGCTAAGGAGACAGGAAAAGAAGACATTTGAAGACAAGATACAACGTTAAGTCTTTTTCTCTACATTTCGATCAACACATGGACTAGAGGTTGCTGTTCATGATGATTAACTGCCTTCACTGCAACAGCATGATCCTGTTATTTCATTAAATGCATGCACTATAGAAGAAAACAAAAGCAGCCCAAATGGTCCTAAAAAGTAAAAATAAATAAGACGTGCCCTGATCCTGTAACCATGGCTACCTGGTATAATGTGTTTAAACCTATTTTTCCAAATGGTCTCCCCTGGCAGAAAATAACAGTGCACATGTATAAACCATCTAGTTCTATGAATAAAGTCAAGAACCAACTCTTAAACTAGTCATTAGTGTGATTCTTTAGTGAACCTCCTGCTTGTATGATTTGTAGAAACATGTTCTGAGCCTACCATCCTGACCATCAGTACACAAGGAGTCGCAGCAGGTGCAGACTGAGGGCGTGGTTTCCAGCTCCTCCCACCTGCATTGCACAAAGCAGTGATGTCTGACAGCGTGCATCTTTTCAATTCATCATTAGACTTCATTTAGAAAGGATAAGGCATTGTCTCAGTCTATACAAGTCAAACACATACACATACATTTAAGAAAGTAACTTAAAAAATTGATAATTCTGACTTTTTGGGAAACAGGAATAGTTGTGCCATAAAAACATTTTATAGTGACTGGTAGAAACAAAAATATTTACTCAAAGGAAGAGTACCAGGATCATCAGCTGCATAAGACAGTCCAGTGTTTGTGTTTGTGACCTTATGATCTTATCTCTTCCCAGGGAAAGAGGGATTTTCTCCTCTGTGATCATAACGCTTCAAGTTTGAGGAAACCAACTCAGTAGCTGTGTGTGAGCTCCTTTGATTTTGACAATAGGAGAGTTACTGAAAGAGACACCATACCTGAGCAGCTGAGTAAAAACATCAGGGTGTTGGCTTTTTAGAAAGTTAGCAGTGTCAGGTAAGTTTGAATTAGCTCACTAATGTCAGCTGGGGAGAAGTGTTTTAAACTCACCTCTGTGCTTGACTGGTAGCCAATGAAGACTTTTTCAGTACAGGTCTATATTTGTTCTACTCTTTTGTTCCCTGTTAACACTGGCTGCAGCATTTTTGATTGGCTTAAGATAATTTTTAGGAAAAACAGCAAAGAGGGCGTTACGGCGCTGTTGCTACACTCTAAACATGCCTCCAGTGGGTGAGGGAGCGTACATTCAGACAGAGCTTGAACACGACACTGATGGAATATAACAAATACGCAATTGTTGGCCAAGGCCCTGTTGTGGGCCACAAGGATACTGCATGTCAGCCATAAAGTGTTGACCAAAACAGCTGTAGGTTCATAAATTTTTGACTTTTTTTTTCCATTTCCAAAACCTTTCAAGTCTACTGGGATCAGATATTCAGAGACTGGAGACCAGATTTTAAAGTAAAAAATATGAAATTATAACATCACCCAAGCTGTTGTTTCCATATCAAAATTATTGGTGGCATGACATATCATGGTGATGTGTCTTTGTGCCACATGGTTTTAAGACATCCACGTCTCCAAAGGTTCCTCTAAATGGGACTTCAAGCTCACCTGCCAGCTGCCCTGTTGAAGTTGCAGGACTTGGCAGAAGCAGATGTAATAAGACTGATTGACATTGAACAGTGGAGATACAGCTCCTGGAAATAAACAATGTGAAATAAAAGTACATAAAACAAGAAAGATCTCAGTTTGAGAAATTGTGGACAGTGGGTTATAAAAACAGGAAGGGCATCAGGATTACTTTTTTGTCTTACATGTGAGACTGCTTTGAAGAGGAAGGCGTCCACAGCGAACTTGACCACTGCACCCCCTGCAGACATGAAGTGGGAACTGCTGCCCTCCCTCCTGCTGTCTGTCATACAGCTGCAGAAAACACAGTCAGACTTTGAAACAGACAGAGCAGAGACTAAAAACACCGGTGCGACTACATTTCTGTTGAGTACAGACCCATAGTTGGCGATGATGTCCATTCTGGGCTGGCTGTTTGGGTCTTTGGAGCTGGTGGCATAGCAGAAGTCCACGTTGAGTCTCTCTGAGGCTAGCAGAGCTCCAGTTTGGGCCATGAAATACACTGGTTCCCCCAGTATGAACCAGTGACCTGAAGGAAGGGGCTCCCACTGTGCTTTGAACGACCAAACAAACGTATGATAAAGCATGGAATAAACGGATTTAACACATGAATAAAAAATACTATCACTGCTAACTTTGGTGTCCGTTTCAGTGAAACTTGAAAATATCTTTGAAACGACTTTTTTTTTATCCTGCTTGTGGCATCTTGCTGTAGTTTGTTGGGATACAGTATAAAGATGAAAAAGTTCACTCCTGCAAGGTTGTTTAGAGTTTTGCGGCAAGGGTGAACAGAGCAGATGAATCAGCTGCCATCTCTGTTGGGGAAATGTCATTCCACTTTTCTATGAGTTTTATTTCATCACCCGGTGAACACAGGGGAGTTAATGATTTCATTTAACCTCTGTCAAATAATACCAGGTTAGCTGGATTCCTTCTTGTACATCCTAAGACTCATGAGTTGATGTTGAACTGTGCTGCCATGGTTGTTTGGATGGTGAAAAAGCATTTCAGCATTTGAGTCATTCATTCTGTCCCACCAGCAGGGTCTGTTAGGGCAGGACGAATGCTGGAGGAAATGTGGTAACTCAATGGCAGATCACTATCATAAATTTTGGGACTGTCCTTTAATCCGTCCATATTGGTAAGAGATTGGAATTTCTTTTTTTAGTTATGTACACCCAAGTAATTTACAGGGTTATTTTAAATTGGATTATCTGCCAAGTATGGCACATTTTTAAACTAGAATTAAGGAGTTTTTGAGTACTGAATGCACATGTCCTCTTACTGAACGCTGATTTATTGTTGTGTTTTGCATCCTGTAACTGTTTTGTGTTTCTGCGTGTGTTTTTTTTATGTGGAACTTCTTGTGCTGCTATCCTGTTACTAACCAAGTGTTAATAATACCTAGATGTCCCTTTAAAAACACAGTAAATAACTCTACAGGTGTGTTACCATTGCAGATGGTGAGGCTGAAGCTGAGTTTACTTCTGATGCTCTTCAGAAACGTTTTGTGCTGAACCTGAGGCCTGAAGCCAACTTTATACGAGTGATGAAACCTGAGAGAGAAAAAGATCAGAAATTAAGACATTTCAGTGTAATACCACTCCTTAAGAGTTTTTTTTAGGGTTTTTCTTGCTGCAGATAGACAAGCTTTTTAAATGCAATAATCCAATCCAAAGTGTCACTATACATCTTCAGCATGCAAAGGAAACTTAAAATTTACACTCAAAAATCATTTGCTTCAAACTTCATCATGTGCTCATCTCTTCACATGCACTAGGTCTCAGTGGTGACATATTTCTAGGATTCTGGGTTACAGAAAAGAAGCTTCAGAAGAGACACCAAACTGATCTGAATGTTGCTGACAGACCTAATACACTGTAAAGTTAGGTTTACTCGTTGCGTTGGTTTCTGTTGTAATAGTTACCTGTTGTAATGGCAGCTTATGGGAAGTGTCAGAGGCACAAATCTGATGACCAAGCCTTGAGAAGGAGGGGTATAACACAAAGTGAAAGTGTACACGAGCTGACCACCAACAACCTGGGTGAAAGAGAACAGATCCATCACTGACATTTAAAGGCCAACATCCTTAAAATAACATCCCTAATAAGTCTAAATGCTTCTACTGGAAGTCCTGCTCTCACCCTGATTTACGCATATTTTGGGGCCTCATACTGATGCATCTTAATGACTTATATCATTCATCTTTTTTTCTGTACTTCATTTGAAAAAGTAAACTTCCATTTCTTGACAAACTCTAAAGATGTAAAATGAAAAAACTTAATTTATTTGATGTTTGAATGATGATGATTTTGGCTTTTAGCTCCTGAAAATAGCTCATAAATCCAGTATCTTAAATTATTTGAATATTTCCTAAGATCAATCAGAGAGTATTTCAAATACAGAAATGTCTAGCCTCTCTGTTCATTTCTCCCCTCAGTTTTTGGTATGGGCTCCTTTCCTCTGAATCCTTGTATCAATGTGATGTGGCATGGACGTACCCAGCCTGCAGCTACTGTATGTTGAGCGGTTATTGAAGCCCAGGTTGCTTTATTAGCTCCATTAGCTGTTCTGTAGTTTTGGGGTCATCTTTATACCACAGATTGTCTATGCTCAGGAGAGCTAACCAAGCTGAAATTACTGTTAATATCATAGTCAGTAGACCATCTGGTAGGAGCTTTGGCGCTGTGTGCAGGTGCAAAGTCCTGCTGGAAAAGGAAATCTATATCTCCATGAAGCTTCTAAACAGATGGAGGCATGACTTTGGATTCTGGCAAGTTGACTCTGGACTTGATAAAACACAGCAGACCAACAGCAGCAGATGACATGGCACCTCAGGCCTCTTGTAAGGAAAAAAGTTTTCACAAATAGTGTTTTACTGATACAGGTTTTTCATCAGCCCATACTGATGCTGATATAGACAGAACTGCTCAGCTGATGGCTGTTGTGTAATGTCAACAGGCCTTTGA
Organism: Xyrichtys novacula; assembly: GCA_962446985.1. Taxonomy (NCBI): domain Eukaryota; kingdom Metazoa; phylum Chordata; class Actinopteri; order Labriformes; family Labridae; genus Xyrichtys; species Xyrichtys novacula. The sequence continues at coordinate 13,745,382 of OY660871.1, forward strand.
AGTTGTTGATTTTTTTTTTAATGAGTTCATGAAGTGATAGAAAGTTTCATAGGACCTTAAAATCTAAAACCTTAAAGTTATACAGAACAGGAAATTTCCCATACACTTGTCAGTAACTGTCAGATTTGATCTGCTGTCATTTAACTTGTTCAATCAACACAAAACCACTCGATCACGCGTAGTAGGTTTTACGAGAAGAGCACACCTATTATCTGTTAAGAATTATGTGTGTTCATGTTCAAACAACAGTTAAATTAGTCTTTACCTGCGCCTCTCCTCCACAGTCCGTCAGTCTGGAGTGGAAATACAGGTACCGTGGGCTGACTTTGCTGACTCCGCACGAACCCAGACTGAACAAGGACGGAACTGGCCACGCGCTCAACTGGAGACGGTCAACGCGCACAGCTACCTGATCGCCACCGCACCACACCTCCACGGCGCGTGTCCCGGTGCCCTGCACGCTCCGCTGCGGTGGTGTTTGTGGTAAAAGCAGCGCGGTGATTTCGGCTGGGAGAGGTCTTTTATAAGGAACAGGCAGAAACAGGTTGCGATCTACCAGTGGTCCTCTCGATTGCAGGAACACGGGTAGGCGGTAGTATGGAGGGTGCGCGTCCCCGTCATGCACAGCCTGGACCTGTTTCAGACCCTCAGTCCGCACCGCGAGCTGAGCCGGACCTCCCAGAGACCCGATGAGCAGAGTCCAGAGGAGGTACACGACCAACGACATGATGAGAGGAAGAGGAGCAACCAAGACCGAGCGGAGGAGGTCTCATCTGAGCTCTAACCACGACTTACCTTCATCAGCACACCTGCTCACCTGCTGATTGGAGCGCAGACGGAAACACCTGGGTTGGGGCCCAGTGCCCATTGTGTGTTGTACAAGGGGTCAGTTTTGGAGACTGTCAAAAGTCTTTATTTCCTCACCACGGAGCAAAGAATAAAGTGTACACTTTATTCTTTAAATATAGATATTTGATATAGAATATATATATATATATATACTATAGAACTGACATAAACTTTTTTTTTTCAAATCTATAGTTTATATTAAGCAACTGAAACTTCAACTTTATCCTTAAACTTAAACAGCCTTCAGTCAATATCAGTAATCACATATAACAGACTGACATCCTTCAGATGTCAAGAGTGAACATGACAAGACTAACATAGGCACAATTATAACTCATAAAAACGATGATCTGATAAATCGCAGCTTTGAAACAGGAAGTCTTACAGGGGAAGCAGATTGAAACTTGTATTTATGCCGCAACTGTGGACATTGTAGTATGCAAATTAAGACAACATTCAGACCGCAACAAAGTGTAGACATGCAGATATGTACATACAATCTGCACAATCAAGCTGTTATCTAAATCACCTTTCTTGTTTTTGACTTTAAGATTCTTCAGTGTGGATATTTAGATAGTATAAGTTTACGGAGGTTTCTTAGTTAAATTGAGGAAAAGGTCAAAAGCTTTCTGTTGTCATGGATACTTTATTTTAACCAGCACTGCTGATGGAGCTATTTTGAAATGTCACTAAACCTGAAACTTAAGACACAGACAGAAACTTTCCTGAAAAGTAATCAGGTTACCTTTTTATTCAGCACCAATGAGAATATTGAATTTGCCAAGTCAACCTAGCGAGTACATTCAGAAGCTTCATTTCATTTCCTTTCTTTTTATATACTTTAATTGTCCCCATGGGGAAATTTATCGCAGACTCTTTGATGGTCCACAGTTCACAAATAAAAGAACAGGAACATTGAGTGATCGCACCAGGCGATACACATGACACATGCAAGACAAGTATACAGCAGCAACAAGTATCACTCGCCCATATCACAAGTTCACGTGTGGGGCACTTCCTCAAACCTGAGTATTGGGTCACACTGTTGATTGAAAACTGAAAACTTCATCTGCCAGCAGAGCTGAAACTGCCCCTGACTAACAGTACGGTAGCAGAAAACTGTCGCAGGTTTTCTGTTCCCCTCAGAGACCGGTGAAGGAAGGGTGTGGTCTTGGTTTGATGGCAAGAGGAAGGGTGATGCTCCAGTGATAAGCAGAGTTAATGCTCTTTTTTTCTTCCACTCATTTTCTGTTTCAGATCATCAAACAATTTTCAGTATAAGTCAAAGTAAACACAAGTGAACACAAAATGCAGTTTTTAAATGAAAGTTTTATTATTAAGGAAGGGAAAAAATCTGAATTAAATGGACTGCCTCCCCCTGTTCAAACATAACTGGTTTATCACACTTGAGTTCAATTTAGCCACACCCAGGCCTGATTAACGTCACACCTGTTCTCAGTCAAGAAATCCATTAAATAGGACCTGCTTGACAACGTGAAGTAGACCAAAAGACCCTCAAAAGCTGGACATTATGCTGAGATCTAAAGAAATTCAGGAACAAATGAGAACAAAAGTCATTGAGATCTATCAGTCTGGAAAAGGTTGTAAAGCCATTTCTAAAGAGGCTTACAAAAGACCCACAACAACTTCCAAAGAACCTCACTTGGCATCACTTGCCAGATGGTAGTAGGAAGTGTCAAGTTAACATTTTGAGAATAAAATCCCAAAGGATTGTGTTAAATCCCAAGTTCTCACCTAACCATCTCAATACCTGACTCCCCTGTCACTCAAGGCCAAACCACACCCCCAACACCATAAAATCCAGCCCTCAGGCCTGCTCTCCCTTTTGCATCCTGAACAAGAGCAGCACAGAACAAAGGGAGTCTGAATGTGAGTGTGAAACGGACAAAGCCTTACCAAATGTTGTTGGATTCTCCTTATTTGTATTATTTCTAATATGGTTTATTCTCAAATATTATTTCTTTAGATTCCTGTCACCCTAAAACGCATATGTATTGATTTAAAGCCCTGAAGTGGATGCATCTATGATGTAAGATTAGTTAACCAATTTACAATTCATTTGACTTTATCAGTCCCCCTTTTTTGTAATATTTTATGTTGATACATCTTGTTTCTATTCCTTTTGATTGTACAGAAAAAATCATCCACTGAAGACGAGCAAAATAAACCGTCAAACTGAATCCTGGATCCTGTGTTTTAATGTGCACTCAATATAGGATGTTCGATGAGCAAGCATCAGCAACATCATAATCTTTTACAGATTGTAAAATTCAGATGAAATTCAGGGTTTTCACATGCCACTTGGCGATTAAAAAAACTCTAGCATTTACACGAGCACACAATCTGCCTTCAGCTACCCAAATCTCTATTTTTCTCTGTTTACATCCAAACGTGCTAACAGAGTATCTTTTTCAGGGGCGAATCCTCTGTTTGCATCCAAACGAAGGGTGCAAATGATGGTTAATGTCTTTGTTTTTAAAAATAACCGGGTATGTACAAACAGGACCCAAGTTTGAATAAATCTCTAAAGTTAAAAATATGCAGAAAGAAAACCAGAGTGCTTCTCATTAAGTTAGCGTGACTTAATATATATAACTATTCAGTGGTATGAAAAAGTGTTTGTCCCCTTCCTGATTTCTTTTCTTTTTTTTCCTACGTTTGTCACACCTAAATGTTTCAGATCTTCAAACAGATCTAAGTGAACACAAAATCCAGTTTTTAAAAAAGGTTTTTACCATTAAAGGAGAAAAAAAATCTGAACTAATAGGGATTTCCTTCCCTGTTAAAATATAACTGGTTTATCACACCTGAGTTCAATGTAGCCACACCCAGGCCTGATTACTGCCACACCTGTTCTCAGTCAAGAAATCCATTAAATAGGACCTGCCCGACAACAAAGTGAAGTAGACCAAAAGATCCTCAAAAGCTAGACATCATGCTGAGATCTAAAGAAATTCAGGAACAAATGAGGGAAAGAAATTAAAATCTATCAGTCTGGAAAAGGTTATAAAGCCATTTCTAAAGCACAACAACTACTCATCCAAGAGGTCACAAAACAACAACAAAAACATCCAAAGACCTGCAGACCTCACTTTCCTCAGTTAAAGTCAGTGTTCATGACTCCACCATAAGAGACTCTGGGCAAAAGCAGCCTGCATGACAGAGTCACAAGACGGAAACCACTGCTGAACAAAAGAACATTAAGGCTCGTCTCAATTTTGCCAGAGAACTGATTTTAAAAGTGTTCACGTCTGATTTTAAAACTTTCCAACCTACTGTGCATGTTATCAAAATAAAAAACTGACCTCCAGAGAAAAGTTTTTGATTCCATTTAAACAAAACTTTATTTAAAAACAGTCAAGTTGACAAGTTTTACCAAACACAATCACAGTATTTCACTGTCAGAGAGTTATTGACTCAGACAAAATTTGTGAAAAGTTAGTTATATATGTAATACAAATGCAAAAAAAACATGGAGCAGAGAGAGGAATAAAGCATGACAGAAAAATGAACAAAATAAAGACAAAGCAATATGAGCAAAATAGAATATGTGCATCCAAAAAGATGACATTTAAGACAAGCTTTGTGTACAGAGTGAGTTTGGTGGAGGTAGAGATGAAAAACCAGCTGGGGAAAAATATTGAAGGAAAAAAAACCCCCAGTGGACAAAAAGCTCTCTACATGCTGTCACAGTTTCAGCCTCCATTTAACAAAGTTTAAGCCATAAATGAAGCTCAGAGTAAACATTTAGTTTTACAAATATAATGAGAAATCAAATTCAGTACAACACAAAAACCACCTGGTTACAATTGTAAGAAGACTCTACTAGCTGTAGATCTTACAGGTTTGCACCAAAGAAACTCAAATGTTAGCAAGTTTAACAACACATCATCTGGTCAAACAGATGAATAATTTATAATAGATTCATCAGACAGAACTATCCTCTATGACCCTTGTGTCACAGACAGGTCATCCATCTTCATCACTGGATCCTCAGTCGAGACTCGAGTATCCTCCTGTAAATGAAGAAAACTGTCATGAGTGAATATTCTGCCTTGTTTTCATTTAGTTTTCTATCAGTCAGAAAAGGTCTCAGTGATAATCCTATAATGTCAATAATACTGATAATGTCAGCGTTATAAAGGTGGAGGAGATCTATAAAGTGACAGTGACATAGCAAAGCTTGCACTCTTCATGGGTTGTGGAGGTTTATCTGTGCCCATCGAGTAAAAACATCCAACTATCATCATCTTTACGGACTCATCTGTTACAAGGATTTAAGAAAGCTGCTCATGTGTGCTCCTCAAAGTAGAGCCTGAAAGAGAAAGGCGCACTCACCATGTCCTGAGTAAGGGTTTTCTGGACGAGGTTGAAGGTCTACGGGCTCACAGTGAGACAGGAAGTCCACCTGCAGGGTGGTGACTACAGAAGGCAGACAGGGATCAGATCCAGTTAGTGGACTGTTAACATCAATTTATCACCATAAAACTTTGACTGAAACAAGCAAGACCACTCGCAAAGATTGACTTACCTCTAATCAGGGGACCAAGTCTTTGTCTTCCTTTCTTCAGCCGGGTCCTGGAGCAAGAGGGGGTCATCGACGTCTCGGTGTAGTCCTAAAACAAAAGGACAAATTTATTCTTTAGACCAGCAGTTTTTAACCTATAAGTGAATCATTATCTCTGTTTTATGTACCGGTTTCTCGGGGATGGTGCCCACGGCATCTGGTAGAGTCTGATGGTGTCCAGGGGCAGGTTTCTGTGCTGGTGCAGACTTCAGTTAAAGGGGTCCAGAATGAAGAAGATCCGTCCCTCAAAGTGGGCAAAGCACTGGTGTTTGGGAGAGATTAAAATTGGCAGGGGTTAGGAAATCTGGATGCATCAGATAAAACTGCTGTACCAGGTTTTTTTTGTAGGTGGGGGAATCTGTACTCCATGCTCACCAGTAACCCAGTATGCAGGAGCTCAGAGTCCAGCAGGTGATGGGGTCTGCCAGGGTCTTCTTGGATGTAGACTGTAACAACACAAGATAGATTTTGGAGAAGCAGAAAGATGGGTCACTAAATTGGAAACAGACTTAAAAGATTCAACAGACAGATTTAAAATCAATTTTCTCTTGGGCGTTTACAAACCCCCAGAAAAGCTGGAGTGTTTGGACCTCGGTGAAAACATCTACAACAGCTTGAGCTTTTGAAAAGTTTCTCAAAATCATTAAAAGAGAACTTCAGAAACCTTCAGCTTGACGGTGACTCTTAAAAACTTCCCAGTCTGGATGGAGGAGCAGCTCATCGAAGTGGGGCAGCATCAGATCCTCCCAGGACCTGGTGGTGGTCAGCACATCCAACGCCACGGCTCGACACCTCCGTCATGTTTAGGGGAAAAGCAGAGACATACATGTGCAGCCAAAGGGAGGCATAAAAACCTCGTACAGAATAACAGGACACAAAAAAACATGACAAGTACAGATCTCAGATTTTCACAGAGACTGGAGGGTCAAAAAGAAACAAAAACAAAAAGAAGAAAAAAAAGACACAAAGAAAACAAAAATCTCAGATTTTTACAGAGACTGGAGGGTCAAAAAAGAAACAAAAACATTTTATGGTTACAGTTCATTGTCCCCCTCATTTTAGTTGAAGCTGTAGAGGAGACGTTGGTGAGGCCTGAAGTTGTAGTTGATATTGAGGTTGTCCTTGTTGAGTTGGTTTCCTTTTGGAGAACTGAGTGAAATTTGCGGATTTGTTGTTTCCTTAAGAGTTGTTGTTGTTTTGCTTTTTGTTCTTTTAGTGGTGGGCTCAGCAAGTATTTGGTAAAACTTGCAACTGACATTTTTTGACATTTTCATGCCAACCAAGTTTCATGAAAACAGAAATAAGCTTTTTAAAGTCATAAAACCCTTTTAACCTTGAGTGATGCTGAACCATTCTCCGGTTGGTTGTGAATTTTCTTTTTTGGTTTGGTTTTTATTTAGTGTTTTTAGCACTTCTTGATTTATTGACTGTTGTCGTTAAACTTTTGAGTTAAAACCACCTTTTGTACCTTGTTGGTGGTTTTCCCTTTTGTCATTGAAAGCACCATTTAAACCTTGTATTACCATTGTGTCCCTGTGAGCACCATTTAAACCTTGTTGATTTGTCCTTTTGTCATTGAAAGCACCATTTAAACCTTTTTGTTGTGTCATTGAAAGCACCATTTAAACCTTGTTTGTGTTACCATCATGTCCCTGAAAGCACCTCATGAACCTTGTTGTCTGTTTCCATAATGTCTTTGAACGCATCGTTGTGAACCTTGTTGGTTTGTGGTTGTGTGGCTGAAAACACTTTTTAATTAAACCTTGTTTTTGGTTTGATTGTTGTGTTTTTGATCGTTGAACCTTGTGGTGTTGCATCTGTGCATCAGAGTATTATGACTGTTTCTGCTGTTGTGTTTCAATAGAGACATTCACCTACCTTTTTGATAAAATAAACCACCTTATGGCTGAAATGTTTTTATCGACTGGGACGTCGGACACACTTCTCCAGCTGGGCTCTATTCTAGAGGACATCAGGACTTGTTTCTGAAAAATAACATATAAATCTATGTCTTTACAGGCACAGAAAATGAGTATGATTGTTACAGACAGAAACACACAAATCTGTACAGTTAAACATCAGAAAAGGCTGCAGCATCACTTAAGAGCTAATATTCTCCTGCATCCACATCCTTGAGTCACCTGCAAACAACAAAGTACTCACAAAATACACAGCTGTTGCATCACCTACTGGTTTTCGAAGAGAGGTTATAGTCACGACATTGGAAACACTGACCCAGCCTTACATGTTATCAACATAAAAACAGGCAGAGATCGAGCTTAGGTGGGCCTTAACTTTGGTAGAACAGCTGAGGCACACCCACGTCGCATTGCGCCTTTGTGAAAACGATTTAATAACCAGAGAAAAGTTGTTTCTGGAGTTGAAGCATTCAGACATTTGGGTGACAATAGGACAGTGTGTTAAGTGTTGTTCCCCGCCACATCTTACCTGCAGCACAAGGATGCCTGACTTCGTCTCTTAGAGGTGATCTAGATCCTTCCTGAAGACATTGGTGGTTGCCATGTTCATCACTGAAGATGCTCACTTCTGTGATGGTTGGGGAAAAGGAGAGAGACACACATACAAATGCAGAAAATACTTGAATTAAAAACAGTGAAGGTGAGGTGCAGCATTAGAAAATCTGTTTGAAACTGAATATGGATGAAGTTATCAGAATGCAGGACCTGATTTCTTACATGCTTTCTTGTGGTTACTTTGGTGAAAACATAACGTCAAAAAGTTCATCTTACCTTCAACAAGATGACCACCCTTGGATTTCCCAGACGGAACAGGAAGGCGGCACTGTGAGTTTCTGCAGCAACAGTTCCTCCAGGAAAAGAGTGGTCACCTCGTCAGACCTGCTTATGTTCGGAGGAAAGCAGACATACATATGCACCAAAAGAAACATGGCCAAACATACAGCAAATAAGTTGAAAAAATAAAATAAAAAAAATAAAAAATTGTACAACACATGCAGATCATGACAAGCACAGTTCAAGGATTCCATTTCAGAGATTCAAAAGGTTCACAAAAATACAAAGAATAAATAAAAATAAGAAAAACTACAGTTTTAACAAAAACAGTTAGAGGATCTACACAGTTTGTTTATTGTCCTCGTTCTGTTTAGTGTTGACAGTTACATCTGATAGAAACAATGTGCAAACGTTGCTGTCTTGTTGTTTCTGTTGGATCCTTTGGAAGCACTTTGACGGTTGTTGCGATTGTTGGTGGTTTTGAAACTTAGTTTTGGTTAATAGTGATTTTGCTGAAGTTGCTTTGACAGACCTTTTGAGAGCAGACTTTTAACATACTGTCTTTGCTTGTTTAAGAACCAGTTTTTTTAAGCACCTTTTAAACCTTATATTTTAGGTTTAAAATCAAGGCCTTGGAAGCACCTTTTAAAACTTTTTGGGGGTTTGAGGTAAAGTATTTGAAAGCACCTTTTGAAGCTTTTTTGGTTCGAGACTAAGGCTTTGAAAACACCTTAAAAATTTTTTTGATTAAAATTAAATCTTTGAAAGCACCTTTCATACCTTTTTGTTTGTTTGCCATCAATACTTGAAAAGCAACTTTTGAGCCCTTTTTTGTTTGAGTACAAGTCTTTGAAAGCACCTTTTTTTGAAGCCTTTTTTTGAGAACAAGTCTTTGAAAGCACCTTTAGAACCTTGTTTCTGGGTTTGAGATCAAGTCTTATAAAGCACCTTTTTAAGAACCTTGAATTTGGTTTGAGATCAAGTTTTTGAAAGCACCTTAAGAACCTATTTTGGTTTTTGGTTTGAGATCAAGATTTTTTAAAGCACCTTTCAAACCTTTTTTTGGTTTGAGATCAAGTTTTTGAAAAGCACCTTTTTTAAGAACCTTTTTTTGTTTGAAATCATACCTTGAAAAGCACCTTCTGAACCATGCTTTTGGGTTTGAGAACAAGTCTTTGAAAGCACCTTTTAAACCCTTTTGTTTGAGAACAAGTCTTTGAAAGCACCTTTTGAACCTTTTTTGTTTGAGAACAAGTCTTTGAAAGCACCTTTGGAACCATGTTTCTGGGTTTGAGAACAAGTCTTTTAAAGCACCTTTTTAGAATGTTGTTTTTGGTTTGAGATCAAGTTTTTTAAAGCACCTTTTGGACCTTGCATTTGGTTTGAGATAAAGATTTTGAAAGCACCTTTTGGACCCTGCATTTGTTTGAGATCAAGATTTTGAAAGCACCTTTCAAGCCTTTTTTGGTTAGAGATCAAGATTTTGAAAGCACCTTTTCAAGCCTTTTTTGGTTTGAGATCAAGATTTTGAAAGCACCTTTGGAACCATGTTTCTGGGTTTGAGATCACATCTTTTAAAGCACCTTATTAGAACCTTGTTTTTGGTTTGAGATAAAGATTTTGAAAGCACCTTTTGGACCTTGCATTTGTTTGAGATCAAGATTTTGAAAGCACCTTTCAAGCCTTTTTTGGTTTGAGATCAAGATTTTGAAAGCACTTTTCAAGCCTTTTTTGGTTTGAGATAAAGATTTCGAAAGCACCTTTTGGACCTTGCATTTGTTTGAGAACAAGTCTTTGAAAGCACCTTTTAAACCCTTTTGTTTGAGAACAAGTCTTTGAAAGCACCTTTTGAACCTTTTTTGGTTTGAGATCAAGATTTTGAAAGCACCTTTTCAAGCCTTTTTTGGTTTGAGATCAAGATATTGAAAGCACCTTATTAGAACCTTGTTTTTGGTTTGAGATAAAGATTTTGAAAGCACCTTTTGGACCTTGCATTTGTTTGAGATAAAGATTTTGAAAGCACCTTTTGGACCTTGCTTTTTTTTTTAGAAAGATTTTGAAAGCACCTTTCAAGCCTTTTTTGGTTTGAGATAAAGATTTTGAAAGCACCTTTCAAGCCTTTTTTGGTTTGAGATCAAATTTTTGAAAAGCACCTTTTTAGAACATTTTTTTTTGTCTTGAAATCATACCTTGGAAGCACCTTCTGAACCATGTTTTTGAGTTTAAGAACAAGTCTTTTGAAAGCACCTTTTCTAAACCCTTTAATCTAAGAACAAGTCTTTGAAAGCACCTTTGGAACCTTGTTTTTTAGTTTGAAATCAAGTCTTTTAAAAGCACCTTAAGAACCTATCTCTGGGTTTGGATCAAGTCATGAAAGCACCTTTTGAACCATGTTTCTGGATTTGAGATCAAGTTTTGGAAAACACCCCTCAAACCTCTGAGTTTGAAATCAAGATGATCACATCTAAAAATAAGGTGTTCACCTACCCTCAGAGAGATGACCAACCTTACAGCAGAAGCCATGTCAATGTTGTCACGGTGTTCTTGAAGTTCTCGTTGTCCTTCTTGTAGTTCCTCTGGATCTGTTGGTCTTAATTCTTGAGGTTTTTGCAATTTTAACATTAGCATGATCCTGATACTATGAAAGAATAGGAGTTTAACTGGACATATCAATAAAGCACAGTCGAATACTGTGCACTTGACAAGTTTAGCTGGGTTCATTTTCAGCATAGTTATCCTTACAGTTTTGACAGCTGTTACTGCCTCTGCATCAAAGTTAACATTACTGGTTTTTCGTTTTCATGTCACTCCAGAGTAAAACAAACATTTTATCATTAGGGTTTTTTTGGAGTGTGATCATCATACTGAAGTCAAATGTAAAAGGGAATAAAAACAGACCCAGTCCTGTTCAGAGGTTTGGGCGTTGATCCACAAGGTCCACATCAGGTCTTCTTCTGCTCCTTTAGTTCTTCTGAATGGTCTTCTTGTTCTCCGTGATAGTGCTGCTGAGAAAAAGCTTTGATTGTTTGGTTTATGCCTTTTTTGATTGAGTAGAGGCAATTTATTTTTAGGCTTGAAGGTGCTCTTGTTAGATTAGGTGCTTTTGTCAAATTAGAAAGGTGCTTTTGACATACCTTTTTGAGACCGGACCTTTTAACATACCGTCTTTGCTTGTTCAAGAACCAGTTTTTGAAAAGCACCTTTTTAAACCTTGTTTTTTGGTTTTAAGATCATGTCTTTGGAAGCAACTTTTAGAAATATTTGTAGAGCTTGAAATCAAGTCTTTGAAAGCACGTTGAGAACCTATTTCTGGGTTTGGATCATGTCATGAAAAGCAACCTTTGAACCTTGTTTCTGGATTTGAGATCAAGTTTTGGAAAACACCCCTCAAACCTTTTTTTTTTTGAGTTTTAAATCAAGATGATCACATCCACAAACAAGGAGATGTTCACCTACCCTCAAAAAGATGACCAACCTTACAGCAGAAGCCATGTCAACGTTGTCATGCTGTTCTTGAAGTTCTTGAAGTTCTCGTTGTCCTTCTTGTAGTTCCTCTGGATCTTCTTCTTGTCTTAACTTTTGAGGTTTTTGCATTTTAACATTAGCATGATCCTAATACTATTCAAGAATTTAAGTTTAGCTGGACATATCAATAAAGCACAGTCGAATACTGTGCACTTGACAAGTTTAGCTGGGTTCATTTTCAGCATAGTTATCCTTACAGTTTTGACAGCTGTTACTGCCTCTGCATCAAAGTTAACATTACTGGTTTTTCGTTTTCATGTCACTCCAGAGTAAAACAAACATTTTATCATTAGGGTTTTTTTGGAGTGTGATCATATTTAAGTCAAATGTAAAAAGAAGAAAAAAAACAGACCCTGTTCAGAGTTTTTTTTTCTACCTGGGTACTGGTCCAGGTGTAGCGCAGACATCTTCACCCTGCTTCTTCCAAGTCTTTCTGGTGTCACCACGCTGATCCCGATGGCGACATCATTCTTCTTATATCTTCAGGTTGTCCTTGCTGACTTAGCTCACAGCACTTTGCACAACTTACACTTAATAGAAATGCTAAACTGGTCTACAAGGTCAAAATAAAGCACAGCAAAATACTGTGCACTAGAGTTTAGCAGGGTTTGTTTTCAGTCTAATTATCCTTACAACAGCCTTGAATCCCTATCTTTGTAACAGCCACTGCGGCTCCTGTTTCCATTATTAACATTACTAGGTTTTCATTTTTGTTGTCATTCATTCAAGAGTGTCAAAATAAAGCACAGCAAAATACTGTGCACTTGAGTTTAGCAGGGTTTTTTTCAGTCTAATTATCCTTACAACAGCCTTGAATCCTTATCTTTGTAACAGCCACTGTAATTAACATTACTGGGTTTTCATTTTCATAATCACTCATTTTAAGAGTGAAAACAACAGTTTCAAGACAAATTGGGAAAAAAAAAAACAAGCAGTATGAAAAAATCAACCTGGTCAGTGCATCGTGCATCCATCCTTGTTGAAGATCTTCACACCTTTTGAGATCTTCTTACATCATCAAGTTGTACTTGCTGCGTTAGCTCACAGCACTATGCACCACTTACAATCAATAGAAATGCTAAACTGGTCTACAAGGTCAAAATAAAGCACAGCAAAATACTGTGCACTAGAGTTTAGCAGGGTTTGTTTTCAGTCTAATTATCCTTACAACAGCCTTGAATCCCTATCTTTGTAACAGCCACTGCGGCTCCTGTTTCCATCATTAACATTACTGGGTTTTCATTTTTGTTGTCATTCATTCAAGAGTGTCAAAATAAAGCACAGCAAAATACTGTGCACTTGAGTTTAGCAGGGTTTGTTTCCAGTCTAATTATCCTTACAACAGCCTTGAATCCTTATCTTTGTAACAGCCACTGTAATTAACATTACTGGGTTTTCATTTTCATAATCACTCATTTTAAGAGTGAAAACAACAGTTTTAAGACAAATTAGGGAAAAAAACTAGCAGTTTGAAAAAATCAACCTGGTTGATGTCCTTCAAATGGGTCTGTGCACTGGGCAGCCATCCCTGGTTGAAGATCTTCACACCTTTCGGAGGTCTTCTTACATCTTCATTTTCTTCTTAGACCAAAAGCATGTCGGGGAAATCTGCGGTAGTTTGGGGCGATGAGGAGGAGTACCCACTTGGGCAGAGAAACGCTGCTTTCCAAAAACGCATTGCCGAAATCAGACCTAATCCTTGTGACGCATCTTGACTATTTTAAAGTTTCCCTCAGGAAGTTAAATTTTAATTTGAGTGAACTCTCATTTTTGTTTTGGTAAATTTGTTGATTTACACGTTTTTGAGGACCGAGTTGCTATTTTGTTTAATTAAATCTGATAGTAGACTTGTTTTGAGGGTCTATATTGCTGCACTGGTTGATCGTTAATGGTGGGGATTCTTGTTTTTGTGGTTTTGGAAGAGAACATTTTCTCTCCACAATTGCATCACCAAAACAGAGCAAAACGAGACAAAAATCTGCTTCTCTGGAAGAGAACAGCTTCTCTCCACAATTGCATCACCAAAGCAGACCAAAACTAGACCAAAACCTGCAACTCCAGAAGAGAACACTTTCTCTCCACAATTGCATCACCAAAACTAGACCAAAACCTGCTACTCGGGCAGAGAACAACTGCACTGCTTGATTGTTGATGGTGGGGTTCTTGTTTTTGTTGGTGCGGTTGTTGTCAAACCAAAAGCAAACTGACCTCCAGTGTCCCTCGTTGATGGTCTGTCCGTGGAGTGAAGTAGTCAATGTCTTACCTTACAGGGTCCAGGCGTTGGACGGTCATGAGTTCTGCCTCAGTTTGACTTGATCCGGTGTAATTTCAGCTCCTGGTTAACACAGAGAAATACACAACCATCAAACCTTAAGTCCTGAATATAAGACTCAGAATTAAAAACCTTGACCTCTTTGACCTCCTTCAATAATCAGCTTTCACACAAGTTTATGAGTTCAGCCCTATTTTAAATACTTTACAATAACTACAATTTATAAATGGTAAATAGATAATTAAAGTTTAATCATCATTTAAAAACAGCCTATAGACCAATTATAAATGCCAAATAGATAGTTTATTAATGTAAGTTAATTGTTACTTTAATGATTGATAATTTTCATTAATTATTAATGGACTATTTATTAAAAGGTTTATATAGGGTTTAAATATTGGTTTTAAAACATCTAGATTAAAATGTGTGTCAGTAAATGGTTAATATTTGGTTCTTAAACCATCTATAAACATTACTTGATGGTTTATTGTAAAGTTGTAACTGATGTTTGAAATACTTTGTAAATTGGTTTATAATTATTAATAATTATAAACCATAATAACTGATTAATAATTGGTTTATAAACCACCTATAAACATTACTTAAATGGTTATACTAACGTTAGGGTTAGGGGTAAGGTTTTTATAAAATTGTAAAATTGACTATTTATGGCCTATATGCTATTTATAAATTATTTAAATATTAATAAACTATCTTCTTACCATTCATAAATGGTCAATTTACCATTTATAAGTTATGGGTATTGTTAAGTGTTACCAGTCATTTTAAACAGCTCATGTTTGCATGATGGTTGGCAGCCATGCTCCAAATCAGACCATTTAAAGACCATTTTCAAGCCTCATCTTTATTTTCTTTCTGGGCTTACAAAGTTGCATCCCTGCCTCAGTCTCACCTTTGGCCTCCGTGGAGTGGAGTCATCTGAGAGGACATGAAGTCAGCTGGGGTCTGAGGAACATGCTGGAAAAAAAACAAACAAACACAGAAGCACAGTTAGTACACACCAACAACAGCACTTTCCACTGCAGACTCAGGGTACACTAAGACAGATCTGAATAAGCAGTTTTGCTTTTTCACACTGGGCTTTGAGATCTTATCGTCTTTTTAATACAGTCAGAAAAATAAGAATAAGGCCAAATGCAGTCTTCTGAACATTATATTCATGGCACCATCATGTAAACCTTGAAAAAAACTTATTCATTAAAGTAAAACACTTAAATGTTTTTATAGGTGTCATGGATTCATGTTTAGGGCAGCTGTCAGAGGATTTTAAGGCCCAGTGGCCTGAATAACGCCATCTGCTGGACATTTAGTGTACACACACACACACACACACACACACACACACACACACACACACACACACACCGTCTGCAAGCTACAACTTGATGCCAGAGTGGAAATTTACTGGAAAAAGTCTTGTGTTTAACTTTGTTAGTGCTTAAACACGTCAGGCCTGTATGATAATCCCATGAAAATAAAAGCATTTTAAATGAAAGCGTGCCTAAGACCATTTTGTTCAAACACTAGCTCAGTAGAGATTGTATATGCCTGTAGATTCATCAATATAAAAATCAATCATTAAGCTTTTAAAGCTTTGCATCCTTTTGGCTCAATTTAAGGGAAAAAAAAAAAAAAACAACAACCATATGAGTCCAATTTTTCGAGTAAATTTCGGCGAAGCGCGTATCGAAGCTTGAGTTGATGACGTATGTGATAACGTTTGAAGCCTCGCGAGCCGGTG
Organism: Xyrichtys novacula; assembly: GCA_962446985.1. NCBI lineage: Eukaryota > Metazoa > Chordata > Actinopteri > Labriformes > Labridae > Xyrichtys > Xyrichtys novacula. The sequence continues at coordinate 13,761,131 of OY660871.1, forward strand.
TTATGCCGTGGAATGCATCCCCTCCACTCATTAGCTTCTTAAAGTGGGAGAAAACGATCTTATATTTAAAACAAAACACGAGTATAAGATCATGACAACATGTCAAATGGAGCAGCAAACTTTCCCTTTGTTTTTATGTGTCTAAAAAATGCACATAGAGAGGTGTACTTGGGTATATAAACTGTACAGTACACTGTTAAGGTAGAGAACATTATATTTTCGGGACAGCAAATATTCCCAATCAGAGGGCTGTTGTTTTCAGTTTATCTGGACAACCTGAACAAAATCATTAAAGGCATACACTTTTGAATTCATCCAATGGTAGGGAAAACTTGGATTATTTCGCCTTGTTCTGTACTTTCAACCGCGCTTCCGTCAGGGGGTGCATTTTACGGCAGGGGTGCAATCTACAGCAGAACACCGGTCGTACCACATGACTGATTCAGGAACCGGCTCGCGGTTTTGGCGGGTGATTTAAAATCCAACGGGCAGCGAAACGCGAGTAAACGGAGTACCGCTAAAAGTCCGAAGACTTGTCGAAATGTTGTTTTTTAATGAAAATGAATGAAATATTAACGTGTTCGATGCTGTCCCCGTAACAAACGCACAGTCACAAACCGAGTTACACACAAGCACATTCACATCACAACTGTCTCCATTACTATTTATGTCCTGTTCCTCTTTTCACCCTGCTACTGTGTCGTAAAGACAGACAACATATCAATAACTTAATACTTTCTGTATCGATATCTCAAACACATGGCGTCACATTCATTCATTCATTTAATCAATTCAGAGATTCGCACACCAAAGGGGGTGTCTCTGATAATCACTCTGCCTGTTTTACATTTATTGTCCACGATGGCACAGTTGAGCAAATGCAGTTTCAGACCAGAGTAAAGCAAATGCATGGAAATAATGATTCAAGAGGCTTCATGTCACGATCACCAACTGAGCCCTTACCTGTGCTCTGGACGAAGGTGTTGCTTCCTCTCGGTTTGCTGGCGAATGGACCGATGCTTCAGGTGACCCTCTTTTGAACCCTGTGACCACTCCCACGGGGCGTTATTAATTACATAATTTCAAACAAACCGAAAATTTCTCACCATTTTAAAGCAGTTTATTCCTCTAAACTCTTAATCCATCCGCAATCACTTATTTTACACTTTTATATTCACTTAATTTCAACAATAGAATGTTTTTTTTATCATATTTGTTCATTTCTCAACCACGTGACCGTCATTTCGTATTTACTCTGTGGAAATCCACCGCATCGTCTAGTCTAAATTTATACTTCATTTCAACGTCGAGATTCGGTCTATTTTTAGACGTGATTTAGACGTATAAATGTATACGTCATTTCAACGTCTACACATAGACCGGATCTAGACAATCGATTTTAATCCACAATTCAAGAGTTGATTATTTAAAATGATAACTGAACGTTGCAGAACTGATCTCAATCTATGGGACTACTATCATACTCCTGAGCAGACGTTCCAGGAGTCGCGGAGTTTGAGAGTATTACATTCTGCTGAAAAGACCCACTGAGCAAAAGACGTATATTAGACGTCTAGTCTAAATTTATACTTCATTTCAACGTCTAGATTCAGTCTATTTCTAGACGTGATTTATACTTCGCCCTCAACTTCATTTTTCGATAACTATTTATGCAATAAACAACTGTAATGTGCATAACTGACCTTTTAATACTGGATTACATTACTTATGATACCGTGGAGAGATATGCAGCATAGTATAGATGTAGACGTCATTTACACGTATAAATTTATACTTCATTTCAACGTCGGGATTCAGTCTATTTCTAGACGTGATTTATATTTCGCCCTCAACTTCATTTTTCGATAACTATTTATGCAATAAACAACTGTAATGTGCATAACTGACCTTTTAATACTGGATTACATTATTTATGATACCGTGGAGAGATATGCAGCATAGTATCCCACTGAGCAAAAGACGTATATTAGACGTCTAGTCTAAAATTATACTTCATTTAGACGTCGGGATTCAGTCTATTTCTAGAAGTGATTTATATTCGCCCTCAACTTCATTTTTCGATAACTATTTATGCAATAAACAACTGTAATGTGCATAACTGACCTTTTAATACTGGATTACATTACTTATGATACCGTGGAGAGATATGCAGCATAGTATAGATGTAGACGTCATTTACACGTATAAATTTATACTTCATTTCAACGTCTAGATTCAGTCTATTTCTAGACGTGATTTATACTTCGCCCTCAACTTCATTTTTCGATAACTATTTATGCAATAAACAACTGTAATGTTCATAACTGACCTTTTAATGCTGGATTACATTACTTATGATACCGTGGAGAGATATGCAGCATAGTATAGATGTAGACGTCATTTACACGTATAAATTTATACTTCATTTCAACGTCGGGATTCGGTCTATTTTTAGACGTTATTTAGACGTATAAATTTATACTTCATTTCAACGTCTAGATTCAGTCTATTTCTAGACGTGATTTATACTTCGCCCTCAACCTAATTTTTCGATAACTATTTATGCAATAAACAACTGTAATGTGCATAACTGACCTTTTAATACTGGATTACATTACTTATGATACCGTGGAGAGATATGCAGCATAGTATAGATGTAGACGTGATTTAGACGTATAAATTTATACTTCATTTCAACGTCTAGATTCAGTCTATTTCTAGACATGATTTATATTCGCCCTCAACTTCATTTTTCGATAACTATTTATGCAATAAACAACTGTAATGTGCATAACTGACCTTTTAATACTGGATTACATTACTTATGATACCGTGGAGAGATATGCAGCATAGTATAGATGTAGACGTGATTTAGACGTATAAATTTATACTTCATTTCAACGTCTAGATTCAGTCTATTTCTAGACGTGATTTAGACGTATAAATTTATACTTCATTTCAACGTCGGGATTAGGTCTATTTTTAGACGTGATTTAGACGTATAAATTTATACTTCATTTCAACGTCTAGATTCAGTCTATTTCTAGACGTGATTTAGACGTATAAATTTATACTTCATTTCAACGTCTAGATTCAGTCTATTTCTAGACGTGATTTATACTTCGCCCTCAACTTCATTTTTCGATAACTATTTATGCAATAAACAACTGTAATGTGCATAACTGACCTTTTAATACTGGATTACATTACTTATGATACCGTGGAGAGATATGCAGCATAGTATAGATGTAGACGTCATTTACACGTATAAATTTATACTTCATTTCAACGTCTAGATTCAGTCTATTTCTAGACGTGATTTATACTTCGCCCTCAACTTCATTTTTCGATAACTATTTATGCAATAAACAACTGTAATGTGCATAACTGACCTTTTAATACTGGATTACATTACTTATGATACCGTGGAGAGATATGCAGCATAGTATAGATGTAGACGTCATTTAGACGTATAAATTTATACTTCATTTCAACGTCTAGATTCAGTCTATTTCTAGACGTGATTTAGACGTATAAATTTATACTTCATTTCAACGTCGGGATTAGGTCTATTTTTAGACGTGATTTAGACGTATAAATTTATACTTCATTTCAACGTCTAGATTCAGTCTATTTCTAGACGTGATTTAGACGTATAAATTTATACTTCATTTCAACGTCGGGATTCGGTCTATTTCTAGACGTGATTTATACTTCGCCCTCAACTTCATTTTTCGATAACTATTTATGCAATAAACAACTGTAATGTTCATAACTGACCTTTTAATACTGGATTACATTACATATGATACCGTAGAGAGATATGCAGCATAGTATAGATGTAGACGTCATTTACACGTATAAATTTATACTTCATTTCAACGTCTAGATTCAGTCTATTTCTAGACGTGATTTATACTTCGCCCTCAACTTCATTTTTCGATAACTATTTATGCAATAAACAACTGTAATGTTCATAACTGACCTTTTAATGCTGGATTACATTACTTATGATACCGTGGAGAGATATGCAGCATAGTATAGATGTAGACGTCATTTACACGTATAAATTTATACTTCATTTCAACGTCGGGATTCGGTCTATTTTTAGACGTTATTTAGACGTATAAATTTATACTTCATTTCAACGTCGGGATTAGGTCTATTTTTAGACGTGATTTAGACGTATAAATTTATACTTCATTTCAACGTCTAGATTCAGTCTATTTCTAGACATGATTTATATTCGCCCTCAACTTCATTTTTCGATAACTATTTATGCAATAAACAACTGTAATGTGCATAACTGACCTTTTAATACTGGATTACATTACTTATGATACGGTGGAGAGATATGCAGCATAGTATAGATGTAGACGTCATTTACACGTATAAATTTATACTTCATTTCAACGTCTAGATTCAGTCTATTTCTAGACGTGATTTATACTTCGCCCTCAACTTCATTTTTCGATGACTAATTATGCAATAAACAACTGTAATGTGCATAACTGACCTTTTAATACTGGATTACATTACTTATGATACCGTGGAGAGATATGCAGCATAGTATAGATGTAGACGTGATTTAGACGTATAAATTTATACTTCATTTCAACGTCTAGATTCAGTCTATTTCTAGACGTGATTTATACTTCGCCCTCAACTTCATTTTTCGATAACTATTTATGCAATAAACAACTGTAATGTGCATAACTGACCTTTTAATACTGGATTACATTACTTATGATACCGTGGAGAGATATGCAGCATAGTATAGATGTAGACGTCATTTACACGTATAAATTTATACTTCATTTCAACGTCTAGATTCAGTCTATTTCTAGACGTGATTTAGACGTATAAATTTATACTTCATTTCAACGTCGGGATTAGGTCTATTTTTAGACGTGATTTAGACGTATAAATTTATACTTCATTTCAACGTCTAGATTCAGTCTATTTCTAGACGTGATTTAGACGTATAAATTTATACTTCATTTCAACGTCGGGATTCGGTCTATTTTTAGACGTGATTTAGACGTATACATCTATACTTCATTTCAACGTCTAGATTCAGTCTATTTCTAGACATGATTTATACTTTGCCCTCAACTTCATTTTTCGATAACTATTTATGCAATAAACAACTGTAATGTGCATAACTGACCTTTTAATACTGGATTACATTACATATGATACCGTGGAGAGATATGCAGCATAGTATAGATGTAGACGTCATTTACACGTATAAATTTATACTTCATTTCAACGTCGGGATTAGGTCTATTTTTAGATGTGATTTAGACGTATAAATTTATATGTCATTTCAACGTCTACATATAGACCGAATCCAGACAATCGATTTTTATCCGCACTTCAAGAGTTGATTATTGAAAATGATAACTGAACGTTGCAGAACTGATCTCAATCTATGGGACTATCATACTCCTGAGCGTAACCAGTCTTTTCGCCATGTCCGGTCAAAACGCAAATACGGCAGAAAAATAAAATAAAAAACAACTTCGGATCTTAAAGCTTGGGTCCTGCTGAGTACTCGACAACAAAGTTGGTCGCTGAAATTCAATTTAATTCTTAGATTTCATGTGTTTTATCCGTCTCGGTAACACCGGCTGCCACCGTGACAGAAGTGGTTGCACGGTGGAGCACGCTCACGTGATCCACCGTGCAACCACTTCTGGTAGATTCTAATTCCGCCAAGAGCAAAGTAGTATCTGATAAAAGTTATCGGCATAGCCGCAATACTACGAGATGAGCGATAAAAAGTATTTGGTAGCTCTGCAAGAGCCCAGCATAACACCCGTTTAGAGATCGGACCATAACATGAAAACGGCTTCAAATTGTGGACCGCACAACATCCGGCTGAAGCATTGCGCTTTGTACACACTCGACCTCACAACCGTCGGAGTACACCAGAAGTTCCAGGAGTCACGGAGTTCGAGAGTTATACATTCTGCTGAAAAGAGGTGGGGGCTGAAGGAGATATTATAGAAAATGTTTATTTTTGCAAGCTTTGGTCCTCCCACCGTCGTGCATCATGATGCGTGACGGTGAAATGCATTTACAGCAAATGTTAAACTCGAGTTCGCATGTAGCCTGGTTGCTACTACGAGGGCTAGCTTGTGGCTAGTTTAGCCAGCATTAAATAGTCCATGCTAACGTGTGTTGTCATGAAAGTAAATAAGGGCCTGCTCTCTCTGTTGGAGCCAAGTTTAAAAGCTGCTAGTTAGGCTATCCAATTAAATGAGAAAATGAAGCCTATTTTGATGCCAGTACTGTTGTTTTTGTTTATCCAGTGGTATTTTTTCATAAAATTAAATTTGTGTTTAACTGTAATTGTCATAGATTGTGTTTTCACTATGTGTGGTAGAAATGGGACGCATTAGTTGAATTATTCCAATAGTAATTTGTTAATGCATTAGCAGTGCTATAGGAAATGCTAATAGTAAAAATCTAAAAGTACTGGTATCGACATATTTTTTACCAAGAGCAAAAGATATTCATTATGCATTATGTCCTGTTTCACAAGTTGCCAATTGTTCTAAAAAAACAAAACAATTTTATAATGGTTGATCTACAAGTTCACACTGTTATTAACATTATTATTTTTCTACTTTCTTTTTTCCGTGTGTTTTCTTTCCAGCCAAATTGAATATGGCCTCTAATTATTTGAAAGAGTGGCGGAGAAAAAGAGCTAGGGAGGATGATTTCATGGATGAATTTTTGAATTGGATTCAAGGTAAGGATTTATCAGGTTTAGCAGTGGTTTTTAAGTAGGGTGGGGGCTATTTTAAAATAGTGCAACAGCATATGATTTTGTGTTTAAAAGCCAAAGTTAAGCACCACACTCATCATCCATTTATTGTCTCGTTCTCGGATTTTGCAGCGAGGAAGAGGGTTTATTCCTACCCAATGCCTGAGAAAAGTAAGAGTGGCGTAACTACAGTACAAAATGTTAAGTAATGTATTCTAATTATTGAATTGAATGTTACTAAATCATATCTTTTCACCAAGAGTTCCAGCGGGTGGTCGTGGAAACACTTTTGGAAATCTGCGATGAATTGAAATCGCTCAACCAGCAGGGGGACATTGAAGATGAGGGTGAGCAGATACGTCAGTTGCCGTTAAGGACTTTGGAGGAGGCTCAGCGCTAGTTTTGGAAATCAGTAGGCACCCCAGCATAAAACGTGTACTGGTAAGTCAAATAGAGATGCTAAAAATGATAGAAATCTATACATTAGACACTCTTGATAATTTGATTATATCATACAGATAAAACAACTGTCACACCTTGGGGGGGAAGGACATTAAGACCTGCACACGCAGGATCCTGGACAGGTATGAATATGAATACTTTAAAATGAATGCAAGACAATGTAATGGTCAATGTTATTAATATAATCATGTATTGTTGGTGTTTATCAAGTCTTTCTAGTGAATTGCAAGAGTAAGCAGTATTAAGGTGCGTTCACACAGGCACTTGCGCAACGGCAGCGAGGGTTTCTCTGAGGTTTTAGGGACTTGTTCCGCAAATAAAGAGCAGTGCTGGACACGGTATCCGACGAGATCGAGGGGAAACCTAGAGCGGGTGGGGCGTAATGCGCAACGCGAATTTACGGTGGCAAAGTGACACGTTTTAGGACACAAGACAGGACAAGTTGCGTTGCCTGTCCGGTGTGAACGCACCTTAAGAGATTTATTTGTCTTTGATATCCATTTCAGAATTTTACACAGTGACGTGCAGAGGAACTACAACCTCCTGGGTGGAGGACGCCAGGGGAAAAAAAGCTTAAAGAAAACTGCTTTCTTCACAGTTGTTCTTGGTAAATGAATTACATCTCTGCAAGTTATTACTTATTCTTGGTCATGTTACTGACTCATTTAAAGCCTGAAGCTGTAAAAAAGTGAAGAATCCTTCCGGACAATACTAGATAATTTCTACACTTACTATGATTCAAGTTTCTTTTGTTTTTTTATCTTTTTGCAGAGTCTGTTAGCACTAACTTCCCAACAGCAACAGAGGAACTGGTCGCAGCATCGATAGGGGACCATTTGAAACAGGCACCAGCTCGACGTGGTGGGAGGGGCACCACCAGAACACCACCCTGCTAATTTAAAAAGTATATATATATCTTGAAATTGTTAATATTTATAGTTCATTTCAGTATTAGTATTAGTTAAATTTTCTTTATGTTGTTGGTCTTGTTCTTTATACTTTGTAGCTATGTTTTTATTTAGATAAATAGATTTTTTTTTCTTTTTTTAAATGTTCGTTTTACTAGATGTGAAATTAAAAAATTGTTTTTCCCACTCCATGACTGTAATGGTTATATTCTGAGTAAAAAATGTATTGTGATTTTAATTACAGTGGACTGATGGTTGCCAAATGCAGATCAGTGTTAAATTATGAATGAGCATGACTGTAGAAGCTATTCTATTTCGGCATTGTTGCTTCTCTTTCTGGACCTTTTAGAACATCCTGGGGGTACGTGTATCAAGGTTAGCAGCAGGTAACTTTTGGTGTAGAGAATCTGGCTCCACAGATGGTGTTTCCTGTGAATACTTTCATCAATTTATATATATCAGATGCTTATGGTAATATGCATTGTTGATATTTAGTAAATTTATTAAAATATTTACAAGACACGATTGTGCCTTTAGACGTCCGTTGGACCTGTAGTCTAAAAATGGTTTAACAGTGGTATAGAAATGAAAGTTTAATAGACTCGTTCGGTCGGCGCCGTAGGCTGACCGGGGACCTGCGGGCTCCAGCGGCTGCCGCTGCTGGGACCGTCCGCGCACAGGGAGAATTAAGTTTCTCTCATCTCTGATGTGTTATTTTTGATGATTTTTCAAGGTTTAACCAAGGTGGACAAGCATACAACGTCAACCCTGTTACCACTGTTTAACATATAAACCTAAACAATTTTCTATTTCTCAAAATAAAATCAATATCTATAAGTAGTCTAATTAACTTTCAAAGTATCTAGCTTGCGCTTTAGCTAGCACTTATTTAAGATAGCTACAGGCAGATTAGCTTAAAATGGTCAACCCTGTTACTGTCAAGCCTGTTACTGTTAACCCTGTTACCACTTTTCAACATATAAACCTAAACAATTTTCTATTTCTCAAAATATAATCAATATCTATAAGTAATTAACTTTCAAAGTACCTAGCTTGCAGTTTAGCTAGGACTTATTTGAGCTAGCCACAGGCAGATTATCTTAAAATGGTCAACCCTGTTACTGTCAACCCTGTTACCTTTCCATAGTAACAGGATTTGACATGTGAGTAACAGGGATGACATAGAATAGTGTTTACCCTCATTGTACTCTCTTTAAAGGTTAACCTTTTAAAATTAAAACATTTTTAGGTCATCAAGTGAACATTATTGGGCTTATAATTATTTTTTGATTGATTCATTGATTGTTACGCCGGTGGCGAGCCAGTTACTGAGTGTCCGGTTGCTTTTACTCATGTCAGCCCTGTTACCATAACGTCAATCTGGTTGTTGTCATTAATTTGATAAAAATATTAAAAATGACAACTCAAATGGGCTTTCAACACTTAGCATTATAATTTAAACTACATTATATTTTAGATTGGGCCATTTTTCAACATTTCTCTTCTAAAAAATATCTGATATATGTTGGGACATATGATCACCATGCAAAATTAGGGTATATTTGATCATCTGAATGACAGATATCTAATTGGAGAAAAAAATCCACAAAATAAAATAATCTCAATGAAAAGAGAGGCTAAAGTACTGCTAATATATGTACCATATATTGCATATTTCTATTTAGAAATATTGTATTTTGTTAAATTTATGTTGGTAACAGGGTTGACAAGATTATGAAAACAGCCAGGAGAAAGACAGTTATAAGATATGAAATAACACAGCTTGAAATGGCACAATATCATTTTCTGCCATTTTAAACGTTCTTTGATTCCTGGGTACTGAAAAATTAACAATTAAATATAGTTTCAATTTTAAATTTTCTAAGTCGAAAAGGCACAGATTTCATGGAATGACCCAAATAGATAATGATGGCACTTTGTCATGTTACAGATGTCTCCTTTGTCACATTAACAATTTTTATCTTATTCCACCTTGTTCTCAAGACCTCCTTATGGTGGGCAAGACATCATAGAGAGAGGGTTCAGTTCCTGAAGTCATTGGTTTCAGACGTGGGAGTTTAGTTGGAGTGTTATGAAGTGGGTTATGTCTTCAGTTCAGGTTTTTAGCTTTGGAAGTTTCCATCTTGACTGGGGCATCTTTTGCAGCAGAAGCCAGGTTACAATAAGCAGGAGTTATCATATCAAAGCTGTAAAAAAAAGTTAACTTGTCAGTCACCTCTGAGTAACAGGTAGGCCTACAAGTATTTTAATATTTATCACAATCACCCTGAATTTTTAGTTTTTATCCTCCATGCTGGTTTCTGAGTTGTTGTGTGCAGCTTTTCAGCTTGAGGGCAGTATTTGGGACTAATCTGGATCAAAACCAGTGGAACCTACACTTTGCCTGCTTGCCATCTTGCCAGAAGTCCCAAATTTTCACATTTTTGTAGCCTATCAATTGGATACTGGCGGTGTTTTTACCGAGTTACCGCTAATAGACGCGCACTGGAAGGTAATCGTTAGCCATAGCTCTGATGTTTTGAGGGCTTGTTTTGGGTTGGTTATTCCAGGGAGTGAGGAGATTAATTTGGATGGGGGGCCTTTAAGAGATATTGGGGATCGGACGACCTCGTGTGACTTCCGGGTCACGTGACGGATGCATCATCGCGGCACTTGGAGCCACCAGGAAGTCCGTTATTGTCTGGACGAACCGTAGCGACGGTAATAGACGCGCAGTGAGATGTAACCGGGGCTGGCCTTGGTTCTGAAACGGCGGCTGTCAGGAGCTCAGAGTGCCACCTTCCCGCAGCCGGACAGCTGGGCGGGAGGTGACTGTGAGCGGCCCGGTACGGAGGATAACGGTCTACCGGGGCCGGGGTGGGGTTTGCCGTGACGGGCTGCGGGGTTTAGCGTGAGTGGGTTCGATTCCTCAGGGTGTCTCAGGATGTAGGCCGGTGATCCTGCTGGAAGAGGTGAGAGGATAACGTGTTCGGGTGTGCTTTGTTTCAGTTCTGATGTGAGTCAAACAGAGATATGTGCAATAATATCCTCACTCATGAGCAGTCGAAGCTCTCTGGTGGTGTACAGACTTGTCAGACCGCCGTGCACATGCTCCGTTACTGCGGTCTGAACTGGCACAGATGGAGCGGTGTAACGGGGTGATGGAGCTGCTGTAGGCCGGACTCTCTCCTCATCTGTCCACGCTCTGAGTATCCACGGGGGTGTCTGTGTTTACGGATTATCAAAACAAGAAGAGGAACCTTTTTATCCGAAATTAATTATATCTACAACACCTCCCTAAAGCTGTGTTTATTTCTGATCACAGCCCCGTGTGTGTGTGTGTGTGTGTGTGTGTGTGTGTGTGTGTGTGTGTGTGTGTGTGTGTGTGTGTGTGTGCGTGTGTGTGTTTGTGCGTGTGCGTGCGTGTGTGTGTGTATATCATGGAGTCTCCAGCAGGGTATAAAAGATGAGCAGTATGTTGGATCTGTTCTCCTGTCTGCCAGGAGATGCAGATGACTGTGTGCTTCATCATTCCTGCACACCTGATGTACTGTCTGATCCTGTTTATCTTAGTTTCAAGCACTAACATGTCAATTACAAGACTCTAGGGGGTAAAACATGATTTTAATGTGATTTATGGTGACCTACCCCACACAGCTGATCAATCAACTCGTCTGTATTCATTATTAATACATTGTGTTAATGTTATAGTGCAGGTCTAGATCATGCTCTGTGTTTTATTATTCACAGGGACCGAAGATTAAGCTATAAATGAGCCACAGAACTTCCTTTAAGACTTTGGACAGAACCAGACTCATGGTGAACAGACATCTGCTGAGACTGTTAGAAAGATGGAGGCAAACAAACAGAGCAGGAGTTTTTGATATCATCATCATCATCCATCATATTTTATGATGCATATTTTTCTCCTTTTTCAGGAGAGCCTGGTGGGCTTTCCATACCTGTAGAGCAAACAAAGCAAAAGGAAAGATTTTTCTGCACTTCATGTGCCGCTCAGTGTCTGCTAGACAAGATGAGTACAGACAGACCCAAAAGGAACATCATCAAAAAGAAATATGTAAGTGATGCTCGTTTCTTTTTCCTTAAAACTCACATTACAAAGAGAAGTACAAAGAGTGTATGTCATTTCATCACAAAATCTGTCATGGAGTTTGAGGGTTTTTGAGGCTTTAACTTTGTTTAAAGCACTTCTAAGATACACAAACCTTTATTCTATTCTCTTTTCATGAAAACCACCAGATAATCATTGATGGTATTTGATAACATTATCTTTTGTGTCTGATCTCTGTAGGATATCAGCGATGGGATGCCATGGTGTGAAGAGCGTCTGGTCAGGAAAGTTCTGTTCCTCTCCCTCAGGGAATTCAGAGACACGCACCGTGCCACACACAAAAACACACACATACACACGTGCACAAACAAACGCACACAGAAAAACACAATCTTACATGCGCCACAAAAGACACAAACATCGACAAACACACCCTCACAGAAACGGCAGAGTGTGCAACTTTCTCAACAGAAAGTCACACACAGACCAGTGAGCACACACACACAGAGAAACCAACAAGTTTCCAAACAACTGCAGCCTCATGAACACAACAGAAAAGGGCATAAAAATCAGCTGTCTCAGGATGCGCACACACCAAAAACTGCAAACACACCTAAAAACACACATACACAATCACACAGTGTCTCACAGAGGACTTTGACATCAACCAGGACTCTACGCTCACACACATCACAAACTGCTCCGGTGCTGCCAAACTCTACAAAACACATACCCCACACACAGCACAGACACACAGTTAGAAACACTGAGACACCGCTGAACAAAGCTTCCCCAGCCCGAACACTGAGGTCCCAAACTCCAACAAACCTCAAAGGTTAGTACCATTGACTTTGTCTTGCTGAAATATGAGGGTCTTTCCTGTAAAAGTCATTGTCTTAATGGCAGAGATGTTGCTCCTAAACCTGTAGTTATTGTTCAGCATTAATGGAGCCTTCACTGATGTGTAAGATACCAATAACTTTAACCCTAATGATCCCCATACCATCAGGAATAAAAAAAAAAAAAGTCAAATTTTGACTCATCAGACCACAGGACAGTTGTCCACTCCCACTCAGTACACCAGATAAGTCTCTGGTGTTTCTGGATCATGTTTGTGTGGTTTCCTCTTTACATGGTTCAGTTTTAACCTCATTTGTGTATGCAGTGATGAACTGTGTTCACTGACAAGTGATTTTGAGCCCATGCAGTTTTTTTTTTCTACTATAGAGTCCTGTCTTTATTTAATGCAGTGCTGCCTGATGGCTCTGCTTGTTATTTTCTTTAAACTTGTTCTGATTATCATTATGTGACTGTTACTCAGTATTTCTCCTTAAAGGTAGAGGACATCTTGGTACTAAAGCTTTGATTTCTGTTTATACTTGTTCACTCTTTCACTGTTTCAGTCCAAGTTGTAACGTGCTTAAATGTACCTCCTACTTTGTAAAGTGATGCAGTGTTTCCTAACTGACACAGATGCTCAGACTGATCTGTACAATGGAAATCCCCTGACTTTTTTTTAAGGCATCATAATCAATGGAATCAGCAGGCATCAGTCCCTTCTACCAGCCAGTCCCACCCATATCAGGTCCTTACAGACCAGACCAGGTCCCCCTCAGCGCCGCCCTGCCAGCATCTACCGTGACAAAGAAGACCCTGCCAGCAAGAGGTCGGCAAACATGGACTTACTGTTGGCTTTAAATGCTTTTCATGTTAGGTAATGTATATATGGGTGTGTTTCTGTAGGCCAAGGCTTCAAGCCCAGAGGAAGTTTGCCCAGTCCCCACCCAACTCTCCTGGTCCTCCATTGTTGATGACATCACCACGAATTAACTACATCAGCAGCCAGACCCTAGGCACCTGTCTGACCAGACGTCGACCAAAGACGGAGGACTTCCTGTCTTTTCTTTGCTTAAGAGGTAAAAACATAAGGGGAGGTAAGTTGAATTGGGCACAACTTCTACTATAATATACAGTGCTGTGAAAAAGGATTTCCCCCCTTAAATATTTCTTCTACTTTTACTTTTTTTTTTTTGCCTCAACTGTGATTAACCACATCAATTGGAAAGATGAGTTAAATTTCACAAGCTACACAGAGGCCTGATTTTTGCCAGTCCTGTAGAGTTAAGAAATCACCCAAACAGAACCTGTCTGACAAAAAAAAGATTAAAAGATTAAAAAAAAGCAACATGTCATGCCTCAACCTAAAGAAATGTAAGAACAGATAAGAAACAAAGTTACTGACATTCATTATTTTAGAAAGGAAAAAACATTTCTAAGGTTTTGGGACTCCAGAGCACTACAGTGAGTCATTAAGAATCAGAATCATTTATCCTGGGGGGAAGTTCAGCATACACCTGCTCTTGAAAATTTAAATATTGATAGTAGAATAGAAATAGGAATGAAATGAGAACAAATAATACATTGCAACTGTTAGTGAAAAGTGCAGAATATGAGTGATATAGCTTTTTACGAAAGCGCAGTATTGAGTATTGACCTATATGGTACTACACAGAGTATTATACAGTTTAGCACAATTATATTAATAAATGTATTGCACAATAATATCACACAATGTAGCTTGATGATCAATGTATTATTAGTATAGCACTCTTGGATTATTTAAGTTCTGGCTGGTTTACAAACAGATTGAGAAGTTTACAGCTATTGCATGAGAATAAGTCCGGTGCAAGACAGTGTGTGTGACCCTCAGAGGGAGGAGATATAAAGTTTGATGGCTACAGGTAAGAATGACTTCTTGTGATGCTATGCTGTCGATGAGTTTAACCTCTTAAAGGCCTCAGGAGTAACCTGGCAGGAAACACCTTCTATTCATCAACCCAAAGTGGAATGGTAAAACCCAGTCCAATAACATACATATGTCAAAATCAATAACTTCAACTTTGTTTTCACATTAGGTTCAGCAGCGTTGCCTAGCAACATGGCCTTCTTGGGGAGTGGACGGGCAAAAGAGCCAGCCAATAATCAGCATCCCACTTATTCTCCTTCCACCAATCACAGAACTGTAGCTCAGGGAAAGTACACAAGGCTTTTCAGTAGATCAACAGGTACGTCAGCTGATCTGAAATATTCATTCAATCCAGAGAGATGAAGAGTGTGAGGGTCATTCCTCTTTTCTCCTCTCTCCATTTTATTGGTCTTTGGTCCCACAGTGCAGAGGGACTCACAGCATCTTAGAGGGAGTGGACGGTCTGCAGCGGTCAGCTCCCCTTGCCCTCTATCTGCCCGCGCAGAAAGGAGGAGGGAGAGGAAGAAGAGAGAGGAGGAGCAGCAGGGAAGAAGGAGCAAGGGAGTGGAGGGGACTAGAAGAGACATAGCCGAGAGACACCTCCTGAGACATCGCCAGCCCCCCCTACAGGTCAGGAGGAACAACAAGGTAGGATAACTGGTCTGCTTCCCTTGTTGTCTGCTGGTAACCTCAGCATTGTTAAGACTGGATTTAAAGGTGGGGTAGGCAGGATCTGAGGAAGTGCCAGTTTTGGGGAGAAATCTTGAATGTAAACACTACCCCTCCCAACCAGTTTTTCCCTCAGCTCCTCCTCTCCCCTCCGCCTCTGCTCCAGCAAGCCCCGCCCACAAACAGAAACTCATCCTTGCTCGTATTGTTTCAATTAAATTCAGATATAATGCAGATAAATACTTCAGATAATTACAAATGGAGCCCAGTCAATGTTAAAGTAAACAGCAGTGGTGCTACTGTAGATGCCAACAGATGACCAAAAAACATTATGTTTGCAGGACTTCTAAAACTAGGGTAAAGTGACATACTCCAGGACCCGAGGTAAACAGTGTAGTGGTGCTACAACACGCAGCAGGTCCCGTTTGATAAGAAACACTTCTGTTACACTTGGCTTACTTTGTTAAAGCAGTTTACCTGTCCAGCAGAAAGGTTACAGGGTCAGTAAGATCCCAAAGTGTCCCCCAACATTGTTGACCGGGCTTCTTAGCTCTTGTCCGGGTGGTCTACCTCCTTTTTAAGCGCCCATTATTCCGCCAGAGTTTCCAGTATTTACTTCATTTTCTTGCTTGTGTTGGTGGTCGTGGCTAAAGCAGGATTTAGACAATTTTCTGTAATTTCTGGTTGGTCTCTACTGTCTGATATTGTAGCACGCTAACTTTGTTTGGGTTCTGAACGACACGGGGGAGAAGCGTCTGCCTCACAACCAATCAGGATGGGGGAGGTGGGGAATGGCTTTGTTTACAGTCAGAAAGAGCGGAGCACTCTGAAAATATTGACTACACAGACATAACAAAACACAGCGATATCGTGATATTACCAAATATCAATGACTAATAGCTATTGACTGATATTAAAAGCTTTTTTGTATATACACCACAAAGAAAGATGCTTCTTTAACGAATTCCTGCCAGAACAGCACAGCATGACACAACATGTCAGGACACCACTCAGCGTGTTAGAGAATAACACAACTCAAAAGAGCATGATACAACTCAATACAACACATCATAATAGGATGGGGAACAATATAACAACAGGATACAACATGATACAACTTGACATGACATGATACAACACAAATGGCTGTAAAGGGCAGAGCAGAGAGACATAGCAGACAGAGGGATGAATGGCTTTAACTGTAAACCAAATAAATCCAACACCAGTTGTTGACTTCAGATAAATTCTCCTGAGTGAAAGTGACATGAAATAACTCAGTTCAACTGTGATTATTGAAGCTCTCTCTCTTTTTCAATGTGTCTGTGTTGATCATCCACCACTGCGTGATTGTTCTCTACATAGATAGTAGATATTGTATCGTTTTATCATATGCGTGATGGGTATGGTTAATTAATTTACCGATTGATCCATTAATCAAGTACTCGCAAATCAAACATTTTTTAACAGTTGGCTGTGGTGTGCCAGTCATTGGTACAGTGTGTCTGATGGTTAGTGGTTTTCATTTGACAATTGCGAATGAATGACAAGTTAAGGTAATGTACAACTCTTTGGTGAGACCTGGGCACCTTGTCAACATTGGAGCTTGGCCCTCTGACCATTTAAAAATATTCAAGAATAATTTTCCCAAAACTGGTTTTGTTACCCAACATGCATTTTATTTAAGTCACCATTAAACATTCTGTTTTGTTTTTTTTTCCGTAAATTTCCTTGAAATAGTGGTTCAAAAACACAATTTCCCCTCACTATCCTCCTTGAGGAATGGTATGACATATCCTATCCCCTAACTTTAGAAGTTCTGACCCTGCCCTCCTGCTATTTCTGTAAACTCAATCTGGTAAGTTGCCAAATATCAGGTGAGTAAAAAACAAAAAAGGGAAAGAAATAGGAGAGGTCTATGGGAAAAAACATGTTAAGAAAGCAATGAATAAAAGGTGACCTCCAAACACCCAAGAGACGGTGAGACAGTTAAACACTTGTCACAGTCACTAACAGTTTTAAACCTACCCTAATGTTGATGCTGGTTAGCATCCACTATGACAATAGATGACAGTGGAGCAGGCATAGCTGTGGCCTGTTGCTAAAGAGGTGAGGCAGAGGAGGAGAGAACAGGGTGGGAGGGGCTGCAGGGAGAAAAAAGAGAGAGAGGAGGGAGAGAGACAGGCATAGCAATATGGGAGTGTTCGAGGGACTTGCGGAGCATCTGATTCAGAGTCAGAGCAGCAGGATCAGACACAGAAATTGGTTTGGGACTAGAGTGGTGTATAGTTAGCATGTGTAACACAACCTATGGGTCTGTCTTTTTAAATTTTTGATTTTATTGCCTTTTTCCATTGAAAGAGTGAAAAAACGATAATGAGTTACAAATTGGTATCCAAAATAATGTCTTGTGTCTGTGAAGGGGGCCAGTATGTGGGAAATGGATAAGGGAAAGTGGCACAGGTAAAACTGTCAGCATCTAATTTTGATCACCCCTGTGTTATTTTCTTCAAATTGTCTCACAATGTACTGTGACTGGCTGACGTGATGTCCTTCTGTTTCAGGTGGCTTTGACTTCAGGGTTGTGTGAACGGAGAACCACCCTTGTCAAGTCAGTCCCATCCTCAAAGCCTGGCACAGGGACTCGCAGCAGAGGATCTACCAGAACCTCAAAAAAGCCCCGCCATACCTGCAAACCAAAAGGCCAGCCCCCCAGCAGACCCAAGGAATCCAACCACAAACACCTCTCCGTGCAATCAAGCAACCAAGAGCTGCCTCGCAATCACCACCTTCCTCTCCACCGTCGTACAGTCTCCAACTGCCATAGCAAACCCAAGACCCCCAGCATTCTTCAGAACTCAGGAAGAAACTCAAGCAGGCCCCCAGCTCATACACCATTGGCTAATGGCTCAGTCACCAGGCTGCAAAGTGAGAACCCTGGGTCCCTGAGGGTGTCTAGAAGGAAGAGAGGCCTCCCACCAGATACACGCCCCGCCCCTCCTCATCCTCAGGGCAACTACTCATCAAGAAAGAGCAGGACAACACAATACAATCATGTTCATGTCCCACTGGAGACTGTAGAGGTTTTACAAAAGGAGACAGGCTGTAATAAGGTAAATGGAGCAGAGGACACGTGTCAGGACAAAGACCCTGGAAAAGAAAGAAGTGGCCATGGTGAGGAGGTGAGATTACAGACCAGTAATAGTACTAGTGAAGACCAACAAGTAAAGGGAAATGTTGAAAAGTTGAGTCTGGAAAGCATCAGTTCTCCGAAGCCCTCTAGTACAAACGGTGACCCTAGCCCTATCAGCAAGGTCACAAGCAGACCCATCAGAGAGACGAGGATCCAGAAAAACCAGCCTGCTTCATCCGCAGTCACTAAACCAATCACCAGGACTACTGATTCTAGAGCTAGAGCTGCTGGGACTACATTTACTAAAGCTGCTATCAACTCAGTGACTTCTACTCAACCAGACCCACCAGCCACTTACTCTGCCAAGCACAGTGCTAAGGGTACCAACAAAGGTACTAGCAAAGACATTACCAAGTGTACTTCACCAGCAAGCAGGTACCCGATCCATTACTCCAAAGGTGCTGCAAAAGACTCTTCCAAGGACACCACAGGGGATGCAACCAAGGACCGTTCTAGCACTTCCAAGGGCTCCACAAAGGGCCTTACCGAGACCAAGTCCACTACCTCAGCCATCAAGACCAGGACCAGCCCTAGATCCCTCCAGAAGCGTTAAAATTACTTATTGTACATGTTTTCTTCAAAAATTACTTAAACCTGGGTGCTGTCTATCATAGGGAACGAGTGATGATGGTTGTTGGCTAGTAGGATCTTTAAGAAAAGACAAAAACGTTGGTGTCTGCCGTATTCTGGTCTCAGAACACAATTGAGAAGATAGATCAATCAGATGTGAGCAAGCTTGGGTTGTTTGCAAGAAAACAGTCAGTGTGGAGAACAAATACTTAATGCATTGGTCAAAATCAAGAAAAAAAACATTGGCTCTTATTGATCATTTTGCATTTCACTGAGCTTTGTAAAAAGTAACCCCAGACCCCAAAAAAGTAACTGCAGATCACAATCCAGTCATGAATGATACCATCTCTCATAATTCGTGTGCGGCATGAAATAGTCAAGTTTTTGTGAGGGTGTCTTCTATCACCCATCTGAATGATCAATGATTATTCAAGATTTCAGAAAGTTTTGCTATAGCTCCCATTTGCTCAATGGCCAGTTGCCTTTGAGATTGAATTTTTGGTTGCAGTACAGTTTGATTAGCCAGAGTAGTATTGACCCAGTAGGTTTGAGTATGCTTGAATTTTTGCAGGAAAAGTTTAGGTGCAATGAGGTGCAATGAATTTGCTGCAGTGCAATCCAAGAGCCCATCCACTATTTCTACAATATAACTGAGCCATTTTTATCTGGATAATAAATCCTGTAAGCAAAGACCACATTCATGCCATCAGTGTAGACTGCTACACCTGTGTAATATCTTTTATTACCAACAGTTATCAACAATGACCTGGGTGTATGAGGTTTGAGTAATCAGGCATTCAATCCTTCTTTTATATCCTATAACTGCTAACTACTCTTAAGTCTCAAAACAAATGCATGTTAGATCCATTGGCTGGTCAGCCAATGGGATCAGATTGGTTTTTCTGATTGTTTACAGTCAGAGTAGAGCTGACACTTTAGGTTTAAATGGTGTCAGGTTATCATGCAGTCAATCTGAGGAACAAAAGGTAGAATTAAACTCCCCAAATTTGATCTTTGAACCTATCAGCTGTCAAGGAATGTCTTTTTTTCATGTTATGTATGTCACTGAAAAGATGTTTCTCAAAACTGGTCATAGATGTCTCCTACACCTTTTAAATAGCTAAATTTTTCAATCATTACAGACAAAAAGAAAAAACATTTTTGTCTAGATAGCTTTTATCTTAATAACCACTGCCTAGTCCTGAATCCCAGAAAAAAGTTTTTATTTCTTATTTTAAGTTTGTTCTGATTTTTAATTTTCAGTTACTGTCCAATTTGAGTAGAGAGAGTGGTACTAGCCAATCAGATTGAAGCAAGACTAGACTTTGTATGTGTAATAACAAAAGATTAAATGCTCTGGTTGAAATGCAATCCTAGAAACCTACGGGTTTTGTAGGTTCACCGTTTTGCACTTTTTCTGTCTTTACATGAAGATGTCTCCTAATAAGCGCAGGTCACGATATGGCAGTGAACTTGGCTGCTATCCTCTGTAGCTTTTAGATATCTTATCAGGCAAAAAAGCTGAGTACTTGTAAATGACAGAAATCCAATTGGCTCAATGGCCAATGATTTTTAGGATTGAGATCTAGTTTATGTTTGTAGTCAGAGTTAGCCTACTAACTTATTAGTTCGGAGGCTTTCCTTGTATGCAGGAGAGCTAAATAAGCAGAAGTTATCTGTCAAAATGTAACCCCAGAACCCATTGGGGTGTCATTGGCTGCCATCTGACAATAGTTAAGGTTTGTTATTCCATAAGAAGACATCTGCATTTGAGTGCAAAAAACAGCAATCTATATGTCGATGACTGCTCTCCCAAACCTTAAGATGTCGGTTGGTTAAACAATGACTGGTGGTGGATAGAGGAAGTCTTGGCTCTGGTTTTCCAGTGCTACTTGTCAGGATCCCCTCTGGTTACACCAAAAGCTCAAAAACTTTGCAGATACTCCCAGAAGCAATGGTTGTCAGACAGCAGCTGGTAGATCCCTAAATAGGTTAGATGTTAAAGCAGTAATTGTGTGCTGTTCTTCCCATTTGTCAATGGTTGGGGTATAACTTAGAGGGGAACTTTGGTGTTTTTCAACCTTGGCCCTATTTTCCCATGTGCTTGTGTGTGCTCGACTGGTTGGGGGAACAGTTTTTGGAACTGGTCCAGTATTGAGGGAGAGCAGAGCAGTCACCAAACCAGCTAAAATACAGTTTGACTGAGCAATTACACAGTGTCAAACTGCGTCCACTAAAAATTCAGGCTTTTGGTAATCCTAAAGAAGAGGGGCAAGTGGCTGCAGTTTGCTGTTTTAATTGTTTGGCCACGTGAGTATTATTTCGAGGATAAGCTGAAGCACGCCAGCACGACAAAAATGTCATTTCTTTCTATCCACACTGACTTCGATCTCCATTACAGCCACCATAATCAACTGACAGATCTGGGACTTACCCAAATGAAGGATTGTTGAAGGGCTTCGACTTGTGGCAGCCTTATATTAGAATCTGTTTGGACTGTGTGTGATGAGACAGATTAGTGATGGAAATATCATGGAAATGTCAGTGAATGCATCGTGGACCTCTGGTTATTAACTTGGCTATTATGTGGTTTAATGAGTTGCTGTATAAGTATTGCTGAAGCGTCAGAAGGTTTTAGGAGTACATCAGGTGCTATCAGGTGCTATTAGCTTACCCATGAAGTGATTTTTGGGATGGTTGAATAGCAGAGTAGTAAAATTGTATGTCTGTATTGAAAAAAAATAGTACATTTATACAACTAATTCTGCACATTTCCTCATATTGAAGCCCCCGTGTCAAGTTTTTTTGGGAGATTGTAATGTTTGAGATTTAAAAACTGTTGCAGTATTCACTTCATATTTCTACACAAGGGGGCTTTGAATGAGAAGTTGTCAAATGAATTTGTAAATGAGTTATTTATACTATGTCCATACTTCTGTTAATGATGTAATTTTTTAGCAGCTTGTTGATTTTTGGCCTATGTGTTATGAATAAAGGCATGAATCATTTTTAACTTAAAAACAAGGCTCATGTCCGAAATGAAGTGAAAAAGTCCCCTTTGTGATTTTCACATTTATCATTAAGTAAAGACCTAGCTGCTCGGTCAGAAGTGGCCAAGATTCGACTTTTGATCATATTTTACCAGCACACAACATTAGAGTAGTTTAAATGGAAACATAACTCTTGGAAAGCTGCTCTACTTCTTAAATCTCCCTGTCAAAAAATGTAGCATTTCCAAAACCACAGCACTGAACACTTCTTGGATTATCTGAATACCTGAGGCTTTTCATTTGTTTCAGCACAATAGTCTCATTGGAGAGCTAAGACCTTCTCGTTCCTTAAAAAGTAGGTCTGGTATCAAAATTCTGGGGAAAGCTGGTGGAAATGGGACCTTAAATCTGATTAAAAAATCATAAAGGTTTATTTTGGTAACTATCTTTGCAACTAATGTTGAACTACAGATAAATTTAACTACTTGAGAATGTGCTGTACTTTATTGTGAACAGAAGATTATTAGTTTCAAATCCATGATTTTTATTTTCTACCACCCACTGGGCTGGGGTGGTCTTGAACAAATTGAATTAAAATTAAGGTTTTAAAAGTCCTTAGCCCATTTTCAAACAGCGCACATTGTTGGTGATCACTTTATGCTGGCGTCATAATATACAAATGCATTCATGCCTTTTTTTGTGACTGTGAATTTATGTTGTCTAATTTTTGTTAATACATTTTGTAAGAGTTGCTAGAGTTGTTTTCTTACCAGTTATTCAGGTTTCTGTCCACTTCTTTCTGTCATTACATGTTTCTTTTGGTACAAACTCTTCCAACCTTTGACGGGACATGATTTATGTTTTAGCACAGGACAAGACACAAATATGAGCTGTGACATCTACTGTAAAAACTCTGTATAAATGTGACTGATTTGGATGGAATTTGCAATAAAATCACTTTGTATTTTTTATGTGCCAGATGGATGAACATCTTTTACGAATTGTTTCATCACACTAAGTGCCATTCCAAGGCATACAGATGATACCATCTAAAATGTAAGACCAAACCATTTTTGGTGCTTTTCTATTATATTTCCCTTATTTAACAGCATAACATTACATCATATTGGGACCGGGCATATCATGAATCCCAAAGGAAGGGCATCAGAAGTGGTGAAAAAAGGAACACTGATCATCTTAGGTTGGTTCTTGATCATCAAACTATGAGCGTGGTCTAGACCTGCTCTTGTTCTTTGAAAAGCATCTTGAGATGACGACTGTTGTGAATTGGCGCTATATAAATAAAATTTGATTGATTGATTGATTGATTGATTGATAGTTTTTGTCTTAAGTGTTCGACTTTTTCTTGGCAGTGGCCCTAAAAGTCAACCAACATAACACAACAAAAATAATTTTGATGCCAAAAATGTGTGTAAAATGCTGAAACATTTCTTGAAACAGAGCTTGAAATTACAATTAAGATTCATTCACCAAAAATATTTAAATCAACAGAAAATCAAATCAGTTTTAAACAAATTTTGCAAAACATAATTAATAAAACAAACAAAAAAATAAAAAATATAAAAAAAACCCCACAATATTAAAATATTTTGGAAGCATTTTAATCATGGTAAAAATATTTCAAATGCCAAAATATGAATTTTTGCAATTCAAAGACAAAAAAATTTGATAAAATATTTACAAAGCTATTATATTTATCTGCCATCTTCCGAAAATATTTTCATATTTTGTTAATTTATTTATTTAATTAGATCTTGGATGCATTTTAATGTTTAATGATCTTCTTATTGCTTAGGTGTACATATATAGAGATCCTTTTGACTATATATATATACATATATATATAGTCAAAAGGAATATACAGCGTTTGAAAGATATTCAGGATTCAACAATTTTCTTACATGATAAACCAAATTTAGCGGAACCTTGCACTGTAAATAATAAACAGTTCCTATTGTCACGCAATAGACGTGCAACCTATGTTATTTCCCGAACTGAGTCTGTCAGGCAGGGCTATTCTCAAGCTAGTGCTACACGGTGAGTGTAAATTCATCGTTTCCTTCTTTAGCTGACACATCAACAAAAGATATCTATCTCTGTATACTGTATGAAATGACGGGCATGTTATATCGGGACTGGTCGTGTTTTTCTGCCGGTTTCTTTAAAAGATCGATACCTGAAAGGCTTGGTGTAGGTCAAAGTGTACCCACAGTGCGGCAGCAGCAGTCCAGGGAACACAGCAGCTGAGCTCAGATTCAGTTGTAACCCAGCACAGTGTTCAGAAACTGCTCAGGCTGATGTTTGTGGATGAGAAAAAACAGGAGGGACTCGTTAAAGTTAAAGGAGGAGTGATGTTTGAGAACTTCAGAGAAAGACTTCATATGGTCCAACAAGATTTCACTACCGGGTAAGTAAGGGTTCGAGTGTGAAGCCAGAGCTAATATTTGTACCTGCTTCAGATACCTGTAACAACACCCTCCGTTAAAGGTATTGTGGCCTCTCGCCTACAAGAACGTGTGTATGCAGCGTGTTTGCTCTGTGATAAAACACCTGTAATGTTCCTCTGCAGAGCTCTTTTTAGCAGCTAAAGAGGCTAACGAGCTAACATGCTCCAGCTTCATTTCTGCTTTTACTGCGTCTCTGCTGACTTATGTGTCTCTCAATTTATGCTTTACTGTGAACCATATTACTCGTATACACTCATCCATGTAACCTACCAGTCTACTGTCAGTATTATTTCTCACATTAACCAGCTCAGACTCAGCTGTTCCTTGTTATTACTTTCAGCTGACAGTCATGTGATGTGATGAGGATTTTTTTTAAACCCCAAACTTTATTGACTGAAAAGGCAACTGTACTCAGGATTAAAGACTAAGTTAAACGTTGTTTCGTAACAAACTGGCATCAAAAAATGTCTCCTACTACAGAGCCATGCTGTTGTTATTCCTGAAGAATCTGGTTTGTCATTGTCTTGCTGAAATATGAAGGTCTTCCCTGAAAAAGTCATTGTCTGGATAGCAGCACATGTTGCTCCCATAGACTGAATATACTATACATTCTTTATACAGTCTATGGTTGCTCCTAAACCTGTATTTATTTCCTGTCTCTCTGCAGCTTCAAGGCTCTTGGAGACAAATCCAGGGATCCCAAAATCAGGAGGAGACCCAGGTAAGTAGAAAGCTGTCAGCTATATAGATCAGCTGCTGCTTCACTGTTGTGAAAGTGAGATTTTGGAAATGTTCAAATCCGTAGCTCTATTTTAACTCATTTGACATTATTTTGTAAGATTAGAATAACTGTATAAAAAAAATTAATGTTGCATATTTACACAAACCAATGAAGCGAGGCAGAGGGAGAACAACAGCTCCTATGTATTGTATTTGTGACTTTGTGAGGATGTGAAATAATAGCTGTCTGTGGTTGAAAAATCCTCCATAGGTTTGAAGAAAGTCTTCCTTATTTCAGTGCTGGAGTGGAAATCCTCAGCAGGTCTGTCCTGACACACACACACACACACGCACGTACACACACATAAACCCATTTATATGATTCTAGACAATATGTTGATTAAAAATGAACATGTAAAAAAGTAAACATGTAATTAAGTTAAACAAAATATTAGTGTATTTATTATTGTAAGTCTTAAATGTTGGTCATGTGCTGTGTCTAAGCTGTAGAATAATGTAATTTAATATTGATTCTGACAAACATTTGTGATGTTCTGAAATCAAATCTATATAATAACCCAGTGTATTTGCCCTTTTATTAATTCATAAGAAAGCAGAAAGGTTACTGGCTAGGATAATTGTGTGTATCGGATTAATGTTAACCTAAAAAAAAGTTTTTACATTCTTTTGTTTTCTGTTAAAGAATATACCCTAAATTTCCATGGTATATTTTATAAGCCAAATATTGTATATTTGCTTAATAAAACATTTAAAAGTGAAGCTGAAATCATTGTACGCTGTTAAAGGAAAAACAATTACAATCTCTTATCATTATATATCTGCCGTTGGTTGATTGCTTTCTCGTTATCAGTTCTGGTGTCATCTGTTGAAAAACTAATATTGGTCCGACAGGTATGTGGACATTGACCTGCAGGCAGGACTACAGGCTGGTGGTGTTAGCCATGCTAGTATGAGCCACACTCTGTAAAGCAGTTTGGTGTGTTTATTTGCAGACTGTGTGATTTCTGATTTAAAATGGGCCCAATCTGACTGTTCTTAGTGCATTCTTGCCTTTGGATTAGTAAGTTAGCCGGACTCAGTAACTCAATATCTTTATTGAAATGATGTGGAAATTGGTCACTCTGGAACATCCTTGGTATTTATGCATATGTTGTTGTTTTTTTTAATCCGGTAGGTATGAAGACAGTTGGTTTCTGCTCCATAAAAAGACCAAAGACTGCGCTCAGGCTGCAGAGGTAGGAACAGAGACACACAACAACATCCCTGCCTTAGACTCCTGTAATGGCTCATAATACATATATTCATTCTTGTGTTAGTCGGAGCTGGAGTATGTTTTCAGCACAGTTAAGGCTTTTCAGAAACAACAGTATTAAAGAGGAGAAACTTCTTAAGAGGTTTAGTAGGTGATTGCCCAATGAGGTTATCTTATATGAATAATCTACTGCAGATTTTTACACATTAATGGCTTGTGTGGTTAGGGTCTGTGTTGTGTTCTGGTGCAGAATAAGGAGTCAGGACACAGGACTGCACTTACTGCACACTGTGCAAGAAGAGCAAAAACATTCATGAGCTGTTTGTGTGTCATCAGCCTCCCCCCAAGAACAGAAAGGACACCACATGTAAGACATGGAGTGAGGGAGCTAACAAGAAGACCTAACCTTAGCTTTAGTTTTGTGACCAAACTCACGTAAAACTTACAACAACCAACATTATTATCTCAAAAATGAACAAGAAATATACTGCGCAAGATTAACCACAGCAGTTTGTCCACTCATGAGTGCAAATAACTTTTATGAACTTTTGGCAGCAGGGCAGAGTGAAAACAAGGCTTACCTTGTCATCAGAGTGCACATGCCAGCCCTGTCAGCATGGCAACACTCACAGAGTCTTAAAGGCACAGGCATGATGACAACAGTGTAGAATATATCATAAAACAGATGTTTTGGTGAAATTCACAAGTGTCGAAGCTGTAACCTATTACACTTTCATGAAATTGAGACTGTGATAAAAGATTATGCCATTTCACAAAAGATAATTTCCTATCCTCTCTGCCTCATCCATCCTCCACCTATAACCCTGTATATGTGTGTGTGTGTGTGTGTGTGTGTGTGTGTGTGTGTGTGTGTGTGTGTGTGTGTGTGTGTGTGTGTGTGTGTGTGTGTGTGTGTGTGTACCAGGTCGCTGATGGGGACATAGTGATGCTCTCGGCTCACTGGGAGAGGAGGAGAACAGCTCTGACTCAACTTCAGGAGCAGCTGCAGAGTTTACCGGCCTTCATCAGTGAGCTGGACACCATGACAGCCAACATTGGTCTGTACTCTATCATTTATGCTAACTGTATTAGGGTTGCTCTTTCTTCACATGGCCTAGCAATCTTGCGGTCATTGGCCTATGCTAACTGTTAGCACAGTGTGACATCCAGTCACTAATTTTTGTGTTTTTGTTTGTTTGTTTGTAGCTCTGCTGGAAGGAGACTTTGAGGAGATGGAGAGCAGGCTGGTTTATCTGGAGACTCTGTGTGCTCAGTGTGAACAACAGACATCCAAACAGCATCACATCAACCAGCTGGAGGCGTACAAGAAGAAAAAGAGGTCCATCAATTCAAATCACCATTTACTCTCCTTTCAAGTCCTTTTCCCCCTCATGCTGATTCACTGTTTTTATAAAATTAGATATAGTCCAAAAGATTCTCGATTCAGCTTAGTGTGGATTGACCAGTTTATTTGAATAGCTCTTGACATAAGTGATTAATTAGTTAGTCTCAGTCCTAGTACTGGTGTTGATCAAATCCAGCCCTGCCTTTGTATCTATGCAAAAAGTGCCAAACAGCTGCAGTCTATACCCCTTAGTGTTGATAGATTTAATTTAAGGTGTGCCATCATCAGGATGTTCAGATTTTGTTCTTTAGAGTTAAAAAGTGTTGTTATGGGGTCTTGACCAATCAGAATCAAGTATGTGAGAAGGTAGTGTAATGCTAATGTAATGTGACATTAAGATGATGCCAGAATAACGACTTTGTTGCTCCTTTTACAGGAAGGAGTTGGAAGCCCTAGAAGGTAGGTTGCATTACTTGTGTCTAGTCTGATACCTATTACTGTGGTCTGAACTGCACACTTTGATTTTGAGGCAGCAGGAAAATAGGGACACAATCACAAACCAACATGTTCATGCATCAACACTTAAGTGTGAAGACTCCTGGTGAACAGCTTTGAGTACACACACACAGAAAAAGAATACTGTAGTTTATACCAAAATATTGGTTAAGTCAAGTTAACAAAGACTTTGAAACACTCTATGTGTGTTTTTTTTTTTTTTTTGTAGTTGAGCTGAATGCTGAGCATGCTCACAAGGTGGCTGAGCAGGAGCAGGCCATGCATCAGAAACTGAGAGAACGTCAGAAAGTCTATGAGGAGGCCTTCAACCAAGACGTCAAGCAGTACCTGTCCACTGGATACCTACAGAGCAGGCGTAAGTTACACTTTGTAACATTTAAACGTCTTCATCATGTTCAGCATACAAATATGTCAGTGGAAATACAGATTCTGAAAGGGTTGTATCTAAATGTTTGGCTTTCATTTACACATCATGTCCAAACTGTTTGGGTTGGTATGGTGCTTTAGACGGCAGCCTTTAAACATGTAGAAGAGCCTGTTTCTCCCCAGTGAATGAAAATATGTTTTGGGTTCAATACCATCACACCCCTTTTCCCTCTTTAGCCTTCTATTAAAATGTGTGCATGAGAATGTCTAAGTCCACAGGGTTGAAGTCAATGGACCTCTTTATCAGCTGTTTCCATGATGAATCATAGTATCGGGATCTACTCATGGTCATTCTGCATGCTCTCAACTCAACATGCTCAGGGTTGACAGAACTTAAAGTGAGCTGTACCCAAACTGAAAAATCACTTTTCTATCTGAGGGTGAATCAATATACTTGTGGATTTGTCGTTTTGACCAACAATGTGTTAGTGCACAGCTGTATTCTTGTGTGCTTCCTCTTGTTTTTCGGTTTCTAGAGCTTCCAGGTGTCTGGTAAGGTAAAACAAAGTCCTAATATGCTAAAACTAAGTTTGTGTTTAGAATCAACAGGTGCTGATGTTAGCGTTCTGGATCAAATGACAGTAACTAATACATCAGACCAGGAGGCGCTAGATGACTTCCTCAACTCTGCCAGTGATGACATCAGCACTGGATCATCTCTAACCTCAGGTGACGCCACGCAGTTACTGCACTTTTTAGACCTATAAACCAGAGCTTAAAAATTATACAACACAGAGGCTGCACCAGTCTTTTCCGTCAGGAGCTTAGCTGTATTTTGGGGACACTTATTGAGACTTTGCTCTTTCCTGACTTCTGTCCCCTCCAACAGGTCCAGACCTTGAGTCCTGCTCCTCAGAATCTTCAAGAGGCCAAATGCACCAAACCCCTCCCACAACCAGCCAAATGTCCAACCAGGACGCAGGGTGGGAGCAGGAGCAGGAGGAGGAGGAGGCTTGTAGTGAGGAGAGTAACGACCCCATGGTTCAGTCTGATGAGGAAAACGTTCAGCTTGATATGGCGCTATCTGGTCTGCTGGATGTTGACACTCTGAAAGGCTCTGATGACAGTGACCCTGCTGAGGATCTGCCATCAGGCTAACCCTGGAACCAGAGCCTAGACTTGATATAAATTCTAGGTCATCAGAGACTGCTGTTACCCCCTTTAATGCTCTTTGAATGGTCTGTTGTGATTTGACATGGCTTGTCATCATGACCTAAGTGCTTTTTTTACTCTGTAAAGGTAATTTCAGTATTTTGAAACTGGACACAAACATACTCAGTACAGCAGCAACTCTTATTCTTCCCTGAGTGAAATTCTTTTTTTAGTTTAAAGAGTCTGTTGACCTTTGTGAGTATAGAATATTGCCTTACTTTGGTTGAAAAATGATAATCTTCCTCTTTAACAAATTGCTCTATCTCTGAATGAATCCATCCTCTAATGTTGTCAGGTCCTTAAAACAACAATCTGAGCATGTCCACAACCAGGGACATAAAGAAGAATTAAAGTAAACAGTTTTGATGTTGAGCAATTGTTTTCAAGGATTATGTTGCAGGACTGAGATCCTGTTGCACTGCTACAGTCAAGACTAGAGTAAGATGAGACTGTTAAATATGTAAGCACAGGGAAGTTTCAAACAGGCTGGGATTTCTATTCAGTGTTCACCAAAATGAGGCAAATACTATAAACTATGAAGCCAGAAACTACTGCATCTCACACAGGGCATCATAATTTGAATTTTAGTTATGTGTATCTTCTCATGTTTCACAATTGGAAGCCTTGTCAGTGACTGATGTCACGATGCATTACAGCGTATAGTGTGTTGTCAATTTTCCTGTTATTGCACATGTGGCTTGTGGAACATTGATACGCATTAATACTTGCTGAGTACCAAATGCTGGAAATATTTTCTGTTTAACAATTAGTTTAGGCAGGCTCCTTGCAGGTAAATATTTAAACCACTTGAATCATAATGTAAAAAGATAAAAAATATGCTCAGCCTTTACCTTTGTGTCGCTTACATTGTCAATGTCCAGCTCCTTACTATCTGCATGAGAGCTTTGCAGGGGCAGGCTGACAAACACAAACACAATACACTAGTCACTGATGTGCACTTACTACAAAGGCAACAGTTGTTATCTTCTGTCACTGCCTCTATTCAAAGTCACTCATGTCTGCATCAGCAGTGGCCTAGTTTAACACTCCTATTAAATGTGGTCACCTTAATGCACATGTGCACCTGTCTCTGTAAATTCAGGGGTTGCATTGTAACCTTAATCTAGTCATATTACAAGTTTGGCCAAACACCCTGTCTTGAGGTCACATTTGATGTTAAAAATCACATATGAGATGAAACGACTTTGGTTTTATCCATCATCCAGATTTTCCATCCACTAAAAAACCACACGCTTGCAGTATTTTGAGTTTTGTGGCCACTGTAGGTCTTCCTCATGAGGAGGGGAGGGGGGATTTGTTGTGAGTTAGTTGTAATTTGCAACTTCACCGTTAGATGGCACTAAAGCACATACACAAACCCTCAAAGTTAATTGCCTTATTCAAGATATAACAACATAACTTTAAAACAGATGTTGAGATTAAATGGTACAGTGATGCTGTGCTGTGAGAAAATGCAGTCATAGGCAGTAATGCTTGATTGAAAGGATATTGTCAGATTATGACAGGTAACCTGCTGTGCTCACAGATCAGATGTTTTGACAGCTTCACACTGATTGACTGTTTAGAAGTTGATCAGGCTACTGGGTTTCTGAAAGAGTCTTTGTGTGATCAGCTGCTATTTACAATAACAATAAATGAACTCTGTGTTCCCTTCCATACTGCTCAAATATTCACCTTTTTTCATCAGCAGTGAACTAAAAAATACGTGTTATAAAAACATGAAACTCTGACACACTTAAGAATAAAAATACAAGTGTCATCATTGACTCAGAAAGATGATTTGACACCAAAATGTTGCTCATGTGCGTAAAACTCCATGAGACTAGTTATTTTCTAGTTATTGCATTGTTCATTTTAAGATAAGAAACAAGAAGAATTAAGTTATCCCCAAGGGGAAATTGGAATTATCCATTCCTCAAGTTGGTGTGAAAACACTGGAACTCTACAAAAAGACACAGACACATTATTGGATATGTTTTTTTAAGCAGTTGTTGGAAAAAAAAAAAGAAAATACTCACACTAAACTAATTAATTTCCATTACTGAACTGTAGTTCAAAATTAACCCAATATTCTTTGTCTCTTTACCTATTTATAGAAAATATTAACCTTAAAGTACGTCAAATTTCTGTGCCCCATGAGAGATAGGATATTGGTACCGTTAGAGTGTTTAAAACAATCTGTGTTGCCTACTGCTATAATATTAGCTTGTAACATGCTAAGATGTGTATCTCTGATAATTGTGTGTCCCCAACTCTTTTCCTCACCCTGACCCAAACCTTCAGTGAGAAATGACCCCAAAACCAGTTTATGCGTGGATGCACTTTTTTATCAGGTATACTTGAATTTGCAAAGACACCTGCAGCAGCAGAAGTTAGAGTCATGTCTGTAATGGCTGATTTGATCATAGACATAAATACTACTAGTACTACTACTACGAACAACAACAACAACAAACAAACAACAAGTTGATGTACCTTTATACAGCAGGCCTATGTGCCTCTGAGCCAAGTATAGGAAGGCCAGAACACACCCGAACCCCCACACATCAATTACGGCGGTGAGGGCTGAGTGAGCAAAACGTCAGGAGCTCTGAGGAGGAAAGTCCACAGACCAGGGTAAGAAATCAGTCTGCAGTCTCTGAGACAGCACAGGAGAGTCTATTAACAGTCAAACTCTCTTGAGCTGTGCAGCATGACCCAACCTGTATCCACAAGGCTGAATTATTTGACCACACTGGACTTTGGGGCAGGAATAGAGACCTCAAAGTCAATCAGCTTTACCCTGAGAGGCTGCAGGTCTTGTCTGACCAGCATGATGTTGTTTGGTTTGATGTCAGTGTGCAGGATTCCCAGACTCTTTGAGGCATCAAGAAGGACCAACAGCTGTAGGATTAAAAAAATGACAAACTCTGGGTTTAGTTTTCCTGAGCACAAGAAATAAATGATGACATGAAGAGGGCCGAGTGTGTGAAATGTGTGGCTGCACATGTGAAATGATGATGACCCTGAAATAAACTCCGGCTGTCACTCCTGAGACAAAAAGCATTTCCACCACAAAGTACCTGGAAGTTTGAGTTCAGTCAGGACCTCAGAATTATTGTCATACAATAGTTATATTTGGATGTATGGCCCTGGTCTAAAACTCCCTGCCCCTCCATCAAAGTCTGCAGTGTTTATTTTATCAATGAAATGACAGTATGTCCAGAGAAGCACCTTTTCAGACCACAAAAACCGCTGAAACAACTTACTGTTGTCATAAGCCAAAGATAACGTGAGGATAACATTCTGAGTGTGAGCTGACACGTTGATGGGTTTAGATCAGTTTTTGATTCCTGAGACTCCTGGGAGTGGACACTGATCACCCCTGGGGGCAGGTGGAGAGCAGAGCCCCACTCTCGAGGATGAGGAGCATCCCAAACTCACCTGTGCAGGTGAAGCTGTCACTGTGGCTGTGGGTTTGTGAAGCTCCTCACATGTTTTAAGGAGCTCTCAGTACCTACTCATCTGCGTGTGACTACATCAGGACAATCAATAAAGAGATGCTGAAAGTTCAGAGTGAAGCTACAGACTTCAGAAGTGCAACTCAGCATTTTAATGTTTCAGATATAATTAGTCATCACTTCAAACTATCTGAGCTGTCATTCAATAAAATAGACGAGATCTACTTTGATTAAATGTTCTGTGGGAACCAAATAATTGACTTTCTGACTCTAGTTGATCATGAAGCTTTTTTAATACTGAATTTATTGCAGGTATTTACATGGAACATTCTCAGTTTTGCTCCATTACTTTGCTCTCCTGCTCTTGAGTAAAACTCCGTTTCTACCATATGATCCAATGTTGCCCTGTGATAACTTGTTTTACAGTAATTGCATCTTGACATCATTGTAAATGAGAAAAACCTCAATGATTTTAAAAGTCACACAGCAAGTTGTCAGCAATGAAAGCCCAAAATAATGACTGCATCTCTCCATCTTTGGATGAGCTGCTTTGACAAATTCTGCTGCTTTGCCACACGGTCTATAATGTAATATGAATGATGATTACAAGACATTTTCGTGCAAGAGTAATAGACGCTGTGTTTCATCCCACCTACCACTCAGTGAAGTCCCTTATTTTATGCAAACTAGTAATGAAATGTGGACCCTGAAAAAAAGCCCCATTGAGCCTGATTCCAGTTGAGCAGAGCCTGAGGCTGCTCATGCTTCATTTAAGCTACATCAGGTGATGGAGGATGATGTCAAAGAGGGGTGTGCTGTGCCTGTCTGTGTATATGAAGGGTAGTAATTCAGGCATCGCACAGGAAAGAAGAAAAAAAAGGTGAAGGAAAAGAAGATGACAGAAACGGGACAGCTGTTTGCTTATATCACCTTTGAGTTTGTGTCCAGTCCAGAGTAAACAGACTGCTCACAACATAATGCAACAAACATGCTTGTACCTATCTGTCAGCGTGGACCACATCCAAAAAATGCAGTAAGTAGTCTTAAGATAGAGTACTTGAGATAAATTTTGGGTCTTTAAATTGTCCGGAGACTGTAAACTGTCATCCTGTGTCCTCTGGAAATCTCAGTGGTGAAATAAATAGTAAATAAAGCAGCAATTACCTTTCCAGGACAGTTTAAGCGTTTGGTTTTATTGTATCTGTGAGGCTGCTGTTACCACTCTGCAACTCCACTTGTATCTGAACTAATTAGTTAATGACTCTTTTACACTTAGACTCTACACTATTGCACCGAAACTAAAAACATTAAACTGTTCACAGAATCAATGTCAGGTAAAATAAGGAGGCAAGAAACTTTACAGCCACACTTCCTGTATAGTGGGAGATTTGGCAGATTTGGCCTTTAGGTTCACCTCTTATATCCAGATTCAATTATTGTGACCACAGCCATGTTCATTTTTTTTTTTTTTTTTTTTACAGGTTGTAATTATGTTTATTTCTGCACTATTAAACTGGTTTATTTGGCTTAGTGTGTAGGTGGCTTCAAGTGCCTCTGCAGCCAGCCTCAAGTGGACACTCCAGGAACTCCAGTTTTCAGCACTTACACATCAGCTTCAATTCTCAAGACTGGAGCTTGCCACTTGACCTTAACACACCAACAAGAATCACTTACATTCCCCACCACATTTGTTCTATTTCCTGCTGAGACATACACCAGATGGCCACTGGGAGATCTCTAAACAGTGAAGTCTTAATGTGCATTATTATCACAGTGCACATAAGAAGCTGAAGTCATGCAAAGATCAGAGGGTACCCTGACACAGAGTGAAAAAAAACCCTCAGTATTTGAATTTCTATGATGTGGCTTTAAATGGAAATTGAAGATAAAAACACGTATGTGGAAATCTTGTGTTTTAAGTTTCATTCACTTTTTTTGTTGTGACCCGGAAGTTGTGATTTGGAGCAAGACTTTCCATATACATCTGATGCCTTTAAGCTATCTTAGAACAATCAAAGGGATAACTAAGAGGCTGTTAGTCAAAAACACCGTAACAAAAAAACCCCACTGCATCCACCTATTTCTCCCATGTACAGCTCAGGAGGAGGAACAAAAAGCTCATTGGGAGGAAAAGGGGCTTGTGGGGTAGGCGCAGTGTCAGGTGGGGGTGCTGTACTCACTGAGGGAGCCTGAGGAGTGAACCCCTGGAGGGAGGTTGGAGGTTAA
The DNA here is from genome assembly GCA_962446985.1 of Xyrichtys novacula. Taxonomy (NCBI): domain Eukaryota; kingdom Metazoa; phylum Chordata; class Actinopteri; order Labriformes; family Labridae; genus Xyrichtys; species Xyrichtys novacula. Next base: position 13,797,100 of record OY660871.1, read on the forward strand.
AATCCCGTTTGTCAAATATTTGGGTTAATACGGTCACAGTGAAGACTGAACTTGGATTTGGGTGATGGAGACTTCCCTCATACGGATAAGAAACGACAAAGAAAAACTGTCTAATCTGTTCTTTCTGTATGATTAAATTGTATGCTTTACAACATAAAGTGTATTCATTTTGTATTGTCAGGGACCTCGTCACAACTCTCTGTTTGTATACCAGGTTAATCTTTCCCCCAACATCCCGGAGGCATTTTCTGAATATTCAGTTCCTCTGAGGTATTTCTTTTGACCACCTGTTGGGTAATAAATGTGTACTAAAACAGCATCTGTCAACTTCAGTAGGTGAGAAAAGATAAGTGTTCACAAATTCAGAGTGACAGCTCGAGGTTTTCCAATAGCTGAGTCATGTTTTAACGGTCTTAATTGCCCTGCTTGTCATCTTGCTCAGGTCTTTTCTTCCTCCTAGCTGCTCATTCGACAGGCTGACCGGTGGGAGATAAAGGGACCTAATGGTCTGTCTGAATGACTGAGTGAAAGGAGGAACATTAAACATGGAGCTGTCTGTCAAGATGGTATCAGCTTCCCACTGAGATGAAAATGTCATCACTCCAAGGATCCTTGTCATTGTCGACTGGAAATGATCTAGAACAGTTACTTATAGAAAGAAAAAAAATATATATAGAAGTTTGCTGCGGTGACTGAGAGATGTGACCTCCTGTTGAGTCTGAGAACAGATTACAACAATCATACAACCATCATACAACATACATACTGTCCACAACACAATAAAGCACCTTAGAGGTCATCTCTGCAATATCTTGATACAACTTTTATTTGGGTTTAGAGTTAGACTACCCCCTCTAGTGTTCAAATGTGAAGTGTAGTTAACATAAGTCACATGAAAGAGAGTGATGGGTCCAAATCTCAATACGCTGATCTCTGACAAGGCAAATAGACAAATAAACTGGTGTTTTGACCTGATTTTGTTTACTGGCCCTGGTGGCCCTACAGCTGCCCGGCCTTTTGGGAAATGTTCCAATTCTCCTGATTAGCCACTCCAGGCCTGCCATAATCCAACTCAGGTCCATCCCCTGGTCCAGGCAATATTCCAAATGAGACGTTTACATGCAGAACAGAGGGTCGAGCTGTGGAAATATTACTGCTGACATGTTAATCAGCTCAGAATGAACCAGCGATACAGCAGCAGTAGAAACCGTAACAGCAAGACGTATCCTTTCAAATTGAACACACGCAGATGTGGATGTAATAATCCACCGAGGAGCATTTTCTGTCCGTCACAGTCACTACAGGCAAATGCCAGGGCTCTTACTTATTCTTAGCTATTAAAAGTTAGAATTTATTCTGGTTATTTCAATCAGGCAAAGGTGTTTACATGACTCATTCACCGTCATGGTGCCGCTATCATTTTAATACAGGAATATGTTGTTCATGCAAACGTAATGAGTGAGCCACACGTCTACAGACCTCCCTGCGGCATTTTGAAATTAAATGACGAACAGGAGTGTCCAGTCCCAGTTAATGTGAGCAGAAATGACAGGAATATGCCTTAGAGGGGAGCAACATATTCTGCAGTTAAAGGTTTGAATTGAATTCAATTTGATCACAGGCGTATACAATCAATATAATTTAATGTAATCACTTACATTTTACAGGACGGAAGAAATACAATTTTCTGAAATGTGCATATGCACGTTTCACAAAAAAAAAAAAAAAGCCGTGAGTAGAAAACTGAGGAAAAGCTTTTTTTATTTGCGTGAGTTTATATAAAATTTAGTAGTTTTGTATAGATTATACAGCAGCAGATAAAATATGCAGCTTTTGATACAACCTTTACTGGTTTTAAAAGACATCTCACGACCCTCCACTTGATGTCTTGTGACCCCCCAGAGGAATCTCAACCCCCACTTTGAAAACTGGAGTTGCAATTTAAATAAAGACAATACTGTAAAGTATTTTTATGTTTGTTTTATTCCTCAACCTTTCCAGAGCTTTTAAAACTTTGATGTTAAACATCAATGAGGTCACACCGGGTATTTAAAGGTCTAGAATATAAAACACAAGAGTTTAAGCTCCTATGAGGAACTTTTGATTTGGGTCAATTATGGCGCCCCCTGTGGACAAAGCAGTGCTTATTGATGAAACGCCTTGAACATTGTGAGGCATCAAAGGCACTGCTTTGAGCTGTTTCAGATCGAACCTCTCTGAGGGATCTTTCTCTGTTCACATGGGCCAGTTTTCTTCCACAGTTGCCCCTCTGATGTGTGGGGTCCCCCAAGGGTCAGTTCTGGGTCCACTACTATTCTCCCTCTTTATGCTACCCTTGGGGTCAATTTTTAGAAAGCATGGTGTTTCTTTTCACTGTTTTGCTGATGATGTGCAGGTGTATTTGCCTGTTAAGGTCCCGACCGAAGACTCTTTGCAGGTTGTGCTTGTGCTGCATGAGTGATGTAAAGACATGGATAGAGCTAAATTTTTTAAAAGTAAATGAAAACAAAACAGAGGTCATCCTGTTTGGTTGCCCTGATCTGGTTCAGGTCCTTGCCAGCTCCCTTGGCTCACTGGCACCTTACATAGGGTCCCATGCCAGGAATCTTGGTTTTATTATCGATGGTGATTTTAAACTTGAAAAACAGGTCAGCGCAGTGGTCAAATCTAGCTTTTATCAGCTAAGGCTTCTCGCCAAAGTTAAATCCTATTTAAGCCAGAAGGACCTTGAAAAATGTATCCATGCTTTTATCACATCTCGTTTAGATTACTGTAATTCCCTGTATGTCGGCATTGGCAAGTCAGAGCTCAACCGCTTGCAGCTGATTCAAAATGCTGCAGCTCATCTCCAAACTGGGACCAAGAAACGGGAGCACATAACTCCAGTGCTTGCCTCTCTTCACTGGCTCCCTCTTAGGTACAGGATCGATTTTAAGATTCTTTCATTTGTTTTTAAGTCTCTGAATGGGCTGGCCCTGGAATATCTGTCTGACCTTGTTAAACTGCGCCAGCCCTCCAGAGCCCTGAGGTCAGCTAATCAGGTGGTTTTACACGTTCCTTGATCCTTTTTAAAATCTAGAGGAGATCGAGCATTTTCTGTCGTGGCTCCCACTTTGTGGAACGCTTTACCCCTGACAGTGCCCACTGCTTACAGCCTTTCCACTTTTAAAACACTTCTGAAAACGTACCTGTTCACTTTAGCTTTTGGGGAAGTACAGCTACTTTTATTTATTTGCTATGTTTATCTGTATTGTTGTTTTATGTTTTTATATGTTTTATGCTTTTATGGTTTTTATTGTTTTTACTGTCTCTGGCTATTTTACTGTAAAGCACTTTGGTTGGCTTGTTGCACATGATCTTGTTTGTGTTTGGATATTAGAAAAAGGCGTCACTCATTATAATAACTTCCAAAACTCCACACAGAAGTTTTAAGTTACTTAGTTAGCAAGTTCTAAATGACAAACCGAAACTTGTCCTCTATTGAAAACAAGCTTTTTCAGACTATCAGGGTTTGTTTTTGTCTTATTATGGGGACATTTGTCAGATTGAGACTCAAATGTGATTCAGCAGGATGTAGAAGATATAGAAATTAAGCCAGCATTTCCTCAGTGCCACAAAATACTGTAACTGCAAACAACACAACACAACACCTGGTCTTCCTGATGCTGTTTTTTGACTGCCAATTCTTTCCTCATGATGTGTGCACAACTATCCTAATGAAATAAAACGCAGCCCCAAATTCAAGTGCTTTTCACAACTGTGGACGCCTGTGTCATTAGAGTTGTGACACCCAGCCCAATTCAAAAGACAACCTGGGCTCCATCTTACTCGTATTAGTGCATCAATGTTCCCTGTGTTTCAGAGGAAAAGTGCCTTTGGCCTAACCAGCAGGAAATCTGATGTTATCAGTGAGCTACAAACAGTATGGCTTTGGGGGACATATATTGGAAGTTGAACAGAGAGAGAGATATTGTATCAAACAGTTTTTATTTCAGGTCAGTGAAAATGCCTGTGGATGTTTATGTTACAGCTGTTCTGGCCTCGGTGGTGCTCTGTCACAGGATGTTCTATATGGATGTAACTCCAGGTTGCTTAAACAAACACACTGGTACAAGGTATAGGGTTGGTCAGGGCACAAACAGACAGCAGCTGACAGTGGAGATATAACACCAGAATCATGATGTGATGGTGGCAACATTTTTCTATCGAACATTAGACTACTGACCAGAACCAGGAGAAGAGAGTTTCTCTCCCCTAAATTAACCTCTCTACACTGGCTTCCAATGAACTTTAGAGTAGAATCTAAAACTCATCTTCTGACATACAAAGCTCTTCAAAATTAAATTACAACATTTTGTTGCATTGATGTTACATCGTTCTCATTTTAAGGATTTTTTGATTTATTTTAAATAGAGATGACTGACAGAAATTTCTCCTTATAGTCTGAGCGAGAACTTTGGTCCTCTCAGCCACTGTTATCAGAGTAATCTGACAGAGCTCAGTTTTAAAAGTTAGGTTAAAGCTGTTTCTTTCATCTTAACACCTAGATACTAGGTTACTTGTTATTGTGTGAGAGTCCACTGAAGGAATAAAAAAGCTCTTTTTTTATAGAGATTTATATCCAAGTGTTTAGGTCATTAAACCATCAGATGAGCACCTGTGAAGAGACTCTGCATCAGTGTCTGAAGAGCAGCGTTTAACTTTGTGAAGTTGCAGTACCTCTTTTGACCACGGGGTGGTGGTAGTGATCTGCAGAAAGCAGCCAGTCCTTACTAATGACCACATTGAGACATGATTATGTGGGAGGAAAAGAGGAAAGGGGAGGTGTGTGGATCAATTGAAGCATCTGTTAGTGGTAAACCTGAGTGCATTATCCACGGCTGCTGGATTATACCGAGGCTTTTTCTTTTGTTAGTTCATGGACTGAAATTATGCTCGCCTCTCCTTGTAAATCCCACTAATTTATCTGTGGACTGTGTTCTCAGACTGGGTTTGTTTAAGGCGCAGTTCACTGATGTCATTTTCTACAGTGTATAAACCACTATATTCAAATGTTTCTAAACATGCAGAAATAATCATTAATTGCCTTTAAATGATGCTTCTCTTTTGAAGCAGATTTTGAGATACAGAACCTCTGGTATACAGATGTAAAGGCTCTCACCTCTCCTTCACTTGTGTTTATGTTGCACTTGTGTTTTCTTTGCAGGGTGGTGTTTTTATTTGCAGACACTTCATGCCAAGTTTCCCCTCTTGCAGACATTTGTGTCTCTTGTAGTTATTTTGTGACTTGATTGTCCATATTGTGTGTTTTTACCTTGTAGTGGGGTGTGCATTTGAACAGCATTCGATTATGAAAGACATGAATGTGTCTGCAAATACAGAGAGATCAGCACATACTGGTGTCTTTCTATGCAGTTCTGTTAACAAGTGGACACACACACACAGAGACAGATCACAACAAACAGCAACTCATCCATTTAATCCTCTGTATTACAAAGCTGCACACACAGAGTATAAAAATACACAAAAATCAAAGAGTTTTCCTCAGTTCTCAGTGTTCTGTGATAAAGTGCGTATACTCTAATACTGAAAAGAGCAGCTAAGCCTATCGCTCTAAATACATTCATACACACAGCCTGAACTTTGCATGCTGTACTTTATTAAGTTTTGCCCTTAATAGAAGTTACCATGCACTTTTTAACAAGCTTATTTCATGTTTCATGCAGGAAGTCCCAAACGTACAATTTTAAAATGGACAGTTACAAACTGTGAGCTGCCTCTGGGGTCAACTGGTTACGTTGTTTCAGGCCTGATACCAAGACTGCTTAGTAGTTTCTGAGACTGATAACCAATATTTGGTAGTCTTTTGCAAATGTTTAATCAAAACTGAAATATTCAACATCACAGTGGTGGACATGGTTGTGTGATGACCAGCCAATCAGGTGTAGTGTAGTGGGCAGGACATTAGGTAATTCTTGCCCATTAGCAGCGCAAGAAAACAGACCCAGAGAGAAAGACACACAGCAGCAGAGACACTATTGGATTAATACATTTTATTAGACATCCATAAAACAAAAGATCAATACATATACTCAGGTATATGCCCGATATCAGCCTTAAAATTTGGCCAAAGCTGATAATTGATCTAAACCCACCAGAACTTGGATTTGTCAGCTATTTAACAAATACAGATCAACTGGCTGAAATACTTTGATACTCCTTTTGCGTTTGTGTCTTTGTGGTCACATCTGTTTTTCTTTTGGTTGCTTTTTCTGTTGTTTCACCGATGTTAAGTATTTCCATAGACCTGTGGTACCTCAGGCTCCTCAGTCTGTGTGTCACAAGCATGTCATGTAAGTATCAGCTAACACGTGTCAGCTGATGTTTGGCATGTTTTAAGCTTGAGGTCAAAGTGTTTTTTTTTTAATTTTTGTTCCAGCCCCCATCTGGATTCCTCTTTCCTCTCTCACTCCCATGTGTCTCAATAATTATTCCTCTCTGTTATTTCCCTCAGCAGGGCGTCTATTTTCTTTAGAAACTTTCTGTTTAACCAATTTCAATAGTGGATTTAAGCAGACTGTGGTTAAAATCCGTAGCACTCAGGAACAGCAGGCGCTCAGCACAGCGGGGGGATATGCACAGTAGAGACACCACTTTCAGATGCAAAACAAACATCTTCAGAGTTTGTCTGGCAAAATAAAAAAAAAAGCCAGAAAGACTGAAGAGAGACTGAGGATCATTGTGGATCCAGAACTCTCGTTCAGGTAAAGGTCCACAGAAGCCCCGGCTCACTGCTGTGCTCTGCAGATCGTGATACAAAAACATGAACGCACAGTTTGCAAAAGTCAGCTCCTTTGCTCTGTCTTATGGAACCGATCAACCTCAGGAGAGCTCTTTCAGTAAGGTGGAGTGATCTTAGTCTCTGAGACATCCTGCACAGGGACACAAAGCGAAGTCGGCAACAGGAATCAGAGATGAGAAAGAAGAAGGATGAAAGGTCCATAAGTTCCTAGAAATGCAATTAAAAAACTTGATTAATCGTTCTCCCAAATTCAGAAATTTTCACTTTGGTCTCTGATCTCCAAAAAACTGCTGCCAAATCAGGTTGACTCATTTACTCTTCATACAAACATCTACAGGTTTTAGTCATCTTACTGTGAAAACTTTACTAGCTATAAACCTTTTTGCATCAAACCAAAGTTTCTCAGAAATATTCTATATTCTTTGTGTATCTCTGCCATTTTTTTGGTAGATTATATTTTTTAGCGGTTCTAGGAAAGCTTAAGCATCAAAACCCTCCCCAGATGTCAGCAGGTAAGTCACTCTCAACTTTATATTTGGACACTAACTACCACAGAAATATCTTGGTTTCCATCTTTGCCTCGTGTGTATCATACCCTCACACTTACATGTAATGCTGCAAGTAGTTGTTCTCCAGGTCTAGAGATACAGAAAGTCACACAAAGAAAACCTCAATCTATTTCTAGTATCTTTAAAACTCTATTTCAAATGGGGGAAACTGCAGAGCCGACCCAAAGCTTGCCGGAGGGATCACATCCCCCACCTGACCGGGAAAAGCCATCAGATCCTGCAGGAGGAGCTGAAAAGTTTTACTGGGGAGAGCAAGATTATGGGGGGCTCTTGCTTAGACTGTGGCATCCAGAATCATACACTGGATAAGTGGTCGCAAATGGAGGGCTAGCAATAGTCTCTGTTCCCACCCTTCCACCTGCTCACCTGGAAGTCAAAGCCTGCTGCAGGGAGAGCACACCTCTCCTCTGTTTCATGAACGTACATGAGAAACCAAAGCAGGGAGACTCTTGAAACTTGCTTGAACTAACACTGGGCCCAGCTTCTGGTTGATGGAGTTTGTGTTCAAATCTAACATAAACATCTGTTGTACTTTTGTGTTCCTATGTTGTCCCGAGGATAGTATTTAACTGAACGGAGTTATTAAAAGAACCAGAGCTAAATTGAAAAAGTCTGAGAGAGAGCTCTTAGACTAAATCATTTCAGTTGTAACTGGACATAAAAAACACGAGTTTGACTATTTTACAGCTCTGTTAGTCTGAAGGGAGCTGTAGATTTAACTGATTATTCATTTGACACACTGTTAATAACTGCTTTGGCCTCAGGAGACAAACCTAAGGATGGATTTGTCTCTTTTTTTTTTGCAAGGATTTAAGGATAGCTGGCATGTGGAGTTAACCTACAGAATAGAAATGACAATATGATCCATTAACTTTCTGTTTAAAGCTGTTGGGGGATTTTTCTTATCTGAATCAAGGATGTTGTATTCAATAAAGACAGAGGGAGTTTTTTTTGAAACGACACTTTAGATTAGACTCCTTTAAGGCCCGATTTTGTTCATACACCAGATGGATTTTGCATTAATTACCTCAAGCTTCAACCTCTAATTATATTTCATGTAACTGTCTTGCAACTTCTCCTTTAATCAGCCCAGTTTTTTGTGATAAAAAGTGGAGAGTGTGTGGGTTTATGTGTGGAGGGTGTGCTGCCAGCTTGCTGAGGTCAGTAAAGGGGTGTAATAGAGGAACAGAAGCTTGATAATAGCTCAGCCCGAGACCTCCAGAGTCTGCAGCAGATTCCAAAATCCACAGTCATCAGCATGCACACCACGTGACACCTCCCTCTCTCTCAATCTTTCTCCCCTTCCTCCCCTTTCTCCTCCCTCCTCTCCCGCTGTGTGTCTCCCTCTCTCTACTTCTCCTCTGGCTCAGTGGTGTGTTTCCAAGAGATAAGACCCTTGCTCATTTCACACATGAGCAGAGTGGAGTTGGGTAAGGCTGTGTGAGTGAGCGTGTGTTCATTGTGTGTGTGTATACCTGTGTTTGCGTCTGCATGTGTGTGTGGGTGTGCGTCTAAGTTCGCACGCTTATGTATGCGTTGAAGGTTAGAGAAAAAGAGAGAAAGTACAGACTCTGACTCCAAGTTTTCTTCACTTGCTGCTTCTTTACTTCAGCTTTCTGAGGCGTTGACTCGTCTATCCTTCAGAGCTGTCTGATGGAGAGTAAAGCAACATGAATTTCACTGCTATAGTCTCAGATTTTACCGCATTTTGTTGTAATCTTAAACTAAATCACGGAACGGTTTCTGCTACAACATGAAAACAAAACTTTCCAGCTATGTTGCTGGGAGAAAAATGCTGTGTGGTGCGAGTCATTAGGCCAACCTGGCCTCAGAAGCAGGAGGGCATGCCCAGAAAAAGTCCAATTCAGCAGTCTCTGAATGGACCTGAAGTGTGCAGCACAAACTGGCCCCTTTAGAATCAGACAAGTTTTGTTCAGCAAAGTGAGGGAAAAACATTTCGGTTTAAGGCAACAACCACGCCAAAGTGAACAACAACTTCTCTGTGTTAATCCTAAAACTGTTTGACTGCCTCTGCTAAAAAGGATGCTGGATTCAAGCCTTTGTTTGAAGTCACTACAACGTGTTTCCATGTGTCTGTCTCCTGGCTGTCCTTGTCCAAAAAGCACAAACTCCAAAGACAGGCAAAGATAGAGTCGTCTCCATTTACAGATTTGTAAAACGTGTTTTCCTATGTCTTTCTGCCATGTGAGTGACAAAAGCATTTAGATAAATTCATGAAGGAATTGCACAATGTAGTGGCCAGAGCTGTCTTACTATGAGATGCAGGAAACTCGAATTAGTGCAACTGAGCTCACACCTCATCAAACTTCTTATTGTCAGTCTGACATACAAAAACTGCCTAAACCAAATAGTGAAATGGGCGAGCAGGCAGATTGGAGAGGCCCAGCTCTACCCACCATCCCTCTATAGTAAACGGCTAGAGATGATGGCTGGCTCCATCTTAAATGGTGGCTCCCACCCCCTGAATGCTGAGATTCAGCTGCTCCCATCAGGCAGGAGGCTCAAGGTACCAGCCTGTAAAACCAAACGGTACAAAAATAGTTTCATCCCATCAGCTATTGGGCACATTAACACGGGGAAGAAACCTTGAGAGCTGTTGGTTTTTTATTTGGTTTTACTGAGTTTTATTTCGTCTTATTTGATTCATTTTAATCTCTTACCCCCGAGCACTGTTGTCACTGTATATGTTTGTCCTGTTGCATGTACTGTGCTGTTTGTTCATCTACTGTCATACATGTGATTCACTGTAAACAAAATTTACCTGAGGGTACAAATAAAGTAACCTTTGACCTTTGCTTGGATAACATGGTCATGAATACAGCTCAATTAAAGTGAAACTGGCCTAAAGTTCTGCACATGCTCCACACAGGGCTCTGAGCCGGTGGTTAAAGATCATGGATTCATTGCTAGGAATCAGGTTGTAAACAAAACCTTGACGGATGAAGAAAGGATACAAGACGAAACTTTGCAACCAGACAGCACATAGCTGTAAAAGTGCCATCCCATCAGTCTAACACGTGTTACTGGCTGTTGTGATACTTCTGTCAATAATTCAATTCTTATCTGTGCATGCAATCATACTGACTCAGTCTGATTTAACTGGCAGTAAATGAAAACTGAGGTCTTGAGCAATAACAGTCTACAATAAGAAAAACCTATTATTGAATGGCTGTCAAGAACAAAGATAATACAACCTGTAAGACAAACGTGTCAATCATGACTTTTTGATTAGCGATTGGCAACACAGCCAGTGATGGCCACTCTGAGAGGAGGATGAGAAGCTGTTGTTATGATCTAACCCCTTTGGAAACAAGCAAATGTTTCCTAATCATTTTGTAGCTGCTACCTTCAGTGCAGTACTCACTTTATAAATGAGAAATATGAGATTCAAGAAGGAAAACGTTGTGATTACCTCACTCTGGATTTGTGAATGATCCAGTGACAGAGGCAGCTCCTGCTGTTAAATAGCACTGTGAATGGCACTTGAGGCCACACAATATTCACCACTACATTACAGAGATGGTTGTGACCACCTTTATATACTGTATAGACTTTATATACTATGGACAACTTGGTTCCACCTGCCGCCAGTATACGGATTTGAAGTCAAAAAGCTCTCGGTATTTCCGAGTTTTTTCTCCACTTCCTGAAACCAACATTGCGCAGTAGTGGTGTACGCATTCAACAAGAGGGTTGCTGTGATGATGCTCGGCTCAAACAGCGTATCCCCCGGGTGGGTTACGCAATCTTCGAACGCCCATAGGCTGTATCAAGTGTCAATCATAGAAAACATGAACCCCCTCATAACTTTTAAAAATGGAGCTGCACAGAAAAAAGAGGACTTGAGCACAAACCAGTCTTACAATCACTACACGTCAACATCGCAACCACGGATGAAAAAAATATATATTCTGTGTAATAAATTTCTAAAGTTTCTCCACAGCTCCATAGGGATTGCTGGAAGAGGTGGGATTTATGACCTATACTGCAGCCCGTCACTAGAGGGTGCTGTTCTTGCAGTTGCTTCACCCAGTCTATGGCCTTGACATGTTAGATTATTGACCACACTCCAGCACTTCTGTGATAACTTTAACCCTGGATTCCCATTACTTTAACACATTACATTTTGTTGCGTGTTTGGAATCAGAGCTACAATGAAGAAAACTTGTTTTGACTTTTTTCTTGGTTGTGCTGTTTTCACAATTAGAGAAGAGAGCATTTGTGGAGAAAACATCCACGAGTCCCACTTAAGAGTGGCACTGAGAACTGCAGATTAACCATCATTTCTCTTTTGTGCAGAAAATAAAGGAAATGCTGCTGGAAAATGAAGCCTTGTTTGACATTGAATCAAAGAAAAACAGTAAAATTAGGCATACTTTAAGTGCTGCAAATCATGACTAAAATCAAATGGACCTTACTTTCAGAATAAATTAAACAAAAAAGTAGAGCAGTCTTGGACTTTTAGTCATCCTCTGCGCTGGAAATATTAAATTTTGACCGCTTTGGTAATGATTTATCCAGAGGAAAAAAAGCAAATCTCTTCTTTGTTCTCAAAAGCAATCAGCCACCAGGGTTAAGCATAAATTCTTACTCAATCAAGAGAATCACATTAATAAAAGAAAAAGAGTGCAAAGTTTTATCTGTTTAAGGACAGCCTCCTCACCTGTATAATGCAACTTCTGCTTCTGAATGTCTCAGCAGGTTTTCTTCATGTCAGGGCTCAAAGTTGAAACTGTGATCCTCATATAAGACTGCAGGCTCTCATCTGTTAGGCGGAAATGACTTCAAATTTATGGGTGAGAAAATCTGCTCCCACAAATACATTGATTAAAAAAAAGACAGGAGAGAACCTGTTGGTTTATGCATTTCTTCTTAGCCTTATGATTGTCAGACAAAAGTCTTCAAGCAAAACTCTGTCAGGTTTTGGGAGGTTTTCAGTTTTCTTTATCAGTGGGTTTGAATGTGAGTTAAGCTTTAACGCGGGGTCATCTTTGCACCTTTTAGGATTTGATCCACATTCAAGCTGATAAATATTTGAACACAGTAATTTGGTTTCAAGGTTGCACATGTTGACAGACTAGTTATGAAAATAATAATAAACAAAAACCAACAAATTCAGTGTCTTGGCTTAGCCACGGACCAAAAGAGCTGATCGCTGATCTGGGGAAACAGGTTCTGCAGCTAGACTTCAGTTTAACTTAGTAAGACCAAAGCCCAAGTGACCTCAAGTTGATATTAATTTTGATTTTTTTTCCCCCTATAAACTTTATCAGACAGTCTATTATTGTGTGTGCACTCATTTAATTAACACGACTACACTCCAAGTATAATGTTACTTCATTGAATCCATTTGACTCAGCAGCAGCAGAACTGATAAGGTTTTAATGGCGCCTGGTCTTGATCTCCATCCTTCGTTGTGGGACATCATGCACTGATAAAGGGGTCTGAGAAAGATTGTCTCTCCAGCATGAAGGGGTTGTTTGATGAATACAAGAGTGCGATGCTCTCGTATGAGATCAGATCAGTCCCCCATTAACCCTGTCAAGATGCTGAAAGTCAAGGTTCATAGCTAGGGGCAGCAGAGAGGACTGCTGGAGCTGAGAGAGTTTTATGGAGGAGAAGAAAACAGAGACCAGGGTGTCTAAACTCAGACTAGTATGTGCCTCTGTGGTTCACGTGCCTTTGTAGTCTGGCAAGATGCAATATTACAACAAGTGGGGAGTTTTTCTCCATTTAAAGTTTGCACTAACATAAAGACTTTCTGCTCTGTGGAGTTTCATTTCCTTTAGCTTCCCTCTGCTTTAATTCCTTTTTTCACAATCCCTTGAACAAAGTATTAGGATAACCTGCCCTGTTACTTCTGGGTAATTCAGAGCTGTGGTGAAAAATGACTTACACTTTACAGTAAATCGCTCTCATCAGGGACTGTGAGAGGACACAGAGGCAACACCTGCAGAAAATGAATGTTCAAATACAAGCTAATGATGAGTTTCCTCTGTCCACAGAGGAGCCTCTTTGTCTCTGCTGCTCAGGCTTCTCTCTGAGAGGAGTTTGGCTGCAGGACAGCGCTCACAGCACCGTTCATTTGCCCAGACAGTCGAGTCCCTGGGGAGCAGAGAGGAGGCGTCTCTGCTGAGGAGCTTTCAGACAGATTTGAGTGGTCTGCTTGGCCTGTGCTACAGTTAGCTGTCTCATTCTTGGCTTGCCTGTGTTGGGCTGCATTGACCCAGGCTGTCAAAGCTGGCAGAGGTGTTTGGAAAATGCCTGCCTGATTACCAGCATGCTGTGGCTTCATTTATTTCAGAATCAGGTGACTTCTGTACTTGTAATACAGTAAGCTTTGCATCCCCCTTACAAATATTTTTAAATGACATTAAAATTGTGACAATACAAACACAGAGACACAGATTAAAGGCATCAAATCTTCATTCAGAACCTGTTTAACAATCCATTAAAAGCGTGCAACTTCCTCGGAGTGTCAGAATCTTTGAAGACAGCTTAAATGAGTAAGATCTTTAGAGTGGTTTTATTAAATTAAGAGGTATGATCAGAGGTGAGTCAAAGACCAAACTTTAGACCCTCAAACTAATCTATGTTGCAACAGTTTCATCATCTCTTAATCAGAACTGTTTACAGCCCAAGAATCAAATTTGGCTCAAAAATGCCAACATTTAGGTTTTCTCAGTTAAGTCGAGCTTCTATTATATCTGGACTGGATGGTTTAGCAGGACTATTGTCCTTGTCCTAGCTTATATGCACTGGGAAAGACTTGAATTATTGACAGAAGCATGTTTGCCTCCACTACAGCAGGTGGCGACATGTCTACTTTCAGCTTGTTACTATCTGCTTGTCTCCCAGTTGACCTTATATATACAGGATGTGTGATAATCTTTTACAGCTCTGTAGCTCCTGTAGTTGGGAAAGTAAACACACTCCAGTACCCAAAGCCTTACACCAGGTGGGTGATAGTGGTGAGTAACGCAGACCCATAACTGGCCAAAGCTACACTTAGCTGTGGTTGGGCTACTCTGGCATCAGAAACTTTATCTCATATCTTTGTAAAGTCTTGTTTTACTACAGTCAACATGAGGGCATGGTCTTCAGATACACCTAGATGGATGGTATTTGATGGTATTCTAACTCATAATTTCAGAGATTTGTCCTCATCTTTCTCTCAGAGGACTTGGGCTGGACTGTGAACACCACCAACATCATCAACAAATCCCAGCAGCGTCTCTTCTTCCTGAGAAAGCTGAGCAAGATCTCCCTCCAACCCTGCTGCGCCAGCTGCACTACAGCAGAAAAGAAACCGGTGCAGTGGGTCATCCAGTCGGCTCAGTGGATCATGGACTCCACGATCCCACACCTGGAAGAGATCTACTCGAACTGTCTTCTCCAACATGCCACAGAGATCCAGAATGATCCCACCCACCCAGGACACTCTCTGTTCACCAGCTTCCCCTTAGGCAGTCTAAGAGCCATATGAGTCAGCACAAACAGACTCAAACGCAACTTTTTTTTCTCTATGGCTGTGAAAAGACTGCTGCAAAGCCCATAATTATCCCACTCTGCAATAATTTGGACAATTACAATAACTGCTACCTGCACCACATGTTCAATACATACTTACTGTTTTTTTACTGTACATATTTATTGTTATATTTATGACAAATATTTCTTTGCACACATATGTCTCAATACTTTGAGTATATTTTTTATACATTTTATATTTTTACATAACTATTTTTTAAAAACATTTGATGACAGTAGCTGCTACAAAAGGAGCACTGCTAAACAAGGTTTCGTTGTATTGTGAAGTGCAATAACAATAAAGCTTCTTCTTCTTCTTCTTCTTCTTCTTCTTCTTCTTCTTCTTCTTCTTCTTCTTCTTCTTCTTCTTCTTCTTCTTCTTCTTCTTCTTCTTCTTCTTCTTCTTCAGTCAGTAGTAGACAGTAAGGTGCCTGACTATGTTCCTCTAAGAGTCAAGAGTCTTGACTTGCTGCATTTATTGTTTGCAGGTGTTTTTTTGCTTTACATTGATTTTGTATTTATGGTGCAGGAGCTGTTGATGCATTTTTGTTTTTCTATCACTTTATTTCATTTGTAGTGATTCTTGCTGTTGCATTTACTGTGGCGATCCTGTACACACCACACGCAGCATGTTTCTCCCACTGAAGACTGATATTCAAAAAGTACATGCTTCATTTTTCCATCAATTCAACATTCATGCATGTCTTAAATGAGTCATTACTCACATTAGTCTTTTCTTTTTATCACACATTTTAAAAAATAGTGTATTATTTTTATTATTTAATAAAGTTTGTATAAGGAATCCTCTGCAAAGTACATATGCCTTATTGTTTTGAGGCCAAACTGGTGATCTGCTCACATCCTACTTGTGATGTTTTTTTCTTTAGCACATAGCTGGATAATTTGAGAAAAGGCTTTCTTTTTCTTTTGCTGAAAATAAAAATATTTGTATAGAGACAATACTCCTGACATGATCGCAAGCAAATAAGGAACAGGTATGAAAAGGTGTGTACAGGGAAAGCTAAATTTAGACTGAGAATAAAAACCCAGTCCTTTGCACAGTCCTTTAGGTTAATGCTTCCAGATAATGCAGCACTGCCCACAGTCTGAACCCTGAGCTTAGGTAACACAGCGGCTCGGCTCTGCACACCCTATCTTCTGAGGTGGACACCCAGTTTAAGGCTCATTTGTATGCCACATAAATGTGATCCGAGTGTGAGCCTCAAAGTGGAGCTGCAAGTGGAATCATCTCTGGTGGGTGGACATCGTGTCACACTTAGACACTTTCCTGACAAACACAGACTTGTCTCACTCAGAGCTGAAGCAAAACATAGCAGCTCATTCATCAGTCTTATTAAGAGGCTCCTATGTACTTATTACAGGACTTTCACTCTGAGGCCTGTCTCCTCTGAGCTTAAGAGGAAGAATTCAGAGCTTATCACTGCCATTGTACACCTATAGTGAGTTATATATAAAACCTGTGTTAAGTGCTAAATAATTTAACTTTAATAACTTTCAGCAGCTCTGTGCCAACTTCCTTCCTCTGCAAAGAACACTTTATATATGTCGCCTGCCATGCATTCATACAGTGAATTGTATAATTTATGCACCTATTCAATGTATAAAAGGACAGTTTCAATTACTATGAAATGGCACCTTGAAGATCTATTATTTAAACTGGGTTCATAGATTTGCCCCAATCCCAGAAATTTAGGGAGCTTTGGTTTTTAGTTTAAGGGTCTGGACAATGAAAAATTGAAAATTTTGATTGTTAAATCAGCGTATTAAAATGGCAGACGATTATAGAAAAGAGAGCATTTATATGGAGCTAAAAACACAACTTTATTTTTCTTTAACCTCCCTTTTTGAAAAAAATGGGTTGAACAAGGATGAAGCGTCACACATCTGTCCCATGTTTTGTCGCTCCTGTCTTAACTCTTTTGAAACGTCTTGCTTGCAACAACTTCAAAAATGAGCACTAATTTTTCCATCAAACAATATTTTCTCCCGGTTTCAAGATCTGATATGTTGTCTTTAAATCAGTCTTCATTTTATATAGGGTTTCCAGGATTTTCTTTTTTTTTAATACATTTACTTTACATGGAGTCCCTGTGTCTATAGGATTCGTAAATGTGCACGTATTACAGCTTGAGACGTGCAGTTTTCCTACATTATGAGCTCCTGTCCTGGTTATTTACATTATATATTTTGATTTTTCTCTACTTCCAGGTCAGTGAGTCATGAGCAAGTGAGCAGAATATTCATGGCACATTTCCAGCTGCTGTCCTTTTACTATAAAGTCAGATTGTTCTACAACTTTATCAAAGAGCTATTTTAGACTGATGTAAAGGAAGAAGGATTTTCTGATACAGTGTGATGTGTTTTCGTTTAAACATGCATCAAACCTGTCACTGCGAATCTCTGCTTTTAGGCACTTCAGGGTTTGAGAGTTTGACAACAGTTTCCATTTACCTCAGGAGAAGCCCAGTGACAGCTCTATGCATTTTACATAAACAGATTCAGAGGAGAAATATCAGTTAATGCTTTTAAGGCTTTTTCTTTTGTTTCCAGAAAATTGCCCTCTCAGAAATTCCCTGTATGCGTCACCGAGGCATCAGCATTACAGAGCTGCAGTAATGGGGGCTGAGAGGATGTAATTAGAGTGGCAGTATATGAATTATGGAGGTATAAATCATGTTAGTGGACAGGCAATAATGCACACTAGTGAGGAGCCAACAAACAATGGCCTAATTACATGCCAATTACCTGGTTAATAATGCTTTTCCAGGGCCAGTCTGTTGACCTGTCGCTGAGATGACGCTCTCCATAATGAATCTGTTAACCAAGAATGAACACTCAACACAGGGGACTGCCAGAAACCAGAGGCTGAGGGTGTCTTTACCAGTAAAACAAATCAATCTGGAGAGAGGGCATATGCTTTCATCACAGAGTATCTCATCATGACATTGTTTTTCCTGAAAATCCAGAGAGCCCCTTCAATTATTATCAATGTGATTTAATTTCAATTAGTGAGCAGCTTCAGTGATCACTATTGTGATACCAGTTGAAGTTTTGAGGCACTATGGCTTAATCACTGATTCCTGTGAGCAGTAAGGACACTCCAGTGTATTGGTGTAACACCAGTTTTGGTCAGTGTTGATGGTTATCTGCAAATTATGTACTAATGGACCAGTGACAGCAGCTGATGTGTGTCTGTTGTGTCACATCAGTTTATAGCTGGCAAGCATGGATACCTGACTGATGGTTAAAGAGAAAGACTTTTATTGGACAGAGGAGTTGCCAATAAGTCTGAGTAAAACCTCTTGAGTCTACACTGACAGCCATACAAGTCAACTTTTTCATTCAGATGTCGTTGCTTTTTAATTTTTAATCTTTATCTAACCAGATTAGTCCAGTTGAGATTAAAAATCTCTTTCTTAAGGGAAACCTGGTCAAGACACAAGGCTGCAGACACAGAACCACAGTGCAGTCTATAAGAATTAAATGAACAGTAATCAGAGAAATGACTTCAGTCATTTGTGCAACATGGTTACCTAAAACCATTGACATTGTAAAAGCTGTTCTTCAAACTCATTTTAGATTAAAAACATATAAAGACACCAGCTCATTGAGTTTCAGTCATACAGTAATAACCTCAAGACTGAAGATGCAGAAAACCCAAAAAAACACTTTTATCGAATTCTGTAAAAGCTTTGGGGACAGATACATTTTGCAACATTTCACCCCAGATTATCAACATAAATAGTAAACAAAATGGGGCCTAGTACAGAACCCTGTGGCACACCTTTATAGATAATTAAATCAGAGCGCAGTCCATCATGCCTAATGCACTGAGACTGATCACTAAGATAACTTGAGTCCAATGGCCATAAATCTGTGTTTTAATAGCATTTTTCTAAACCCTGATTGATTTAATTTTAGAACCCTATATTTAATTTTAGCTGAACATTTTAGATTTAAGAACTTGGTGGGTAGTATTTTTGTATTAAAAAACCCTCTAATTAAGGGCAGCAGGGTTCAAATACCCTAACTCACAAATGTGAGGCAGCTGGATTGCCATATACAAAGCGAAGGTCAATGTTTCACAACCCTAAACATGGACTTAGTTTGATGCTCCCATTCACTGTGTTGCTTCTGTTTCAGTCTGTCAGCAAAAAGACTTGAACACAGAATGCAATCGAATGAAGTTTCCATAGAGTATGATTTAAACATTCAAAGACTATACCCTCTTTGTAACTTTCATTACATGGATAGAAACCATGAGTGCACTATAGTAACACCGCAAAAACTGCTCCCCCTCTCCTGGTCCCGCAGTTTTAACACTACCAATCACGTCCTTACCACCTTCTCTCTCCCAATGACTGCCCCGAACATGATGGCCTGATCCCGCCCCCTGGCTGGCCCCTGCGGCCGGAGGAAAAACTGCCTGCTTATTAATTCGTTTTTTAATTGAATTTCTCCCACCATTTCTCCGCTTAGTTAATCCCTACACTGGCCTGTGGGCAGATGATTGGCGTGTAATTACGGGCTGCTGGCATGTGTGCTTTCTCCGGGCTTTTCCTTCTGCTCACCACTACAGCAGCAAAGCCTTTTTGTTGATCTATCTCGGCTTTCTGCTCTGCACCTCCTCCTCTCCTCCCGTCTGTTTCTGTGCCCTATCTCCCCTCCTCTATCTCTTTCTCATTTCTTCCACTCCAATCTCAGTTCATCCTTCTCACTCTCCCCATATATCTGAGGAAATATCACACCCTGGAGGAAATGTAAAAAGTAGGAGCTGTGCAGGGTAAAAATGAAGCAGCATTTTTTGGGAGGATCAAGAGGAGAGGAATAGGCCCCCGTTTTCCATTTTGTAATCGTTTTCTCTGCTGGTCTATCAGGCGTGGCATCAGTCAGAGCAGGGGCCAACTTAAGCTTCTCCATTCTTTGAGGACACATGTTAATATAACAGCCAGCAGATAACAGTAATTACCTCTCAGTGGCTCCTGCTCCTCACTAGGGACACACAGCGAGAGAGGTCTGCCTCTTCTCAAGCCTGAACGTCCAAAAGATTAATTCTGTTTTTAATTAGAGCGCACCCTGAGTGATACACCAAACGTAGCCTCACCACCATGCTCCTCGCTCCTTTCCTCCTCTGCCTCCTGCCTCTCTGTCATCACTGTATTAGCATAAGTAATCAGGGGCTCCTGTTTGCATGCATGGTCTCCTGGTTTAAAGTGAATGTGGCGGTATCTTTTGATTCTTCTGTAGTTTCAGGCTGCCTGTCTTGTACAATTAAGATAAGGTGCAGAGCGGGTGGTTGATGGTGGGGGGCTGAAAGCCTGGAACCTCACTCTTAAAGCATTATCTTCACTTTTGTTGTAAACTCTCCAGAGCTCTGTGGGGATTTCGGAGGTGAGGAGTGGAGCTTTTTGCATGCCCGTGCTGAAGGGCCAGCCGTGCCACTGAAGATGAATGCTCAGTCGAATCATATCTTTGCGTTGATTTGAGCTCAGAACTAATTAAAACATGAGATTCGCAGGGACTTCATAAAAAAATGTGTCTATGAATGACAGCAAATGTGCAGACGTCAGCTGAAAACCAAGTTTGAAATATTTCAGTCAAACAGCATTATCATTTTCTGCAGAAATTAACCCATTTAGTCCTACATTAACCATTCACGTCTTCTGCTAACCTAGATGATAATAGTTTCATGCATTATGATATGAAGTGAAATATTAATTCAGCTGCAGGATCACTGGGGCCATTTACACCTGTGGCCTTTTGTGCATCCTCTCAGTCTCAGATTAGAACACTGCAGGGAGCACGATTGGGCCTTTCTGAATTTCCAGAGAAACACTAGACACGTCTGTACAGTTGAAAGTAAAAGCTAGAGGCTTTAGCTGTAGCTTCTGTTCTGTCCAACTGCTCAACTACGTCAACACATGACAAAAAAATCAACTTGTAGACTAAAGGTATACTTTGTCAAAAACATGTTTTTTTTCAGTCTCAGGTTTAATCCTAATGATAGACCACTGTTTGAAGAATGACGCTCAAGTCTGCTGGATGGGTTAGGGAGAGTTTATTCCCTCGATGTTTCCTCAGAGTGATCAGAATCAACTAGATGCTGTAACAATAACTCATCATTCAGAAACACGGCTCGTTGTCCTTTGACTAACTACAACACTCTGAAATGGCCAACGATTAGCCTCATAATGCTGTTTTGAGGGGGGAAAACCTATGTCTCAGCTATCTGCTCAGTCTTTTCAAAGTCCTGACACTTATAACAATGTGAATCTGAGGAGACAAAACAATAGGGACACTTAAACCACATGCTCCATGGTCCTCATTTTGGTACACACAGCTGGCTGCTCACTCTGAACCAAACCTACCACTTTATTCTCTAATATGATGACTTTAATCTTGTAATATTAAGACCCTCCCACAACTTCGTTTTGTGTAACCTTATGACTATATTTACTTATATTTGCTTTATTTTACTAACAATACTGTTGGAAATAAAGAAAGAAAATGGCTCAAACATCTGAATAATTTTGTTTCCCTAAAACTCTGCTGTACATAGTAGCTGTGCTCTAAGACAGTGATATTCAGGTATGATTTAAAGCCAGTGCAGTGATTTACACTCCAGAGTCATGTCCGAGGACCTGAAAATCACAGCTATCCAATATTGGTTTAGGTCTTGTCCCTTTCATTAAGAGATTTGTCCAGATCCTCTGAGTCTTTCAGCGATACTATGGACTGTAAATGATGGGATCTTCTAACTCTTCAATAATTTACGCTGAGATACAGTAGCTGTCTATGCAGTTTCTCACGGTGTTGAACCACTAACCATTTTTCCTTTGAGACACCCAGTACCCAGTCTCGTCACAGACATGTTGCTAGAGTCAACTTTGAAAAGAGCTTTTGTCTTTTCCAAACCTTTTTTTTTTTTTGGTAGTTTCAACATCGTCTTTGCATTATTTCAGTCAAATAAAGAGTCCAAATGATTTGAAAGTGTCCTTACTTTGTTTTTTGGAAATGAGCTTGTATTAATGCAGCCGAGGCTCATGATTTCCTTTTTTAATGGCTAAATGTGAACAATCTGTACTGAGTAAATAAAAGTGTGTTTGACAAGCAAACAGATGTGTGTGTAGTAATGTATATTTCAATGACATCTGTTTAAAACCTGACACACATTTTAATTTCTGCTAAATTCGTGCCAGCTGCTGTAACATTGATCATCTTTACAGAAAACTCTCCTGTCAGACAACTCCTCTCTGCAAACAAACAAAGCTTTGGGAATATAGAAAGGCAGAGATTAATTGGTGTAACCCTGTTCTCTACACACTGCCACTCCACAGCAACACAGCCCTTGTACTCTTCAACGTCACGTCTCCATCTCTCATCTACGATGACTCTACTTAGCAGGAATTACGTTGTCATGGCTGGAACAGCGGGGCTCATCGCCGAGAGATTACTTTGCGTTTCATGTGGATGTTTTATTTTTTTACAGCAGTGTGAGAGGGATGCTTATTAAATCAGTCTCCACAGGCGAGATGGAAGAAGAGAATTTGTGAATGGCTGTTCTGACAACATCATTTGCATTCTTTAATTAACTGGCTCTGTTAACCCCCACTTCCAACCCCACTGAAAACTCATACCACACACACACGCACGCACGCACGCACGCACGCACGCACGCACGCACGCACGCACGCACGCACGCACGCACGCACGCACACACACACACACTATCTCTCTCTCTTCAGTAGGGTCGCTGGTTAACATTTCTCCTAAGCTCTGTGTTGCTGTGGTGACAAGTCTTTATCACAGCCAACACAGTGAGAGAGGTGGGAGCAAAGCTGACGTCTGACGGGGGTGGCTCAAGTTTGGGGAGTTAAGACTTTATAAAATATTTTAAAAATTCTCGATGTCACAGGGGCCACAGGATGCTGTCATAGTACTCATATAGTGTTTCTAAGACTTCCGAGACGGCAAGTGAAGTAGGATCCAATATGGGAACTTGTTTTTACATTTAACGAAAAGTTTAAACCATAAGGCCACAAGGCTTTTCAATCAGGCCATAGTTGAAGAAACGATCAAGTAGACAGGGTTTATTATTGTCTAACATTAAAACACATCTGTTCCCTATACAGCAGAGGCACACTGTGGTGCATGAGCATTATGAAACCACCGATCACTGCCGACATTAGACAGACTCCCTTCATCTACACATCTGTCTGTGAATAGATGCGCTGACCCACAGAGGGGAGCTGCTCAGGATCTCTGTTTTGTGTCTTTATTTGTAATCTGCAGACAACCCTGGCTTCCCTCGCTTGATTTTTGGAGAAGTTGATCAAGTGTTTTTCAAATCGTTGCCTCTGAAGGTTATTCTTTTAAATCTTTTTGTCTTTCAATGTCCTTTTTCGGACCTTTGTAATGGGGCGCTCACACCGAGTGCAGGTTAAATCGTCTACTTGCTTAATTCGCGCAAAGCTAGACGCGTGAATGAATAGTATATACTCGCTTCATTTGCACGTTCCTGTTTATTCATTCCTGTTTATAGCTGTTCATGCTATTTCCAATGGTAATCCCTGCCAATTAAACCGTTGGGATCAAGTGATAGACAAAGGTTTTTTATAATTTACCAGGTAATTCGACCCCCTCACTCTCTTGCCTCTAGGCGAGCTCCTTTTTAGTCTGGTTTTGGTAATTGAAAGAAAAGGTGTCATAGGCACCCTCACACTGGCACAATTAGTTTGTCCTCCTTTTTAGAAACCATTGTACAATCGTCTATTTACATATGTCACTCGGCAACCTTCGTGCTGATTGGTTATTGCGATGCGAATACCTGCTCAGGTTTAGACATCTTCAGCTCCCGCCCAATTCGCGTCATTCGTGACACCAGAGTAGTACGAGCGTCTAATTGCATCTTTGCATCGACTTAACATGTAAATCATTTGCACGAATGATTTTACTCATGCTTGGTGTGTGGAGACAGTAATGTTTTTGTCAATGTTTTGTGAGAGGCACTTTGAATTTCCTTGTTGCCTTGAAATATGAAACAAAACTAAAGTTTGCCTTGCCTTTATTACTGCTACTCAAATAAGACTTGTTGGTTCTGTTTTTAGAGTTGGCAGAGACATAGTCCAGTCAAACTTTTAGCCTTTATGTTTATTTTTTAATGAGTGAAAGAACCATATAATCACCCTGACCAAAAATTCACACCCAATAGAAAATTAAAAGCATCCAACTCGGTGTGGAAAAACCTAAGGACTACATGTAAAAAACTTTGAAACTTTAAACTTTGCAGCTGAACCTCAGGTTGTTATCCGGTGTGTTCCGCTAAAGCTGCTCTGGCTGCAGACTTTTGATGCATTTTGAAAAACAGGATCTATATTGCATCATCCTTTCTGTAGCACTCATCTGCAGTTAAGCCACAGACAGCGTACATACCCTGCATTGTAAATTCTGGTGCTACTGGTAATCAGTGAGTATGAAGCTGCACTTTTTACAAGCTGTTGACATCAGTGAAAGCCTCCAAGAGACCGAGTCCACAGCTGTCAGCTCAGATGTGCTGCAACAGACTTTCCTCTGGTGTCACTGCAGACACTGAGCTCAACAATGTAAACTCTGACACTGCGACTGAGCTCACACACACACACACACACACACACACACACACACACACACACACACACACACACACACACACACACACACACTGAGCAATGTAATACAGTTGCTGCATAACCACATTAAGCCCAATCGAAATAAAAAAAAAAATTAGAGTGCAAACATAAACTAAAATAGATTTTCTGTCTTCTTGCCAAAACACCAAAAATATGACACGCTGTGCAGCAGGATTCTTTTTTCTGTGTAACTTGAAAGCCTTTTTTTTTTTCATCAGCAATACGGAAAGTGCCTCATCTCAAACTGTAATTATTCTGTATTCATTATGGTGCACTTATAAATGAGATCCAGATCTGAAGGGGACTTTTCTGGATAAATAAAAGTTAAATAAAAAATTAATAATAATAATTAAATTACCAGATATCTCATCAATGGTGGGAAAGAGTTAAAATGCATGATGGTTATCAGTGACTTGGTTGAGATTTATATCCTCTAAAAGTCTTCAGTGTTGGTCTGTTTTGGCATGCCTTGTGGTTTTTAAAGCACCTCAACACGGTTTCTGTCCTGATCTGGTTATCAGGTGTAGCCCCATGGCCTTCTGGCTCTGTTGGTGGACCATCCTGACAGATGGTCTCTTGGCGGTCCGAGGTGTCCTTTAAAGGTCGAGGTGTTGCAGCTCCTCCTGAGCTCCTTCCTGAGGAGAGTGTATATCTCTTTAAGCTCCCCTTTCCCCTCTGACAAATTAATCTTGGGGGATCGATCTGGAGTCTGCAACAACACAGCTCCCAGTTCACGGGGACATGCAAACTTTAAACCATACTAAAGTGGAGATTATATCAGGTGGGCGGTAAGGTGTTCTGTTTGACAAAGCAGTCGGGAGTCTGTGCAACCCTGTTAATCGATCAGCACAGTCGAAGAAAAGACCTGAGCAGTGTTGTGCTGAATTCTTTTGTGAGCTTAACAGCAGCAGGTTGAGGTGCAAATGAAAACCGGGCCAATGGGCCATTAAACAGAGACCAGAAGAGTGTCTCATGTAATGGCTATTGAACAGGCTGCTCCAAACGAGAGGTAATCAAAGCCCAGCGTAATTACACACTCCTCCATGCTCTTTCCAAAGCCGGGCCATTGTGCCCTGAGCTCTCTACATCTAATGACACAGGTAAAGGATCAAGCGGAGCTGAGGATGAAAAGTGGCAGAGCTGGGATGCAATTATGTACCAATTGCAAGGTGGTGTTCGCAATTTAGCCTCACGTCAAGGGCAAGAATGATAAATGCAAAAAAGAAGACAGAAAAACCAGTAGTGAGACTCAAAGAGGAGCACATGCACTGAAGTGAAGAGTACAAACCAATTCAGCTGATGTATTTGAACTCTAACACTCAGGACCTGTTGCTATTACACTGAAAAGACAATGGAGATTTCTTAGAAAGAGAAGTTTTCAGTGATTTTACGTGTTTGGTCAGCCAGTCCTCCAGCGACAATAATAATGCAGATGAAGCAAACTGACATGTCAGTACATAGAGAGCACTTAACACCATGTGAAGAAAACTGAACACATGCAGAGGGATGTGAGACCTTTAAGTTAAGAGGCTAACTGGTTGTGAAAACACAGAAGGCTTTACAGCTCTGTAGCTTTGATTCTTTGAGCTGAAATAAAGCTCCAGTCTGTTCTGCCTCGCTCATTTTCTTCTTCTTGTCTTAGTTAATTCCATACCTGTCACACAATACCAAGCTGTCTTGAACCAACATTACCTCTGCTCTGAAAGTCTCTGCAGGTTTTAAAAACCTGCTCTGAATGTTCATGTCTGCTAGTAAATGCACATCATATCATCCCTATTTGAGACATTTCAGCAAAAACAGCTGTACCCACAGCTTCATAAGTTAAAGGCAAAAAAATGTAGTTACCTTACTAGAAAATGACTCAAGTCAAAGTGAAAGTCTCCCATGAGAATTTTACTTTAAAAATTTATTTACTTTTTACTTTAATTTACTTTAAAAACTTTAAGTCGAAGTCTTAAAGTATATCACATTCTCTCCGCTTAAGTGTCAAAAGTACTCAAGTAAATGTCCTCCAAGTAAAAGTGAAAGTACAAATAACTGTATTTTTATCTTTTGCAAAATTCAAAATTCAATTTATGCCCAAATAATTACACATTTCAGGTGCGTGCAAGCAACAGCGTAGAAAAATAAATGGACACACACAGAGAGGGGCACACACACACACACACACACACACACACACACACACACACACACACACACACACACACACACACACACACACACACCACGATGAGATCCATCAAAACAGTCACTTAACATTTAAGTGGGAAATCATGCAAATCAACATTAGGTAAAAGGGAAAAAAAATCACATACTCTGTGTCCACTTCTGACCAATCAGATTGTGTGTTGTTGTGACATCTGATTCACCGGTATATTCAACATGGCTGACCGGCTAATTGTTTACGTGTCGGTGAACAGTGCTGTTTGATAAAAGACACAATTATTACAAAGATAACAACCTGAAGGACAACTTGTGGAGAGTCATAGCGTCGGATCTCTCACATGACGATGGTTTGTGTGCTTTAACAGTTTGCTAAACGTCTTTGTTTTAACTTTCATCTGTGCCAAGTAACTTTAGCTCGTAAGCTAACCTGTTCAGATACAACATACCATATGTATTTTCACTGTCTCAAACTCAATCGTGTTGCTGTCACAGCATCATTAGGTCTCGGTTGTTACCTTACGTTTATAGATTATAGTTTAATGTACTTATCTGGTACTGGCCGCATGCTATCATGACAGACAGCCATCTCAACACTAGTGTCTAATCAGAACTGAAAAACAGTCAGTCTGCTGTTGTGTCAGTCTTCTCGCTTCCACCCGGGACGTGTCTTTTTTCCCCCCCGGAAAGTTGCATCAGGCTTGATGTGTATAGTCAGGCGCGTCAAAATTCACCTCTGAATATTTAGTAATTTCACGTTCTATATTCATGTTGGCCCCGGTATGTTATTACCCTTATTTGCCAGTTGAATATTTGGCAGTAAGGTGTAGATTTAAAAACTAAACATGCAGGGGAAATCTGCCTGACTAACAAAAGTGTTAGTTAGTGGCCAGTTTATTAAGTTTATTAGTTAATTTATCAAAGCTTGTGCCCGCTAGTAATCCCTTCAGCCTCCTCTCCCTGTTCTCCTTTCCACCTCCATTATAGCTTGTACTGTTGAAGCAAATGAGCAGAGTGTGGCAGGCAGCTCAATCATTGTGATTGAAACTGTAAATCTGATGAATTGCCAAGATCTATACAGTTTATCTATATGTTGGAAACTCCTTTAGGATATACTTAGTTTCCATTTCATCCACACACACCCACAGACACACAGTCCTTGAAGTCATAGAGGAAACTCAAGCAGCCGAGGAAGAACATTCAGGAGACATCGTATTCAGCGGTCAGAACACAAATAAGCCTTTACTGTCCCGACCACCTTTCACCTGCTCTGACACACAAGTGTGCGCACACACTCTCGCCCTGTTTTCTTGCTTGTTTGCAGTCCTCTCAGGTAACTTCACCCTCATACATTAATAACCGCCTCTGGCAAAAGTTGATTGCTGTTAAAGTGTCAGCAGAGGTGATTGACAGCTGCTTTGCTCCTGACATTTACAAGCTGTTGAGGAGGATGCCCTGTCGCTGACTGCAGCTCCTCTTACTGTTTGATTTAAGGAGGAAATTGGAAATTCAGTGAGAGAGCCTTCCTTTCAAGCCAGTCCTCTAAGAAATATGGTTCATGGGGAGCGATTGTACATCAGTGATTTACGCTGGGTGGCACTCTGGGAGCTAATGTCAAGGGAAATGTGATGTTCAGAAAGCACAGGCAAAAAAGGCGCAGAAGTTCAAGTCTTCATCAGAGGATGTCAGTGAAGTTTTATTTTCAGGGAGGGAGTCTGTGACGCTGTTGAACTTTAGTACTTTGCACTTATCGGTTCTTGCTTCTTTACGCCAGTTCCAATTATAACAACGATGGACGGCTGTACAGGCAACATTTGACGTCAACTCACAACAAGCTTATTTACATAAATGACTGACTTTTCCTCAAAGACACAATCAGTAGAAAATCACTGCAGGATTATCAGACTGCTGAGTAGATTGGTCTGACACCAGGATAATTAAAACATATTGATTTACTGTAACTGTTACCTCCATTGAAACAAAGGTGTTCAGAAATAGATGAAAACTGTCAGGCTATTAACAACATACCGATAAAAGCCTCGTGTGTTTGTCTAACCCTTGTGTAATACTCAAAACAGTCACCATTCACTTGACAGCATGATAACAGCTCTCCAGTCTTTTGCAATAATCCTTTCCACAAAGAGTTCGCATTGGGCAACAAGAGATGAGCTGAGCAGTCTTAACCGTGTAGAAAAAGGGCATTTTGCTCCACTAGTGTGTTTCAGTGACTGCAGGCACTCTTATCTGCGAGTGTCAGACACATATACACACAAGCGCACGCACGCACACACAAACTCTAAAACAGAGAGGAGCTCAGCTAATCCAAAACAGCTCTTCTCAGTTAATCTCAAATGAGATGGAAATCCAAATGATTCACAGGGCCAAAAAGGATGCTGCCTCCGTCCTGTAAGATCTTGCTTTAGGGGGAAAACAATAATTTACAAATGTGGTAAGCCTCAAAGTAGCAAAGCAAAAAAAAAAGTCTAATAAGTCAAGGAAGTTACACTCTGCCTAAAAGGGAGTTCATATTATCATCATACAAATGTTCATAACATCCCACTAGCTTTACTGCAGCATTGAAAGTTCCCGTGCAACACACACTGCTTTGGTTTTATATCAGCAGACACCAGTTGCACACCAAAAAAAAAAAAAAAAAAAGAGATATGACTGATATTACTTGTTCTCAAAAAATACTTGCAAAATGATGTTATTTTCAATTTCACCAATGTGAACAGTGGCAAGGACTCTACTCTGCTGAGCAATGTCAGCAGCTAATTGAAAAATATCACTAGATAGACTCAGTGTAATTAATTAAAAAAAAAATTCACATTAAAAAAGTCACACACAATGACATGTAACACTATAACCTCCTTTACGGTTCTCCTGTTTGAGTAAAAAGGAACTTCTTAACAGCTATAGAGGTCATATTGTGAATGTCTGTGAAGTTTTGGTGGCGCATAAGCATGAAAACAAAATAGAAGTGTGTATGGAGAGGATGCAGGGGGGAAAAGGTCCCAGTCGGTGGTGAAAATGGGGGATCATCCTGTCAGATTAAAAACTATGGAACAACAG
Organism: Xyrichtys novacula; assembly: GCA_962446985.1. NCBI lineage: Eukaryota > Metazoa > Chordata > Actinopteri > Labriformes > Labridae > Xyrichtys > Xyrichtys novacula. Next base: position 13,826,949 of record OY660871.1, read on the forward strand.
TGGGTCTCCTTCATGACACTTCAGCAGAACTCATTTACTAAATTTAAACTTGTATTGCCATGCACAAGTTGAGGTAAGGATGTCGGGGTCCTCTAAAACTTACATTTGGCTGTCCGCATGAACACACAGGGAAAAGAGTTTTTAAAAAATATCTCGGTCTTGGAAGCCTTTTTGAAAAATCTCCACTAACAGTGACCTCAAACACTGTTTGCATAGAAGAGATTTTTTATTTTCAAAATTACACTGTCCCATGTGAACAAGGGAGCTTGCGCATCCCCCTGTTGGCAGATTTGTAGCAGTAAGAGTTTGACAACTCTTCTTTCTCTGGGTCACAGAAGCACAGGTGAAAACTTGATCATGAAGTTTTCAGGGATTTGGTTCCACATCTGAAGCAGTGGGATGTTTGCAAGATGGACTCGTGTGAAAGTGAGTTTATTGAAAAAGCATGCAAGTGTGAGATTGAACTAAACTATCGTGGTGAAGGAGCCGAGCCAAAAGCTGAGCTTCTGATTTACCAGTTGATACTATCCAATCCTCGCCGTTAGTCGTAGGCTTTGGGTAGAGACTTGGAGAATCTGCGGCAAAAGTGAGCCGTCTTCGAGCATGAGAGAGAGAGATAGGTTTAGGGGGTTAGATATCTAGAGGGAGCTCAGAGTAGAGCTGCTGTTCCTTTACATCAAAAAGATCCAGTTACAGTGGTTCAGGTTCCTGATAAGAGAACTCAGGAGTAGACTCAGAGCTTTCTGGGGGGACGATCTATCCCATCTGACCTTGGAATTCCCCAGAAGGGGCTTTAAAACTTGGCTGAGGAGAGTTGACTCACTTACCGTGCTGCCACCAGAACCACTCCCCAGATCAGACTCCTTGTGCCACCCAAGCAGGTGGAGGACACGCCTAGATTTAAGAGAATTTTTACTGATACTTTAACCTTATTTTTATGCCATAATTTCTTCGTCAACTATAGTTCTTCCTTTCAACACAAATATTCTTTTCAGGTATTATTTTACACTGCAAAACAAACAATCAAACTTTAAGAAAGCAAAAAGTTACGTTCCACAAACAAACAAAAAGTGGACAAAGAAGGTAGACACACTTCCTACTGCACTGCATCCAAAGTCCATCACCAACCGGTACATAAACTCCAACAGTTAAAGATTTCATTCATCACAGTGAAGCGGGGACCACCTTAAATCTGAAAGTGAACAAGGTAGAGAGACACCAAAACATAAACACAGAAAACACAGAGTAAAGTTGACGGTCTCACATTACTCGACAGACACAATATGAGAGCCTTACAGAAAAATAAGTGTGTGTGTGTGCGTGTGTGCGTAAGTGTTTGATGCAGTCATTTATCTTAGGAGACCTGGCAGAAGAAGCCCCATCACACTAATGGTGTTATTTGTTATTCAGATGCCAGGCAGACTCATTCTGTGATTAGCCGTACCCCTCATCTTTGTACATATTAAAGTTGGCGCTCAAACACCCACAAACACAACCGCACAAACTCTAAAACAGTACGGTGGGTTTGAACTTACAGCTTAGAATCTTGCGCTGCTATTTCATCTTTTATTGGTGACTCCCTGTAGTCATTTTTGGTCACTTTGTATCTGTTTGTATTTTTTATTTGATCAAGGTTTGGATGGTTTTTTTGGTGTTATTTTGCATCTCTCTCTCTCCCTCTCTCCAGACTCCAGTCATTTAGTATCCTTCCTTTCGCTCTATTTGTTTGATTTACACATTTTTACATTTCTTTGTTCCTTTGTGTGCCACACATTTTCTTCTGATGCTCAGTAGCCCTTGACTTAAGAGTCTTATCAACCCACTAGATTCAGATTCACAAACTGGTCCTGATAGAAGTGAATCCTGCATTTAATTAAATCAAGAACGTTTCCCTAGAGATTAGGGTGGTCTTTACACAAGTACGAATTTGTAAGACACCGGTAAAATAAACTATCAGTCTGGTGATATTGACACACACAGACGCGTATTTGTCCATGACTCTGCATCTTTTTTTATAACGGGTCTGCAGGTGGATATCTGGGTATTCGTCTTCATGCCGTAGTTGGTATAAATAGATAAGTCCGGAAAAGACGGTGACCTCATAGCACCCCTCCTTCTTCCCGCCCCCCAACCCACGTTGATTTTTTATTTTTTTTCTATCAGTGGTAATAACTAATTCCACAACACTTTATGAGAGACAGCTGACCAAACACCTCACAGGAGCTCTGACAGATCAACAGATTTGAAAAGGTCAGCTATGTTTAGGTGAATTCAGCAAAAACTGCACATGTTCTGTTGTGTTTAGTGGTGGGTTCAGTCCAGTCAGAGTCTGCTGTGAGAGACCACACCTTTGCACTTTCCCTGCGCACGTTTCCCATCAGTCAGTCCTGGGATTTGAACCAACCATCCCCTGTCACACTCCCCTCCTCTCCGGTGATTCATCCTGAAGTAAACAACATCACAGGCTTTCAGATTAGTCATGCCCATTGTTTTTGTGTTTGTTCTTGTTTCTCTTTCATGCAGCCTTCCTCCTCTGCTTCATCTCAGACGTGGATTATGTTTTTATTTTTTTTTTCTTCTGTCTGAGGATCCAGGACTCTTACTTATGCATTTAAATTTACATTGTAATGCTGCTAAGGAGCATGAACATACAGTATATGCATAAGAATGATTTACTTGTCTTACCTCTCTCTTTTCTATTTCACTGTCTTGTCTGTTTTCATATACTCACACACAAGAGTTGTATATGTTGAAAATATGATCCTCTTTCAGTCCAAGGATACAAAGTATTAGAAATTTGTATTCGTTCAGTGCAAATTAATCTACAAGTTAAATTTATAGAGTTGTCAAGTCTGTCATGTGGACCTGAACATCCTTACTGATAAAAGTCCTTTGTGTATAAGGACAAGGCCTTACATTTGTCCTTGGATGTCCTCGGTTTCTGTGGGCTTAAGAAAGGAAGAAAATCAACAAAGCTGACTACAATATTATCCTTTACGATGCTGCTAATGTCAATCGATGTGGTTCATGAAGATTTAACACTCTGGACCTTCCAGGTCTTGAATAATTTATCTGAAAGAACATAGTCATGGTGCTGATTTAGCACCGACCACAACTTGAAACATTATTTAAGAAAAAGGAACTCCCTGACCACTCGTAGTCCTCAGGAGCTTTGACGAATCTTTACAAAGGAAGTATGGCAGGCCCATCAGAATAACTGAGCCATCAACTTTCTCTTACACTGTATTGATGTAAATGTAAAAATTAGTGACCGAGCATGTGACAATGTACAAACAACAGCAAGTGTGTGTTTAACTAGTATGCTTGCTGATGTAACTAACAGAGCAATGACTAAAATTATACTTGTTCACACTGAAAAGGCATATGACAAGACTGTCATTGAAGGAATGCCAGAACCTAGCTTTGCCATTTTTTCTAATATCAAATACCTACATCATCATCCAGCATGCTGAGTACAGTATTCAGTCTTTGCCTATTGCTGTGAGTCAGCAACTTGACCTTCACTTCTGCCACAAGTGGCTTCTCTTCCACAAATTGCCTTGGCCAGAGAGAGACAGTGCTGACCATCAGTTTGAGGACCTTCTTCTTCTTCATGTCTGCTTTTTTCTTCTGTTTAAATACATTACTTACTCAGAGTTAGTGTCCTTCCTTCTATCATCAATCAATCAATCAATCAATCAATCAATCAATCAATCAATCAATCAATCAATCAATCAATCAATCAATCAATCAATCAATCAATCAATCAATCAATCAATCAATCGAACTTTATTTATAAAGCACTTTTCATACACAGAATGTAGCACAAAGCACATAGAGAGTTTTTTTCTTTAAATGATAGCCTTGATGATTTTCTGTTTTTAAAGGCAGGATGGATAACTCCGCTTCAGTGAAGCAGTGCGGTCACTGAACAAGAATCCGTGTACCCATGTACAGTCATGACAAACTGACCTTTCTTTAATAGAAGCCAATAAAGTACGGCATGAAATGATTCATAAATCCCTCAACCACACAGCAGGCTATCATAATGTTCAGTGTTGATTTTGAAAGAGGTGAGTGACACAAAAAGCTCTCCTCATCTATGAGTCATTCGTTTTTTGAGATGAGGCAGATACATTTGGATTGAAATAATCCACCACCATCTTCAGTCGAAGATCTAAAACATCGACATACAGACTATCAGTCACTGGTAAACACGCAGGCTTCACTTCGGCATATCTATCCACATTGACTAAACTCTTACACTTGGATGCTCACACATTAGAATAAATGTTTTTCATTTTAAGACCAGACTGATCAGTTTGTTCCTCCAGATTCATGACCAAGCAGGATGCCAGAAACTCTTCAGGCGTACGTGTAAAGCCAACATATCATTATGTCTGTAATGAATTACACACATTTAAATAGACTCAACTCATACTTTTTTAAATCAAACTCTATAACTAATTAGGCTTTGCAAAACAATACATCATGTGAAACCAAGGTTTAAAAAAAAAAACAGGTCAGGGCTTTAAGGATGTTGTTGTCATGTTTGTCTATGCTTCAGTCAGTCAGCATGAACATGGGCACTAAATATCCCATAGTTCACTGCAGCAAATGCAGTTTCTTCCTTTTCATAATCTCATAAAACATCCATGGAACAAATACCTCCTAACAATAACCTGAATCGTACAGGATGATTGGAATACTATTGGAATTTTCTTGTTTACAGGGCTGATCGGTTGAGAATAACTGGGACAATTTTTTTTCGTAGCAATGTAGACTGTATAATAAATTGGATGCCATAAGTGTTCACTAACTGTAAAACCAAAGGATTTAGAGCTCCCCCTACTGACTAGTGGCAGTATGGGTCATAAAACCTGCCCCATTGTGCTAGCAGACTGAACGCTCTTCTCAAATGTGGTTTTGGTCAATAGTTACCAAGTAAGAACTAATTTATGTCCAAGTACTAATTTTCCAAGAATGAAGCTGTAAATTAAGCATGTAATCTTAAAAGGGGCGTGTAACCCCATGATTGACAGCTCTGCTGACATATAAGGCTCCTGCAGTGGTCTGTAACAGAATAGCAGAGTAGCTAAGGAATGATGTGAGAAATTTTTAACACTAAAGCAGGAGTCATTGAAATTTCTCTAGCTCAAAGTGTCTGCGTCAAACAGACATGCCCAAATCTGTTCTGCTCTGGACTGAACTTGAGGGAAGTTTAGTGTGTTTAATGTTGCAAGTATAGCGTCAGCTGCACCCAAATGCTTCGCTCAAAGATGGTTGTGTAACAGCTATAGCCTAGTGAACGCTTTACTTCTGCAGTACCAAATTCAGCCACAAGATGATGTCACCTTCCTACTTTGGTTTTTCAAAGACAAGTTAGTAGAGACTCCATGATGTTATGTTCCAGCTGAGATGAACTTTCATCAGTCGGTATGGTAACTTGTTGGTAAAAAACTGATTTCTTGCCTTAGTCCGACTAAAACTGGACTAACATACCTGGTCAGAGAGAAACTGGCTCATGCCCTGGTGTTTGTAAACTGGGCTTTGAGCCAGAAGATGAATTGCAGGGGTGTGTTATTAAGAAGTCAGGTAGTAGACCAGGACCAGGACATGATAGTGACAAGTCCAGAGGGGGCATTTGTTGTAGCAGAGGTGAACATCCTACCATCAACATTTTGACTGACAGAAACAATTATTCAATTCTTGCCTGGTGCATGTAAACTAAAAAAAGAACAGTAGTCCAGTAACAGCTTAATCCAGCTAAAACTGTGGCTTGACTTACCTGTGCTTGCAAACATACTAAGTGATGGGTGAGGGAAGGTTGATGCAGATTTGACATTGTATGGTCATTCTCCAGTATAATAAAATAATTGCACATCTACCTAGCGTCATAGGTTGAGTACAGCCAGTCCCAAAAATGTCATATATAAAATCATGCATGTACACAGAGTTCCCCTTTTGGGTCACATAGATCTCACACTGACATACCTCTGTAAGAAATAAGAATTTTAATAGCAACATAGATACATCTATGAAAGTATAATGGTGTGGTATGTAGGGCTGGGAAAGTCATAATTTTCATCACTATTTTACAAATTTTCGAGGCATGTGTGCAGAGATGTTTCACAAAACACCACATGTAAGGACAGCTGACTGAGAAAAAAATGGTGGAAACTTCTAAATCACAATTTCTTGGGTTGAAATTTCAACTTTGTGTTGGTTTGTTGCCGTGGCTCTGTGGAAATCCAATAAACCCACTCAGGTTTAGTGTTTGGGTTATAAAAATATTCAAAAACATCATGTGTAGTAAATTAAACTGTAACAGGTCATCAAGTGGTCTGGAATTAATCTCATGTTTGTATCCGTGTGGAGATTAGACATCCATTATGCATTTGTTTGCAAAATTCCTCAAACAAGAACGGGGGTTGCTTTGATGGCACGTTTATCTGAACAACCCCCCACCCCCGCTATCATTTACCTCTTCTTTCTTCTTTGCAATGAAGAAATATATTAAAGCTGTGCCACTACAAACACACAGTCAACTTCCTCTGATTGGTCTCTGTTTAAAGTTTGGCTTGTTTTTTGTCGTGGACTGGCTGAAGGGGAAAAAGGCAGCTGAAGGTTGTAGTCCTCTTGACCTGCCTCTTGGGTCTAGCTGTCTTCGTACTACCACCAGAGGGAGCCAGTGGTCTTTCTCTTCTCATGAGAAGTGCCAACCTGTAAGAGGAGTGTATTTGAGTGTGTGTGAGTGTCAATGTGTGTGTTCGTGTGAGTGAATGAATCTACATGCATGTCCTGCATGTTCCCTTTGGAGAGTCATTGAATTAAAAAAATACTGTGCTTATGCAACATTCACTGCACTCCAAGAAAAGACGGATTTTCAGTAAAGTGGTGAGTTCAGTTTGGGTCAGTACATACCAATGCATCCCAGTGCTGTGCCATTATATTAGCATTCTTTAAAATATCAAGATATAGAAATATAAATAGTGCTCAAAGGGGCCTATTTGTGTTCGAACCAGTTCTGTTGGGTCCCATATAGAAATTTATTACATAACAAACATGTTCATGTATCAGGAGTGATAAATTCTACATCCAGTAAATGGCAAATACATTTCTATTACAAAAATGCACTCCCAGGACAAAAAAGGTTGCAGGTGAAGGAAATACCCTAATAACATTTTTGTTTTGGCATGTATCAAAAACTAGAAATATAAATAATCTGTAAAAGTAATTTAATGTTTTGTACATTAAATGTTAAAAATTCACGTTATTTTTAAATGCTATTTTACAAATATACATTCAGGTTGAGTAACATTTTTTTCAATTAATGTAAAAAATAAACGTTTGATTTGCCAATTTTTTAACGTTTATATGATGATACTGTATATATTTAATCTGATTATGTTTTCTATTATATGTTTCCTTCAGCTGTGTTGAAAATATATGTTAATGTAAAAATGCAGGTTGTTGAAATAGTTTTATTTTCTATTTTTAAATGATCTTATAGGTTTCATATAAATTCTGCCCATACAGATGTATTTATGTTTTCACCTCATGTATACAAATAAAGCATATATAGGTATGCAATATATGCACATATATTACATTTCTGTATGGGTTGTGTGTCTACTGCAGTGGGTTGTAACAACTTACCAGTTCTGAAGATAGTGGTCCATAAAAAAGGAGAAAAAAGGTTGTTTTATACAAAGGCTTGATCAGTGATCACATAACTGGTTTGCCTTCAGCCATAATCTGACTTTTTAAAATACAGAAGTTTGTATCATTGCAAATATTGGTTGAAATTGATTTTCACATTTCTCCAACTCTGCCTGAAAATACAGGCTGTCCAAAAGCAGTTGTCAAATTTAGCTCAACAGTCACTTCTTGCAGATGCCCTCGTCTCCCTCTCAATGTTCCTGCAGAGTAACACACGTTTTTTAAGTGGTTGTTGTGCCTGATCATGAATTAATTCATATCTGAAGAACAAAAAAAAAAAAACCTCTTAAATGATATTAAATTATACTTCTTGATGATGTCTCAGTAATCCAAATTTGGGTCCACAAGGAAGTTGTGAAAGCTGCCAAAGTTACTGTATCACATCGTGCAACAGCAGATCAGGCAGCCACAGGTGAAGAGAGGAGAACAGGGAGAGGAGCAAGAGGAGAGAGGAGCAGGAGAGAGAGGAGCAGGAGGAGGAGAGTAGGCAATTTAAGATACTCTACCACAAGTGGATGTTTCCATATTCAAGCAGCTTGTTTGCCAAAATACGGAGAAAATATGAAAACTACAGATATTTGAACCACAAAAGAAGACTGTGACCTTTCATAAAGTCTTTCTTAAGAGCTTGCACAACATGAACAGGTGATCAGGCAGCAGGGGGTTAGCACTAGTCAGTAAAAAACACAGCATTTTGAAGTGCTGGTCTTTTCATGTCGACTGTATGAGGCAATCCAGACACCAAACACCATCTCCCACTGTGAGACACACAATGAATAAACGCAGCAACTATCCTACCAGATGCTCATTTTTCTGGGGCTGGGTCTGCGATGTAGTGATGTCTTCCGTTTCCTGGTAAACAGCACAGTTGATCCCTCAGAATGAACCCTCCATGTTTGATATATTTCTGTAAGTTGACTCAAATTCTTGTGGTCCTCTCACTTGCTAAATCCAAGCATCTTGTGGCCAAATGTGTGAAAAAATGGAAATATGAACTTTCAGCAGCAATAAGGACAAAACACATCTCTTCACTTTTTGTTTTTTCTTTGTACTACTTCATCAAAACAAAACCCTTAGCTCATCTGTGAAGTGTGACCACAGGAGGACACACTAAGGGTCAGAGCAGAGTAATAGAGTTTTTCCTCTCTTCACTCCTGAGGATAACGTGAGATGTTGTAAACTTGCCTAATGTGTCGCTCAAAGTTATTAACATCTAAAGTGGTAAAGTGGATCCAAAGTGGCATTCGTTTCTTAAAAGGTTACTGCTTCAATTTGTATTCCTAGACTATAATAACCCCGACTGTGTAGGAAGTACAGCCAGACTTTCAGTCACCAGTCAAGAATAAGAAATGTTGTACACTGTGTTACTTCAAACCTCCTCCAGTGTCTTCGATGTACATGTAAAGAAGTCATAAATAAGCATAAATTAGACTATAAGAAGATTTTAAGTACCTCTCTTGTGTCACACATGTTTCTGCTGTGGGATTGATTTTTCAGGAGAAATGAGCAGGACTAAGTGAAGCTCTGCAGTCGGCCTCTGGGGGTGTCATGGTGAGAGTGGGTGTCACAGGAAGCTCTGCAGGATCTCTTGTGGTTTTATCAGAGCTGTCTGCCGGGCCGCCGCTGGCTCCCCTCTATCTCTGGATCGTCTCTGATGCCTAGTACCTCTGAGGGTTTTGCTCTTATCAGAGTGAAATACATTAAAGAAAGGATTAATAAGAGAGAGGACACCGAAGGATCTTCAGCCACGGCCACTGAGCTCTGAAATAATCGACAGGGATGGAAATGTAGATGGGTGTTCAAACTTAGAGCTAAAATTTAAATGTATAATCTGGATTTTCTGTTACATAAATGAGTTAAGTCACTATCTCTAAGAATTGAGCTGGCACAATGGAGGACGGTGAAAGCTCTCAGTTTGAAGTTTGAACTAGGTGCGAAGTTGTCGTTCTTTTGGAAAAATTGATTGTGTGTTAAAAACTAAACCTTGACAATGTTGTGTAATGTTAAAGTATCAGGGTTAAGTTTGAAAAAGTCATCTAGAAGAGTCCCTCAAAAGCACAGATGTTTAAACTAGGAGGCTATTTTCCCCAAATTATGTAACTTTCAAAAAGGGTGTTCCACAAGGTTCAATGTTAGGTCCTGTTTCAGTGTCACTGTTGTATCCATTCTGTCTCACAGTCACAGTTCTCTACTGCACTGCTGACGCTGTTCATCTTGTGGTACAAAAGTTATGACTCCAGTTTTAACAACCTGCAAGACACCCACCTGAGACTCAATCTTGATTTAGACAAAACATGGCTGATGATTTTCTCCAGAGCAAAAGAACAGATCAACATAATATTTGCATTGTCACTAAAAACAGTACTAAAGGGTCAAGGGTACAAATATTATGTTCAGTAAAAACATTCACTTTTCACATCAACATTCTCTTAGGTAGATTTCAGAAAAAGATATTTATATCTACATCTTTCCAGTGCTTTGTAGAAACAGGGTTTTATGTCTTCTTTGGGTTATAGCACATAATCCATGGACCCTCCACAAGCCTCTAACACCTTGACTCTGTATATACCAACTGTTGACCCCTACAACACTCACCATTGTACTTGACACTCTGAGGTTGGGTTGTCGTTCTGTCAAGAGAGACACAAGATTCACTGGAACATCTTCATATACAAGACTCTGATTAGAAAATGATCAAAGTTTGAATTTGAGCTTTTGTTTTAACCTTTTGATACAAGTCTACCTTCTTTATCATTCAACTCTTTGGTCTGTTAAACAATTTCAGTATATTTTATGTCATGTCTTGTAAACCTTGTTTTTCATTCCACTTTCATGTACTTTCATTTTTATGGAAAAAATTCTCTCCTACTTGGTGGTCTCAATGGCCTTCAGTCATTATTTGTTATTTTCCATAGAAAAGCTTTATGGACTGTAATTTTGCTTCCTCTATAATTTCAGCTCAGTATCATTGTAAATGAAGGTTGCCACTCAGCGATTTATCTAGTATAAATATAGGTTGAATGGATGAATAAAAAAATGAATCCTGAACATACGATTGCAAAGAAATGTGGGGTTTTTCACCATTACGTAATATCATTTAAACACAGAACCTGGAGGAACTGTTGAACAAAAGTGGACAAGACAGAAAACCATTACGGTATGGCCTATGATCCTTGATATTCAGGTTTTGAGAAGAGTTCAGATGTGGAAATTGCCTGCATGGATGTTGGGCAGTTATAAGCTTATTTTAGGCAGTTATGGGACAACACCCCCCCCCCCCCAAAAAAAAATAAATAAATAAATAAATAAATAAATAAATAAATAAATAAAATAAAATAAAATAAATAAATAAATAAATAAAATAAAATGTATAACTAAATAAATAAGATAAAACTAAAAATTAATTTTAAAAAAATGAATAAATAGATAAATAATTAAAAAGTAAAAAGTAATTAAAAAAATAAACACCCCCACAGAAATTACCCACCCAAGCATTGATTGGCCAGCAGGTCTTATGAGTTCTGGACTTCTGAGTCACATATTTTAAAAGATGAATGGTTGTAAATATCAGTAGTAACAGAAGACATTATCAGGTGCCACATAGCAAAGTTTACACTCATTGGGTCTCATTGATAAATGTGGACAGTCTGAGTTTGTGTGTAAACTGTTTGCAGATCGAAATTTACAGGCAAACCAGCTTCATCGATATTTTATTATCTCCGATTTGTTTGTAGATACTCACAAAATCTACACCTGCTTCTGAGCATGAGTAGAGTTTGCCCAAGTTAAGAAAACATATAAATACTGCTTTTAATAACCAGAAATCACTATTTCAATTCATACTGTGATCTGCTATGTTCACAACAGGCAGATTCCTTCGAAACGTAGTTTAATCATGATCAGAAAAAAAAAACCACATTTAATAAAATTATTTAGCAATGAGCAGATTAAAACTTCATACTAGGTTTAAATCTAAAACTGTGTGTTTTGTATATGTGTGTTGTATGTGTGTTCATGGTAATCAAAATAGTAAATCACCAAGATGTTGAATATACACCTTGTGAAGTGTGTGCTGCTCAGGCTAAGGCTTGGAAAACTAGCTGGACGCATGACAACTTCATCCTGCGCTAAAGAGCAGTTGGCATTCATTAGGAGAATGAAGCAGCTGGTTTATCGGTTAGAATGTGATCTTTTTACACAACTGCAAGTCCTCCAGGTACCAGATCAAGATGAAAAGCCATGCACCTTTGCAATCCATGTGCACAGATTGTTATCCATACTTCATATAATGAATTTTTCTTTACTTGGCATTTTGGTGATCTACACGTGCTTTAACTAGAGATCTAACCTATCTATCGGACACAGGGGTTATCCACCAATGCTTTTTTACTCACCACAGAGCACAGAAACCCAATGAGGGCTCAGATTGTTAGAGCACCAACAGTGATCTGAAGGGGTGTCACTTAATTCCACTTCAAAAAAATGATTTTTTCTGCATCTAAAAGTTTTTTCTTTCTCTCCACCATGCTCACCAGTCCACACGGTCATGGTGGAGAGTCATGCTGACTAAGTTTGTGGGCAGGGAAACTTGCTAACATACGTCAGTGTCTTGGAGACGGCTTCCTATGGTCAAAGGGTGCCTAATACACATTGCAATTGTTTACATATGCAGTGAAAACAGGGAGCTGTGATGTAAGGACAGCCTTGTGATGGTGTGTGTGCCACAATCAGACCATTGGGACGTATGCAGTAACGAATTATTTCCTCTGAACTGAAAGCATCCTTGGTAACTTTTTCACCTCACTTGTGTGAAATAATGATGATTCTCGTTTCCTTTTTTAATCAACACCTTTTTCGACATTGTGATAACCTCGCCATCAGTTTGTTGAAAAACTGTGATCACTTAAACATGCAAAGCCTTTGTGCATGAACATTTGTTTCCCACCGTTATGTCTGTGAAGCTTGTGGCTAATGGCCAACATGAGAAATAACTCAAACAACTAACTCAGCTCAGTCCTGTCTTTCTGAATTAGTAAATAGGGTTTTTTTTCTGCATGGTTTCACATCTACATGTGGACTTGTTTCACTCTGTCCATCGTCACTTTAATCCGTTCACCTTGAGTACTACAGCATTTTACCAGCATTTATTCTGATCATTTATTTTCAGACAAGGTCAACTGTGTGAGGATGCACTCTCATTAATTATCTTTATAAATGATGCATGAGAAGAGTTCGATCAATCTATTTAATTTAGCTCAGGGAAGCCATCAGGCAAAAAAAAAATTTAAAAAAAATTAAGGAATTTAAACATAAAATCCAGCTGCACATCTTTATAAATATTACACAGAGTACAGAACACATCCGGCATGAAAAACATTCAAAACACACATCGCAGTGAAATGGCATGTAGTTAAAAAATCATTAGCATCACGTATTCTGTAAAAGCTTTGTATTAGGCACAGCTTTTTGCAGGATTGAATAATTTATCATTGATAATGCACTATTGAGATTTTGAATATCAAAAATTTCCATCTTGATGCAGCTTCTGTCTTTCTTGTGAAGAATATAAAGGGATGAGAAATAGTTGTCCAGATCTGAAATGCTTGATTTTAAGAACAGACCTGAGTGGGAGGAAGTATCACTCTTATGGTCACTTATTTAGTCAAATTCAGGGCTGCAATGATAAAGCTATTTTTAATGTATTTGCACCAGTTATATACAGATATTACCATGTGAACATGCATGACAGTCTGATTTTTATTAAAATAATAACAAGTGAAAAGTTAGAATAATTACACAGAGAGCATTTGGTGAGAAGAAACCACACCTTATTCACCCTGAAGGGACATTCAGTTTGGTCACACATCAGCCTTAATATACACACATGCACACATACTGCTTGATGTTCATGAATTAATGAAGAGATATGCATATGTATGAGCATTTCAAGCAGTTTGGATTTTGGTTCCTGCTCAAGGGCACATTGGTAGTGCCCAGGGAGGGAGCTTGCACCTCTCCTGCAACTTTCAAACTTCCATACTTTGATCCAAACTGGGACTTTAACAGCTGAACTACTGGCCCCCTAGCCAAGTCTCAAGAGACTGAATCTATCAGCTCTCACTGTGGTCTCAGAACTCACTCCACTGGTAAAAGAAAGGGCGATGCAGCGTGGTGGTGAACATGCCTCTGTTCTGAATTTTTGAAAACCTGTTGTTAGCATCAAAATTATGTTGAGGATTTTACTCAGCATCCTTACTTCTCTGTAACTGAAGTGTTAGTTGGCTCAACCTAACCAAGCTTTGGGTATTTCAAAAGAGGGACCAATAACCTGTTAGAGTGTTTTACCTGACAGCTGTACATTATCCCTCTGCATAGTCTCGCTGTGGTGGCTGTGACCTAAAGGTACAAACAAGCACTGTTACCCCACCTGCACTGGAGCCAGGTGCACACTAATGCTATCATTCTCAGTTGGTGGGCAGCTGAAAATGTGTGTTATCTTGTGGCTGTCAGTTCTAATATCGAGAAAGGTTATAGAGATTGTTGCAAAATGGATTATAGGCTGTAAAGTGAGTTTAGATCTGCCAGAAACCTCAGCAGCTCAAATCCCTACTGAATCACTCTATTGATCATGTCCCTATCAAGCACTGTTAGATATAATGTGATCATTTTCTGCTTCAGGCCAGGATGACAAGTGAGCTGTGATGACTCTGCTACAGGGCTGCCTGATAAAATGATCTCTGTACAAGACTGTTGAGATTGCTGTGACAGTCATAAACTTGGGAGACTTTCCAAGTATCAAATAAACAGCTGATTGCACTTCAAAAATATGTAAAACAGAGGGCCAGTGTGAAATTAAGGCAAGGCAAATGTTCTTTAACCCATGTATAACAGAGAAGAACCTTCAGAGACAGCAGACCTCTGTTAGCACATGAAAAATATGATCTATGCTGTTATTAAATTAAGCGATCTCCTTGTTGAAAACTTTCTAAAGAGATGTTTCCTATATGTAAACCTCCATCTATGGTCTCACCAAGTCTAATATCAAACTCTCAAAGTGTATGAACATTTTACCATTAAAGTTTGTGTAAAAGACACAATGGAAACCACTTTTCATTGTTAAGATCACCTCACTTTTCAATTCCAGCAGAGATCAGAGTGGCCTTCCAACTCCTAACTGTGCATATGCTTACAGACTTACACTAGGTCCGCAGACAAGTACTCTTGGCAATTACTATTTAAGTGGCTGTTGAAAGTGAAGTGTGTCCTGCAAGATAAATCAAGCATTTAAAAAAATTGAGGAGAAAAAGATAAAAATGTCCGTTATCTTACGAATAAAAAGAACTTTTAGACCACGGATACTTATATACTGTAAATCTTTCAATAGAGAAAGCTATTCAATCTGATGACCCCTCAGTGTCAGGCAAAGGCTGAGGCAGTTTAAAAAGAAATCATGGAGGACTGTGTACCGATAAGTTCACTTTGATCCTGCTCTACATGCACTTGTAATGATCCATGATTCAGAGCAAATTATATCACAGGCCATGTCCATGCAGTTTGCTTCTGTTTCTTGTTTGACTGGGATGGAGAGGACGGCTAACTGTCAGCATCTCCACTCTCTGCTGCTCGGAGCTTCTGTGGGAGCTCTCATCCTGACTGTACTATCTTCTACCCACACACAGCATTGGGTGAGTTGCGAGTGAATTCATGCAAGATGTGACAAATTTAACAGCGTAAAAGCATCCTACTTCAAGAGCGAGCTAGTGAATGAGTACATTGGAGAAAAAAAAAGTAAACAATCACTTTGTCGTGCAAAATAATTATTTGGGGTTGAGCCATGGTCCAGGTCATGCTAACAGAGTTTCAGTATAGATATATAATTCCCAAGTCATCTAAAATATAAACTGTTGTCTTGATTGATGCTTAAAAATGCAATGCATACACAGGGGTGAAAGTAGGATAAGGTTCTTGCAGGTACTGTACCTGTAGGCTTTGTACAAGAGGAGCACACTCAAGTTTAACGAGGTGCCGACTCTAATGCCACAGCATCATCATCTGCTGCATCTCTCTTTCTCTTAAACATAAAATCAATTTTCTCTGCATTTTTTAAAAATTTCTACATCAAGATTGAAGCAACTGTCTCTTTAAAAGTTCCCTCCTTCTGAATAAGGTGGGAGGCGGTCCCCGGCGTCTAGGCAACCAGCGTCAGATCAAAAGTACGCACTAAGCGCTCCCACTTGTGGAGTTTATTTGCGGAAGCAAATACGCCTCACTCGCAAGCCGCATGGTCCTATCAGAATATTACGGTTACAATGCAGAGTGCAGACTGACGTGTGGCGAAACGGTAAGCAGATGTATCCTACATACATTGCAGGGGTGAAAGTTTGCATACCGCTGCATACCGGCTGTGAACTACTGTTTATGTCTCCCTGGTACGGTGTACCTCTGCGTACCGACTTTTACCCCTGTATATATTCAAGTGCATAAAGGAATAACATCACTCTCTCTGCAGGTGGCGTTTGATGGTGTTGTAAGTGAATTTTGTTTTTGTTTTTTTACAATACAACTGGTCTGTGTTTTGCTCCAAAAGATTGCATGTTGAAATGTTCAAAAATGTGCACACGGAGATGACAGAGACGATATTGGCCTTGCACTGTAGTTTGTGGCACCTTTGCCCACGCTCGGTGAACCACAAAATGTCGGTTTGACGTTTGTGTGCAGGTTTAATGAGCACAAAAGCCATGGAAGTCAGCTATAGCACTGCCAGAAAACCCCCTTGCTGTTCACCAAGTTTTTAACCCAGGGCATTGACAGGACACTGATTTCTCTACCCTCCAGAAACTACTCTATTCAATAGCAGGAACAGCAGGGGTAGCAAAGGTTTCCAGAACCAACCTGAGACAATTGCAATGAGGACTATGGCCTCTCTACAGGGGGCAGCAGCTCCATCAACTGAGTTTAAGTGTAAAGGTTTTTAAAACCATGCAAATGACACAGATTATGAATCTGTGACTTTATAGTCAGTTCTGCATGTGTACAGGACGTAAAGAGGTTTGAAATGTTGTTTCCCTTGACCTCAGTGTCAGAGAGAACAACAAAGAACAACGTAATCAGACTGGGACCCACACATAAAATATAAAACAGTATAAAAGACCAAAGAGCTATTCCTCAGCCATCAGTTATATTAAAGCAGTAGTCTAGCATCAGCTGTTTCACCTGAATTATTGCTTCTGTGGGTGAGAGTGCCAATGCATGCTGTGCAAGTTTTGGTGAATAAGAGTCCAGCCTTTTTGGGGGGCAGACAGGAGAGAGTTTAGCAGTCTGACAGCTTGGTGAATGAAGCCATTTCTTAGACTGGTTCTGTGGGCTCTGAGGCTTTGCTATTTCTCCCAGATGGCAAGAAGCTGAAGAGCTGGTTTGGAGGGTGAGAGCAATCGCTCATGAAGCTGGTTGCTTTGTGGGAAAGGTGTTTTTTATAGATGTCCACCCATGAGAGGTGGGAGTGAGGCACCAGTGATTTTGCCAGCTGTCTTTATAAAAGTATTCAAAGTCTGCTGGCCAGAGCTCTGCAGCTCCTGAACCATGCAGTGATGAAGCTAGTGATGATGCTTTCAATGACCTCTTGGAAGAAAGAGTGTTGAGGAATTGGCTCCTCTCAACTCTTGCAAGCATAAAGACTCAGTTAGACTCCAAGTCAGTGAAATTACATGTTTTCAGAGGCAAAGTTACTGATATAACCCACCTCCTCCACTCTACCATTGTATATGGTCCAAGAGGGGTGTTGGGTGTGTGACCTCCTGGAAGTGAGGTTGACAGCATTTTTCATACTTTAGTACTTTTCTATCATTCCTACATTTGATGGTATCCAAAAGCACCAATACTGTCAGATCTATGTTGATATTTCTTACCGGAGGCAAAAAAGTGCCAAAGCTGAAAATTTAGGTTACTTGCTGACCATTTCTTGGTGGTTTGGCGCTGAAGAACTAAAAAATAAAACACACAGGAAGGAGCTAGATTTGGTTTGTTGGTGCCTGAGGTCAGTCTTCTTCCTGACTTCTCTGTGTCACTCTGCTCTGCCCTCAGTCACAACCACTACACCACCAACTCTCCTCATTCACAAGTCTGTTAATATGCACTCAGGACAAACAGAGATAATAATATCACCTGAATCTTGTCTGTTTATCAGTCCTGACCTGAGGACTACTGACAGGGGGATGCACGAAGAAGAGTGTCTATGGCACCAAATGAACAAGAATCATGAGTACAGACAGAAAGCATAACCAGCAAAAATCCACAACACCACTCACATCATCCAGATCATGAATAATCATTTGTTTTTGCATGTCATTAATATTTAATGATGTCCAATGTTTGTTTTAAGTGTCTTTTGATGAACAACCATTGTGTAGCCGTCAAAAATCTAAATCATCCACTAACAAATTTAGGCGCCTAATTTCAATTTTTCAAAACCAGCACAAATTTGGTTTGATTTTTATCACTAACGTATCAGATTTTGAAATTCTAGTTTCAATGCATAACATGTCTCCCCTTGAAAACTTGTTTTATATGTTGAAAATTTTAGTTTTAATTTTTCTTACTTGCTTCAATCACAGGGCAAGGTCTGCAAGGGCAAACAACCAACATAAGACGCCTTGCAAGTTTATGAGAGAGGATTTAAAAGCTTTAAATTTGATAGTAGAAGTGTGGAGGAATCCTGGATGAACGTAGTTTCACACTCATGATAAACAACTTGACTTGTTTGGTAAAGTTCATTTTGGTTGATTCTCCTTCTCTAAGATTGTGTACACCATTGGAAATATTAGCAAGAGTTTTTTAGACACTTCACACCATTTTTAGGACTCCTTTAAATCAGGATACCTCTCAGACTGGCAGAACAAGAAAACTACATACAGTGACAAAATTAAAAGTAACAGTAATAATAACTGTACCATACCACACCCTGCCTTTTTCCCACTGTGGCTCCACTGTGGATGGGAATGGAAAAACCATGCTCTGCTGAAATCTGTCGGTCATCCGGACTTCACATCAAGACTAAACTGATTCAGACTTGAGTTTTCCATTGACTTGAAACAGCGTCCTGTACTCCAGAGAGGGACTTTAATAGTCCCTGCTGGATTCTTGGTCGCTCAGTGACCTGCTGCAGGGAGTCCACACGCTCCACAGCTTTGACCTAATGAAAACATTCACTGAACACGCTGCTTAACACTGATGAATGGGCAATGTCAGCACTGTGTTCTGTCCAGCTCTGAATCTTGCCGCCTTCCTCGGGCATGTGCCATCTCCTCATGAATAAATTGTGACTTTGCATCCTGTGCACTGAGTGGCTTTCCTTGTTACTGAGGTGGAGGCTGCTGAAATTTTCATGACTGCTGAATAATTCACGCCATCGTTAGATTACGGAAAGCGTCAACATCCTGAAAAATATCATGATTTACAATAGGAAGATGGTAGGAGACAAAGGAATGTAAAAATGTCAGAATTATCATAATTTACTTTGTGAGTCTGGTGTTGGAGGGCTGTTTTGTAGTTTGCTTTTACGCTGAAACACTGGAGGATTGCTTGTTGAATACTGTTTCCTATCTGCTAACAAAAGGTGGATCTGCGTTTCACCTTTCTCTGGAGAGACGATCACTGCCTTGTGTTTAGAGGCACTGAACTATAGTAATTACACTGACAATTTATTATATTTGGAAGTTGCTTGCTGGTAATTCAATTATGATACACCAAGAAGTCAACATCACAAGCACCTTCTGTGTGCCAAAACAGACCTGAGCTGACAAGGCATGGACTTCCCAAGACCTCTGAAGGTGTGCCATGGAAGTGTCAGCAGTGGATCCTTTTGAATGCTACAAGTTTTGACGTAAGGACTGCACATCCAACATACTCTTGACTGAGCAAGATCGGGGATATTCAAAGTCAGTCAACAGCTTGAATTTCCAGGCCCTCAATCCACCTTCTTCTATTGCTCAACCATTATGCTCGTGTGTCCACTGTAGGTACTTCTGCTGCTGACCAGGTGTCAGCAGAAGCACTCTGACCAACCCTCTACATGAACTGTGTGTTCAGACCATAGACTGTATATAGAATGGAAGCTGTCTGCCTCCTTGCTGGCTGAAGCCACCCCGACACCAGCACTGTCTGGTGACGGGCTGCAGTATAAGTCATAGATCCACCTCTTCCAGTAATTCTCATAGAGCTGAGGACAAACTTTAGAAATTTATTATACAGAATATAATTTTTTCTCCCCTGTTTGCGATGTTGACATGTAGTTACTGTAAGTGTGGTTTGTGCTAGAGTCCTCTATTTTCTGTACAGCAAGTTATTGGGGGGTTCGTGTTTTCTGTGATTGACACTTGATACAGCCTATGGACGTACGAAAATTGTGTAGCTCACCTGAGGAATACGCTGTTTGAGGCAAGTATCATCACAGCGACTCTCCCGCAATGCATACAATGCTTCTACGCAGAAATACCAAGAGCAATTTGGCTTCAAATTCTTATAATGGCAGAAAGGCGAAGCCAAGTTGTCAATAGTATATACAGTCTATGGTTCAGACACCTTATTTTATTATCACTGTGTATTGGAGTGTCGTATTTACATTCCATGATGTGAGGATCCATACTTGTTGTAAAGATTTAATGTAAGTTTTTGTTGTCTTTTCTCTCCTGTGTTGTGATTGTAAATGTTTCAATGTACTGTTTTTAAAATGTGGACTCCAGGAAAACTAGCCGTGCTCCACAGTGCAGCTAATGGGCATCCTAACAAATATACAAGCTTTCGGACACCTTCCCATCAGAACCAGCATGAACTTTTCCAGCAGTCTGAGCTCCAGTTGTTCTGGATGAGACCAACTTCAGGTGTGCCTTTGGACCAGTGTATCAGTGAGCCTTGGTTGTCTTACCTCCTTGCTGTTGGCCAAATTTGTGAATTTTAAGACACACCACCTGGTCCTGTTTCACTTTGGGGGTTGGTACCTAATATTTTAACACAGATTTTTGGAAAATTTATAGAAACATACTAAGTAACTTACTGTGTCATTCTATCTTGAGCAGGATGCTTGTGGGTTTTTAATGCTTTGCTTATGTGTTTGATGAGAAATTAACAAACAAACTGCATCATAAATAAGGTGGAGGACACTGACTGGAGCAGATTTAATAAAGGGCTAATATCAGCCCTGAATGGTAATGCACCACTGATACAAACTCACCCTGGGACAGTGTGAAGACTCTCCCTAGCCGGCGTGGCTGTTTGTCTAACTGTGGGAGGAATAATTGAGTTTAAGCATTAGGCTGAGCAGTGGGAGACAGTGTAATATGTAACAGGATAAAGGAGGAGGGAGAGTTTTTACCCCCTTTGGGCTGAATCTCCAGACTCCACCACTCCTTCAGACGCCATTTTGATGAAATTAACAATCCTCCTCACCCGTCTTGGCCTCCGTCCTCCAGCTCTCTCCATCCTAAAGAGATTAGACCTCTTCAGGAACATTATTCAGATTGTTTATCACTCTCAGCTCCAATTGAAATGAATAGGATTCTCTTACACTCAGAGCTTCTGCAGAGATCCAGATCTCACTTACTTCTCTGACCTTCCTCTTCAGTCCCTGTTATTGACTCTGCTTTCTGGGTTTGTAATATATACTGTATATAATTTTGTTTTTAACACAGTAGATCTTATTGTTTATATTTGTTAATATTTCAATTTTCATATCTGCCTAAATACATATCTACATTTCTCTGAAATGGCATGTTGATTTGTTCGTAGTGAGGGACCCAGTGGAGGGGAGATTAAGTCTCTCTCTGACTGGTCTATGAAAGCAGGTAAAAGGTTAATCACTTGTTAAAAAGAGACAGATTTTTTTCTTTATATTTTCTTCAGAAGACTATGGTGATAAACTGATTGGATTTCTTGAGCTGGTCTAAATAACTCTTTTCTTTAACAGATAAATCTAGTTTCCTTGATGTTTTTATTTTCTAATCCAGAAATTCGTCATTATAAACAGCACGTATGTCTCTCATATCCATTATGAAAGATGGTTGGAAAGTTCCAGTGAGGTGGTAATTTATCAGCCAAGTTTCCAGAGTCTTCAAGGCCGTGCTCCAGCAGGGTCATCACTCACCCACAAAGTTGGTTGCACTGAGAAGCTCCTTCTGCCTCATTCATTATCAACCATTTTTCTTACAAAAGACTGACCCCAACCATCACTGTGGCAACTGCAAAAGAGAGATTATAGTTGTGTAATATGATGTCTTTTACTGTCCACGGGGAGTGTGTCCTCAGGACAGGAGCTTGTACTGTACGGTCTCAGCCTGTGGCAATGTTCAGCCACCTGCATGTCAGCGTGCTGAAATTAGATCAAACAGTTTCATGCCACAAAGGCCGTGTAATGCAGGAGCAAAATTCATTCATGTGCTGCCGATAACACCGGTGGATACTCGCAGCCATCCATGTAGATTAATTTCGTCACATCCATTGTTAATTAACCGAGATTGGGGAGAAGCCGTGATTATCAAATGAGCTTAGTGTATTTAGCTGGGACTAATCCCTGGCTTTCCTTGTTTGTGGGATTTGATGAGGAAGACAGTGGTGAGTCAGCTGGAGAGGTGACACAACAACTGGGTTTACACAGCTGACACACATGTAGGGCCTGGCTGAAACAGAGCTGAAACACAGATTAGACCTGCTTCAAGTCCTAATATGCTCCCTCATTAGTTTAACTCATCGCACTCAAGCAGAGTGATAACACGCTGTGACACAAAGCCTGACCTTATTTTTTTTCAAGCACTTGTAAACTCTAACAGTGAAGTCAATTCATATATTTCTGTTAACTATAACAGTTCACTGTCTTTAAGTTAAGATAAATAGGTGTTAATAGAATTCATACAGAGAACTATTCACAAAGTGTTGGCATGTTCATATTTACATATTTACAAGTTGAAATGCTTTTCTCTACAGCTGCTTGTGAGGGTGAGCAGATTATGCAGAATGTGTTTCTGAGGTTCATTCACATCTACACTGAGTTCCTAGCCTCTGATTAGTAAATTCTGTGACATGTGATCAGGGTTGTCCAGGATGTTACGTTATGCTATGTAGTGGTTATGGAAAGATGGCTTAACAGGAAAAGCGATGTTAAGAAAGTTAATCTGTCTCTATCCTGCTGTTTCTCTTCATTAGAGTTATCCAACCCCCTTACATTGAAACTTCACGTTACACACTTATTGAAAAAACTCAGCTTTTTTTTACAGAAGAGAGGGTCTTGTTTACAGCAAGAATTACTGTACTTTATGAGTGACCCAATCTGGTGTATAAATTCAGGTGTAAACACACTAAAGAGGCATCGTGTTCAGGATTACTCAATACCATGTGAGGAACTTTCAGTATGTATCTAATTTTTAATTCTCTTCTACATGCTTGAAACTCTTGCCATTTGGCTGTTTATTGGTGTGCCTGGTAATAATGTCTTATAATGCTTATAAAACCCCAACCCTTTATTCCAGTAGAATACAGCTGTAGACGTCTATGTGTTTCAGGACAGCTTTGGCTGTCAGAACATGCATGCTGTTCCTTTTATATTAACATAAATGTGGATGTTGAATTGGTTATCAAAACCGTTCATCCCTGTGGCAGCAGACAGTATCCACGCTGAGGTTGGGAGAATGAATCAGCTGCAGAAGGACTCAGCTCTCAAAAACAGCTGTGGGAGCCGTTTGGGAGTCAGCTCTGAGCCAAAGGATCTTGAAAACAGACCAGGTTTCCATCACGTAGCATTTACACTGAAGTTATTTACCTGAGAAAGAGGAAGGATTCAAGGTAATATCTTTTTATTGGGGCTTAATCTAATGTTTGTTTAAAGTTAAACAGTCATCTTGGGACAGGCCCACTTAAAAAAGGCCTTTATTAGAAAAGTTAAGAGTAGTACTGGTGTCTTGTCTTGAGTGAGTGGCAGTCATAAAAGGTAAAAGGTGTTTTTTAAACTGTTTATTTCCTGTCTTACATGATTGGACAAACCGATTAATTCAGGTGTGTCTGAGCAGTCACAATGATCAGTCACACCTGGATTAATCAGTTTGTCCAATAATGTGGGACAGGAAATTAAAGAGCTGCCTTAAATTCAGGAAGTAGTGAAGCTGCTCATAGAGCCCATTGAACCCACCTGTCAGTCACATGCTACAGGCATAAACCCGTAGCCTGCCATCTTGGTACAAATGCAATATTTATAAACAACAAATCCTACTATAAGTTGGTTGTTTTGCGGTTGGACTGACATCTCTTTGCCATAAATGTTTATCCTGGGGGGAGGGGAGTTCGCAAGTCAATGATTCTTTATGCTGTGCATGTAGGTGCTCCGAGACTGGGGTTTTACTGGAATGAAGCCAGGTACCATATGCTGGCATATGTAGAGCCAGCACATAGCTCTCCATGTCAATCCACTGAATAAAAGTGGACTTGTTTTTTTCAAAAGCAGCATATCTAAATATGAACAATACCTGTTTTGATCTCATTACTCATGTCTATCTGAATTCATATTCCTGTTTGGACTTATCCCTAATGTCTCCACACAGTACCTTAAATTTTGACTGCACCCCCTGCCTGTAAACGACTGTGCATGACAGAAATGCACAGGGGAGAAAACAAAATGTCACCCCTTCCATGTGTATTTGGCCACTTTTTGTTGCTAAATGTTGTGACCTGCAGCAAATAAATATAAGATTATCACTGACACAAGCAAACATCATAGCTGTACAGAGTTGCTCTTTTGAGAAAAAGCAAAGCTGGAGTGTGTTTTGAAGCAGACGACACAATGTGAAATCGTGAAAAGGTTTTTTCTCTATATTTTTTTTGGAGCCTCCTCCAGCTCAGCTTGGTGGATAATAGCTTTCTGGGGACAAGTATGAGGACCAAGGGACGCTAATGAATTCTTGTATCACATCTGTTGAGGAGCTCTCCACATGCCAGCTATTTACAGGAGGCTGATGGAGAGCTGCTCTCTCTGCACACATTAATTGTTAACGCTGTCAGATGAGAGTTGTGCCTTACTGTGTGATAGACAGCGTAGATTGCTTTCGTCTAAAAGAGGAAAATACAGTATTCTCTAATGGACACTTCAGCGATCACTTGTCACCGTCTTCTGACTCTCACTCAGTTTTCTTTTCATTTCACTCTCTATTACTCCCACTCTTTCCATGATCCCTCACCACCCGCTGTCCTCCACTCAAAACCCGAGTTTCTTTTCCTGCAAAATAAAGTAGAAAGAAAGTCGAGCAAATCTTTGTCCTGTCACTTCCAGCTGACAAGTGACACACTGTGAATTTTATTTCACTCTGTCTGTAATGTAATTTGATCAGACTGATTTATCTTTGGTAGTAAAGAGTTCTGGGTGACTATTTCTTGTCAAGTTCAAACCGATTAAGAGCCCTCACTAAAAAGCTCAACTGGAAGCTTTGTGTAATTCATAATCATGAAATTACAGGATGCCTCAGTGAAAAGGTAGCAGACAGCTCTATGTGTAATGTTCTCTCGTTCATTCAGTCATTCAGACAGACCATTAGCCCTCATTATCTCCCACCAATCAGACTCTCAAATGAGCAGCAGAGAGAAAAAGGCCAGAGCAGATGACAATAAAGGCCGATTAGGAAATGACTCAACCAATGAAAAAATTTGGAGCCGTCACATCAAGTCTGCAAGAGCTGAAAGTGGGTAGGAGTGAAGAAATGTGGTTACTGCAGAACTCCAGAATACTTTTCAGAAGTTTTCACTTCAAATGACATGATTTACTACAACTCTAATACATACAGTACATGTCATCTAATCTTTCTTGTTGTATAAGCAACTGTTCAATAAGTGACATGGAGAGCAGACTGCGGCACTAACTGGGCCTGAAAATCGACCTAATCAGTGCCTGGAGAGTCTGATGATGTACTGTCATAATTTGTGTTGCATCAAATCATTAAGATCAAATCGCTGTTACAGTATAACTGTCAACTTGAGCAAAACTGTATTAAAAACCCACACAAAGGTGATAACCCAACAAACTCCTCCAGCCTCTTTCCAACCCGAGATTTCCACCTCATCCTGAACGGTTCCGATCCGGAACGGCGGCGATTTATTTGTGAGGCAAATTTTGTGGCAGATTACGGACAGCAGGAATCACGAGAATTCACAAGAAGCTGCAGATTCACGTGCAATCGCGTGATAACTAGTTGTCTTTAGCCACATAGGCTAACCATATAAGCAATAGATTGTGTCCTTCCAGAGGAGGAAATCTACTTCTAGACCTATAAAATCCACATCCTCTTATCCATGGTGTCATCGGGATGAATGCTGTCTATAAACCTTTCACTTTTTCGTCCCCGCCTGTTTGCATGGTGTGAAATACGATCTGCTTGAAACATGGAGTGTTTTATTTTGAAAAGAAGCAGGATGTTTTATTTTGTGTCTGTGCCCGACTTCCTTTCCAGCACAGGTTAATCTCTGCTGAATTTATCCAGCATGCTCCGGCATCCGGATAAAGTAGAACTCTTGCGATCAACTGTGTAGTCTGGTGATCAGCAGCGGAACGGAAAGAAGCCGGTGGAAATTGACACATCAACTTGAATGGTTACAATCAGCTACAATCGGCTTCTTCGTAGCTGTTCTGGATGCGGTGGAAATTGGAAATAAATCACCTCTCCTTCACCTCTGCCCAACATCAAACCCCAGCCCTTCTACAGCTTCACTGTCATCACACAGTCAGAAGTTGAGGACCACCTGTACCCAGGACCCTCTTCCCACATCCCCAGCCTTATAAAGCTTTTCTTCCTCAGGTCCACTAATCATCACAGTCCCTCCACTCTCTCCAGATTGAGTGTGCCCCATCTGCCTTGATATCTGCTGTCATCAGGCCGCAGCTCAGAAAACCCAGTTTAAACATCTTGATCATCTTGGCAACTACAGGTCTATATAAATCTCCCTTTTCTGTCAAGTCCATGACCATCTACAGCTTAACAGTCTCTACTAGGAACTCCAATCTGGTTTTAGCAGCGAAACAGCCCTGCTCAGAGTCACTAGCAACTCGATGGTGGTCCCCCAGTCCCTACTCATCCTCCTTGACCTTCCTGCAGTTTTTGACACTGATGACCACCACATCAACCTAAACCCCCTTCATCAAACTGTCCGGATCTTAGTTGGGTTCCCCAAGGATTGGTCCTTGGCCCACTTTCTTCACTCTCTACATTCTCCCTCTTGCCCATGTCATCAGTGGGCTGTGAATTTCTTCCCACTGTTAAGCTGATGACATCCAACTGTACCTCAAAGCTGACATTACAGCCATTGCTGATCAGGGGCTTGTCACGAATGATTGGTCATTCAAATGATCACCAGTTCTACGGTTTCAATACAACTATATTAATGTCCTTAAATGAGTTAGTGTTTCCCCAACCTGGGATCATGAATGTTAAACAGATTTGATTTTCATGATCCCAAGTTGGACTGTCAGGAACGGCTCAGAGCAGGAGGACACAAAGGCAGACACCGAAGCAGAGGTCAGAGGCAAAAAGGGTTTGATCAGAAACAGGCAGAGGTATCAAAATCGGCAGGCAAAAAAGTCAAAATCCAAAAACAAGTAAGGTTCAGAACACGAGAGGCTGTGGCGAAAAAAAGCTGGGCTAAGGACTATAAAGTGCAACGAACTGGCAACAAGACAGTGAAAGACATGGGGTTAAATACAAGAGGTAATGAGGGCTGATGAGGCACAGGTGGGGAGAAACAATCAGGGAGCAGGTGTGACAGGACGGGGGCAGGGCAGGCAGGAAGCAAATCTAAAACACAGAGACAAGGCTTAGTGATTTCAAAATAAAACAGGAAAGACAAACCAAACATGAATGTGCAAACAATAAAGAGAACTTGACAGACGTGACATGGACTGCCTACAATGGAACATCCCAAATACCCAATAAGAAGGACTAAGGGGCAATACCAACCAGATACTCTTGTATATATTTCAAACCTGGCAACAAACCTAAATAAAACCAAGCCCCAAACCAAGAGGAATACTAAACAAGAAGACCAGATTGTTAAATTATAACATCAACAACAGTGCTTTTATTATGTCTTACACAAAGGCCAGGACAGCTACCTGACAATCTCAATAGTCCTCTCCTGTCTGTGGAAAATTCACTGTGAAACCTTTACCAGAAATGTCAAGTGTGTTGTCCAGCAGTGATATGAAATCATCTAGTGTGGCTGGCCAGGTAATCTGGAAACATCTACAAAGGTATAAACCAATTATGGGTGGCTGTGATCCTCAGGCACTTATGTGGCTCTGCATTTAAAACAGACATGACTCTGTGGTGGAAATCACTTCACTGGCTCTAAATCACCTTTGAAACGGATTGTCTGTGAACACAGTTGCTTCATCCACAAATGCAGGTTAAAACTGCGCCCTGCAAAGAGGAGACCATAAAGAAATCTGATCCAGGAATTGGAACCCTGGTTGTAAACGAATCAACTACATCAGATACCTCTATGTTTTCTTCCTCTTCGAAGCTTAATATAGGTCTCACGGCTTATTAACTGTTCCTAATTGAAGTTATGATGAAATAAGACTCCCTCTGTTGACAGCATGTGTGTGTCTGTGTGTGTGTGTGTGTGTGGTCAGGTTGCTGTGTGTGTGTTTTTGGCTGCTCTGTTGTAATATGTCGGGACAGCATCCATCCTGACCAGCAGGATAATGCCTCATAACAGTGACAAGCAGCCAATTTACACATCGCCTCGACACCAATGAGTGACAACAAATCAATACACACTTGCAGTGATCGCAGCATCCTTCAGTGTGTCAGCCGGAGTGCGAGTGTTTCACCAGTGGGAGAGCCTCTGCATTTGCAACTATGGTGTCTTTGGCTACCTTTGAAACTGGCTTTTGACATCCTGTGTGTGAAAGTGAGGGAGAAAGAAAAACAAATAAAAAGGTGAAAGACTGTGTGTAAAAAAAGAAGCTCTTTCTGAGTGTGGCATTATTTCTTTTTTGGTGCTGTGTATCTCAGTGTGCGTGTGTGTGTGAACGTCTGCTCCTTGGTCTCTGTGTTTAAGCACCGTGTGTAATTACTAACACCACTCGAGCTCTCACTGTGGACTGCAGGGAAAATACCATTAACCTCTGTCGCGGGGCTTCACAGCTTCTGTAGGAGGGGGATGGAGTAGGAGGGGTGAGGAAATTACAGCTACTGTTGTTGGCCACTGGGAGCTGCCCGCTACAACTGTACTCATGTATTTATGAGCAGCCAGCCCCTTAAGTAAATGATTGTCAGAGGGCTTTGTTTTTTGTGTAACCATATTTTCAAGGTCTAAAAGGTCAAACATACCAGCTGTTTCACATAAAAAAACAAAACATCTTATTACAGCAGGTAAAGGTGGCCTCTCAGTGCCTGTCAAAATAAAAGTCCAGGTTTTGTTCATTATGGATCAGTTTTGTTTGGGTTCCTGACTCCTGCTTACTCCTGCCTTCTTTTCCAGTTGTCTTGGAGCAGATGTTTGGCCACAGGATATGACGCCTGACAATATTCAATGAGTCACTTACTGTTGCTGTGGTGTTGTAGTGCTTTTAATGCCAAAAATGTATTTGGCAGCTTGACCATGTTGTGTTTAAAGATGGTTTAAGAAATTTCCTTTCAATCAATAAAAGTCAATAAAGTTCTTTTTTAACACAAAAAAATCAGGTGCAAATACATTTGGGTTTAACAGACAAGCTCTACTTTGGCTGTATGAGTTCTTATATAAAGTCACATTTACAAATATCACGTCCATACACAAGGCTCCTTATTAATGTATTAAAAGATACTACCACTCCTATGATCTAATTTCAACAACAAAAAAAAGACTGTATAACTGAAAATAAAGAGTGTATCATTGGTCCAGGTATCCTTTGGCATTTGTATTTGATGATAAGGAGTCAAGACACAGAACCTTTTTTTGCAGCTTGCTAAAAAACAGTTATCGCAGCACTTTCTAGAAACATAGAAAAAGTCCTCTTTTGGACAAAAGTGAGCCATCTTACAGCTGTGCTGTGTTTTTATGCCATATTTTCAGGTACTGACAGATTGCCTGCAAAATGTGCAAATAAAAGTCATCTTTCTCCTTCATTATTTTCTGTTAATGGATCTTTGTTTGTCTTTTAGAAATGTTTTTTTTTTTCACAAACACATAAACAATAGTTCATTCACCATGCCACTGCTTACTCTGATAGTGTATGTCAATCTTAATCCTACAAGCTTCCTAAAAGCTTCTGTATTTAACAAGCGAAAGGTGAGAACAGCCGGCTTATACAGGACCAGTTCAAAAGCCACATTTGTCTCCAGCATCTACCTGAAGACTGAGACCCTTCCCCCCTTGAGAGGTTAGCAATGATCACAGTCCTTGGCTCTCTGCTCTGCTGAACTCACCAAGTACCAGCTCTCAACTCTCAATACATGACCAAAGCTGAATTCTTCAAGGAATTAACTGTTTACAAGAATGGATCAATTAATGTAAATGGCTGAATGGTTAGATTCGGAAAAAAGCTCTCTGTACTCTGTGCAGTAATCAGCACAAATTAAAGAATTAAAGTTTATACCACAAGTATATGTCAGTGAAGTCAGGAGTCAGGAGTGGTAGGAGGTACAAATGCAGCAGTGTGTACAAATACAGTATGTGGTTTTCTACTCTAATTCACAATATCAGTAACATGAATGGCTGTCACCTCCACAGCGCTCAAACACCATTGAGGCAAATACCCCTGAGCATGCAGCAATTAAACAGGTCAGCATACCATCTTGACCTTTAATTCCCTTGTAAATACAGAGCTATCTTGTTTCATCCCCACTGACTCACAGTATCCTCAAGTGAGCACAGAGCAACCACCTACCGAATCAAAGGCAGTAATAAAACCAAACAGATTCAACCCAGGCTCTCTGTGATGAGGAGATAGCCATGGTACATGATGTGTCCCTTATAAACATTTTAACTAAACACCTTACAGCTCCTGTGTAAGTCTACAGCTGGACTAATACTCCTCAATTTAGCATCCAAACACTGTCAGTATCAACATTAAAAGGCATGGGATAATTGTGCTGTTTGGAGGAGGTACTGATGGGCATAATAAGTGTTTCAACACTGAATGCAATGTCATTTTATCACACTGCAGTGTCCTTTCAGTTAGATTAAAGTGAGGCATTTTTTTTAATATTCAAAAATCATTGCCTTAGTCTGACTGAAACTTGACTTTTGAATGCATGTAAACATATAAGTCTGGCTGAAATTGCACAAAATAGAACAGATACGGCTCAGGATAGGGCTAAAACTGACCCAAGTGTTTGCATGCTGGGCTTTGAGCAGAAGGTTAAATAGCATGGATGTGTTTCTAGGAGGCCAGTATGTAAACAAAACCTTGTTGGATGGAGAGAGTACGCAAGAAAGACAAAACTTCTATTTTGTACAAACAAACTGTACAAAGCTGTAAAAAACACATTGTTGTCATTGCTCGGCACACGTCTTGCCTGTCTGATGTGTTTTGCAGACTTTTTTCATAACACATCAACTGGTAGACAATAGGGTACTAAGACGCTGAAAGGTGTCATGTGCCTGTAAACTGGGACAAGAGAAGCAGTCCAGTTAAACCGTCTAATTGAGCTGTTGCTGTTAGCTCAACTGAACTGTGCATGTAAACTGTAGATTGCGTGAGATTACACCCCTGGGTCTTCTCCTTTGTGCCCTGCAGCCAGAACTGAAGTACCATCCTCCAGAACTGAAGGCTTTTTCCTTTGCATTATTAAGAATCTTATAGTAAAACATCCTAGTTTGCTGCACAGCAACAGAATCTTGAGTAAATCAACTCATTAATTTCATTTTCTATTTCAGCTCTTCTTCCTCTTTAAGTTTCACACCTTTTGTGGGTAAATTAGACAAATATCACACCTTTTAAAAATGTGTCTACTATCTCTACAGCTTGTGGTTTGTAGGTGCAGTCTGTGCAATTAAGGTCGCTTAGCAGAGAAAATATGGGATGCAATATTTATACAGTATTTTTTAAAATTCAACACAAGTAATATTCATACGTTTGAATAAGTGGAAACAGTACTGCATAGTTTTTTCTATGTTAACGTAGAACGACCTTTTCATGTTTGTTGACATATTTCTACTGTAACAAACCCAACTAACCCAACCAACCAACACATGTTTGTATTGAGAGAGTGTCCATGCACAGTGGAAGACAGAGAACAAGAAAATGGTTATTGTTGTTGTTGTGTAAAAATAATTTGTATTGAGAGACAATTTTGGTTACCATTCAGAAGAGCCTTTTGACCGAAAAGGCCACCACTGCTTCACTGATGAGAGGGAGAGAACATGTCTGCATGTGCCATAATCTGGATAAAACTGATAATTCTGACCTTTTCTTAATTTTAGTTAATCACTGATCAGTTTAATGAAAAGGCATTATTTCTTCCCTCATTTTTTGATTAAATTAAATCGAGGCCAAATGTGTTATTTACAGATCATACCATTGCGGGAAGCCACATTAAACTGACGTGTAACTGGGGACAGATCGACAGGCTCTTTGCAGCTGAGGAATAGATGTCAGTTGTTGGTGTTCAATCAAAGCACCAGCTCCAAATTGGACCTTTCTAATGTGCCAGTAGAGTCTCAAGCATGAAGCACAAAAAGCTGAGTAGATGCCAATCATGTGAAGAAGAATAAGGAGAAATAGGTAGATATTTTGCGTGTTTTGAAAAGGTCAGGTGAGAGTGTCCCAAGTTTTTATTGAAGAACAGGAGGGAGTTGATAGATCTCCAGTCATGTAAAAGTTAATGGCAGGAGGCAGAAAAACAGATTTGGTGACATGATGAGCACTTCAGGCTGGTGTAAGTCATCAGACAAGAAAATAATGAGAAAAGATCAAATTTGTACAGCAGCTCTTTAAAATGAGAACAAACTATTTTTCAACTTGCATTCAAAATCTGTGCCTGACTTGGACCAGGAAGCTTCGTTTTGTTTGTAATGAATTTGATGTGGAGTCAAACACAATCATCTGAAAGTAGATGACTACAAGTATCAGCTGCGGACTGAAGTGAATAGAATTTTGAGAAGTTTTAATAAAGGCTAGAACCTGATATCTGCAGCCAGAGGGGAAGAAAGTAGTTTTAAATAAATCTTTTTCTCTGCTGCACCTTACGGCAGAATATTATTTTCTGCTGCTTTCGAAGCATACATTTCCTTTCTTGAACTCATCTGCAGATAGGAGATCCAGCTGCTTCTTATCTCAGATGGATGGGATACGATATCCCACCATGTGAACCAAGAAGCCTCTCCGCTTCTGCTCCCCCTCACACGTATATACAGACACATGAGGCAGAGGTTTAATTTCCTCCACAGCATGTGCAGCATTTTTACACTGGTTGCAAATGAGGGCTGTAAACACAAACATCAGAAAATAGATCACTGAGTGAGGGGTTTGCACGTTCATTAGTTAGTTTGCCCATCAGGTGAGATAATGCTGTTGCAACGAGACCCGCACCAGGGGCTGTTCCATTTTGCACATGTGATTACATTAAACATTTGTGTACACTTGGGGACTTGGCCTGTGTGTTTATGTGCTGAGGGTCAGTGTGCAAGACCGTCCCCCACAGTCAAAAGTGCAGCATGCTTGATCTGCACATCATATAGTTGGTAAGGCTGCAGCTCTGCAAATCTTAGGTCTTAATTCCCCTGTTCAAGTTTTTACCATCTCCACACACCAAGCACAAGTAAAATCATTCGCGTGAATGAATTACATGTTCAGTCAAAGCAAAGACGAATTTAGACGCTCGTACGACTCTAGCGGCACGAATGACGCAAATTGGGTGGGAGCTGAAAATGTCTCAACTTAAGCGGATATTCACGTCCCGATAACCATATGAAAAGGGACGGTTGTTAACTGGTATCTAAAATAGAAGACAAACTGATCGTGTCGGTGTAAGTGAGGAGGTTGGATTACCTGGTTGACTGTAAAAAAAAACCTTTGTCTATCACTTGATCCTGCCGGTTAAATTGGCAGGGATTACCGCTGAAATTAGCATAAACAGCTATAAATGCACAAAGGAAGCAAGTAAATACTATTCATTCATGTGTCTAGATTCACACAAATTAAGCGAGTAGATGATTTTACTCGTGCTTGGTGTGAGCGCCCCATTATAGTTGTGCTTAAATAATAAGGAGTGTGGCTGATATGACTGATGGGTTTTTCAAACCGTAAGGTTATGTCTTTAAATCCATCTCTTTGGGAGTCTTCATGTTAGTTGTAAGTCAGACAGAATCAGCATTTCTCGTACAGTGAGCACCACTCTTGCAGAAACCAATGAGTGCCACTGCTAAGACTGAATGAACAAATTTTGCAGGCTAGGGTCACGGCAAAGCCTTGTTTTTCCCTGTTTGTATATGTATGGGTTAATGACTTCAGTGACCTTGACCCTCAACTGTAGAGTCTCATGGTCTGCTCTGAGAAGCCTCCAGTGAAGGAGAGCAAGGCTCACGAAATTAGAGAGCGATCTAGGTTTTCAGCATGCAGGAGCAGGAGTGAACCTGAAGTTACCTTTTGTGACCGACTTGGCAGTGAAAAGACAGACATGCTTTTTCATCATGTTTCATCATGTTTAACCTTGAAATGCATTTCCTTGCTTCTCTGTAAAGTCGGTTTGGTATTTGCCAAACAAATTCCACTAATTAACTGGAAGAGTTGCAGGTGAAGGTGAAATGAAAGTCCTTAATACAAAAACTTGACTGAATGTCACGGTTAGACTTATTTTGAGGTAGCTGGAATAATGAGTAATATCTGCTCAGAGACAATGCGAAGTATTATTTTGGCACATGTACAGCTATGTTCGTCAATATTTGCTCCCCCTTTTATGTAAACCAATAAATATGAAGTATGTATCTTAGAGAGTGCATGCAATACAGTGTACATGATAGGAGCAAACATTCTTTTCAAAAAGGGTAAAGATGAAGCCAACAACTTAAATATTCCTATTTCATAGGAGTTTAAATTAAATCAGTCAGTTCCGATAATCACAGGCTGACACATTTAAAATACTTCAAAAACAACAGATGACCATAACTGTCACCACAGTGAAACAACAAAACAAAATAACCCAAGTCAGTAATTACATGCATCTTGTACACTGCACGTAACTGCACTGAACCATCTTTGTCAAGACTGTGTAGTTTAGCATTCCTTCTGACAGCTGTTTTTTAAACGTGTATAGTTCTCTGAGGTTGTGTTTAATTTCCCTCTGTTGAAAAAACTTTACTTACTGTTAGGTAGCCATAGTTTTTTTTATTTATTTTTTAACTATGCACATACTTTGAATTGTTTGAAGTCAGGTTCCCTGCATTTCAGTTTTCACTGTATGATGAAATGGGTGCACTGCTGCACATCTGCACATGTGTGTAAAAAGCAGAGAAAAGTGTGTTAAGGTCTTTCATGCCTATACTTATTATCTCACTGAAGGGTCCTATAAATAGCATGGAAATACTGACACAGCACTGACTTTCTGTGAAATTGAAGATAGCACCAGAGGACGGAGCTAACCAGGGTGCAACCTTATTAACATTTTACCAAATGTAGGTGCAGGGTGCAAATAGGTGAGTGCATCAGGCAGATAACAACAGTGACACTTGTGCTTTACACCTAGATACTTTGAGATTAGGTAGACTACACTCCCTGTAGTGTACCCATTGCAAAGTTACATATGTATTAATGTTCTCAAAAATATGCGAGTTTATAGGGATTTTTGTTTGCTTATAGAAGTAAGTTCTCATGAAAAATTGGTTAAGATCAGAAGTAGATCAAAGGTAATACTTTCTTTTCAAGCAAATTTTAGAAGCTGACAAACTCAGTCATCTTGATTTGTTATGAACCACGGATAACTATGGATTATGAAGCAAAGAGTCTCATGACCAACAGAAGTAGATGACATTTTAAAATTTATATCAGTTGTGTTCATGCTTCATTTTGCGCTTTTGAAACCTTTAAAGACATTGAAAACAGATATGCAGTGGATTGAAGAAGATGATTAGCATTGCACTGTGTCAAGGAAAATGTACAAAAGCTTTGGAGTTATCAGCGGCTCTTTCAGGATGAAGGACGAAAAGGCAGATTCATACACAATAAAAATGTCTAAGTTATTTTCAAACAGTTTGTTTAGCAGACTAAACTGAAAATCTGAGGCACTGATAGAGTATAAAATCCTGATAAATATGTCTGCATGTTTTGACTCAGCTAAGTCTTCATCATGACATTAAGAAGATGTTTTTTTTAAATTCAGTGACATAAACATACATATATCCTTGTTTATTACAGGATTTCTATACTGTACCAGAGTGCCTTGGCTCTTCAGCTGGACTGCCATATTTCACACAGAAATTTGTTTGAACATAACTTAGACATCCTTTTTTGATCTTCAAATCAGATTTCATGAAGTTTCCTTCAGCTGGCAGTCACTGAATTGGCTTTAATGCTTCAAACATAATCCTTTATGGCAAACACTCCCAACCAAAGTGCTTTCACTGGCGCTCGTTTTTGCCTGACAGGCATAATTTGTCATCTAAAGTAAGTGGCTATAAGACGGGGTGGATTCCCTTAGAAATGGACCTTCTGTTACTGATTTTAAAGCAGAGATGGCATCTTTGAAGCCAACTAAATACATTCTCAATAACAGCATTAAAACCCTCCTCAAGTGACAGCACTCATTAAGTTTTGCTTCAGTTCTCTCCAGTTTAAAGCCTGATTTTACTACACTTTAAAAAATTGAACCCAACAAAATAACAATGTTGTGTTTTTCCGAATAAACAAAACCAGCTGTAGGTGCAAATTCACCCTGAGCTCTGCACCCACAGTGTGTTTGTGTGTGTTTTCACTCACTTACTCACTCTCCCAAACTGCAGGACTGAGTCTGAGCTTTATTCAGACAAGTTAATCCGCGAGCTGCAGGCCTCAGCTGCCATCGCCAGGCTGAAAATAATTACATTTTAAATGGCTGTGCAAACAACAGCCACCACATTAGGGTGTTAATTCAGGCCAATCACTTCTTATGGAAAAAAAAAAGATGGAAATAACAGGAGGAAACGCTCCCTTCATTCTGTCCCCCACAGACTGATAAATGCTCAACAGTCCTCCATGCCCCGGGTGACCATTTATTACATTTGATTATTTATTTATTTCCCTAAATCTGCATAATCATTTTGGCTATAGGTCATATGAGAACAAGGCGGGGAGCTCAGAACAGCATGCGTTATTCATGACTTGCAGGATACACTGGGTGCCAGAGGTTTACATGATGTGTGAGCAAGATTTACCAAATTCATTCTTTTCTTTATCGCACAAAAGCCTCTTGGACTGGGAGAACCTGGGGCAGCAGATAGAGCACAAAGTGTGTAATGAAGAAAATGGTGAAAAGATGAGGTAACCCAGATAAATCAATCGCTCTGCCCCCTCTGCAGCAGCCCCGTTCCAACAAGCACATTTAACTTCATAGAGAAATTTCCCCTTGTGTGAGCTGGATTTACTGCCTGTAGTGCCAATGATAATAGATAACTTGTGTTATTATTAACTTGTGTTATCTGCTGTAATCCATCAGCAAGTTTAAAAACAGTCCTATCTCTTCATCTTCATGTTTAGAGCTCCGTCTGCTCTGACAAAATCTCAGAGCAAATCAGTAACAGGGCGTCTGATTCATCTTATTACGGCCTGTTGTTAGCGCAAAAGCAGCTCAGTCTGTGGCCTGACGGCTACACAATAATACACTTTAAAAATCTCTTTAGTGTTAGTGCTAGACGTTACTCTTGTGTGGGAGATCTTGTTTTGGCTCTCATGAAATAAATTACTGTTGACTTATTTTACATTTTAAGTCATATTTTTTTATATTCTTGGAGTACATTGGATTAGATAGCATTAAAGCAGGTGTAGTTTATTGTCCCTGACGGGAAATTTGTTGTGGGCAACAGTCCAATAGAAATATGCAGCTCAGGGCAACAAAATGGACCATAAACCCGAACAGGAAACACTCAAGTGTCAGCCACAATTGCAAATCCAGTAGAGGATAACAAATCCTTGATGCACAGTGATGTAAATACTCAATATGGTATCTCAGACTGAAACATGAATAAACTGCTGTGTTTGAGTCCAGTAATGCAGTTTTCATTGCACCTGTTTACTAGGCTGTTTGCTTTGCTCTGCTCTGCAATTGCGGTGCTTCTACCTGGTTCTCCTGCACCAATCTTGGAACCCATCATTACCTTTTCAGTACCCAGCAGGTGGAGTTAAGTGACACTCAGCCAACGCTTCCTTTTTCTGTGTGCCGGTTACATCTGCAGAATAAACGCTGTTGTCTCTCAGTGCATTACATCCCCAAAGAAGTGCCTATTCAGTAGTTTTTGGTTAAAGTAAGACACACAAAGGCCTCAGTCTAGCTAACAACAGCTTTCAGGGTAAAATCCATCATTTTCTGTTTCATTCCTCAATCTGGTTGCTCATTGACAAGTATTGTACAGCATTAAGTCAATTTTTAACTTCAATTTTTGA
This sequence comes from Xyrichtys novacula, assembly GCA_962446985.1. Lineage (NCBI taxonomy): Eukaryota > Metazoa > Chordata > Actinopteri > Labriformes > Labridae > Xyrichtys > Xyrichtys novacula. The sequence goes on from OY660871.1 coordinate 13,865,248, forward strand.
AGAGCACTTCCATACACATATCTACCAAAAACAAAGGGGAGCTGGGACAGCAGTTCTGCAGACTACATGCAGTTCCTGCTTTCTGCAAGGACTGTTTCCCCGTATGTGCTAAAGCCTGCTGATACATGATGATCAAAGTGCATTTAATGGTTTTTAAAATGATCTGTGTATATATATTAAAGATTATTTATCATGGTTTTTCATGACCTGCATATGTCTGCACTAAGTAACACTTGTGATGGATGGAGACAAACAGAATCAAAGACACAGAAATGCAAAGACCAGTCGACCCCACTTTTAAGGTGAGTACATGCCAGACCTTTGCTATTAGTTTGGACCACATCATTGAAACAGACTGTAGCCTGAAGCTGTGGATGGTAACTTAATGGCCTCTGTCTATTCAACGTCAATTACACAGAGTAGAGCGCTCTAACCAGTGAGTTTGCGAAATTTATTTAGTTTACAACTGCTAACACTGTCTGAGTTACTTTGCACCAGCTCTACAGGACAGGGTGTTGTTTCACTTTTCTCTACTACACTCTGAGACCAGCCTGAGATGGACTCTAATGTTTTTGCCACAGTGTCAACAGGCAGAGGGTCAAGTCAACTCTTATATTATTGGTTTCATATGATGCGCATGATGTGTATAAGATGATATAAAAGATTGTTGCATATGTCAGGCTGCCAACAAAGCTGCAGTGTTTGATGATTTGGGATCGTTGAAAAAGCAGCAGTCATCTAACCGTAAATGCTGATAAAATATCCTGAACTCAGTCACTTTGATTTTTAAGACTTATTAGACATTGCATATGTTTCTTTTCCCCAGAGTTTCCTTTACTCTAAAACCAGTTCATACAAATTCAGGGCTTACCTTTGACAGCAATGACCGAGCTTTTGGTAGTAAGGACCTGGTAATAATTGCAAATCCACAAGCTATGATGTCAGATGTAAAAAAAAATAAAAGGTCATATTTGCTCTTACAGCATTCATTTGTTGATCTAATTAATCTTGTAATATGCTTAGGACAAGATGGTGCTGCTTGTCCGTGTGCGTGTGTGTGTGTGTGGATGGATGAATGGTGTGATAGCAGAGGCTTAGATCAGAGATAAATGACTTCATTAAAGTGTAACTCTCAGAAAGCTGGAATGAGCCACATCTCCCCCCTCTGTGCCACTGCAGATTATGAACTCCATAAATCAATACATTTCTATAAAAGGATAATGTTCCTCTGCCCACAGCATCCAACCTCTAATAGTCAGGATCTACGTCCCTATTTCTAATTTTAGAGAAGGCAGGAGTTTTCTGCCTGTTTGTGCACGAGTATTATTGACAGTAACATTCAGAATGAAAAGATGATGGTGTTACTGTCACAGTACAATCATATGAGGGAGCTATGGAGAAAGAGGTCCTTGCTGCAGCATATTAAAACAGGAGGGAAAATACCAGGGCTGCTACACAAATTTCATTTCATGGTGCCATGGTGCCACTGCTGGACAAACATTTTGAATCGACCAGTGTGTGTGTTTTTTTTTATTGCCACTCTTTATGTCCCATGACACAAGGCCAGGTGTCTAGTAGAATTTTAGAACAACCACAAAGTTTTATTGACATATGGCTCCCACAAAATGCTTGGCTGATTTTTCACATAACCACATTCCTCCTGCCAAGAAAGTTTGAAAACTGCTTTAATAGGCACTAATAGACAGAGCGCGATAAAACTGCAGGGCTTTGTGCGTTGAAGCACAGCTCATCTGCTCTTTCATACTCGTATGTTAACATTTAGGCAACATTTTTTTAATGAACATGTACGTAAAACATTGTCACGTTTTCTGTCTTCATTAAGTGGCTAAGAAAAAAGTAATGAGTTATTAGTTACTGACAGTGAGAGCCCTCAGGTGAGTGAAACTAATATTCAAGTTTTTACGCTTCAACTAGCAATATTCACAGGCTGGTTCATTCTGATTAGAAATAAACAGTCCCTGACAGAAGAGTGCTGCTTGTCAGTAAGTGGCTGCACTTAGCAGCAGAGACAGTATTTGTTGCCAGAGGATGAACCATGAATCCCGAGATGATGATCTTGACCAGTCCAGGAGATCTCTGGTGGCTCAATCTCAACAAACTCTTCAAATTTTATACAACAGAAAAGGTCAGACTGCATTGCATTGAAAGCAAAAGTACATTGATATGGCTAAAGTTATAAAAAGTTGGCTTGTGATGTTATTACACAGAACCCTCTTCACCATTTATCAACTGGTCACAATGTCATAAAACGAGTCAGTAATTCCGTGTAGGAAATCTCTCTTCAAATGATTTTTTCATGATAATAGGAGGAGTCTTCCTTGAGGTGTCTGTCTGTGTCTGTCACACCAGGTACCTGTTGAGAGGAGTAACATCGATACCTGCTTTCATGTTAGGGTCTCTAAACTCCAGAAAAAGTGACTAGCCGGTTTTTGAAAATAAGTTGCTAGGGGGTCTGAAAAGTCCCTAAATCTAGCAACAGATTGCTAGGTTGGCAACACTGCCTCCACAGTGCTTACCATGACACTTGTGAAGGGGCTGCCTCCTGTCACCATCCTGTGGCGTTGCTGTCTTCAGCCATCTCTTTAACTACTTCACGTAATTTCCAATTCGCCTCGCCATTGGCAGGGCTTAAGGTGAGGAGAGGAGCTGATGTGATTAATGAAAATAGGACTAGGCTGTGTTGAACCCACTCCACGCCTTCTCCCCTCCCTCTTTCCTACTTCCACTGCTAGGAGGAGCTTAGTTAGGGGAGAGGGCTACTTGCGCCTGGCTGTGCCGCTCACCAAAATACCAAAGTGTGCTTACTCCGTACCTGCACCGCACCGCCGGCAAGGCACGAAAATAGAGCCCGTAGAGTCTGCTGTCAAGTCTCGAGGGGAGGAACATTACATTTTTAGTCAAGTCATGTTAGTTAAAGCAATGGAGCACACACAATAATAATGTATACTGTCAAATAAAGTGTTTAAGCAGAATAAGGTACATAGGTAAAAGTACACAATAGAAAATGAAGTGCAAAATAATTTCTTACAAAAGGAGAACACTACCTCCATAAAATCAAACTAAAGGACCTGAAGTATCCTTGACTCTCAGCAGCTCAAAACAGCACCGTCCACTCAAGCTGCTGCTGCTGCAGGTGTAAGATGTGGGAAAAAAAGTTAATTCTACACTGACTTTCAATTTAAATTTAATAAAGAAAACTGTGTTTAGCAAGGTTTGTCTGAGGAGCCCAGAATGTGAAAATATTAATCAAACATTTACAAAAAGGTAAGGTTTAAATAAAGTTTTGAAATTACAATAACAGGAATCAAGGTATAATGTGATTCAAGAGAAAACAGACATTCTTGAAATTAAATAAATATCTACAGGGCCAAAATGAACAACCCTCACTCCTGCTCTCTATACCCCAAAACCAGCTTTCTGGTATACAAAGTGCGGCTATTACACATGATATTTCTCAACATATGGAGTGTTAAAGGAGGCTTTGATGTAACAATTTAATAACAGCCATGTGATGCTGTGAGCTTTAGGTTTGTTCAAGGAAGACCTGAGGAAAACATGCAGTGACACTTAATTTCACCTGAACCAGAATTTCCTGAAATCATGTATTTTTGGGTGATTTAAATCAGGTTTAAATCCTATAATTATTGAAGAACTGTGGTGAAAAACTGAACTCACAATCTGAGTGAAGTGTAAGATTCATTACTGAAGTCAACAATGTGCTCACACTGTAAGGTCCTAATTTCAGGCATGACATGAGTGCTCACACTGTGGGTGTCCAGTATAGCAGACCTAAGTTCTGCAATGTTTTTCCAGCCTGCCTCTGTGGTATGCATTATACTTTTTTTTGGAATTTGTGTGACCTTTAAATTTGAGACTAAGCCACACTTATGATTGCTGCACTGTGTTTATTCATGTTTATTACAGTCACACACATCACAAAGCATGAGCCATGGTGTCATTTTATGAGGAAAAAAATTTTAGGAAAGAAAGTCAATAAGTTTGGGCATTGGGACATAGCCCTGCTAGGATGTGCTGTCAGCCTACCAAACTTTCTGACATGACAGAACTTCATCCAACCGGTTGGGAGCAGCTTACCAATCTGTGATTGGCTCCTTGACCCCCTGTACACTGCTCGACAAATAATGCATAATCAGGCTGAAAGCTACTCAGCTTCAAGAGCAGTTGTGACTCAGAAATTTGATCAGAATCTGATTAAAACCATACAGTGTATGTCCAGTTTTAGTGGGAAAAACGGGGGTCTCACATCAGTGCATTTATCTGACTAAAAGTGAAAGACTGAATTGTTTAACATTTATAGTCTGCAGTTATTGGCCTGTTTGAATGGCAATCCGTCATATGGCAGTGATTGACTTAAAAACACTTGAAAACACCATCCTGTCACTGTGGACTGTACTTTGTAATAGAGAAGAATGGAGAGCAAGAAGGATCAAGGAAAAATAGTGAGGATCATGAGTTTTACATCAGTTTGCTGTGTTGGCTTGTTGTTTGCAGATTCAAAATTGGGTTAGCAAAGGAATTCGATGGTCAGGTTAAAAACATCTTAAATCCCCTGACAGTTCAGAATATAATTCAGTAGAGGCAAATTTATTTAGTAACGCTGCACTTCATACCCTCAAACCCCTATGAGAGAGTCAAACTCGGAGCCCTCCACTCCCTAAACTCGGTTCCTCCAGGCCTCATACGAGCAGCGAGCACTTCACCCGTGGCTATCCACTGATCGAACACAAACTTGTGTGTAATTGTATAGAGCTCCTCTCTCGACCTTCTCTGTCAGGAGAGAAATAGGGGCCATCATTCATCCTTGCCATTACCAGCCTGCCTGCCGTGAATAATGCAATTTGTATCCTCTATGGAGTGCATCCAGAACAACAGGCACTCCAATAAACAAACAGCAGATCGCAGTAGAAATCCACTTACAGAGGCAGCCGGGCTAACGCCACGGCCATTAGAAGCCCACTCAGGTCCCATCATTTCAGTCCGATAGATCCCTACCTTATCTGCTTTATAGTAGGGCTATGATAATGAGCCTGCCAGCTCCGTTCTGCTGAAGTGCTGGATCAGACACAAAAACCCAGACACACACAGTCAAAAACACACACTCAAAGTCATGCTGTTCAGGGAGATTTGTGGTACCTGAGAGAAGAGGTAAAGGTCAGTCTTTGACCTTTTGTGGGCACTAACAGCAGCTCGTCAGGACTGAAATGGATCAGTCAGGCTGCAGAGAAGGGTGTGTGTGTGTGTGTGTGTGTGTGTGTGTGTGTGTGTGTGTGTGTGAAGAGTCCTGATGAAGAGGGAACATGAAGTACATATATTAGTGAAACAGTTCATAACGGGAGCAGCTGAGGGGTCGTCTCCAAGTGAAATCACACTCTCTATTGGTAAATTATGGGCTGTTGTTTTAATCTGGTATTGATGATAACTGTTTTCTTATAAAATGAGTGGTCCTTAATGCCATTTGTCATAACCCATAAAACAGAGTAAAGATGAAGAAGCAGCAGAAAGCTAGTGAGCTAACTGTAGCAGCCCTAACAAGGCTAGAGCTCGCGCCTCTTCAGGTTACCAATCAGCTGAACTTTCAGACTTACAACCCATTCATATAATTGTATTCATCAGTTATGGTACTCACAATGTACCAGAAGTGCGTCAAAATAAAAGCATAGCTTGACTATACAGGAAATAAAGCACAGCAGAAAAATTACCAAAAATCACGACAGACCCTTTATTGAGATGATGTCCCATTAAAAGAGGCTCCATCACAAGCCTGATGATAAACCATAAATTTGAATATGATAATGGAATTATTGGTAAAGTTTAGGAAGTCATGTTTTGCTCTACCTCTGTAATGCCCGAGTGAATATGTTCCATAATTTTGGGGGTTTTCCATCAGACTATGCACAGACAGTATGATATTTTCACACCTGTTCCATTGCATTACTTCTTGGTAGAAAGCCTCACAAACAGCTTTAAACCACCACATCACTATATAACCAGACAATAAAAATAATGGACAACAAAACAGTAAGATGGCACCCTTTTCGAGTCTTCAAAAAAACATAACATGTTTAGCTTTGAGAGTGATGTCAGCTTCCTTGATTAAAAACTTATTTTAAAATGTTTCACTGGTCTGACTTCTAATACAGTAATCACTGAATTTGTTGCCAGACATGTTTGAGACACAACTAGGGTGATAAGATTCTGAATCTCCCAAAAGAGAACACTACTACGTGCAACTCAGCCCCGCATAGTAAATTTTGAGGGTTTTTTTGGGTCGGGTCATGTGTTTTTTATGTGCTTCTAATTCAGTTAGTCTACGCTAAACAAACTCAAGACTTCCAAACAAAACCCCAGACATTTGAAGAATTTATAAACTCCCCCGGACAAGGCCGGACAGCCGCCAAAAAAGAGGTCATGTCTCAATAAAAGAGGATGTATGGTCACCCTAGACACAACCGACTACCACTGGGTTATGTATGCTTAGTGGACCGAAACACCATCCATTAACCTCCAAAACAAGCCAACAGCTCAGACAGCTGGAAAGCTCTGTGTTGGACTGTGTTTTATTTAGAGTTGGATCCAACTTGTTCAAACTCACCTTCAGTGAAATAGCTCGCTCTGCTGACGACTATGTGACTTCAGATACCCAAAGTGACACATCTGCTCACCACATTGTAGAGACGTGTCTATAAAGCGTTCCCTGATGATGAATTGGAGCTTTTATTCTTAGTGTCAAATGATTTGTCCCACAGGCTTGAATCAGCTAATGACCACTTGAGGCTATGTTTATCATGGGAGTGTTGAAATCAGTGCTGGATTTCATTGCTTTGTCACTGTGCAAGTGCTTTATCACATTTATTTGTACAGCTCATATAAGCTTGCAAGTCTGTTGGCACAGGCCTGTTTCTTTGTTTGCTCCGCTTGGTTTCAGACTCTTTCCTAACTGCCTCTCCATGCTCCGCCTGCCACAACAAGATAATCCTGCCGTCTCCCATAAGATGGCGGCATCTGTCATCTATAATAATCTGTCGGAGCTGGACGGGGAACAGTCAACAGGAGGGAACAGGGGGAATGGCAGACATTCATTCCCAACGCGATGGCCAATTAGAGGGGGTATTATCTCTTCATATGAAGAGGCTTTTAGCCCCCCTGACCGCCCTCCAGCAACAGACTGGGAAGGGCTGGAGGACAGGGAAGCTGAGACAGACAGTGCTTCGTGACACTGCCAGGACAGGAAGTGGAAGTAAAGGCATTATTTCTCCTTCATCAGGCACAACATGATAGCTCTTGAAGCGAGCCAAAGCTTAGCCCCCGAGGACACAGATATTCAGCATGGCCTCATTGCCTCACAGTATTTGAAATTCACATCAACACTTCATAGTTTAGAGCGAGGCAGGAATTTTTCAGCCCTTATCTGATTGATTTTGCACATAGTGGACTCAAATAAATCACTGTGCTGTGAGGGAGGTTGTGTATGCAGCTGTACCTCGCATCCTGAGGCCTTTTTTTGTTTGTTTGTTTGTTTGTTTGTCTGTGAATTTCTACTTTCATGTGGCCAAAAGCTCATTTTTGCAACATCTTGTGGAGGAATTTCATTTACCTGGAGGCAACAGATGATATTTCTGATCATAGACATTTTGGGCAAACAGCCCCCAAATGGTTACACACATTGGTGAAGGCAGTTTTTTGTGACAGTCTTTATGCGAGTGGCTGAACACCTCAGAAACTTTCACCCTCGACGGATGATAGCTTATACCAAGAAGAGAGGTGAAGCCAGTGCTGATGCCCTTAAACACCAACGTTCAAACCTCATTTTGTAGCAGCAGACACCAGGCTGTTGGCACACAAAGTCAGCAAGCTCAAATGTCACGTATACACATTTAATCATGGCATAAACAGCTCCAAAATGTCCCTCTGATAATAACCTCACTGGGAGAAAAGTCCAATATCCACTCCATCGTGTCCTCAATGACTCCAAGTTCTCTCACCAGTTAAAGCTCCTGAGGTACCATTGGTCTGTTTGGCATCCCCTGTGGATAAAGCTGATTATTTCCTATGCATGATAAATACAAAATGGCCGTGTTTGCAGCTTGTAGTTAACTATTCGGACTGGCCCCTGTCCCCGCCAAGTTGCAGACATTAAAATATCAAATAGAAATGGTCACTCTTATTGTTAATGTTCTTTTGTGCTAATTTGGGTCATATATACATATACGTATATATATATATATATATATATATATATATATAATATATAAAGACATTAGATAAAATTAAACCAGCTAAAAACTCCTAACAGGAGCTTAAAGTGTTTGGGGTCTCATATAATAACTGGACTTTCACAGTAAATCTAAGTCATACTATCAGCCTGCTTTCAATACAGAACAAGTTACCTGACTAAATCTTGATTTCTCCAACTTATTTAGAGACTGGATGAGCTATATTTCTTCCTTCTTTTATTAAAGGCTAAGCAGAGTTCCTTGAGATGAACTGTTAGCCTGGTCTGGTTTAGTTTGGAATGATATCCCCCAAAACACAGTGAAGCTAAACAAACAGCAATGCACAAAGAAGTTAGAGAACAGATATGCATAAATGTTTTTTGTGTATTTTGGTCAGCTGTTTAAGTGCTAGAAGTCGGCGAGGGAGCAGAACCATGTTTGACCACTAAGCAAAGAAGGTTCAATATGTCAGGAAAGAGGTGATTTTCAAACCACAGCTGTCAGTGTGTTTTGGGAAAATCTGACCACCCAATCAAAGACGGATTGTCTCAGTTGGTTGTGTATTGCACAACAAATGAAATTTCAGGACAACGGGTTTGTTTACCTGCAAAGTAATAAAACAAAACAAATTCATCTGTCTTGGGTTAGAGGTAGTTTTACTGTATCCAGATTGCCTTATTTTGCCTATTATCTAGTTTGCAACAGATTTTGATGTATTTGCAGTACATGGGTCAAAAAGATGCCAGTTTAATCACATGATAGTGCAGAATTCAAAAAAAGTCTGCTTGATCTCCAAGACAAAACATTAGAACAACCTGTCTGATGTTTTTTAATAAATGGAGGTTAGACAAATTATTTTACTACAGTCGTAGGATCATCTACAGCTGACTTTATCATTAGGATAACCAGTCAAACCATGAAGACAGAAAAACTACACCAACAACATCCTGTACCAGCAGTAACACTTTGAAGAGTGATTTATGAGGAAGACCTCTTGAGTTTAGGCTTTTGCAAAGAGTTCAGCTTCGTCAGATTGACAGTCAAATTAGCCCTACTGACCAATTACGAACTACATGACAGATCTGACCTTTGAGCAGAGGATCCCAGAGTCCACAATTGATGGAAACCATGCTGTGATGTGCCATCCAATCCAATATTTTTTTTTCCTGTCAAAGTTCACGCTATGACTGCTCCAACGGTAGCCTACAGTATTTGTGAAGAAGAAGAAACAGGTTAAAACTAGGACCCCGTTGGGGCACTGGCGGGCCCGAGCCGTGTCGCGTCTCCCCCCCCCCCCCCCCCAACGTGCTGCCTCCCCGTCCCATTTGTGTCCTCTGGCCATCGCCCTCTCTGGTAACGCCCATCACTGCAAAGACCCTTTTCCTTCATCGGCGTTTGCTGTTCTTCCTGCCAGTGCGTGTTGCTTTCACTTACACTTGCCACAGCCAGCCTCGTGAGTGCCTAGCCTATTGGATATCACTGTCACCTACACAGGACAGTCATTACCTTTCTATTAATACTTTGTGTTTTAATTTCACATTAATTTCCATATTGTATAAACGACTGGAAAAAACTTGAGCCCCTGCCCCTGTATAATCATGTGCATGTCTCTGTTCTAGCTCCAAGGTGAATCTTCACTGCTCATGTTCTCCTCAGAAGCACTCACCTCACTCCCCTCAGGTTACTGTACACATGCACCAACTGCCTGCTTCAGGTTTGGATGGAGCTTCATGGTTGTCTTTTGGAGAAATGACCAGTCAAGTTGTGTTTGAAATTTGATTTTTTTCAGGGGCAAAAGGAGCCTCTGCATTCTTGTCAAATATGTAAATAGCATGTTTTTGCAGGTGCTAAAAACCAGACTCTGAGTGTGTGTGTGTGTGTGTGTGTGTGTGTGCGTGTGTGTGTGTCTGTGTGTGCGTTCAAGTCACATGACATATTTAACCGGATGTAGCTGCAAGACGGAGCCTCGTTGACTCTCCGTTTCAACTTATCTCAAAAGTGAGGACCTCAACCTATATACCAGTTTTTAAATTGTGTTGATAGGCCAAATAAAACCAGAGTTATGATAAATTATGTCCGCGATACTTTTTTTCTGCTTATTTTGATCACGTTCGGCGCTCGATCGCGCTGTATGAGACAGGAAAACATAGCATGCAGACATTAGCGACAGGTCTTACAGGCGGAAAAGGCTTGCCAAAAGAAAAAAAACACACCACAACATCTCTCCTATTGGTGGAAAACTTCACCACAACAACCAATCCAAAATTATATGGTGACTGATTGACAAGGGGCGGGCGCTTACGTTCTTCCTGCAACATGAGAAGGGAGGGAGGGACTCTCAGCAGGGATGCAGTCTGGGACACGTAGTTGCAAACCTAGCGACTTTGTTGTTAGATTCAATGACTTTTCAGACCCCCTAACGACTTTTTTTTAGGAAGAAAGGGACTTTTATCGACTTCTTCTGGAGTTTAGAGACTCTGACATGAAGCAGGCTTTCCTTACTGAGGAGTTAGCAACGCTGCTAAGGGTGCAGAGCCACACATGCGCTCAGAGCTCTGCATGGGAGACTGAAGCTGACAGAGCTGCAGCAGTTAGCAGGTTTCACCCTCAGAGACCACCAGGGGTTCATGTTGAGGCATTTTAAATTTTTTTTTTTTTGTGCCATAGACACTGTCAGCACAATCTGCAGTTACACTTACAAAAATGCTGCAAAAAACAAAGAATTATGGAAAAATTACACATGGACTGACATAGAGGAGGATCTACACAAGTTTTTTACATCATGTTTTACATCATGCATCATTTACATCATGTTTTTTTGTAGTGGCATAAATAAAAAGTGACATTTGTGAGACTATACAGTGTTTTGTAAATAATTTTACAAAGAACGCCTGGGCCATTGCCTGCATTTTGATGTAAATAGAGGTAAATCACTATGTTCTTTGTTAAAAATTTGCATATGTTTTGAAGTTTACAATTTTTATTTGAAGTTTAAGTTTTAAAAACAGTTCATCACACATATTTGTGGTTTTCACAGTAAAAATGTTACTTTTTTCCACTCGGATTTTATGTTTTGTGTGTGAATTTGGGTCCATTGTGTAAATTCAGTATGTCAACATGATAAAATAACTGTAAATTCGCACAGGTGAGGTTGTGCTGTAAAAAATGATACCAGGCAAGGCACGTGATTGTCAAATTTTGTGTCAATATGACAAAGCGTATAGGCGTGAATCTCAACAATATGTATTTTCACCTTAGGGGACAAGAAAAAATGGACTTTTTTCTCCTGCCATGGGGGGCGCTCTTTTGGGGAGTAAAAATTCCTTCACAAATGTGTTGATGGCTGGACATTGCATCATCCTAGAAAACTTGGAGGCCAGTGAGGACAAAAATAAAAAGTTATAAGACTTTTAAATATGTGGATTTTAGGGTTATCTTTGGCGCCCCCTAGAACCTAAACCGTGGGGTGCAGCGTCATGATTTGAATAACTTTTAATGGCCATGGGGTGTAGATTGGCCTGAGCAAATGTGGTGCCGGTGGAACGAAAGCCTTAGGAGGAGTTAGCCACATTCCAATGTGTGCGGATCGGCAAAAAATGCGGAATAACCCTTTAACCGTACATTTGACAGATACGCGCGCATTGACTTTTTCGTAGATCTTATTGAGTTACATGTGTGTGTCAATTTTTGTGTCATTTTGACAAAGCGTATAGGCGTGACACTCAACAATGTGTATTTTCACCTTAGGGGACAAGAAAAAATTGACTTTTTTCTCCTGCCATGGGGGGGCGCTCTTTTGGGGAGTAAAAATTCCTTCACAAATGTGTTGATGGCTGGACATTGCATCATCCTAGAAAACTTGGAGGCCAGTGAGGACAAAAATAAAAAGTTATAAGACTTTTAAATATGTGGATTTTAGTGTTATCTTTGGCGCCCCCTAGAACGTAAACCGTGGGGTGCAGCGTCATGATTTTGATAACTTTTAATGGCCACGGGGTGTAGATTGGCCTGAGCAAATGTGGTGCCGGTGGAACGAAAGCCTTCGGAGGAGTTAGCGAAATTCCAATGTGTGCGGATCGGCAAAAAATGCGAAATAACCCTTTAACCGTAATTTTGACAGATACGGCCGCACTGACTTTTTTGTAGATCTTATTGAGATACATATGTGTGTCAATTTTTGTGTCAATATGACAAAGCGTACAGGCGTGACAGTCAATAGTGTGAATTTCCACCTTAGGGGGCGCTATGGAGCCATTTTGCATTTTATTGTTTGGGCGACTTCAGAATATCGAATTTTTCACCAGGCCCGGTCGTCCTGCCAAATTTCATGAGTTTTCGCCAGTGGGAAGTGGGCCATTTTCCAGTTCAAAGGGGAGGAAAAAGAAAAAAGAAAGAAAGAAACAAAGAACTAGGGCCCCGTTGGGGCACTGGCGGGCCCGAGCCGCGTTGCGCCGCCCCCAGTGCGACCGCCTCCCCCTCCCGATCGCGTCACACTCAAGGTCCAAAGATGGTGTGCGCACTTGTCTGTGGTCATTTCCCATTATAATGAATGGGAGGCGCAGTTTCTACCAAAACACTCGCTGCAGACAAACTACATGTCCTATTTGAAAAAAGTCTGGACCATGAGTGAGGGCACAAACACAGCTAGGATATATCCAAACGGCAAGTTGCTCCTCGTTACGGTGTTGCCGGGAGAGCGATGCGATTGAGCCATTGAGTGATGGGCAGGAAAAACTTGACTGTTTCTCCTGCCATGGGGGATGGGGGATGGGAGGGGGGGGAAAGGGATGTGGATTCTTTTAAGAATGTGGATATTTGGGTCATCTTTGGCGCCCCCTAGAACGTAAACCGTGGGGTGCAGCGTCATGATTTTTAAAACTTTGAATGGCCATGGGGTGTACATTGGCCTGAGCAAATTTGGTGTCAGTGGGACGAAAGCCTTAGGAGGAGTTAGCCACATTCCAATGTGTGCTAATCAGCAAAAAATGCAAAATAGCCCTTTAACCGTACATTTTACAGATACGCGCGCATTGACTTTTTCGTAGATCTTATTGAGATACATGTGTGTGTCAAATTTTGTGTCAATATGACAAAGCATACAGGTATGACAGTCAACAATGTGTATTTTCACCTTATGGGACAAGAAAAAATGGACTTTTCTCTCCTGCCATGGGGGGGCGCTCTTTTAGGGAGTAAAAATTCCTTCACAAATGTGTTGATGGCTGGACATTGCATCATCCTAGAAAACTTGGAGGCCAGAGAGGACAAAAATAAAAAGTTATAAGACTTTTAAATATGTGGATTTTAGGGTTATCTTTGGCGCCCCCTAGAACCTAAACCGTGGGGTGCAGCGTCATGATTTGAATAACTTTTAATGGCCATGGGGTGTAGATTGGCCTGAGCAAATGTGGTGCCGGTGGAACGAAAGCCTTCGGAGGAGTTAGCGAAATTCCAATGTGTGCGGATCGGCAAAAAATGCGCAATAACCCTTTAACCGTACATTTGACAGATACGCCCGCACTGACTTTTTTGTAGATCTTATTGAGATACATGTGTGTGTCAATTTTTGTGTAATTTTGACAAAGCGTACAGGCGTGACAGTCAATAGTGTGAATTTTCACCTTATGGAACAAGAAAAAATGGACTTTTTTCTCCTGCCATGGGGGGGCGCTCTTTTGGGGAGTAAAAATTCCTTCACAAATGTGTTGATGGCTGGACATTGCATCATCCTAGAAAACTTGGAGGCCAGTGAGGGCAAAAATAAAAAGTTATAAGACTTTGAAATATGTGGATTTTAGGGTTATCTTTGGCGCCCCCTAGAACCTAAACCGTGGGGTGCAGCGTCATGATTTGAATAACTTTTAATGGCCATGGGGTGTAGATTGGCCTGAGCAAATGTGGTGCCGGTGGAACGAAAGCCTTCGGAGGAGTTAGCGAAATTCCAATGTGTGCGGATCGGCAAAAAATGCGAAATAACCCTTTAACCGTACATTTGACAGATACGCCCGCACTGACTTTTTTGTAGATCTTATTGAGATACATGTGTGTGTCAATTTTTGTGTCATTTTGACAAAGCGTACAGGCGTCAGGTGAATTTTTCACCTTAGGGGGCGCTATGGAGCCATTTTGCATTGTATTGTTTGGGCGACTTCAGAATATCAAATTTTTCACCAGGCCCGGTCGTCCTGCCAAATTTCATGAGTTTTCGCCAGTGGGAAGTGGGCCATTTTCCAGTTCAAAGGGGAGGAAAAATAATAACTAGGACCCCGTTGGGGCACTGGCGGGCCCGAGCTGTGTCGCGCCCCCCCCAACGCAGGCTGCCTCCCCGTCCCATTTGTGTCCTCTGGCCATCGCCCTCTCTGGTAACGCCCATCACTGCAAAGACCCTTTTCCTTCATCGGTGTTTGCTGTTCTTCCTGCCAGTGCGTGTTGCTTTCACTTACACTTGCCACAGCCAGCCTCTTGAGTGCCTAGCCTATTGGATATCACTGTCACCTACTCAGGACAGTCATTACCTTTCTATTAATACTTTGTTTTTTAATTTCACATTAATTTCCATATTGTATAAACAACTGGAAAAAACTTGAGCCCCTGCCCCTGTATAATCATGTGCACGTCTCTGTTCTAGCTCTAAGGTGAATCTTCACTGCTCATGTTCTCCTCAGAAGCAGTCACCTCACTCCCCTCAGGTTACTGTACACATGCACCAACTGCCTGCTTCAGGTTTGGATGGAGCTTCATGGTTGTCTTTTGGAGAAATGACCAGTCAAGTTGTGTTTGAAATTTGATTTTTTTCAGGGGCAAAAGGAGCCTCTGCATTCTTGTCAAATATGTAAATAGCATGTTTTTGCAGGTGCTAAAAACCAGACTCTGAGTGTGTGTGTGTGCGTGTGTGTGTGTGTCTGTGTGTGTGTGTGTGTGTGTGTGTGTGTGTGCGTTCAAGTCACATGACATATTTAACCGGATGTAGCTGCAAGACGGAGCCTCGTTGACTCCGTTTCAACTTATCTCAAAAGTGAGGACCTCAACCTATATACCAGTTTTTAAATTGTGTTGATAGGCCAAATAAAACCAGAGTTATGATAAATTATGTCCGCGATACTTGTTTTCTGCTTATTTTGATCACGTTCGGCGCTCGATCGCGCTGTATGAGACAGGAAAACATAGCATGCAGACATTAGCGACAGGTCTTACAGGCGGAAAAGGCTTGCCAAAGGAAAAAAAAAACACACCACAACATCTCTCCTATTGGTGGAAAACTTCACCACAACAACCAATCCAAAATTATATGGTGACTGATTGACAAGGGGCGGGCGCTTACGTTCTTCCTGCAATATGAGAAGGGAGGGAGGGACTCTCAGCAGGGATGCAGTCTGGGACACGTAGTTGCAAACCTAGCGACTTTGTTGTTAGATTCAATGACTTTTCAGACCCCCTAACGACTTTTTTTTTAGAAAGAAAGTGACTTTTATCGACTTCTTCTGGAGTTTAGAGACTCTGACATGAAGCAGGCTTTCCTTACTGAGGAGTTAGCAACGCTGCTAAGGGTGCAGAGCCACACATGCGCTCCGAGCTCTGCATGGGAGACTGAAGCTGACAGAGCTGCAGCAGTTAGCAGGTTTCACCCTCAGAGACCACCAGGGGTTCATGTTGAGGCATTTTCAGTTTTTTTTTTTTTTTTTTGCCATAGACACTGTCAGCACAATCTGCAGTTACACTAACAAAAATGCTGCAAAAAACAAAGAATTATGGAAAAATTACACATGGACTAACATAGAGGAGGATCTACACAAGTTTTTTACATCATGTTTTACATCATGCATCATTTACATCATGTTTTTTTGTAGTGGCATAAATAAAAAGTGACATTTGTGAGACTATACAGTGTTTTGTAAATAATTTTACAAAGAACACCTGGGCCATTGCCTGCATTTTGATGTAAATAGAGGTAAATTACTATGTTCTTTGTTAAAAATTTGCATATGTTTTGAAGTTTACAATTTTTATTTGAAGTTTAAGTTTTAAAAACAGTTCATCACACATATTTGTGGTTTTCACAGTAAAAACGTTACTTTTTTCCACTCGGATTTTATGTTTTGTGTGTGAATTTGGGTCCAATGTGTAAATATAGTATGTCAAAATGATAAAATAACTGTAAATTGACACAGGTGAGGTTGTGCTGAAAAAAATGATACCAGGCAAGGCAAGGTAAAAATTTTGTAAGAGGAAATATAAAGGTAAAATCTAAAGTAGTCAAAAACGGCCAATAGTGACTCACAGACTCCACAGACAAGTCCCTTTGGCGCCACTCAGTGGGCAAAACTACTTTGTCTACTGTAATGTATATTTGGGTCATCTTTGGCGCCCCCTAAAACGTAAACCGTGGGGTGCAGCGTCATGATTTTTACAACTTTGAATGGCCATGGAGTGTAGATTGGCCTGAGCAAATTTGGTGTCAGTGGGACGAAAGCCTTAGGAGGAGTTAGCGAAATTCCAATGTGTGCGAATCGGCAAAAAATGCAAAATAGCCCTTTTACCGTACATTATACAGATACGCGCTCTTTGACTTTTTCGTAGATCTAATTGAGATACACATGATTGTCAATTTTTGTGTCATTTTGCCAAAGCGTACAGGCGTGACAGTCAACAATGTGTATTTTCACCTTAGGGGACAAGAAAAAATGGACTTTTTTCTCCTGCCATGGGGGGCGCTCTTTTAGGGAGTAAAAATTCCTTCACAAATGTGTTGATGGCTGGACATTGCATCATCCTAGAAAACTTGGAGGCCAGTGAGGACAAAAATAAAAAGTTATAAGACTTTTAAAAATGTGGATTTTTGGGTTATCTTTGGCGCCCCCTAGAACGTAAACCGTGGGGTGCAGCGTCATGATTTGAATAACTTTTAATGGCCATGGGGTGTAGATTGGCCTGAGCAAATGTGGTGCCGGTGGAACGAAAGCCTTCGGAGGAGTTAGCGAAATTCCAATGTGTGCGAATCGGCAAAAAATGCGGAATAACCCTTTAACCGTACATTTGACAGATACGCGCGCATGGACTTTTTTGTAGATCTTATTGAGATACATGTGTGTGTCAATTTTTGTGTCATTTTGACAAAGCGTACAGGCGTGACACTCAACAATGTGTATTTTCACCTTAGGGGACAAGAAAAAATGGACTTTTTTCTCCTGCCATGGGGGGCGCTCTTTTGGGGAGTAAAAATTCCTTCACAAATGTGTTGATGGCTGGACATTGCATCATCCTAGAAAACTTGGAGGCCAGTGAGGGCAAAAATAAAAAGTTATAAGACTTTTAAATATGTGGATTTTAGGGTTATCTTTGGCGCCCCCTAGAACCTAAACCGTGGGGTGCAGCGTCATGATTTGAATAACTTTTAATGGCCATGGGGTGTAGATTGGCCTGAGCAAATGTGGTGCCGGTGGAACGAAAGCCTTCAAAGGAGTTAGCGAAATTCCAATGTGTGCGGATCGGCAAAAAATGCGAAATAACCCTTTAACCGTACATTTGACAGATACGCCCGCACTGACTTTTTTGTAGATCTTATTGAGATACATGTGTGTGTCAAATTTTGTGTCATTTTGACAAAGCGTACAGGCGTGACACTCAATAGTGTGAATTTTCACCTTAGGGGGCGCTATGGAGCTATTTTGCATTTTCTTGTTTGGGCGACTTCGGAATATCAAATTTTTCACCAGGCCCGGTCGTCCTGCCAAATTTCATGAGTTTTCGCCAGTGGGAAGTGGGCCATTTTCCAGTTCAAAGGGGAGGAAAAAGAAAAAAGAAACAAAGAAAAACCCCTTGGGGAATAATAGGGCTCTCGCAGCTGCTTAGCAGCTACGCTCGGGCCCTAACTAGGGCCCCGGTGGGGCACTGTCGGGCCCGAGCCGCGTCGCGCCGCCCCCAGCGCGACCGCCTCCCCCTCCCGATCGCGTCACACTCAAGGTCCAAAGATGGTGTGCGCACTTGTCTGTGGTCATTTCCCATTATAGTGAATGGGAGGCGCAGTTTCTACCAAAACACTCGCTGCAGACAAACTACATGTCCTATTTGAAAAAAGTCTGGACCATGAGTGAGGGCACAAACACAGCTAGGATATATCCAAACGGCAAGTTGCTCCTCGTTACGGTGTTGCCGGGAGAGCGATGCGATTGAGCCATTGAGTGATGGGAAGGAAAAACTTGACTTTTTCTCCTGCCATGGGGGATGTGGGATGGGGGATGGGGGGGGGGGATGTGGATTCTTTTAAGAATGTGGATATTTGGGTCATCTTTGGCGCCCCCTTGAACGTAAACCGTGGGGTGCAGCGTCATGATTTTTACAACTTTGAATGGCCATGGGGTGTAGATTGGCCTGAGCAAATTTGGTGTCAGTGGGACGAAAGCCTTAGGAGGAGTTAGCCACATTCCAATGTGTGCGAATCGGCAAAAAATGCAAAATAGCCCTTTAACCGTACATTTTACAGATACGCGCGCAATGACTTTTTCGTACATCTTATTGAGATACATGTGTGTGTCAATTTTTTTGTCATTTTGACAAAGCGTACAGGCGTGAGACTCAACAATGTGTATTTTCACCTTAGGGGACAAGAAAAAATGGACTTTTTTCTCCTGCCATGGGGGGGCGCTCTTTTGGGGAGTAAAAATTCCTTCACAAATGTGTTGATGGCTGGACATTGCATCATCCTAGAAAACTTGGAGGCCAATGAGGACAAAAATAAAAAGTTATAAGATTTTTAAGAATGTGGATTTGTGGGTTATCTTTGGCGCCCCCTAGAACCTAAACCGTGGGGTGCAGCGTCATGATTTGTACAACTTTCAATGGCCATGGGGTGTAGATTGGCCTGAGCAAATGTAGTGCTGGTGGAACGAAAGCCTTCGGAGGAGTTAGCGAAATTCCAATGTGTGCGGAACGGCAAAAAATGCGAAATAACCCTTTAACCGTACATTTGACAGATACGCCCGCACTGACTTTTTTGTAGATCTTATTGAGATACATGTGTGTGTCAATTTTTGTGTCAATATGACAAAGCGTACAGGCGTGACAGTCAATAGTGTGAATTTTCACCTTTGGGGGCGCTATTGAGCCATTTTGCATTTTCTTGTTTGGGCGACTTCAGAATATCGAATTTTTCACCAGGCCCGGTCGTCCTGCCAAATTTCATGAGTTTTCGCCAGTGGGAAGTGGGCCATTTTCCAGTTTAAAGCGGAGGAAAAATAATAATAATAACAAAAGAAGAATCCATCAGGAACAAGAGGGCTCTCGCAGCTGCTTAGCAGCTACGCTCGGGCCCTAACTAGGACCCCGTTGGGGCACTGGCGGGCCCGAGCCGTGTCGCGCCCCCCCCCCCCCCCCCCCAACGTGCTGCCTCCCCGTCCCATTTGTGTCCTCTGGCCATCGCCCTCTCTGGTAACGCCCATCACTGCAAAGACCCTTTTCCTTCATCGGCGTTTGCTGTTCTTCCTGCCAGTGCGTGTTGCTTTCACTTACACTTGCCACAGCCAGCCTCGTGAGTGCCTAGCCTATTGGATATCACTGTCACCTACACAGGACAGTCATTACCTTTCTATTAATACTTTGTGTTTTAATTTCACATTAATTTCCATATTGTATAAACGACTGGAAAAAACTTGAGCCCCTGCCCCTGTATAATCATGTGCATGTCTCTGTTCTAGCTCCAAGGTGAATCTTCACTGCTCATGTTCTCCTCAGAAGCACTCACCTCACTCCCCTCAGGTTACTGTACACATGCACCAACTGCCTGCTTCAGGTTTGGATGGAGCTTCATGGTTGTCTTTTGGAGAAATGACCAGTCAAGTTGTGTTTGAAATTTGATTTTTTTCAGGGGCAAAAGGAGCCTCTGCATTCTTGTCAAATATGTAAATAGCATGTTTTTGCAGGTGCTAAAAACCAGACTCTGAGTGTGTGTGTGTGTGTGTGTGTGTGTGTGTGTGTGTGTGTGTGCGTGTGTGTGTCTGTGTGTGCGTTCAAGTCACATGACATATTTAACCGGATGTAGCTGTAAGACGGAGCCTCGTTGACTCTCCGTTTCAACTTATCTCAAAAGTGAGGACCTCAACCTATTTACCAGTTTTTAAATTGTGTTGATAGGCCAAATAAAACCAGAGTTATGATAAATTATGTCCGCGATACTTTTTTTCTGCTTATTTTGATCACGTTCGGCGCTCGATCGCGCTGTATGAGACAGGAAAACATAGCATGCAGACATTAGCGACAGCTCTTACAGGCGGAAAAGGCTTGCCAAAAGAAAAAAAAAACACACCACAACATCTCTCCTATTGGTGGAAAACTTCACCACAACAACCAATCCAAAATTATATGGTGACTGATTGACAAGGGGCGGGCGCTTACGTTCTTCCAGCAATATGAGAAGGGAGGGAGGGACTCTCAGCAGGGATGCAGTCTGGGACACGTAGTTGCAAACCTAGCGACTTTGTTGTTAGATTCAATGACTTTTCAGACCCCCTAACAACGTTTTTTTAGAAAGAAAGGGACTTTTATCGACTTCTTCTGGAGTTTAGAGACTCTGACATGAAGCAGGCTTTCCTTACTGAGGAGTTAGCAACGCTGCTAAGGGTGCAGAGCCACACATGCGCTCCGAGCTCTGCATGGGAGACTGAAGCTGACAGAGCTGCAGCAGTTAGCAGGTTTCACCCTCAGAGACCACCAGGGGTTCATGTTGAGGCATTTTAATTTTTTTTTTTTTGTGCCATAGACACTGTCAGCACAATCTGCAGTTACACTAACAAAAATGCTGCAAAAAACAAAGAATTATGGAAAAATTACACATGGACTGACATAGAGGAGGATCTACACAAGTTTTTTACATCATGTTTTACATCATGCATCATTTACATCATGTTTTTTTGTAGTGGCATAAATAAAAAGTGACATTTGTGAGACTATACAGTGTTTTGTAAATAATTTTACAAAGAACGCCTGGGCCATTGCCTGCATTTTGATGTAAATAGAGGTAAATCACTATGTTCTTTGTTAAAAATTTGCATATGTTTTGAAGTTTACAATTTTTATTTGAAGTTTAAGTTTTAAAAACAGTTCATCACACATATTTGTGGTTTTCACAGTAAAAATGTTACTTTTTTCCACTCGGATTTTATGTTTTGTGTGTGAATTTGGGTCCATTGTGTAAATTCAGTATGTCAACATGATAAAATAACAGTAAATTCGCACAGGTGAGGTTGTGCTGAAAAAAATGATACCAGGCAAGGCACGTGATTGTCAAATTTTGTGTCAATATGACAAAGCGTATAGGCGTGAATCTCAACAATATGTATTTTCACCTTAGGGGACAAGAAAAAATGGACTTTTTTCTCCTGCCATGGGGGGGCGCTCTTTTGGGGAGTAAAAATTCCTTCACAAATGTGTTGATGGCTGGACATTGCATCATCCTAGAAAACTTGGAGGCCAGTGAGGACAAAAATAAAAAGTTATAAGACTTTTAAATATGTGGATTTTAGGGTTATCTTTGGCGCCCCCTAGAACCTAAACCGTGGGGTGCAGCGTCATGATTTTGATAACTTTTAATGGCCATGGGGTGTAGATTGGCCTGAGCAAATGTGGTGCCGGTGGAACGAAAGCCTTAGGAGGAGTTAGCCACATTCCAATGTGTGCGGATAGGCAAAAAATGCGGAATAACCCTTTAACCGTACATTTGACAGATACGCGCGCATTGACTTTTTCGTAGATCTTATTGAGTTACATGTGTGTGTCAATTTTTGTGTCATTTTGACAAAGCGTATAGGCGTGACACTCAACAATGTGTATTTTCACCTTAGGGGACAAGAAAAAATGGACTTTTTTCTCCTGCCATGGGGGGGCGCTCTTTTGGGGAGTAAAAATTCCTTCACAAATGTGTTGATGGCTGGACATTGCATCATCCTAGAAAACTTGGAGGCCAGTGAGGACAAAAATAAAAAGTTATAAGACTTTTAAATATGTGGATTTTAGTGTTATCTTTGGCGCCCCCTAGAACCTAAACCTTGGGGTGCAGCGTCATGATTTTGATAACTTTTAATGGCCACGGGGTGTAGATTGGCCTGAGCAAATGTGGTGCCGGTGGAACGAAAGCCTTCGGAGGAGTTAGCGAAATTCCAATGTGTGCAGATCGGCAAAAAATGCAAAATAACCCTTTAACCGTAATTTTGACAGATACGGCCGCACTGACTTTTTTGTAGATCTTATTGAGATACATGTGTGTGTCAATTTTTGTGTCATTTTGACAAAGCGTACAGTCTTGACAGTGAATAGTGTGAATTTTCACCTTAGGGGGCGCTATGGAGCCATTTTGCATTTTATTGTTTTGCCGACTTCAGAATATCAAATTTTTCACCAGGCCCGGTCGTCCTGCCAAATTTCATGAGTTTTCGCCAGTGGGAAGTGGGCCATTTTCCAGTTCAAAGGGGAGGAAAAAGAAAAAAGAAAGAAAGAAACAAAGAAAAACCACTTGGGGAATAATAGGGCCTACGCCCGGCTGCTCTGCAGCTGGCTCGGGCCCTAATAACAAAAGAAGGAAACATGCAGGAACAAGAGGGCTCTCGCAGCTGCTTAGCAGCTACGCTCGGGCCCTAACTAGGACCCCGTTGGGGCACTGGCGGGCCCGAGCCGTGTCGCGTCTCCCCCCCCCCCCCAACGTGCTGCCTCCCCGTCCCATTTGTGTCCTCTGGCCATCGCCCTCTCTGGTAACGCCCATCACTGCAAAGACCCTTTTCCTTCATCGGCGTTTGCTGTTCTTCCTGCCAGTGCGTGTTGCTTTCACTTACACTTGCCACAGCCAGCCTCGTGAGTGCCTAGCCTATTGGATATCACTGTCACCTACACAGGACAGTCATTACCTTTCTATTAATACTTTGTGTTTTAATTTCACATTAATTTCCATATTGTATAAACGACTGGAAAAAACTTGAGCCCCTGCCCCTGTATAATCATGTGCATGTCTCTGTTCTAGCTCCAAGGTGAATCTTCACTGCTCATGTTCTCCTCAGAAGCACTCACCTCACTCCCCTCAGGTTACTGTACACATGCACCAACTGCCTGCTTCAGGTTTGGATGGAGCTTCATGGTTGTCTTTTGGAGAAATGACCAGTCAAGTTGTGTTTGAAATTTGATTTTTTTCAGGGGCAAAAGGAGCCTCTGCATTCTTGTCAAATATGTAAATAGCATGTTTTTGCAGGTGCTAAAAACCAGACTCTGAGTGTGTGTGTGTGTGTGTGTGTGTGTGTGCGTGTGTGTGTGTCTGTGTGTGCGTTCAAGTCACATGACATATTTAACCGGATGTAGCTGCAAGACGGAGCCTCGTTGACTCTCCGTTTCAACTTATCTCAAAAGTGAGGACCTCAACCTATATACCAGTTTTTAAATTGTGTTGATAGGCCAAATAAAACCAGAGTTATGATAAATTATGTCCGCGATACTTTTTTTCTGCTTATTTTGATCACGTTCGGCGCTCGATCGCGCTGTATGAGACAGGAAAACATAGCATGCAGACATTAGCGACAGGTCTTACAGGCGGAAAAGGCTTGCCAAAAGAAAAAAAAAACACACCACAACATCTCTCCTATTGGTGGAAAACTTCACCACAACAACCAATCCAAAATTATATGGTGACTGATTGACAAGGGGCGGGCGCTTACGTTCTTCCTGCAACATGAGAAGGGAGGGAGGGACTCTCAGCAGGGATGCAGTCTGGGACACGTAGTTGCAAACCTAGCGACTTTGTTGTTAGATTCAATGACTTTTCAGACCCCCTAACGACTTTTTTTAGGAAGAAAGGGACTTTTATCGACTTCTTCTGGAGTTTAGAGACTCTGACATGAAGCAGGCTTTCCTTACTGAGGAGTTAGCAACGCTGCTAAGGGTGCAGAGCCACACATGCGCTCAGAGCTCTGCATGGGAGACTGAAGCTGACAGAGCTGCAGCAGTTAGCAGGTTTCACCCTCAGAGACCACCAGGGGTTCATGTTGAGGCATTTTAAATTTTTTTTTTTTTGTGCCATAGACACTGTCAGCACAATCTGCAGTTACACTTACAAAAATGCTGCAAAAAACAAAGAATTATGGAAAAATTACACATGGACTGACATAGAGGAGGATCTACACAAGTTTTTTACATCATGTTTTACATCATGCATCATTTACATCATGTTTTTTTGTAGTGGCATAAATAAAAAGTGACATTTGTGAGACTATACAGTGTTTTGTAAATAATTTTACAAAGAACGCCTGGGCCATTGCCTGCATTTTGATGTAAATAGAGGTAAATCACTATGTTCTTTGTTAAAAATTTGCATATGTTTTGAAGTTTACAATTTTTATTTGAAGTTTAAGTTTTAAAAACAGTTCATCACACATATTTGTGGTTTTCACAGTAAAAATGTTACTTTTTTCCACTCGGATTTTATGTTTTGTGTGTGAATTTGGGTCCATTGTGTAAATTCAGTATGTCAACATGATAAAATAACTGTAAATTCGCACAGGTGAGGTTGTGCTGTAAAAAATGATACCAGGCAAGGCACGTGATTGTCAAATTTTGTGTCAATATGACAAAGCGTATAGGCGTGAATCTCAACAATATGTATTTTCACCTTAGGGGACAAGAAAAAATGGACTTTTTTCTCCTGCCATGGGGGGCGCTCTTTTGGGGAGTAAAAATTCCTTCACAAATGTGTTGATGGCTGGACATTGCATCATCCTAGAAAACTTGGAGGCCAGTGAGGACAAAAATAAAAAGTTATAAGACTTTTAAATATGTGGATTTTAGGGTTATCTTTGGCGCCCCCTAGAACCTAAACCGTGGGGTGCAGCGTCATGATTTGAATAACTTTTAATGGCCATGGGGTGTAGATTGGCCTGAGCAAATGTGGTGCCGGTGGAACGAAAGCCTTAGGAGGAGTTAGCCACATTCCAATGTGTGCGGATCGGCAAAAAATGCGGAATAACCCTTTAACCGTACATTTGACAGATACGCGCGCATTGACTTTTTCGTAGATCTTATTGAGTTACATGTGTGTGTCAATTTTTGTGTCATTTTGACAAAGCGTATAGGCGTGACACTCAACAATGTGTATTTTCACCTTAGGGGACAAGAAAAAATTGACTTTTTTCTCCTGCCATGGGGGGGCGCTCTTTTGGGGAGTAAAAATTCCTTCACAAATGTGTTGATGGCTGGACATTGCATCATCCTAGAAAACTTGGAGGCCAGTGAGGACAAAAATAAAAAGTTATAAGACTTTTAAATATGTGGATTTTAGTGTTATCTTTGGCGCCCCCTAGAACGTAAACCGTGGGGTGCAGCGTCATGATTTTGATAACTTTTAATGGCCACGGGGTGTAGATTGGCCTGAGCAAATGTGGTGCCGGTGGAACGAAAGCCTTCGGAGGAGTTAGCGAAATTCCAATGTGTGCGGATCGGCAAAAAATGCGAAATAACCCTTTAACCGTAATTTTGACAGATACGGCCGCACTGACTTTTTTGTAGATCTTATTGAGATACATATGTGTGTCAATTTTTGTGTCAATATGACAAAGCGTACAGGCGTGACAGTCAATAGTGTGAATTTCCACCTTAGGGGGCGCTATGGAGCCATTTTGCATTTTATTGTTTGGGCGACTTCAGAATATCGAATTTTTCACCAGGCCCGGTC
Source organism: Xyrichtys novacula (assembly GCA_962446985.1). Classification (NCBI taxonomy): domain Eukaryota; kingdom Metazoa; phylum Chordata; class Actinopteri; order Labriformes; family Labridae; genus Xyrichtys; species Xyrichtys novacula. The sequence continues at coordinate 13,891,198 of OY660871.1, forward strand.
GTCCTGCCAAATTTCATGAGTTTTCGCCAGTGGGAAGTGGGCCATTTTCCAGTTCAAAGGGGAGGAAAAAGAAACTAGGACCCCGTTGGGGCACTGGCGGGCCCGAGCTGTGTCACGTCCCCCCCCCAACGCGCTGCCTCCCCGTCCCATTTGTGTCCTCTGGCCATCGCCCTCTTTGGTAACGCCCATCACTGCAAAGACCCTTTTCCTTCATCGGCGTTTGCTGTTCTTCCTGCCAGTGCGTGTTGCTTTCACTTACACTTGCCACAGCCAGCCTCGTGAGTGCCTAGCCTATTGGATATCACTGTCACCTACACAGGACAGTCATTACCTTTCTATTGATACTTTGTTTTTTAATTTCACATGGATGGAGCTTCATGGTTGTCTTTTGGAGAAATGACCAGTCAAGTTGTGTTTGAAATTTGATTTTTTTCAGGGGCAAAAGGAGCCTCTGCATTCTTGTCAAATATGTAAATAGCATGTTTTTGCAGGTGCTACAAACCAGACTCTGAGTGTGTGTGTGTGCGTGTGTGTGTGTGTCTGTGTGTGTGTGTGTGTGTGCGTTCAAGTCACATGACATATTTAACCGGATGTAGCTGCAAGACGGAGCCTCGTTGACTCTCCGTTTCAATTTATCTCAAAAGTGAGGACCTCAACCTATATACCAGTTTTTAAATTGTGTTGATAGGCCAAATAAAACCAGAGTTATGATAAATTATGTCCGCGATACTTGTTTTCTGCTTATTTTGATCACGTTCAGCGCTTGATCGCGCTGTATGAGACAGGAAAACATAGCATGCAGACATTAGCGACAGGTCTTACAGGCGGAAAAGGCTTGCCAAAAGAAAAAAAATACACACCACAACATCTCTCCTATTGGTGGAAAACTTCACCACAACAACCAATCCAAAATTATATGGTGACTGATTGACAAGGGGCGGGAACTTACGTTCTTCCTGCAATATGAGAAGGGAGGGAGGGACTCTCAGCAGGGATGCAGTCTGGGACACGTAGTTGCAAACCTAGCGACTTTGTTGTTAGATTCAATGACTTTTCAGACCCCCTAACGACTTTTTTTTAGAAAGAAAGTGATTTTATCGACTTCTTCTGGAGTTTAGAGACTCTGACATGAAGCAGGCTTTCCTTACTGAGGAGTTAGCAACGCTGCTAAGGGTGCAGAGCCACACATGCGCTCCGAGCTCTGCATGGGAGACTGAAGCTGACAGAGCTGCAGCAGTTAGCAGGTTTCACCCTCAGAGACCACCAGGGGTTCATGTTGAGGCATTTTCAGTTTTTTTTTTTTTTTGCCATAGACACTGTCAGCACAATCTGCAGTTACACTAACAAAAATGCTGCAAAAAACAAAGAATTATGGAAAAATTACACATGGACTAACATAGAGGAGGATCTACACAAGTTTTTTACATCATGTTTTACATCATGCATCATTTACATCATGTTTTTTTGTAGTGGCATAAATAAAAAGTGACATTTGTGAGACTATACAGTGTTTTGTAAATAATTTTACAAAGAACACCTGGGCCATTGCCTGCATTTTGATGTCAATAGAGGTAAATTACTATGTTCTTTGTTAAAAATTTGCATATGTTTTGAAGTTTACAATTTTTATTTGAAGTTTAAGTTTTAAAAACAGTTCATCACACATATTTGTGGTTTTCACAGTAAAAACGTTACTTTTTTCCACTCGGATTTTATGTTTTGTGTGTGAATTTGGGTCCAATGTGTAAATATAGTATGTCAAAATGATAAAATAACTGTAAATTGACACAGGTGAGGTTGTGCTGAAAAAAATGATACCAGGCAAGGCAAGGTAAAAATTTTGTAAGAGGAAATATAAAGGTAAAATCTAAAGTAGTCAAAAACGGCCAATAGTGACTCACAGACTCCACAGACAAGCCCCTTTGGCGCCACTCAGTGGGCAAAACTACTTTGTCTACTGTAATGTATATTTGGGTCATCTTTGGCGCCCCCTAAAACGTAAACCGTGGGGTGCAGCGTCATGATTTTTACAACTTTGAATGGCCATGGAGTGTAGATTGGCCTGAGCAAATTTGGTGTCAGTGGGACGAAAGCCTTAGGAGGAGTTAGCGAAATTCCAATGTGTGCGAATCGGCAAAAAATGCAAAATAGCCCTTTTACCGTACATTATACAGATATGCGCTCTTTGACTTTTTCGTAGATCTAATTGAGATACACATGATTGTCAATTTTTGTGTCATTTTGCCAAAGCGTACAGGCGTGACAGTCAACAATGTGTATTTTCACCTTAGGGGACAAGAAAAAATGGACTTTTTTCTCCTGCCATGGGGGGGCGCTCTTTTAGGGAGTAAAAATTCCTTCACAAATGTGTTGATGGCTGGACATTGCATCATCCTAGAAAACTTGGAGGCCAGTGAGGACAAAAATAAAAAGTTATAAGACTTTTAAAAATGTGGATTTTTGGGTTATCTTTGGCGCCCCCTAGAACGTAAACCGTGGGGTGCAGCGTCATGATTTGAATAACTTTTAATGGCCATGGGGTGTAGATTGGCCTGAGCAAATGTGGTGCCGGTGGAACGAAAGCCTTCGGAGGAGTTAGCGAAATTCCAATGTGTGCGGATCGGCAAAAAATGCGAAATAACCCTTTAACCGTACATTTAGACAGGATACGCGCGCATGGACTTTTTCGTAGATCTTATTGAGATACATGTGTGTGTCAATTTTTGTGTCATTTTGACAAAGCGTACAGGCGTGACAGTCAACAAGTGTGAATTTTCACCTTAGGGGACAAGAAAAAATGGACTTTTTTCTCCTGCCATGGGGGGGCGCTCTTTTGGGGAGTAAAAATTCCTTCACAAATGTGTTGATGGCTGGACATTGCATCATCCTAGAAAACTTGGAGGCCAGTGAGGGCAAAAATAAAAAGTTATAAGACTTTTAAATATGTGGATTTTAGGGTTATCTTTGGCGCCCCCTAGAACCTAAACCGTGGGGTGCAGCGTCATGATTTGAATAACTTTTAATGGCCATGGGGTGTAGATTGGCCTGAGCAAATGTGGTGCCGGTGGAACGAAAGCCTTCGGAGGAGTTAGCGAAATTCCAATGTGTGCAGATCGGCAAAAAATGCGAAATAACCCTTTAACCGTACATTTGACAGATACGCCCGCACTGACTTTTTTGTAGATCTTATTGAGATACATGTGTGTGTCAATTTTTGTGTCATTTTGACAAAGCGTACAGGCGTGACAGTGAATAGTGTGAATTTTCACCTTAGGGGGCGCTATGGAGCCATTTTGCATTTTCTTGTTTGGGCGACTTCGGAATATCAAATTTTTCACCAGGCCCGGTCGTCCTGCCAAATTTCATGAGTTTTCGCCAGTGGGAAGTGGGCCATTTTCCAGTTCAAAGGGGAGGAAAAATAATAATAACAAACTAGGACCCCGGTGGGGCACTGTCGGGCCCGAGCCGCGTTGCGCCGCCCCCAGCGCGACCGCCTCCCCCTCCCGATCGCGTCACACTCAAGGTCCAAAGATGGTGTGCGCACTTGTCTGTGGTCATTTCCCATTATAATGAATGGGAGGCGCAGTTTCTACCAAAACACTCGCTGCAGACAAACTACATGTCCTATTTGAAAAAAGTCTGGACCATGAGTGAGGGCACAAACACAGCTAGGATATATCCAAACGGCAAGTTGCTCCTCGTTACGGTGTTGCCGGGAGAGTGATGCGATTGAGCCATTGAGTGATGGGAAGGAAAAACTTGACTGTTTCTCCTGCCATGGGGGATGGGGGATGGGGGGGGGGATGTGGATTCTTTTAAGAATGTGGATATTTGGGTCATCTTTGGCGCCCCCTAGAACGTAAACCGTGGGGTGCAGCGTCATGATTTTTACAACTTTGAATGGCCATGGGGTGTAGATTGGCCTGAGCAAATTTGGTGTCAGTGGGACGAAAGCCTTAGGAGGAGTTAGCCAAATTCCAATGTGTGCGGATCTGCAAAAAATGTGAAATAACCCTTTAACTGTACATTTTACATATACGTGGCCATTGACTTTTTCGAAGATCTTATTGAAATACACATGTATGTCAAATTTTGTGTCATTTTGAAAAAGCGTACAGGCGTGACACTCTACAATGTGTATTTTCACCTTAGGGGACAAGAAAAAATGGACTTTTTTCTCCTGCCATGGGGGGGCGCTCTTTTGGGGAGTAAAAATTCCTTCACAAATGTGTTGATAGCTGGACATTGCATCATCCTAGAAAACTTGGAGGCCAGTGAGGACAAAAATAAAAAGTTATAAGACTTTGAAATATGTGGATTTTAGGGTTATCTTTGGCGCCCCCTAGAACCTAAACCGTGGGGTGCAGCGTCATGATTTGAATAACTTTTAATGGCCATGGGGTGTAGATTGGCCTGAGCAAATTTGGTGTCAGTGGGACGAAAGCCTTAGGAGGAGTTAGCCAAATTCCAATGTGTGCGGATCTGCAAAAAATGTGAAATAACCCTTTAACTGTACATTTTACATATACGTGGCCATTGACTTTTTCGAAGATCTTATTGAAATACACATGTATGTCAAATTTTGTGTCATTTTGAAAAAGCGTACAGGCGTGACACTCTACAATGTGTATTTTCACCTTAGGGGACAAGAAAAAATGGACTTTTTTCTCCTGCCATGGGGGGGCGCTCTTTTGGGGAGTAAAAATTCCTTCACAAATGTGTTGATAGCTGGACATTGCATCATCCTAGAAAACTTGGAGGCCAGTGAGGACAAAAATAAAAAGTTATAAGACTTTGAAATATGTGGATTTTAGGGTTATCTTTGGCGCCCCCTAGAACCTAAACCGTGGGGTGCAGCGTCATGATTTGAATAACTTTTAATGGCCATGGGGTGTAGATTGGCCTGAGCAAATGTGGTGCCGGTGGAACGAAAGCCTTCGGAGGAGTTAGCGAAATTCCAATGTGTGCGGATCGGCAAAAAATGCGAAATAGCCCTTTAACCGTACATTTGACAGATACGCCCGCACTGACTTTTTTGTAGATCTTATTGAGATACATGTGTGTGTCAATTTTTGTGTCAATATGACAAAGCGTACAGGCGTGACAGTCAATAGTGTGAATTTCCACCTTAGGGGGCGCTATGGAGCCATTTTGCATTTTATTGTTTGGGCGACTTCAGAATATCGAATTTTTCACCAGGCCCGGTCGTCCTGCCAAATTTCATGAGTTTTCGCCAGTGGGAAGTGGGCCATTTTCCAGTTCAAAGGGGAGGAAAAAGAAGAAAGAAAGAAAGAACTAGGGCCCCGGTGGGGCACTGTCGGGCCCGAGCCGCGTCGCGCCGCCCCCAGCGCGACCGCCTCCCCCTCCCGATCGCATCACACTCAAGGTCCAAAGATGGTGTGCGCACTTGTCTGTGGTCATTTCCCATTATAATGAATGGGAGGCGCAGTTTCTACCAAAACGGTCGCTGCAGACAAACTACATGTCCTATTTGAAAAAAGTCTGGACCATGAGTGAGGGCACAAACACAGCTAGGATATATCCAAATGGCAAGTTGCTCCTCCTTACGGTGTTGCCAGGAGAGCGATGCGATTGAGCCATTGAGCGATGGGCAGGGTTAACTGGACTTTTTCTCCTGCCTTGGGGGGGGGGGGGGGGGGGGGTGGATTCTTTTAAGAATGTGGATATTTGGGTCATCTTTGGCGCCCCCTAGAACGTAAACCATGGGGTGCAGCGGCATGATTTTTACAACTTTGAATGGCCATGGTATGTAGATCGGCTTGAGCAAATTTCGTGTCGGTGGGAAGAAAGCCTTAGGAGGAGTTAGCCACATTCCAATGTGTGCGAATCGGCAAAAAATGCGAAATAGCCCTTTAACCGTACATTTTACAGATACGTGCCCATTGACTTTTTCGTAGATCTTATTGAGATACACGTGTGTGTCAAATTTTGTGTCATTTTGACAAAGCGTATAGGCGTGAATCTCAACAATGTGTTTTTTCACCTTAGGGGACAAGAAAAAATGGACTTTTTTCTCCTGCCATGGGGGGGCGCTCTTTTCGGGAGTAAAAATTCCTTTACAAATGTGTTGATGGCTGGACATTGCATCATCCTAGAGAACTTGGAGGCCAGTGAGGACAAAAATAAAAAGTTATAAGACTTTTAAGACTGTGGATTTTTGGGTTATCTTTGGCGCCCCCTAGAACGTAAACCGTGGGGTGCAGCGTCATGATTTGTACAACTTTTAATGGCCATGGGGTGTAGATTGGCCTGAGCAAATGTGGTGCCGGTGGAACGAATGCCTTCGGAGGAGTTAGCGAAATTCCAATGTGTGCAGATCGGCAAAAAATGCGGAATAACCCTTTAACCGTACATTTGACAGATACGCGCGCATTGACTTTTTCGTAGATCTTATTGAGATACATGTGTGTGTCAAATTTTGTGTCAATATGACAAAGCGTACAGGCGTGACACTCAACAATGTGTATTTTCACCTTAGGGGACAAGAAAAAATGGACTTTTTTCTCCTGCCATGGGGGGGCGCTCTTTTGGGGAGTAAAAATTCCTTCACAAATGTGTTGATGGCTGGACATTGCATCATCCTAGAAAACTTGGAGGCCAGTGAGGGCAAAAATAAAAAGTTATAAGACTTTTAAATATGTGGATTTTAGGGTTATCTTTGGCGCCCCCTAGAACCTAAACCGTGGGGTGCAGCGTCATGATTTTTACAACTTTGAATGGCCATGGAGTGTAGATTGGCCTGAGCAAATTTGGTGTCAGTGGGACGAAAGCCTTAGGAGGACTTAGTGAAATTCCAATGTGTGCGAATCGCCAAAAAATGCAAAATAGCCCTTTAACTGTACATTTTACACTTACGTGCCCATTGACTTTTTCATAGATCTTATTGAGATACACGTGATTTTCAAATTTTTTGTCAATATGACAAAGCGTAAAGGCGTGACACTCAACAACGTGAATTTTCACCTTTCGGGATAAGAAAAAATGGACTTTTTTCTCCTGCCGTGGGGGGGCGCTCTTTTGGGGAGTAAAAATTTCTTCACAAATGTGTTGATGGCTGGACATTGCATCATCCTAAAAAACTTGGAGGCCAGTGAGGACAAAAATAAAAAGTTATAAGACTTTTAAGACTGTGGATTTTTGGGTTATCTTTGGCGCCCCCTAGAACGTAAACCGTGGGGTGCAGCGTCATGATTTGTACAACTTTTAATGGCCATGGGGTGTAGATTGGCCTGAGCAAATTTGGTGGCGGTGGAACTAAAGCCTTCGGAGGAGTTAGCCACATTCCAATGTGTGCGGATCGGGAAAAAATGCGAAATAACTCTTTAACCGTACATTTTACAGATACGTGCCCATTTACTTTTTCGTAGATCTTATTGAGATACACGTGATTGTCAAATTTTGGGTCAATATGACAAAGCGTATAGGCGTGACACTCAACAATGTGTATTTTCACCTTAGGGGACAAGAAAAAATGGACTTTTTTCTCCTGCCATGTGGGGGCGCTCTTTTGGGGAGTAAAAATTCCTTCACAAATGTGTTGATGGCTGGACATTGCATCATCCTAGAGAACTTGGAGGCCAGTGAGGACAAAAATAAAAAGTTATAAGACTTTTAAGACTGTGGATTTTTGGGTTATCTTTGGCGCCCCCTAGAACGTAAACCGTGGGGTGCAGCGTCATGATTTGTACAACTTTTAATGGCCATGGGGTGTAGATTGGCCTGAGCAAATGTGGTGCCGGTGGAACAAATGCCTTCGGAGGAGTTAGCGAAATTCCAATGTGTGCAGATCGGCAAAAAATGCGGAATAACCCTTTAACCGTACATTTGACAGATACGCGCACATTGACTTTTTCGTAGATCTTATTGAGATACATGTGTGTGTCAAATTTTGTGTCAATATGACAAAGCGTACAGGCGTGACACTCAACAATGTGTATTTTCACCTTAGGGGACAAGAAAAAATGGACTTTTTTCTCCTGCCATGGGGGGGCGCTCTTTTGGGGAGTAAAAATTCCTTCACAAATGTGTTGATGGCTGGACATTGCATCATCCTAGAAAACTTGGAGGCCAGTGAGGGCATAAATAAAAAGTTATAAGACTTTTAAATATGTGGATTTTAGGGTTATCTTTGGCGCCCCCTAGAACCTAAACCGTGGGGTGCAGCGTCATGATTTTTACAACTTTGAATGGCCATGGAGTGTAGATTGGCCTGAGCAAATTTGGTGTCAGTGGGACGAAAGCCTTAGGAGGACTTAGTGAAATTCCAATGTGTGCGAATCGCCAAAAAATGCAAAATAGCCCTTTAACTGTACATTTTACACTTACGTGCCCATTGACTTTTTCATAGATCTTATTGAGATACACGTGATTTTCAAATTTTTTGTCAATATGACAAAGCGTAAAGGCGTGACACTCAACAACGTGAATTTTCACCTTTCGGGATAAGAAAAAATGGACTTTTTTCTCCTGCCATGGGGGGGCGCTCTTTTGGGGAGTAAAAATTTCTTCACAAATGTGTTGATGGCTGGACATTGCATCATCCTAAAAAACTTGGAGGCCAGTATGAAAAAAAATAAAAAGTTATAAGACTTTTAAGAATGTGGATTTTTGGGTTATATTTGGTGCCCCCTAGAACCCAAAGCGTGGGGTGCAGCAAGATGATTTGTACAACTTTTAATGGCCATGGGGTGTAGATTGGCCTGAGCAAATTTGGTGCCGGTGGAAAGATAGCCTTCGGAGGAGTTAGCGAAATTCCAATGTGTGCGGATCGGCAAAAAATGCAAAATAGCCCTTTAACCGTACATTTGACAGATACATGCCCTTTGACTTTTTCGTAGATCTTATTGAGATACACGTGATTGTCAAATTTTTTGTCAATATGACAAAGCGTTCAGGCGTGACACTCTACAATGTGTATTTTCATGTTAGGGGACAAGAAAAAATGAACCTTTTTCTCCTGCCATTGGGGGGCGCTCTTTTGGGGAGTAAAAATTCCTTCACAAATGTGTTGATGGCTGGACATTGCATCATCCTAGAAAACTTGAAGGCCAGTGAGGACAAAAGTAAAAAGTTATAAGACTTTTAAGAATGTGGATTTTTGGGTTATCTTTGGCGCCCCCTAGAACATAAACCGTGGGGTGCAGCGTCATGATTTGTACAACTTTTAATGGCCATGGGGGGTAGATTGGCCTGCGCAAATGTGGTGCCGGTCGAACGAAAGCCTTTGGAGGAGTTAGCGAAATTCCAATGTGTGCAGATCTGCAAAAAATGCAAAATAACCCATTAACCGTACATTTGACAGATACGGCCGCACTGACTTTTTTGTAGATCTTATTGAGATACATGTGTGTGTCAATTTTTGTTTCAATATGACAAAGCGTACAGCCGTCATGTGAATTTTCACCTTAGGGGGCGCTATGGAGCCATTTTGCATTTTATTGTTTGGGCGACTTCAGAATATCGAATTTTTCACCAGGCCCGGTCGTCCTGCCAAATTTCCTGAGTTTTCGCCAGTGGGAAGTGGGCCATTTTCCAGTTTAAAGCGGAGGAAAAATAATAACGAAAGAAGGAAACATGCAGGAACAAGAGGGCTCTCGCAGCTGCTTAGCAGCTACGCTCGGGCCCTAACTAGGACCCCGTTGGGGCACTGTCGGGCCCGAGCCGTGTCGCGCCGCCCCCAGTGCGACCGCCTCCCCCTCCCGATCGCGTCACACTCAAGATCCAAAGATGGTGTGCGCACTTGTCTGTGGTCATTTAACATTATAATGAATGGGAGGCGCAGTTTCTACCAAAACACTCGCTGCAGACAAACTTCATGTCCTATTTGAAAAAAGTCTGGACCATGAGTGAGGGCACAAACACAGCTATGATATATCGAAATGGCAGGTTGCTCCTCCTTACGGTGTTGCCTGGAGAGCGATGCGATTGAGCCATTGAGCGATGGGCAGGAAAAACTTAACTTTTTCTCCTGCCATATGGGGGGGGGGGGGATGTGGATTCTTTGAAGAATGTGGATTTTTGGGTCATCTTTGGCGCCCCCTAGAACGTAAACCGTGGGGTGCAGCGTCATGATTTTTACAACTTTGAATGGCCATGGGGTGTAGATTGGCCTGAGCAAATTTGGTGTCAGTGGGACGAAAGCCTTAGGAGGAGTTAGCCACATTCCAATGTGTGCGAATCAGCAAAAAATGCAAAATAGCCCTTTAACCGTACATTTGACAGATACGCGCTAATAGACTCTTTTGTAGATCTTATTGAGATACATATGTGTGTCAATTTTTGTGTCAATATGATAAAGCGTACAGGCGTGACAGTCAATAGTGTGAATTTCCACCTTAGGGGACAAGAAAAAATTGGCTTTTTTTTCCTGCCATGGGGGGGCGCTCTTTTGGGGAGTAAAAATTCCTTCACAAATGTGTTGATGGCTGGACATTGCATCATCCTAGAAAACTTGGAGGCCAGTGAGGACAAAAATAAAAAGTTATAAGACTTTTAAATATGTGGATTTTAGGGTTATCTTTGGCGCCCCCTAGAACCTAAACCGTGGGATGCAGCGTCATGATTTGAATAACTTTTAATGGCCATGGGGTGTAGATTGGCCTGAGCAAATGTGGTACCGGTGGAATGAAAGCCTTCGGAGGAGTTAGCGAAATTCCAATGTGTGCGGATCGGCAAAAAATGCGGAATAACCCTTTAACCGTACATTTGACAGATACGCGCGCATTGACTTTTTCGTAGATCTTATTGAGATACATGTGTGTGTCAATTTTTGTGTCATTTTGCCAAAGCGTACAGGTGTTACACTCAACAATGTGTATTTTCACCTTAGGGGACAAGAAAAAATGGACTTTTTTCTCCTGCCATGGGGGGGCGCTCTTTTGGGGAGTAAAAATTCCTTCACAAATGTGTTGATGGCTGGACATTGCATCATCCTAGAAAACTTGGAGGCCAGTGAGGGCAAAAATAAAAAGTTATAAGACTTTTAAATATGTGGATCTTAGGGTTATCTTTGGCGCCCCCTAGAACCTAAACCGTGGGGTGCAGCGTCATGATTTGAATAACTTTTAATGGCCATGGGGTGTAGATTGGCCTGAGCAAATGTGGTGCCGGTGGAACGAAAGCCTTCGGAGGAGTTAGCGAAATTCCAATGTGTGCGGATCGGCAAAAAATGCGAAATAACCCTTTAACCGTACATTTGACAGATACGCCCGCACTGACTTTTTTGTAGATCTTATTGAGATACATGTGTGTGTCAATTTTTGTGTCATTTTGACAAAGCGTACAGGCGTGACAGTCAATAGTGTGAATTTTCACCTTAGGGGGCGCTATGGAGCCATTTTGCATTTTCTTGTTTGGGCGACTTCGGAATATCACATTTTTCACCAGGCCCGGTCGTCCTGCCAAATTTCATGAGTTTTCGCCAGTGGGAAGTGGGCCATTTTCCAGTTCAAAGGGGAGGAAAAATAACTAGGGCCCCGTTGGGGCACTGGCGGGCCCGAGCCGTGTCACGCCGCCCCCAGCACGACCGCCTCCCCCACCCGATCGCGTCACACTCAAGGTCCAAAGATGGTGTGCGCACTTGTTTGTGGTCATTTACCATTATAATGAACGGGAGGCGCAGTTTCTACCAAAACGCTCGCTGCAGAAAAACTCCATGTCCTATTTGAAAAAAGTCTGGACCATGAGTGAGGGCACAAACACAGCTAAGATATATCCAAATGGCAAGTTGCTCCTCCTTTCGCTTTTGCCGAGAGAGCAGTGCGTTTGAGCCATTGAATGATGAACAGGAAAAACTTGACTGTTTCTCCTGCCATGGGGGGGCGCTCTTTTAACGAGAAAAAACTCCTTCACAAATGTGTTGATGGCTGGACATTGCATCATCCTAGAAAACATGGAGGCCAGTGAGGACAAAAATAAAAAGTTATAAGACTTTTAAATATGTGGATTTTAGGGTTATCTTTGGCGCCCCCTAGAACCTAAACCGTGGGGTGCAGCGTCATGATTTGAATAACTTTTAATGGCCATGGGGTGTAGATTGGCCTGAGCAAATGTGGTGCCGGTGGAACGAAAGCCTTCGGAGGAGTTAGCGAAATTCCAATGTGTGCGAATCTGCAAAAAATGCGAAATAACCCTTTAACCGTACATTTTACAGATACGTGGCCATTGACTTTTTCGAAGATCTTATTGAAAGACACGTGTATGTAAAATTTTGTGTCAATACGACAAAACATACAGGCGTAGCACTCAACAATGTGTATTTTCACCTTAGGGGACAAGAAAAAATGGACTTTTTTCTCCTGCCATGGGGGGGCGCTCTTTTGGGGAGTAAAAATTCCTTCACAAATGTGTTGATGGCTGGACATTGCATCATCCTAGAAAACTTGGAGGCCAGTGAGGGCAAAAATAAAAAGTTATAAGACTTTTAAATATGTGGATCTTAGGGTTATCTTTGGCGCCCCCTAGAACCTAAACCGTGGGGTGCAGCGTCATGATTTGAATAACTTTTAATGGCCATGGGGTGTAGATTGGCCTGAGCAAATGTGGTGCCGGTGGAACGAAAGCCTTCGGAGGAGTTAGCGAAATTCCAATGTGTGCGGATCGGCAAAAAATGCGAAATAACCCTTTAACCGTACATTTGACAGATACGCCCGCACTGACTTTTTTGTAGATCTTATTGAGATACATGTGTGTGTCAATTTTTGTGTCATTTTGACAAAGCGTACAGGCGTGACAGTCAATAGTGTGAATTTTCACCTTAGGGGGCGCTATGGAGCCATTTTGCATTTTCTTGTTTGGGCGACTTCGGAATATCACATTTTTCACCAGGCCCGGTCGTCCTGCCAAATTTCATGAGTTTTCGCCAGTGGGAAGTGGGCCATTTTCCAGTTCAAAGGGGAGGAAAAATAATAACTAGGACCCCGTTGGGGCACTGGCGGGCCCGAGCCGTGTCGCGTCCCCCCCCCCCACCCCCCCAACGTGCTGCCTCCCCGTCCCATTTGTGTCCTCTGGCCATCGCCCTCTCTGTTAACGCCCATCACTGCAAAGACCCTTTTCCTTCATCGGCGTTTGCTGTTCTTCCTGCCAGTGCGTGTTGCTTTCACTTACACTTGCCACAGCCAGCCTCGTGAGTGCCTAGCCTATTGGATATCACTGTCACCTACACAGGACAGTCATTACCTTTCTATTAATACTTTGTGTTTTAATTTCACATTAATTTCCATATTGTATAAACGACTGGAAAAAACTTGAGCCCCTGCCCCTGTATAATCATGTGCACGTCCCTGTTCTAGCTCCAAGGTGAATCTTCACTGCTCATGTTCTCCTCAGAAATAGTCACCTCACTCCCCTCAGGTTACTGTACACATGCACCAACTATCTGCTTCAGGTTTGAAATGGAGCTTCATGGTTGTCTTTTGGAGAAATGAACAGTCAAGTTGTGTTTGAAATTTGATTTTTTTCAGGGGCAAAAGGAAGCCTCTGCATTCTTGTCAAATATGTAAACAGCATGTTTTTGCAGGTGCTAAAAAACAGACTCTGAGTGTGTGTGTGTGTGTGTGTGTGTGTGTGTGTGTGTGTGTGTGTGTATGTTGGCGTGTGTGTATATGTGTGTGTATCCTGCAGTACTCTGTACTCCTGCAGTGGCCAAAAAGACTTTTAAGAATGTGGATTTTTGGGTCATCTTTGGCGCCCCCTAGAACTGCAGTACTCTGTACTCCTGCAGTGGCCAAAATGACTTTTAAGAATGTGGATTTTTGGGTCATCTTTGGCGCCCCCTAGAACGTAAACCGTGGGGTGCAGCGTCATGATTTTTACAACTTTGAATGGGCATGGGGTGTAGATTGCCCTGAGCAAATTTGGTATCGGTGGGACGAAAGCCTTAGGAGGAGATAGCCACATTCCAATGTGTGCGAATCGGCAAAAAATGCAAAATAGCCCTTTAACCGTACATTATAAAGATACGCGCTCTTTGACTTTTTCGTAGATCTAATTGAGATACACATGATTGTCAATTTTTGTGTCAATATGACAAAGCGTTCAGGTGTGACACTCAACAATGTGTATTTTCATGTAAGGGGACAAGAAAAAATTGACTTTTTTCTCCTACCATGGGGGGGCGCTCTTTTGGGGAGTAAAAATTCCTTCACAAATGTGTTGATGGCTGGACATTGCGTCATCCTAGAAAACTTGGAGGCCAGTGAGGACAAAAATAAAAAGTTATAAAACATTTAAAATGTGGATTTTAGGGTTATTTTTGGCGCCCCCTAGAACCTAAACCATGGGGTGCAGCATCATGATTTGAATAACTTTTAATGGCCATGGGGTGTAGATTGGCCTGAGCAAATGTGGTGCCAGTGGAACGAAAGCCTTCGGAGGAGTTAGCGAAATTCCAATGTGTGCGTATCGGCAAAAAATGCGGAATAACCCTTTAACTGTACATTTGACAGATACGCGCGCATTGACTTTTTTGTAGATCTTATTGAGTTACATGTGTGTGTCAATTTTTGTGTCATTTTGACAAAGCGTATAGGCGTGACACTCAACAATGTGTATTTTCACCTTAGGGGACAAGAAAAAATGGACTTTTTTCTCCTGCCATGGGGGGGCGCTCTTTTGGGGAGTAAAAATTCCTTCACAAATGTGTTGATGGCTGGACATTGCATCATCCTAGAAAACTTGGAGGCCAGTGAGGGCAAAAATAAAAAGTTATAAGACTTTTAAATATGTGGATTTTAGGGTTATCTTTGGCGCCCCCTAGAACCTAAACCGTGGGGTGCAGCGTCATGATTTGAATAACTTTTAATGGCCATGGGGTGTAGATTGGCCTGAGCAAATGTGGTGCCAGTGGAACGAAAGCCTTCAAAGGAGTTAGCGAAATTCCAATGTGTGCGGATCGGCAAAAAATGCGAAATAACCCTTTAACCGTACATTTGACAGACACGCCCGCACTGACTTTTTTGTAGATCTTATTGAGATACATGTGTGTGTCAAATTTTGTGTCATTTTGACAAAGCGTACAGGCGTGACACTCAATAGTGTGAATTTTCACCTTAGGGGGCGCTATGGAGCCATTTTGCATTTTCTTGTTTGGGCGACTTCGGAATATCAAATTTTTCACCAGGCCCGGTCGTCCTGCCAAATTTCATGAGTTTTCGCCAGTGGGAAGTGGGCCATTTTCCAGTTCAAAGGGGAGGAAAAAGAAACTAGGGCCCCGTTGGGGCACTGGCGGGCCCGAGCCGTGTTGCGCCGCCCCCAGTGCGACCGCCTCCCCCTCCTGATCGCGTCACACTCAAGGTCCAAAGATGGTGTGCGCACTTGTCTGTGGTCATTTCCCATTATAATAAATGGGAGGCGCAGTTTCTACCAAAACACTCGCTGCAGACAAACTACATGTCCTATTTGAAAAAAGTCTGGACCATGAGTGAGGGCACAAACACAGCTAGGATATATCCAAACGGCAAGTTGCTCCTCGTTACGGTGTTGCCGGGAGAGCGATGCGATTGAGCCATTGAGTGATGGGCAGGAAAAACTTGACTGTTTCTCCTGCCATGGGGGATGGGGGATGGGGGATGGGGGATGGGGGGGGGGGATGTGGATTCTTTTAAGAATGTGGATATTTGGGTCATCTTTGGCGCCCCCTAGAACGTAAACCGTGGGGTGCAGCGTCATGATTTTTAAAACTTTGAATGGCCATGGGGTGTAGATTGGCCTGAGCAAATTTGGTGTCAGTGGGACGAAAGCCTTAGGAGGAGTTAGCCACATTCCAATGTGTGCTAATCGGCAAAAAATGCAAAATAGCCCTTTAACCGTACATTTTACAGATACGCGCGCATTGACTTTTTCGTAGATCTTATTGAGATACATGTGTGTGTCAAATTTTGTGTCAATATGACAAAGCATACAGGTATGACAGTCAACAATGTGTATTTTCACCTTATGGGACAAGAAAAAATGGACTTTTTTCTCCTGCCATGGGGGGGCGCTCTTTTGGGGAGTAAAAATTCCTTCACAAATGTGTTGATGGCTGGACATTGCATCATCCTAGAAAACTTGGAGGCCAGAGAGGACAAAAATAAAAAGTTATAAGACTTTTAAATATGTGGATTTTAGGGTTATCTTTGGCGCCCCCTAGAACCTAAACCGTGGGGTGCAGCGTCATGATTTGAATAACTTTTAATGGCCATGGGGTGTAGATTGGCCTGAGCAAATGTGGTGCCGGTGGAACGAAAGCCTTCGGAGGAGTTAGCGAAATTCCAATATGTGCGGATCGGCAAAAAATGCGCAATAACCCTTTAACCGTACATTTGACAGATACGCCCGCACTGACTTTTTTGTAGATCTTATTGAGATACATGTGTGTGTCAATTTTTGTGTAATTTTGACAAAGCGTACAGGCGTGACAGTCAATAGTGTGAATTTTCACCTTATGGGACAAGAAAAAATGGACTTTTTTCTCCTGCCATGGGGGGGCGCTCTTTTGGGGAGTAAAAATTCCTTCACAAATGTGTTGATGGCTGGACATTGCATCATCCTAGAAAACTTGGAGGCCAGTGAGGGCAAAAATAAAAAGTTATAAGACTTTGAAATATGTGGATTTTAGGGTTATCTTTGGCGCCCCCTAGAACCTAAACCGTGGGGTGCAGCGTCATGATTTGAATAACTTTTAATGGCCATGGGGTGTAGATTGGCCTGAGCAAATGTGGTGCCGGTGGAACGAAAGCCTTCGGAGGAGTTAGCGAAATTCCAATGTGTGCGGATCTGCAAAAAATGCGCAATAACCCTTTAACCGTACATTTGACAGATACGCCCGCACTGACTTTTTTGTAGATCTTATTGAGATACATGTGTGTGTCAATTTTTGTGTCATTTTGACAAAGCGTACAGGCGTCAGGTGAATTTTTCACCTTAGGGGGCGCTATGGAGCCATTTTGCATTGTATTGTTTGGGCGACTTCAGAATATCAAATTTTTCACCAGGCCCGGTCGTCCTGCCAAATTTCATGAGTTTTCGCCAGTGGGAAGTGGGCCATTTTCCAGTTCAAAGGGGAGGAAAAAGAAAAAAGAAACAAAGAAAAACCACTTGGGGAATAATAGGGCTCTCGCAGCTGCTTAGCAGCTACGCTCGGGCCCTAAAAAGAAACAAAGAAAAACCCCTTGGGGAATAATAGGGCTCTCGCAGCTGCTTAGCAGCTACGCTCGGGCCCTAATAATAACAAAAGAAGGAAACATGCAGGAACAAGAGGGCTCTCGCAGCTGCTTAGCAGCTACGCTCGGGCCCTAATAACTAGGACCCCGTTGGGGCACTGGCGGGCCCGAGCCGTGTCGCCCCCCCCCCCCCCCCAACGTGCTGCCTCCCCGTCCCATTTGTGTCCTCTGGCCATCGCCCTCTCTTGTAACGCCCATCACTGCAAAGACCCTTTTCCTTCATCGGCGTTTGCTGTTCTTCCTGCCAGTGCGTGTTGCTTTCACTTACACTTGCCACAGCCAGCCTCGTGAGTGCCTAGCCTATTCGATATCGCTGTCACCTACACAGGACAGTCATTACCTTTCTATTAATACTTTGTGTTTTAATTTCACATTAATTTCCATATTGTATAAACGACTGGAAAAAACTTGAGCCCCTGCCCCTGTATAATCATGTGCATGTCTCTGTTCTAGCTCCAAGGTGAATCTTCACTGCTCATGTTCTCCTCAGAAGCACTCACCTCACTCCCCTCAGGTTACTGTACACATGCACCAACTGCCTGCTTCAGGTTTGGATGGAGCTTCATGGTTGTCTTTTGGAGAAATGACCAGTCAAGTTGTGTTTGAAATTTGATTTTTTTTTCAGGGGCAAAAGGAGCCTCTGCATTCTTGTCAAATATGTAAATAGCATGTTTTTGCAGGTGCTAAAAACCAGACTCTGAGTGTGTGTGTGTGTGTGTGTGTGTGTGTGTGTGTGTGTGTGTGTGTGTGTGTGTGTGTCTGTGTGTGCGTTCAAGTCACATGACATATTTAACCGGATGTAGCTGCAAGACGGAGCCTCGTTGACTCTCCGTTTCAACTTATCTCAAAAGTGAGGACCTCAACCTATATACCAGTTTTTAAATTGTGTTGATAGGCCAAATAAAACCAGAGTTATGATAAATTATGTCCGCGATACTTTTTTTCTGCTTATTTTGATCACGTTCGGCGCTCGATCGCGCTGTATGAGACAGGAAAACATAGCATGCAGACATTAGCGACAGCTCTTACAGGCGGAAAAGGCTTGCCAAAAGAAAAAAAAAACACACCACAACATCTCTCCTATTGGTGGAAAACTTCACCACAACAACCAATCCAAAATTATATGGTGACTGATTGACAAGGGGAGGGTGCTTACGTTCTTCCTGCAACATGAGAAGGGAGGGAGGGACTCTCAGCAGGGATGCAGTCTGGGACACGTAGTTGCAAACCTAGCGACTTTGTTGTTAGATTCAATGACTTTTCAGACCCCCTAACGACTTTTTTTTAGAAAGAAAGGGACTTTTATCGACTTCTTCTGGAGTTTAGAGACTCTGACATGAAGCAGGCTTTCCTTACTGAGGAGTTAGCAACGCTGCTAAGGGTGCAGAGCCACACATGCGCTCAGAGCTCTGCATGGGAGACTGAAGCTGACAGAGCTGCAGCAGTTAGCAGGTTTCACCCTCAGAGACCACCAGGGGTTCATGTTGAGGCATTTTAATTTTTTTTTTTTTTTGTGCCATAGACACTGTCAGCACAATCTGCAGTTACACTAACAAAAATGCTGCAAAAAACAAAGAATTATGGAAAAATTACACATGGACTGACATAGAGGAGGATCTACACAAGTTTTTTACATCATGTTTTACATCATGCATCATTTACATCATGTTTTTTTGTAGTGGCATAAATAAAAAGTGACATTTGTGAGACTATACAGTGTTTTGTAAATAATTTTACAAAGAACGCCTGGGCCATTGCCTGCATTTTGATGTAAATAGAGGTAAATTACTATGTTCTTTGTTAAAAATTTGCATATGTTTTGAAGTTTACAATTTTTATTTGAAGTTTAAGTTTTAAAAACAGTTCATCACACATATTTGTGGTTTAATTTCACATTAATTTCCATATTGTATAAATGACTGGAAAAAACTTGAGCCCCTGCCCCTGTATAATCATGTGCACGTCCCTGTTCTAGCTCCAAGGTGAATCTTCACTGCTCATGTTCTCCTCAGAAATAGTCACCTCACTCCCCTCAGGTTACTGTACACATGCACCAACTATCTGCTTCAGGTTTGAAATGGAGCTTCATGGTTGTCTTTTGGAGAAATGAACAGTCAAGTTGTGTTTGAAATTTGATTTTTTTCAGGGGCAAAAGGAAGCCTCTGCATTCTTGTCAAATATGTAAACAGCATGTTTTTGCAGGTGCTAAAAAACAGACTCTGAGTGTGTGTGTGTGTGTGTGTGTGTGTGTGTGTGTGTGTGTGTGTGTGTGTGTGTGTGTATGTTGGCGTGTGTGTATATGTGTGTGTATCCTGCAGTACTCTGTACTCCTGCAGTGGCCAAAAAGACTTTTAAGAATGTGGATTTTTGGGTCATCTTTGGCGCCCCCTAGAACTGCAGTACTCTGTACTCCTGCAGTGGCCAAAATGACTTTTAAGAATGTGGATTTTTGGGTCATCTTTGGCGCCCCCTAGAACGTAAACCGTGGGGTGCAGCGTCATGATTTTTACAACTTTGAATGGGCATGGGGTGTAGATTGCCCTGAGCAAATTTGGTATCGGTGGGACGAAAGCCTTAGGAGGAGATAGCCACATTCCAATGTGTGCGAATCGGCAAAAAATGCAAAATAGCCCTTTAACCGTACATTATACAGATACGCGCTCTTTGACTTTTTCGTAGATCTAATTGAGATACACATGATTGTCAATTTTTGTGTCAATATGACAAAGCGTTCAGGCGTGACACTCAACAATGTGTATTTTTATGTAAGGGGACAAGAAAAAATTGACTTTTTTCTCCTACCATGGGGGGCGCTCTTTTGGGGAGTAAAAATTCCTTCACAAATGTGTTGATGGCTGGACATTGCATCATCCTAGAAAACTTGGAGGCCAGTGAGGACAAAAATAAAAAGTTATAAAACATTTAAGAATGTGGATTTTTGGGTTATTTTTGGCGCCCCCTAGAACCTAAACCATGGGGTGCAGCATCATGATTTGAATAACTTTTAATGGCCATGGGGTGTAGATTGGCCTGAGCAAATGTGGTGCCGGTGGAACGAAAGCCTTCGGAGGAGTTAGCCACATTCCAATGTGTGCGTATCGGCAAAAAATGCGGAATAACCCTTTAACTGTACATTTGACAGATACGCGCGCATGGACTTTTTTGTAGATCTTATTGAGTTACATGTGTGTGTCAATTTTTGTGTCATTTTGACAAAGCGTATAGGCGTGACACTCAACAATGTGTATTTTCACCTTAGGGGACAAGAAAAAATGGACTTTTTTCTCCTGCCATGGGGGGGCGCTCTTTTGGGGAGTAAAAATTCCTTCACAAATGTGTTGATGGCTGGACATTGCATCATCCTAGAAAACTTGGAGGCCAGTGAGGACAAAAATAAAAAGTTATAAGACTTTTAAGAATGTGGATTTTTTGGTTATCTTTGGCGCCCCCTAGAACCTAAACCGTGGGGTGCAGCGTCATGATTTGTACAACTTTCGATGGCCATGGGGTGTAGATTGGCCTGAGCAAATGTGGTGCCGGTGGAACGAAAGCCTTCGGAGGAGTTAGCGAAATTTCAATGTGTGCGGATCGGCAAAAAATGCGAAATAACCCTTTAACCGTACATTTGACAGATACGCCCGCACTGACTTTTTTGTAGATCTTATTGAGATACATGTGTGTGTCAATTTTTGTGTCAATATGACAAAGCGTACAGGCGTGACAGTCAACAGTGTGAATTTCCACCTTAGGGGGTGCTATGGAGCCATTTTGCATTTTATTGTTTGGGCGACTTCAGAATATCGAATTTTTCACCAGGCCCGGTCGTCCTGCCAAATTTCATGAGTTTTCGCCAGTGGGAAGTGGGCCATTTTCCAGTTTAAAGCGGAGGAAAAATAATAACTAGGGCCCCGGTGGGGCACTGTCGGGCCCGAGCCGCGTCGCGCCGCCCCTAGCGCGACCGCCTCCCCCTCCCGATCGCGTCACACTCAAGGTCCAAAGATGGTGTGCGCACTTGTCTGTGGTCATTTCCCATTATAATGAATGGGAGGCGCAGTTTCTACCAAAACACTCGCTGCAGACAAACTTCATGTCCTATTTGAAAAAAGTCTGGACCATGAGTGAGGGCACAAACACAGCTATGATATATCGAAATGGCAGGTTGCTCCTCCTTACGGTGTTGCCTGGAGAGCGATGCGATTGAGCCATTGAGCGATGGGCAGGGTTAACTTGACTTTTTCTCCTGCCTTGGGGGGGATGTGGATTCCTTTAAGAATGTGGATTTTTGGGTCATCTTTGGCGCCCCCTAGAACGTAAACCGTGGGGTGCAGCGTCATGATTTTTACAACTTTGAATGGCCATGGGGTGTAGATTGGCCTGAGCAAATTTGGTGTCAGTGGGACGAAAGCCTTAGGAGGAGTTAGCCACATTCCAATGTGTGCGAATCGGCAAAAAATGCAAAATAGCCCTTTAACCGTATATTTGACAGATACGCGCGCATTGACTTTTTTGTAGATCTTATTGAGATACATATGTGTGTCAATTTTTGTGTCAATATGATAAAGCGTACAGGCGTGACAGTCAATAGTGTGAATTTCCACCTTAGGGGACAAGAAAAAATGGACTTTTTTCTCCTGCCATGGGGGGGCGCTCTTTTGGGGAGTAAAAATTCCTTCACAAATGTGTTGATGGCTGGACATTGCATCATCCTAGAAAACTTGGAGGCCAGTGAGGACAAAAATAAAAAGTTATAAGACTTTTAAATATGTGGATTTTAGGGTTATCTTTGGCGCCCCCTAGAACCTAAACCGTGGGGTGCAGCGTCATGATTTGAATAACTTTTAATGGCCATGGGGTGTAGATTGGCCTGAGCAAATGTGGTGCCGGTGGAACGAAAGCCTTCGGAGGAGTTAGCGAAATTCCAATGTGTGCGGATCGGCAAAAAATGCGGAATAACCCTTTAACCGTACATTTGACAGATACGCGCGCATTGACTTTTTCGTAGATCTTATTGAGATACATGTGTGTGTCAATTTTTGTGTCATTTTGCCAAAGCGTACAGGTGTTACACTCAACAATGTGTATTTTCACCTTAGGGGACAAGAAAAAATGGACTTTTTTCTCCTGCCATGGGGGGCGCTCTTTTGGGGAGTAAAAATTCCTTCACAAATGTGTTGATGGCTGGACATTGCATCATCCTAGAAAACTTGGAGGCCAGTGAGGGCAAAAATAAAAAGTTATAAGACTTTTAAATATGTGGATCTTAGGGTTATCTTTGGCGCCCCCTAGAACCTAAACCGTGGGGTGCAGCGTCATGATTTGAATAACTTTTAATGGCCATGGGGTGTAGATTGGCCTGAGCAAATGTGGTGCCGGTGGAACGAAAGCCTTCGGAGGAGTTAGCGAAATTCCAATGTGTGCGGATCGGCAAAAAATGCGAAATAACCCTTTAACCGTACATTTGACAGATACGCCCGCACTGACTTTTTTGTAGATCTTATTGAGATACATGTGTGTGTCAATTTTTGTGTCATTTTGACAAAGCGTACAGGCGTGACAGTCAATAGTGTGAATTTTCACCTTAGGGGGCGCTATGGAGCCATTTTGCATTTTCTTGTTTGGGCGACTTCGGAATATCAAATTTTTCACCAGGCCCGGTCGTCCTGCCAAATTTCCTGAGTTTTCGCCAGTGGGAAGTGGGCCATTTTCCAGTTCAAAGGGGAGGAAAAATAATAATAACAAAAGAAGGAAACTACAGGAACAAGAGGGCTCTCGCAGCTGCTTAGCAGCTACGCTCGGGCCCTAAAGAAAGAAACAAAGAAAAACCACTTGGGGAATAATAGGGCCTACGCCCGGCTGCTCTGCAGCTGGCTCGGGCCCTAATAACAAAAGAAGGAAACTACAGGAACAAGAGGGCTCTCGCAGCTGCTTAGCAGCTACGCTCGGGCCCTAACTAGGACCCCGTTGGGGCACTGGCGGGCCCGAGCTGTGTCGCGTCCCCCCCCCCAACGCGCTGCCTCCCCGTCCCATTTGTGTCCTCTGGCCATCGCCCTCTCTGGTAACGCCCATCACTGCAAAGACCCTTTTCCTTCATCGGCGTTTGCTGTTCTTCCTGCCAGTGCGTGTTGCTTTCACTTACACTTGCCACAGCCAGCCTCGTGAGTGCCTAGCCTATTGGATATCACTGTCACCTACACAGGACAGTCATTACCTTTCTATTAATACTTTGTGTTTTAATTTCACATTAATTTCCATATTGTATAAACGACTGGAAAAAACTTGAGCCCCTGCCCCTGTATAATCATGTGCATGTCTCTGTTCTAGCTCCAAGGTGAATCTTCACTGCTCATGTTCTCCTCAGAAGCACTCACCTCACTCCCCTCAGGTTACTGTACACATGCACCAACTGCCTGCTTCAGGTTTGGATGGAGCTTCATGGTTGTCTTTTGGAGAAATGACCAGTCAAGTTGTGTTTGAAATTTGATTTTTTTCAGGGGCAAAAGGAGCCTCTGCATTCTTGTCAAATATGTAAATAGCATGTTTTTGCAGGTGCTAAAAACCAGACTCTGAGTGTGTGTGTGTGTGTGTGTGTGTGTGTGTGTGTGTGTGTGTGTGTGTGTGTGTGTGTGTGTGCGTGTGTGTGTGTCTGTGTGTGCGTTCAAGTCACATGACATATTTAACCGGATGTAGCTGCAAGACGGAGCCTCGTTGACTCTCCGTTTCAACTTATCTCAAAAGTGAGGACCTCAACCTATATACCAGTTTTTAAATTGTGTTGATAGGCCAAATAAAACCAGAGTTATGATAAATTATGTCCGCGATACTTTTTTTCTGCTTATTTTGATCACGTTCGGCGCTCGATCGCGCTGTATGAGACAGGAAAACATAGCATGCAGACATTAGCGACAGCTCTTACAGGCGGAAAAGGCTTGCCAAAAAAAAAAAAAACACACCACAACATCTCTCCTATTGGTGGAAAACTTTACCACAACAACCAATCCAAAATTATATGGTGACTGATTGACAAGGGGCGGGCGCTTACGTTCTTCCTGCAACATGAGAAGGGAGGGAGGGACTCTCAGCAGGGATGCAGTCTGGGACACGTAGTTGCAAACCTAGCGACTTTGTTGTTAGATTCAATGACTTTTCAGACCCCCTAACGACTTTTTTTTAGAAAGAAAGGGACTTTTATCGACTTCTTCTGGAGTTTAGAGACTCTGACATGAAGCAGGCTTTCCTTACTGAGGAGTTAGCAACGCTGCTAAGGGTGCAGAGCCACACATGCGCTCAGAGCTCTGCATGGGAGACTGAAGCTGACAGAGCTGCAGCAGTTAGCAGGTTTCACCCTCAGAGACCACCAGGGGTTCATGTTGAGGCATTTTAATTTTTTTTTTTTGTGCCATAGACACTGTCAGCACAATCTGCAGTTACACTAACAAAAATGCTGCAAAAAACAAAGAATTATGGAAAAATTACACATGGACTGACATAGAGGAGGATCTACACAAGTTTTTTACATCATGTTTTACATCATGCATCATTTACATCATGTTTTTTTGTAGTGGCATAAATAAAAAGTGACATTTGTGAGACTATACAGTGTTTTGTAAATAATTTTACAAAGAACGCCTGGGCCATTGCCTGCATTTTGATGTAAATAGAGGTAAATCAATATGTTCTTTGTTAAAAATTTGCATATGTTTTGAAGTTTACAATTTTTATTTGAAGTTTAAGTTTTAAAAACAGTTCGTCACACATATTTGTGGTTTTCACAGTAAAAATGTTACTTTTTTCCACTCAGATTTTATGTTTTGTGTGTGAATTTGGGTCCATTGTGTAAATTCAGTATGTCAACATGATAAAATAACTGTAAATTCGCACAGGTGAGGTTGTGCTGAAAAAAAATGATACCAGGCAAGGCACGTGATTGTCAAATTTTGTGTCAATATGACAAAGCGTACAGGCGTGACAGTCAACAATATGTATTTTCACCTTAGGGGACAAGAAAAAATGGACTTTTTTCTCCTGCCATGGGGGGGCGCTCTTTTGGGGAGTAAAAATTCCTTCACAAATGTGTTGATGGCTGGACATTGCATCATCCTAGAAAACTTGGAGGCCAGTGAGGACAAAAATAAAAAGTTATAAGACTTTTAAATATGTGGATTTTAGGGTTGTCTTTGGCGCCCCCTAGAACCTAAACCGTGGGGTGCAGCGTCATGATTTGAATAACTTTTAATGGCCATGGGGTGTAGATTGGCCTGAGCAAATGTGGTGCCGGTGGACAGAAAGCCTTCGGAGGAGTTAGCGAAATTCCAATGTGTGCGGATCGGCAAAAAATGCGGAATAACCCTTTAACCGTACATTTGACAGATACGCGCGCATTGACTTTTTCGTAGATCTTATTGAGTTACATGTGTGTGTCAATTTTTGTGTCATTTTGACAAAGCGTATAGGCGTGACACTCAACAATGTGTATTTTCACCTTAGGGGACAAGAAAAAATGGACTTTTTTCTCCTGCCATGGGGGGGCGCTCTTTTGGGGAGTAAAAATTCCTTCACAAATGTGTTGATGGCTGGACATTGCATCATCCTAGAAAACTTGGAGGCCAGTGAGGACAAAAATAAGAAGTTATAAGACTTTTAAATATGTGGATTTTAGTGTTATCTTTGGCGCCCCCTAGAACCTAAACCTTGGGGTGCAGCGTCATGATTTTGATAACTTTTAAAGGCCACGGGGTGTAGATTGGCCTGAGCAAATGTGGTGCCGGTGGAAAGAAAGCCTTCGGAGGAGTTAGCGAAATTCCAATGTGTGCGGATCGGAAAAAAATGCGAAATAACCCTTTAACCGTACATTTGACAGATACGGCCGCACTGACTTTTTTGTAGATCTTATTGAGATACATATGTGTGTCAATTTTTGTGTCAATATGACAAAGCGTACAGGCATGACAGTCAATAGTGTGAATTTCCACCTTAGGGGGCGCTATGGAGCCATTTTGCATTTTATTGTTTGGGCGACTTCAGAATATCGAATTTTTCACCAGGCCCGGTCGTCCTGCCAAATTTCATGAGTTTTCGCCAGTGGGAAGTGGGCCATTTTCCAGTTCAAAGGGGAGGAAAAAGAAAAAAGAAAGAAAGAAACAAAGAAAAACCACTTGGGGAATAATAGGGCCTACGCCCGGCTGCTCTGCAGCTGGCTCGGGCCCTAAAGAAAGAAAGAAAGAAAGAAACAAAGAAAAACCACTTGGGGAATAATAGGGCTCTCGCAGCTGCTTAGCAGCTACGCTCGGGCCCTAAAAAGAAAGAAAGAAACAAAGAAAAACCACTTGGGGAATAATAGGGCCTACGCCCGGCTGCTCTGCAGCTGGCTCGGGCCCTAAAAACCACTTGGGGAATAATAGGGCCTACGCCCGGCTGCTCTGCAGCTGGCTCGGGCCCTAAA
Organism: Xyrichtys novacula; assembly: GCA_962446985.1. NCBI lineage: Eukaryota > Metazoa > Chordata > Actinopteri > Labriformes > Labridae > Xyrichtys > Xyrichtys novacula. The sequence continues at coordinate 13,917,859 of OY660871.1, forward strand.
AACATTGACTGCACAGAGATTAGGGAAACATGCCTCCATCTTCTCCTATTGTGAAGCCAAAATTTTGCATCAGTAGGTGCTGGTATGTTGGGATGGTGGAGCCATGGGACTGACTTTGTATCCTTTCATGATCAGAACTCAAACATAACACTTGATTACACCGACTTGACTGCACATTTGGACCAATGTGGTACACATAAAACATGGATCCCATTTTGTAGCCATCACCTGCATCCCTGCATTAATATTGCTTTTGTAACTTTATGCTCTAACTGCATATTTAAATCCAAATGGTGTTCTGCTTGCTGTAATAAATCACCTTTAACTAACATTTGCTTTAACAGCAAAGTCCAAACTCTGTTATTGTGTTCCAACTCTTGAAAAATGCAGAAAATAACAGCAGCACCTGTCTGAGGTCCTCTTCTCTTTTTTAAGTCTGCTTGCATTTTCCTCTCATTAAAATACTTCCAAAGCCCATACTGCTTTAGCTTCATGTCTGTTTTCTTCAATTTGATTGATGTCTTTTTTACTTTGCCTCAAATAAATTGAAAGTTACACACATCGTCATCAGGAAGAAAGGCTGGCACTAATAGAGGGTTGACAATTTTTTGTTTTGTTTCTATTTATATACTGCTTTTATTTTGAAATGATGCATGTCTAGAGGTGCTTTGAGTCATTGTTAAGTGTTTTTTCCCTGCTGCTCAGTGTTTACTCCAAAGTGTGAAGAAAATGTGGAGACATTCTTGGAGGTGTGACCAAAACAAGCATGTTGGCCGTTGCAGAGCATTTTGTGTTGCAAAGTTTAAAGGATTAAAAAAATAGAGGTGACTGTAGGCCTGGACGATATAGAAAAAAAGCATATCGATAAAAAATAAATCATATTGATCGATATCGATAATTATCGATATAATTATTATAATTATTTAACATATATTTTAATTGCAGCCCTGGATGTTTTATGCTATTGCTTAATGACCTACTTTTAATAAAGAACACACAAGTACTGAATTCAAATTCAAACCTTTATTCAACCACCTTTTTTATTTTACCACAACTGAAAGTTTTTTAAAAAAGAACTAAAAAAAAAAAAATCAACTTAAGTGGCCTGAGTGACGTCAGTAAATACTGACAAACATAAAGACTAAAGTGACCAGAAAATCTGATAAATAAATATTTAAATAGTCTTTTGATGAAAATAAACAAAACAAACAAATATATAAATAAACAGAATAGCTTTAGGTGGGAATAGCATACTACCAGTTTTAACTGTGTGGGAAACTGCCCACAGCCTGGTGTCTGAACACTGAAATATTTCTCCCGGGGTCGGGAGATTTATTTTTTTTTAATTATCATGTGATTGACTTAATACACAAACTAAGCATGAGAAGCAGGACTTATCCACGCCGGTGTTGTGTCGTAGAATGCACCCCTGCCGAATGCACCCCCTGCTAGTAGCCATGATCCAAATACTCGCGTCTTTGTAAAATATGATTTCATTTGAACGTATTTCCTCCGCACCCTTCTCACCTTTTCAACCCCTGACCCATTTTCATGCCTGAAGCGCTGTGTTTGAGAAATACTTGCGGCCGGACACTTCATATCGCGGGTCGAGAGTGGCTAGAAGCTGTTTGAAGCCAGGCTTTTCAGCGGTAGTTATTGGCAGTATGTCCCTCGCTATGGAGCATGTTGCTGCATGGGTGATGTCCTTATGCCGCTTGGACGCTTTGTCGTATTTTTGGCAAGAAACGAAGTCCAGTTTGGTCTGCTTCACATGCTTTGTGCTGGTGCTGGCAGCGGTTCCAGAGGATTCCTCCTCCGACGACGACGTGGAGCCGCGGCGCGGCCGACACAGCTCGTACTCCTGCGGGTGCGACCGGTTTAGATGGTAAAACAAGTTGGTTGTGTTACCAGACTTGGTTTTTACTAATTCTCTGCAAATTTTGCAAACGACCGCTGTTCGCTTTTTGTCAGACTTGTAAAAACCAAAACATTGCCATGCTGGAGAACTACTGAGACCTTTTTTCGGGATAATGTCCTCCGCTTCTCCTTGCTGTATCATTTTTTCTAATACACGTGCTGTCTGTTGTGGTTTGATAGGGGCTGGGCTTGGTGCCGTAGCGTACCTGGGTCTGCGTTTGTGATTGGTTTGGAGGAAGTAATGACTGTAGTAAAAGCTACATGATAGGCTATGATGAAAAAGAAAGGGAAACTGTGTTTTTCTATCGAACTTTTTATCGACCCGTTTTTTTTCTATCGCATCACACGTCTATCGATCGATATATATTGTTATCGAATTATCGTCCAGCACTAGGTGACTGTCAGTGTGACACGGTGAGTTATCCTCTGTGCTGAAGTCCTATGTCTGTTTGTAAAAACATGTTGCACTTTTGTAATTCTGATCTTTGCTTTTTTCGTGCTTTTGATTAATTTATTTGAGGTAGACTGGCGCTCTTAAGATCTGAAGACCTGAACTACCATGATATGACTCTTCCCAGCTTCCCAGCTAACTGCATCCTTTACTGTTTCATTTTCTCTGGACCTTGCTCCCTCCACAAACTCACCTTTTTTCACTTTTTCCAATCTGGGTTTCCTTATTGGTAAGACCACTGCTAACCTCAATCCTTTGGCTCTGTTGGCTCTGAAACCTTCTCTCTCAGACCGTCTTCTGCCCACACACAGGTCAGTTCAAAAGCCTTTACAGCCCAGCTCCTCTTATCACATATCACACACACATCTTCTCTGCCTTCTCCTCCCCCCTCCATTTCTCCAGTTTCAATTTTCCTTTTCGCCTCTGTCCATTTTTATTCCTTGTGACCCGCCCAATCTCCCTGTGTGTCCAGGGCAGCCTGCCCTCCACGTGTAAATGCTGCCTCCTACATCCCATCATGAAGTGCGTTTGTCTGTGTGTTGGTGTCCCCGTGTGTGTGCGTCTATGTGTGAGTCTTGGCCACAGATATCAGTGCGATGGGTTTCTGGACTTCCCCACTATCTCTGAAAAACAGGCGCAGGCACGGCTTCAGGACCAGGAAAATGTTCTCCCAGCACCACCTTGTAGTCCACAAAGAGCAGAAGGAAAACCACACAGTCATCGGAGGAGGGCTTTGACTCCATTTTTCAGTTACTTCTAATTAGAAATAGCAAAATGAAAGCAAGATGAATGTGTGAAGCCTTCGTGGTATTGTGACTGATTCTACAGGAGGGCTAATTGTCCCAGCGCTCCTCACTGCTGATATACTGATGTGTTATGTAACTGCATTAGCAAAAAGAGAGAGAGGAATGTTCCCTCTGAAAAGAAAATTCACAGCTCTGTAAGAGGAAGGAGCTTTGCACTCTATTCATCTCTCTCATCCTGTCCTCTGTGCTCATTATGTCTCTCTCAGTCTTAAAGTTTTCTGGACTTATCGCTCTTAATCAGAAAGTGCAGAGCTGTAAGGAATTAAATCTAAACTCTAAAGCCTCTGTTGGGATCATAGTATTTTAGTGCCCCCATCATGATGTGTGTGTGTCAAAGTCCCACTCTGATTGTTTTGTTTTTACTACTTTAAATGTTATCAGTGGCCTTTAAATTGTGATTATGAACTTTTCAGCCAAAATTGTGTTACCTGTGTCAATTTTAAGGGCTTTTCTTCTGCAGAGCTTCAGTAGCTCATTGGCAATTCCCCTCTGAGTCGTGGGCGGAGACAACACTGCTCTGCACACTCCTCTTCATGCTAGCTTGCAGCCTTACAATGCTGGTGCAGCAGAAGTGGCAGGTAACATAGGAGCTATTCAGCTCTCGGACACTAATGTCTTTGGGGACATGATGAAAATTAGTCTCATAATTAGCTTTTTTACAAGCATTGCAATCCGCTAACGCACACACTTGTTCTGCAATCCCTCCTCTCTACTTTTCAGGTTCTGGCTTGCAGAGTGGGGCTCCGGGGGCGGAGCTTGCAGTTGTTACATAGGAAATCCCATTGTGTCTGAACCTGCCGTTTGGGTCTGCCAGAGATTTACAGCGATTTGAATGCAGAAATACTCCGAAATGCAATTTTGCACTTACTTCTCTCATGATATGCCTTGTAGCATAAAAAAATAAAAAAAAAGCCATATGAACATGTAGACAACAGGAAAAGCAGGATTTTCATCGGAGTAGGGGTAAAGGGCATGGTTGACGATCTGAGAAGCAGTTGAAAAAAAACTGAGCCATTGAGTCAGATTTGAAGAGCGTCACACCCCCTACACACAAACCTCTCCCCTCTTTGGTCCACGATACCCTCCCCCCGAACCTGAATCGCCGTCCCCCATGACACATTCCAAGCGGGCCGACAGAATATCCTTTGCTTCACCATGTCAGATTGCTCGTAAACGCCAGCTCTGATGGTGAGCACCATCTGCAGCTGCCTGGACAGCTACTATGTTCACATTGCAGAGACTAATAAGAGTTATTTATGTAACGTGCTACGATAAAAGGCAAAAATGACCTGTTCCACAAAAACTCTGCTGTCTCTGTGTCTGTTTTCAGGCCCAAATCCTGGTGGAGCTTTCTCCACCGCTCCAAGGATGACCTGATGTTTATTCAAGTTAGATTCCTCGCTTGGTCACATATCCTCTTCGTCTCTGCCCTTTCCATGATCGTCTTTGTCTCTATATCGTTTTTTGTGTCAGCATTGTTGGGGACATGATTTCCATATCAGAGCAACTGTAACAGAATTGAATGTTTTCTAACTTTTACATTGTGTGTTTAGCTCAGTCTAAGCCTTTGCACTTCATGTGACAGACGTGATAGACCTCTTTAATTATGCATGCATTTCCATGACAGCAAATGTCACCATGCTGCACTTTCATTTATGTCAGGTTGTATACTACATTGGCGTGCTGTGTGTGTGACAGGGAGCAGCTGGCCTGGTTTCTCTCAATCACTTCCACCCCGCTGAACTAAACTGCTGCTGTATTTAGCAGACTCTTCTTTTTGAGATATGCAGCACTTTTACAATGAAAAAAGAAATTCTTGTCACTTTACATCTGAAATTTGCTCTCATTGGATTTTTGAAGCCTTTAAATTGATCCTGATTTTAATAAGCTAGCCATGCAGAGTGGAAATGCTTTACTTGCTCGTACATTGGTACTGTACTGCACATTCCCTCTCAGGATTTAGTGATTTAACTTGATTTGCATCTCTTTGTTTACCCATGCTGGTTTTTTGGGCCCTGCAGGTCTCAGAGCAGCAGAAATGATGAGGCTCAGAGTGGGGGAGTGTGACGGAGGCGAAGGGAGGATGAGCTCACTGATGTAGCACTAAATGGGAGGAGGTAAACTATAATGTCCAGTTGCTTGTAATTATAATATGAACAAACAACAGCAGTGCATCCATATCAAAGAAATATCGATGCTCTTTTTCCTGTGCTCAGGGACTGAATTATTGGCCGTATAACATTAAACCATGTCCAATAATTTTAAAGCATCTACTCACGTTTGATTCCTGTGTATAACCTAGGGTCAATTAACTTCTTTCCAGAGGCTGATTTTTTTCCAAGTTTACTATTGTTGCTTGAATTAATTGTGTAATCTTCATATAAAAGTTACTTAAGCAGCTGGTTATAACTGTACCATGTAAAGACAAAACCACATAATTAATCAAATAATCAAATTCTTTGTTCATTCATTCATTCATTCATCAGTTCATTTTTCAGGAACAGTACATACAGGTATTGTTACAATGCAACCAGTGCGGTGTACAGAGGACTTCTACTCATGGTTCTTACAGTCATTGTCCGAGTTTAGCTTTAGAAAAAAGGCACATGAAGCACCACTGTACACATTAAAAAACAATTACAGCAAAGAAAGACATTCACATAGATGTGTTAAATACATGTAACATTAAACAGACAAAGACAAGCTGCCACATTAAGTGTTGTCCTTTTCTTTGCATGGCCCTGAAACACTAGGGTAGGGCATCTGTGTGCCTGATCACATTTACAATGGACTGAGACAAATTCAACTACTGCCCTGTTTAATAAATTGAAATTGGACATCCTTTTTTGTCCATTTATTATTTAAGTGAAGATGGTTCATAGGTACAAAAGCCAACATAATTGATGGTATGCAGATGCATGAGTGCTCATATCTTGGTTAGATTCCACATCTGTGAAGGCTCCATTACTGCTAAAATCATCATTAAACAACAAAGGAGACCCTGAGCATTTTACTTTGAAAATCCAGAAACTGACCTCCTGATGTTTACAGGGAGTTATTTGGAAAGAGGTGATGCAACTTGGAGGTAAACGTGATCCTTTCCCAACCTTCTTTAAACATGCATCATATTGAAAATGAGCGGATATTTTTTTCTTCTGAAAACAAGATTACTTTCACTTTAAAGATCTGATATACTGTCTTTGCACTATTTTCTATCACAAACAGTGTTTAAATGGTTTCCAGGTCATTACTTTTAATGACACCAGGACATACATTATATTTTATATGGCGACTTTCCCCTGGATAGAGCGTCCCTGTGGTTCCTGTTTTAATTGGATTGTGCCTCCTCATTCCCTGTCCATCACAGAGAAGACCAGAGAGGGAGAGAGTAAGCACTGTGTCAAGCTGCTACTAACGGACCATTAGCTTAAATAATTCTCATTAAGTACTTGATTAATCAAGCACTGAAGATCCCGTGTTGTGTTTTGAGGAAGAGTTGCACACTGTGAGTCTAAATTGGGCAAAGGAGAAATTCCAAAAGACGGGCTGGGGACTTTTTCTCCTTTCATGGTTGGTAGATCGAAACCATCAAAATCCACCGCTTATTGATTTAATGTTGGCTAACATTAGCATAGACTACATCAAGCCTGGAGGTGCTGAGGCTGAGCCTGCTCTGCTGGGTGCTGATAAGACTTGCAGGGCTGTTTCATCATGTGTGGCTAATAATTTACAAATCTCATCAAATGATGAAACATGATTGAACACAAGGTTTCAAATTCAGCAGTACTTTTTAAATGACTTTGTCATGATTTAGTTCAAAGACATTGTGGTTTTTATTTTTCAGTTCTTAAAGGCCAGCTGTACCTTTTGAGGTAATCAGTTAAACAAGGGACTGTATAGTGAAAGGCATATGTGCATTATAACCCTGACAGGGTTTACAGCTCTAAGCAGCAGGGTCTAGCTCACCCTGTTTGTATTGTACTTTACATGACCACCCCTTCATTATACATTATCCCCCACATTACTCAGAGTTCATAGTAGGTGATACTTCAGTGGACATGGACTCTAATCAGCCTTTTTTTGCAGGACAGATGTATATAAAACTGAACATTTCAGTTTATGGTCATATCCAAACCTGCTTAATCATAATGATTCCCATTTAACTGAAGGTAACATCACACAAAGTTGATGAGAGTATGGTAGACATGTGTCTGTTGTTGCCCTGATTGCAGGACAGGATGTAGCTTAACTTCTACTGATCAGAGATGGTTGGGGTTCAGTTACCCATCAGACTGCTCTCACCCCTGTGCTGCATTACTACCCCACTCTCAAGACCAGCCAGAATACCATTTTTTGCCACAGAGTAAACACGTAGAGTCAAACTAAACCAGACCCCTCTGCAGTTTGATTGCTTTATGATACCAATGGGTTACTGTCATCTGTGTATTTGTGTCATTAGGTTGTTTGTGTAGTATCGTTAGTGAGCTGTAAAAACAGACGACGGGCTAAAAGAGAGAAAGATGCTTATTAGTGGGGTGATATTTCCCTGCAGGTTCACTGAAATGAGCAACAATTTCACATTACTAAGTTATTTGATCCATTTTTCATCAGTTATTATTTGGCACAGCTTGAAATGACACACCTTATAGTGTGGAGCCCTGCCATTGGTAGCTGGAGGCTGTAATTTCTGTTGGACCACACAAAATGCAAATGTTGACTGAAGGGTCACTGCTCTGCTCATCCCTGCAGGCTGTCAATGTTTAAATATGTCCTGAGATAGTGGAACTACCCAAATTTACCAACCAACATTACAGGTGCTCAGGTATTTCTTTACTTAAGCTTAGTCTGGGCACACGTGGAGAAAAGTTAGCCACATTTCCTCTTCTCTGATCACGACAAATTTAATAATTCTTGGTGGGAAGCACACAGTAAGACTCAAAGACCAAATATTACAGACAGAGCAAAGTTAATGTGTGTCTATACTTTCAGTCAGAGCTGCTGATTTACAAAGTTTGTAATCACTTGCAGTATTTGAAATGTAAATGAGCCAGCTGCTGTACACTATGATGAAAATCTACAGCACCGGCTTTACATCAGATTTCAATACGTTCTGTATTCATTATCACTGTGCATCACTAATCTGATCTGGTTTAACACACAGCAGCAATATCCTGAAGAGAGGATATCTCATAATCAGAGATCAGAGATGATGAAAAAGATGCAAGCTCCTGAAACTGTCTCGTGCTTAAATCCATGTATGCTTCCTACACTCTCCTTTTATCAGGATTTTAGCTGTAGTAATGATAAAAAGAGACTCTTAAGAAGGTTGCAGCATCTCTCACTAAGCGACACACTACACATGCTCACACATTTTCAAAGGCCTGAACTGAAGCTCTGTTACAGCGCCTGGCTATGTACATGCCACGTGTTTTTACTTTGATCAACTGAATTTTAATCTATATCCATCTAATCTATAACTTATCTATCTCTTAGTTTGGGTCTGTATTCGTTGGGTTCACCCCTCTAGCAGCAGCTTTGACTGGTGACTGAGAGAAGACAGGGACTCTGCAGCCCTTCACTGTGTGTGCTGAATGTGTAGATACTAACAGAAAATGTAAGGTACCAAGGTAAGGTGCTGCTGGTTGCAGACACTGGCGTTCCTGAGTGCTTGTTGTGGTCTTTATACTGGTGGTGGTACCAGATAAGCTCTGGTTGGTTCAAGGTCATGCACCTGCTGGCATTATAAAATACACAGGTGTTTCTATGACACTGCAGTGTGATGTGCATGATAACATTTTACAGCCTCATTCGCTGCAGTTTTTCAGTCTCAATATGCACCAATATTTCCAGTAATTGTGGTTTATAAGCCTTTTTTAAATAGTTTTTCTGCTTGTATCTGATATAATTAAGACTTTATAAGATCATGATCAATGATTTGTAAGGAGTTAATAAACTATTTCATTTGCACTTATGAAAAGAATACAATGCTACTTTGCAACCACTGGATTGAAATAGGAAACAGTTAAAAAGATTTCAGTGAGTGTCAATAAGAGAGCTTATAAGCAATGATAAATGCTAGTTACAATTATTATAGAAGCGTATTTGATTAATTTACAGTTGAAAAAAATCGTATTAAATTTTTAAAAGCTGTATGTACTATTGGTGTTTAGTTCCCTTCAAATGTATTACAAGCTTATAATAAATGTTTCTTCTTCTTTTAATAACTCTTATAAAGTCTAATTAATGATAATACACATCCTGGGAGGAGAGGATGCCATTACCGTCCTGCTCAGCCACGACTGGACACACCGTTTTTTGACTTCTCCAGTTCTTTTTTTTTACACCATCAGTCCAGCTCCACTGTGTGAGAAGCTAATGTAGGTGGAGGCTGCCCTAATATCCTTGATTATTGATCACCTGACTGTAAGACCACAGCTTTTTGGCTTACAACACTGTGTCAGACAGAGTGCTCAGCAACACTGGGGCCCTGTAGGGGACAGTCAATCAACCAGTTCAATTTTGATTTATAGAACACCAAATTACAACAACCGTTTTCCCAAGACACTCTCCAAAAGAGAAGGGCTAGACCTAACTCATTGTTTGATGTAATCCAAAGTCCCGTCTCCTCTCCTCTCCACCCTCTACACCATGGACTTCAACTAAAACACAGAGTCCTGTCACTTTCAGAAGTTCTCTGATGACTCTGCTGTAATTGGATGGATCAGGAAGGGTGATGAGGCTGAATACAGGACTGTGGTGGGTAACTTTGTCACATGGCGAGCAGAATCATCTCCAGCACAACATGACAAAGACTGAGGAACTGATAGTGGATCTGAAAAAGACAAAGACATCAGTGACCCCTGTTTCCATCCAGGGGGTGAGTGTGGACATTGTGGAGGACTACAAGTACCTGAGGGTGTACTTGGGTAACAAACTGGACCGGTCTAAGATCTCTAAAGCTGTTTACAAGAAGGGCCTCAGTCATCTTTACTTCCTCTGGAGGCTGAAGTCCTTTAACATCTTCAGGACGATACTGAGGATATTCTATGAGTCTGTGGTAGAGCATTGTGATCCTGTTTGCTGTTGTGTGCTGGGGCAGCAGACTCAACAAACTCATCAAAAAAGCCAGTGACATTGTGAAGTTAGAGCTGGACCCTCCGATGGTGGTGACCCTGTTACCTTGGACAGCCTCCACCACCCACAACATAACATGCTGGTCAAAAACAGGAACACATTCAGTACCAGACCCATTCCCCCTGAATGAACCACAGAGCGTCACAGGAAGTCATTCTTACCTGTGGCCATCAGACTTTATAACTCCTACCTCCCAGAGTGTCTCACACTCTGACTATCCCTGGACTTATTCAGCAGCTGTAAACCTTCTACTGTACATAATTACATAATAACATTCAACTGTGCAGTCTGTTCATAAACCGCTCAAAACTTCAATCATCTATAATAGAGCGCAATACTGATAATACTGGTGATTTACCAGAAGGTGCTCAACCTCCTGACTAAACACAACCTTACTCAGCACAGCCGACAAACGTCAAACAGAAGCTGGATGTTGCACAGGGTTGCAGTGAATGGCCAGTTCTTTACATGCTAGCTCTGATCAGCTTTGTGGTTTAGCCTGACTGAGCTGTCTAAAAAGATAAACACACAGTCATGGGTGGCCACAGACACAAGATATCTTTTAGACTACATATGCTCAGTGACATGCAGTTGTCACAATCAAATGAAATAATGTTGCAGCCCTGCCTCTGTTGGGGCATATTTCCACAGGTATCGTTACTGCTACAATCATACTGTCTATTATGATGCTATTCATAGTCTTATTTAAAACAAAGTTATTATTAGCTTGATTTTATTAGCTTGTCTGCTCTTTTAGGACTTTAGGACCCTAAAGTTGCATGGTCCTCTAACTCATCTCTTTTTTCAACATGACATTATTCAGACTAAAGCAGGAACACTTTCTCCATTAAAACACTAGCATGCTTCCATAATTAAAGAGTCTGGTAGGCAGCCTTATCTGTGAGGTGTGCTGGTACTTCAGGACGGGATAACGCAGGACTGGAAGTGACAGTAACATTTCCTGCGACATGTTCAAACACACTGCAGCTGTTTAAAAATGCATCTTGTTGTGCACCAACAGTGTGGCCTTACAAAGCTCCTCATCACACCATTTAATGGAGACCACGGGACATTACACAGACATACACCAAGGCTGCAAGCACACACTGTGGTACAAGAAAACACTGTCCCAGGGAGCTGTAAGGTGTGGTGTGGTGGTAAACAGAGCAGAAACAGTGAAAAACAGATTGAACAGCATGGAAGCAGCAATGCAGGTTGACTTTTTTTCCTGTATGAGGATGCTTTGGATGGAGATTTACTGATTTAAAACAAAAATTAATTTAACCATCTGTCTGCTCCAAAGTTCAAAACTAAAACTGAGAAAATATCCTTAAAGTTTTCCTCTGAATGAATCACAAAAAAAAAAAAAAAAAGCCTGGAACAAAAATAACCATTCTCATTTCATACTTTCAAAATGATTTTGATCAAACATGAAAATAAATCTGGCTCTAGATGTTCTGCATGATATACATCTGTGATTGTGCTTGATGTGAACTAATATTTCTCGGTTTCACTTGTTATTTCATGTCTTTTTAATCAGGACTGTCAGAGTTGATATGATTTGGTTTTTTGGTCTGAACATCACACTCTAATTTGTTATCCTTTTTGCTTGTTTTCTCTGCAGCCGCTGTGATAAAAAGTAACAACATTGCTATGCACACGAATGACACATTTCACCTTAAAAACTACTGATCAGCTTGGTAGATGTGCAAAAGTAATATGCACTTTGTTATAAGCTGATGCACTTCCACTGTATCCAGATATATGTTTGACAAAGACAGCATTTTCCCCTCTTTTACACCCATGTCGGCATGTATTCCAGGTTTGTGTGTAAAATATCAACAAAGTACCAAAATACAGTTTGAGCGACCACCTATGAACTAATTTTGTGTGTTTTGTGTCAGTGAATTTTGTGTTTTTGCCATTAAGCTTATTTGCATCGAGAGAGACATGTTCAGCTCCAAATAAATGCATAATGGCCTCATAGGATGTACATGAGCAACATCTGCACATTTGCTCTGCAGTGCAGTTTGTGGAGCTTTTAACTCTTGTGTGTTAGAAATTATATTCTGCCTCACTCGCACAGATTTAGCTGCCGTAAAATCAGTGCAATCCTTTTGTGAACCAGTCCCTGAGCTCTGTTGGTGTACCTGTTGGGTTCTGATGGAACCTGAACCACAATTTAGGGAAATTTGTTTTTTACCTAGCCTTTATTTATAAGGTAGTATTTTGTGATTGAAGTCTATTTTAAGAGACAGATCTTGTCAAAGCAACTCTCCAGTTACAGATTAAATAAATATTAAATAAAGCAAGATAAACAAGTGTACAAATATCAGATTTAACCCAGTGACAGGAGGCTGCTGCGACTCTTATTTCCAAGACTTGACATCTCATGAATTGCCCAGCATATTTCAAATCAAAGCAAGAAAGGAGACATTTCGACCAGCTGCCAACTTGAAAACAAGAAAAAGGTGAGGTCAATGAGTGTCAAGCAGTTTATTGAGGCCTGAGAATCTGATATAAAGAGGGCCAGAAATATCACATGCAGCTTTGAGAGTATGCTCAAAGATGTGGCACACCATAGAGCAGGGGTGGGCAATCATGTGCCATGGAGGGCCGAGAGGCTGCAGGTTTTCTTTCCAACCCAAAACTCCACCAGGTGATTTCACTGATTAGTCCCTGCTCTCTGCTTGGAGGTAAGGTAATCACCTGAAAACCTGCAGCCTCTCGGCCCTCAATGGCCCACATGATTGCCCACCCCTGCCATAGAGCTAAATGTTCAAGCAGGGCCATAACCAGGGTTTATGGTTTGTCTCATAATTCCTTCCTTGCTGAAAAGAAAGGGTGTAGTTGAAAACACTTCTCTGGTCCGAGTTTAATCAGTCAGTCTGCTTGTCCGCGTGAAGAGCAGTAGCCTACAGTATATCTACAGTATATAGTATACTGTAGATAGCTACGGTATACTATATATTTTTTATAACTTCATAGAATAATCGTGTCAGCATCAGCCCCAAAAAATCCATATCGGCCGGGCCCTAGTGTGTTGCTGTTAGTATTTCTCTACACTCTATAAGTGTTATCACATCTTTAATAACAAGCCTTTGGGTAAAACAATTGCATTTTCTAACTTTGAACTGCACTGGGCTGCACTAGCTGTGCATCAGTCCAGACTTGGCCTGGTTAAGGATGGAGTCATCATGCTATGAATGTTTCTTGGGTTGCAACAGCTGAGATAATTTCACTGTTAGCATAAGTTACAACTTTATTTGTCTTTCAAAAAAAAAAAAAAAGGTTTCAGAGTCTTCAATATTGAATAAATTGATGTTTATGATCACTGTTTTTTAAGATGGCTCCTCTGGTATAATTTTTGACTGAGAGTGACAGACAGTGGAGGAAAAGTAGATTTCTTTGGTCATTTCCTGTCTGAGCGTATGCTCTCCTTTTAGTTAATTATGCTTTCTTGCATCCCTGCTCCTCCATCCTGCAGCCTGTGACCCATGAACAACCCAGGGTCTGCCGATGGTCCAATCTCGTGAATGCCTCTCTGAGGAGATGAGCAGCGAGGGGAGGCGTTTTTTTCAGCCTGTAGAGGGGAAACATACAGTACAGTGGGTGTATCCATGTGGAAACTCTTCAGTGTGAATCTAGAAAGCCTTCAGAGGATGTTTTTCCATCGGGTGGTCACTGCCTCTGATCCACTGTGACTGTAAAAGAAGAGTGGGCTAGTGGGAAAATAACATTACTGAAATAATAATGTTAATGCATTATTGCAGTTACATCTACGTAGTCAGGAATAAACCACCAGCTGGAGCAGGAACATAATTATTGTTCTTCCTTTAGGCAAACATGGATAATTATATGCCCTACAATACAAAATCCAGCCCGATTATTCTTTTATTTTTCTTCTCTTTTATTGTAAAAAAGAAATTGAGTTAATTTGGAGAACAAGAAAGTGACTATATTTTTTACACACAGTGACAGACGCAGTTAATTTTCTACAGGTTGAAGTTTTAATTAGTTTTAGCTTGAAGAAGCAGAAAATACATCGTTGATTACCTGCAACTGTACAGAAAGGTTATATTTTATTGTTGTTGTTATTGTTATTTAGTGCTGTCAAACCGGTAAATTTTTTAAAATCAGATTAATCACAGGGTTACTGTGGATTAATCTTGATTGATCTTGATTAAATTTCATTCATTTTTTGTAATCAATGTTAATCATGTTTCATTTTCATAATCACCAGCTGATTGTTAAAGCCAACAATCCAATTATTTTCATTAGATTTATCTCATCTGTGAATATATATCATTAAATAGCCATATATACTGTACGTCTGTGTACTATACATATATGTGGTTAAGTATAAAAATGTATGTTTGCTAATAAATATGTGTGGACTATGTGAATGCATGAATGTGGTCATTTGTGTACAAGTGCCTTTGATAATAGTTACACATGTTGAATTACACAATATTTACGTGTGTGTATCATCACACGGAGAGAAAGATAACCAAGCTTGTGGAATTAGATATATCATAGATTGATTTATGTATCTATAATCATAAATTCATATTTACGTGTTACTATAGTAATACAAAGACAATTAGTAATAAATATGGCTTAAATCATCTCATATGTTGGTAAATAAAAGGGTCACTTAAGCAGATCTGTTATTACTCAGTACCAAAAGGAGGTTGTATTCAATACATGTTACTTCCTCCATCTCTTTTCCAGATATAATAGCATATTTAATAGTATTGTTGAATTGATGAACTAGTATTTGTATTTTTCGTGTAATTTGCTTTTTTTGTGTCTGCGTGTTAAAAGGTTGTTTTATTTTTCCAGGTACAAAATTGACCTTTTTAATTCCAATTGAATGCCGAAACATGTGCTGTTTTATTTGATACAAATGTAATCTGGTCCAAAGTTATTTTTTGATATTGGGAGGTTTTGACCAATCAGAGTCAAAACCTCTGATGAGGTTGTGAAGTTGTAGTTTGAGTTGTTTTGTGGGTAATGCTCATCAAATTCTCAGAACCAGGTGCCAAACTTGTACTTACCTTTAAAAATGACACACATAAATGACTTCTTGTCAGATACTTTCTCAGCAGTTAATTATCGTAAAAGATCATATTTGAGTGAAATCTTGAATCCTGAATACACAGAATCCTGCAAGTGTGAGAGAAAGTTTTTAAATAAGTAAAAAGCTAGGATTCAGCGATGTCAGTGAACCCCTTTCAGTGTGTTTGTGTGTGTGTGTGTGTGTGTGTTTGTGAGAGAGAGAGACAGACAGAGAGAGAGAGAGAGAGAGAGAGAGAGAGAGAGATGTGAGTGTTTAACTACAGGAGTGGGATCAGGTGTGCAGAAGTTGGGGGATAGCTGCCAACCATCGCTAATCAATGTTGCTACAAATACCCAGACTTCAGCTCAGTGCAACGCTCGACAGTACACTCTGCAGACTAACTCCGAGGCACCAGTCTCATGAAACTGCTGTCCTGTGGTGCAGCATTTACCTGTGCTTGCCTCCTTTGCCGGCAGCTGTGCTTGGCTCAACTCCTGCTTTCATTCAGTTCCTGCATCACCTGTACCTTCACACATAGGCACATGTTTGGTGGGAGCTCTTAGGCCCCAGTACCCATATGTGCAAGCAGAAAAACTCCCTGATTGTCCCTCAGCATATACATATGCATAGAGTATGTCAGACTTCCATCAAACAGGCGTGGAAATTTCACAAATCCCAAGAACAACACAACGATTGTGCTTTAAAAAAGTCAACCATCACGAGACGAGCATGATAAAGCCATGTTACTTTAAGGCTTAACAGGGGTGAAAGTAAAGCCGGTACGCAGCGGTACGCAAACTTTCACCCCTATTAATGAGTTAATGTTTGATTTTTTATGAAGTGTTGTTACATGTTGATGTACATTTATCTGTCTCATTAAGCCTTGAAGTGATTAACTTCCTGCCTCACATCATTGTTCAGTTCCTGATCCACTTTGAAAATGGTGTAACAATGACAAAACCTCCCAAGCGTTTTATAAAATGATGAATAGATATATATATATATATATATATATTTATATATTTTTTTTGTTTACACAAAAACATACTTAATCATGAAAGTGTCTAGAGCCCTGCAAACAACATAAATAACCAACCTCATATAAAGTTTTTGTGTGTGTGTGTGTGTGTGTGTGTAGGGAATCATTTCTCCAAGTGGCAGCAATTGTTGCTGGTGGGTAAATACCTTGTCAGTGACACACAGCAGGTTAGATAACTCATCCTCTTCATTTTAAAGTAACTGTGAGTAGAAATATGAGTATTTATTATTGTAAGGTGGTCAGCCTGTAGACTGATACACTTCCTGGGTCACTTCTTCATTAGGGAAGCTGTGGTGGTCCTACAGTGTTGAGGACAAGCTGTGTCTGTGATGCATTGTATGTATGATCCTTAATTTATTTATTTTATTATTTTACCATCAAAACTGTCTTTCAAGTCTAATCCTGTAGAGGACAACAACAAACACTCTCTTCTCCTTTGTCTTTTAACCACTACAACTCATTCAGAAACTCACTAGATACAAAAACAGGTACCTTATTGGTCGTTCTAAGCTGTAAGTGTGCATGTAAGATGACCTGATTTTAAAACACCACTTTAAACCGTGTTACTTTTTAAAAAACATCGATGCCCCCCTTTGACAATAGGGGCTGATTATTCTAGTGTTATTCTTAGGTTCAACAAGACAAGGCTGAAAAAATTAATCTTTATTGTTGTTAAATTAAAACCATTGTTTCTAAAAAAATAATTTAGTTTTGTTCTCCTTCCTTTACTCAGATTAAAGCTTTTCAGTGTTTTTATAACAAAACTGTTTTGACAGCTCTATTTAAAAATGTATCTATCTTTATTTATCGGTAACCCTTTCTTTTACAGTACACTTATTACCAGGTAATAAACAGGTAATTACCTAGTAACAACATGAAATTATCTGGTAATTACATGATAACTACTAAGTCAATACTGTCTAGCTACCAGGTAGGTAACCTTCCATCATCATACAAATTTGAAGCCAAATTGCTCTGGTATTTCCAGGATTTTCTCCGCTTCCTTGAACCACCACTTGCGCAGTAGCATTGTACTCATTTGGCGGATGAGTCGCTGTGATAATGCTCGGCTCAAACAGCGTATCACTACGCAATCTTCGCACGCCCATAGGCTGTATCAAGTGTCAATCATAGAAAATAAGAACCCCAAATAGCTTTTGAAAATGGAGCTGCACAAAAAAAGAAAAAAAGAAACACTAGACAGTAATGACTTAGTAGTTATCACATAATAACCAGATGACTTCATGTAATTACCAGATAATCTCATGTTGTTACTAGGTAATTACCTGTTAATTACCTGGTAACAAGTGTACCGTAAAAGAAAGGGTTACCAAAATATCTTGTTGTAATTCATAATTCTCTGTTATAATGGTATTCACACTGTGTATGTGGCCATCAGCAACAACAGTTGTCGCTCAATCAAATAAGGCTTACTTAAAAGGTGGTTTCCCCTGTGATTGTTTTGCTTCCTCTAGACCACCTCGAGCTGGCCAGTCTGATTCTTCTTTTGCTGGTTGAGTCGAGCAGCTGCTTCTTTTCAACCTTAATCTAATGATCAGTACAGTCGATCTGATGACTGTCAGATCCCCCTTGAACCTATTTTTTCTCTCTCGTTCCATCAGAGCACCTGTAGTAACTGATGATATTTGTTTTGTCAGATATCATCATGTCTTTATAATTTGGTATAATCTAATAGTTTGGAAATAAAGATCAGAGAGAGTCCACCAGCAGATGGTGATGTGGGTCTGAGAGCTGTCAGGCTGGACATTAGAGAGCAGTTTTTAAGACGACAGCCTTCATGAAGCACTTTGGGTGAGGCAGACACCCTCTGTACTCTTTAGAGAAGGTTTATAATGTTTCTTTTAAACAGAGCTTATAATTATGGCTGCTTTCGATCAGCCCTCTGCTTCTGACTGCAGGTGAACTTAACCCACCTTTATCTTCTTCCTCCCTCTTAATCCTTATTTATTCATATTTTCAAATTATTACAATGATCTGTGTTGTTGTTGCTCTGTTCTGTTCCCTCTTTTGTTTTTCTCTCACCCCAGCCACTAAGTCAGGTCACTGTCCTCAAGTGTTGCCAGATGAACAATCATTCTTGTTTGTTCATTTAACAGTCTGACTGTGACAGCCCTCTGTGTGCAGACCTCTCCCTTCAGGAGCCATTAATGAAGTGTTGAGGTCATAAAGGATACAGCTCACCTTGTCTGACTGCACAGATGTCTCTCTCTCTCTTTGGTTTCTTTGTGGTTGAAGTTTTCTCAAAGATACGTGTTGGATATGTTTGTACAAACATAGCTGATGGTTTTCTTGAAGACTCCAAAATCAGGCAACTGGACTGTGTAGAGTTGAGAAGACGTTTCTTATCCAATAAGCTTCTTCAGTTCTTTTTGAGTAAGAGGCGAAACGTCTTCTCAACTCTACACAGTACAGTTGCCTGATTTTGGAGTCTTCAAGAAAACCATGACCTGGATGAATGAGAATCTACATGGACATAGCTGATGGTTTGCAAATCGTTTAAGCACTTCCATTAAAATGGAAATTCTGCACACACAAAAAAAGAAGAAAAAAAAAACGTATCACATGTTGAAACTGATTTCAGTTAATCTGTGTAGTTTGGTATTGTCTAGCCTGGATTAGTGGATGCATGTGCAAATATGCACAACTCGGGTTTTCGGAAACAAACTTGGGTTTATGTGGTGATTTCTACTACAGACTCATGTCTGATTTTCATGCATTGCCACTTGAGGGCCACCTAGTATTAGATTTTAGCCTTGCCACTTTTATTTAAAGATGTCTCCAGATTATCTGAATCTTTTAATAATAGTTTGTAAAGCAGATGTTAAATGCTTTGTGATTTTTCACGAAGCATCATTCTCCTGGAATTATTGAACTACCGAGTGATGAACCTCTTCTCTTCTGAACTTCTGAGAATCTCTGTAATCACATTAGTAAGTAAGAGTTGTAACATATGGAGTTGTAATTACACAGTACAAGATAACTTCACTCAAGATTTTGTGCTGAGTGAGCTAAAAGTAATCTGAGTTGAGCTGTGAAGAGAAGGATGGCCTGCTTGCTTTCTTTCTTTCTTTCTAGTGTATTTGTATAGCAGAAACAATCTGATATGTGGTGTCGCTCCCTCTAAACCCAATTATAATAATTGTTTATCAGACTATTAAAGGGAGGGCTGCTGTCTGCCCACGGTGCAGAAGAAAACCTCATTATTCAGTTTACCACAGTACAGTATGACCTTAATATGTGTTTTGCATGCTTGAGTTCTGAGCAATCAGTTCTGCCTGCCTGCAGATATTCTCAGAGAGTGCACGGTCAGCCAGAGGAAGGAGGGATGCGACTTTTCTCCTCTGTTAGGTGCTCACCAAGAAAAGCACATCAGATGAGTACAGAGTCACTGAATACAGAGGATTCATCATCTCACCCAGCACACAGATGCAGCAGCAGGACAGAAATCATGGTACAGTGAGGGGCAGACGGTCTTTTTCTTGATATGGAAATGAAGGTTTTGCTGTTCTACTTCAGTGTTTTAATCCAGATTGTTAACCAAATGGTTTTTGACTTTCATCAATTTTGCAATATCAAAGGTTAAACCACTTCTTACTTTCCTTCAAAATTATGCAAAATGACACAAAATCATACAAATAAATACACACACACTTTTTTTTTTTTTTCATAAATGGAGAAATAGGTGCTTAAATCTTGAACCCCCTCTCCTTGTCCCCCAAAAAAGAAAAACCACCTGCTCTGCTTACTGTTTCCTCCTCTATGCTGCAAAAGTTCCTGCTTTTTAAAGTTTTACTTTTGGGCATTTTTACCTTTATTGGATAGGAGGCCGGGAGTCGAACTAGCACAGTACACAGACTGCATATCCTCCACAGAAACAGTCACATCTTCACACCCACTGCGAGAACATTTTATCAGGTGATACTGACAACACCGCAGTGCAGAACACAGGCAGCTTCTTCTCTCCAGCCACCCACATGACCAACACAACTTCATGTAAGCCTGCATATCGCACATTACAATTTGAAGCTATAAATGGATGGTGAACCTAAAGCCCCATTTAAAATAGGGCCATATTTTAAATACTGACAAAGGAATGGCCACAGCAGCCTATCAACCTCGGTTTACCCTCATTGGGAGTTGCCGCTTTCCATCTGTAATGATTAATGTTTCAGGGAGAACTTGGACTCGATGATGGATGTTGGTTAAATGGTTCATCTTCTCAAACTGCAGAGGCTGAAGAAGCCACACACACCTGGCACACTAACTCACTGAGCCATCCCCCTCTGAGTGTCCCCCAGCCCCCCATAAAGAGGGGGACTTCAAAGGCTGCACTAAAGCATGTCCTCCAGGAAGAGGCAGGAAAAGAGGAGGAACATCCAGGACAACACCAAGAGATATCTGGATTTTATTTGAAGAACTTGATTCTTTTTTTCCTCCCAGCACTTTTGATTTTGCTCTTAAGTCTGGCTGTGTGCTGCTCTTTTGATCTCATTGGACATTTTCGGTGTATATTAGGAACCCAGTTCTTTGACCTAAAAGATTTGCAGCATCACTCCAACTTCAGACAGCATAGAGGGGTGTGCCGAGGGTTTCAAAAACCTTGGGGGAAAAGGACTTGAATAAAAAATCCTGATCAATAGCCATGCTTCGGCATTAATTTCAACAAGGAACAGATGACCTGAGGTCATTTCCCCCCAGATAACAGAGCATGTTCAAACCATGTGACATTATTGCACATTAAAAGCCCTTCTGATTGGCATGATGACCCTTTACCTACTCTGATGTCCTCATATCTGCGACAGATCAGGCTACAAATCACAAGACATTGTGTTAGCATCTCTGAGAAATCTATGAACATGCTTTCTGTTAATGTCAATACCTCTGAACTATCTCTATCTTTTCAGATAAGAGCCTGCAGAGTCAGTGTTACAGATAAGAGGAAATGATTTCATCACAACTTTATTCTATTGACAATATAAAGCTACCTGAAAACCCAGAGATGCAATTTGTCATCTTTGTGAAACGTGAAAGTGTGATTCTCAGGGATACATTACAGTTCTCAGCTTTAGCAGATCAGATCTCTGTGTATCTGCTCTTTAAGTCTTACAGGTATGTGAGCGACACAGAAGCTTGCATGATCTGGGATCTTTCTGGAGAGGCAAGGAAAGACACGTTTAATATGAGAAAGCACTATTTATACATAGTACAGCTCAATCTGTAAAAACAACTGTTAAAAGAATAAGATGTTTGAAAAAAACATGATGTTATATATGCAAAAATGTAAAAAAAGATATAATAAAAAGGAGAAAAAGAGATGGCACAATGAGAAGTTTGAAAGTCATTTTGCTATAGGCTCCCTCCCTAGAAGAGATTATCAGTGTTTTTTCTTATGAGTCAGATTTTCTGCAAAAGGAAAATCTGAATTGATACTTGGTAGGATGAGTTTTTTTTTCTATAAATAGTTTCTTTTAAATAATGTTTTTTTTGCTCATGGCTGATATTGGAACAGGATATTTAAAAAAGACATTCAGTGTTTTCTGTTTAAGATTTGTTTCAGATAAAGAAACAACACAACCACTGAAGGTAAAAGAGCAAAATAGCTTTCAACAGGTTTCACGGGATGTGTACGCTGATGTGATGTAATGATAATAATAATAATAAATGGAGTGATCGGAGGATGGCTGTAACATGTTTGTTTTTGCACAATCTCATCAGGATCTTGGCTGTGCAGTTCCAGATCTCTTGAAGCTTCTAAGAGCTCTTATCAGGGATCCTGATGAGAGGTACTTTGCTGTAGAGGAGATAAAGGCAAAAATGGTTATATGTGATGACTGGATCTGATGGGGGGTGCCAACTAAAATGGCTTCAGTTTTGGAGCTGTTTGACTAGAGAAAGTTGTTATTCATCCAGGCTATCTCCTTTTAGGTCTGTGGTTAGTGTGGATGTAGTGGTGGCTTGGTGGTGGGGGAGGTTATGACAGCTGTGAGGAAGAGTTGTGTGTCATCCTCATATCAACGGAACAATATCCCATGTCGGCGGATGACGTGAGTGAGGTGGAAAGTGTACAGGGTGGGTTTATGGACTTGGAGTTTCCATGGCAACTTACTCTGATCTTTCTGAAAGGTAGGACCAGGGCATTAATTGGGACACTGGAGCACCATTATGATGCCAGGGATGTCATGGGTAAAGTAAAAACAGTGTATTTGGACATCTATATGTGCAAACTAACAGTGACAGCTTACAAATGTCAGTCCTTGTTTGTTTACAGATAACAACTCTGTGTATGTCACCTCATCACTCTGCATCCTGCTGAGAGGCATCCTGATCAAAGAAGAGTGAAACCAAAACAGGACCTGATTTTCTTCATTTCCTTTTGCCACATTAAATGTACAATATGCAAAAAAACACATCTTTACCATAGTAACTGATGGTGCTCATGGAAAATGTAGTCCTTAATCCAGGAAAAAAAAAAAGATTCTGTCTGAGGGGTCACTGGAATCAGCACCACATGAAAACTCTTCTTTAAGCCTTTGGTATGAACTCTGCTCCAGTCTCCTGTCTACAAAAGCATTTCACATTCATTTGAGACTGAAAACATTTGCAGTGTATTTCTAAACTACCAAGAAATATATCTGATTATTAGGATTAAACGTGTTCCTAACAAAATCTGCTCTATTCTTGAAATTGGCAAGATAATCATGTTGCTGATAATGTTTTCTATGGCAAACAGAGTTCTTCTCTCTGAAACGAGATACCTTAAATTCCCAACAGAAGCTCTGTTCCCTGGTGGTGGTAGACAGCCAGCCTGAATGAAACTGGATCAAATTAAAATGTCTCATATATTTCCCTCCGTAAGAGTCATAATGAGAGCTTATCATTGTATTCCAAGGTTTAAGTGATACCATCAAAGTTAAAATTTTGGAGGGATCCACCATGTAGGGTCTTACATACAGAGACCCGAAGGAGACTAGACAGCATAAGAAAACTACACTATGAAACAGAACATTTATGTAGAGTCCCCAGCCTCATCATTTAAGAGGTGGTCATTAAGTTCTCATTAGGCCTCGACGGAGGTCTGGCCAAGCCTTCAGCTCAATTCAGGAATTTTTCAAAGTCAAAGAACGAATACTGTGCAGTAAAAGTGGTCATAAAGGGTCTAATTAAAAATCTATTAGATAAATCTGCAGCATGTGGTCATGATCAGCAGTGTTCCAAGTCCTGAACATGATAAGGTCACACCATAATATTCACCCACCAGTTCCTGATATCATAGGACTTGAGACCTCAGAAAAAGGCTGAACAAAGAAGCTTCTGGTTTGGGCTCTGAAGAAAAAAACTTATAGAGGGATTTAAAGTTTTAAAGTTGATTTAAAGTTACGAAGCAGTAAGAGTTGGAGAGGCAGCACCGCAACGGAGAGTTTGGCTGCCTACCTCGCAGTCGTTATTGTGATGACAGTGATGACGATGCATCAAGAAGAAATGATGGACCAACTTGAATGAGCACCTGTGAGAATGGAGGATTTGCCTCGCTAATTCAGCGTCTCTCGTGTTCAGTCAAAAGAGAACCAGTTTGTGGTTTGAACCTCCTGAGTCCAAAGATGTAGATCTCTGTGGTGGTTCCAACTTACGACCTTACATTTTGCAACTAAAGCATATGTTTCAAGATCCAAAATACCGCCTGAGCTCAAATAACAGCATGTAACAGATGGATGTCACATTTTCATGCACCTTTGGAAAGGTTGCATGCAGAGGAGTAAGCCCTTTGTCTGGAGCCGTTTCCCTTTCTATAACATCAGTGGTTGTCTGCAGGTGTGGAAACCTGAGGATCAAAATAAAAAGAAAGTCAGTCATGCTGATATGACACTAATGGATCTGTAATAATGGTTTGGAAAAATACAAGATCAAGAAAATAATTATTACCAGTGAGGATAAAACAAGCTTTGTACGAGCTGCTCCTTAAGTCTTCGTAAAATGTTCCCCTCTGTTTATCACAGCATATTTTATTATCTTGGCCTGGAGTCCAACAACAACTGCTCCGGTCATAACAGTGTGTTCTGCGTTTATGGGTCATGCTCAGATTATTGCTGCTGACAGCTCTTTTAATGAGGGGGCCTCAGGGGACTCTCATTAAAAAATGAAACATTGATCAGTCACAGAATCCACTGGTGGTTTAACAATCACAGAGGCTTACCATCTTTTGAGACACCATCAAATCATCATCAAATCATGGTGGGTTTATGTAATCCACATGTTTTTAATGTAAGTGAAAAGCACTTTTTATTGGTCTTTAGTTAATTTTCATTTTCTTTTGGATTCAGTCCAAAAGATGCTCATAAGCATTTGGACAAGTTTGACATTTCCTGCTTCATTAGTCAATCAATCTTTCATGTATACAAACAAATATAACTAGCACCCCACAGGGCACCAACAGGCCCAAGCATCAGTCTTCAAGTAGACTATTGTGGGTACCTGTGACTGCAATTTTAGCTTCCATCAAAAAATCCCTAGAAGGAGATATTTTTTGAATAGAGCTTTAAAAATGGGCATAAATCTGAAACTGCAAATTTTCAAACCAATATGGCCAACTTCTAGTGTGACGTGACCCATGGGTCCAAGAGGCTTTTTGGTTTGTCTTGGGTTTCTTAATAAATGTCCCCAATTCCATAGCTTTGGGTCTGTAAGGGACCAAGCAATCAGGCAAAGGACAAAGGTGTGGAAAAAGATCTTGTTCCTTTATTTACTTGGAAAAATAGATCAAATCATAACAAATGTTCAACTTAATTTGGTAGAACAAAAAAGACACAAAACCTGGGCCCATTCTAAAAGAGGTCAACTCAGCAAAAACAACTAATGCTACCACCTAACATAATCAAACAGACCTAACCAAAGTGAGACATGCTGGGGGTTTAAATAGACAAAGGACTAGTCCAACAGAAACACAAGGGGGAAACTAAATGTGACTCCAAACTAAATATTTCACAAACTCAGAAAAATAGCTTCAAATCATCAAAACAAACTATTTACAGAATAAACTAAATTTCCTTTACAAACTGAAAAGAACACGAACAGTAGATTGGAGATGAAATAAAAGTCCATGCTGCCCCTGTGTTCCCCCTCCATGGTCTCTCCCACTTCCTGTGGGCAGGGCTTAAAAGGCCATCTTTGATCAACAGACAGCCCTTTGCCAGGAAACTCAAACAAAAGAAAATAGGAGTAAGTATAATTTGAGATTAAAGCATGATGTGGAAAATCAACCATGTGACAGTTTGTTAACTAAATTGTGTGCACCCAAATTAGAAAACAACTGCCATGCATGTAATTAAAGTGATTTTATTTCAACAGAAAGGTGTGTAATGTGCTCTTTTTAAACTACAAACAAAACTGGTGTTAAAACCCAAAGAAAAAGAAATACTAACACGAGGTAGTGGCAGTTTAGGCCACCACAGGGTCACACATAGGGGCATTTGGCTTTTGAAATTTTGTAGGGGGCACTGGAGCTATTTTTGGTTGTATCTCCATTTTGACTTTGGGGGCCTCGAGAGGACGCCCCTCTTGATCTAAATACCAAATTTCATGTGGCTGTGCATATCGAGAGGAATATCACAGATTGCTATTTTTTTGAGACATTTAATAGCGCCACCTAGGTGCAGTTTGTCCTGACCAGATCTCAGATGCATCCCATCAATAAAGAAGGAGTTACAGGCCATTAACTAAAAAAACATGTTTGCCTTCTCCAACAGGTGGTGCTACAACATACAGATGCAAGTTTGGCGTCAAATTGTCCGGTGCTGGACTAAAATCTGGTGGAGCTGAAACCAGTGTCTGGTAAGTCCTACAAGGAACTCCCCAAGCATGGTGATCTGTAGGTTGCTCGAGCCAGATAATTTCTTTCGTCCATGTAAGGGCCCGGTGAAAGACGTTGATTTTAGCCAGGCTCGATCCGCCTACATTACAGAATAGAAATAAATGTGACCTGATAAACAGCTTTTTCTCAGAACTTCCTGAGAGGTAGTGAAACAATATTACCAACATTTATGATACAATGCATACTGATCTGGTTTTAAATGCCCCTCTATGCCCTCCCCCATTTCAAAAGGTGTAGTTGTCAAAGCCAGCATACTTCCATGTGTCTTATGCATTTCATAGTGAGCATATCAATACTGCTGTGACTAAATGACCTAAATGAGTCTTGGCACATAGTCTTTTTGTGGAGTCTTTCAACTTTACAGGCACGACTTGTCCATACTCCTTAACTTTTGCTCATCATTTGGATGCTGACACGTTCCTTCTACCTGCAACTTTTATTCTCTCTACATGGATCTGAATGTAGAAAAACAAGCGGACAAGTGAACAGCTCTTTTTCTAAGTACACTGAGCAGTAAGTACCCTTTTAAGGTGATAGATTAATAATTCAATATTGAAGAAAGGATGCTCAAATACAAAATAAGGTTTCCTGGTAGTCTTGGGACCTTAAAAGCATCCCCACTTTTCTTCCTGAAACAGAGCTTCTGCGCTCAAGCTCTGTCTTTCCCTGCATGCTAATATCTTGACGTTCATCATTCATATATTGTTTCCTTTTATAATTGGAGACATTGTTGTTTAGAAACTGGCCTTGTGCTAATGCCGCTACAGTGAACTGATAGTTGTGGTCACTGTGTTGTCAGAATACTCCACTTATCTTGCGTGCATGCTTTCATAGAGCAGCTCCCTCATTTCTAGTTCCTCTGTATTTTGCCCAGACTTCAGATAGGAGCTTTACACAAAGAAGCCTCCTCAGACAGTGTTGAGCTACAGTGAACAAAAGCTATTAATCAGAGCCAAAGTTTCCTCAAAGATTAAACTGTCTCTGAGAACGAGGCGTCCCCTGCATCTGTGCTCTCTGCAGCTTCGTCATTATAAAACATTTATTTGCAGAGATACTGCATGAGTGCGAGTGTATAAAAATAATTACAGGGCGGGAGCGCTGGCAGTGAAGGAGTGCAGGCCCCTCACAGAGGACTTTTCCAATTAATCGACTTTAATGCAGCATAATGTGGCGCTTTCCTCTCCCACTCTTCATAATGGCTGCCACCTGACGGCTGTACAGTCAATTAAAACATAATATAAATTGACTTAAGCAGTTGGCTCTCAGTGATTAAGGTTCCTGAAGACAATTAAATTTGTGACAGAAAGCAGAGAGAGGCAATTCAGGGTCATTTTTTTCTTCATTTCCTGCCGTCACATTGACTTTGTCATATTTCATGGCGTGTTGCTCTTTACAATGAGGACCCTACAGATCTTCATAATCATCCATGTGTCTTAAATGTCCAACGTATGTGCACCAGGGAGGCTCTTCTGCGTGTAGCGTGAATGTGTTTGTGTAAGTTGGCTGTATTATCTGTGTGGCAGTGATTGAGTGTGGCAGTAAAAAAGGCACTGAGAAAAACACAGGGATGTGGGATGATTGCCGGGTTGCTTCGCAGAGAGCTGAGGTAATTTCCCTCGCCGCCAACTCAACTCTGTCGTTTGTCAGCCACCACTTGCGCCGCTGGCAGCTATTGTGCCAACAGCAGTCAATCACGCAGCTTATGAATCCGAGCCGCAGTCAATCGCCCTGCTTATGAATCCGAACAGCAGTCAATCGCTCAGCATAGAAATCCATTGACACATCTGCTGGTTCCAGCTGGTCACATGAATACCTAGCGGCAGGACATCCTGGAGGCAGGCTGAGATTTATCGCAGCAAATACCTAACAGGAAAAGAGACGCTCTGTTTGTGACAAAATGCTCCCGTGTGCCTACTAAAGTTAGGAGCAGAAATGTTGAGCCTTTAAAAGAACAGATCAGAGATTTTAATAACATTGTGCAATTTGCATCATAGATAAAGAGTGTGGTCACTTTAATCTTAAAATCATGTTAGTTTTGTAAACTTAGAAGGAGCTGCATACATGAGAAGCAAGTACCTTCTTTCAGGACCGCTGTCTTCTGTCTCCATGTTTCTACAGTCACAGAGAACGGACGAACAAGTAACTTTTACATTTCTGTATTCGAGCAGTTTGCTAAAAAAAGTTGTTCAGGATAGAAGACAGGAAGAAAGTGCTTGTTGCACAGAGATCTGTTGTGCACAAAAGGATTTGTAATGTTTTTGTAGCTTTTTGTCCTCAAAAGCCACTGTCACTTTACTGATAGAAGGGGTGAGCAAGGGTGTTTGTTGGTACCTTGATAGAACAGCAGCATGAACCAATAAAGTACAGTTTGTATTTGTGGAGGAAATCTGTTGCAAGAGTTTTTGGTTGCAAAATATCTGTATTCTGCACAAGTTGCACGTAAAATTAAGATATATATATATATATATATATATTTTCATTTTAGCATTCTTGAAGCTAGCAAGTATGGCTGGTGGTGCAGTGAAAGATATAAAACTCTAATCATGTGTTTAAACAAGACAAAATTGCAATTTTTAACTCACTTTATTTGCACATTTTTTAACACCTGGGGCCTCATGTATCAACACTTGCGTGGAACTCATACCAGAAACGAGCGCACGCAAGGTCCGTCACGCTGAAAAAAATCCGTATGTATCAATGTGTGCGGGCGCCGAAATCCACGTGTGTTTCCTTGATAAATCCCAATCAGCGTGGAATTGAGCGCAGATGTCGGAGTGACTGGGCCCGTCCCCGTTACGCCCTCCTATAAATATGCAGATTTATTTAAATAGGGTCTCCCTGTCCTCGCACGCAGACAAAATGACAAGAAAAACTACATTTACGGCGTGCGAGGTGGAGGTGCTGGTGGCGGAGGTGGAGGAGCGACAGCGTGTTTTGTTTGGCAGCCTGTCCAGTGGCGTCAGTGCAAAACAAAAACGCTTGGAGTGGGAGAAAGTTTGCGAGAGGGTGAATGCGGTGGGTTCCGAGACACGCACCCCCGCGGAGATTAAAAAAAAGTGGTCGGACCTCAAGGTGGAGGTCAAGCGGCGTACAGCTGCCCTCCGGAGGAGTACCGGCCAGACAGGTGGGGGTCCGGGGGAGGAGACCCTCACACCGTTTGAGCAGCGGGTGGTGGCGATTATTATTATAGGGTAAGTGGCGTGTCACACAAATGTCCACATGCTTTGTCATCCCACTGAGCAAAAGACGTATATTAGACGTCTAGTCTAAGTTTATACTTCATTTCAACGTCAGGATTCAGTCTATTTTTAGACGTGATTTATACTTCGCCCTTAACTTCATTTTTCGATAACTTTTTATGCAATAAACAACTGTAATGTTCATAACTGACCTCGAAATACTGGATTACATTACCTATGATACCGTGGAGAGAGATGTAAACGCAACAGATACACAGAAGCAGGAATTGAAATGAACTAATATTTTTATTGTGTCACAGAAATCAATGTGTCGGCCGTGTCGCCGGCTTGCGGAACCCTGGCCCACGGCAGCCCGTCCGCCGGCTCGGAGTCGTCGGCCAGGACCAGCGGCATTCGGGCCACCCCGGCCCCCGGCCCCAGCACCAGCATCAGCACCAGCGCGCCGACAAGCGGTGGAGAGTCCACCAGCCGCGGCGCTTCCGCTGGACCACCCGGACGCAGTGGAAGGGTCCTCGCGGAGGGGGTCCTGCAATCGCAGGAAGAAATCATCAGGGGGATCGCGGGGATCAACGAGCGGCTGGACCGGCTCGTAAATTTCCTCGAGCGTCTGGTGGAGAAAATAAATTAATTTGGCTCATTGAACTGTGTATTCACTTCTTACCCATTCACACTGTGGCGATGAGATTCTCCCGCGCGAGGACGGCGGCCCGGCAGGGATCAGCTCGCATCCCTCCGTCTGCTGCTGGTTCGTCATGTGGGGCGACGTGCTGCCTGGCCACGGGGATGTGGTGCACGCTTGTCACATAGTGAGTCACCAAACACCGCCACACAGCGTCGCCAAAGTGTGAATCACAGTCAACGCAAATATCCAGCTCAACGCCAATTTCTACACCACCTCCTGACTTTGCGTTGATTAGTGCTGGAACCGACGCTCGTTTCGCGATGATAAATCTGGACGTGTGCGCAGATTTTGGCGTACGCAAGGTTTTCTTGCGCCGCAAGCGTTGATACATGAGGCCCCTGGTCTTTTGTTCACCTTCCCTATCGTACCTGCAGGAGTGCTTGAACACTTGAGTTCATGCAAAAGAGGAGGGGTTAGATCAAACATGGTTGATATTGACTACTTCCGCTTAATTTGTCTTTCATTTTACAGATAAGTGAACCCACACAGGTATGTTGTTAACATACAGTATGTGATGCTGATTGGCTATTGCAGTATCATTGAGTGATTACCTTAAGTTTTGATTTTTTTAACTTTTAAAATTAGCAGATAAAGCAAGTAGAGCTAAGCCATTTACATCTTGTCCCAGTTGTTTTTTGAGCAAGGTCTTGAACTCATTTGCAAAAACAATGTCAAATTCAGGCTCTTTGGAGAATCTGCGGCCTCTCAGTCTCCAACATCATTATCTTTATATCGTCCTGAGTGGGTACTGATGCTGAGGTCACCTGTTTTGCTGCCTGACTGCTGTATGAGGGTGAAGTGCAGGCTGGTGCAGATGCACAGATGGAAACTCTTGGTAAAAACCCAAATCCAGCTTTTCACTGACCCTCATTGTTGAGGCAGTCTGAGACAAGGTGGTTTGCTCAAACAAATAAACAACAATTTTAGCTGCCAATTTATTCCTACAAATAAAAAGCCTCTATGTTGAAACAGACTGGAGATTTATGTTGGTATTTGCAACTCAACATTTTGCCAACCTAACCTTTGCACTTAGACTCTGCAACAGCAAAGCAGAACCAAAAAAATGTAGGAGGAGCTGTTTTGCATGCATACCAGTCATTTTTTATTCATCTACCTTTTTTTGCATTCACATTGTCAGGGTTGCTAGGCAAGAGAATCATTCTAGTATGTATGAAAAACATATCTTTCATTGTATGAAACCTGTGAAAGATATGGCAGACAGGCTGCTCAGTCTGATTTTAAGCCAACGTTGACTTTGATTTATTAACCTTCATGTCTGAGGACACCTCCTCCTGAGCTTTCTGCGGGGCTGCTGTTATTCAGTGAGGTTAATTGCGTAGAAATTGGGGTGATAAGCTGAAGAGTGGTGCGTTCCCTGGCCTGGGAAAACTCACCTCCACCACCTGTTAACTCAGCTTTGGCCTGCTCTCTCCCAGCCCGCCTGTGGAGGAAAACACCGGCCCAGCTGGCTCTCTGCTGCAGTGGTCTGAAGTTAAATGGATTCCACCCTGCCTCTCTCTTATCATAAGTGTCTGCCATTCTGTCAGAGCAGACCGCAAATGCAATTCCCTAACCTAGGGGTAGACCATCCAAGGCATCTGTTACACTTAATAAAGAGCTGACCTAAATTTAACTCTACACTCTGCTACTTACATGGTCCAGAGGGACAGAACAACCAAGGAGAGGGGCTTTCGTTTGTTTATGAGCACAGCCTCAAGTGCCTGTAAATAGCGCTAAAGGATATGAATTAGAATAGTCTTTCAGTGTGGATGAAATATATGTGTATATATATATATATATATATATATATATATATATATATATATACACATATATTTCATCCACACTATGTGCAGCAATGTCTCACACATAGATGCCACATGGGGCAAAGGCAGAGACAAACTGTAAGTCTTAACTACAGGAAAGCTAATGTCAGATTTTAAGTACAGGTAGTTTTCCTGACTGTGAACCTCTCTGGATTTGTGACAGGTCCACCAATAATCCACTGGTCTTTTCAGTTTTTCACTGATGTGCACTGATAAACTGTGTAAGTCATTTTTCCTCACGGAAAAACAGCAGTTATCAAATTCATAAGCGACTGTTTTCTACGTGTCCCTGTGCAGTCTTGCATCTTCCGCATTGCTCATGTTTTACGCCTTCAGAGTCTGATCTGGGCCAGGGTACCACTTCTCAATGATAACTCTATTTAAAAACATAAGAATTGCCTCTCTGGCATTTATGTCTGGATGATGAATCCTTTCCCAGTGTTTCAGGGGGCAGGATGAGTGCATTATCTGGATTTAACACTTCTGGTTTTATTGAAAAAATCATCTACTATCTTACAAGATATTGCTGTATTTCATCCAGACATGCAAATGACATGAAAATATAACAGCCAAGATCAATCAAATGAAGGACACTGACACTGAAAATGGTCAAAACTGCTAGGGTTTATAAAAAATATTCTTCACAGCTGTTGAACAATGTCTTCACCTCTATCTACTCAAATAAATCCCCTAACAGCCAATTTCTTTTTATTTTATTTTATTTTATTTTGTTTGTTTGTTTGTTAAAAAAAATCACTTTGAAATTGAAGAAGTGCCTTGGGGCTGTTCACCTGCTGAAAACTCTACTTCAGTTTGAGGAAGCATCTGCAAACTTAAACAGAGATGGCTTTTATTAGTTTGGTGGGGAGGAGAAAAAAAGCCAATAAAAAGATGTCGCCATGCCGATGAGTGCCATGCTCACCCTGCACCCTGCTGTACTGCAAAACTACAGACACCTGCACCAACTACCAGTGAAGAATGTTTTTTTTTTCTTTTTCGTTTTTTTTTTTGCATTTATGAAAGAAAACAGAATTCATGTCTGCATTTGAATATTCTATACAAAGAATAAAAAGCTTTTGAACTTTAATTTAGAGTTTTGAAGTTTTGGGGTTCTGACCCAGTGAATAAATAGACTAGTTGCATGTTGGAACATGATATGATCATTGAAATAGCTCTAACACTGTTCGACTGTCACCATTATAAATACGTGTAGATTATAGACTGTAAACTTATGCAGCTTATGCAACAGCTGTCAATATTCTCCGTGTGGACAATAAGACCAACATGCTTAGTGATTTGGGGGTTTAAGGGATTCTCATTTTGCTAATGCAAGACTAATACGTTACCTTTGTTTATGTGAAATGCAGGTATGTGTTTCATAACTATTTGTCAACATAAATCTTATCACATCACCAGCTACTTATATGAGTAACATCATCCTACACTGCTTACCGCGAACTGCTCTGTTCAAAGCAGCAAAGCAGGAAATCCTGCATGCTTTTACTACCAACAGCAAACTACATCCTGATCCTGGAGGATCAGATTAACGGCCTCTTGCACATTAAATCTTGCCGTTATAACCTCAGTCACCAACACAGCAGCTCCGGAACCTTTATGATATTATAGCCCCCACTTCTCTTCCTAATGTGCACCATATGTTTTCATTCCTCTACAGTTATACTCTGTCACTGTCCTGAAATCCTTCAGTGACTCTTTAAAACCAACAGGTGCCCGCCTCAGCTGGAACATGGGCACATGTGGTGGGAAAGCAGGTGGTTATTATGAACAGGTCAAGGTCCCCATGAACCAACTCTTTTCCCACAGTTCAAGATTCACTAAAACCACTTCTTTTTTCAGACTGCAACTGCATGATATCACTGTATATATATATTTTTACATCATGTCTTCAGAATTGTCGAGTATCAGTATTCTCGCCATCTGTGTTTTTACATTCATGCTTACAGGTACTGTGAGTCCCAATAAATTCCTACATATTTGATTTGAAAAATTTGAAAAATGAGTTTTTGGCCTAAATCATCTCCAAATCATCTCAAGAAATGATTTAGGCCAAAAACTCATTTTTGTCAAAAAATGACTCCCCTCCCCTCCCTCTCTGCTCCAGCAAGCCCCGCCCACAAACAGACACTCCTGCTAGCTCGCATCGTTTCAATTAAATTCAGATGACAAGAAACACTTCTGTTACAGACACTTGGCTTACTTTGTCAAAGAGGTTTACCTGTCCAGCAGAAAGGTTACAGGGTCTGTAAGATTACCTAAGCGTCTCCCATCATTGTTGACCCGGCTTTTTAGCTCTTGTCCAGGTGGTCTACCTCCTCTTTAAGGGCCCGTTATTCCACCAGAGTCTCCGGTATTTACTTCATTTTTCTTGCTTGGGTCGGCAGTAATGGCTAACGGAGGATTCAGACAATTTTCCGTACCTTCTGGTTGGTGTCTAGCACGGTTTGTAGCACGCTAACTTTGTTTGGGCTCGTGAACAACACAGGGGAACAGCGTCAGCCTCACGACCAATCAAGTTGGGGGAGGCAGAGAATGGCTTTGTTTACAGTCAGAAAGAGTGGGCCTCTCAAAGAATTTAAAATGTTGACTACACAGACATAACAGAACACGGCAATATCGTTATATTACCAAATGTCATCAACAACTAGAAGCTACTGATTGATATTAAAAGCTTTTTTGGTATATACAGCACAAAAAAGATGCTTCTCTAATGGAATCCTGCCTACCCCACCTTTAACAGGAAAAAAGTTATTTTGGCACAATTACCTTGTCTTAGGAGGGTTTGTCATGTAAGGTAACTTTTTCTTCCTTTTAAGACTGATTAATAAGGTATCTATTGACAAATGACTGACATTGAATACCCAGGAAAATTAGTAGAAAAGCACTTACTGTATAAGTAGAAAATAACAAAATCTCTGCAGCTTTTTTTTAGTCTTTAGGTCTTTTTGGTGCGAGGATATTTTCTGACCTATTGACAGGCAGTTGTATGGATCTATATAAAGTAGGTTTCATATTCAAAGTTCTGCTTTCATTCATAAAAAAGACCTTTCTGTTCCTGAATATCAATAATTAAATCAGCCACAGTCCTACAGCCTTTCATGGTTCATTGAATGAGAATAATTACACAATCCTCGGCATGTGTTCAGAACATTTCTGGTTATGTCATCTCTGTGGATGGTTCCTTTTTGCCACAAGTCAAAGCTAACATGACGTCTGATCCCAGCGTTTACCCTTCATCTGCTCTTGACTGCAGGGAACAGAGAGAGCTGAGAGAAACCTGCCGAGGAGAAAGAATGAGGGCAAAGAGCCTCCACTCTACCGTGTAGATTTACTGATCTGTCACGACTTTATGTGGTCGAAATGGAAAAGAGAATTGGGCTATGTTTACAGCACCATAAACCTTTCTTTTAAACCCAAGGACTTGGCCACCCTGAAACTGTGGTGTAGCACCCATAAAGCTGAGGCTAACACCGTCTTTTAAATCTGATGAAACATTTATCGATTCTTTTTAGATCTTGTTTTATTTGCTCCTCCTTTCCCACCTCTAGGTTAATAGAAGGGAATCAAAAGGACAGCAGAGGTACTGAGGATGGTGAAGGTTTGCATGCTAACAAAGAGGGAGACAGAACAAAATAAAGCAGCAGCTGTGGGGAGGAGAGGGAGAGTTTGATGGCTCAATATTGGCAAACAATTTTGGCTGCTCAGATAAGTTTTCTTTCACAAAACAGAAAACTCTTTTCTTTGTCTTTTGGCCATGATTAGATCAAATATCATTGTGTGTCTGTCTAGCTGGATACATCTTTACCTTTCTTTTTACTTTCAATAACTTTAAAACAAGTTTAACACATTTTCAGTGATGTATTTCTAAATTAACAAGAAAAAAATATCTCAGAGAACTTTACTTTTTGAAAACAAGACAGAATTTTTAAGCCCATTTTGACAATCTTAAGCAATTCATACTGTCTTGAATGCAATGAGATGAGCTTTATGATCTTGACTTTTTAATTTACCTTCAAGCCAATGCTGCGCCACTTCACTGGTTTGAAACTATCACTCTGAGAGTCATTTTTTTCAAATAAAATGTTTATTTTGACTGTAAAGCAAGGAAATGTTATGTTTGTTAGCATGATGTGTTGTATTTCCAAGATAATTTTGGTCACTTGTGTACATACAGTGATCCCTGGATAATGCATCAGCACTTGTACTTTTTAAGAGTTCCAGTTTGGTTGCTTTCTCTGTTTAATGCAGGTTCAGTAAGCGTGACGATGGAGGCCTTCAAGGTTGACTGACTATTTCTATAACTTTGTGTCATCTAAGTTGCATTTCTGGGTTATTTGAAAACTACTGGTTTGCATTATTTCACTCTGTGCCAGACTTTATTGAGGATCCATTTAAATATGTTTTACATTGTTTGGAATTTAATTCTCTCTTTTTTTCTGGGTAACTTTTCTGATTTATTTGTTAAGTTTGGGATAAAGTTTTGAAAGTTGTTCTTTGGATCCCTTGGGAGTTTTTGGGTGACGTCATTTTTGACTATTTGACTTTCCACCAGGTGAAACTATTAATTTGGTGAATCCATTGAAAATTTTGGGACAAACGTTTGTCACAAAGTATATTAATGAATCCACAATATGATCAGGAATAAAGAGAAAAGTCCATTTATTTAACCTGTTTTAAATTGTTTAGTGGATTTATTCAAAGACTTCATTGCAGAGTTTTTAAAGGTTTTATTTTATTCATGTGAAAAAGTTTAACCACTTTAAGATCCAAGAACAAAGACAGGATTTTTTCACCTTGTTCCAGGCTGTATGTGAACTTTTTTGGCCTGGGACATGGTTTGGATTTTTTCTCTTCTCCAGGCCATGTTGTTTTTCTTCTTTATAAGAATTATTTTATAAACTTTGTGGCACACTTGGATTAATTTACTTTGATCCAGACTTTATTTTGGACAGCCTTTTTCATTCTGTTTCAGCTCTAACTTAAATTAGATTTATTTCTTTTGGCGTGCTTATGAATTATTTCTTTTTTTTCTTCCTTATTTTAAAAGTTTTGGGGATTCTGGGGGATTATTTCACTTTGTTCAATTAATTTATTTAATGTCCTGAATTAGGTTTTACATTAACTTCTTTTTCTAATTTTATTTTATTTTATTTTTTCAAAACTGTGAGACAAAGTTTTGTATTTTTTTTTACATTTCAGATTCAGGTTGCAGAGCAGAAATTGTGGTCATTATATTTACGATACTTTGGTGGTCAAAAGATTTGTGAGTTTTAATCTATATGGTTCCTCTGAGTAACTCAACACAATGTTTAAGGCCATTTTAAATAAAAAGAGCTCAAAATAGCCGAGATTTTCTTTGCAGCAACCGAGGAGGCAACAGCTAAAACCCATAACCCCAACCCTGAGGGGACACCAACTGGGGACCAGAGGAAAAGCAGGCAGGAGACAAACTCTGGGGCCCCCAGCAAGGAAGTTGAGAGGAAAAAGCTGGGACTTCCAGCAAAGTACCAGACAAGAAGACCACAGGAGCCTCTAGCAAAATAAAAAGAAGAAAATGGAGGAGAGCTGTGCTGGCACCCTCAGCAAAAAACCCGGGAGTGGAAGAGGAACAAACAGGTACTGATAATAACAGACAGAAGAAGGAGAAGGAAGAAGAGCATCAGCTGGGGTCCCAGGTTTTGGGATGCTATGGTCTGGAAGCCTGTTTCTGGCAAGATGGGAGAGGAAGGCATGGGCTTCTACTAGGGGATGAAGGGAGAAGTCTGGGCCCCCCAGCTTGTTACTGAAAAGGCAGAAAAGGGATTTGGCCTCTGGGGAGTATCCAGAAGAGAAAACGAAGAAGCTGGGGCTCCTCTGCAAGGGACTGATGGTGACAACACTGCTGAGAAATAGACAGCGGAGGCACGCTGACTCTGGACAGGAGGGGGACACAGCTCAGACCTTTGACTTTACTGTTGAGGTGACAAAAGCTGGGAGACAAACTGCAGGTGACAAAGACTTGGACCCCTAATATGAGACTGGGGGAGATGCTGGCAGGAAACTCTGATTCTCAACCTGGTCAGAGTATCCAAAATCTGGAATCATCAACCCAGAACACAACTGGTGCCACCATGCAGGAACTACTACCAGCCTTTTGCCAAGTTCGTTCTGTGTTCATGCTGTCATTATCTCACCTGTTCACCTCCCATTGTTTCCTAAAAGCAATATAACTCTTCCTCTCCATGCCTCCCCAAATACGATTTGCATGCACCCCATGCTGCTCTTTTCTTCTTTTATTCTGTCGGAATAGAAAAGAGGAGAAAATAGAGCCATCTGAGAGGGTTTGTTATGAGAAAGAGACAGGCAGTACCGGGCTGTTAATTTCAAGAATTTCAGAATGAGGTTTAGTGCTTCAGACAATTTACATCCCCAGGTCTTTTTACTCTCATTTTCATTTTAGTGTCACATCTTCACAGACATATATATTCTGTAGCAGACACTAATAGCAGAGCTGTGGCTGGAGTCCCTACAGTGATCCAATGTGAGACTGTTGTTTTCCTCTAAAAGACTGCTATTTCAGGAATTTCAGCCACTTTTTGGCCATTTTTATATAAATAACATACACAGCTGATCTGCTAGTGTAATAAAATTAAGGTAAATTACTAGAAATTACAATGATTCGGTACATATTATATGTATGTCTCTCCTGAAATGTGTGGTTATTTACCTCTGGCTGCTCTGTG
The DNA here is from genome assembly GCA_962446985.1 of Xyrichtys novacula. Classification (NCBI taxonomy): domain Eukaryota; kingdom Metazoa; phylum Chordata; class Actinopteri; order Labriformes; family Labridae; genus Xyrichtys; species Xyrichtys novacula. The sequence continues at coordinate 13,956,602 of OY660871.1, forward strand.
TTGACTGTGAAAAAAACAAGGTTCTTATATCTCTCAGTTACCTTTTTTTCATCCTCTCATTTTTCAGTATAATGCATATTCAGATCCAACAAAAGACTGACGGCCTCTTTCATTAAGTCTGACTCATGTAATTTAGATTAGTACTCGAGTGCGTCACAAGCATCAGCAATGCTCAACTTCCTTGTTTATTGAGACTCACATAAAGAAAAATACGGGAGGGACCATGGAGCTGCTTCAGTCCATCTGTCCGCTCATCTGTCCATCACGCGCCATTTCCCAGAGGCTGCTTACAGGAATCAGTCAGGGAATTATGGGTATCATTGTCTTTCCAGCAATTTCCAAAAACCACAATTGGTCCGTGAGGAGTGTGCAAACATTTGTTGTACTGTCTCTGAGTCACACACACTTTCTTTGAGGTACTGCAGAGCTTTTCATGAAACTAGGGGGAATGGTACGTCTCCTCGTTGTGTTTTGGCGTTCTTTTAAATGGCCCACCGTGGGAATGAGTCATCCGTGGGTGACATGTTAGCTGTTTTGGTTTAGTTATTGAATTCTCCATTTTTAGGTGCTAATGGCTTTAGTACATTTTGGCTGGATTGTTATGGGAATCATTAAAATCTGATCATAAAGTGAGAACAAACTCATAGGTCTTTACGTCAGTCCTGATGAGGGTGCACATAAAATCAGCTGCTGTAAAAAAACAAGCCTATTATTCCTTATGATGATAAAACATAAAACTATTGTTTTAGTGTATCTTGATTATTTTATGAACATTTTTATATCAGCAGTGGTAAAAATATGTGTCAGACACACTTCTGTGACACAAAAAGTCCATCTAAGGCATTAAAATATGAATCAGCTTAAACAAAAACTCACCATCCCAATCAATTTGGTGGATTTTATGTCATGGTATTTGTATGAAAGTACTTGAATTTCAAGTTCTGTTTAATTTGATTCAATCTGAAATGATGTAGTAGCATAGACTGTATATACTATGGACAACTTGGTTCCACCTTCTGCCAGTATACGGATTTGAAGCCAAAAAGCACTCGGTATTTCTGTTTTTTTTTTTCTCCATTTCCTGAAACCAACATTGCGCAGTAGTGTTGTACACACTCAACCACTTGCGCAGTAGCATTGTACGCATTCTGTGGGAGAGTCGCAGAGAGTCGCTGTGATGAAGCTTGGCTCAAACAGCGTATCCCCTGGGTGAGCTACACAGTCTTTGTACACCCACAGGCTGTATCAAGTGTCAATCACAGAAAACATGAACCCCTTCATAACTTTTAAAAATGAAGCTGCAGAGAAAAAAAGGGACTTGAGCACAAACCAGTCTTACAGTAACTACATGTTAACATCGCAAGCAGGGGGGAGAAAATGTATATTCTGTGTAATAAATTTCTAAAGTTTCTCCACAGCTCCATAGGGATTGCTGGAGGAGGCGGGATTTATGATCTATACTGCAGCCTATCACCAGAGGGTGCTGTTCTCAGAGTGGCTTCACCCAGCAAGGAGGTAGACGCTGTCCATTTGTTGTAAGAATAAGGACAATTTTATTAATCCCAGAATGGATAGGGTAGAACTGCTGCACTCACCTGTACTACACACATAACTCCTTTATGGCTGCAGTTACAAAACCCAATTCCATTGAAGTTGAGAAATTGTGATAAACATATATAAAAACAAAATACAATGATTTGCAAACCTTTTCAACCTATATTCAATTGACTACGCTACAAAGACAAGATATTTAATGTTCAAACTCATAAACTTAATTTTATTTTGCAAATAATAATTAACTCAGAATTTTATGGCTGCAACATGTGACAAAGTAGTTGGGACAGGGGCATGTTTACCACTGTGTTACATCACCTTTCCTTTTAACAACACTCAATAAACGTTTGGGAACTGAGGAGACTAATTGTTGAAGCTTTGAAGGTGGAATTCTTTCCCACTCTTGCTTGATGTACAGCTTCAGTTGTTCAACAGTCCGGGGTCTCTGTTGTCATATTGTACGCTTCATAATGCGTCACACATTTTCAACGGGAGACAGGTATGGACTGCAGGCAGGCCAATCGATTACCCGCGCTCTTTTACTACGAAGCCTGTTGTAACACGTGCAGAATGTGGCTTGGCATTGTCTTGCTGAAATAAGCAGGGGCGTCAAGACGCTGGTTGGATGGCAGCATATGTTGCTCCAAAACCTGTATGTACCTTTCAGCATTAATGTTGCCTTCACAGATGTGTAAGTTACCCATGCCTCGGGCACTAATGCACCCCCATACCATCACAGATGCTGGCTTTTGAACTTTGCGTCGATAACAGTCCGGATGGTTCTTTTCCTCTTTGGCCCGGAGGACACTACGTCCAATATTTCCAAAAACAATTTGAAATGTGGACTCGTCAGACCACAGAACACTTTTCCACTTTGCATCAGTCCATCTTAGATGAGCTCGTAAAACTTTGGAGGTGAAGTCTTTCACAGTCATGCATGTTGGATCACTTTAGTTGTTCACTGACCATAGATTCATGTCAACAAGTAAGGCAAAGCTGAAAAAAGCACACTGTAAACATCCCTAAATGTGTGTAAAATGGGATGATTGCAGGTGATGCCCATGTGTGTTTAAACAGCTTATTTGCTCAGCCCAAGCTGTGCAGGAAGCACATGTGCTGACTGTTGGAAATTGTAGCTCTTGCACTTAACATCCACTTAACTTCACAGAGTTTAAGTTGTTGCCAAGGGACGATTTAAATGTGTATGCTACAAAAATAGATGCTGCAAGTAAAGCGCATGAACAATCTAAGGTCGGAATCACTTTGGCCCAGAGCTTGCTCTTAGTGGGATCTTTTGGGTCCCTGTAATATATGTGTTTGTATGTTTTTACATCCATGTAGAGCATTTTGTAACCATGTTTGTATAAGTGCTTCAAAAGTAAACCATGTTATTATAGTTGTTGTCATTATTTAGAAAACCCCTTACAGCTTCAAGGGGTCTCAGCAGTCAGCTTGGGCCCTTTCAAAGAAGGAGGAAAAGTCAAACCTCTCAGAGTTTTCAGTTCTGGGTTGTTTCTTTTCCTGACAGAGGTCACTGTGGTTTAGAAAACGAGCAACAACAACAAAACACCAATGTTAACAATGAACAGAAAACTGACAAGATACTAAATGAATAGGCATCATTCAGTTGGTACACCACACTAGAGATTCTGGTGTCTGCTGGTAGTGGGGCATCATGTGGGTGGTCTGGGTGTTTGGGCTGCACGTCTCCACTGTCCTCCACATTGTCAGGGTTGTTGTAGGGCTGGCTTAACGGTGGCTGCCATGGCACTATAGTTTTAAAGAAAGAGACGAGAGTAGGCTACAACAGAGTCTGTCTATTTTTGTATTACCTCCTCAATGCTTTTTACGGCCATTAGAGGGCAGGTACCCTGAAAAAAGTCACTTTTCCCATGGCAAATATTCACAGTAGGAAGCTAATTTCAACATCAAGACACAAAGGTGTGATTATCAATTTGTCAGCACTTGGAGACATAGACTGCTGTGTATTGCTATCTTGCCATCTTTGCTAAAGTTGGTGTAACTAGATAAGCAAACGGTCGGCAACATTCATCTCTCAGGGGGGTGTCTAACTCATGGTGTGTTTGACCATGACTTAGATTCAGCCGAAATATCCCTTCAACCAAAGACATTTCTTTAAGATAAAACTGTTTGGGGTCATGTGGGGAAACTCACAGGCTCCTCATCAGTCTAAAGTAACAAGCCTTTAAATATACAAGAAAATGTCACTTTTTCAATGCAAATACCTTTATACTACAGTACTTAGAGACAGTACGGGAAGATTTGACTGTAGAACTTACGAGACCGTTCCACCACTGCAGTGTCAGATACTACTTTACTCAGAATCCGTCCACTCAATTATCACTGAGATTTTAGTGCTCTGCTGCCCATAATCCCTGACATATTGTTTAAAATTGTCAGCCCCCCCACTGACCAAAGATCCATGCAGCTCAGAGGTCTCAGTGGTTAACAGGACTCTGAATCAGAACAAGTCATAGAGGTCTGTTGCTTTAAACTAGAAGACTAAGCAAAAACAATAAAGAGAAAGCACATGTTATTAGCTTGTGCTAAAGTACATTTAATGTAATGTAACATTTGACGTTTGAGTGTTTTAACAGGTGGACACTCTGCTGACCACTTTGTCAACTCAGGTCTTAAATCACTCATCAGTTAGGCATTCATGTCATTCATGCTATTTTTGTGAATGGATTTTTTAAGGGGGAAAAAATACTTAATTACCAAACGTACCTCTAGCTAAACAAACTCTCTGAGCTGTGAGATTTTGGGGCATTTTATACAGAGCTTAAGCAATCAAAAGGGTCCGGGTAATTACCTACCTCTGCCTGATGGTAGAGTCTGCCTCTGAGCACCAGTAGCCACACCATTTTACACTCAGTTTGTAATAAAGTCTCTTTTGTGTGTTGACCCCTCTGCTTGCCTCAGAAATTTTGATTAAGCCGCTGTTTTTGCAGCACAGGCGGTTTTCCTCAGCGGCATTGACTGCTAATGTTAATCAATTTCACTTCCATCCCTTAATGCTGTTTTGGTCTAGCATATTATGTCTGTGTGTGTGTGTTCCGCTTTCTCAGGCAGTGCCATGAAGTTGATTCATGATAATTAAGATCCCGTGAACACACAATCCATCTGCAACTGTTTGGATTCACAACATACACAAGAGAGTCCATTAATTATCTAAATCCATTTATCCTGTGTGGGGAGCAACAGCTTATCCCAAAACTCAGTGGGCGAGAGACACACGCTCCACCAGGGACGGCTCAACAGTCCATCACCAGGCTCAGTGAGATACTTTCTAATTTAAGGTTTACAAACTGCTTTTTAGATTTTTAGACAGAACAGAGTTGTGCTGAAATCATGAGACTCTCGTGGGTTTATCCAAATACATGATGGAGAATGCTCTGACTGAGGGTTCAAAAAACTGTGTGAACAAAGACTGATGGACTCAACTTTTATCCACTTTCAGAGGACTTGACACGTGGAAACATTTCAAAATGAATTTTAGCTGAACAGACTTCAGAAGAAGATATTGCCACATTACTCGAAGAAAAAAAAACATGTTTTACTGTCAAACCCTTGATGAATATTTACATCATGATGTACTTAAATTCATAAATCATCTAAACTTCTATATCTAAGTCATATTTTTCTCAAATGTAGATCTTTATTCCTGATGTGCTAAATATTCATTCATATCATCTTCAAATCTGTGGGTCTGTACAGGTAGGGTGATATCTAAGATCCCAGTATCATGGGGTAGTGAGGAGTCTGCAACACCCTGATAAGAAGTGAAGTAATGGGACTTTCCTGTGTTTGGAGAGCTCATTCCCCAGCAGATAGACGAGGTTAGATGGTGATAATTCAGTTACTCATTTATGTAAGATGTTTGATATGGTGATGAAATGTCCAAAAATAGTCTTGCATGAAGATGCTTTATAATCATAAGAATTTATTATTGCTCTGACTTTGTCATTGAAATGAAACATCCTTAAACCCACAAGTCATAGACAGGCCTCAGAAAGCCAAGCGATCACAATATTAAGTAAACTTCCTTTTTTTTCCTCTTTAAAGCAGCTTTATGAATTTATTTGTATGTTGCAGTTTACAAAACCTAGATGCTTAGTGTTCGGAGGCTGGCCAAAGAGGCATTAAAGCCACATACACACTCAGTCTAAAGGAAGGTGTTTTTTAGAATAAAATAAGCATGTCAACGGTTTTGGTCTGAATTGCTGAGAGCTCCCACAACACCAGGTGTACAAGGAGGGATTTTATTTTATTTTTAATGTGCTTGTTAATAAATTTTAAGATTATAGATCAGTGAATGGGGATCAATAAAGTTCTTCTTCTTCTTCTTCTCCTTCTTCTTCTTCTTCTTCTTCTTCTTCTTCTTCTTCTTCTTCTTCTTCTTCTTTAAGTTGCCATGCTGAGATCAGTGCTTCATTTTAGTTGGTTTTCTGTTGTTTACAGTTGAACCATGCCTGTCAAAGTAAAAACACATTACTGACTTGAATATAATCCCTGAAACTGTTTTCAATTGCTACATGATGTTTCAGCATTTCATTTAAGGCAAAGTTCAGAATTTTTTTTTTTGTCAATAGTAAGTACATTACCCACAGGTGATGCTGGTCAGCTTGGCCTCTTTGTTGAAAAACTGTCTGGAGAACCTGAATTGAAGCTAGACTACTGACCCACAAAGTCATATTTATTACTTATGTTAGGACAGGGAACACGTATGCATTCAGTCCAAGAACAAGCAGCTTTTCTGACTGCAAAGTACATGCATTCATTCATATTTTACTGCTTATACCCGTTGGGGTCGCAGGGGGAACTGAAGCCTACTACAGCATCTTGGGCCGAAAGCAGGGCCCAGAGGACACCCAGGACAAGCTGCCAGTTCATCGCAGGGCTGACATATAGAGAAGAACAACCATCCACACTCACATATACATCTACGGGTAACTTGAAAGTGGCAAATTAACCTAACCCCATTTCTGCATGTTTTTGGGATGTGGGAGGAAACTGGAGTACCCGCAGTAAACCCATGCAGACACAGGGAAAACATGCTAACTTCACACAGAAACGCCCTGACCCAGATTCGAACCCAAGACCTTCTTGCTGTGAGCCGACAGTGTTAACCACTACACCACTGTGCCGCCCCTGCAATGAACAGCAATGTGAATTTCCACCAAAAGAAACACTTTGGTCACAGTTTGTTAAAACCAGTCCAATCATATGTGACATTGACTCCGTCTACAGACCGTAGCTCCCATTCCAATTCTCCTGCTGGTTTCTTAACAACCCACAGGAGATGCTGAAGTTTAATTGTTATTGACAAGTACAAGCACAGGACAGTCAAGTGATAGCTGTTGTATCCTAACCTCAACTTGTAATATGATTTGTACCGAAAATTCAAAATAAATGCTGGAAACATCCAAGTTCTGAAAACTGTCTGTCGCTTCAGAGAATCCAAGAATATCACAGCCAGACAAAACCAATGAGTTATCGGAGTGAGAAGTTTTTGATCACTTACAAAGAACCGAGGAGAATTTAGAAATGTACTTTTTACCTTTTTATATGCTAAAGAGACACTGAGTACAAATACACAGTTCATACAGGCTTATTTATCCTTATTCAAAGAGTCAGGAGAACACTGGTATTCTGTGCAGAGCCCTTCAGAGAAACAATAAACCTAATCTGCCCAGTATTCCTCAGCGTTGTTCATTCCCTGAATAATAAGCTCTGCCCATGGATTAAACACCAACAGGATATTAGAAAATGTTTTGCTTGTGCTCAGTGAGACAAGTCTGGAGCCCAGCAGGCATTAAGTTGGAGCTCTTTGTAGATGAACAATGCATTTGGTTAAGAGTTTAATACAAATCTTTAAATAAAAACCCTACAGAGTACCTTTAGGGAACAATGAAAAGCATATACAGTCTTGTTTTCAGCACTGTGAGAATAGTGGCCCCATACAGTGTCATTTTTAGCTGTTAACAACTTGTGACATGTAAAATCACTAATTCAGCCACTGCAAGGATCACAGCCGTTCAGTTTTAACCTTCATTATGAGGTACAGTGCTGATTAGGGATTGGGAGGATTCAGACCACTGTAGACAGATGGGGAGGCAGAAAAACACCAAAACAAACGTGGTGAGTGCTCCAGGAGAACCAAAGCCAGTACACCATATATGTGATCCAGATCTGACCTCTAACAGGAAGGTCTGCAGCTGTGATTTAAACAGGAAGTGCCTGAGCCAAACAGAATATTGACAATTGTGTTTGTTTTTGTAAACCAGAATGAAGCCTGTGCAGAGATAATGCATGGCTACTCGAAGTGACAAACCTCATCTTCTACTTTCTTCATTGTAATTTTATTTTTCAAGTGAAAAAGCAAAGAAAATAAGCACTTAAGCTTTTGGCATTTAAAGTGAACATAAGTTATCTGTAATAGCACAGATGGCGCTGATCTGAATATGCCCTGATGAGCCTTGAAACAAAGTCATGGTACTGCAAATGCATCATCTTTGGATGCAAAGCTTCTGATGTCTGAGAACTGAAAAGAAAGTAGAGGTCACACTTCAGTACTCACCTGTTACTGACACCCTAATGAGAGAAAGCCTCCAAATTATACTGAACTACTGTTTTTTTTAGAATAATTGTCTTCCTGTATGATTTTGGTAGTATTGTCTCGCTCTAATCACTATGCAAATGTGACAGCAATCCAAAATGAAGTAGTATAATTTGTTTCCCGAAAGGTTGATTGAGACATTAATTATTGTGCGTTGTACAAAATACAGCAGTCTAAATTGGGTATGTAATTATGAGCAGTCTCATAAAAGACTGTTTTAATAACACTGAGTATATTTTGGCAAGGAGCAGTGGATGTACAACATAATTACACCCTGAAATACCAGGAGAGGGTCTGTTTACACTCAGCACTGAAGATAACTCACAATGTTTGTCAATTTGTGTGACATTAACTTATAGCAGAGTGAGCTGCAAAGATTTCTCATATTAGATAAGAAGATATTCTTTACTGAAAGTTTATTGCTGCAAACAAATGAGCCTGGGCCCTATTTTGCATGGCCTAATGCACATTTTAAAGTAAATCAGGGCATGTTTTAACATTGAAGAAAGGACTGATTTCATCTTTATTTTCTCATTTTTGCAGCTGGTTCACATGACTACATCTGTACTGTGAGTGCAGTGGATATTTCTTAGTCCCTCTTTATATCTGTGGACACAATGGTTTGTGAAAGTTTAAGTTGGCGGTTATGATACATCGTAAAAAATTAGGCTTTAGTTGTGAGTGAGCTTGTCTTTGTGTGTGTTTTTGCATATACTTTAGAGTGCGCATGATGGAGAGCTTGGTGACAGTCTTGGGGCCTGTTCTACAAAGCAGGATTACTGCTTAGAGAGGTAACTTTGAGGGTAAGTTCGGGGTTTCCTGTTCTACGACACGGGTTCACTTCTTAGCGAGGCGAGTGTCTCCATGGCAACGTACACTGAACGGCTAACCTGCTCCGGGGCAGGTAAAGTTCCAGATTGAACTCACCGAGTATAAAAACCCCGCCCACTGACCAATGATCTCTCTCGCAAAATGGCTTGTCCGTTCTTGGAGGATCCTACAGACCTCGGTGCTCGCATTGTCCGAGGAGCACTCCGGCGCGCGAGTTTTCAGGGACCGTATGGACCCACTTACTTTTTCGGATGACCACCTTTATGAAAGGCTCATATGGCCTACATATCACACAAAAAATGTAACACGATAGGACTGTTTAGTGAGACCGCTGGCTACCACGCTAAATTGAGCGAGGTAGCTCCAAGGCTTCCTCGCTAGGTTGAACTTGCTTCGTAGAACAGGCCCCTGGTCTGGAGTACTTGGTCCATGCAGAATTGAGATGAAGCTAGTTTGTGCAGAGACAGTGATAAGAGGCTCCTCATTATTGCGTTCATAGATTGGCACCACAATGTATCGTAGTGAAAGGGTAAAATGCCATAGGTCCCTAGGTTGGTCCCTCTGTCCAAGAAAACACAACAAAAAATACTTATTTTTACTTAATCAAAAATACAAAATATTTATGTATGAGTGAGAGTTCTGCAGTGGGTCTCTGTGTAAATTAATGCCATCTTGCAGTCTTGCTTAGGCTCCAACAGGCAGCACTGCGCAATGGTTAGCAAAGGTAACCTGAGCAAGTCAGCCTGTCTTTTGTTTGGGTTTATCCCGAGTGTTTAATTAAGGAGACAACAGTCAAATTAAAGCATTTTTAGATGACTTTAACCTTGTTTAATTTAGTGTAACATGCGTAAGTAGGCGGAGACAGAGGGTTTTAGTTAAGTTTGAGAGATAAACAGTTCATTAAATTTTAAAGACTTATTCAGTGTTGAGGACAGTACACAATGTTGGTCTTTGCTGTTATCTATCTCTCTGAAGTGTTGTTGTTTTTATTGTTGATTTGAAATGTCACTGATTTCTGTTCAGTTAATGTGGCCTCTGAAATGTCATTGTGTTTTCATTTTGTAAAATTCATTTTGCAAAATGTCATTTATTTTATTTTATTTTTTTAACTTCTTGCGCATTTCTGTAATTGAAGGTTTTACTTTGGCTGCTCTTATTTGTCGCACACTGTTTGTAAATGTCTTCTTCTAAATGCCAGTTTGCTCTGTGCCTGTTTTCTCCAAGAGGAACTGCTGTTAAATATCTGTTTAAGGATAGTTTTCTTGTTCAAGCCTCAAGATGATGGATTGCTACGCTAAAACTTTTGTTCCTGGTTATAAGTTTTGCTTAGACACACAAATCAGTGTGAGGAGACACCATACATTTCTGACCTGTTTACAGACCATTAAAAGGAATCATTCCTACAGAAGTGTCATTGCACCTACCAGTAGGGCTCATGGACAAATATCTATCTTTCAGTTTCAGTATCAATGTCATCACTTCTGAAGTGACTAGCAGAAAGTTTACAGGACTTAGTCATATATGTTTGTCTTGTGGTTGTAGCTCTGGTGTCCCAGAAACACTATCCCCCATGCTAATTCTAACTTCCCACTTGAAATGTGGGTATGAAAAGAGAAAAAAGACTCATAGTCTGTAGAGAGGAGCTGGAGAGAGAGCAAAGCCAAAAAAGCCAAGGTCGCTTCCTTAAAGATTAGGGATGCACAAGCTACGGGGAGGGAATCAACCAAGATTTTCCGTTTTTCAGCTATTCTTTAAGCACGACATCACTCATTTTAACTTGTGGTAGACTCTGCATGTGCACAATGGCATGAACGGGGTAACTTTAGCTCAGTTAGTATTGTCTTTGGACCTCTGATCAATTGTAATAACTTTCGATGACTTCTGTGTTTTTTGTTGTTATGTTGTGAATAAAGGTTTTGACAGCATTTTGGATACCTAATTCAGCTGGTTCATTTTGCTGCACAGGAGCAAAATGATCCCTATCTAACCCTGTATGCATCAGCAAATGGAAACAACTGAACTAGCAATGAAAAGCTTTTTCTTTTTCATCTGTTATGGACCATTACATGTGCATTTAAAAAAGTAAATAAAAGATACAGTGAAATGTGTAGACAACTGCATTGCCCTATACGTCAGTAAATAATGGTATGAAGTATATTACTAGCTCTCTCTCTTCCTCTTAGTGCAGCAGGTTGGCACTGATTCGATATCCAAAGCGAATGATAAATGATTAAAAAATGTGGCTTGATTCAAAATTAAATTGATTTTTAGGGGTTACAGCATGAGTCTGTGTGGGTTTTTTGCTGGTAAATGTGGGTTATAAGGCATGCATGGCTTGTGTACGTGCGTACGTACGTGCGTGGGTGTGTGGGTGTGTGTGTGTGGCATTATTTAAGACTGTGCCTGTGACTGTTGTATATACTTACTATGAATATGCTGTATATACAAGGTTCTGTTTCACCTCTGACCTTTTCCTCCGGTTATCTAGAATGTTTCCAGAGTTGGCATATTCTATGCTGCTGCTGCACCTACACACAAAAAGTCATTGAGTAGCTGTAAAGCTTAAGGTTTTTGTTTTTTAAATCATTTAACAGATTTGATTGAGCTGCATAAACTAAAGCCTTGCATTTCTGTGCGTTTTTCTGAGATTTGAGCAGTTCACATCAACTTTCTCAGATTATGGCAACATATTTTGTGATTTGAAACATTGCATACATGTGGGTATGGACATCAAACTTTGTAACTCTGCAGTTCTTGTTGTAAATGTGGAAAAACATAATACTCCCTCTTTAAAAAGAGAAAGCAGTGTGTCATTTATTATTGCTGCTTCTCAACCAGACAGCAATCCCTGGTCTCAAGAAATGAAGCAGATGCATAAGTACTAAAAACTTCAGTTCCCTGAGTGCTCACTGGCTGCAGGAGCCCCAGACTTAACAACAAAAACAAAAAAATAAATAAATAAATAATTAGCACGCTTACAGTCTGGTCCCAAAAACGGTCTGGGTAGATCAAGACTCCCATGATACCAACTGTGATTTGTTTTAAAGTTGCTAAGGTTACAAGATCAGTGAAGCAGAGACACACCTGATTTGACTGACAGGAGGGCACACTGTGATCATTGGGCAACAGGCTAGAGGCCCTGTTCTGGTAAGTTGACTGAATGCTAAATGTGTGTCCTGTCTTCTTGTAAATGCTTATTTTAACAGCACGCTGTCAAAGTAAAAGAAGCAAAGTTTGCACAGTAGTCTGTCAGTCAATGTGATCCTGCAACATTTACTAGATTCAGAGACAGTTCACAGTGCACAGCATAAAGAGTTTTTTTTTTCCTTGTGGAATAAAAATTGTCAGAATAAACAACAGAAGCATTGAAGTTTAACCATCAGAGCCATAAGTCTCAAAAAACAGGAAAGACAAGGAACCAAATCAGCTTAAATCAACTTCGGGCTGAGAAGTTCTGCCTGCAGTTTTACAAATCAAAAAGTTCTGCAGTAAAATGTCTGGCAAAATTATCACCCAGGTTTAATCAAAGTCACTTGCATAATGTATGGCATGAATTAATTTCTGGAATCAAACAAAACAATAGAGAACAAAGACAAACAGCAGGGCCAAACAGAGTAGGATATTCATTATTTTGTGTGATTCAATTACAAAAGGGGACGTCTGTGCGTTTGCATTCTAACAAATTACCTCCATAGTATAATAAATGCCAGGCATAAATCATTTGTCATCTTTCATTATGGCACAAACCAGGAATGGTTATGCTCTGATTTCCATGCTCTTCCCTGATTACTATTCGCCCATTTTGTCTTTGCTGCTGCAGTGACGCTGGGCTCAGGCTATTAGAAATACAACAAAAGCTTTGTTTTTGTACATATATATATATATATATATATATATATATATATACTGCTTTCTGTCCCCATTAAATGAGAGTATACTTTTATGTTAGTCACTCTTTCACCATTTGCATGACTTACCCAAAACATCCATGAGTGCCTTCCTTTAATTATCACTGCTTATCCCCAAATCTTTGATTTATTTGTCTCTCACTACAAGATTTCTTCAACTCTTATAAATGTCTTCTGACAACTTCAGAAGAAAGGTAAATTATAGCAGAAATAAACCTCTTTATTCACTTTCAAGAAAAAAAATAAACATGCCAGCCTTATTTATTTATTAGTTGTTACTGCAGTTGATTTTTTTTGTATCATTGTGCTGAGGTTAAAAAGCATTTAGTTTTCCATACAGATTGAACTAAAAGGTAGATTTGGAAATATAAAAATGGGGGAAAAAAAAAAAAAAAAGGTCTTTTCATTTACCAATTCCAAATAACAATGTCCAACACAGCCTCAGTTATTATTGACCAGAAACAGAGCAGAGGACCAAAAACCCTCAAAAGTTAAACTAATAAAAAAAAAGACTCTCTTAAATCACTGAGAAGCACATTTAGACTGGATATACGATATTATCAGAGGACCTCCGTGTGTCCTCAAATAAGGGGGATGATTTTCTCTGGAGTCAGAATTTACTAACCACAGGCATGAACACTTTTGGCACAGGATTAGGATTACCTCCTCCTCCCATGAGCTCTGTCTCACCTGGAGTCGCCTGGGAGCTCTGTCCAGGTCCTTTTTCTGGACCTCAGCAGTGCTTTAAACACCATCAGGCCGGCCATCCTGAGGGACAAGCTGGAGCTCTCCGGAGTGGACCAACGCCTTACATGCTGGATTGTGGACTACCTCACCAACCGCTCACAGTATGTGAGGACCCAGGCATACAGAGAACTTGCGAGGGACCAGATTAATGCTGGAAAGACCAAGGAGTTGGTTGTGGACTTCCACAGGGTTAGTGTGGGTGGGTGAATCAATGAAATCAAGGGAACTCTCCTTGTTGCTACTGGAGCCTGTAATAGCAGATGTATAAATGACCGTCAACATATTTGGGCAGAGTCCTTCTGACTTCAATTACTTAATGGTAAGAGTATTAAAACAGAATATTTGTCATGTTTTATAGTGGCAGACTAGAAAGTGCTGCTGAACAGAAATGTTTTCATCCCCAACCTCGTAAACAAACATCTGTGACAGGATATTTCTGTGTTGAGCATTTTGCCGAGCCTCAGATCAGGCTGCTTTTTTCAGCAAATCTGTTGAAGTTTCCTTGGTAGAAACAGTCAACAGATCCGAGAAAAGGCTGGTGAGTGAGCTGTGAGTTTAGATGAATTTATCACAGATCACAGGGGGATTAAGCTGCCATGAAATTGGACTTTAAATCATGACGGCTTCAAGAATGGCCTAAGATCAAATGCAACATTTATGCCAAGAGTGCCGAGTATTTAGCCCCCCTTCTTTGCAACAGTTAGTCCATTTCTCCCCCTGGCTATTAAACTGTGGAAATGCACTAAATGAAACATGTAGGAGAAGACCTTATCAGTCCTCAACATGTAGATTATTGGAGGCCAGTGTAACCCCAATTTAACCACATTTATTCCTTTTAAGCTTCTTCCTGGTTTGGCACATATGGACAGAAGCACATTACTGCACATCAGCACATTGAGCAGCATCATAAAAGCTCTACATGCAGTTGTCGCTCTGTAACCAATTTAGCAGAATTGGATTAGACAGGGAAAGTCCTCTGTGGATAGTTTGAGATGCTATCAACATTCAGCCGCTGTTCAACACTACTCTGTGAGCTCTTCTGTGATTACTTTAATGCTATCAAAGCCCTGCTCCTTTTGAACGGTGTCTTAATTAGTGCAACTTTAATTAAGGACTGATAAATCCAGCGCTGACTGGCTGCTCGGTGCAGGGCCGTCCACTTTCCTTCATGACTGTACATTTCAACCTGAGGACAGCAGCAGAAAAGATGGCAGTTCGCCTGATGGAAAAGATTATATCCACTGATGATTGGCGGCGTGTGTGGCAGCTTTTAGCCATCTTTTGGTCAGATGCCTGTACTCTGAGTCAGGATTGGCTGTCAAGATCCGAGTATGTCTTGCGATGGCTGCATCATGTATCTGCTGAAGGGAGAAAAATCTAATTAAAAGTGACACAGGGATTATTAAAGAATTTCAACATACACTCTGATACCGAACGTTAATCTGCAGCCTGTCTCCTTCCTATCAACTGTCTGGATGAACAAACACTGCAGCCAGTAGATGTATTGCTGGAGAGCATGGAGCCCGACATCTCTGCTGTGAAAGTGTACACAGCTGATTTCTTTCTTTAACTCTTGATTGATCTCCTTTAGATAAAGTGGATCTATTAACCATACTTCAAAAAGCTGAGTAATATGTATATTTTAACATTGTAGAAGTAAAGAAATTCAGATTTTGGTCATAAGAGGATTAAACTAGTGTAGCCTGTACACAAATGTCTTCTCTGTCATAAATATGGTTTGTTGTAGGTCGATTGCTTCAGTTTGGCTCTTACACACGTGACTGAGAAAGCAGCATTTACTGAATAAAATATTATAACCTGTCTCCACAAGGTGGCAGTATCAGAAATGAAGGCCAATCAGACTGTCGAGGCTTATGGAGACATGCACCCATCAGTCATTCGATCTTATCCACTGCTACTGAGAAAGAAAAGCAATGCCTCTGCCTCAACATGACCACTGCCGAATAGTGATTCATCCTCAGAAAGAAAACCTCAATACTCCGGTGAACAGAACCAGCTGACAGAGTCTTCTGCGGGACTACTCTGCAAACAGGGCTGACTCTGATGTGAAGTCCATTTACCTTTCAGAACCTGTGTGCAAAAGATGGAACAAAAATGTATCATGCAAAGCAGCTTACTACAACGACTAGAGAGCTAATTAACATCATGCAACTGGCTACCATATTTGCCACTTCTTCTTTGCTGGTTTCGTGGTGTTAGTGCACTAGCAATGGTCACTTATGAAAGTGCTTCTGAACCGACAACCAATCAGATTAGCACAGTACGTGACAAAATCTATAGCAACAGTGATGTAAATGGACAGGGGCTTGCAGAGGACATAATTGTGAAAGCCACATTAGGACAGAACAGTTCTTTACAAGCGTGTCCTTGCCAAGCATGTTCTAACAAAGTTACATACATACAACACAATGAAATATTTTAAAAATCTATATTTTAAGAAAATACAATGAACATTGTATGCATATGATTTTGTCTGACCACTCCAGGCTAGCCTCCTCCACTTAAGCTCAAAGAATACTGATCAAACTGCACCTCCTTGTATTGCAGTTTTATGTCCAAGTATCTTTTTTTTTCTGGCAATTTTTATGACTGGTGATATACAGTAATTCAATAATCAGCCATCTAATGTAACTTCTGAAGCACTGTGTGCATCTCTTTAGAGGAGCAGAAGAGGAATAGTGATTTATCAGACTTTAAATGTCTGCCTCAAACCTCAACAAAAAGTGTTCTGGACTGTTATCACCAGAGGGGTCTTTGAATGGTAAAAAGGGGGTGGTGTCAATGTTGCAACTGTGTTAGTCAGTTTGTGGCGGGGCGCCACTAACGCCGTCCTCATCGCGGCTGACGAAATCATCACAGACCAGGGGACTAATTTCACCTCCAGACTCCTGCAGCTCTTCCACCGACAGTTGGGGGTCTCCACAATCAAGACCACCCCATACCACCCTCAGACAGATGGCTTGGTTGAGCGTTTCAACCAAACCCTCAAGAAGATGCTGCAGAAATTTGTGTCTGACACCGGGCGAGACTGGGACCAGTGGTTACCTGCTTTTCGCCTACCGAGAGGTTCCCCAAGCCTCCACGGGGTTCTCCCCGTTTGAACTACTGTATGGCTGGGAGGTACAGGGGCCATTGGATCTGCTTCTAAAGACGTGGGAGGCTCCTGCAACAGGCACCAGTGACCGCAGTGTGGTCCAATTCGTGTTGAAGATGAGGGACCGGCTGGCAAAGTACCGGGAGGAGGCCGAGGTCAACCTGCGCGAAGCCCAGCAGGCCCAGAAGGCGTGGTACGACCAACATGCCAGACGCAGAGAGTTCCAGCCCGGCCAGAAGGTCCTACTCCTCCTCCCATCCTCCAACAGCAAGCTGCTTGCCAAGTGGCAGGGCCCGTACACCGTCCTCCGGAAGATGGGCCCTGTGACCTATGAGATCCACCACCCGGACAAGAAAAGGGCAAAGCAGGTCTACCACATCAACCTGCTGAAGGAGTGGAAGGAGGCTCCAGCTCAGGGCCCTGTGGCGGCCCTATTGGTGATGGAGGGGGACAGTGAAGGGGAGGAGGAGTGTATCCTCGCCGACTGCCACCAGTATGCTGAACCTGCTCTGGGCCATCTCTCTGCTGTCCAGTCCAGCCAGCTGTGCCAGGTGTTCGAGAGGGTCTCCAAGCTCTTCGCTGCCAGCCCGGGGAGGACCGGCCTCATCGAGCACGTGGTCCACCTGAAAGACAAGGGGCCAGTTCGCCAGAGGAGTTACCGGGTGCCACAACATCTGGTGGCCAAGCTCCTGAAGGAGGTGGAAGAGATGCAGCGCCTGGGGGTGATCGAACCGTCGCAGTCCGAGTGGTGCAGCCCAGTGGTCATTGTGGTGAAGAAGGACGGTTCCCTCCGCATCTGCATCGACTTCAGGAAACTGAACGCAATGTCGGAGTTTGACGCCTACCCGATGCCACGGATCGACGAGCTGCTGGAGAGGATTGGCCGGGCCAGGTTCATCACCACCCTGGACCTCTGTAAGGGCTACTGGCAGGTACCCTTGGAAGCATCCAGTCGTCCCTACACAGCGTTCCAGACACCTTCCGGCCTCTTCCAGTTCACGATGATGCCCTTTGGCCTGCATGGGGCACCCGCCACCTTCCAGAGACTGATGGACCAGGTTCTACGGGGGTGTGAGGACTGCAGTGCTGCCTACCTGGATGATGTGGTCATCTTCAGTGACACCTGGGAGCAGCACCTGCATCACCTGGAGCGAGTCCTGGGCCAGATCCAGCAGGCAGGCCTGACACTGAATCCAGCCAAATGCCAGTGGGCTAAGGAGGAGACAGAGTACCTGGGGTACCGGCTGGGACGAGGGGAGGTCCGGCCGCAGGTGGACAAGGTGGAGGCCATCCGCAGCTGCCCACGCCCTCGAACCAAGAAGGAGGTGAGGTCCTTCTTGGGTTTAGCCGGCTGGTACAGAAGGTTCGTCCCACAGTTTGCCACCATCGCAGCGCCTCTGACAGCTCTGACAGCGAAGGACCAGAGAAACCCTGTCATCTGGAACAATGACTGCGAGACGGCCTTCCACGCTCTCAAAGCCTGCTTGTGCTCTTCGCCAGTTTTGAGAAGCCCTGACTTCAGACAGCGGTTCCTGGTCCAGACGGATGCTTCAGCTGTGGGACTGGGGGCAGTCCTGGCCCAAGGTGAACCTGGGGAGGAGCGACCAGTGCTGTACCTGAGCCGCAAGCTGCTGCCACGGGAGACCAGGTACTCCACGGTGGAGAAGGAAGGCCTGGCGATCAAATGGGCCCTGGAGAGTATGAGATACTACCTGCTGGGGAGGGAGTTCGACTTGGAGACTGACCATCGGGCGCTGACGTGGATTCATTCGATGAAGGATCACAACAGTCGTCTCACCCGCTGGTACCTCTCCCTCCAACCATTCAGATTCCGGATCCACCATCGGCCGGGCAAGAGCAATGTTGTGGCAGACTATCTGTCAAGGTTGCCGCACATCGCCAACCTCGGGGAGGAGAGGGGTAATGTGGCGGGGCGCCACTAACGCCGTCCTCATCGCGGCTGGCCGCTCTCTCCCTCGCGGCTGGCCGCTCTCTTTCTCGCGGCTGGACGCAGCTCTCTCTCGCGGCTGGACGCCTTCTCTCCCTCTCGCTCTCCCTCGTCGCTCGGCGCCGACGTGGGGGAATAGCGTGGTCACTCGCGGCTGGAGTGACAGACGGACGGGAGTCAAAATGAACATTTAAAGACAATAATTGGACTCTTGCGTCCCCGTGGTTGGTGTTAGAGGGTGCACACTCAAACACCTACACGGGTCTCGCTTACACGTACACGCACACACATACACACTCACCTTCTGTCTCCGCTTCATGGACTGAACAGAGGCAGTTCCGGGTCACCTGTTAAGTAGCAGTAGGTGACGTGCCTCCGCGGGTCAGGTGACCCAGGGAGAAACCAAAGTCCGGGAACAAATTGATTTATAGGAAAAATATTGTGTTTGGGTTTAATATTGGCTCAGCCATGTGGAGGGTGTGAGCAACAGTAATTGCTTTGTATTATTTTGTGTATGTAGAAATATTAGTTATGATATAATAGCTGATATCTTGAAAAACCCCTAGATTGTTTTGATTGGTTTGTCCGGAGGAGGGGCCAAGGGGTATTTAAAGGAGCTCAGCTCACTTGTTGGTGTGCCTCCTGGTTGAGCAGACGTATGTTGGTCCTGGTATTTGAATTGCGGTTTGTAAATAGTTTTTCCTCTGTCTTTTTTGTAAATAATTTTTGTAAATATTTTTTGTACATAAGAGTTTTCACCTGTGGGTATTTTTTTGGAGATGGTGTAAATAAAAGGAAATCACCGTACTCGGTTCTCGACTGTGCCATCATCTTTCCCTCCACAACCGAAAAAGAACTTAAAGAAACTGAACCCGCGACACAGTTCATTAAGTGCTGACTCTGGCTTTAAACGTATAAGACATCAGCAGCTGTCGGGTTGGTGCTTTAGCTTTGGCAGCATGTTTCATAAAGTCACTTGTTGCCTCCTCGTGGTGGAAACTTAATGATCTGAAAACAGAAAAAAGTTCCATCAGATTCCTTGATAAAGAAAAACCTGTAATCGTTTAATAGTTTTACATGACTGGAATATTATCTCACTGCTAAGTGGTAGTAGTGCACACTTGTAGACACAATATAATGATGACAATGGAGCTGTTACGATATACCTGTATTGACAAAGCAGTCTATTAAAACAATCATATGGAACCAATCGGTTCATAGTCAGGGTTGGTTGTGGCTTTTCACGCTTGTTACCACCCCCATCAAATGGAGGGAAAATGGAGAGGCATCATCAGAAGAAGACTTGTGTTTTTACGTTATCATGCTGATATTAGCTGTGGTTTCACTGGGCTATAGCAATTCAACCTTAAAGAGCGTGTGTCAAATATATGAGACTGTTTTCGATGACAGAGAAATTAAACATGTATGTACATTGAGTTAAAGTGTGGTATGATAGTTGGACCTCTTTAAGTCCAGTGGTATATCCTTTGAAATACCCAATAAGACATCAAACCTGAGCGTTTTTGCCGGAAGTCGAAGAAGCTGATTCCATGACACAGCAGAAATCAGGAGATCTAAACAGTTTAAACTTTGTCAGTCTCCCACACCTGACTGACACAAAGTAATGTGTTCCTGATGATGCTAAGCAGCAGTCCATGATGTCTCTCTCTCCCTCATGTGTCACATCACCTCTCCTTATCAGCCTTTACTCCTATCATCTTCCTCTGGTTGCCAGCAGAGACATCTTTATGAAAATGGATGGCGGTGTTTGCACAGGGGCGGGCTGAGCTTTCTGTCTTTTGGAACTAAATGGTTATTCTCAGGCTCTGTTGACTTATAGCTGCTACCTGGTAATTAGGCTGGGTAATAGCCTGCTGTGAGTCACTCTGCTATCACAGATTGATACAGTGGTGTCCCAGTATACAGGTGTCAAATGGAGGGACTGTGGTGGTCTCAGTGAGAACAGGTGGTCAAAGTGTGAGCAGGCTGCTTCAGAGGGTAACTGCAGGCTGTTCCTAAAGTAGGGAGTGGATTTTTGGACAAGCATCATGCATCAGGTGAATATGACTGAAGTGTAAAAGACCATTAGAAAAGTACAGAAAATTTATCACAAAGTGAAGGATTGTAGCAAAGGATGGGCTGTGTGAACATGACAGTAGGACAAGAAAATCCTTGTCAGGAATGCTCCTGAGTTTTAAGGTCTCAGATTCAAGCACTGACCAGAACTCAGAAAAAGACATCGTATTTCTCCTCAGTGAGCTTCTCTACAATCGCTTCTCACAAAATCTGGAGCAGCTTGTTAATATCAAGGACATTTATCTGCAAATCTACACATAAAGTATGGACATGTTACCAGGTACACATGTGACACCAACCCTTCACTGTTTGTCTTTCCATTTGATCTAATCCACAGGCTTTCTCAACTCTTTTATTTCACCAAGTGCTCCCTATAAAGAGACCTCAAAAGTGTGTAGAAAAGGGAATATTCAGAGATATCTAACAGTCAGATCATAGATAAAAATGCTCTTTTGCTCACCTCTTAAGTCTTTGAGGCAATGGTGGCCTTTGAGGAAAAGGGGCTCCTGTAATCCATGTCAAGTATGATCCTCCATTTGTCAAATTTTACCATTAAAATCAAGGGAAGATGGATTGTCTGTTGTTTAAGCTGCCATGCAACTGGCATGTGTTTGTGTCTTGATTATTTCCCATGTTTAGCATGTCCTGAATGGCGTTTTTTACATGGTCAACTGTTTGGCATTGGTGTGCATGCCACACTGCATGTTAGTTAAAACATCAAGTGGAGGAACCAGCCCAGTGTGCAGTGACAGGAGGCAAACAGCAGATCTTTAAATGTCTGTTGTAAACATACAGCAGTCACATCATGTTTTAAAACTCCTCTGTTTTTATGGATCCATGGGTAGTGTGGTGTCTGAAATGAAATGATGAGCCAGCAGGAGCTGCTGAGGTTCCAGTAGTGTCCAGAGCAGCTCTGATCCAGGATCAGGACATCCTTATCAAGAATTTTTATCAATACAGAATTAGATCAAAAACACTTGATTCTTTGACTCCCCACCGGTGTCTCTCTTGTGGCCACCTCCTAAACCCAATAACATGGATGTTACTAGTTTGTCTGTGTTGTGTTGCTCTAGAAACATGGCTTGCAAGATGGCGGTCTTCAAAGTGACAGCTTCCTCATGTAGTTTCGATGGTCCATTCCAAGTAGAGTCGTCACAATATCAGATTTTCACCTCATGATTATCATGGCCCAAAACATATCAGGATGATGATGTTATCGCAATATTCACGGATGAAGCAGCTTGATTTATACGTTCATAAATATTAAAATCCTTCTCTACATATGTTCCAATTTATGTTTTATTCACATCACTGACTGTTTAACTGTAACTTCTTTAAAGCAGATATTGCCTTATAAAATACTTTTTTTAATGCATTCGTTACCTTATTTTTTTCCCTACATATAAAAATAAAACTTTTATTTTGAAGGGTAAGCCACTTCCTGTAAATGAGAGGAAACAGAAGAATATCTGAAAATAAAAATTCATTAAATCTTAAAAGTGCTGATTCATCTCTTAGAAATATAGCTGCTTCACCATCGTCACCTTTGACCACCTCTGCTGTTAATATGACACACTCCTGTCTTCTGGGGCAGGAAGAACTTGAGTTTTGGAGTACTTTTTGTAATGCATGCTTTGAAACTGGTATGCATATGCACCAAATTTGAGGTCCTGCATTAAAACAGTCCAGGGCTCCTGCATGGACTGTTACCCCCCCTGTAAGTGAGGTTGATTTAATGATGAGGCATACATTTTACTGTGTGTTTGTAGAGGGACGCAGTTATTCAAGATAAAGCTGCAGTTGCAATGAGTTATGTATCAGTCAGTTAAATCTCTTTTTTATTGTAGTACCTCATGTGCCCCTGTAGAGTTCACATAAAATCATGACTTTTTACTGCTTTTATTGCTCTACAGCCATGTAGCCTTGGCACTTAAACATAAAAATGTATTGTTTCTCCAAACCCTTTGATAGCAGCAACCTCATCAGCTGTCTTTGTGATAGATTAAGGCATAACCTCTTCATATTTTCTGTCATTTGAAGAGTTAATTACACTGAATTATTTGTTATGTCGGTCATGATTTCACAGAAAGAATCACTACGTAATTGAGGCAGCACCTAAAACTTGAACTCTCCCTGTGCGTGGTTGGATGGAGTCCTCATCAGTGGCTCGACAGCCTGCTGCTAATGTCTAATTGGTTTACTGTGGGCTGTGGGTCCCAATAATTGACCTCACACCAAGTCTCTCTCAAAGCGGTGACTTCTGGCTTCATTAGTTCTTCTTTTGAAGCACAAAGAGGACAACTTTTTGTGACCCCGAGAGAATTGGCTGCTTGATTCATACAAATTGATGTTTGGCTCGCTGTCTGTTTCATGGCCCTCACCAGCTCGCAGCACTTTGATCATTTTTCAAAGCAATAGGCCACACAGAGACATGAGTCAAAGCTTTTACACTGCCTCTGGGATTCCATCAAGGAGAGGCTCTCAGAGGATTGTGGCAGTAACAGGACAGCAAACTCTACCTGTTCTTGCAGGAGACCTGACTCTCATTTGATGCTCATCAGGGGACAGATGCTAACTATAAAGCAGGGACTTAAACCACAGCAGACCCACCTGATGTTTTCTGATTGAGCCGAACCCACACACTGTTTGAGTGGAAATTATACTGCCGTTATATGTTTGGGTAGTCTGGGGCTGCAAAGGGACATTTTTTCTTATGTGAAACAATTAAATCAACGATGCAAAGTCGCTGAATTACAAAACCCAATTCTATTGAAGTTGGGAAATTGTGATAAACGTAAATAAAAACAGAATACAATGATTTTCAAATCCTTTTCAACCTAAAATCAATTGAATACACTACAAAGACAAGATATTTAATGTACAAACTGATAAACTTTTTTGTTTTTTTGCAAAAATTATAATTAACTCAGAATTTCATGGCTGCAACACGTGCCAAAGAAGTTGGGAAAGGTGGCAAAAAATACTGAGAAATTTTAGGAATGCTCATCAAACAGGTGAGCAGGCTAATTGGGAACAGGTGGGTGCCATAATTGGGTATAAAAGCAGCTTCCCCAAAAATTCTCAGTCATTCATTTACATGCAAAGTATAAAAAATAAGATCAGTGATTGCTGTTATCTCTATTTCTCACTGTTTCCTGATCCTGATTAAACATGTGCGACATTTCTGTTCACTGTTGTAAACGCTTTCAAATAATAATTTGACTGACCTTGAAATGCAAATGCAGCCATGTTATTTTGATATGACCCTTTTCCAAATCAGGGCTATTGACTTTTAAATGTGATAATAGCTGACTGCCTTCCTTCCAGCTCCTTACATTAGGTCTTTACAAAGACACGCTGTAACTTCACTGGTATTCATGAGGCTTACTTCCACTCTGCTGACAGTTAGCAGGCTGTCAGCCAATCACAGAAACCGGTCTCCAGCAGCATCCTGCTGGAAGTCACTTTTCTTTTGCAATGGAAATGAGACTAGAACTTCAATTCACCTAGCCCCCCTCTAAATAAATGCATTTAGGGGACCGATCAGCAAATCAGTGTTTGCTTTATCCCTTCAGCTTTTCA
The DNA here is from genome assembly GCA_962446985.1 of Xyrichtys novacula. Taxonomy (NCBI): domain Eukaryota; kingdom Metazoa; phylum Chordata; class Actinopteri; order Labriformes; family Labridae; genus Xyrichtys; species Xyrichtys novacula. Next base: position 13,981,003 of record OY660871.1, read on the forward strand.
TAGGAGTGTGGAAATGTTGATGACAAATCCTGTTTCTTTGTGCAGAGGTAAGAAAGGCTTGCTCTTTGCAATCGCACTTCTGCAGTTAGCGGGGGCACAGAGCTGGGAGGGGCAGGCGGAAAAGAGGTGCGAGCCAAAGGATTTACAGTTCAGAAAAGACAGGCTGCTTCAAAAGCAAAGCAGTGCCATTGTCAGAGAGTAATTTCATTTCATGAATAATTGCTTGAATGCTTACAGTGACAGCCGAGTCCTCATCCTGTCTGCCCTGGCATCACTCCCCTTCGCCAGCCAACGACAGAATGTCATTCTTGCTTCCAAATGCACAGAGCAGGAGGAGGGGGCTTATGTGCAACAACCAAAATCTGTGCCGCCCTGACGGGTGTTCAAATAAAGTGTGAAGGAAGAAGGCAGTGTGGAGTTGATTTCAACTCCTCCCAGCAGGAACCATTCTGACACATGCTCAGGCTGGGAGTTCATTTGTGGAGGTTAGATCTTAATGTGAGCAGCATCAGTGTGGAGCAACATATGGCATCCAGTAGGAGAAAAAGCACATCAGGCTCTGCACCAGCTCAGCTCACATGCAGAAACAAGAGAAACTAACAAGAGAAAACGAGGGTGAATGTGGCAGAATCCTTGACAATCCTGCAAGCAGGAACAGCTGCAAGTTTGTTTATCATGCTCCTGTTTTTAAAGACTCATGATTGAATTGCAGGAAAAGTATGTGAATATTTTTTTATATGATATCATCCCCATGTATTTTATATCATTAAAATATCACTTTTTATTTTTTTTTTTATTTTTTTTTTTATGCAAGACAGACAACAAACAACAGCATTTGCGGTTGTGTGTGTGTGTGGTGTGTGTATTATATATTTGAATGATAAAAAATATTACAATTGTCAGACAAGCATATAATGGAATGTTATAATGGAAATTATAATAAAAGAATAATATCAATAATAATAATAATAATAATAATAATAATAATAATAATAATAAGAAGAAGAAGAAGAAGAAGAAGAAGAAGAAGAACAACAACAACAACAACAACAACACTTAATATTAACAAAGATGATGAGTAACAATAATTATATGGGTGGAAGGGAGGTCTTTAAATTTGGACTACCTCGGATCCCTGCCCACTTGCATGAGACCAGCCTGCATCCCCCCAGGCCCCCAGACCCCCCCCCACCCCCCCCCCCCCACCCCCACCCCCCCACCCCTGCATGCCCCGGACTGAATGCAGCACGACACCTTACCCTATGTCTAGATGTATATTTAGTCTTTATTATTTACTTAATATACTTTATAACTCTTATTTATCTTATTTATTTTATTATTTATTATTATTTATTCTTATATATTTTCATTAAAACTGTACACTGTACAACAAAAAGCAGGCAGTTTTCTTACCCCTCACTTTGGATCTCTGATTCATCAGTGATAGTCTACTATAAAACATATGTAAAGAATATATATACGCAGTAGTGCTGTGTTCAATACCAGTTTGGGTCACGAAGTAAAAACCTTTATAAATACTGTATATTTAAGTTTGGGATAGCAAGCAGTCAGGTTTGGTTTTGATAGGGCAGACTCTGCTCTTGCTTGTGTTTTCACAGCCAGCTGTAGCCTGGTGTGGTATCGGTCAAATTTCATTTTTATATAATGCCTATTCATAACAAAAATGACTTCAAGATGCTTTGAATGGAGAGCTGGTCTAGATTATACTCTTCATTATACATTTACCAAAGACCACACATCAAGATTAGATCATACTAAGTCCCAGCTAGTAAAAATCAGATCCACTCTTATTCTTTCTTAGTCCACCATGAGTGAAACACTTTCCATTTTGCAAATTATAGCGGCAAAGAAAGATTCCTAGTTTGTCTGGTGCTTCCTGATCATTTTCCTGCAGCTGTTTTCAGAAATGCACTCTGGAAAATTTCAGGGGAAATTCTAGTTTATATTCTCATTATGTTTGTTGCCTTCTCTGCAAATGAGTATGTGTTTGCTCCTCAATTCACTCTTGTGACACTGCTAATGATATCAATAAAGTTTTTTTTTTTTTTCTCTCCCAAATTCGACTCACAGGGACAGACATACATAATCCTGTAAAACCCAAATATAGAAACTAATGAGCAGAAAAAAAAATACCTGTGTTTAAACTGTGTGTTTAAATTTATGTTATTATACTCACACTGTTTTAACAAACAAACAAAACAACTAAGCGGTCATTTGTAGGGTTGAGCACTTATGTTACCCAATTGCAGTCTATATCATGACTAATAATCACACTACAGTCTTTTTTCTGTATTTACAAAACCCAAAATTCCCTAAGATTATTCAAAGTCTTAGGGCCTGATCAACAAAGATCCCAAATAGCGAACGCTAAATTGCGTGTGCAAACTAAAATATTGCCTGTGCTATTAGTGGGCTTGTTGTGGGTGATCTACTATCGTTGCGCAATTGATAACTGATAACAGGTGCAAAAGTGGTGCAGGCCTGTAATCATTTAACACCCTCAATAGTTGTTAAATGATTCCATTTGCATCTGCTCCTCCCAGCTTTTTGCACATTCTGATGATCTAATCTGCATATTCATGAAGGCAAATACACTAAATAGACTGCACGCACTGTTTTACTCATTTGATAGACGCAATCCTAGGTGCACTTGGTTAGTAGATCAGCTTTGTGTGCGCTTTCAAGTCTGCACTTTTTTTTTCATACATGCAAACCTTTAGTAGATCAGGCCCTTAGTGTCCCAGTGTTCAGTCATGTTCGTATGACGTCATAGTCCAGTTTATTTTTACCTTTGTATCAACAGACCAGTGCTTGAAATTAAGTGTCATGAACATACTGAAATCAAAGAGCTTGGCTGAGGGATCTCTAAAAAACAGGGTTTTAATTAAGTGAGGAACATAATTTGACTGATCAAAGAGCATCCGGTTAGCAGATTTGCTTCACCGTCAGCTGGTTCACAGTTTTCTTACAGCAGAGTGTCCAGGGCTACACAGAATCGAAAGTCACCGAGAGCTGAAGTCTGCAGCTGCTGAGTCCAGGGTTCCTTTGTGTTCTTTTGTCCTCACATATTAAGCAAAGTTATTCTCCACAGACTGTCCCGAGCAGAGGCCAAGTGGAACGGCATTGTGATGAAAACAGACGTGTTAATGAACGGACAGGCTCGGGCGAGGGCTGAGTGGGACACAGTGTAACGTGGTTCAGGGCTGGGTCTAACCAGGAGTGACAGTTCCCTGTTTTAAAGAGGCGGGAGGACAGATGCATTATGCATGAGCGACCTGTGGCGCACGAGTCATGCTGCTTCACTTTGCACTGAGAACTACTGTTACTGCTCCACTTCACACAAGCACTCAAACACAGGACATATTTTCCACATTTGTCTCTTTGCTCCTCTGCAGAGATGTGTGAGGAGTTACACAGACAAACACAGCTTCACTTTGAATAAAAAGGAGATAAAATGTCTTAATAGACTGAAGCTAAAATAAGAAATAATCATCCAAAGTTGCTATTACCATCTTAAATGATTTGCCTGCCATAAACTCATCAAATCTACTTTTAATCTATTTTTTATTTGTAGAAAGGCTAATGCGCTTTTGCAGAGAGGGTAAGTAATTAAGTTTTACAGAAATTAATGAGACGGATTTACTTAAAATGATACAGAACTCATAAGACCAAACAAGCCACCCCTAGTGTAAACGTCTGAGTGCAATCATCAACATCTATTGGCTGCTTGAGTGGTAAATGTCAAGTTTAGTCTCAATTTTAATGAACAGACTAGAAGAAAATAGCTGACTCTGTGTTTGTTGCTGTGAGACAGTCTGTTATTGTGTTCGTGTTTAAAAATGATGATTTTTTTTAGATGCTTTTCTTCAGCTCAGTGCTTAACTTTGTCTCAAATATACATATTGCATGTACTCTATAAGGTCTAGCAACAGTTGTTACGAGAGTGCATTTCATAAAACCAAAGGTCTTTAATCTTATTGACTCAACCTTGTGAACATTTGTGTTTCTGTCGAAGGGCTTATGTACTTTAATGCCTTTTAACTTTTCGTTTTGCGCTGGCAGGGTCCATGACCCCCATTTTCAGTGCACTTCTCACCAAATCACACTGTTGCTAGGCTGCCATTGTTGTCTTTCAGCACACTTCTCAGACCCTGTCCCTGAATCTTCACTTTTGCCCTTGAACCTCTCAAATTTAGGTGTTGGTCTGAGTAATCTTGTCAGAAGCGAGACCCAAACATTTTTGTGTAGGAAAAAGTCAAAACACTTTCTTTTGGCTCTATGTCCTGTCAGGTGTAGGACTTACCTTAAAACTATAGCACATTAAATGATATTTATTGGTGTGTGGGTTCACATTCTTCATGCTACCCCTACTAAAGTCTGTGCCTCAGTTGTCCTTCTGGACCTTCCCCTGCTTACAAACCCCGTTGGAGGTGCATCTGTGCTGAACGACGGGCAGGTACTCAACTTTCACACTGATGAAAGTCAAACACCTACTCAAGCATTTGTGAGTTGATTTTGAGTGGGCTTCGAGGAAAGCTGGTCCCAGGGTGGGCACAGTTTACATGTACTCCTCCATGAGCTTGAGCCAAAGACACAAACACACCCCATTTGAATGATCAGACAGCATATTTACATTTTTCTTCCATACAGATCTCTGCATTTATTACTACCCTCTCTTTATTTTGCTGGGATCATCTAGATGCAATACTGTGACTGTGTTTTTATTTTCTGTTTAGAGTACAGGGATAAAAAAAATCAGCTCTTGCATTACCAGCTTGGAGATACTGAGAACTACTGATCAGCCACTTCTGATAACAATTTATCACCCCTTACTTTCATTCAGTGGTCCAAATCTTCACCTGCTTTTTGAAAGTTGAGAGTGCAACCTTCAAATAGATCTTTGCAACCATAGGCAATCTAACAGACTGCCCTGCTCACCTACACTCGAAGGATACTCACCCAATGAGCATTTTTTTGGTCTAAAAGAGGTCCAATATACGCCTAAATGTAGCCTAGACGACTGGTCTGAAATCAGGAAACCACAGGTCTAAAAATGAAAGTTTTTTAGATGGCCAAAATTATTCCAAAGTTTAGACTAAATCTAAATCTGGGCTATATCTATACTACACTGTATATTGCTCAATGGCTATCATATTTATTTTGCTTAAGTACTTGGAGATCAGTTATGCAACTCACAGTTGCTTTTCGGAATAAATAGTTATCAGATAATGGGTTTAAGTGCAACGTCTAAACTCCGTCTAAAAATACACAGAATCTAGACAGTTGAAATCAGGTCTAAAAAAAACTAGAAGTCTAATGGCCGTGTATTGCTCAGTGGGCTGTTATGAACCTAATGAACCCTCTGTCAGGTAAACATGCAGACATCATGTCATGTCAGAGGACTTCTTTGAATCAGGCTTTTACCATGACTTTTACTGAGCTTGACCTCGTGGGTTACTTGTGTTGTGCAGTATTGCTCACTTAAGTTTGACTTGTTGCTAGAGTGTCAAATGTCACCAATAGAGAGGGTTTAGTGACAAACACCATTCTAATTTTACATGCAAAGATTAAAATAGATGAAGAAATCTGCAATCATTTCCACCAATTACACAGGGCACGGCTTCTTGCTCCTGGTGAGACTCTCCAAGACTGCAATTCAAAGCTAATCAAGTGCAATGCCCTCTCATTCTTCACATCATCCTCCTGCTGTTCCTTAACAATGTCTCATTTCCAGCAGTACTCTCATTTAACAACCAGGGAGACGCTACCCAGCAGTACTTTGCATTGTGGGAGAGGCTGGATTGTCATTGGAAAGGCTGACAACATGACAGAGTGTTGGTGCTCCAAAATGTGTCTATTGCCAGTTAGATAATGGGTTATTTTGGGCATTGAGATGAATCTTCCACATCATTAAGTTGTGTGATGGGGGTTTCTGCAGAGTGGCTAGCAGGGGGGAGGCACTGAAGCTCAGATGAGGAATGTGACGAGGGCCCAAGCTGTGACATTTCAGTATAGGGTGCAAAATGTGACCGCTGACTACTCTCATAAAATACCATCAACAAAGCATGCAAAGAGCAGCTTTTTTATAGGCCTTTTTATAGGTATTCTGGCAGCAGTAAGGCTTGCTCGGATACACATGTTGTGATATAATAGTGTTATTGTACAAGACAATGTTTTAATCTTCTTGGGGGAGAAGCACACTGATGACTCCCTGGGGCTTTAATTAGAAGTTAAGAGGTTTCATTGCACATCTCTGAGGTCTCCCATTGCTTCTTAATTTGATTGCATAGTGCAGAACTATACAAAGATAATACAGAGAGAGTATGACAAATAAGGTTCACTGTAAACCAACGTTTAGAAACATCATCCATTAAAAGCCCCGTTCTCTATGTGGTGCACAGCACTATTCGCAACATGACCCAAATATTTAGAGGGAGGAAGCATCTGGCAATCATTGCTGTAAGGAAACTATTAACAACCAATTAATAAATAACTGTGCAAAAAATAAACAATAAGGTTTGCCAGATGACTTTTTACCCTCTAACATTAGATAGAGCATGTTTGAAAGAATAGTGTGTGATTGGCAATGATACAACACATTTCAAAGTCTCCTCAAAGGACAAAAAAAGGCAAAGTTAAAACATTCAAGGAACCAGAACAGAACCTTGTTGAACTCTTTTGTACAAATGCTGCACAGGGTGAAATAATAACCCTGCTTTGCAGTTACACCGTCAATCATGTCTTGAGTTAAAGTTACAGCATTGTCAGGTAAGTCTAGTTTATTCTCTCAATGTAAGGCTGACCTGCAGCTGACATTAAAAACAAATACACAAATGAAAGTGTTAAGTTTAAAATGAAGACAAAGATACTCTCACCTCACTGAGCCAGACAATCAGGCAGCTGCAAACAGTAGAGTTACAACAAGTTCAAGTGCTGTTTAAATTAATCACAAATCAAGGTAAAATGAATAAAAAGAGTAATAAAAAAATCAATGAATACATTAAAAACTAGAAACTACAAAATGTAAATGAAGATAAAAAGCAATAAATTTAAGATTAGGGCTGTTATAATATCACAACTATTGTGACCCTGAATTATCATGATAACAAAATAAAAAAACACAGTAAGTCAAATTGAAGAGAGACAAATTCAGAGCAACAAGTTAATATATTTACTAATGAACCTGTTTAACTTACATGTCGTCATCCATTTGATTGGAGCTGAAATGATTCCTCGAATGATTTGAGTACCCCGATTAAAAAAAAGGGATCAAGGAATTTCCTCAGCCTCAAGTAATTCTTTAATTTTTACAGCTCAAGACATGGTATTTTGCTTGACTACTTTTAATGAGGCACAACACATTGACGTCATGCATGCAAAGGAAGAAGCAGGAGGGGGTAGACGTGTTTGACTTCAGCAGTGGGAAGATGGAATAAAGATGTGACAACGATAGAAGTAAAGACACTAAGAAAAGAGAAAATGTTGAATGTGTGGGAGCATTTTGTTATGTCTGAAAACGTTTTGTGTTCTTATTGTGTCCTGATGGACTCTGTTGTGTTATGCACTGCACGTAACAGGTTACTGACTCACAGCAGTGATGTATGGCAAGGGTCTTAAAGTGTCCGTTGTGTGGCTGTTGAATAAACCCAACATCAACAAAGCTACCAATTGTAGTTATTGAGTATGAAGTAAACATAATACATTTCAAGCTGGAATTCAAGGCGTACACTGTTACGTGTATTCACTGCAAGACAGTCCTTGCATACTACAACAGTATGTCTTCAATGCTGCAGCATCTCCTCCAAAGGCACCCAGTTCACTCTGAGAGCGGAGGACCCAAGACAAGATAAAATTAAGTTAATGTAGGGTCACTATATAACCTATTTTCCTATCCTTTCTGCAAAGTTTCTTATGTTTTAACTTGAACCAACATGAACCACAACTATGTAAAGATGTTTCCAAATATGTAAAACTCAAAAAAATAAAAATAAAAATGCAGTGTGAGGTATTTCTTGATTCGAGTGCTATCAATGCTCAGTCACTAACATTTGTCACCACAAGAAGCCTACTTAATTCTGTTTGTTTCGAAGCATCAGAAGTTTCAACCATAATCGTAAATACAGTAGCACCCTCAGGAATAAAATGGATAGGGACATACATGTATGCATGACCCTGCTACATAAATAGAACATGAGCCCCACCCCCATGAAGCAGGCTGGTCGCTCCTATGTGTTCATTTAGTCTTACAGCTTGTAGTCAGCTGCATTTGGAGAGTCCATAAATCAGTGTTTGTATGTCTTGATATGTGACATTTTGATGCTCTTTAGGAGGCAGTGGGTGGGCTGAGAGGAGCAGGGGAATGCAGGAGCTGGGAGCTCTGAGAGGCATTTATCCAGATGTCGAACCATAAGAGGGATCTTGTCACCACAGCTCGAATGTTGTACGTCACACGCTAACGCAGCCATGAAGAGTATGGAAACGCCTCCCTCCTGATGATCAATTCGATCAGTTTTCAGAGGATCATCAATAAAAGGCGACCCCTCACTGTTAGGGTGTCATGTGTTTGATTAGCCGGGCTGCACTCCCGAGCTCTGTCAGGTTCAGCCCTGCCAGAGCAAAGACTTCCTATTTATGATGACAGCTCTGCTCTTTGTTATAACATGATCACAGCAGTGCCGACCTGAGCTGAGACCCATGAAAGTGGCCCCAGTCAGCAGGGAACTCATCTGAGTGTCCAGGACATTAGAAATCATTAAATATTGTCAATGACCAACTCAAGTATGTACCGCAGAGAACCTTTTTTTCCCCTGTATACTTAGATTCACCATTTGCATAAGAATTGCTCAAGTAGTTGCTCTTTTACAGGATTAAGCATCCTCTGTATGCTTTTTCAAATACATAAAGTATGAAAAACTGCTTCATAGATGCCCCTACAGTGAATATGACATTAAAAAGTGCTCCTTGGATGCGCTTCAAGCATATCAAACATTAAAAATGTGCTCTGTGGATATCCGTGTAGTAAATTTAAGGTACAAAAGATGCTGTTTGATTTATTCTATCAATTGAATGGCTTTTACTTTCTCAGCTTTAAAATGACCATAACAAATCAAATCATACCAGAATGTGAGCTTTGTGTGGGGAGTAGCTTTAATTTTTGATGATCATATCTAATTTTGTGTTTTGTTCCACCTAATTTTACATAGATATTCACCAAAACTCTGGGATTAAGTGCTGAAAATGTCCTGGGGAAGGACCCCCAGAACTGCAATTTGAATCCAGTAATTTTTTTATGGCAGGTGCAAGAAGCTCTAATAAAAAAGAACAGTTTGCTCTAATACTAAAGTGATGCGTCACACTGTGTGTAATAACTCTAAACGTCAGAGCTTATTGAACATGCAAAGTCCTGAAGAACCCTGGTTTCCTCGCGTGGTGAATGGCCTTCAGCCTTTCTTTGGAAAAAGTATAATCTCAAAATGCTCAATTCAACTCATAAAAAGTTCACACACTCAGTCAAGTGTAGTGATAGACAGTTTTTGACATTTTGTACATGAGAATCTAACCCCATAATTACCTGAAACTAATGTAAAGACAACCTAAAATGTTGAAACTAACAATGTTTTAGTGTTGAAATTTTTACTTGAATGCCTGCAACATGCATCAAAGAAACTGTAAAAAAGGCTTTTTTTTTTGTTTGTTTGTATTAATTTGCCTCTTCCCTAAATTACACTCTGTGGACAATGTATTAACGGCAGACATACACTTTATTGGGTACACCTCTCTAGTACCAGGTCGGACCCTCTTTTGCCTTCAGAACTGCCTCAATTCTTGGAGGTGTACTTTCAACAAGGGGCTCTATTTTCGTGTACGCCGGTGAGGCGGCTGAGGGTGGCGGACCCCGCGCAGCTGTATTTTCGTCTGGCGGAGCCCGGCATACAGCCAGTTTGGTATTTTCGTGGACTGAGGCGCACAGAGGCGAACCGAGATCCGCCAAGCTGGGCGTGGTGGCGTGGCAGGGGGAGGTGTCGACAGAATTAGCGGTCGCAGTGACATTTTTGTGCTCGCCTGTGGCGTGTAAAGTGTGCTGAAAGCTCGCCGATTCAAACCTGGTCAGCTTTCAGCTTTCAACGCAGGTGCTTCAGATTTGTCAGCTGCACATCCATTGTGCAGCTGAAAAACTGCGATTACCAACTGCAATTAGACAGGCTCCACAGCATGATAGTAACAGATAACCTTAAGCACTGTCAGGATTAGCGCTCACAGTGCAGCTCTGAGCAGAGCTGGGGAGAGTGGGGATTCTTATAGTGGGAGCAGTTCACCTCAGATTTTTTGATCCGTTTTATTGTAACTGAGTTTGCCACTGACTTAAACAACCTGTGATGTACAGTAGTTCACTCCAGATCTGAATTTGTTTTATTCATATAAACCATGTGGCTGCCGTTTGATCATTGTAAACTCACCGGTGAGTTATTCTACATGACACAAATGCAGAGTTGGAAGCTGCATAAAAAAGGACAGGCTGTATTGCTGGAACAAAACCAGGCATGTTTCATCAGATCCCCATCAGGAACTACAGACTGACTAGTTACTCACTGATGGGGTTTTCATGGCGAGTGTCATCTTGCATCATGACCAGCAGAAGGTCATGCATCTCTTTATCATGTCTGTCTGATGTGTCCTCTGGTGTGACAAATTAGTGTTTATGAAGATAATCACTATTATTAAACTGTAAATGGATACAAATAATGATAACAGTCAGGAGGAGGCAGTCTGTTGGATCACTGTGTCAAACACTTTAATTCACTCTCTGCGCTGACAAAGTGCAAACAGTGGAATATTATTACAAAAAAACAAAGTCTCCACTGATTTTAACTGGGTTGTTCAAGAAAAACCTCTATGCACATGTGCTGAGGAGCATATGTGTTACCATAGATACACAGTAATTTACATAAAAACTCCACTTATACATACTGATTGCTTTAAGCTCATTTTCCTTTTCCCAGCCAGCTGGCACATTCGGCCATAATTTAGTTTTTTGGTCCTTGCTGAGTATTATAATCCAGACCCTTCACATGTTACCCAGGCTCGGAATTCAATCAAATCAAGACTGGGTAAGACATGCAGCTTTCTGCAAGCTTTAAGAGCTGAACCACACACAGCAAATTCTTTTTTTGTGTCGTGCTTGTTTATAAATGTCAAGCAGCAATATAAAGAGGGAATAATGTTCTCTAGTTTGACAAGGAAAAAAAAACTACCCTCACACTGTGTAAATGCATATTCAGGACAGAAATAAAATATATATATGTATATATATATATATATATATATATATATATATATATATATATAATACACACAAGTGGTAACCAAATACCTTTTCAGACCTGGTTTAACCGCTTTAAAAGTTTAACTGCTGATACTTCATTCTTTCAGTTTTTCAATAAGTGTGATGATATTTTGAATTCACATATTTAAATATTAAATACTTTGTAATAGGAAAACGTGTTAGACAAAAATGGATCTAAAGTTAGTAATAAGAACGATCATAAAGTGTCTTGTATTACTTTTTAAATTGTGAAGGTGTTACATCGGACTGGGGGATGCATGACATTAGAAAAGAAAAACAATCTTGCTTTTCTCTTTCTTTCTGCAGTTGTAAAATGTCAGAAATGTATACCTGATAGAACATGTTTAAAGTGCTCTTTAAATTTCAGCAGCACACTTATTATTACTATCAGTCTATTTTTAGCTCTCGAATCAAATCTCCCTTCTCATCTTATCACGATGTTCAGTAACTACAGCTCTGCAGACACGAGAGGAGAAAAGGAGCACAGAAAGAGCAATGCCGTGCTTCATAAACTTAACTTCTAAATGCTGTCAATTCACTTACACGTTCATTTCTATTAGTAAAAAAATGTGTTTATTCTGCCCTCTATCAAACCAAAACAAACCATGTTCATGCAGTCTGGGTGAAAGTAAACACTCTGTGGTCCTATTAAAGTAGAACAGGGCAGTATTTGAGGTTGAGATTGACCCCAACTCAGCAGGTGAAGATAGTGTCGTCTTGATATTTTGGATGGTCACTTTCTGAAAGTAACCAACCATTTATAATAAAGAACAGTAAAAACAAATAGTTTCAACTTCTGCTGTAGAGAGGTCCAACCAAAATTTAAGTCCTGGTGCTGCACCAAAGTGCATTTTATCCTATTCAAATTTTATTGTATATTTATTTGATAAGACAGCCAAAGAGAAAGAGAAAACGTGGGGAGCAAAGAGAGAAGGTAGACATGCAGCAAAGGGTTAAGGCCAGGGGTCAAACCAGCTACGCTTTGCTTCAATGAGGACTACAGCCACGTCTGCCTCTGCCACACTCTGCAACATGCACTCTTTCAGCTCACTACTATCGGGTCGCCTCCCTGTTGATGTGTTACGTATGGAAACAGTTGGCAAAGCCCTAGACTGTACAAGACAACAATAGTAAGAGGCTAACAGGATATACATCAAATGATGAAAACACTGTCAGTGTTAGAGCTGTGTACTATTTGATTGTATGATTGGAAAATGTTGTCTTTCTTGTGTCTTCTCTTCGTCTGCAGAGTTTTTGTTTACTATCTGGCTTACTACCAACACATCCATGCTATTCAACTTCCAGTTCAAAGCCTGGCATAGGAACACTGGAGCATATGCAAGACACTTTTGCCAGTTTCAGTTTGACTGACCCGTATACATGACAGAGAAAATACATCCCCAGCTAACTCCAGATATGTTAGTCTGACTATGAGAAGTTCCATTTAGTTTGATTTCAGTCCGAGTAATGTGTTCACATAGGTTACAGTCAGATTAAGTCAATAAATCAGTTTTGAACAACAAGTAAATGACATGATTGTTGGTGTTTCAGCCCTTACATGCAGCTATTTGGCGTTGATAGTTTTCCCTCTTGTTTTCTCCATTGAAGCATAATTTGTGAATTTCATCACTAGTCGTTGGATTATTTCTTCTTTGTGCTCTCTCTCTCTCTCTCTCTCTCTCTCTCTCTCCCACAAATACACACTCTCAAACTGACACACACAGGGGTGTGAGAGTGCCCTGTTAGCTGGGCTTCTACAGAGGAACACTGATAGAAATCCAATGGAACCACATTGCAGATGAAAAAAGATTCACAGTGTAGGGCGCACGCAAGCACACACACACACACGCACACACACACACACACACACACACACACACACACACACACACACACACACACACACACACACGCACACACACACACACAGGGCAGTTTCTTCCCTGTGCTCTTTAAGTATGACATGAATCTGGCGCCATCTTTGATGTTGTGGATAACAGTAATATCTTTGTTTGAAGCCAATTCCATTTCCTTGAAAAGTCTGACCCTGGCCGTGTGTGCTCGGTGGCTGGGAGCGCTGTCGTAATGATGCAGCCATGTGATGGAAGAAAAGATCTGGACAGCCCATTAATGCTGACCACTGAACCACAGAGACCTTTAATGTGCTGTCGCCAACTATCTGCACAGCTTTGTCTGACCAGCACTTTCTCTACAAAGATATCACTCTGGTTTGTAAAGCAAATCGATGTGCACTGATATGGCTGAATTAGGAGGTAATCCATCATATGTTTCTGCATGAAGACAGAGCTGTCACAGCTGTAATTCCTGCTCTGTGTCCATTTTATTTGCTTCCATAATCAGTTTTGCAGTGTTGTGTTTGTGTGCGAGTAAGTCTGAATTTCTGTAGGAGCTATTTTTTGTGTGTCTCAGTTCATCCTCTGCTTTTTTTATGTTTAGTCCAAACAGCTGCGCACACAAAATGGATCGTTTCCTTCAACATTAGTCACTGTTAGCCAAGAAAAAAAGAACACACAGATTTTCTTTGTTGGGAATTTTTTGAAAAACATTGAATGAAGCTTGTTGTCCTGTCTTAAAAATTCAGTGCAAGCAAAGCTTTAAAAGCTAAAAATAGTTATAAAGTTATTAAATATGTGAGGTTGTGTGACAGTTGCTTTGTGGTGCACTGACGGGTGTTTGGAGCACTGTACTCTCCAGTACATTCCTGCTCTATAGGGTTTCATCCCCCCAGAGAAAACATATGCTGCGAAATGTTTTGCACTGTTAAAGGCAACCGTATTGTGCAGCCAGAGAAATGTGCCAGCCAGTATCAGCTTTTTGTAGCAAAACTAGTGAGAATTATTTGAGCTGCTTTTGGAGGGAATTACAGAAATCTTGTGCATCTGAAATTAGATAAACATGGTGATTATCAAAAGTTATCCAGCTGAAAACAGTAGATTAAAAGTGCATTGGGCTGATGCATCATGATATTTGCTACAAAAACATAACTCTTTGTGAATGGCGGATTGGTATGTGTGTCCCTCTGCATAAATGGATTTAAAATATACAAGGGACCTCATACTTTCTGCAACGAAAAGGAAAGGTTTCTCCCTCAACCATGATCACATTTTACAAATGTTAACTGCAACATTACATTTTTGATGAATCTGGAAAACAATCTAGATCTGAGAAACGTCAACAATTCATCTGATGTACTTACAAATCCCAAAGATTTAACACATTGTAGATTTTACATGCCTTGAACTTGGTGTGAAGTGTTTCACTCACAGTGGATTAAGATTTTATTTCATTGTCTGAGACCTAATCCCATTTCTATATTGAGTCTTTGTAAATATACAATGAAGAGTATGGTCTGGACTAGCTCTCTCCTCAAGCGGCTCGAGAAAACGTTTGCAATTATAAACTTGAACCATCTGCTTTTATTTGGTTCATTATTGGACCAGCTCTAAGTCATGCTATAGATTTAGACTGCTGAAGGTACTTGTACATTGAGCTCCTTTCCCTCTTTCTCCATCCTCTTTTCTGTGTCTGTGTCATTAACTTTGAATAATCATGTCCCATCAGAGTCACTAAGGCAACATTCACACTACAGGTTATGATGCACAATCCGGATTTTTTGTTAAATCCGATCTTTTTGTGCGGTCGTTCACATTACAATAACGAATACGGCATCTATTGTGAACAGAATGCGTCCGTGAAGTGACCCGCTTGATGCCTCGCTCGGCCAATTCCTTGGCAATTTCCTCGAACACCACCTGGTTACGGTATGAGCCCTCTATTTTGGCTTGAACTGACCAGTCTCCCCGTATATTTATCAACTCTAATGTTGCTTCTTTTCGCCACTGGCTGGTCTCCGTTCCCTCGTCCGCCATTGCTTTCCGCACCTGTTTGTGTTGTTGAACAATGGTGACATTTGTCGTATATTGATGACATATAGGTCAGATGAACGCGACCTGAGCGTCCACACTGCAGTCACATCGGATGCACATCCGATTGATATCCGCATACCAAAAAAGGCCCGTGTCGGATTTGAAAAAATCAGATATGCACTGTCCACACTTGCATGAAAAAATCAGATATGTGTCACATATGGTTAAAAAATCGGAATTGAACTGCAGTGTGAACATAGCATAATACACAGTCGTTTCCTGGAGTCCCTGAGCTCCATCATTCTGAAGGTTCCTCTGAATTGCCGCTGCAGATGTTTTGCTGCCATAGACCTGCCTGCTTTCCAGCTGCTTCAACTACCAGCATCAATCTTAACTGCAGCGTGTCCACTGTTGTTGAAGATGGGATGGGTGGATTCCATCTTATCCCAGGACAGGGCAAACTTCTGCAGCTGTATACAGCTATGGTGTTTCCATTTGATGCTGGGGCTCCAGCATGAAACACAGGGATTCATCCATCCCTGTCATTGGGTGTATTTGTCCAATGACTGAAACATCCGTAACTTTTCTGTTTTTGGTGCCCTTAAGAAGTCTGAGTAAAACTGACCAGGCATGCTGAGTGACCTTGGGCAGAAGCAGAAAACAAGTTTATGCGGAGAGCAAATGAGGCAAAAACAACATTATTGGGATATAAATCTCTTTATTCAGTATTTCACAGAGCACAGTGGTTTACTGCACTGGTTTATGCAGAGATAAACATCAACTTCTACACACTTTCATTTCCTATTCTAGCTGAAATGTGAAAAAAAAAAATCATAACTTTGATGATTTATATGTTTTATTGAAGGTAGAAATGGACAGGACATTCTGTAACTGTGGGGTTTATTACGTTGCCATTCATAACTGTAACAACCATCAAACACTGTCCCCACCACCATCGTATCATAAAACCACTCATAACCACTAAGTGACATTGAAAGAGAGTTCATTTTAGGGGCAGGGACTACTGCTGAAGAGAAGACTTAAAGACAAGTGTCTCCACAGTAACAGAGTGTCTACATTTGGATCCTCGTGAAGGACATCAGTAAATAGGGATGAAAATTATGGTTCACTGTGGCCATTTGATGGATGCACTCATGCAATAATATAGTATGTAATGGAAAAGGGCTATTTTTAGGTTTACCCGTTTCCCTGCAGCTGTCAACACTTACAGAGAGTACAAAGAGTGATATTAGAGATGGACTGTACCCTTCATTTTGAAATAAACATATCGGGCAGCATTGGTCTCCTAAGTTAAGAAGAAAAAAGCCACTTTTAGTTATGAGGTGTAGATGTGCAAAGAGAAACTGGGAGTATCTGTTGATGCAACATCTTTTCTTTATGCTGTATATTTCATTATTTTTTTTAAATGACAAGAGCATTTATGCCAGATAAAAGCGTCTAAGTGCATTTTTATGTAAATTCCAGACCTATGGGATATGTAAACTATGTCTGATGTGCAATTACACCGTGCAGTGTTGCAGTAAAAGTAAGAAATGTGAAATATAAACTTAGATGGTGAATACTGGCGAGAACTCACAGTTTGCTAGCAAAATGTCAGTCCTGATCACAAAAAGCACAGTCTAAAACGCAGGTCTGTTTGAACACATCGTGAGGACAAAATAGTCTGGTGGAAGCATCTTACTTTGACAAACAAATCCTGGTTTAAAGTCTGAAGCCCATGGTGCACTGCTTTCCTGATATTTAGAGTGGGTTTAAGTGGGATACTGGTTCACAACATGCTGCCCTCTGCCTTTTCTGTACAATTGGAGACGCGGAGCAGGGCTCCCATTCAGAGCGAAACCTGGGATTTTGCTGATACAGTAAGACTGAGTTTTTATTGGGACAGAGGGCTTGGAGTTGTGTTTTCCCTCTCTTTTTATATATGTCACAGTTCTACCTCTTTTATGGGGCTGAAGATGATCTCTGCTTTCTCTTCATAACATGTAGACTGTTTTGCCCAAGAATGACAGAGAGTTATTTTCAAGCTTTATTATGCACATGTAGAAACACACACACACACACACACACGCACGTACGCACGCACGCACACACACACACACACACACACACACGCGATTTATTTATTGATATCTTCAGACACAACTCTTGGTACTACTTGTCATGGTGTCCTTCTGTATTAATGGAGAGTGAACAGGATCCATTATGCACGCAGTAGCCTGCAAAAGCCATGTGGCCCAGCAGAAAATAAATAAATAAATACAGAATGTCATACAGTGCAGGTCTAGAACCTCCTTTCCTGCATCAATGAAGTTCTTCTTATTGTAGCTTAGCTACTGCTCTGCTGGATACTTAGTTAATCAGCTAGCATAGCTACCCTCATGTAACTCAAACAACATCACCACCTGATAGTTTAAAGTTTTGATGAGTCTGTCTTCTATTTATACAGCTTGATAGGGAGTTGAAACAAATTAGTATAATTTAACAATGTATTACTTGGCGGTCTGCTTTTCTAACTGTTTTGGTGTGTTTGGGATCATAAGTTTAGTGGGTCCACGTAGGATGCACTAGCCTTCACAGCCTGGAAACAGAAGAACACACTTAAAGGGATATTCCAACGTAAAATTAAACATCTTTTTAACTTTGCCTAATTTCTTTAGCAAAGGGACTAAACACAACTCACCTACTCTCTTCCAGCAGCAGCTTGTTTGTATGGAGACCTCCGGGCGAGTCCATCAACTGCAGCAGTGGGATACAGCTAAAGGAAGAACATATATGATCATTTCTTCATGGAAATGCAATCAGACTGAGACGCTAAGGCAGAAGAACTACGGCGTCTGCAGTGCAAAATGATTATTATGATGATTATTACTTAAAGGAGATGATAAGTAATGATCATAAATGTTCTTCCTTGAGCTGCGGTCCCCCAACTGCCAGTCAATTGACTGGCCCAGAGGTCGTACAAAGAAGTGGCTGCTGGAAGAGAGTGGGTGAGTTGTGTTTAGTCTCTTTGCTAAAGCAATCAGGCAAAGCTAAAAAAAATGTTTGGTGGCTAGTGCTATGGCTGGGACACTATATGTACTGTTGAATATGGAATATCCCTTTAACAGCCTTCAAAATGAGACAGTCTTTAACGCGCTGCTGTGGCACATTCTTGATTTTGGATTCAGCATACAGTGGGTGTTTTTTGCATTTTTGGAGGAGAGAAGTTGGACATGCTAGCTCAAGCCCAGTTGCAGAGCCAGACATTTGTGATTTCAGTATGAGTGGCACCTCTGAAAGGTAAATAGATAAACACGGATCAGGATTTCAGGGTGGCCTATCAGATTTCCACCTTCGACTCAGCTCCTGCAAATCTGCTGTATAAAGAGCAACACCTCTGCTAGCAGGTACACCTGACTCTTAAAGGGAGTGAGAGCAGACACACCAATTAATCAGATTAATTAATCCAACAAAACACACTGGGGATAATCAAGGCACTGAATTCAACCTTCTTTGCACAGCAAAATGTGGTCAGACATGCCTTAATTCACTCCAGATCATTTGGAAAGCGTGTTATTATTCGGACAGGGCCTACTGTGTCAACAGTGTCACTAAAAGTTTTCGTATTTGACCATTTTTCTTGACAAATACAAGCCAATATTGTATTTTTCTAACATACTGGTAAACTGTGTTGTTCTATCAAATTAATTCAGGAAACATTAAGTGGCATGTGGACTAATGGCTTGAAGTAACAAATCGATGGACTGGGAAAATCTTCAGCTGTGGGAAACCTGACGTCTCTAATTGAACTTTGAAAGATGACAAATGTGAGCTTTCATATACAACATTAGTTTGAATGATCTGTAGTCCTGAAAGAAAGTTACTGTCTCATGTATAATATTGAAATGATGCTGTGGATTTATTATCCCGCATATTACTGTTTTGTCTTCTGCGGCTCAGTGAAGCAGCACTGTGTTGTTTTGTCAACAGAACTCAAACTTCTGATGGTCCATGTGAGGATATGAAGGGACACCAGTGTGTGCTCAGATCCAGTATTATGTTTCAGCTGTGCGACCCATTAGGAAGCCTTTAATTCCTCACTGCAGAGCTCAGACTGAACCACAGAGCCCTGAGGAGCTATAAAGTGTTGATTTATTCCCTCTCCTACTGCTCTGCACGTTGAGCCTGGAGAGAAGCTAATGATGTACTGCTGCAGCTATTTAAACCACTGTTTGAACACTGGTTTAAATATGGAAGGGGAAGTAAGAAATTAGCATCAGTTTTGCTGCTGTGAATCCAGCCTGCCAGCCCGCTCTCAGACACAGTGACTTGCACATTCTGCAGCCGCTTCACGAGAGCAAAGACAAATGGTACGCTTAAGGAAAAAAGTTTAGTTTGGAGAGGAAACTTAATTAAAAAGAATGACTTCATCTGTAAAACATATAAAAATGAGGTTTTAGGAGCACTTTGATGTTTATCAGTTTAAGAACAGGGTTTTAGCTTCAATCAGAAATAAAAGACTGGCTGCAACTGACTTGTGAGAATTCCTGTTTGGATGTATTGTTATCTTCTAAAGGCAAGTTTTGTTTTTTTTTTCTTTCTTTTTTCCATTTCAAACCAGACTGTTTGTCATACTCTGTTTTCACAACAGAAGTGTTGCTACCCTGCTTTATCGTAAAAGCTTTTTGTCATGTGTTCATGTGTTCAGAGACTGAGTTTTTCAATGGAGGTTCAACTCCAGTTCAAAGAAGGCTTTAACTTTTACTGCTCTGTGTCTCTCAGATTCAGAAACTCCCTTTATTCAATTTCTTTTTTAGTAAATTAATTTGTTAACTCTGATTTGCCCTGCTACAGCCACATACACATACATCCACATGCAGCTAAATAAAAATTGACTGTCCTGACAAAGTTCAAATTTTCCCCATAATTCAATTCAAAAAGTGAAATACAACTAATACAGCTGCACCTCTTTTACCTGAATCAAATTTTCTGTCCTGCAGTCTAGTGTACTGAGACGCTTAAATATCTAGTTCTTTATTAATCTAGATGACGTTCATTCATCTTATTTACTGTGATTATCCTCCCTCACTTCATATCAAAGGAGCTGGAAACTTTTTACACATTTTAATATGATTTATTGTTTTTATTTTTTTTGTTTAACCTTTATTTAACCAGGTAAAATCCCAGGGGTGCTGATGGCCTGGCAGTCAAAGTGCACTGTAAAACCTGATGAGTAAGTTCAACTGAAAGAATTTGGGAAAACCAATTGCCTTGAATCATTTAAGTTTATTAACTCATGTTTTTAAGTATGAAAAAACACTTCATTTGAGTTCAAGTAACTTAAATATTTAAAGCTATGGTCACTTGGTATCTAGTTCATCTTTTTAATTCAATTACGTTAAAAAAAAATGAATCCTTAATTATTTTATCCTCATATGAATCCTTTTTCTACACTCATAACTTCAACCTATCTATCTAGTCCATACAAATGCAACCTTTGAGTTGCACGTACTCAGTCTTCCACTGCAGCAAATTATTAGATTCTAGTTAAAACAACTTATGGCTACTCAATTCAAATGAGGAAACCCGTTGCCTTAAACAATTTAATTCATGCATCAGATTTCATACAGCGCTTTATCAGAGACCCTCAAGCACTTTACATTGGATACATCATTCGCTCACACCTTGGTGGTGGTAAACTACTTTAGCAGTCACAGCTGCCCTGGGGCAGACTGACAGAAACGTAGCTGCCAGTTTGCGCCTACAGCCTCTCCGACCACCACCACACAACACTCACAATCATACACTAGTGGGGGACACACACTGGGACCAAGGTGGGTTAAGTGTCTTGCCCAAGGACACAACGGACAGACTTGGGATAGGGAGGAATTAAACCGCCAACCATCAGGTTATTGGACAATCACTTTCCCCCTGAGCTACTGCCGCCCACAAAGTAGTCATAACTCAATATGATACAAGTACAGAACAAGCAAACAATTTATTAAGTTTAACTCAACAGAAAAACAAACGCAAACATTTCAAGCCATTTTTATAAAACAAACTCAAACACATTTCTTACCTCAGATATTAATACTGACAATATTTCCCACTTTGCCAAACAACAAAAATAAAACGTTGTGACTCAACTGAAAATTTCACCTACAAACAGATAAAGTCCTGCTCACTGTTTCTCTCAAATAGAGTAGAAAATTTTCTTCATATTGGTCAAAATGAGAAAATGTAACCCAAACAGGATTAAAGCAGAGGTGAAGTGCAGTAAAAACTATAACATCAATTTTTTGAAACACTTTAAGCTGAACATTGCCATTTTAAACATACAATCCGTTAAATGAGTTCCTGAAAGCTACTCATGCCGGAATATCAGAATGTTCTACAATTTTATGAATACTCAAAACAACTTAGTTGACACCTCAGTTTTTAACTTTCAAGGTCAACTTTATAGGGATGAATGACTGTTTTTTTTTAGTTTTAAGTTAATTGAAATTATTTTGTTTCTTGAAATACCCTGTTAGGTTTTACATTGTGCCATTGTGACTTGATTGCTGTAGTCCTCATGGCAGCGGTCTCTGGTTTGTGTCCCAGCAGCGACCATAGATTGTATATACTATGGACAACTTGGTTCCGCCTACCGCCTGTATACGGATTTGAAGCCAAATAGCTCTCAGTATTTCCGGGATTTTTCTTCATTTCCTGAAACCAGCGCTGTGCAGTAGTGATGCATGCATTCGGCCGCACAGTCGCCGAGAGTCGCTGTGATGACGCTCGGCTCAAACAGCGTATCCTCCCAGGTGAGCTACACAATCCCTGAATGCCCATAGGCTGTATCAAGTGTCAATCATAGAAAACATGAACCCCCTAATAACTTTTAAAAATGGAGCTGCACAGAAAAAAATGGACTTGAGCACAAACCAGTCTTACAATAACTACATGTCAACATCGCAAGCAGGGGGAAGGAAAAATTATGTTCTGTGTAATGAATTTCTAAAGTTTGTCCACAGCTCCATAAGCTTTGCTGGCGGAGGCGGGATTTATGACCTATACTGCAGCCCATCAACAGAGGGTGCTGTTCTTGGAGTGGCTTCACCCAGCAAGGAGGCAGACTCTGTCCATTCTATATACAGTTTATGGCAGCGACCCATTGCTTTATGTCTTCCCCACGGTCACTGCTCTCTACATTTCCTGCCTCACTTCAGCTGTCTTATCTAATCAAGGCAAAAATGCCTCAAAATATACTTTAAAATAGTGGACAAATGTCTTTGCTTTGATAGCAGAATTGCTCAAATTTGGATTTAACAGGCACTTTTTTAGTCTTTAGCAAACTGTCACCCCCTACGTCACCGCACAAGTTTGTGCGGTGACGTAGGGGGTGACAGTTTGCTCTGAACCGCTCTGAAGTCAGTTTGAGTTAGTAGGTCTGCAGGAACACTTCAGGCCAATGTGTTTCAGAATGTATTATTATGATTGGGATAAAGTGTATTGTGCTTTTCAGGTTAAGAGTGTTTCCTTTTGTCGCATTATAAAACCCGATTGGCCTGAAACAAGACTCGTTTAATTCCTGTTTATGTTTGGTCACACTAATCCTGACAGTTTTTTCCACACACACATACACACATGGGAGTTGAACTGTGGCCTACTTTTATAACATGAAATCGCAGTAAAAGTACTGTGGCGTTGCAGGTCTGCACACTCTGTCCAGAGATCAGCGTGACCTGATTGGTCTTGCATGCAGACTGCACGATTAAGATTCATGAGGTTTGAAACAGGGGGAGCAAATGACCAAAGCCATCCCTAACAGCTTGAAAAATTAGACTTTGCATGAAGCACTGGTGCTGGAGAGCTGAAAATTCAACCTCTCAAGGAAAATGCTTGTGATTTTGTGAAGCCAGCGGAATGAAAGGAATTAGCTATTTGAGACCTAAATCAATTTAAACCTCCTGATTTAACCATAATTGTCAGAAAACCGCTGCTATAAAGTGAAAAATAAATGATATTATAATTCACAGGTTGAAGTCTCAAAAAGAGCATTTAAAATTTAAAAGATACGTATAACTCACTCAGTTCTCTCTGTTCATGGATATTTCCTGCTGCATTTCTTGTTAAATGACATGAAGTACCATTTCTGCATGCACCTTTTACCAGTGTGCTCCTATGGTGCATCTTTCGCAGTATCTCATGTTTCGGCTCATCTCCATGGCCAATGGAAATTCCTGATGATGGAAAGTGCAGAAGACTTTTGCTGAGTTGCCCCTGACTGGCTTATCCCAGAAACTTCTCTACTTCCCATAGTTCCCCTTAACTGTAAAGTATTTTCTTTCTTTCCACATTTTTTTCCACACCTGTGCACCACAAACCATCTAACTTAACCAATCATTCTTATCTCGGAGGGATTTCACATTTCTGATGCTGTTTTTGTTAGAAATACAAAATGACCTGGCAAAGAACAAAATACTTAAGGTCAGATATGCAAAAGTATTTTTCAGCCACTACACATGTGCAAATAAACTTTAAGGACACCACACCCAAAGGGATGAATGCACCACAATCTGTGCTGTTAAGCAAATTACATCATTGTGTGCCAGTGCTGTGTGCGTGCACTGAATCTCAATATCCTGCATTTATTTTCAGCATTTTCATTTTCAGCCCTTCTTTGCAGGAACCTAATTGCTAAAACTACCTAATTCACTTGCACTGGCACTCAAAGCCATGCACAGTCAGATTTTTACATTCTGTTGGTGTCATACAAAAGTGTTGTTGTGCTCAAACTTGTCAGCGATTCTAAAGGTCTGTTTTATTTGGTTGATGGTTTAAGGTAGTGGTTCTCAAGTCCAGTCCTCGAGGCCCACTGTCCTGCATGTTTTGGATGTTTTCCTGCTCCAACACACCTGATTCAAATGATCAGCTCGTTATCAAGCTCTGTAATGGCTTGATAACGAGCTGATCATTTGAATCAGGTGGGCCTCGAGGACTGGACTTGAGAACCACACCACTGTTTTGGACAAATGACATTGGTTATGGTTGAAGCCAACTGGTTCTGATAAACAAATAACTGATTCTACTTGACCTAAATAAACTACAGCATTTTGCTCAAAAGCTTCTAAAAAGAGACATAGCAAAACTTTGATACTAGAGATGATCTGAGAACTGAGCATAGAAATGTTTTAGGACTGAAGCAGAACAGGATAATGTTCTCTTGGTGCAGACAGCTGACAGGTAAGCAGAAATCTATCTTATCTTTAACTGAACATGGCAGCTAAAAGTGATGGGCAGCATATTTTGGCAGCAAGAATCATTATTTAACATCGTGACAGCTATCTCATAATGCTTACATAAGCTTAATGCTAACCAGACAGGCTAAGGGGGTCACACAAAGTCACGTTTTGATTAAATCATCATGATTTACATGTTATCTGCTAAAATGGGCACAAAGGTAAGAGGGCACAGGAAGAGGTAAGGCCGGCAGTCACTTCACAGTGGGTATTTTTGTTTTATACATGAGGTGTTTTTCTTAGTGTAATAACAGGGTTAACAGCAGCTGTAAACATAGTGAACACATAGACTAAGGCTATTATTAACTACTAGTTTGATAGAAAGTAGATGTACTCTCTAGGTTCCTTTCACAATCACAGTAGTTTTATCGGTCATACTACATTATTCTCTGGATCCTGGTACAGTTGCGTCTTTTACTGAACTTATTGTGTGAGATAGTACCTAAATGGGCTTTTTCAAACAGAGATGACACCTGATTTGAGATGGGATTGTTAATTTTTATCAACACTGATAACATTATTGAGACTCCTTCATCGTTGTTTTTCTTTTTCTTCAAATTCTCTAGCCCAAAGTTATTTTTCTTTTTCTGGATGTGGCACTTAAACGCATCATAATAATGTATATTTAACTTTCACCTCATTCTCATTTTACCTGAGCATCTCACAATGTACTTGTCTCTCACCTGCATTTACCCTGCTGATTTCAACACCGGATTATGTTTTTTAATTAAGAGGTCTGAAGTGTGGCTGTGTTTACCCCGGCTGCTTCAGCTGAAAGTCAGATGGCAGCCCCGCAGCAGCAGAAGCATTCAGGAGTTTCAAACTGCACACAGTTGAAAGTTCTGCAGGTACTTTGACTTGACTTGATGCTCAATGCTGATGTGTTTGGTGATAGAGGTTGATGTTGATGTTCCTACATTGGAGAAAAAAAAAAAAAAAAAAAAGCAACTTAAACTACTTTTAGCTTCGTGTCTATCTTCAGCTTCAGTGTAATATAGGCACACTTTGGACTTTCTCGCACATTCAACCATTGACACAACTGACCATTGAAATTCTGCTTTGTGTACTTCAGTAACTATTCGCTGTTCAAACACTTTATAAGCCAGTCTATTAATGTGCACCACTGATTTGATTGACATTATGTGGCTTGACTCACAGGACCCCCAAGACCCAATAGCAGACTCTATAATGCTTTGTTGGGTCTGTAATGGACCCTGTGGTCAATCCCCATCCCTATCTTTGACAACTGAGCAACGTCCAGCTGATCATGAAGGCCATAAAACCCCACAAAGAATCCAGGGGAAAACAAGTTTGAGGGATTTCAGTTAAGACAGCTTTGTCAAACATTAGTGAGGTGTTTCATCAGAATTAGCCTCACCTGAGGACTATCTGTGTAGTCCAGTGAGGAAAAAGGCACAGAGGGGAAAGTATTTATTGAAAAAGAAGGGTATGATAATTGTCAAAGTCTCTTCGACAGTTGGGGATTTCGCTCTTTATGAAGTATTTCTAGTTGCCACAACAACATAACCCGGTAATGAGGCTGGAGACGAGCCCGTCCTCGGTAGTTAGGACTCCTTCTTCCCCTGGCTTTCTCCTCTGAAATAAACCTTTGTTAACATTCCAGACATTGACCAGAGGTGATAACTGCTCCACATGGCATTGAAATTCCCCTCAGCCTGCATTTCAGCAGAGATTTATCCCCTTGTTCACATCGTATTTACAGAGACAGTAGACTATCAGACAGGAAACCGCTGTGAGCAATCAAGACCACGGTTAAGTTTGTCCAGCAACCTGCACTAAATTACATCTAGATACCAGCCTCCAGGAAAGGAAAACCCAGCTCTGATTGCTTTTCAAGTGTTTGAAACGTTAGCTTTATATTAACATAATTTCTACACCTTCAGTGAATTGAAAAAGACAGGGGAACATAACCCTAAAAATAACATTTTCTCTGCTTTTTCTCAACAAAAAGCGGCACATAAAAGGAATGTACCAGCCAATTTTATTCCTCATAAATGTCAGAAACAAAAGGCAAACTACAAGCCCTCCCCTTTAGTTGGGTTCCTTTGTTTCCTCTCTTTGCCTATTAAAAACTCGATTAAAAATGAAAAGCTCTGGTGCTCTCAAGTCATTACAGTTTTAGGAAATATGACTGATTGAAGTCTGTTGGCACTTTCAGGACCAGATAATTCCACAGAAAGATCGGCAGTGATTGACAAATCAGAGAAATGTTTCCAGTGTGAGGACTGGAAAGAAAAGAACGACGGGTGTGAGGCTTGACCTTGCAGCTGCGCAGTATGACTACAGATTTATCTCTGTACAGCCTCTGGAAACAACACAGCCCAGAGGAACTACACACACACACACACACATAATGACCCCTCTTACAGATCAAATTAAGCCTATTACTATCTTCAGATAGGAGCCACTGCTATAAATGTTTGGACATGGGGTAAGAGAAAACTGGCCATCAGCAGATGATTAACTCACGCTCCAGGGCTCTGAAAACCTGCATCACATGTTTGCTGCCATGGTGAGTGAGAATGTATGAGTGTACAATTACTCCAGCAGGTGACTAAGAGGTTTGTGCAGGTTCAGGTGCTGCACAACCTGTAATCCAGAGTTCAGTATGATGCTCTCTCACACACTGTACTCCCTCTCTTTGGGTTGTAAGCTTTTGAATCCAATTCCAGCAACACTGAGGAGAGGGGTTTGCATGGTAAAAACCACATAACGTGTTAGTCGCTCAGGCAGCCACCACATGCATTATAAACTGCATGTTGAGTTACTGCCATTTGTTTACATTGTATTAATGATTACCTGTGTTATACTTGGATGTATTTATTATCACTCACAGTAAATAAAGCTTTCTTGTATAGAAAGGATTGCATTTGTCGAGTCCATAGTTGTAATCATAAGGTAAAACTCATGAAGACAAAATCAGACTGACAGCAGTGACCCATAAAGCCAACATGTGGCCATCACATATCTAATATTAAGACCATGATGGTACATTTATCATGAAACCAATACCCCAGCTATATGACCCCAAATACCATAAAATAAGGGAAAATGGAGACCATATGTCTACTAGAAACTGACACACCAAGCTGTCTACATACTTTTTATTTAAAGAAAATCATCTTTTAATAATTTGCACTTACTTCAAATTAAAATGCATTACATTCATCTCTGTTTTTTCAAAAGTTGGAACTTTGACCATCAGTTTTCAAAAGATACTGACTGCAGGAGTCAATCTGAGCTGGAAGGTCCTGATACAAGTTGACCTCCATATCAGATACTTTAGTAAGTCAGAAGCAGTATCAGGTGTGCCTGGCCAAAATGACATTGTGATTTGAATTAAGTGCTTTCTCTATTAAAAAAAAACAGGCCTTTAGGTTTTTTTTCTCGTCACATTCACCATGAGCGATTCACTTCATAGTTAGAAGGTTGACATTTCGGTCAGAAAATATCACCTTGGGATGAGCAAATTGAAAATAGAGAAGTATTTCTATGCACAAAGAAATCAAGTTTAAAGAAATATAGGATATAAGGGGACTATGTTGAACAAATCTGTCCCTCTTGCTGCCACCGAGACGGTCATCTCTTTAGTGTTTGAAGGTTTGATCTGAGCTCCCTCAGTCCACATGCTAATGTGTCTTTAGGTAAGAAAATTAAACCCCCAAACTGCCTCCACTGGCTGTTCCCAGCAATGGATTGAATTATAAGTCATTACAGATGCATCCTCTGCAATTAGTGGGTGAATGTAACATGAAATGTAAAAATGTTTTTAGCAAACTAGACTGCAGCTGCATGTAAACCACTGTTATTCTCTGAAGTACTGCTGGTACCAAAGCAGGAGATCATAATAAGGTCACAATTTACACACCTGAACAACCACGTAACTTTGGATCTCTCCTGCTTAGACTTAGCACAAAAGTCAGTCCATTGAGTCTTGGTTTTCCTTTGTAAACCCTGGCCTTAAGTTTTCCTCTGGTGCCCACAGGCCTTTAATCACCATTGTCAGATTTACTCACTTTTTGGTTTGGTTTATAAATTTGTCTCGTTAAAGTGGTGCAAATACCGGTGGACAATCTGTTGACAAAATAAATCGTGGATAGCTTTTCTAAATGACTTTGGGTTGGAGTTTGGCTTGTCCACAGTATATGTTAGTATATGTTGTGGTTCGAAGGCCAGTTTCTCAACCGAGAGACAAAAAAGAAAAAAGAACAAACAAAATCTTTTATTGATGGGGGGCACTCATGTTGAGGCCGCTCTCCTTGTTCTGCACCTTAGCAAGAACGTCCCTCCTCCCTGGTCTGCTGCTGGCATGCACTGCTCCAAGCAACAGCATGGTTACCTCTTGTTAATACATTGCTGTGTCATAATATGAAACACACATGGCTATATATCATCATGTATTCTTCTCAGTTTTGGTGGTAGAGCCAGCATGTTACTGACTGTGCTTTCTGTTTGGTTGTTTTGGATGGAGACAGCCCTCTAATGGTAGTGGAGAAGAGATGTTGCATTAGTATCAGTACTGCATACCCATCCATGCTGTGCTCATACATGAGCAACTGCGCCTCATCTATCCATGCAGAGGCCAAGGAGACGGACTGTGCTAGAGCATGGCACTGAGCACTCACACTGGTCAAACAAACTGGAGTTTAGGGGCAGGGCATGTGTATGGATTTCCTGAGTGGGCCCTTAACATGACCGTGTAAATAACAGCTCTGAGGGCGTCTGTTTTCAAAGAATTAGGAGAGATCAACTGCCATTGATTCCACAAATATATGCTCTAAAAGGTTTGATCAGACCAGTCCTGATTTGCTGATATAGTCAGTTGCAAAGGCAAACAGCTAAATGTCTCTTCGCCAAACATAAACCCACTCAAACTTTCCTGCTGCTTTTGAACTTAAACTTTTATTTTGGAAGATACAGTTTATATTCAGTCAAACAATATTTAACAATATTCACAAACGCTACAGTATAATACTGATAAAAGTACATCACAGGCTGATAAATATTAATTTAATCTTAGTAAAAATACATAAACAATTTCAGCATACAGTGAAGACAGAAAACACCCTGAAACCTCTGCTCCACCCTCATTTGGTATTCAGATAAAACATAACAGCTAGGAGCTGAAGACGAGTGATAACATGATCACCCTAGCTTGTGCCTCTGATGCAATCACTAAATTCACATTTGTGGTTTCAGCTTTGATGATAACATTCAAGTCACAGATAACTGCCAGGGCAAAACAATGGCAAAAGAAAAATGTAAATAAGTACAATGATGATCAGAGGAGAGGCTCAGACTGGGATGTACTCTTGAGATAAATTGGTATGCGGAGAAGAACCTGCATCCACAGACTGCTGCATGTGTAAACAGAGGCAGGGATGATGGAGTAGATTTGTTGTTGCAGGGCAGCTCCCTCCTACTGGAAACCAGCTGCTCAGGTCAGGGATCAGACTGGGCAGGAGCATGGTGGTGACACTGCAATGACAGCAGCTACCTGTAAAACACAAGCAGAGCAGACAACAGGCATCAATCACCCAGCAGACACCCCTGCCTCATGCTAAGACACGCCGCTGTCAGCCCTCACAGAGTACATGGAGGATGATGAACTCTTACAGGAGCCATCCCCCGGGCTTGTTATTCCCTTTCATTTGTGAATTATTAATTGGTAAGAAACCAATTTGTTCTTTTTATTCTGGAAGTGTCACAGGTGGTGGGAAGTAATTTATGATTGCTGGTCAACAGCAGAGTTTTAATTAAGTCCGGGTCAGAGTTCACGGTGCTGAAGATGGAAGTGGTTCATTAATCACCAACCAGCAGAGGAGAGGGCAAAGCGCATCACTTTTATCTGGATTACAGTTAATAGTTAAAGGAGGCATGTAGGTGAATGAAACCCTGTGAGGGTCGAGGATTTGAAGGATCATGATGGTGTTTGATGTAAAGACACGCTACATAGTTGATTTTAAATCCATATTTTAATCAGATAATTGGCTTTTCAAGTTGTCTATGATTAAACATATCATAATGACTAGAGGTGTGTAGCTCTTGCTGACACATTAAAAGAGGATGCAGGCCCTGCTTCACTGATCTGAGTCTACTCTGTAAGATGTCAAAATTAACTTTGAATAGCTTCAGGTCAGTCTGAAGTCGATGTTAGGTTGGTTTCAAACACTTTAGAGTGCTAAAGTGAGAGCGAATGTGCTGATATTTGTAAATTGAAAGTGTTGAAGATGGCAGAATTTGGCATCTTAATTTTCCAACTCAGCAACTAGTCAGTGAAATCAGCAGGTTTTACATGATGCCGAGTAACTGCTTTCATAAAGGAAGCTTTACACGCCACCTTTGAGTACTGGGCTTTCGCCATTGACTGTACAAATACCTATTCATCAACGCAGGAGTGCCTTTGTCATCAGGGTCACATCCACTTGTCAACTACTCAACTAACTAAACATTTGGCATTGCTGAGGACATTGTCCACTCGTAGAACTGTCAACACCACAGGGAAGAGGGTCGACTTTGCCTCTGACTCTGGCTAAAGGTTTTATTTTCTTTCTTTTTTTTTTTTTTATATGTCTGATAAAAGAAGAAATATAAACCCCAATGCCAATGAAGTTGGGGTGTTGTGTTAAATGTGAATAAAAACAGAATACAGTAAGTGTAGGGATTTGATCATCTACGGTCCATAAAGTCATCAAGTGACTCAGAGAATCCAGAGAAGTCCCCAAACCAACATCTAAGATGGCGCTGCAGTAAAAACCCACATCTTTCTGTAAAGGATTTTACCATGTGGGCTCAGGAGGACTTCAGAAAACCATTGTTAGTTAACACAACCTGTCTCTACATCCACAAGTTTAAACTCTACCATGCAAAGACAAAGACAGGTATTAACAACACCCAGAAACATTACTGTCTTCTCTGGACCTGAGCTCATCTGAGATGGACTGACCCTAATTGGAAAAGTCTGCTGTGGTCTGACGAGTCCACATTTCAGGATCATCTCGACTGTTCTCGGGTCAAAGGTCAAAGCCAGTATCTGTGACGGTCTGAGGGTTTGTTAGTGCTCATGGCCAACTGTCACATTTGTGAAGGCTCCAATGAAAGGTATGCACAGGTTTAGGAGAAATATCCGCTGCCATCCGAGCCACGTCTTTTTTAGGGACATCCCTGATGATTTCAGGGAGACAACGCAGAGACGCATTCTGCACGAGTTACAACAGCGGGACTTCAGAGTCAAGGAGTCCAGTTAGTTGACTGGCCTGCTTGCAGTCCAGACCTGTCTACCATTAAACACGTGTGGTGCCTTGTAAAGTACAGTGACAATGAAGACTTCTTATATAGACAAAAAAACACCAAAGACTGTCCACCAAAGATCCACAGTCACCTACAGAAAGAGTGTGCGATGCTTCTTGCAGCCTCTGAGTTTGAACGTCTTAAACATCTCTGGTCTAAAAGTCAGTCATAAGCCCTCCGCAGCAATATATATTTTCTGTGACTCTTGCTAAGGACTACACATGACTGCACACAAACCACATACACACTAAAGTTTTTTTTTTAATTACCAAGGTGAGAGCGTTGCACCCAGACTAACTCAGAATGAATCCTTATCTCGTCTTCATGTTTTTGTGTCTTTTTTTTGTAGCAATTCTTTCTACATTTATTGAATTTTAATCTCGATGCTCCATTCAAGTAAAGAATAGTAAGCTAAAAAACAGAAATTAAATCAAGAAGGAATTCAGATTGGTTCCTAGTGGACTCAAGGGCTTTGAAGCCTTGAGTGATTAATGTTAAATTTGTATTAGGTGAGCAGAGCCAGGGAGTTTAAAGACAGCTCAGACTGTGTCTTTATGGGAAACAATGAAAAGAACAAAGTTTAAATTATAATATATTAGGACAAATACAGCCAGAGGCCATGCTTATCAAGTAAAGACATATTGTATGTTGATAATGAGACTAGACAACAGTTTTTCCTTCTGTCCACAGGCAGCTGTTATTGATCTGAGAGAGATGAGCAACTTTGGAAATTGAAACAGTCATCAGATCGAGCGAAGATTACTCAGATTGACAGAGGAAAGTGTGAGCATGATGGTGCCAAAGGAGGAGGAGAGAAAAGAGGTGGCTTCAGGCAGAGGAAAAGTGATGAGAGGAGTATGAAGTTTGACAGGAGAATGAACATGACTACACTGCAGAGCTCGCCCATGAAAAGACCTAAGGCGGCCGTCAGATTGGTGATTTTGTGCCCGTCTGCACAATGTTCCTCTCCCCACCGACTGGAAGGAGGCCAGTTTAAGAGGTGAGGAGGTGGATGGAGATGATTTATGCTGTGGTGGATCTGCCTGTGCGTGTTTCAGGGGTGTGTAAGGCGAGAGAGAGATGCAAAGATGGTTCTTTGTGGACATCAGAGGCTGTGGGGTAACTGCGTCGGCTTGGTTCGCACTGTCAGACAGCAATGCCAGTCACAGCCAGATCAAAGCTCTGTCCGCCTGCCACCAAAGAGAGAACCCTCCCTCTGTTTCCGGACCACACACACACACGCACGCACGCACGCACGCACGCACGCACGCACGCACGCACGCACACACTTCTTTAACCACATTCATTTCGCAGCCCTTCATGTTGGCAGGAACCTTCACTTCTACTTGCCCTTTGTTGCAACCTTTACCTCGGCCTTGAAGACTCATATTTATTTCTGCAGTAGTGGTCATCTCTGCTTTTATTTTCATCTGCAGAGAAACCGCAGACGTTATTATTAGACAATACTGACCATGAGAATTTGTCAGCATGTTTGAAGTGTCACCATCTCCCACGCCAGTCAAATAAAAATTTCCTCTTATAATCTCCTTATTTTGCAAAAAATATCGATGAAGTTATGTGGGTTTTTTTTTTTGGCTTTGATTGGTTGTATAAGAGAAAATCTGTTAGCCACAACAGCAGACAAGGCCAACTCAGCTATGTAATTTAGCTGTTGTGAGAGACTCTAGACCCAGGCACTCATCTCAGTTTGAACCTGGCACAGACCAATTTTTTTTTTTTTAATCAATCAAAACCAATTTTCCAAAAAGTGTGTGGTGAGCAACAGTGTGGGAAACATAGCACAACACACTCGCAAAGACTCTTTCATATTGGCATCAACCCGTACAAGGCTGGCACTACAAAGATCTTTTGAAAACCTAGGGGAACTTGACAATTGAAAAATATCAGAATTCACAGTATAACAGTGACTGGTCTAGCACAGGTCCTATTAGCTGATCCTGTTGCCTGCAGAAGAACATTTCTGAAATTGTTGTGTCCACTAAAAGTGCAAAGACAAATGTGTTTTCTGATGGCAAAATGAAGCACTGAAAGAAATCTGTAATGTGTATGGCTTAAACAGACAGAAACTAGTTTCAGTGTTCTGGGCATGCTCCAGTGTGAGCGTGGTTCAGTGTTCTCATGTCCGGCTTTCAACTAGAATTTGGATGTGTTGCTTTATCGTACAAACAAAAGGCACAAAGCTGTAAAGTGACGGTATTTTCACTGATGATGTACATTCAGTCAGTCTCTTGTTAACAGTCTTTGGTCAACTATTTAAATACATAATCGGTCAGCCAGAAGATGACCCAATGGTTGATAAAAGGGGGCATACCACCATCTAACATAGCAGAGGCGGACTCCCTTCTGTCAATAATTTTATTTTTGCCCAGTGTTGGAAAACTGAGACAAGGACAGTGGTCCAGTTAAATCACCTACTTAACAGTACATGTAAACATACTGAGTGATACTGCAGGGTGGTAACTTTATCTCTAAATTAACGTAACTAAAACTCAGTCCAAAAATAGTTCATAATGTCAAATCTGTGAAGAAGTTACACCAATACCGTTCTATTGTTTGTTTTTGAGCATTACAAACTGAAAACAGGGCGTCTTGTACATTTTATGTTGGCAAGCGTTAAATGTTTTGAGTTCATTAAGGTGTAATATTTTGAGTAGATACT
Organism: Xyrichtys novacula; assembly: GCA_962446985.1. NCBI lineage: Eukaryota > Metazoa > Chordata > Actinopteri > Labriformes > Labridae > Xyrichtys > Xyrichtys novacula. The sequence continues at coordinate 14,015,533 of OY660871.1, forward strand.
ATTGATGTCATACATTTTGTAAAGTTAATTTTTCAAGTCCATGTTATTTAGTTTTTATAAGTATCATTCAGTCAAATCATTTAAGTATGAAGAAGGCATAAATATTATTAATAAAAAAAAATAGGTTGAACTTCGATTTAAAATTTAAGTTAATTAAACACATTTTTAAGTATGGTGTAACTGTAAAAAATATCAGCATAACTTAAAAGTTCTTATGTAATCGGTTACGACAACATTTTTGAGTTTTCTGATCTTGTTCGGGTTTACAGTGCAGGGACAAGTCTGCTCAGACTGCTGTGCAACTCAACTAAGGTCACTTCTTGTTTTCTTTGTCTTTGTGGTTTTGTTTTGCAGCTCAATATTACCATTTATTAAAGAAAAATACAAGATCATGACATATGTGGTTACATTCAGATGACACAAGTAGAGAGACAGATGGGTAAATAAATGCAAGTCTCTCCTTTGGTTGTATGTGCTTATCAACTTCCTGCAAAGTCTAGACATGGCCCTGAACCAAACTGGTCTTGAAACATCCTCAGATTGGTTCCTGTTTCAGCTTGCTTTCATAGACATATGCAGTTATTATTAAAGAAGTCCTGCTGATAAAAACATGAGTCCAAATGTCATCAGTCAGCACACTATTAAGGTTGAGGTTTTTCCTTTCTACCTGTTAACACTGAAAAGTTTCTGTGCCTGTTCAGGCCTCTGCTGGTTAAATAATCCAATTACTTGAACATAAAAAAGGTGTTAAATCTGTGAGTGTATTCACAGACTATGATAATGGGGGTACGCTTCACTGAATATTATTTTTAATGAGTTTATGATATCATGCGTCTTTGTCTTGTTGGTATCCAATACACACTTACTGAACTCCAAATTCAGTGAGATAAAGGCATCATTATCCCTGAAGGACAGGTATTTCTGCCCCTGGGGAGAGGGGCCTATAAATGGTTTCTATGATGGATCTGCGCCTTTTGATTGTGTTTTTGGACTGAATGCCACAGATTCTTTAAAAATGACCTCTAAATATTAGTGAGTGAATAAAAACAACTGTACAAGGTAGTTTATATTACTTAAAAGTTTTCCTTTCATTAGGTAAAATTGAGAATGTGGCAGAATGAAACAAAGAAACTTTGTTTTACAAGCACATGTGGAATTTAGATCAAATGAGTCACTTTTCTGCACTCAAGTTGATTTTGAGTTCTCTAGCCAAAAAAAAAACAAAAACACCTGAGCCAGAAATAGTGTCACTTTTAACCTTCAAGGCTTATAAATCCACTAGAGTGTACTGCATACTATTTTTTACTATTTGACTTGCTTTCCCCTAATCAATATAACATCTAACACCACGTGTTTTCCTCTGTTTCAATAATTTGTAAAATGTTGAAAAAAAAACCAGAATTTAAAGTTCACAAATCATTTGGACCAACATGTTATTGAAAATACTGCCAAATCAAATGCATTAGCCATCCATCCATCTATCTTGTACTGCAGGGACAGCAGCCTGAGCAAAGAAGCCAAGACTTTCCTCTCCCCAGCCACTTTTTCCAACTCTTCTCCGAGGACCATAAGGTGCTCCTAGGCCAGCTGAGAGACATAGTCTTTGTACAGGGTGTCCTGGGTCTTCCTGTGGTCTCCAACCGCTTATCTTTTTATTTACTTATCCTCTGTTTTTAAACTCTCTGCTCATTAGTTGTAAAACAATTTTGCCTTTTTCAAAAGGAAGTTTTGGTGTACGTGTAGTGTGCTGCCTTTTGTATTTATATTTCTGTTACATACTGGTTGTTGTACACATGGTGAAATGCTAAAAAAATATGCCAAAAAAAAAAAAAAAGGTTGGTTTGAATTCATCTTTTGTTGCTGTGATATCAAACAGTGACCAAAAGACAAATATTTTCTACTGTTATTGTATCAAAATGTAAATCTATTTTTTTTTTAACCCTGTTGATAGCCAGGACATTTAAAATAAGCACATATGTTTATTTAAAGACACATTTATTTTCAGTTTTGGCATCTTAAATATAAGCTTTAAATGGTGACAAAGCATCAGATTCAGATTGGGTATCAGGGGTTGTATATGAAACCAGCAAGAAATACTTTTTCAACATCATAATTTTAATCCAGAGTGTGGATATAGAGGTTTCATATCCAGTCTACACAGACCCCGTAGGTCGGCCCAAACTATTCTGCTCCATTTCCACAGCATAGTGTCCAGATGTAGGAAGTTAATAGCTGAAATCAATCACAGCACAAACTGGTTCCATGGCACCAACATTGATTGTCAGTCAGCAGCAGGATGAATCGCATCTCAGCGATATCGTGGGGACTGAGCCAACACGGCGTCTGAGGAGAAGATTCAGAGGTCCTCACAGGAACGGAAGATTTATAAGAATGCGTTTCATTGATTATTGAAAAGTTGAGAACTGAGTGAGAAAGATGTATAAAAAACATGGTTCCCAAGGCGAAAGGCCAAAACGTATGACTGTTTTAGACTCCACAATTTACAGAGTGTTGATTCAATTAAATCTGGAGTAACTTTTAATCCCTGAACAAAGTAAAATAGTCAAATAATTTTCCTAATAATAGGAGTGGGCATGAATGACAACAAGCACCCACAGGATATCCTTCGCTGCTTGTACTGATTAAAGCCCAAAAGTTTCCTCTGTTTCTTTTCACCTGCTAGAGATCACCCTTGCTCTTACTGCTGACCATGTGACTGCTCATGAACACAATGAGGAATTTACAGCCCTCACAATCAAAGCAGATGTGACTCCATCAACAAAGCATTGAACTAGGATTAGGAAAAATAAACCAGCAACCACAAATGTATTCCCACTTTTAGGAAGATAATATGAGTTGATTAGAGTGTTTGTTCTGTACTTTAACAGTGTTACTCCTATGTGTATACACATAGTCTGTGTATAGTCATACAAAAACATGCATCCTCTCAACAACTGCATTTAAACAGATTTTCTGCCCAAAACTTATATTGCTTTTTCTAGACGTGACATCTGAATATATAACTATAACCTACACCACTATTTACTTTTGCTGAATTCTCCCTTTATTGACCCAACCTTGACCACCTCACAATGTAATCACAGTTAGTTTGATATCTAGCTTTTATCCTGCTGATTCAACATTCGGTTATGTTTTTGATTTCAGGACTCGCTCTGTGTTTACCCCGGCTGCATTGGTTGAAGAGGAAGATGGCAGCCCCCCCCCAGCAGCAGCCAGAGTTGATGGAGTTGTTTTAAGCTGCAGACAGACTAAGGTTCTGAGTTTTGGCTTGATTTGAAGTTAGTTCAAACTTTTCTTAAATGAGACATACCCACTAAGGTCTGGTTTCCTTTAGGTTTTACAAACCTGAAACTCAAGCCGAAAACATGCAGGATGTTTGTGGAGCGAGTTACATCAACGTTGCGTCTCTACTTCGTTGGGCAGTGCTCTTCATTGCTTACAGGATGTGTGTTTGGAGTGAGGCAGCAGCGTAGTGCAGACCCAGCCAAACCGGCTCAGTATAAAGGAAACAACATGCTCACTACGCCTTCTGTATGGAGAAACTCGTTGCATACATTGCTCAGTTGTGACTTTGGCCCATTCTTCCACACAAACAGTCCCTGGGCTCTGTGGCGCTCTTCTATGAACTCTGATCTTCAGTTCTCTCCACAGATTCTCTATTGGATTCAAGTCAGGTGGTTCACTGGGCCATTTTAGCAGCTTTATTTTTTTCTCTGAAAGGGAGAGAAAGTTTCCTCGGCTGTGTGTTGCGGATCATTATCTTGCCCAAATGTTCACCCTTGTTTCATCTTCATCATTCTGGTAGATGGCAGCAGATTTTTATCAAGAATGTCTCAGTACATTTTTCCATTTATCCTTCCTTCAATTGTATGAAGTTTGCCAGTGCTGTGAAACCATACCATGATGTTCCCATTTCCAAACTTCACTGTTGGTATGGTGTATTTGGGCTGGCATGCTGTGCCATTTGACCCCCAAACATGGCATGTAGCCAATTATGGTATCCAGAGAGTTCAATTTGGGTCTCATCTGACCGGGCGATATTCTCCTAGTATTTCACAGGCTTGTCTCAATGTTGTTCAGCTAACTTTAAATGAGCTTCAATATGTTTTTTGCTTCAGCAATGGAGTGGTGAGTGTACATACAGGCAGACTTTGAAACAATTGTTTGTGCTAATTCCAGGTCTTTCTAATGCTCTCCACAAAAGGTCCTTGACAAATCTTCTGATAATTCTTTTTGACTCCTCTGTCAGAAATCTTGTGAAGAGCATGTGGTCATGGCTGGTTTATGGTGAAATGATCCAGGTTACGGCCCTGGCAGCGCTCGCCGGTACATTCAGAAGTTTAGAAATCCTTCTGTAACCAATGCCATCAGTATGTTCTACAACAGTAAGTTTGCACAGGTCTGGAAATATCTTTGCTTTTACCCGTCATGAGATGTTTCTTGTGTGACACCTTAGTAATGAGACATCTTTTTATAGTCCATCATCAGGGCTGATTTTAATTTGCACTGACAAGGGGCAGGATTTCTAATTACTGGTGTCTTGGCTTGCCATGACCTTTTGTACCTCCATTTCTTTATGTGTTCAATTCTTTCTCCCTGTGTCATTCTATTTTTTAAAACATAGCTTGATTTGTGATCATCTAAGGTTTGATTTCTTTGCACGTGTGGGTTACATATTGTTACAGCTAGTGAAGGTTTCATGTCAGTAGCACCTTTAGAAGTATATAGAGAAATGGTGACATGCTCAATACTTATATTACCCGCTGTATCTGTAGATGACACAAACTGAATAAACAAATTTTCCTGACAAACTTCAGTAAAATAGAATAAATACATTCTGTCTAACAGCATCACTTTAATGCTTTATATTTCTTAGGGAAGTCCACAATTTTTCTCAAATAATGAATGACTCTCGCTGACTTCTACAGCTCCATTTTTGAGGAGCGTTCAAACTGTTTCGAACATCTAAACCCTCTCGTATGTCACTCTCAGCTGTCACACTCCCCTGGCAGTCCTGATGTGATGAGATCCAGTATTAAGCCCTCAGCTGGAGGATGACACTCACTCCACCTGTTGAGGTAATCAGCCAGCTTTAGGTAATCTCCCATCTTCTTGAAAGCTGCAAGCAGTGCATGCTGGGAGTTGGGCGGCCAAACAGGCAGCCGAGTGTTTGCTTGTGTTTTGCGGCGGAGGAAAGGCGTTTGATTTGATTGGGGATTAAAGGTCATGAAGAAGTATTTAGACGCCGCTGCTCAACTTTGGAGCTAATCATTCCTCCACAGCTGTGAGTCGGAGGAGTCGGCGGCGCTCTCAGATCACCGTTGTCACACTGCGTTGTCTCCCACTCTGCGGTGACAGAGCCTCACCCACCCAGGCAGTAATCCCCTGCAGTAAAGTTTGGAGTAAGCTGACGGCACAGAAAGAGATAAATAAGGATTTTCATTTTTCACCCTGTAATGAAAAACTGCATTGCACTTTCTCTCTGAACTGCATTTATCTGTAATACACCTCCCGATAGTCTCCCGCTGTAATTCAACACAATGCAGGAAAACTTTTCACCTTTAGTTTCTCACTCTCTGAACAAATGAAACTTATTTAAAATAATTATTCCAAACTTCCAGTTGAAGCAAAGCAACATTTAAAATCTGCTAAGCTTCTCGACTGCTCCAGCAGTGGCAGAATGAGTAAGTAAGACGTCTGTAAGCACAAGAAAGTTCTCCCACTTAGAGAAGAGAGATTGAGGACGTCAGTGACAAATGTCTTGCATTAACTTTGTTGTTTATTTTTCCCCGGAAGATGTGAAATAACCCTATTAAATCAAGTAGTCACTTGGCCATTAATCTCAATGCAGCTGACTAGTCCCTCAAAGCTAATGGGGTTTAGAATTTGCATGAGGCGAGTTTACCCACAAAGCTTCGCCTAAGAGGATTGCTGTTCAGACAGAGAGCTTATTGTCACACTTGTTCATAGACATGGATTAACGATACCAGGCCCAAAGAACTCCACTAACTGTGGCAGCAACTCACAAGTTCCCCTTCACTGGCTCAGATCTGGTTTCAAAGGGCCAGGGATCAGACAGTCTGCCGCATGCTTGGCATAATACCTCATATTTGTTTCATTTCTGCAAATATTTGTCCAAAGCCAGTTTGTTAAGCATTAATCTCCCTCTAAAGTCACAGAGAGAGCCTCAGTGTGATGATAGTTTTTACATCCCTAGTTCAAATGATTCCCCCAAACTTCCCCTCCTGTTCCCTAAATATCAATTTCTCTTTCAATATTTATTTTCTGTCATATCACCCCAGCACCGCACGCTCCTGAATTCCCGCTCTGTGTTGTCAACTTAGGTTTTTACATCATTTGAATAAGCCTCTTTCAGAGCGAGCGAGTGCTGTGCTGTGTTTCATAGAGACTAAAGCAGCTTTGGAGTCTAAATATAACATCCACTGCATTAATTCTTTAATATTTATCAGAGGGAAAAGGTGCTCAAAAGGCGGTGTTTAGAATTCAGCAGGGAAACATGAAAAATATACAAGTTGTGCTCAAGTTCTGACACTGTTTGATCAGCATACGCAGACACGCACAGACACTCAGAGTACACCCTCAGGACAGCACAAAGCCCTCCACATCCCCCCCAAGAAGATGAAAAAGAAACCTGTGTATTTTGTCCACAATGTGCTGCAGATCCGCAGTGTGAATTACAACAACAATCTGAACACTGACTTGTTTGATAGTAGCTGAACGAGTGACAACAGACGATTATGAGACAACGTGAGAACTGTGTTTATTCCCCTGAGTCAAGTGTTGTGTCAGCGATGAAGCTGCAAAGTATTACAACTCAATCAAAGAGCAAATAACAAAGCAAAGCACACATAAGGTTTAACTGCTGATTGATAAGTCACTTTATAATTCCTTATATCTCTGAAGTCTGTGCAGCCAGAGCTATGAGGGTTTTGTAAGTCAACTTTTATACCACAGAAGTGCTGAGATCATATTTTAGTACACAAATCAGTCTCTTGATTCTATCTTATTTGCTAGATTAAAAAAAAATCATAAATAAGAAATAATTAGAGGAATAATATACAGTGATGTGATTCTATTATTGTTAAGCTGCTTAATAATTTTTTGAACAAAGTATCTGAGCTCCTACACTAATTACATCTAACAATGGCTGCAGATGTCAGCCTTCATCCTTTAAAAATCAGGACTTAATCCTCTGTTTTAATGTCGCTCGTTAGCCTCTCTTATCATGCTTACTCTTTCTCTTTGCTTCATTAACACACTCACACACACACACACACACACACACACACACACACACACACACACACACACACACACACACGCACACACACACACACACACACACACACACACACACAGCTCTCCACCTGTAGCTGCATGTACTGCTGCAGCACAACATATTAAAGCTATAGTGTGTAACTTCTCTCGCCCCCTAGAGGATTTCTGCGTTATTACAATGATATGGCTGACACCTTCATATTACATATTGTCTGGTATAACCCATCCCTCCCCTCCCGACCACTTCCCCTCCCCTACCATACGTGATTCAACAACATTTTTATGCTTTTTTGAAAAAAAAAAACTGTTACATGTTACACGGAGTAACTCTCGCGACACACCACCTGCTGCTGGTCACAGACCACAGTACACAGACTAAAACTGTCCACACAACGTGAGCTTCTCATGATGGTACACAGAGTAACATTTGCATCTCACCGCATACTGCTCATCATGGTACATGGACTGTAACTGTCTACACAACGTGTGGGCTACTAAAGTTTTTTGTCACAACACACAGACTCCCCTCAGTAAGTTACACACAGCAACACGGGCTACACACCTTTTAACTTACTGCTCGTTAGGCCAACGTTACACAATGTGGTGAACACCAGGCTGCTAACAATACATTACATTCATAGCAACATTTCTAAGACAATAACTAAATACTCCGTCCAGTTCATGCAACAGCCATGCATCCTGCTCGTAATGAACAGAGTCACTTACTTATCCAGCAGTATCAGGGCAACATCGGTGTCGGACCACAGTTCAATATCCTCCTTCAGGGGACTGAGGATATTGTAAATCCGTGTTCATCTTCTCCGTCTGTCACTCTCTTTCTTAGCCAACTGACCTCCCAAACAGGATGTTTTTTTTTTTTTTAGTAGGATCTACTTCTGAACTTGTTGGTCGAACAAATACTAAAAAAATACTGAGAAGTGTTAGAGGAGCTGAACGGCTTAATCAGCGTTGTATCATCTCCTCTTGTCATGGTTTCGGTGAAACGGATACTTACAGTCACACAGAAGGTACGCACGATACCTTTAACAACACAGCAGTCTCCACCTGATGCATTTAGCGGCATCTATAACCTTTTTGTGTTTCCAAACTCTGTAAAGCATCAATCTGAATCAATCTGAGCTCCTGGTGATGCTGTTATTCAGCTGACTGGCTCTGAGGTGTGTTAGCTCTTTGGAGAGCCACAGCATGCTAACAGTGTATTTGTTTTATTTTCACTATCTTGTTCTTTTGAGCACGAGACACTGAAACCATAACTGACACTGAGAGTCAGTTCATCACTTATCTCTGTGGTATGCTGCTGTGTTACACAATCTTGAATAATTTTCTTTGGAAAAAGGAAAAAGCTAAACTGTAATGTCTCTGCTTTGTTTATGCTGCTCATTCGGACACAGGTTTGTGTAATATTTATATTAAAACCTCTTAAGGCCACTTAAAGCATTAAGGTTTATGAAACATTTATGCAATTTCCTCAGATTGATTATATGTACATTCACTCTAAGCCACTGTGGACACAATAATCTCATGACACTGCTACTTTGGTGCTGGAGTTTCTCCAAATGTAGACATATATCTAATAAAATGTACTGTTCATTTAAAAAAATGCTTTAATATTCTCTTATTTGCTTCTTGACCAACTGGCAGCTACTTTTTTTTTTTACTTTCTAGAACTTGTGCTCAACCAAGTTGCAGCAAAGTCTGGTGTCTCTGAATTTTCTGCCATTTTTAACTCAATTGTTTCATTATTTTTATTATATTTTGTTGGCTGATGATTGATATTTCTGCTAGAAGAGGGTTTACTCAAGGGAAGAGCTTCTTTCATTGAGACAGAGCAAATCTGAACAACAACATCCAATCCCAGACAACATCAAGAGTTGTTTTCTTGTTTGCTGTGCTGGTTCAAAGGTGAAGGCAGAGTTTAAAGCTAGAAAACGGAGATATGAGCCCTTTCTTCCATCAGTCATCATGGGAAACGTCAAGTCTCTGCCCAACAAAAGCGATGAGCTGAAGATATAAGTGAAGACTGAGAAAGCTTACCTTGAATGCAATCTCCTATTTTTTACTGAAACCTGGTTAAATCAAAACAACTCAGACTCCAGTGTGGATCTATCTGGCTTCCTTCTCACAAGGTCAGACAGAGATGTAGAAGCTAGAAGCAAGAAGAAAGGAGGAGGTCTGGCTTTATTTTTCAACCAGAGATGGTGTAACGCTTCACATATAACTGTCAAGGAGAAGTTGTCCAGATATTGAACTGTTGGCAGATGCTTTTCGGCTATATTATGTCCCAAGGGATTTCAGTCATATCATAAAAACACTTGTATACAGGTATTCTCCATGATACTGTTGCTAGGATACAAACTCAACATCCTGAGGAACTCATAATAATATTAGGAGACTTCAACCATGTCACCCTCTCCTGACTGGATTTACAGCTTGTTAACTGTCCTACCACAGAAAACAATACCCTGGGTCTGCTGTATGCCAATGTCAGACAGCAAACAAAGAATGCAAACAGCCACAACATGAACACAGTAACAACACCGGAAGTGATCTTGCAGCGGAATTAGAAATCATTTGATTAAAAAAGAACTGTATTGATAGCACATGTTTAGGTGTTGAAAATAAAGTAAACAGCATGGAAATGGTCAGAGAAATGAGCAACATATGGTTTATTTTCCATGTACATCTAATGCCTTTAATGTGACTGTTGCAGGCATGTTGCCTAGCAGGCAGCTACAGCGCGCTGGCGTATCTAGTCTTCTACAACCCCTGGCAAAAATTATGGAATCAACAGCCCCAAAATATGTTCATTCAGTTGTTTAATTTTGTGGAAAAAAAGCAGATCACAGACATGACACAAAACTCAAGTCATTTCAAATTTCCACTTTCTGGCTTTAAGAAACACTAAAAGAAATCAAGAAAAAAATGTAGTAGTCAGTAACGGTTACTTTTTTAGACCAAGCAGAGGGAAAAAATTATTGAATCACTCAATTCCAAGGAAAAAATTATGGAATCGCCCTGTAAATTTTCTTTCCCAAAACTAACACCTGCATCAGATTAGATCTGATTGTTAGTCTGCAGTTCAAACTTGGCACTTGGAATGATTAACTTTGTTGCTCAGGACCCAAGAATTGTAGACTTTGTTAGTGGGCAGATATGATGAGAAGTGGGGCCTTCCTGGTGATATCAATCTATATCAGCTACATACTTAAAACCAACTGAATTGCTTACCGGAAAAAAGATTTTCACATGTAAAAGTCTTTACCTTTGGTATGCCTTACTCTTTATTTGGCATCGTTAAAGGTGGTGCTGTTTTATACAGACTGGAAAAGCAGCAGGAAATGGCGTCCTTGTAACTTTGAATAGGTGAACGAAGACGCACAATTCAGATGTGTTATCTTCAATGTAGCGGCTCATTGTTGTGACCATTATGTTTGGGAAAAAAACAGTTTTTTTGTCCTGTGCGGTGACTTAAAGTAAGTAGCAAACCCAGCAGCAACAACACCCTGAACAAAGTGTCTTAGCACATGATGCTGACATGCACATAGAGAAATCTCCCCCAAAAATGACTTTGTAAACAAGATGTGAGGGCAGTGCCAGTAACATAATTCGTATAGGAATAAGTGTCAGGGCGCAGTTATTGCATTATTTAGAGTGCCATAAAGCGCCAGGCTATTGATTTCAGAGCAGAAGCGGCTCTGCAGTTATTTCTGTCATCGTCACCCTCATTAAACTGATGTATGGCACCGGCTATTCTCCTTTCTGCCTCTCCTGCTTCTGTTCTCCATCGCTTTTTCACACTCTTTCTGTGCACTCTGGCAGGAGGTCTGCTCAGGAAATAAAAAGGCGAGGAACACACTTGTTGCCTTTAACGGCCATTTAAACTGTGTGTGTCTGGATCATTCGTGAAAGATATGTGCCTGCCTCTCCTGTTAACACACTGAGGATTAACCGCAGGTGGGCACAATGTTACCAGTGCTGCTGTTGAGCAGATATGACAGTGGTCTCCTTTTTAGTGAATCTGTTTGAGTGCTAATTTGCACAAAAACAAACAAGGAACCGGAACAAGGAGTCTGCTTTTTAGCTAGCGGGTATTTGATGCTTCTGTAAAAAAAATAAAAAAAATAAAAAAATAAAAACATCCTGGTGATTCATCCTATTGTTGCTGAGTGACAAAGACTCCATCCTTCCTCAAGTGAGGGTTAGCACCAGGTCAATTTACAAATGCAACTTAGACAGATTTTATTGCTAAAATAAAGATCAGTTGCTTTGTCCTTCTAGTCTTTTTTAAAATCATTTAAAACAATGAATCTGGTCACCTGGTGTGTTTTATCTTTCGGTTCTCATGTCTGATTCTGGACTGACCTTAAAGCATGTGGTGCAGTGATCAATGTCAAGGGACCACCTGAAGGGACAGTGGGGGTCTCCATTCTCTGGCTCCTTCATTCAAAGAAGTCCAGGGCTAAAACCATTAAGAATCCCCAGCACTACAGCTGATGGCCTAAGAATGGACCAGAAGAAGCAGGGAGTCCCAGTCTTGTCGGCTGTTGGAGAAGCTGTGGTCCAAATCCACATCTCTATATTTCTAGATCTATATATCGATCAATCCAAATCTTTATCTATATCTACATATCTGTACAGCTATGTCTATATCTGTTTGTCTACATCTAAATGTCTATATATCTATATATGAACTAATTTTTCCATATCTACACATAGATAAAACATCTATGTCTATATAACCATATCTGAATGTCCATATATCTACAGTATATCAATACATCTATATTGTTAAAGCCATATCAAAACTTCTTTATTTGTACAACTGTATCTCTCTGGCTAATACTGTAATTTTAAATCTATATATTTTTATCCATATCCATGTTGGTATTTGATCTATATCTATATATCTTTACCTATCTAAATATCCCTATTTGTATGGATTGATGGATTTCTCTTCACCTGTCCTTACTGAAAGTTGGAGTCAGCTTTAAATTTTGCCATGTGTGTTCAAACTTTCATACAAACATAAATAAAAAAACAATAAGAAAATCTTCTCTGTTCCCTTTGGTCAATGTTTGGTCACAAGACTCAAAATAACTCTAAACTAATTCCAACATCTTTTCTTTAAGATATAAACAACTTCAATTTTGTTTTTCATCTCTTTACTCACAGGTGATATCTGCTCGGTCTCAGTTTTATATTTATATCTTATTGTTACACTTTTATGCTACTGTGTATTGATTGCTTATCCCTTTTGCAACTTACTGCTCAGACACTTTTAAGTTTTACTGCACCAAATCAATAAATGATCAGACTTTTCCACCAACACTGACTGAGATAAAAGAGTAAAACGGTTAAAAAGATGAGACGAAAAACTGAACATTGAGTCCTGAAGGGGTCAGTCTGAGTTATGGATGTCATGACAACAGATTATCATCCATCATGTTAGCAATGAATAGGAGAGAAGTTTGTGTGAATCACTGAGACATGAAGGAGCAAAGAGGATGTCTGTGTGAAGACCTGCTCAGAGGAGTACACTTATGTGGCTGTAATAAACTCAGGCTTGTTCAGATGGTGGATCTTAATCATGCATATTTTGCCTCTGTTGTAACAACGTACAACTGATTTGTCTGTTTTGATTTGAGCAGCTTTCATCACTGCATGGTGGCAGTAAAACAATTACTATGTTTTTGATAATACAGCTGCTGTGGGGAAAGTTACATCCATATTTATACAACTGTGGAGACACTCAAAGTAAGTATGAGTCTGCTGTGAGAGGTAAATTTTTTCACCCTTTCTTGCTAATTCTGAATCCACACCTTTATTTTGTGCAGCTGTTGTAGTTAAACCTCTAAAAACTGCAATATACAAGGGAAAATGAAAATCTTTGTTGTTCTCATTATCATCCACTAACAATTTCATCAAGCTAGAGACTTGCCTTTCTCATCCTCCACTTCAAAATAACATAAACATACAGGCTAACCACACAGTAATCTTCTTTTCTCCTACTGATTCAACAAATTTATTGTTGTAATTTTATGATTTTCAGCTTATATCCTTTTTTTTCTTTCCTGTTTGGTGGCCGCAGTACTCAAACAGTGTTCATACACTGATGCTTGGAAAAGATGTCACTGCGCTGGTAAAACGTTTTTAACTAACTCAGTATTTACTGTTTTATTCATCATATACTGGATGTTATGATGACAATATTTCTGAATTTAAAGACAGACAGGTGCTTGACTGCTGTGTTTGGAGGTTGTGAGCTCTAACAGAGGAGGTGTTACCAAATATTGACTGTCAGGGTGTCCAAACATTCATATTTACTGTTTTATTAATCTGTTTAGCCAATAAGAACTTAGTGTGGACTGAGAGTACACAAGTGGTATTAACACGCTTGTACCTGACTGATTGTGTAGACCTAAAACATCTGCAAAGAACAATTGAACATCTATTTACAAACTGTGAAAAGCTGGCAATCTCTCTTTTCATCTTTTCAAACACAGGCCTGACTAAAGGTCACCAGAGTTCACTTCTGACTTACCAGTCTATCACAGGGATGATATGTAGAGACACACACTTGACGGGGTATTATGAATAACAACCTGAGGAGCATTTGACTCAAGTACACAAGGAGAACCAACACAGGCAAGGGCAAGACATGCAAACTCCACACTGGTATTTTCTTGGTGATTTAAACCAGGAACCGTCTTGTACTGGAGGAAAGAGGTATTCTTAAGCCAGAAAACACCCTGAACAACTGTACAGACTTTGACAAGTTACTGAACAGAAGGTTATAAGGCGTGACGAATAAAAACTTATTTTGAAAGTCAAACATCAAACTCAGGGAAGCCACATCAAAGCAAGGAGCTAAATGTACAACGCCAGGGATAAGATGCAATATACTGACGACAAGGGGGGACAGCTCCAGGACACTGAGTCCACTAAGACCCGAAATACCTGTGTCAAAATACAAGCGACTACAACAACAGAAGAATCAAGCTTTCCTGTGGGTGGATGCAGTAAGATATCACAGTGATGTCCTCAGATCAGTCCATCTTAGGTCATGGGCAACTTCACTGTCTGAGTGTTTGACATGAGGCTCAGTGTACTGCACAGCATGTGTAAGAACAAAGGGTCATGGTACACAGGACTATAGTATTTAAAAAAAAAAAGGCTGTCTGACCTTGAGGTGGAGGGGTTAATGTCCACAAATACAATAGCCTATACTATATATTGAGCTGAATGTGGTCTCTACATGTACAAACCTTTATAATGGCTAAAGCACAGGATGCTATGACTGGAGTAAACAGCTGCTAACAAACCTACATATTAGACCTACCTCATACAGCCTCACTTAGTAACAGAAAAATCACTCCCAGTCTTAACAGAGCCAACTCATTTTTTGCATTTCTTTAAAGCTGACTGTCTTATTTCCTGATTCTATGAAACTCTCGGACCAAACCCGTCTGTCCTCATTCATTCAAAACAAAAGCACCACTCTCTGTTTACTGCATGGCTTCTGTGAGTCACCTTGTTTTGTGTTTCCATCTGTTCACTCTGTTTGACCTCGACAACGATGATGCTCTCCGTTAAAAAAAACTGGACCTTGACTCAGGCTGTTTTTCACTTTTATGTAAGACACCGGCTAAAACAAGATTTTGGGAAAAAGGCTTTCAAATGTTTCATAAATTAGACCACGAATCTTTGCCAATCAAAGTTTGTAGAAAGTCTCAAGTTTAAAGACTAATATTCTTGCAGCCAATATCACTTAAGTTATGATTAATCTGGTGCTGTCGTGGAGCTGAGCCCAAGTGTGTTCATTTGGGTTTTAAGTGCAACAACTTGCTGACTTTGCCAGGATTAGGACTGCTCTGCTGCAGTCGTTAAACCAGTCTCTCTCCTGAACTCAAACACTGGACCTCAATTACACTCTCTTATTTTCTCATATTTCTCCAGACTAGATCTGTTTACAGCCCACTACTCTCTAAATCACTTTCTTTACAGCTGTAGTCATGTTTTTTATCTGCATCCATTATGGAACTGACAATGGATCTGCTGCGGTTGTGCATGTGTATGTTTTTATTCTGATTTATCACCAGCTCTAGCCGGCATCTCATGCATGAGTAGCATCTGTCCTCTGCAGTCGACACCATGAAAAAAAAAATGAAAAAAAAAAGCAGAATAAAAAGTGATTTAATGGAAACCTAAATTGGTCAGTTATGTCACTACAACATTATTTTGAGAGCAAATCATATTGGATGTCCATGTGGACGGTGAATAACATAAAACTTAGTAATAAACACATATTTTCAGTCAAAAGAAATGTATTGTTCTCTTTAAAACTGATATGGCAACAGAAAAATCTACAACTTACTGCTAAAACCAGTTAAAACAAGTATCGTACGCACTCTGTGTGCATGTTTTTAAGTTACTACATACTCAAAGGCAATCATGCTCACACTTTCTTGTCCTCGTATGGGTCCATACTGTTACATTAATGCAGTGGTTCTCAAGTCCAGTCCTCGAGGCCCACTGTCCTGCATGTTTTGGATGCTTCCCTGCTCCAACACACCTGATTCAAATGATCAGCTCGTTATTAAGCCATTACAGAGCTTGATAACGAGCTGATCATTTAAATCAGGTGTGTTGGAGCAGGGAAACATCCAAAACATGCAGGACAGTGGGCCTCGAGGACTGGACTTGAGAACCACTGCATTAATGAGTGAATAGAGTGTTAACACTGAAGAACATACGAGTTCTTGTGAGTATTTAACATAATTCAATTCATTTATTTTATTTATTGGTAAAACTGTGGATACAGTTAAACATGTGCAGTACATGAATCCAGGACAAATTTCCCCAAGGAGACAACAAATTGTTTTTAACCTCTCGTATCATATCCTGTCTTACTATGTTTGGTTGTATTGACTGGTTTCACATAGTATAACATCATATCCATCAAATCCTGTCATGCTGTTTTGTACTGTAACATATCATATCTAATTATATCTTATCGCATCGTATCATGTCCCATCACACCATATTGCATCAAACTGCATCATAGTGTATTTTATTGTGTTGTCTCATATTATATTGTATTGTTTTGATTTTTAAGAAGAGCGGGATTTAACATTAGTGCCTCTCCTGCTCCATTTTCATATCAAATATATCTAATATGGTATTGAAATATCTCAAAATTTAAATAAATTAAGGTTTTTTGATGTAGAGTTGTATGAGGTTCTCGTCCACGATCAGTGTTGTACCTTCAGGAGATACCGGTCAGCTCAGCCCTGATTTTAGCAATAAAATCCGGTTGGTGATCACTAGGATGACTTTACCAGAGTTGATTCCCTTCATTTTGACTCTGTGACTCCAATGTAAAATAATTTGGACAGACTGTCTGCCCTCTGACAGCTCAGGTAAACATCAATACATCTCTCTTTGAACAGGTGTAAAGAGCAGAGCAGCAGCCGCTACTGATTGACTCCACAATTACATGTTTCTTTATAAAGTGCCAGGCTGTCTTGCTTTGGCCACTTGAGTATCAGTCGGCAACTACTGAGCCACAACATGGGCCGGTCACCATGGGAACATCAATTCAGCCTGCTGTTTTACGAGCAGAACGCTTTGTTCCACTGGATTTCCATCTTGGTGAGGATCAATACTTTATGCAAGCGGACACATCTTGTATTGAACATCAAGTAAGTGAAAAGGACAAGAAAGCTTTCTGAGCCATGAGCATGAGGCTAAAATTAGTCAGGTAACTCTTTACTGTCACTTGGTTGCTTTGCCTAACTTGCAGGACTACATAGGAGGAGACCAGATTTTGAATAACATGACATTACTCCAGTGTATTTGCTCAGTGGACTCCTATTTGATCATAACATCTGGTCAGGTAAAGTACCATTCTCTGAGCTCAGTCTCTTCCATCATTTTTCTGCACTAAATTTCATATTTTGTTTCTCGTAAAATTAGATTAAATGAGATTAGATTGGATACAACTTTATTTATCCTTTTAGAAAGATTCCCTCAAAGAAACTGAAAAATGAATGATGAATTTCAGTCACAGCAGATGTTTGTACAACATGAGTCTGGTTCTGCTTGAGGTTTTTGCCTGTTAAAGGAAGTTCTTCCTCTCCAAATGCTTTTAAGTGTTTCACTCATGTGGTTGATGATGGGATGGGGGTAGGTCTGATCTTACAAGATCTCAATCTTATCCCATCTGACGGTATTTATGATTTGATGCTTGGATCATTATTGACGTGAACACTTGATTTGATTGTTTCCGACTGGCTGGGGTGAGACAATTCCTTTTCTTCACATCTTTGCTCTGTGCCATATGATGATTTTTTTTTTAATTTCTTTTGTTATTGCCAAAGTTGATAGAAACAGTGCAGGAGCAATCAAAAGATACTAAATAACCTAGGGGAAGCAAGATTTAAAAGAGCAAGCAGAAAACAACATGCAAAGCCACATCATTGTGTTTTATTTTCCATTTATTGATAACACATTATGAGCAATAGAGCAGTGGCAGTGCGGTTTGTCAGGGAACACTTTCTTCAGCTATTTTGGCACATGAGACTCAAAAAACCAACACTCCTCATTTCTTTATAGTCTTATTTAAGTAAGATGCTTGTTGCATGCACATGCACATCCAAGTCAGAACTCTTGTGTATCCATGAAAACAGTGAAATTGGATATGTTCTGGAAACATGGGGAAGTCAACTTGAATTTTTGTGAAGTTTGGGTCTTTTAGATTTATCCCTTTAAAATACATAAATAAATAAATAAACATGTTAAGTTATTGTTTCATTTTCTCTTTTTGACCTTTAAGGGAATCAGTTTAGGCCAGCTCATGTTCAGTTCCCTGTAACCCAGAATACAATCCTTGTCAAACATTCATTCTGCTAACAGAGAATTACAGCTTTGTTGTGAACCATGGGACCACAGTACAGTAACAAAAACTCATCGGAACCAGAATCATTTGAAGGTAGTTTGTCTCCACTGAGCCAGCATGGCAGACTGAAATAATGGTCGAGATGTTGACCCAACAACAAGGGAGAGACCAGAAGTTGCAGAAGCTGTCATCAACCTGTATAAAACAGTAAAGGCTTGGTTTTGTTTCTTTATATCTCATCCCCTAAAAGCAGTAATCAAAAAGAGACAGTTGGCTTTCCCCTTCACAGTCCTGAAGGAGAGGACAAGAACACAAGAAAACAGGATGCTCTTGAACTGTTGCTCCTGTAGCTTTTCTGCACAGAATCAAACAAGATTGTAGTGCAGCTTTTCTGCAGAAAGAACAGAGTTTCATCTCTTCTTTTTACAAAATGTGCCCAGAAATTTCAAGAATTAGGAGCTTATTTGGATTTTTTTTACCAGACTTTTTTATAAAAAGATAAAACTTTTCAGCTTTCTCTTGTAATCTAATTTTATCTAATTTCTGCCCCAAAGGTCGATGAAATCCATCTCACAGCCAACAAGGAAGAGAGAATTATAAAGAGCAATGAAAATCCAAGCCTGAATCTGGTCGAGCTCACATAAATAATGCACTGAGTTGAAGTTTCTGGATTTGATTTGTTTAAACTCTAACAATCTACCATTGGCCACTGAGTTGAGCATCATTCACACTCACAGCCTAATCGTAATCCTGCAGATCTGAGTGCGGCTGTTGGTTTGAATTTAGTCTGTAGGAGTTCAAAGTCAAGATGTTAAGTTAGGAGCAGAGTTTACGTTTATTAAAACCAACAAAGACCAAACAGCCTGCACATAAATATCTGTTTACAATGACAGACACACATTCTCGTGTTGGCAGCCAGAAAGGCTTTCTGTTAAATTACTGAGTAAACACAGAGACAACACAGCGGGCATCCATTATAGGCTCACACTGCCAGGAAACAACTGAAACCCTGTGAGAGACAAAGTCTCATGAGTTCATGTACCAGCACTATGTCAACAATTTGAACAAAGCACATGTTCATTTTTAATCACAAACTTTCATTTTTCTTTTTTGGGTTAAATGTCAGTCCAAATGTCAAAATTACGATATTTTAATGACACTCTTTTCTTCACTAAGAACAACCAATCAAAGCTGCTTTAATAGCTATCACAGTCCCACACAGTAGGTGGCAAAATGGGAGCTGGCACTTCCAGGGAGGAAGAGGTGCAGCAACAACAAGATGACAAGAAAAAAAATTGTCTTACTGGTGTGGATTTTTGTCACAGTTTGACAGGAACACACATACGCACGCACGCACGCACACACATGTGCAGCAAGTGTTCAAAAAGGAAAGAAAAACAACCGATTAGTGGCGTAATTGGGAGAGTATCCTGGGTCTCTGCTGATGTCTCCCTACTTGCACTTTGTGATGATATTTTACAGATTGATTCACAACAATGTCACAGACAACAGTTTGACCACAGACAGGTGGACTCTTGATGTTTGTCCAGTAAGTAAGCTCAGTTTGGTGTCCCAGTGTGTGAATTAGGACTTACTCTTGAAAATTTGTGTAAACTACACTTAAAAATAAATGGTACGAAAAATAATATCTATAATGCTACTTGTGTCAGCTAAAAAGATTATAACCATCCATCCCCTGCACAGATCAAGTGCAGCATTCAAACTATTGAAAAAAAAAAAAAAAAGCCAATTATTAGAGAGCAATTTCTTTGTATCTGCCTGATGAAGCATTTGGGGAAAAAAGTCTGAGAAGTGAAGTTTATTTCTTTGGAAAGTAGTTTTTGGTTTTGGAGATTAAGACAGTTGACAGCATTTGCTTACACTCATAACATTTACTTCACTCTTTCCTGGAATTTAATTAATTTAGAAGGAGTTATGATGAATAATCTCATTCATTGGAAAAATCAGTAGCTAATTTTAACCATTTTTAAAAAACCTCAAAGAAATTTACTGTCCAACTTGACAGCTGTACTGTTTTCTATGCTTATAGAGTAAGAAAATGTCAAAATGCTTATAATTTGTGTGTGTGTACACCATAGACTGTATATAGAATGGACGCCGTCTGCCTCCTCGCTGGGTGAAGCCATTGCAAGAACAACACCCTCTGGTGACGAGCTGCAGTATAGGTCATAAATCCCGCCTCCTCCAGCAAAGCTTATGGAGCTGAGGACAAACTTTAGAAATGTACTACATAGAATATAAAATTTTCTCCCCCCTGCTTACGATGTTGACATGTAGTTACAGTAAGACTAGTTTGTGCTCAAGTCTTCTTTTTTCTGGGGGTTCATGTTTTCTATGATTGACACTTGATACAGCCTATGGGTGTACAAAGATTGCGAAGCTCACCTGGGGAAATACAGAGAGTGTTTCGGCTTCAAATCTGTATACTGGCAGAAGGCGGAACCAAGTTGTCCACAGTATATGCAGTCTATGGTGCACACGGATTAGAGTTTACTCTCCCAGAAAGGCATTATAATGTTGTCCGATGTTAGGTAAGTGGTATGCATGTGTTGCATCGCAGGTCAGGGATCTTACCACACTGAGCAGTCTCATTTTCTGGCTGAAACCACAATGATGATAATGAGGATGGCTAGGATGACGGCTCCGACCACCAGGAGGTAGCACTTCCTCTTCCTTATCTGCCTCTGTGGGGAGAAAGAAAAACCCCTTAGACACTGCATGATCTTTAACAGCTGAACGACACAAAACAAGTCGAAAGAAGCAGAAGAAGAAAATGACGAGGTTTTCAATCCATGCACGACTTCTACCTGTGTGTGTGTGTGTGTGTGTGTGTGTGTGTGTGTGTCTGTGGTCAGTATGAGGCAGCAGGGACTGAAACAGCAGCAGTTTTCTGGTTTATAGGAGCTACAATTTTCAGCTGTAAATCATCATTTTTGCAAACAGGGAAGTTGTTGCCACAGTCCATTAACAACCCTGTAAATGTCAAGCTCCTGTTTAATAACCACACAGCCACAACCCCCAAACCACAATATTCTGTGGCTTTTGTACAAATAAACCCCCAAAGTGCAGGCTTACATGCCTTACATGTTAAACCAACAGAAAAGAACGACAAATAAAGACAACTAAAACAGGAAAGTGAAAGACTGTGATAAGTCCAGTGCATAAAATGAACAGCAAAACTAGATTAAAGGTCAAGCTGACAGATGAAGATTTAAAAAAAACTCAGATGACAGAGTAAGTGGGCTGTCAAAAAGGTGGCCTCTTTGTCAACCAGCAAAAGCTCTTTGTGGTCATGAATATGTTGTAACAAACAGCTTCACAGAGGTACAACAAATAACCAGATCCTGTTTCAGGGAATTACAAGGCAGGCAATGTGTCACTGTATTATAACAGAGTCAGGGGGACAATGTAGGAGAGCAGTTCACCAAGCAGAAAACCTTATCTGAGTTGCGTCAACATCACGATGAAAATGCTGAGGCCAACTGAGTTTTGTTGAAGGTAGATTATATGTATGTATATAGGTGTCTATAGTTACATTTATTCTCCAGGTCAAATGTGCAGGTTTACCCTCAGCATTTGCTGTCTTTTTTTTTTTTTACGGATGATAAACCTATATCTTGTACCTTTTATTCTTAATTGTTTGGTGTTTCACTGAATTTTTCCAAAAAGTGAAAGTATCTGACATGGTATGAAGAAAAAGATACCAAAAGAGAATTTGTAATTTAAGTAACATATCCTGTATTTTTTAAGGCCTAAATTTGACTATAACAGTTTTAAAACATTAACAGATTGTGCATTTTTTTTGTCTTTATTCTCTCCATGATGTAAATAAATGTAAAATAGCAGACAAGGAAAAATCACTTGCAGCCTGATTCATCGAAGCATTGAACAGCTTTTGCTCCATTGAACCTGTGGCGATGTCAGTCACTTGCTCCAGAGATGACACTCTAATGAACTGTGAATCACACCTCACAAACCACACCTGTCAAGATCTGACCTCACAGTAAACTCATAACATAAAGCTCATTATCTAGCCTCTGTGGAGTTTGAGCTCCATGAGGATAACAATAGCAGCAATGGTAATGACAGTGGCAGGAAAAAAATTAAAACAGATGAAAAATAAATGAGACACAATACTTCAATAACACAAGGTGAAAGTTGAAAACATAGCAAAGCCAAGAGTCAAGAAAAGCCAAATAATAGATGTGGGTTTGAGGACCATTAAGGGCTTTAAATCAAACTCTGTTTTAAACTCACAGATGCTGTTATGTGATCACTTATCTTCCTGTGCGCCTTGAGTTTGTTGATGGCAATGTAATTAGACATTAAATTATGAGATTAAATCATGTGGAAATAAACACAAAATGGCCTTTACTCATTTGTCTATTCTGTGCTCCTGTGGAAACATGAGGAGGCAAAATAGCAGCCTCTGTGGATGAGACCATATATATATAGTGAGCTTTACTACTCACTGTACCTTTAATAACCATGTTAATGCTTGGATATGATGAGTCCATTATGTCTTGTGATTTGCATCATGAAAGAGAGCGTTAGCAAATGATGCACAAGCCCTGGTGTTACTAATGCTCAGGGCTGGCCCGTGGCATAAGCAGTATATACAAATGCTTAGGGATCCAGCCAATCAACAGGGGGCGCCACTGCTCCCCAAAATGAGTGAAGAGGAGAAGAAAATGAAAAACAGAAGCAAAACTGTGTTTAACTTTCATTTGATATTAATTTTTTCGTACTATAATTTTTTTTTTATCCTGGTTGAATGAATAGCACTTTGGGCTATATATTTTGGATGAAAAGTGCTTTAAAAAAAGACTCATTGATTGATTGATTGATTGATTGATTGACAGTAAAAACCTATAGAGAGAATGTCTTGCATCAACCCTTTAAAAAGGTTTTTTCTTTTACTCCCTTTCTCAACCCTGATCCAGAGCATCACAGCACATCTGCTCGTTACCTGCTCATGGAAGGGGAGTGGGAGGGCAGGTGGCTCACCAGAAGTCTCACTAACTGTATTAAGCAGGTTTATACACCAGTGTTAGGCTAAATAAAATAAATAAATACAATAAAGAAAAAACTTGCTGTCAAGGGGAGCAGCTTGGCAGGGTTAAGAAGAAAAAGCAGAAAAGGAGATGCAGAAAGACAGTAAACATATGTTGCAGTTCTGTCAGCTTGTTTTGGATGGCAGTCACATCCATGGTAGCTTATTCCTATTCAACAGCGAGAATCAACATAAGTTATTTCCACTGTATTTTCATTAGCTACAGATTAGGAAATTAAGACCCAGTAAGGGCACACATTGTGTGGGATCTAAGATCTACATACATTTTTAATTACGTCTTTGTGTACTTAGTTAGTCACACTAGTCACCTTAAAGGTGGGGTAGGCAGGAATCTGTTAAAGAAGTATCTTTTTGGTGGTGTATATACAAAAAAGCTTTTAATATCAGTCAATAGCTATCAGTCATTGATGACATTTGTTAATATAATGATATCGCTATGTTTAGTTATGTCTGTGTAGACAATATTTTAAATTTTCAGAGCGCTCCGCTCTTTCTGACTGTAAACAAAGCCATTCCCCGCCTCCCCCATCATGATTGGTTGTGAGGCAGACGCTGCTCCCCTGTGTCATTCAGGAGCCCAAACAGAGTTAGCGTGCTACAATATTGGACAGTAGAAACCAACCAGAAAGTACAGAAATTGTCTGAATCCTCCTTCAGCCACGACTGCCAACACAAGCAAGAAAACAAAGTAAATACTGGAGACTCTGGCGGAATAACGGGTGCAAAAATGTAGGTAGACTGGACAAGAGCTAAGAAGCCCGGTCAACAATGATGGGGGATGCTTCGGGATCTTACGGACCCTGTAACCTTTCTGCTGGACAGGTAAACCGCTTTAACAAAGTAAGCCAAGTGTCTGTACCAGAAGTGTTTCTTATCAAACGGGACCTGCTGCATGTTGTAGCGCCGCTAAACTGTTGACCTCGGGTCCTGGACTCTGTCACTTTATCCTAGTTGTAGAAGTCCTGCAAACATTGTGTTTGCTGGTAGTCCATTGGCATCTGCAGTACCACCAATGCTTTTTACTTTCACTTTGACTGGGCTCTATTTGTAATTATCTGAAGTATTTATCTGCATTATATTTGAATTTAATTGAAGCGATACGAGCGAGCAGGAGCGTCTGTTTGTGGGCGGGGCTTGCTGGAGCAGAGAGGGAGGGAAGAGGAGGAGCTGAGGGGAAAACTGGTTGGGAGGAGTAAGTGTTTACATTCAAGATTTCTCCCAAAAACTGGCACTTCCTCAGATCCTGCCTACCCCACCTTTAAAATGTTAAATATAATCAGTAGTTTTGTCTTCAGCAGATCTGCACAGCTCAGAGAAACAGCATCAGGTATCTGAAAACCTTTGAATATCTGCACTAGGTTGATTGATTTTTGATGTTCTGTTACATTGTTTATTATGCATTTGCACTTATTTTAACGCAAGTATTTACGTCAATACTGCTTTATTTATATTTGCTCATAGATTTTTTTGTTTTCAATTCACAATAAAGAAAATCTGCAGATCACAAAGCTGTCCGCCTGTTTTCTTTAAGCGTATGAATATTGTTATTTGTGGTGGAAGCAAATCCAATATGAGCAATAAACAATCCACCATTTGTGATTTTCCCTGGTCCGTCCAAATAAATACAGAAAAAGAAGATGTGCTTGATCACAGCAAATCTTAGAGACATGTAAAGCACCACAGATTTATGGTCACTTTCACTCAGTTCGTCATTTTTCATGTAAATGCTTAAAGCTCTCAAATAATCTTTCACACTATAAGACTCTGTTTCCTCTCTAATATAGCCTCTGGTTTAATTTGGATTTCAAATGCTTCAAATGCATGAGCTTCATTCATCCATGTCAATTACTTTCCATGTCTGAAAAAAAAAAAAAAAGTACTGAATCTGTTGGGCAAAAATATGAAAGTGCATGAAGGAAAGGGGAAATATTTACATTTCCTGCTTTCCTCAGGCGGTGACGATGTGTTGGAGCACAGAATCTATGTTGTTTTGAAACGCTATTTTTCCCATTTTTTTCCAGCCTGTTTTCTGCTACAAAGGCAGCAAGAGCAGCGGTTTAGACCAGAGCCGAGGCTGGAGTCTTTAAATCCTGACGCGCTTCAAAGCACGGAGAGAGCAATTCATCTTCTTATCTGAGACTCAAAACAGGCTTTCTGTGTGGAAGAGAGAGGGAGAGGGGGAGCGCAGAGAGGGAGGAAAAAAAATGCTGTCGAGTAATTTTCCGTTTAAACGTTCCACTCCACAACAATTTGCATAAGCAGCCCTGCGTCTGTGATAAGAAGATTGGTAATTTTCAAAGGCTCTGTGGGGATTGAGAATTAAAAGCCTTTCTCCGCTATCTCCCCTCTTGCAGCTGGCCACCACAGATTCCCCAGCTTCTCTCACGCGTTTCCTCCTAAACTACGCCTTATAAACTTTCTCTGCCGTCCTCTTCTTCTCTCTGCTCGCTCTGACAGCGCCGACTCGCTCCCTCTCCCTATATACTGTAACCCCTACACCCTCCCTCCCTTCTTTCCTCTTCCTTATACTCGTTCCCATTTTCTCCTTCTATTCTGCTCGCCCATTCCGGCTCTGCTGTTATTTGGGGAGAACAGGAAAATAAATAAGGTAGGGGAGGGGGGCAAAAAGGGGTTTAGTTTAAAAAAGGAAGTGTTGCAGTATTTTTAAACCAGAATTTTTCCACACTGCAGGGCAAATTGAGGGGGGGGCAGAGGGTCACAGAGAGAGAGAGAGAGACAGAGGAGGAGAGTCGAGGGACGCTCTTATCACTAGTGACTTAATCTGAGTGTCCTCAGTGCCACTGTCTCTGCAGGGCCTTTAGGTCCTGCAAGCCCCCAGAGAGGAGCCATAACTCCATCTAACACCTTTTTAGTTCAACTTTAACATCTGAAATGAGTTAAATAGCTATTATCTGGGCTCCAGTGTCATCTTAGTAACATGAATTATTAAAAACAAACAAACAAACAAAAGAAATTTATCACTAGAGAAAAACATGATGGTTGTAATTCTTGGTTGCAATGTGAGTTTTTTGACCCTTAACATATGAAAATTAAGATTCCATTGACAACTGGAAAGTTTAAATTTTTCATTTACAGTAAGAAAAAAATGAGAAAAAGTGAAAAATCTCTTGTTGCGGTTATTTTACATGAAGTCGTTTTAGCCTCACTGTTAATGACTATATGGATGTGTCTATATGTGTGTGTCTGTGTAAACTTAAAAATACTAAAATTCATTTATGCAAAAGGGCTGTAGGATTACATGCAAGATGAGCATTGCCATATGAGAGTAACAGCAGAGGAGGAATATTGGTTAACATGATCCTGCAGTCAACCTTCTGAATTTAATGTAATATGATGACACAAACACACATGCGTCTGAACGGAGAAGAAACCCTGACAGCATATCCCCAATCTAATACTCCTGCCTGACCTGGGCATTTTTCAGAACACCAACCATATACATCTTTCCTGTTGTGTTGTTGTCTAAAGGGCACCTCCCCTGTTGAATGTGAGAGGTCTAAAAAAATGTCTGAATCAGGTTTCTGTTTTTCCTCCTGACTCCTCTCAGAGAAGAGTTAATACAGCTCACAGTATGTGAAAAGGTGAGCTGAGCGATCATGTCAGAGGAACAGTATGAGACCGCTTTAAGCTGCAGTCTGGCCATCGGTGAGGGTCAAAATGTAAATTTAGCTCTGCACATTGACAGACTGAGACAAAGATAAAACACACCTCTCTCTGCATTAATCTCCATTTTTCTTCTTTGTGAGCCAAAACCCAAGATCCTTACAATCCTTCAGTGAGTGCAGTAGCTCCTGTTCACCTTACAGTGAACCATTCTTCATTTTCTGACAGGGAATACTGTCCCCAGACTCAGGGGTGCTAACCCTCATCCTGAACATTTCACACTCGGCTGCCCCACAAAGCCAAACAGTGGAGGTCAGAGGCTCACAGAGCCAGCAGAATCACATCATTGGCAAAAAGTAGAGATGGGAACCTGAAGTCGTTGAAGTGGACAATCCAGTCATCTAAGGTGAGACCAATATTTGCAATATATTTTATAAGTACACTTAGTAATGATCTTGAGAATGGTGGGGTAAGTTATCTCCTCAAACACAAGGTTCTTATAAATGAAACGTATATCACCAGCTCCATGATCAGGAAAACCAAACATCTGAATCACAACACATTCAAAAACAAATCCTGACTAGTGAATGATTAAACATGAGAGAAACATATTATTATAGCATTATATAAGTCTTGACACCACTCTTAACGCTTCTGAGGTGGTTTCACACAAAGGTCCCTGGTCCTGGATTGAAGTGAACTTGTGGCTACAATTTAGGCATCTCAAGATCATACAAATACGATCACTGAAAAAAAGCCTCTTTCCTCCTTAAAAGCAGAGCTTGTGCTTAACCTCTACCCTCAGACAGCTCTCAGTGTACAACAAAGTTTGTCAGCAAACAGTGCAAAGAACTCAAGGACTTTCTGTCTGTGTCATTAACTTTAAATCACAGAGTCCCATTAAAACCACTAATACAGTCTTTTCAGAGCTCCATCATCCCGTAGGTTCGTCTGGATCGCTGCTGCAGATGTCCCGCTGCTTTGGATCTATCTGCTTTAATGATTAAATCTCCCCTCTGTCCATTTCTCTCTTTTTTCATCTCCTTCTATCTGTCTCTCATCTGTCCATCTCTGTCTTTCTCCATCTCCCTCTCTCCCTTCTCTAAATCCAGCTCAGTCTCAGCAGATGACTAACATCAGTCTGGTTCTGTTTGAGGTTTCTGCCTGTTAAAGGAAGTTCTTCCTCTCCACTGTAGCTTGATAAATGCTGCAGTGTTTCACTCATGTGGTTGAAGATGGGAAAGAACTGGGTCTGATCTTACAGGATGGGGCTCAGTCTGATACCAACTTTTCACTGGGTCTCTCATAGATTCTGGTCCAGACCAGCTTTTTCTGTTAGCATCTTGGGATAACACTTGTCGTAAACTGACCCTTTATAAATAAAGATTGATTGTTTGGAAATAAAGTGTTGGAAAATGTCAGATTGGACATAATAGATGAGTGCTGGGTCAAAGTCTCTCACAATTTGCTTAATAATGTTGCAGATTTGACCCCATCTGCAGAAACCGTTAGCCTGCTGCTTTTCCTTGCAATTTCTCATTGAAGGAGCAGAAATAAGCAGCATCTATTGTGACTGATACACTTACTGACTTAAACAACCTTGCTTCAAAATCTATTTTCTATTTTCTTAGGAGGATACTGAATATGCATGTACACAACTTTCTTCACTGGTATTTCACATAACAGAAAGATCACACATTATTACCACCTGCTGGTCTGACATGCTTATGTGGGAGCTGTAGTTTGTTTAAGACATAATAGTCAGCAGTGCTGGTCAAAATCAGGGAGGGCAGATGGATTGAAAAAGAGGAGATAAAAACAAAAACACAAATGCTTTAGTGGCATCTGTGTTGTAGTTCTCAGGTTCTCTGAGACTGTTATGACTGTACACTGTTTTATAGAAAAATTTTACTGAGGGAAAAAAAAAACAAACAAACAACAAAAACAAATGACGATCTTTAAAGCCAACAGAGCTGCCAAACAAACCAACTATCTGTCACATCTGTGCCGCTCTAACATGAAAGAAGAACTCCTAGTGTCTGCAGGAGAAGAACTACTTACCTTGTGTGACATGAGAAACACCCTCATAATACAACAATAATGCCATGCAATGATAATGGCCATAATATTATTTTCCCTTTATCGCATCTGGTTGGGAAAATTGGAAGTCCATGAAATAAATAATGTTTACAGCGGAACTGCCTCACTTATAATCGGCTTATGTGCAATTTACATAAAACTCAGAGTCCCATGCAGTCACCCTGATTATGATATTTAAGAGGAGCAGCAAATAAACACAGACTTCACGGCCAAGCCTGGCATCCTGGGAGAAAGCCTTGTGATGGTGGCTGTCGACAGCACAGCAAAATCACACACCGGTGGCAGCAGGTTTGGCAGTTTATGAGTGACTGGTGATTGTATGAGAAACTGCTTCAGCCAATTGGTGTTTCTATCTCTGATGTCTGTCCCTGAGGCTTTTTCTTGACCTATACTTCATTACTCAAAATAAAACAGTTTAGAGTGAATACTAAAGTCGGTGTTAATCATTGGTGTAACTACTGTATAGGTGCGGCAAGAATGCAATGCACCCAGGCTACAGCTGTGAGAGGGTGCATGGAGATCATGTACAACAAAGAACAGCCAACCAAAAGAGTACAGTAGCCTTGAAGGTCAATGGGATAATTATTTCAGGAAAAGGATAAGAGAAAAAATGAAAATATATAAATAAGTAAAACAAATTATGTTTTCATAATAAAGCCAAAAAAATAAAAAATAAAATAAAATAATAACAACAACAACAACAACAACAACAACAACAACAAAAACAATATGGAAAACACAACTAAATGTTTAAACCAAAAATATATTTTGGAAACAAAAAATGTTTGAAAACTAAAAAAAAAAAAAAGTGAAAAAGGCAAATACATTTTGAAAACATAGAATATTCTAAACATGCAAACTCATTTTTAATTTTATGTTTTGATATATATATGTATGTGTGTATATATATATATATATATATATATATATATATATATATATATATATATATATATATGTGATTCCATATCTGACACCTTTTGTCAGTGAACAAAACATCCAAATGTGTGGTACAAACAGATTTAAAGACTGCTGTGTCTCTGACTCCTTCATTAATCTTCTAACTTGTGTGTATAAACCCTGACCCTGGACCTCTGTGAATCATTACACCAATCAGAAGTTTGACTGATGTTTTGGAGATCTGAAACTTTTTTGTTCTGATTTCTTTTATTGAATGGGCTCACGCAGTGGGTTGTGAATCAGTGATTTCCTTCAGAATATTTGTATCAAACTTAAACCCTGAAGACGACAAGCCTCTGCAAATCAAATGCGGTTATCGAGTTACGCACACAACTGCTCAACTTTTACAAACCACTTCAGATCTCATGGTCTAAAGGGACAACAAAGACATCTGTTGTGATGTGATTCATTCATCCCGGCTCTTAGATACCACAGTGACAACAGATTAAAGCTCTTTTCAACCTACAAAGGCATCTTCATCGCTGCTTTTTAAGGTTAACCTTGAGCGAGGAAGGTGAACTAATCTCAGAGCTGTGTGTTGTATCACAGCAGATTCAATGAGGGAAGCCTTGCTTCATAGTGCCTTTCACACCTCACATCTGTGTGTGTGTGTGTGTGTGTGTGCTTGTGCGTGTATGTGCGTGTGTGCATGTGTGGGAGTCAAACAGAGTGGAGGACTGGCAGTGTGGTGTAACCTGGCTTTGTACTGCTGCTCTCACTGAAATCACTCTGCTGAAGCTTTCAACCTGCCAGACGTTTGCT
This sequence comes from Xyrichtys novacula, assembly GCA_962446985.1. NCBI lineage: Eukaryota > Metazoa > Chordata > Actinopteri > Labriformes > Labridae > Xyrichtys > Xyrichtys novacula. Next base: position 14,046,312 of record OY660871.1, read on the forward strand.
CTCAGATTCAGGGTTCCAGGTGGAAATGGGCTTTTTCAGCAGATGCAGGGAGTTGTCTGTCACAATATGCATCTTATTTCAGATGCATATAGAAAAATTCCTTATTGATCCATAAAGACCATAGAAAAATGTTTAATAATATATATACACAAGACCTGAAAAGTATGTTAATTGGTAAAGAACAAAATCATGCAGAAACCTTCAGTAACTTTTGCTGCAATGTATAAACACAACTATAATTTAATGTAGAACCAAAAAGAAAAAAACAAACAAACAAACAAAAAAACAGTTGGTAACACTTTACTTTAGTTATAAACATTCATAAATAAATGATAAAAATAATAATAATTATGCATCAGATTTCTTGTAGCACTTTATCAGAGACCCTCAAAGCGCTTTACATTTGATACATCATTCATTCGCTCACACAGTCACACCCTGGTGGTGGTAAACTATCTTAGTAGTCACAGCTGCCCTGGGCCAGACTGATGGAAACGTGGCTGCCAGTTTGCGCCTACGGCCTCACCAATCACCACCACACAACACTCACATTCATACACCAGTGGAGGACACACACTGGGAGCACGGTGGGTTAAGTGTCTTGCCCAAGGACACAACGGACACATTAGGGATAGGGAGGAATTTAACAACCAACCTTCCGCTTATTGGACAACCGCTCTACCTCCTGAGCTACTGCCGCCCAAATAATAAATATAAAAATATGATATAAATGATCATAATGCTTTAAAGCAATGATCATGACACATTATTAAGCATTTTATCATGACTTACAAGGTCAGCTATTATAATGTGTTATAACTGTTAACAACTCACTGACAATGCCCACATAGATAATGCATTATACGTATATTTATGATGTGTTATAATATCCTTATAAACTTGTATAACTATCATCAATTATCATAAGGCTTTATAACAATAAGCATAAGACATTATAATACTTGACCTTGTAAGTCATGATATAATGCTTTAAAATGTGTTATGATTATTGCTATAAAGTATTATGATCATTTTTGAGTGTTTATAACTATAGTTATACAGTGCTCTAATGTGATTATAACGCATTATACATATATTTATAATGCGTTATAGAGATAGGCATCAAGTTTCCAAAAAAGTAATCAACATCTTTCACCCCTGCCCTTATCTCCTGCAAAGTGGACTGGGTTTTTCCAACACATGCCACATTTACCATGTGTTAACGTATAGTTATACTGAAGGCACCTCCCTGGTCTTTTGGCAAGGACTGCCACACAAATTTAATCTCTTATTTTTCCTGAAAAGTAACATTGTTTTTTGTTGCTTTGTTCTTTTTCAGTGTTATTGCTCAGCTCTCTGTCTGTTTTTGTGCGTCACATTTCACAGTCTTCTTGTCAGTCAAACAGCATGGGCACCTCGGTGATTACTTTTTTTGCCTGGATTGTCTGATTTGGGATTTTCTGTTAATCATGTTGCTGTCGGAGGGTTTTTGTCAACAGCATTCACTGTCGAATCCAGCAAAGACCCTGCGCATGTTACAAGAAAGGTGGGACAGGGACAAGAAAACACTGATAAAGTTGAGTAACAAAATACCCAGAAGAACACCTTTTAACTACTGAGGTTCATTTGAACATGAAAAAGGATGTTCAGAGAGGCTGAGTCACTCTGAAGGAAAGAAAATCAAAGGATTACTACTCTGTGAGAGACTGTGTGCAATTTCAGAAAAATTTTCTTAAACATGATCAAGCAATATAATGACTCTTCGACGACACAACCATTGACTGTAAAGAGAATCAACATCATCTTCTAGAGGAAGCCACTGCTTCAGATGGGGCTGCAGCAAACTTTAAAAATCAAATTCAACTCATACCAACCTTCTCAGACCTGGATGCTGTAGTGATATACAGTACAATACAACACAATAATGTTATCGATCCCCAAAGAGAAATTCATAAGTCTGGAATCTCATTTCATCTACTAGTTATAGAAGGATTAATAAGTCTGATGGCTGTGGGTATAAAAGATCTTCTAAATCTCTCCGTCCTGCAGCCATCCACCGCTGGAGTCTATCCCAGCATCCTTGGGCGAACGCAGGGGACACTCTGGACAAGTCGCCAGTTCATCGCAGGGCTGACATGGAGGAAACCGCAGTACCCGAAGTAAACCCACGCAGACACAGGGAGAACATGCAAACTCCACACAGAAACGCCCTGACCCGAATTCCAACCCAGGACCTTCTTGCTGTGAGGCGACAGTGCTAACCACTCCACCACTGTGCCGCCCCCCACTTGATTCCAGCTAAATGAAACTTGACACCAAACACAAAGCTTCAGCTTTTGCCGTGGGTGAGATATAAACAAGTATTTTTATGATATGACTGAATTCTCTCCTCCTTTTTTCTTGCGACTAGTGTCTGCATCTCTGTCTGACCTTATGAGAGTGAAGCAAGCTAGATCCACACTGGAGTCCGAGTTGTTTTGATTCAACTAGGTTTGAGTAACACACAGGAAACTGCACTCACAGAAAGCTTTCTCAGTCTTCATCAATATCTCCAGCTCATCGCTTTATTTGGGCAGGGAGTTGACGTTTCCTATGATGGCTGATGTAAGAAAGGGTTTATATCTCTATTTCCTAGCCTTCAACTTTGCCTTTACCTTTGCAACAACAGCCATTGCAACCGTCAAAACACCTCCTCATGAATTGGATGTTGTTGTCCAGATTTGCTCGGTCTCAATAAAAGAAGCTCTTCTCTTAGATAAACTCTACCTCCAGCAGAAATATCCATCAGCAGACGACAAAACGATAAAAATATGAATAAGTTCAGAAAAAAAATTCAGAAAATTCAGAGACCAGACTTTGCTGCAACTTGGTTGAGTGCAATGTTGTCATTATTTGACTGATTTGCGTTCAAGTCCCCTTTTTTTCTGAAAAGTTTCTTTTTGTATGAGTTATTGCATTTCATAAAACCGTGTTTTGTATGATATTTCACCATGATTGACAGCTACCATTCTTACACCAAACAGGAACACTGCTTCAAGTGGAAACGTGAAGATACACCTTTTTTTCCTCAATGTTTGACCAGACATCCTCGATTTTTAGGGACAGTCCCCCAAATGACCTGTCCCGGAAATGTCCCCAATTTGCGGGTTTCATGAATGAGAAAAAAAAAAAGTTGTGTGTAGACTAGAACAATGGTTTTCATAGTAGCCAGGTAGGTAGGAAGTGCGAGTGAGCAGGCAGCTTGCAGTCCTGAACAACACTTATCAGGGAGGGCGTGATACCACCAAGTTGCAGATGAGTAGCCAAGTAGCCCCGTTATCTTACTCTTATCAAATTTAAAAAATTTGTCTTTTGGCAGTAAAATATCCTAATTGACCCGTGGGACCTTCTCTAAATTGTATTATTCGTATTATTGAGCTTGGGCTTTAATCATTGAACCTTGACTGTCATAAAAATCATGTGCTGTAAGAATCTGAGGATGTAATGTAATTCAGGGTCTAATAATTTAGGATAACATGACAGGAGTTTGATTAGAGGGCTTTATGTTGTAAAAATCATAGATAACATTTCCCCTAGCATTCACAAGAGAATGTGCGCATCACTATGTACCATCTCTCTGAAGAATGCAGATATTTTAAATTGGGTTGCTAAACGGCAAGCGTTTGCAACCAGAATACCAGAATCAGTGGTGCTGACGTGCTGCGCCTCTGAACTACACGGCGTGGAATGTCAGCATGCATGTATGTTGTGATATGAGAGCGGAGCGAGTGGAGAGCTCCGCTTGTCACAGAGGAGCCGAGAAATACATTTTTCTATAAAGTAATGAAACGACTGCGAACGTTAGAGTCTGAAATTGCACAAATTATATTTTAAAGGCCGTTTTCATATAAATAAAAACTAAACGTATATAATTATCTACGACTTCGATTACTAGGTTGGGATCTTGTTGCTAAGGCGGGGGTATCCACTGTAGTGATACCCTATAGGGGAAACACTGATAGATTTCCTGTGCAGGGCTAAAATGCCACAGATAATTCTGGATATATAATCCTGGAGCACAGAGGAGTTTAGAAATATTAAAGCATTGAATTACATTCAAATAAAAAGCTAATGCATGCTTTTAGGAGGTCAAAACAATTGAAATTGAATAGCCTGTTTATGATATTTGGGCTTCTGATGTTCTTTTTTAATCAAACTGAGAAGTTGCGTTAGGAAACATGTAAGAAATTTAACCAGGTTTTATTTGAAGTCTGGTTTTGCCTTTCCTTCAACGTGCTCAGGTCACCCGTGTCTGATGGGGGGCAGAGCCACAGGAGTGTCACTGACATCAACCAGGGAACTTCAAACATTGTTATTTCCACTCCATATCCTTCAAAGTAACATAAAGAGTCCAGAGGGAGAGCAGGAAGAGTGATTGAACGCTAAACCTGTTCCCCTGCAGTGTGTCAGGGTTAGCCCACTCCCCGTCTGAAAGCAGTGATCAGTCAGAGCTCACCACTGTGATTAGGTTATTCTTTTTCATTATCCGGTTTGTCAAAAAGGCAATAATTTGTATGTGTCTGCCGGTGGATGGGTCCATTCATCCGTCCACCCATTCATCCACGACCCATCTTCTTTCTTATCTTCCTTTCCTTTCCTTCCCAGTCCCTTTGTTCCCTTTACACTCACAATAGCTAGTGCCTTTTATTTTCCTCAATTAAGCCAGAGGAAAACTGTGTTGCATTGATTTTTTTCCAGACTCAAAGGGATGTCGTCGTTCACTGGGAGATCAATTCCAGTTCTGAAGATGGATGGACTTTTAGGTCCTAACAATTACATCAGATCAAATCAATAATAACCAGTTATTTCATTGTGTTTTTCTTCTAAGTGGGATATAGCTACAGCTTTTGTTCCCCGGATTGCTGGAACATCTGTTTTATTGTTAATTATAAACCATCTTGTGCAGCAATCAACACTCAGAGTTCATTGTGGTCCACTGAACACAGATGAGGTGATAAAACATCAACGCAACTAGATAAACTTGCAGCGGGGAGAGTAATCTGCCTACGCATAATGGATTATAGATTCAATTTATTTTCAGTGTAAAGCGAGTAGACAAGGCGGGTCGCCAGATGAAAATGACATCCGCTCTTAATTGACCATTGGTGGAGAAGCGCAGTGAGGCGTGAACACCAGCTTCAAGGAGTGTTCAAGACTACATCAGCGCCCACTCTTTCTGCAAAGTCAATCTCTCTCTCAGGCGCCTCATCCTCTCCTCTCTCTTACTCTGTGTGTTGAATTTTTATGAGATCACAAAAGTGCCATCAACTTCACGCTACATTCACTTCATATTGAGTAAATACGAGCTACCAACTGGTAAAACTGTTCAAATCTGCCCCTGGAGGAAATTAAAAGAGATTTAGAGGCTTTATGGAAGATCCAACATCCAAACAAACACACACCTGAATGAAGCCAATCTCCATTTTGGGTGTTGACAGGCCCTGATTTATCAACATGGCACCTGGTCAAGTCATTTCACCTGGACAAGAGTCTGCATCCCTGATTAACACACAGCGCTAAAGCAGCGTAATCTGTATGGATACTTCCACGTTTTGAAAAAATACAGTTGATAACAAGACTTTAACTGTGTAATGTTTACCCCCGCCTTGTGATAATAACAATTAAAGCTCCTGTGAAGAGAGATTTTTGACATTTATGAAACAGACTGGAATTCACATTGCTGTCTCTCTGTGATATGGGAAAAAAAATCAATTAAAAAAAACACTAGTGACAAGATTGATGTTATTTCTGGCGTTCATTTTCATGCCTGAAACTGGTACCAGGAGGGTTGTTTCTGAAACAGCCCCTCTTATTATTTTCCTGTTTGAAGTTTTCCATTTTGAATGTGCTACGGTAAGTTTTGTCTGATTATTGTTTTCCCTTGTTTTGTACTTTCAGTGTAATTTTCTGTGGATTTTTCCCCTTGTGTTCTTGTTCCTGTCTGTGTGCAAAAATTGTCGTTCATTATTCTAATGTTCTTGTGGTGTTTGTATTTTCACTGTTTGCTCCCCCTGTTCAGTTCAGAGTTTCTCCATACCTCCTAGTGTGTTTCCTCCTGTGGTTTCTGCTTCATTTCTCTATAGTTTACTCTTGTTCACTGTTTGTATTTTTGCTCAATTTTTGCCATTTGTTTACAAAATTCGTTGTGTTACATCTTCATATTGGGTTCTCGTTTTTTTTGTATTTAAGTATTTAACATAACAGAATGAAACATTAGACAGTCAGAAGTCAGGAAGATAGGACTTCTCTTTTTATTAATTTTTTTTTGTCCAAATAAAATAAGCATATATCATTTTGTCAACAGGTGATCTATGCTCTGCTGGCTTCATATGTGGCTGTCAGCTGACATCAATCTGATAAGCTGCTCTCTGCATGCTAAGCATGGTTGTAGCTCACATTTTGGGGATATTTTTAATATTAAAGTGCATGTTACTTTTGGCTTGTCAACTGAGGCGTCTGGGAGTTCTTAAAGTCAAATGTGCCATTAAAAAGCAATCACGTTATTTATTTTTGTCACTGCTGCAGCAAGAGGATGCTTTGGCAGCTTAACTAGCACATGCCAAAAAGGAAAAGAAAAAACAGCAGGATATTAGAAAAAAAAAAGGATGTACATTTTTGACCTTGATCGCACTTAAATTATCACATCAAGTCCAACTTTTTGGGGGCTTTAGAGCTAAAAGATCGACTCTATAAGTGCTGATATACCACGGTGGTGCAGCTGGAGCATGCACTGGTGCAATCTGCTCTTTTTGAATAAAAAAGAAATAAATAAAACAACACTTTAGAGAAATTAGTTGATGTATAAAAGCACAACTCTAATGACAGAAATCATGTTTGAGAATAACTTATTTGAAGTGCGCTTTAACCCAACAGTTTGGCCTCTGTTCTATCTATTATATAACATAGAGAGGGCAAGGTTTCTGATCTTTACTGTCGGTGGGGAGAGCTCTGATTCTTTTAGCTTCTATGTCGGAGACTGTGTTTGTTTGTAGTGATAGAAATGTTGTCCTTGCAAAATAAAACATCAAACGATACATTTTAAATGATGGTCAAGTTAAGAAATCACCATGCTAAAATAATATTCCCTTGACTGAACATTTCCATTAATATTTGGGTTTCATTGAACACTTTCATTGACGTTTCTATTTTGGGAGGTGAATGTTTCCTGTATAAAAATGACAGTGTTTATTTTTGTCCTCTTTTAGCCGTACTTCTTGACAGATCAAAGTCACAACTCTAAACATTGTTACTATTATAGCGACATCTTAACAGTTCAGTTTCTTTCTGGTGATGAGTACTTCACAGATGATACTGCCTAAATTTCAGGACAGGATGAAAATAATCATGTAGTTTATCGTAACGAGCTAGCATAATGACAGAAAATGAACTGTTTTGCCACAGTGTCAACAAGCACAAGTGAAACGTGCAGATTTTTTTTTTCTTGGACTTGATTTAAATTGCTTTTCACTGGCATTGCTCTAGCTTTGCAGGCTGAATTACCTTGTCTAGAGGTTTGACCAACACAAAGGGCTGCTTAGAAAGAAATGTAACAAAACATATGAGTAGTTGATGAGTAACAGATGAAAGTATTTACAGATAAACGGGATAAAAAGTGGTTTAAAATTTGGTGAAGGTTTCGTTTGAGTATCACAGTTAAGTCATTAAAAAAGTATAACTTTTAGATTCTACAGGAGAGAGTGTTCAGGTTTGATATCAGGTCTGGACTGTAAAATCTGGACTTTCCTCTCTCCCTGTCTGTCTGTCTCTGTGTTTGTCTCCTCCTTTGTTGATTTTCTTCCATTCAGCTGCTCTTTCTCTGTTAAGACGGCAGCCGTCTGGATTGGTGGAGAGCTAAATTGCTCCATGTGAGCTCGGTCACGGCTCAGCTCTCCTTGAGATAATGAAATGACAATTAATGGGAAAGCTGTTGCCATTCGCTCATTTGTTCGCTCACTAGAGGAGCAGCAGCAATGAGGGGACAAACAGAAACCGCCACAATTATGACAGACGCTACCAAGCAATTGTTTTCAGACTGAAGAGCTGCTGATATGATGCTGAAAATCCTCACAAATGTTGCAAAATAAAAGTTCAACAAAAGGCCTCAGACCAGAAGAAGAAAACTTAATTTTGGATATCAAAAGAAAACACTTTCCTGGTGACAGTTTTCTCTGCATGTAAGTAATCTGAAAATGAGTGAATCAGACAATGTAACTTCATAACCTTGCTGTAGAATAATCATATATACATTTCCTATGGCAGTCGGTAGGGGTTGCAGGTGAGGTGCTTCTCCTAAGCTGCGCAAACCATGAAAAAAAATGACTATATTTCCTTTATTAACCCACTGACACTTATGTCAATATATTATTTACCATAGCCAGAGGCCTACACAGCACAGAGCCACTCAGCTCTCTGGCCTACTGAGATAGTCCCTGACAGAGCGGCAGAAGACACATATATTCCTTGAAAAGAAAGAGTGAAAGCAGACCCTTGGGCATCTCATAAAGCGTCTCTCCAATGTGTGCTGTGAAGTGGAAATTCGAGCCGATCCAAAAACACACAGGGAGAAAAATAAACATTTTCTATTTAATTTTCAGGCTGCAGAATTTGCTCAATTATGCATTTTCCTCTCTAACTCTGTACACTTTCAGGGAAAAACTATAAGCATGGCCCCAATAAGAGTGAAGCTCTGATGGTATTGCAGTCATATGTGTATGTTTTTGTAAGACTCCTGGACACAATTTATGTTCCTGTCTCCAAACAGAATTAATTGAACCGAAGGAAAAAGCTAGCAAAGTATGACACAAAATTACATCATCTTTGTTATTATGCTTGTGGGGATTGTGATAAAGCTGTGTAATCTAGTTAGCAAAGTCCCTGTTTGCATGTCTAATCAAGCTAAGCTTCATGTGACTGTATTACAAAGCAAAAACTCAGCCAAGTACATAAAAGTTGAACCAAACAAAGTCAATGCAGAGCGCTCTGAAGTACACACCGGTCAACTATACCTGGTATCGGTTGGCCTTCGCCAGCTCCTGATTGGCTGATTCCACGTTGGATGATGTGGTTTGGATGTAATCCTCGATGCTGTCTGAGGAAATAAACGCAAAATGATTTTTCTCATCATTCTTATCAAGACACCCAACACAGCTACCTGCATTTACCCAACACAGCTACCTGATTCAACTGTCAGAAAGCACAATTATCTAAGTCACTTAATTTTAAAAGACAGCGGCTCAATACCTTTTAAATGAAACTGATGATGTTAAAAAATAACAGTGATAATTCACTATTCCACTATCTATATGTAGTTTTCACTGTTTAGCTTTTTTTTAGATATGGTTTCAATATATAATTGCAGCTTATGCCAGTAGAAAAGTTTAAGTTATTGGAGATTTTTCTTTTTTATTAACAGTGGATTAATGTTGCACCAGAAAAAAAAAAAAACAGTAGTCAAACAAAGCAGAGCCAGAAGAGATCTCCCAAAAACACTTCTGGGAGAGGGTGCATTTTGAAGATAAAAACCAACACAATGGTAATAGCATAACTTCATGTCTCAGGGATTTCAAATTTTAAATGATTAAAACAATCTTTACTTGCTAAAATATTGGTCAGGAAAGTCACACAAAGCAAGATATTTTTTTGTATTCACTAACTGATTCATTAATTTTACCCCCTGGTGATTGTTGTTGCCTCCTGGTCATTTCTACTTTGACAACAACAAACTCTGCAACTCTCAATCTTGAAAAATGAAACACATTATTTCTACTGAACAGGCAGGACAGGAGCTGAGGTTAGCTTCGACACTTTCATCTCACTCATGGGTGTTGGGACAGGGTGTGGCAAAATGGATAATCAGATATAAATGACCAAGGTCAACATGATACGACACATTGTGATACGGTATAATACAAATTGGGAAATTTTCTAGACTCGAGAGTTGCACATGCTCAGCTGCATCCACAATGATAAATGAAACAATATTTAAAACCAACAATAAATTACATGCAAACGGAGACCATCCACCAAGGAGACCACAAACAAACAACCGATACGTCTGTTTTAATGATACAGATAACGTGTCGAAAATGAAGGCTTTGTGATGCAAACTTTTATGCTCATATATTGTCTGTGCTACAGTTTCAAATGTGAGGATCTAAACAGCCCACTGCGTCAGGTAATAATTACTGACAGGACAGCACTCCTCAGCCTGTTTAAAGCTGAGACTCTGAACTTAACCAGGCCCTGTCTAGGTTAGTTTTGCTCAGCAACTTAACATGGTGATCTAGACACGGTAAGAGAGAGCTAGCACTGTGTCCTTAAAACCTCTGAATGTAGAATCAGCGGACCTTGTTTATCCCTTTAACCCTGCTCTGTAGTGATAGGGATTGAGAACCACTCAGTTAAGGACGAGGTTAACTAGTTTAGGGCACTGACATCCTCTGTCTTTTGGTTAAACAGCCTCCTCTTACTACTCGCAAAGTAGTCAGCAACTAGCAAGGCCAGGAAGTAAGCATGGTAGACATGCATGGGGTCCTGTCACTGTTGTTTCCAAAATAATAGAAGCTCTAAAAAAGTGCCACCTGACCAACAACTTCATGATTTTAAACTGTGTGTGTCTGTGACATCCAGAGATTTGTGTATCCGACACAGGAGATCAGGGTATTTTTTCGACAGTTCAGATCTGATCCCTCAAAAACCAAAAAGGCAATCTGTGATGATTTTTATATAAATTGTAGCGCGACAGTGTCGTTTCTGTTGTTAGCTCACTGTGCTAGATAATGAATACTTGGTTAGGTATGTTGATAAAAAACATCCTCTTTGGTATTTATAGGTGAAATTTCAGTACTTTGCCAGTTTATTATGCTTTATTGATTCACCCAACATTGCAGCTTTTGTGTAATAAATTTGGGGGATACAAACAAATTGAAAATACTCCAAAAATAATGTTGAGATATATAACAGTACCCATTTAGGAACCTTTGGACCATTGAAGGCTTTAGTTGAAAATTCATAGTATTTGCGCCCAAATATTAGCTGGAGGGAACATCAGAAAAACTACAAGCCATTTTAACATCATATATAATCTATAAGTTATTTAATACCATTGAATCTTGCCGTTCTTTTAGTTTTTTTTTTTTCTGTAGGTATTTTCCAGTTAAGTTAAACTTAAAAGAAAATCCAAGTATGTCAAAATCGATAACATCTATCCTTTCTTATAATCAGATCTTACCCTGGACAGAATCTGTGCAGAAAGAGTTAAATATCCGTCCTCCAGGATAACAGACAGAAGCCAACATGTGCTCTTCTTTGTGTGTCCCCACTGGCTGAATCATCCTGACCTTAATAAAAGGACTGACTTTTGTACATATTGTTACTCTGTGCACACAGCCTTGACAGCACATTACGTGACGGCCCTCAGTGTTACCAAGGACAACTGGTCCGATAGTTAACACTATGAAAACAGCAAGGCTTCTTTTATGGGCAGCCGATACACAGAAGTTAATGGGATGAGACAGAACATGTTTAATGAAGTGGAAGGTCCGAAATATTCGGTATCCTCACATTATTACCCACAACAGGCCGATAACAGTGAGAGAGCTATTGATTGTTTCAGTGTTGTGAGAGTGACAAGGCTACAGCTGCTTTAGAAAAGTGGGTAAAGACTCCTGCTGTGTTTCTTGTTGTGATGGCTTCTGATAATTACTGCAGCACTGGAGCTTGTAGAGAATTAACTTTTGAACTGAACAGGAGCAGGAGGTTGGGGGATGAATGCTACTGATTGACTTACACCCCCTTCTCCTCGCTGAGCTGGACAAAGCAGAGGAACACATCCTCAGCGGCTGACATTCAGAATAAGGTTCACTTCTGGAGTGACTCACTCATTCTTCCTTTGCCTCTGTGCTCAAGGCTGTTTTTTATTCCAGACTCATTCAGGTTAACTTCACTTCGAGTCTTGTCTCCACAATGCAACAGAACAGTAGATCACAAACATACATTTCAATGTCTAAACTGGGTTCAAATGAGAGAAGTGAATTTTTGGATCAGGAGTAATAACATGTATTTGCTCACAAACCATGCTTTAATTCTGGCATTTTTACACATCAGAGAAAAAACAAAAAAAAGTATTCTATCACACAGTCGTCCATTTCTCCAGTGAAAAAGTCATGCATTTTATTTTTCATGTCAACTAATAAAAAGTTGGACATTTGGGCCCTGTGCTGTTGAAAGGAGGATCTGAGAAATCATATATGGAGCACTTCTAATCATTCCCCAAAAAAGAAGAGAATAAAGTTGACTTTAGTTTTCAAGGAAGGGAAATTTTTTATTTCAACTGACTCTCAAAACACTAAAAAAAACAGGAACAGGAAACACAGAATAGCAGTATTTATCTATTAATGATTAAAATATAATATCTATTAAAAATTAAATTGGTTTACCAAGTTTGGCTAATGCCAGCTAAGCTAACACCACCAGCATCTCGTCCTTCTTGCAGTTTAACGTCCAAATACCTGCACTTGTTACTAGGGCCCAACCGATATGGATTTTTTGGGGATGATGCCGATACAGATTATTACAGGGAAAAAAAAATCTGATTACCAATTAATCTGCCGATTTATTAAAATTTTAATGAAGTTATAAAAAAAGCATATACTGTATACTGTAGATATCTACAGTATACTATATACTGCAGATATACTGTAGGCTACTGCTCTTCACGCCAACAGGAAGACTGACTGAGGGTGATGATGACTAATGATTTAGTCAACTAACCCAGCACTGCCATTGTCATGCCCAAACACACATTTATGCAAAAAAAAAAACAAAAAAACAAAAGAGGGGTTCTATCATGAAATATCACTCAGTTTTCATCAAACATGGTTAGATTTGTTGTATTTTTCCACCAATTTATCAGATAATCTGTCCTACTCACTCATTTTCTCCACATGTGCTTCTTTTTATCTACTTAAATACATTTATGCCTTCAAGAGGATGAACTCCCCCTCTTAATGAGCATCAGTCAAGCGCCACCTCCAGGCCACAGTGTTGGTGTTATGCCGATAATTTCTCATGCTCAGACATTTTTCCAGTAGTCTGATTTTGAATTATTGAAGCCCAGAGGAAGGAAACCCTGTTGGGGCCCTTTGAGGCTGTTGTACACTCCAAATACTGTATAAACACAGATCTGTAATGCATTATACTTCCCAGCAGAAACAAGCCCCCAGCATGTGTAATCCCAGAATATTTTAATCACCCTTAGAAACAAAAGTGTTCTCTTTTGATGCGTGCAAATGAATACATATTAAACACCTCTTTTGTTTAGTGTGCCAGAGTTTGTGTCTGCCTGCTCAACCAACCTTGCTGTGTATCTCAGCTCACAGGCTTTAATATAGTGTGTCCTTAGCCAGCATGAATAGGCCATAAAAGCACTAATCCCTCCGTCTTGAGCCTATTCATTTCTTTGTATTACCTGCTACTTTGATACAAACGCCTCCGCAGCACATCACATATTATTCATATCCGCCACTACACCAAGAAAGCCTTGTTAAAAAAAAGGCCAAAGGCAATTTCAGTGTGTCTCTTTTTAATAGGAAGAGGTCCATTATTGCATTGCTCTGTAGTATAATGATCAGATTGGACTTCTGCTGTGGTAAAATGTTGTAAACTCTGCAGTTTTCCACTGAGGCCGATTTTTCCTCTCTGCTGGCCCATTTGGGTGGAAGCAGACTGTGTTCCTCTCCCTATGATATCCAAACACCATATCATCTGTCTTTTACTACAAATGAAAATAATTTCTGGAAAAGTCAGAGCTGAACAAGGACGGTGTCTCACAATTTAAAACCTCAGCCACTGAATGTCACAGAAGGAACTTTTCTGTATCTGTATCCTGATAGAGAAAATGACAAGCCATATGTGCCAAAGTGTAAAACACAGAGTCTGACTTATTGTTATGTTTTCCCTCTATTCATGTTTCTAATCTCTTGTTGTTAAGGTTCTCTAAGTCCTCCATTCAACGCTTATTCGAGTGAAGATCCCTGTTTGTTGTCGGACCCTCGGAGCAGAGAGCACAGCTGCTTACAACACAAACACACTACATCTGAGTAACAGGAAAATATCTTTACCAAATAGAGAAGGGCTGCACTTCTATTGCCCAGGAATGAGTTTAAACGATAACTCAATTCAGCTCATGGTCGTAGGTAAAGAAAACCTCAGCTGGGTAACACAGCTGTCAGGACAAAACCTTGATTTGCAAAAATGCTCTTACTCATTGAGAAGTTCATGTTCCTCCTACTCTGTTGTGGTTTGGTTTTGATGTTGCAGCCAAGATGTCAAAGGTTAGAGCCGCACACACCTGCTGCTCTGTTGTTTTTTTGTGAAAACTAAGGAAAACAGTGGTTGCTTTTATTTTCAACAATATCCTGTAGAAAAGTATTGATGGTCATTTGTTTGTTGGTGCCAACCACTTAGCCTTGAACTGCTTAGCAACCAGGGTTCCGGGGTAATCTGGGATTTTTCCACCAATGACCCTCATAAAAGGATCTTTAATAACAGTTAATAAACATCAAATGTACTTTTACACTTTGGTACTTGGTGTTTTTCTGCCTCTGCATTTAGTCTGCACCCTCCTCCTTTAAAAAGTAGAGTTTGGCACGTTCAAACTAATGTATACAATGACATGGGAGAAAGAAAAAAGTCATGTCTCAGAAATGACAAACAGTGATGTGGACAATGATAAAAGTGCATCACTAAAGTACATTATACATTAAAATAAATCGCCCATGTAAAGTAGTGAGCTGAAAATGCCAGTTTACAACAGATCATGCAGGTGGAAGAGCCTCTGCTCTTTTGCTGCTCTCTTTTGATCGGTTAGTTAATACATATCTATGGATGTCTGTATGGTTTGTCATTTGTTTCCTTTGCAATATTGACCGAGGCAAATTTCTCCTCCGGGATAATTATATATTCAATATCTAATCTAAGCTCTCTTGCCTAGCGCTCAGACATCATCGGAAAGAAACACTTGCTGCAGGTCAACATCATTTCGGGTCAAATGGCTGGGAGCACCATGTACTTGACAGTTTGTGAGCACTACAGCTGGCTATGAATTAGCTTTTACTTTCTCTTAAAACAGCTTCCAATTTGACATTAATTTGCCACGTCTGCTTTACATTGATTTGAGCGAACAAAACCTTTTTCTACACAACCACTTTTCATCCTGTGGAACATTGACCACAGACTTATTTTACACAATTACAGTAAAAGCATATGTGTTAGTGCTACAGATGGATCAAGGGCGCCAAATAATAATATCTAATGCTAAAAGCTACCACCTAATATCATGAATATCAGACCTATGGATTTGCTGTAATGCTGCTGAAAAACAGGGAAACAAGTCCTCCTTGATAGAGGTGATAAAAGGCACCTTGGGGATCATAACTTTAATTTCTGAAGACTGTGCATCATTCATTTCTCTGAATGTTAGACATACCAATTAAGAATAGTGGCCAAAAGGAAAGGAGGAACAGGTATCTCATCTGAAGAGAGTTGGGGTACGCTCGTCTGAGTCAGCCTGACTCTAAAGGGTATTTAAAGGGCATCTACATTAGCCTGATTGAAAGCAGCAGACAAAAGGACACTCCAACAAAAAGGCAGCAATTAGCAGAAGTTATTGCTCCCCATTCCTCATACACACACACACACACACACACACACACACACACACACACACACACACACACACACACACACACACACACACACACACACACACACACAGTTTAGCACCATAAAGCTGAAATAAGCATTTAGTATTTGTAACTACACTGCTGACTGTGTGGGATGCAATTCTAATCCAATCCATTGCTTCTCTAATTTAGCTGATATCTCCTCAAGGTCTGCTATTCATCGTCTCCCTGCAAAAACTTTTGCAACCAACTCATTTGGCCTTTGACGAAGTCTGAGTGGTCTTATCCACAGAGGCTTAGTTTTGAGTCTATAGATGGTGGATGTCATCCTATTACGACTGCCTCAATCTCACTTTTAGGTCAACCTAACAAGATGGGATAAGGTGGAGTATGTCTGTCAAGTCAGCCGTGCCTCTAATTCTGCAAAATGGAATGTGGCTTTTGCTGCCTTTGGAGCCAGCACTAAGTGGACACCCAAGAAACTGCAGTTTCTACCACTTCAAAATACGTTTAAACCAACACTAGGTAACTTTTCAACCTTCATGTAATACTTGGCAAACTTATGTGATGGTGCATCGACTTACAAAAAGTTGAATGACACCTCTGTTATGGCCTGAGGGGGTCTGTGTCACTTTGACTGGCACTAAACAGCTTTGAGGTGGATGATAGTAACCGCTCCACAGCAAAAAACTACAAATGCGCTGACTGCTTTATGGCACAAGTCACTTTCCCCTAACCCCATTCGTTAAAAAGACAGCCTTGGATTACCACTACCGTTGCTAATCATTTTCTCTCTCTCTTAATTATTGTTTCCTGTTGCGCTTCATTATCGCCGGTTTCCTGCAGGTCAACTCGCTGCGTCCCATGAGTCCCATGAATTGACTGTATGGTCCCTTACATTAGCAATTAGCATTGTCGTAGCGGCTTGGCTTTGAACTGCAGCACTATGCAGGCTTGTATCTCGGCCAATTGGTGGAGATTTCCTGCATCAACCCCTCGTCTGACAGCTTTACATTTGCAGAATGAATCAACTAGATTCAAACTTGAATTGATTCATCTAATCGCTGTATATATGGGCATGTATGGACAGTGAGTTTTGGGCTGTAGTTGGCCAGACTGAAATGTCTGTCAGCTTGATTGGCATTTTTGTGGTTCAACCAGAAGGAAATTTTTGTTTTGTTAGCTTGTGGGGAACTTTATGAAAAGAAAGACTGAGGACAAAGTTTACCAGGGGATTTTGCTGTGGAGACTGAAGGAAATGGATTACTTTTTTTTCTTTTTCTTTTCCTTTGGAAATGTTACCTGCGTACTATTCTGAAGCTGGAGGGGTGTATATACATTGTAGTGGGGTAAGACTGATCTCATTTTAAAGAGGTGGATGTCCTGATGTGTTTTGATAATAGTTGGGTGGAGTCACGTGACGGCTTCTTCAGCTTCCTCTTTTCTGCCGGAGTCGCTCATGCCCACAGTGCGTGTAAAATGTGCATGAAGTGTTTATGGTCTTAAAAATTATTAAAATACATCCGTGGAATATTCAAACAAAGCATTTTAGACATGCTCCAACCTCCCTGTAGCATAATCAGAATAAAATCTGTTTCATCTTGTCCTTGTGAAGCTAGAGGCTGGAGATGAGAGGAAGAGGCTCATGACATGGCCAGGAGCAAGGGGTTGAACATTTCTTATTTTCAACATTGTAATATGGCATTGTTTAGCCACAGATATCATTACCTCGTCGCTATTCATCCCTTGAACAGCCACCCGTCTACTGTTTATTTCAACTCAATCTGCAGGATGTTTCAGGATGTGACACTACGCTCTGGTGACAGATAAAACTTGAGTTGTGCTGATTTGAAAAAATCTGACAACTCTCTGAGAAAAGACATCAAAAAGAGCAAAAACGCCAATGTAAGCACTCTGTGTTGCAGGCTGGCAGAAGTTTAATGGTTGAATGTGCCTTTCAGTCACTCTTTTAGCTAAATATAACAAATGATGAACAGTAAATGAACATAATCTCCTCCAGACACAGCTATAAGTGTGCTATTCAGCACTGAAAACATTCACTTCACTTAGAGAGCCGTCTGCCTTATCAGACCTTTCACTTCATGACTGCATTGATCTACAACCCCATCATAACAATATTTTTCAGGTCTGTCTCTTTGTCTGTGTTGTTTTCACATTATAAAGTATCAACCAATCCTCTGGTGAATGTTCATGATGGAGCCAGACATAGCTGATGGCAGATGTATGACCCAGCAGCAAAGCCTCCGTATCTGCTCTTTATCTGTGTGCTAACTTTCATTCTGTTCTGCCAAGCCTGAATCACTGCAGGGCGTGGAGAGCCGTTTACAGATATCAGGGTGTCTAAATGGATTTTCTCAAACAGGCCACAGTTTGTATGAACCCAAAGCATTTTGCTCCTCATCAAAGAATCTGCACAGCGTGGTGGAGAGGTGGAGGTTAAAAAGTTTGTTTTTCTAGCTGAATGTTCAAGCTCGCCGGATTAATGGAGCGTATAAATGAAAACAGAAGCACAGAGGCTGTCTATAAATGAGGCAGCAATGTAAACAACATTGAAAACACACCGAACACATGCGCACACACACGCACACACACAAACTTGGAGGGACTTACCTATGGAGTCTCCCTGTTCATGGACCATACAGGCCAGGTCCTTCATGATCTGACTGACATCCAGCATATCCCTCTGTGGAGAAAAGACAATATGACAAACTGTCAAAGAGAGCTCTACATTTCACCCACTTTCACATATTTATTCCTGAAATTTTCTGGACATTTTTCAGGGGCAGTTTTCCTGAAATTTCAAAAGCTTTTTTCTTTCCATATATCCCTCACAGCATGACGTCTTCTATGTAAGATAGGGGAGATCAGTCTTGAAGCGCAGGGCTTGATAGTGAAAGCTCGCTGCTAAAGCTAAAGTGTTACGCTAACAACATGAAGGCAGATGAATGATTTAGATCAACGCTACACGCAAACAGACAAGTGTGAAGAAATCTTTAACTCTTGACTTGAAATAATTCTTCAATCTTGTGTTTTCCTTCACTTTGTTACATGTCACACTGGGTGCTTCACACATTTTTCGTTGGCTCTGCCCATCCATTTGTAGTGTACAGTCTATTTGTAGTATATTTCCCAAATGTTCTCTGTTGCGTTTACATCAGCTTGCTCTGATTTCATACAGAAAATGTGTAAGGGGAATGACAGTACTCACACACAACCTTTTTAAGGAATTCAGGTTAGTTTTGAGGAGTTTTGCATGACGGGGGCCCTTCTAATCAGTTTAACCTGGAGTTGATTCACGACAGATATGCCATACATTTTACAGGTGATATGCAAGTAAGCAAAGACAACTCGTTTCTATTTCAACATTTTAACACACCCTGGTGTTGTGACGTGGAGCTGCAGACGGTGCTAATTTTGTCAGTAAAAGTGATGACGATCACTATTAGCTGACGCACTCATTTTCCATGACTTAATAGAGACAATGACGTAAATGGTGAGCAAATTGAACAGGAAAAGTGTGGCAAAATCTCTGTTCATAAAGAATAATGATGACATTAAATAGGTGGCTCTGTTTTAAGGACAGGCAGGCACACAGTGACGCATTTACTCTGCTGCACAGCTTAACCCTTTGCGAAGGTTAACAGTAACATGTCCTAAAGCTGTGCAATTATTTAGAGAAAAAGGTCCCCCTCTTTTTCAATCTTTTTATTTCAAACTCATAGTTTCCAGACCAAACTGACACTGACAGGTTATGTAAAGCACCGCTCAATGCAGGCAGGCAATCATCAGCCACAAGTACCTGTGCTTCTTACAAGCTTGTAGTACTTATACCCTCCAGGTTCTCTAGGTGATTCTTATCTAAATATGTTTTCCTCTACGCTTAAGTGGCTCTTTCACTATATTTCCCAACGCAGCCTTGGGTGGGAAGTAGAGAGAACTGTTTCAGAATAAAGAGTAAGAATAAACACCACGTTTGAGCAGGGGCAGAGGAGTGACGTGTTTAGAATAAATCAAACAAATCAGTCAATCCTTATAAAAACATGATTCATCCAGAATCAGCTAATTTCAAGCTTCAGATTCTGAAGAACGTCAACACATTTTCCATCACTTTATTAGCATGATGCCATTTTAAGCTTTCTTGGAGGCAGTTGTATTACATAAACCTAAACACAACGGTAACTATGCTTTATAACTGGAATCAAATATAACATGAGCCAATCACACAGCAGCAAAGTCAAGAAAAGCAAATAGGATTGAGATTTGCTTTAAGAATAGATCCCTAAATTCTGCAAAGAGTCAAGTTGTAATTATCTCCTTGTCCTACCCCCCCAGACCAAGCACCGAATTGTCCATTCTTTATACAGTCTATGGCAGCAACAGAGAAGGCCCGAGTCTGCCTCCTTGCTGGGTGAAGCCACTCTGAGAACAGCACCCTCTGTTGATGGGCTGCAGTATAGGTCATAAATCCCGCCTCCACCAGCAAAGCTTATGAGACTGTGGACAAACTTTAGAAATTTATTACACAGAACATAATTTTTTCTCCCCCCTGCTTGCGGTGTTGACATGTAGTTACAGCAAGACTGGTTTGTGTTCAAGTCCTCTTTTTTCTGTGAAGCTCTGTTTTTAAAAGTTATTAGGGGGTTCATGTTTTCTATGATTGACACCTGATACAGCCTATGGGCGTTCAGGGACTGTGTAGCTCTCCCAGGGGATACGCTGTTTTAGCCGAGTGTCATCACAGCGACTCTCGGTGCGCGCATCACTACTGCGCAGCGCTGGTTTCAGGAAATGAAGAAAAATCCTGGAAATACCAAGAGCTATTTGGCTTCAAATCCGTATACAGGCGGTAGGCAGAACCAAGTTGTCCACAGTATATACAGTCTATGGTTGCCGCTCCTACCCTCTGAAATTCACTCCCCAAACCCATCAGAGACTGTACAGACCCCCCATACCTTCAAATCTCTCCTAAAAACCCATCTTTCTAAACTCGCTTTAAAACTGTAAACTTTTTTTTAAATTCTCTTTTCATGTCTTCTTTTAACCTTCTACATTGTTGGTGTATTACTCCACATTGTTCTGTATTTTAATTGTGTGTCTTGTCAGCGTCTTTGAGCACTTGTGAAAGCGCGTTATAAATGAAATTTATTATTATAATTATCATTAGCAATGTCAATAAGTTTTATTTTTTTACCGTCGAAATGCTCACAGATCAGCTGATGCTCACAGAAATGTATAAATACCGCAGTTGTATCAGCAGTTATTTTTCCACCTCGAGCCTGTGGTCGTAGTCCTTCCCAACACTGTTCAAATCTCTTCAGACAGAATGCAAAACAAAGCTTATTCATAAAACTAACTAGAGAGACATAAGTGGGTGCAAGCAAAAAGAGCAAAACGCCCAAGGTGGCCTGAAGCGAGACAGAGATGAATCCACTGAGTTGAAAACATTTCAATTAGAGAAAGAAATGTTGTTTATCCCGAGGCCTCATGAATGGAGTGTGATGAAATGTGCCATACAGAAACGAAAAGGATGGAGAGGAGACGGCAATAACAACAGGAAAAAACCTGAGTCCCTGGAGGGACCACGGTCTGCACCCCGACAATCACTGTGTAGATTGCTCTCTTTGTGATAATTACTTGTAATCTTAATGGACAAAATGCCGCTGCTCCTAAATGTCTGCTTTGGTGATCACAGGTTTGTCATGTGTGAAGTGATGAGAATGACAATCAGCACCTACAACACATTGAAATTAGACAGAGAATAATGGCATGGGAGTGTAGATGTAAATTAAGATTCCTGCCTTGTTTAAATCTCTAATTTATACCTCAGCAGGATGTGTTTCTCAAACATGTGTTGTCCTAATTAAAGACACAAATAAAATCAACTGAATGTAAATAAAAGTGAGTAAACAAGTTAGGATTGTTGCCTTTACAGTCCCTGCCTGTGCTGTCTGTGTTAGGACTGACTGCTCTTTAAAACACAGGATTTATTTTTTGTTTTTAATGTTTATAAAGCATAACTCTGGTACACATTGTAATAGAAATACAGGAATACACAAACAAAATGCCTGGTGTCGATATGTTGTGTAATTTCAAGACAAGTTTGATTTCTCATTGACATTCAGGTCAATGTGCACTTCTAAGGATCTCTAGTTCAGTTACTTTCTCCATGTCATACGTATCATGTAAACATGCTACTTTTGGTGAGCTTCAAAGTGCTTATTCTTTTTACTTTTCACACATTCAAATTATAAGAGGGATAACTGAACAAAATCTTCAAACAGTGCCAATATGTTGATCAGTTATTCTGAGATAAGTTTGATTATTCCCTCCCTGATAATACTACAACATTTGCACATTTCAGGAGCTCCAGATTCATTATTTATTGTGGTATACAGGTGCTGTGTGCATGTTACTGTTGTTCGTTAAAGAACACATCTAGCATATCCAACTCTTCTGTTGCAAGCTCTGTTAACATCTTTGATTAAGTTTCATCCACAGTTCTGTGACGACACACAGTGCGATAGCTGCCTTTGTTGCCTAAGTTGCCTTAGCTGATCTGCTGCCTTTGGGATGAAGTTACTCGCTGACGTCAGTTTTCGCTGCACCTGAATGCTTAGCTCAAAGGTACTCGCTCAAACTGGAATTATTTTCATGATATTTTAGATCCATTTGACATTAAGTGCAGATTTTGACTTTCAGACCTTGATTGTGTTAAAGTTGAAAGTGACCAAACCAGAGTATTTCACATGTATTAATAGTCTGATAAAGGGAAGTTAACTGAATTAATTAAGAAGTGGAGAAGCTGTTTCTAGACAGCTTTTGTTTGTTAATGATAGCAATGGTTAACTGGTTTTATCAGCAGAAAGATTTCCAAAACAAAGCTCAAATAAATCTACTCAAATCTTGTTTTCGACACGACACTTCACAGAAGACTATAAATGTGCATCTATCTATCTGTGCATGAAATTGTAAAAATAAAGAAACTGAAGTACTTTTCATATTCCTCAAATGAACAGATTCAGAGGATTTCTTCTTAAATCCAAACTGTTGTGCCCTTCCCTTGACTCTGAGTTTGAAAAAAAAAAAAATAAAGGACTTCAGCATTTTTGTTCAATTATTTCTCTGTCATGGCACAGAGCAAAGCAGCGCAGCTATGGTTGACCGCAGCTAATTCGCCACAGCCTCCAAGCTTTGAATCTGCTCTCAATGTTTCTGCTCAAAGCAATATGAAGGCTTATAAAACCTCTGTCTATCTCCTGCTCACAGGTCCCCCTTTCCTTCATTATGGCTCCCTGCAATCACAGCTGCGTTTGTGTAGCCTAACCCACTGGGCCATCCATCACAGGTGGCGGAGATTGCTGTGGAAACTGGCAGCTAGTCTGCCACTTGGCAAAAAGCATTTGAATGGAGCCAAAATGGCCCCTGGCAAACCCTGTGACGCTAAAGACCTTTTTTTGCATTTATCTTTGGGCAACCCTGTCTATCAAGCTGTAATAGAATAACAAATTTATTTTACCTGGCAAAGCACTGAGCAATCAGTGCTCATTTCATCATAATGACGGAGCAGTGTGTAACCAATTTAGTAAATAGTGTGTGGAAGTGAATGGGCAGACACAGACACACACAGGGAGGAGGCAGTGATGTGATGGGTTGGGACCTCCGCCTGAGGGCTGAGTGGGTGGGAGGGCTGCGGGCCAACACTGTGGCCTTTTTCATATTTCATGGGCTTTAAATTCTGTTCACTGCCAATAGAGCAGCCACATGGAAACTGGCACTGAGCTGGGAACCAGTACTGGAGATTTTTCCATTATGTTTCTAACAACAGGTTTAGTACAGGGGGTTTACTTATCAAACAGGGCAGGTGTCTGAGTACAGCCAGAGGACGGTTTCTACCTCAGCTCCTGAAAGGAGAAAAGTCAGAGTCCACTGTCTGTTTCACTTCATTTAGACTGAAGAGACAATAATCTTCAACCAGGTTTCCATTGTTTTTTTGTTTTTTTTTCAGTGTTGATTTTAGGGTCTATTTCAAATTTAGTCAGAGTTATTAAACTAAAATGCCTTTTAGTTTTAGTCACATTTTAGTCATTTTTGCGCTGAATAGTTTTGGTCTAATTGTAGCTGATAAAAAGTCATCACATTTTACCGTAAACTGAAAACACTTTCTGTCTTACAACTAATTTATTCAATCAGAAATTGGTATCAATTGATGTCTTCAGTGATTCATCTTAGCTATGAAATTTTGCTCCCCACTGTCCCTCCAAACTAAGATAGAATGAGGTGAGGACGTTGAGCTATGAACAGTAATGGCAGCAAAAGGTGGAACGCTAAACTGATGTTGCTCTTTATTTTGTCTGTACAGACATGCAGCTGAAAAGTTGATAAAATGAGAAAGAGGTATGAAGGCAGAGAGGATCAAAGTAACAGTATGAACACTGCACCCCTCAGCTAACTCAGCCTGTTATGTGAATTCATTTCCCGTGTTATAGGACAGGGATCAGACGCACAGAGGGGGAAATATGGGGAATGTTAAACGTCTCATATTCAACCTTACACAATTTTTGCTCACCTACGCAACGTTAACAAAACAAACAAGAAAATATGTATTTTAGCTCATCATCATCTTCGTCATAGAGAAAAAGGGTCATATTGTAATAATTTTTATTAAAGAAGTCAGGACTGCTTTAGGTCAATTGTAAAGGACAAATGGCATGGTAATTTTATTTTATGCTTCCCCAAAGACAAGGTTACTTGTGGATTACCTCCATGTTTCTACAGCTGCAAAGCTAGTTCACTTCAAACCAGGATAGATCACTGAGCGTGCTTCACTGCAGGCTCAATACAAGGTAAAAGATCCTTTTTAGGAAAAATCCACCTTTAACCAACAATCAATAACCTGCTCCTTAAGCTCTGTGAGCTAATATAAACAGGAGGTGACAGCACACTGTGAAAATTATAAAAGAAAGTTATATCAAACTTCACAGAGACTCAAGTTGGATCAGGTCATATCTGTTGTACTTGGGATAAGTTTAGCCCTGCTCATCATTTTGAATCATGTTATCATTTTCATAATCTTCTGACATTTATCTTTTTGCTCAGCTGTGTTATTTTCTGTTGCTCAGAAAAATTCTTTGCAGTACTGAGTGGTTATTGTATTAGTCACAAAAATGGCCCAGCCAATATCATCAATGTTGGTCAACTCAAGCATTACAAAAGTCCATTTCATAAGAGACAGTATCAGGCTGATACCTTTGACTCACTTTATCTGTGTTAGACAAATGGTCACACGGATGCACAAATAATCATGGTTTGAAAGCACAATTCTTTCATATTTAGACAATATATTTGTCCTTTTTTTTTTTGTTTAAAGGCACGTATCCTGTTCAATGAATTTTGACTCTCCAAATAATGCCCATGTTCC
This sequence comes from Xyrichtys novacula, assembly GCA_962446985.1. Taxonomy (NCBI): domain Eukaryota; kingdom Metazoa; phylum Chordata; class Actinopteri; order Labriformes; family Labridae; genus Xyrichtys; species Xyrichtys novacula. The sequence goes on from OY660871.1 coordinate 14,071,473, forward strand.
TTTTCTACTCTAACAAAACCCTGCTGTTTGTCCACTTTCCCCTCTCATCACAAACATATCCACAGCTAAATTTGCTGGTAAATGGACCAGGACCAACTGTCCCAGAGGGGTTTTGTATGCTTGTTCAAAAGAACAGCTCACACTACAGCCTAAATGAACCGTACCTAATGCATAAATGCACCAGAGTTTGTTCAAGCCCAGACAGGTGAGATGTGAAAACACTCTCAGAGGTATGTTGGATATTCAGGCATCTGTACTCTCTGGGGGTGTGGGATTTGTAAATAAAGGGAGAGGTTCTCCTTTTATTTGAATATATCTTTTTTGAGGTTGGGTAGTATTGTAGAAAACAGATGATACACTAGTCACTGAATATGGGGTAAACTCTGCCACATGATGCAGATAATCAAAGAAAAACATACAGTTTGAAAGGAAATTTAAAATCATAGATGAAAATGAATGGATTGTAAATAGAGATGCATGCTTAACAGCAATAATGTAAGGCATGCTGTGTGCACCACAAATTTATTTCATGATGTTCGGTAACCCTCGACTACAGAGTCAAACACCTGATTCCACCATGTGTTGGGTTTTTTATGCATTTATTGGAGCACCTACCTGTTCCAATATCTCTGGCTCTGTAACCAAAAAATCTGTAGGTACTGTTTTTGTTTGTCTCTGCCCATCTCTCTCTTTCTTCATCTTCCTCTATCAAGTCTCTCATCTGTCCATCTCTCTCTTTCTCCATCTCCCTCTCTTCTCTCTCTAAACCCCGCTCAGTCTCTGCAGATTACTGTCTAACATGAGTCTGGTTCTGCTCGAGGTTTCTGCCTGTTGAAGGAATGGGAGTGGATCTGATCTTACACGATGGGGCTCAGTCTGACCTCATCTTTATGTCAGCCTTCCTTTAAATATGATGAAGGGTTTGGTCAAGACCAGCTCTTTTTGTTGAGCGTCTTCAGATAACATTTGTTGTAAACTGACACAATATAAATACATATAGATCGATTGACTGACAGAACAGTGAATGATGCAGTTAACTGTAGGTGTAGATGCTCTACTCAGGGCGCCCAGTTTAAGAAAACCTCAATACTGTATATGGGTTGCACAGTTAAACCCCTCATCCAGCAGCACCACAGAGTTAAAGAGTTTTTGTTATTTGCCAACATACATGTGTGCACAATAGGCTGAATGCTTGTAGCTGCCAGCAGTTTCTTATCACTTTGTTATTCCTGCAACTCAGTATTTTACTGATGCACTGACTCGGGCGCCCTGAGAGTGGCAGCAAGTCACAGCAGCTCCTCACAGACTGCACGTTTTTGCGTTCTTATTGTTGTTTTTTTTGCACCTTTTTATCGTTCTTTTCATTCAGCAGTGTTGTGTCTGCATATTCCAGCCATGGATGTTCAGTTCATGACTCTAGCACTTTGTTTTCTTTTATTTTTCGGAGTTTTTAAGTCCGCGACCGGCGACCCATTCAGCGGCCGCATTGTTTACAGCCGTGAACAGCTGTTGGCGCTGCGTCAAGCCCGGCCACCTTCGTGGGAGAGACCGGACATCCCCGCTAAGCTCCGCAGGAGAAGGAGAGGATGCAGGGCTGGAGTTCAGCATCGGGCAAAGCGGAGACGTTACAAACCAACTGTCCCGTCCATCATCATGGGAAACGTGAGGTCTCTCCCCAACAAGATGGAAGAGCTCACAGCGCTAACTCGGCTGCAGTGGGAGTATAGGGAATGTAGCCTCATGATGTTCACGGAGTCATGGCTGAACGAACTCACTCCGGACCCGCTCGTAACTTTGGACGGATTTCACCTCGTCAGAGCGGACCGGAGCGTGAGGGAGAGTGGTAAGAAGAAAGGAGGCGGGATAGCGGTGTATGTGAATGAGAGATGGTGTAATGCTGGGCACGTCAGTGTTAAAGAGCAGCTCTGCTCTAAGGACATTGAGCTGCTGGCTGTGAGTTTGCGGCCATATTACCTGCCGAGGGAGTTTTCGCACGTCATCGCGTTAACTGTTTACATCCCCCCTCGGCTGATGCTGCTGCAGCCTGTGAACTCCTCCATAATGAAGTGTCCAAGCTACAGACATCACACCCTCAGTCTCTGATCATCATCTCTGGAGACTTTAATCATGCATCGCTGTCCTCCACTCTCCCTACCTTCAGCCAGTATGTAAACTGCCCAACAAGAGACAATAAAACTTTGGACTTACTGTATGCAAACACCAAGGATGCATACACCTCCTCCCCCTCCCCCGCTGGGCCGCTCAGATCACAACCTGGTGAGACTGCAGCCCATTTACATACCTATGGTGAAGAAACAACCCCCCACCATCAGGTATGTTAAGAGGTGGTCTGAGGAGGCCACTGAGGCGCTGCAGGACTGTTTTGAGACCACAGACTGGGATGTACTGTGCGGCCCACATGGTGATGACATTGACACCATGACGGACTGCATCACGGACTATATTAACTTCTGTGTTGAGAACACCGTACCCACCAGGAAAGTACGGTGTTTCTCCAACAGCAAACCCTGGGTGACCCCGGAACTGAAAGTCCTCCTGAAGGAGAAGAGGAGGGTCTTTAAATCTGGGGACAAGGAGGAGCTGAGGAGGGTGCAGAAGGAGTTGAAGAAGAAGATCAGAGAGGGAAAGGCCAGCTACAAGACCAAGATGGAAAACCTTTTGCAACAGAACAACGCAAGGGAGGTCTGGAGAGGCCTGAAATCCATCTCAGGTCATAGCAGGGGCCATGAGAGGGGACCTGAAGCAGGAGACAGGGAGTGGGCCAACGAGCTGAATCTGTTCTTTAATAGATTTGACTCTGCTCCCACTCCTCCCCCGACTCATCAAACCAAAGACCCATCTGCTGCTCCTTCTTCTTATTCACTCCACCTCAGTCCCATGGCACCAACACCATCAACCCCCCTCCACTCATCCTCCACCACCCCCTCCAGCACCACCCCCAGCCTCTCCATAACAGCTGACCAGGTGAGAAGTGAGCTGAGGAAGATGAAGCCAAGGAAAGCCACGGGTCCTGATGGCATCAGCCCCAGACTCCTGAAAGACTGTGCAGACCAGCTCTGTGAGGTGCTACTGCACATCTTCAGCTTGAGCCTGAGTCTGGAGAGGGTCCCAACACTGTGGAAGACTTCCTGCGTGATTCCTGTCCCCAAGACAGCGCACCCCAGGGAGCCCAACCACTTCAGACCTGTGGCCCTCACTTCTCACCTGATGAAGACTCTGGAGAGGATCGTGCTGAGGAACCTCCGCCCCCTGGTGAGCTCTCATCTGGATCCTCTGCAGTTTGCGTACCAGCCAAACATCGGGGTGGATGACGCAGTCATCTACCTGCTGCAGAGGTCCATGGCTCACCTGGAGAACACTGGCAGCACTGTGAGGGTCATGTTTTTTGACTTCTCCAGTGCGTTCAACACCATCCAGCCTTCACTGCTCAGGGGGAAGCTCGAGCGGGCGGGAGTGGACTGTCACCTAGCCGCATGGACCGTGGACTACCTCACCGACAGACCACAGTTTGTGAGGCTTCAGAACTGTGTATCGGACATGGTGGTCTGCAGCACGGGGGCTCCACAGGGGACAGTGCTCTCCCCCTTCCTCTTCACCCTGTACACCTCTGACTTCAGCTACAACTCTGGGAGCTGTCACCTTCAGAAGTTCTCTGATGACACAGCCATCGTCGGATGTGTATCGTCAGGGGATGAGCGGGAATACAGGACTGTCATCACTGACTTTGTCAACTGGTGTGGCACAAACCACCTCCAGCTCAACGCCAGTAAGACAAAGGAGATGGTTGTGGATTTCCGCAGGAGGGGGACACCTCAAACAGTTCCAGTGAACATCCAGGGTCTGGACATCGAGATGGTGGAGTCCTACAGATTCCTGGGTGTCCACCTCAACAACAAACTGGACTGGTCAACAAACACAGACGTTCTGTACAAGAAGGGCCAAAGTCGTCTCCACCTGCTGAGGAGACTGAGGTCCTTTGGAGTGTGCAGGACTCTGCTCAGGACTTTCTATGACTCTGTGGTAGCATCTGCACTTTTCTATGCAGTGGTCTGCTGGGGGGCAGGGAGCACCGAGAGGGACAGGAAGAGACTGAATAGACTGGTCAGGAGGGCCGGTTCTGTCCTGGACTGCTCTTTGGACTCCCTGGAGGAGGTGGGTGAGAGGAGGATGTTAACAAAGCTTGTATCCATCATGGACAATCCCTCTCACCCACTGCACCAGACTGTGGGGGCTTTAGGCAGCTCCTTCAGCAGCAGACTGAGACTCCCACCCTGCAGGACGGAGCGCTACCGCAGATCATTCCTCCCCTCTGCAATAAGACTTTACAATGAACAGTAACAAAACTGATTTTACACCACCACTTTTCTTATGGCATTTAAATTGTGTATATTGTAGAAAGCTTTATTTTTTCTTCTCCCTTTTCTAATTTTTTTTCTTAATTATTGCATTTATTTAAGTTCTTAATATTAGGACCCTTATGGTTATAACTGCATTTTTGCACTTTTTGTCTTGTCTGTGATGCTGCTGTGACAAAAAAATTTCCCCCATGGGGGATCAATAAAGGAATATTCTATTCTATATTCTATTCTATTCTATTATGTTGAAATTGAGCAAAAATGTAAAGCAGGGTGCAGCTGTAGAGCACAGTCCCCTGATCTCAGCTCCATGTTAGGCATGAACACACTGTATAATAAAAAGAAAGACTATTCAGGGATTTATCTGGTTTCACAACACTTCAGTTTCATTAAACAAATGCTTCTGTTAGTTAACGTTGATTAAAACCCGTTCTCAGTGCGGTTGACAGCCATCTCTGTTGCCGTCTGATGCTTCTTTACACTCCTGCTGCTCTTTCTGTATTTGACTGATAAAAAGAACAAACTTGAACAAATTAAATCCTCCTGGGCTCTGTATATTTTCATGAGACTAAAATGTCAGACTGAGATTCAGACATCTGTTCCATCTGACACTGGGGCCACTGCAGAGACGACAGAAACACAATTAAACTGGAGGCCAAGATAAAAAAGTCACAAAAACAAGCCTGCTGGCAGCGTCTGACTGACACCTCAGTCACCAGCGCTGCATGCCTCACTTTTCTGCAGTCATAAGGATCTGTCTGATAGTGGCTGATACCAACACTTCAGGGAGATATTGCAGCTCAATCCAAAGCTTTGCAACATGCAGATTGTTTGATAGAGGATAAGCGATTAAAAAAGGAAAATGACATCTCTTTCCTTTTTATGCTCATGTCTCCTGAAGATCGCTCCCTTCATCCATAAGAAAAAATCAGTTGCAGCATCAATGAGCATCCCCTTTGTGATTACTTTATTCAGCCTGTGTCTCCAGCCATACTTCCTTTATTAAAAGGGAAAAATTTGCAGGCACAGTTTGATACCTGAAAGCTATCAGCCCTCGCGAAACAGATTTACAACCCAGTATATGACAGCAAGCAGCAGGGATTAGAGACAGGGCCGCATGTGGTGCAGTTTGGAGTTTGAAAAAGCCAGCAGCATACATGCTAACGTGTCATTCAGTCTTACACTGCAGAGAAGTGATGAGACAAACTGCCGTGTTGTGCCTGCAGAGGGAAGTGTGGCACAGCAGAGCGCTCCTATCAGGCTCTCTAAGGTGAAGCAGCTCCAGTAATAAGCTGATTAAGTATGCAAGTCAGCCTCAAAGAGGGAAGGCACTGATAGACAGCACGACCCCTGAAGAGGCGTCTGTGAGATTTAAGGCATTTTCACACCTTGTTCGCTGCGAGAAGTTACTTGGAACTCTGAAGTGCTCTCTCCTACTTAGTTTGCTTCTTTGGGCCAAATGAAAGCGCCGCACTCAGAGCGAGACCTCACTCAAAGATCAGCCTGTCACCGCGATCCAAGACCAGACTGACACCTGCCCTGGACTGTGAACATGAACTGACCAGGATCAAACTACAGCAAGCACTCAGGGCCAAACACAGTCTGTTTATACGACAACAGACACGCACATGAAAGAGTGATGGGAGCTGTGAGCTAAATATCAGGATCACAGCAGGGTTTCTGAACAGTTGGAGGACCATGGGTCCATTAGGTCCTAAAGAGTCCTTTAAAGGGCAGCTCAGAGCGAAATCTATGATTATCAAATATTTAACCACCTTCTTACTTTGTAATTAAAAGAGTTGTAGAATTTTTTAAAATAATCTTAGTGTGGAATTTATTTTCATAAAAGTGATTTTTATTTTAGATTTTCAAATCAGATTTGACTCTGCCCAAAAAGGCTAATTGCCTAATATTATTTTTTAATGAACATGAATAACTTTGAAGCACCATTTAAGTGTAAAACATAATAATCTAATGCAATGCGGGAGGTGAGCCAGAGATGGGTACATGTTGCAGTCAAGTATCTCATAGAGATAAAGTTGAATAGTCATGAAAATCTCTGTTGAGCCTTCTTTAGGGTGGGCGATATGGCACAAATCTCACCTTTTTTAAGCAGTTATAATCTCCATCACCATTATTTATCATGTTTATTTTCAAGACCACTTTGCAAGTTACTAATGATCCCTGTATTTGGATATTAAAATAAGAATTCAATTAAAAAAAATAAATAAAGAAAAAAAAGAATGTAATTGACCATTTAAGCAAAATTAGTATTAGACTGATTTCATCTGTGTGGGCTTTGACTTACTTGTGCCAAGAACACTTGATGTTAAACAAATATGCACTCAATCAGATATTTCGTTTGCCTCAAAAAACTTTGAAAACATCCCTCAGGTAAAGTGAATGTTTGATAAATATCAGCAAGTTTTTCAGTCCAGAATATCAGACTGTTTACTTCATTATGTTTCTGAGGCAGCATTCAGTATTTAAATGTTCATTTTAATGATCAATGCCTGTTTTTCTTTTCATAAACCTTGTGTTTTAGTAAGATTTAAAACAACAGACACATCTAATAAGAATATCAAAAAAGGGTAAAATGCAGAGGCCAATGCTTTCTTGCCACTGTTATTATAGATAATGTTTACTGAGAACTCACAAGAAACTTTAAAAACCAAGTCTTTTTGAGCCTGCACAACCTCATTTTGTGAAGGATTCACTGGATGAAAATCTTGTGTATGTTTAGCCCATGGTCTGCAGTGAGGTGGGTATGACTGCAGTCTTAGAGCCTCATGCCTGGGCATTGCAACAGTAAGTTCACAGGGTCAAACATACAAATTCACAGAATGTCTACATGGAGTCATGAGTCTTTTCATGAGTAGGGGAGACTGGGGCTTGTTGTCACACAGGTAAGTTGTCACATTGCAATTATCTTTGCCACCAGAGGGTGCAACTAAAAAGTAGAATACTAATTTTATTCCTTTACATGGTCAGGGGTTGTGTGAGAAGAGAAAAGCACATTGTGAGCTGAGATGAGCGGCAATCGACTATTTGCACAATCCTAAATTAAAAAAAAAAAAAAATGATAATAATATATATTTTAAATTAAGCTTCTTCCAGATAAAAATCCCAGCAGTGATACATGTGGATTTGTTAGAGGAGAGATTAAGGCATCCTGTCATACCTCAGTCATTGTTCTGTTTAAGATAACTTTAAGCTAGAGCTAGAATTAGCAAACATGGTAGTTTGGGGCAACATATCTCAGTCATTTTGGGGTTAGTTGTCACATGTTTTAAAGGGATTCAAATGAACATAGAGAGTCTGCTTATCAGCAGTTGTCATAATGGAATTTTGACTTTACAGAAAAAACAGTGGTTTAAAGGAGAGGAGAAAGCGAGAAGACATGGTCAGGAATTACAAAAGAAAAACAGAACGTGGCAGTGCAGTACCTGATGTGATGCTGAGGACAGTCGGGCTAGGTGACCCTAGCTGATAAATCAATCTAAAGGACAATAAAGGACTTTAATGTCAACTACCATACCTTAGATTGGTAATGTCAGACAGTCAGACAGCTCTCCAAACTCCAGAGCATGTTTCATAATATCTCGTTTATTCAATGGCTGTGTTCAATGACTTTTTCTAGCTCAATGATAAACATTTTCTGTGCCTGACTTTGATGTTCACTGTCATGTAAAAAAAATGAGAACAACAATAATTTTGTTCTTGTTTTATTAGCTGCAAAAACTGTGATATCTTACCCCATGTAGTGAGACAACTTACCCGATGGTGGGGCAACATGTCACATGTTCACACTCTCTATTTGATTGCTTATAACTCTACACTGACACAAGATATGAAAATGACATGAATACGAAACAAATACCTGAGACTTTGGTCTTTCATCTGGTACACATTTTGTTTATATATAATGTATTGATTGAAGAGTATTGTAGAGTATTGTATTGAAGAGTGTAAAAAGCCCCACTCTCTTGTTGCGACCCTTCTAAAATCTTGTAAACTTTACATACATAAGGTTGTTTTTAAAGGCGTTAGTTTTGTTCCTTTGTTGTTGTTTTTTTTTGTTGTTTTTTTGCATTGATATATTTTCTTTCTTTTCCTCAGATTTTAGTTTTGGTGAATGATGATGATGATGTTGAATGCAATGCAATGCGGTTGAATAAATTTGGCTCATAAGTCTAGTAGAGACAAACCAGAGCATTGAAACATGCTTTATAGTGTACTTCTGTTTCTAAAGTGCAGCCTGGTTTGTGCAGAAATAGGAATGACTGTCAGACTATGAGTGATTTTTCAGCATTAAATGACGTATTCATTTCACACAGGACCATTAGTCCTTATTTACTGTCAGCACTTGTCATTTCATGTCTCCTCTACCTCTTATACTTGGCGCCATATCTATAGCCTGCAGAGGGAAGAGCTTCTTTACAATTGGCCAAGCAGCTCAGTGCACCTCTGTGCTCCCAATCATCTCTGAATATAGATCAGTCTGCAGCTTTGGGTGAACTTCAAAGGAACAAAGAAACATTCCTATTTCTTAAAACTGTATCAACTTATATCACACGGCAAAAGGCTGCAACAGAGACAAGATGTAAATAGATGAAGAATGAGCAGGATGCTAGGTTCAGAAACTGCAGATACATACAAGAAATCCTCTCAGTACTGAGTACAAAACCAATCAATGTCTTTTTACAGTAACTACAGCAATTTAACGTGTCTTTTCTTAGAGGATGGACCCGCGATTGCCTCCAACCTCCTGCTACAGAGGAAGCACCTGTGACGTAGCTCCAGATTCTAAGGCTTTACATACGGTCCGTGTTGTGAAACCCTTCCAGCACATTGCTTAAAAAAATCACCTCAACTAACCCGAAACCTTCAGCTCCTCATTTCCGCTCCCTGACGTAGAGCTTCAGAGGGATGACAGAGGCGGCTCTGGCTTTGCTTTTTAATTGAAAGAGGATCATCAAAACATGACTTTTTTAACTTGTTTCAGTGGAGGTACACAAACTTAATTAACCTTCTATGGTGCAGGTGCCCAGTAATCACTCTGCCCGCTGAGACATGGGTAGACCTCTGACCTCCATTTTATCCTGTAATGCTCTGAATTCTTTTTCATATTACAGTTGTCTTTCTCAATCAACATTTTCATCCTGAGCGAACATCAGGTAGGCAGCCTGTTTGGCTGAACTCATTTCAGATCTGGAATGGAAACACCTAAAGCATATGAAGAGCGTTATGGTCAAGTCAGAGTCAATAGATAAGAAACATCTAGTTATACTTTTAAAACAAAGCGTACAGATGAGCGTTTCTCACGTAATGACTTTTAATCAGGCTGCATACATTTTTATTATTGCACCAAAAATGAACTCTTATTCATTTTAAGGGGAAATATGTTTATGTGGTTTCTGGTGCCTCTGCAGTCGGCCTCAAGTGGATCCTTGGGGGGACTGTAGATTTTAGCACTTCCATGGTAGCTTCAATTCTAAAGAGTTTCCATTGAGTTTGGTGCATCATTCATTGGGAGGGGCTTAGCGGATTGATACCAAGAGGCAGAGAGAATGGCGATATTTTCATTCATCTTTCAGTTTATTTCTCAATAGACTGTTCATTTTGCTTGCTTGTCCTTTGACATTTCTTAGGCATATATGTTTAATGTGTCATGGCATTGTCCTGCTAAAATATGAAGGTCTGGATGTCAGCATATGTTGCTCTAAAACCTAAACAGATGTGTAAGCCACCAAAAACATTGAACTTATACAACCTCATACCATCAGGGTTGCTGGCTTTTGAGCTGATGTCAAGGTAGTCTCTCTACTCCTTCATGCAGTGGATGTGGTGTCCATGATTTCCCCCCAAAAACTCAAATTTATATAGAGTTTGTTGTCTCTGTACCAGCTTTGCTAAAACATGTTGCCAGGAAATTTAATTTAATTTATTTATTTTTCATATATATATATTTTTTTCAGTTTCATCATTTGATTAGCTGTCTTTTTACATTTTTGATAGAAAACAAATATTTGTAATATTGCTACATGTTTGCAAAATTTCAACTTTCAAGCGTCACTATTCATATGTTGGTATAATGTTCATGAAAGAAACTTCTTCAAGTCTTGACTATTTAAAATTATGAGTCATAATAAGGGGGAGACAATTTCTGTATTGAAAAGTGGTTTCATTCAGTATCAATCCATGGGATGAAGGCGACCACCCCTTACTTTCGATGCAAGAGAACCCCTGTTTACGTTCTTTACTATCTTCAGCCATGTTGGCCACCATTGTGCAATTGTAGGGCAAAGTGATCCTCAAATGGACCAAAGACTGAATGAGTATGCGCTCATGGGAGTCGCAGTGTTTTATTCTTATACTGCGATTAGTTTATTATTGTAGATGCCTTTTGAGAAGACTACAATGTCAAAACTATGTGCAAGATTCAACTGGTTTAGGTGGGTAGCAGGAGTGACTGTGTGGCGCTTCCACTGCTGAAATCTACATGGATTTAGCATGTTAGTGAGTGTCTGTGCCATCAAACGCTGTTTTAATGGAGGTTTTTACACGACATCCAAACTTTTTTTTTGGAGTTGAAGTTGTAAGACATTGTAATCATGGAGCAGATTATAAGACACATAACTATGTAAAGATAAGGACGATCAAAGAGGCACAGGCAGAGGACAAATAAGTTTATCTGCTGTTCCCTCTCATGCTCAGTCAACCCCCACCCCCACTCTCACTCTCTTTGATAAATGTGCTTAATGCTGATATGAAATTCTCCCCACATCTCCAACCCGAGCCCAAAGGCATCGGGCAACAGGACACAGTGTCACTACCACAGCAGAAAAACCGTTAAGCAGATTTACTTGCACGCTTACTGGTGAGAAAAAGAGGGAGGAGAAAAAAAACGACGTTTTTCCCACACCGACTGCAGGAGAGACTTTTTTTTCCCCTTTTGCCCTTACTGAATAAACGGTTTATAAATGTAAAATCATGTTTCCTCTCTGGCAGTAGCCCAAGGACCTAACACCCCTGAATACGGAGCAGCAGGGCCTGAAGGGCAGCGAGGAGAGAGGGATGAAAATATCAGAGACAGAGGTTACAGTCGGCTGAGGCTAAACCTGCTCCCTCTTCTGTGAGTTTTCGAATAACAAGGGCGGAGGCAAAACATGGCATTCACCCCTCTAGCCGTTAGCCCATGTGTGCTTTTTGCATTGCAAGTCCTGAGCCTGAGGGTCAGAAAATCCCTGCACAGCAGCAAATCCAACAGTTCATTAAAAGGATGGTCTTCTAAAATGACACGGACAAACTCATTACACGACTGAAAATAAGACTATAAAATTAATATGTTTATAACAAAGTAAATAAACTAATTACAGTTCCTATCGACAGGAAGGTGAGGGTTTGGGTATATATAACAGAAGTGATGGATCATCAGTACAAAGTATTATATTTGGGGGTGTCAGAGATACTTATTAATGCAGGCTCAAAAGACGGCATCATTAAAACATCTAGGGGGAGTTTTTAGCAATGAAATAGACTGAAAACAAAATGTCCTTTTTCTTTATTTCTTTCATCGTTGCCATAGATTGGATGTCAGGCTAGACCATATTTTTCAGCCTTTTTGAGACTTATTTAATCATTATTGTTAAATTAGTTATTTCACCATACAGTAGGGGGAGCTATTCACAGACACAGCAAACTAAACTCATCCACAGATCCAGACGCCAAAGGGAAGTTAGATGGATGGCATTTTCTGTCTTTCACAGCGGTGCATTACCCATGTAGAGCTAACTGTCGCCTGCAAACTACACAACGTATTATGTGTCCTTTTCATATAGCATTTACCAGGAGTGCGGTGCTATATTAACTGTTGCTTAGTGAGCACTCAATCACTAGTACAGGCATGTTAAAATCTGTATTTCCAATAGAGAGAATAAAGCCTGGGTCTGGACTCAGTGAAATCAGCTGTATTGTGAGGTCGCTTAAACATATTATAACAGTAGATTGAAGTCCGTTGTACTCATTTGTTTCAGTCTGTTTAGGTTTTACACTGTTGGTATTTCAAATGGACTAACATACTTTATATTATTAGCCTACGTGATATCGTCATCAACTACGTGCTTTGTGTGGCTCTGCAGTTTGTATTGATTGGTCATTTGGCCGGCGGGCGTCTGACGTCAACACGTTGAATAATGCAGGTCTTGAATTATGTAAACATGAATGAAATCGTCATTCCCACCATTATATTATTGTTGATTTTCTTCTCCTAACTGCGACAACTTGAAGAGCTGTATATGAGGCTGGTCTGAGTTCATCTTGTGAATTTTATCATTAGAAACCAACTTTATCATCATCGACAGGCGAGGACAAGAAGGAACCCCGACTCTGGAGGAAAAGTCTGTGTTGTAAACCTCTTGTAAAGATTAGCTGTCAATAGTGAGGTACAACTTTATCTACAATATTATAAAATTCCCTGTTTTGGGACAATCTCCAGTCAACATGATAACAGACGCTTCTACTCCGCATGTCTAGAGATGTCTAAACAAAGGTTTCAGGCCTTTGACAACTTTTTGGTTTGACAAGTATACAAAATCCTTATCTTTATGTAGAGATAATTATTTTGTCCATGCTTGTTTAATTAAGATTAAGATTTTGTTGTTTCACACTGTTCAAAAGCAAAGTACCGGGATGAAAGCATAAATAGAAGATAAGTAAATTCATGGTTAAAATACAGTATCACAAAAAAAACATTGAATGCACACAGTAAAAGTGATTTGCATTGTGTGTTACAGGCAAGTTCAGGACTTATTAGATCTGAAGTTTCACACATTTCTGCAGCATTCTGAGGTCTTAAAACAGACCAAGTATTTTGTGTATTGTTAGGAAGACATGTTGGTACAGTAACTATATGACAAACTGTAAATGGTGGAGAAAGCTGTTTCCAGTTGTAATATTAGTATTCACCTTTTTGAGAACAATCCAATGATACACAGACTTTGTTGCACAAAAAGAAAACTCCTGGACCTTCTTATTCTGTAACCCTCTTAGTACCAAATGTCTCTGTCACTTGTGCTTTCATGACATCCCTGACAGATTTGGGCCTACAGATGTCCAAGTCCTGCAGGGCAACTTGCATTAAATGCCAAAATCTCAAAGTGTAAAGTCTTTACAAATAATGTTAAATGTTCTATAAAAGTTCTCATAACTTTTAAACTCTGCCATGGCTGTGGGCTGAGAGGCAGAGTGCCAGACTCCTTCAGTAAAGAGTGCTTTGCCTAAGGTTTTATACTTTGCTCAAACTTTCACTGCGTTTGTATGAGAATTGATTGCTGTGTATTTAGCAGTGGCAGTCCATCAGGCTGGGGAAAAAAGACACAAGTGGCTTTCTTTGCTTTCATTATTCACTGTATAACATTTTAATTAAAATTTAATCAAACTTTGGCCCTCTGAATCTTTTTGCATTGCACATGAAATAAAGGTAATAATGTCCCTGAATGAAAAACTGTAACTGAGTTATCTTTTATTGAACAGGCTTTTACATCAATACTTTTACTCTCACTTCAATTAAATTTGAGAGAAGTGTCAGAGCTCATTAGCAGCACTTTTTAATACAGTCTGCATGGCCGCAGCTGCAGTCATTTTAGAGCTCATTAAAGATACTTCCATTTACCTGCAGCATGGATTATTTCCTTGCCTGTGTTTAACTTTAACAGTAAAAGAAAACGTAGAGGGTGAAGTGTTTCGCATTAGAAACCTGACGCCTGCCTTGGTAAGCTTAAGAAGGTAATCAAGTTTAAGTGGAGTATCAGCACTTGGGTTTCACAGGAGGCTGATATTCTCATTATCTTAAGGGAGCCAGTGAGCAGAACGTGATCTGCCATCATGCTATTAGCTGCAGCGTGCACAGAGGGGAAAATCGATGCAGTTTTGATCGCCAGGGTTAATAACAGATGCTTTTTGCTAATAAATCACTTTCTTTGAGATCTATTCTGCTGAGGGTTAAACAGTCTGAGTGTTATCTGCTAGAATGATTTTCTGGAGGTGTTTCCCTCTCTTGCTGTCTCCACTCAAGGGTACACCGAAGATGGATCGTCCTGAGCATACATTGGTAGGACAGACACGCTTTGTTTTGGTCTTTTTTTCCCTTTTTTTTTTTTTTTTTTTTTTAACCAGGCCAGGTGTTGTATTCAAATTCCCCTTGAAATCTGTCCTCTGTTATGCCCTGAGCATTTTTTTATGAATTCATTTTTGATGAAATGATCTCTGGTGCCAAAGCATATAAAGTGCAGCTGTGAGGTGACAGCCTAACGGGGACTGGAGTTTGCTGCAGAGGCTGGATACTAATATTCTGACTTCTATCTCTTGTCTGAACATGTTGAAAATATAACGGCACTCAAGGACAATATGTACAAAAATTCAATTACTGGACTCTGGGGATCTTGAAACGTGCCCTGCTTTCTAAGCGTACCCTGCAAACTTGATCAGCACACCCAGGTTCAGAATTGGTCTGTTAACATTTGACAGGGTAGGCAATCATATCATAAGCTAAATAATGATTATGTGGTGGTGGTATTGATTAGCTTTGGTGGCCTGGTGGCTTCTTGTGTATCTCTTCCTAATAGCCGGATTGTTAAAGGGTTAGGGTGATCTGCATTTCTAATAATGCTACAAACTCATTCAGCAGGACCATTTGTCCCAAGTCACATACATGTGAGAGTGATTCATTTCGGAAAACCACATCACGACTGTTTAGAGTTTTTCTAAAACAGCTGATCCAGATGCATGTTTTTATGAAAATACAAAATCCTAATCATGACTCCCTAAATGAGATGACATACTGCAAAACTTTTCTATGCAGAGTGCCTAAATTTACACAAACTAACACTGACAGATAATTTTAAATGCATACTGAGAATAAAAAAAGGTGCATTTCAATAAAAACTCAATTTTAATGAATTAAGTGGCTGTATAAAATGTTAACAATACAGGATTTTATGCTTTGCAAATAATTTAAATCCTATACTTAACTGAAAATTGTAAAATAGGCATATCTAATGTCGGGATTGAAAATTTTGAAAGTAAAAAGAGCATCCAAGAGAGGTTGAGTCTAGCTGTAGCAGAGGACCATCACTCTGTCTGACTGTGTCTGTTGAACAATTACCTAATTTTCTTCTTACGATTTTCATTCTCACCATCTACAGTATACAGTATCATGAAAAGATTCAGAAGATCTAAAAGAACCTCTCGGGAAAAGGGGTTAGGGACCAAAACCAGTGCTGGATGGTCCTGAACTTCAAGTCCTCAAGCAGCAATGCATCAAAACGCCCACAGCATGGGCGCAAAATTATCTTTTGGTCGGTCAACACAGCGAGTCAATGTTGAATAATATGAACAGGTTTAGGAGCAACATCTGCTGCCATCCAGACAATGACTATTTCAGGGAAGACCTTCATATTTCAGGAAGACAATAACAAACTACATCCTGTAGGGATTACAACAGCATGGCTCTGTAGTAGAAGAGTCCTGCTGATAAACTCGTCTCCCTGCAGTCCTGACGTGTCCCTCATTGAAAGCATTTTTAAATTCCAGAGACTGGTCTCTTCAGTTCCCAAATGTTTACAAGGAGTTGTTATGGGAGGAGTTGACGCAACACTTTCAGCATAAGTGTCAAACACAACTTCAAGGTAATAATAGCAACTTCTTGATAATTTTTCAGCTTATATCAGAGTGACAGAAAACATAGAAATCTAGGTTTAAAATACTCTCAGTTTTTTCATGCACAAAAAACTTACAGCTGGTCTAGACAGAGTTTCTAGGAGACATTAGCGTGGTGTAAACATGAGTGTGAACAGGATTTGTCATTACTGCTGCAGACGGTTTTAACTGTTTTAACAGTTTTAACTGGGCAATCTTCGCAGAGTTCACACATACGTCCAGTCTCTGAGGGACACAAAATTAACCTCAGCATCACATCACATCACAGCCCCATGTGGCGAGAGCAGAGCTGATAACTAGAACATGATCTGGAGTGTCTTAGTCCTCTGGGAGAGCAGCACTGAAGATGTGTGAGTGTTTTGGGACTCACATAAACTCTGCTGCCATAGAGGTATGAAGGGATTGGTCAGGGAGGGTGGTATGGAGGTGAAAAAGCACATTGTCAGATACTATCACTCTCCCCAAAGGAGTACCGTGAAGCCTCTCAGCACCTGCCTGAGCACTGACTATGACACTCATCCATGATGCTATGACTAAAGTGCAGCCAGACAGCCCTGTCTGAGCACCAATCCTCTGCCTGGCTCATCTCCACAGCGCTGCTGAAATGAAGCTGTCATTCGTGCCGCAGCTCTTTCACTGTGTCACTCTGCAGGAAGAGATTGATGCTCTCCCGCCTTTTGCTCCTATTCAGCGTGGCTCCTGCGGTGGGATTAGCTGATTTGAAGTGTTGATGAAGTTCAGACAGCTCCAACTGGGCAAGGGGATACATCTTTATTATACTGCAAAGTGCTGTTCAAACATTAGCATTCGTCTTCAAACTGCTGGATGGCAAACTGCAGTCCAGAGCTGGATAGCCACATATAGACTTTTTTATATTAAATATTGGGGAGGTCACACACTTGTCTGCCAGCTGTTTTCACTTTGCATTTCTTGGATAGGTGACAAAGATTTAGGTGTGTCTTTATAACATGTCAATAGATTCTGAGCAGGCAGAGCAACAAGGCCTGCGAGGTTTGGTGTCCCCTGCACCATGAATAGATTTACCTCTTTTCTAAAATGAAACATAAAAATCATGTTTGAGTACAAATGCAAATATGCTTCTGCTAACATCACTTTTTATGTAAAAAAGGTTGGATTCAATCAAAGGGACCTTCTAATCCTAAAAAAAGCTTTTACAAAAGATTTTACACACAGGGTCTTCAAAGAGAAAGATATCAAACTGATTTGTTTTACTATTTCTTTTTTTGGTACTACCACTGATTTTTATTTTTTTTTTGTAACATTTTCCAGGTTTATATTAGTTCATATTTGTTGCTCACTACATATGCTTTCAGAAGATAGATGGTGAAAGTAAAAAAAAAAAATGAAAAAACTCAGCAGCTGGATACTTAACCCCTGGATACCAAGCTGCATGTAGCTGTTTAAGGATTAACTGTTACTCCTGTTAGTCATATATGAAGCAGAATTGATCTATTACACCCCCTACTTTAACTAATTCCCTGATCACTGCTTATTTCCCGTAGTCCAGAAGTGACGCTGCAGCTGCATGCAGATGCTGCCTTGTCCTGTCAGTCACAGTTTCATCATGTGCTGACTGATCTCAAGCAAAACTACTGGTGAAGATTCTGCACCGTTAACCATCATATATAGTTTCAAAAATATTATTGAGGTTAATGACATTTTGCAGATAAGTCTCTAGTCTGGACTTGTGCATCTTCAGATGGATTTTGTGTAGATAGTAAGATTTTTCTTTTAATAAACGACAAAAGAGGAAAATAAGCCAACCTGCTGCTGTGGATTTATTATCTATAAAATAGTGTGTATTAAGTTTTTATTGATTTATTATCAGCAGTGATCCATGTGTTATAATGTTATAGTCATTTATCAGAGCTAAATGTTAATCAGTAAACATGCAAAGTATTTGGCTGTTATGGACTGTGATGATTGCCATTGTGTTGTCTCTTCGTTACTGTCATGGATTTTTATATCCAACTCTTACTCTTTTTCAGACTCCATATTTCCTTACTAAGACCTCTTTGATATCTTTACATGACTGTCAGTTAAAAAAAAAAGCCTCAAATTTCTCACAGTGGTGTATTAAAATATCAACATTTCACCCTCTGTCCAAAATGCTTTGTTTTAGCTGCAGTCTCTTTCCAGAAGCCAGTTGAGGGCAGAGCTCAATGTTTTGGTCCCACCCCCTCCATTGTGGTCAATCAGTAGTGCAGTGACCTTACACATTCTTGGCATTTTAGTCAGTCTCGCATCTTTGTGCAAGCTCCCATTTTGAGCAGTTTACATCTATCTCCTAAGATTATAACAACATACATGAACCTTGTGATTTGGGGTAAAAAT
The DNA here is from genome assembly GCA_962446985.1 of Xyrichtys novacula. Taxonomy (NCBI): domain Eukaryota; kingdom Metazoa; phylum Chordata; class Actinopteri; order Labriformes; family Labridae; genus Xyrichtys; species Xyrichtys novacula. The sequence continues at coordinate 14,089,922 of OY660871.1, forward strand.
ACGATGTAGGAAAGCATGACAGCACTCCTTTAAGCAAAGTTCTCTTTTTCTTTGAGTTTCTGACTCACTCCGAACATCTGAATCATGACCATCATTTTAGCAGGACATAATAATGTGCTAATAACTGGGCAGCACTACGATTAAAGTTTAAACACTGGTTGATGTTGTAAAGTCTGTTGTGACCATAGATTCTGAACCCATGTGAAAGAATGTCTGTCTTATTAATAAGCTCGTAAGGTCATCTGTGCTGAAGCGTCATAAAAGCTACATTTGCAACTCTGTGATTATGACAGGAGTGAAAGAGGAGGCCATGGTGGAGAATGAAAAGCAGATGGCTCAGTTAGTTTAGACCTCTAATGATACTCCTGAAATACCATCTCTTTCAAAACCGAAACAGGACCCCCCCCCCCCCCACACACACACACACACACACACCTCACCTACAGAGAGTCTTAGTGTTCAACATCTCTGTCGATGAAATGATGGGAATTTGTGCAAAGAAAAATAGAAAATCCTGAAGCTAGAAAAATAAATAAGAGGGTCAAAGAAATTGTGAAACACGCAATTTAAAGTGTACATATGCAGTAAAATTTCTAAAAAGGAAACCATATTTTTTTTAAATCACACAAAATTGACATTTTTTAGCTGCACAGCAAACTAAAATTTAGTGAAATGTCACTGCGTATGTAAACTTTAAATAGTGAAAAAGGCATAAACGTGTTGACACAGTAACATTTTTCTTTTTAAAATAAACATGAGAGTCTGCCCAAATCAACACAAAAACCTCTGACATTTATCTGTAAACTGAATGAATGCTTGGTTTGGGGAAGTCTCAGCCAGGTTACATCTGCGCATACTTTGACTTAGCCAGTGCAACATGTCAGCACCTTTTAATGTTAAAATTAGCTTCACTTCTCACACTGAAATGAGCTGGAGGGACACCAACTATTCAACATACAGTCATCATTTTTCAAAAAGGAAAGAGAAAATGGTACAAATCTGTTAACCCTGTATTTATAGATGACAAAGTTAGGATTAAAGCTCCAGGGAGGAACGTTCAGTTTGTGTGAATTTTGGTGCCCCCTTTGGCCAAAACAAGCTTTTCTTATTTGGCCCTTTAATTTACATACTTGAGTGTCATCTGGCAAAAATCTTAACCTGCTCACTATTAATGGACAAATGTATCATTTATTGCAGATAATTCATGTGGAAACTGTGAAAACAGGACTGTTTACCTCAGCTATCAGGTAAAAAGAAAAGTTTGTATTGAGCTAAAATGTGAACTGTGGGACATTGAGATAATGTAGAAATTATTTCACACTATCTTGAATAATGCAGTGATCTATTTTCTGGTTTTAAGTTACGTGTGAGGTCATTGTGATTCCGCACACATTTTACCCAGGTGAAGGAACAAACAAGTCTATATAAGCACCTAGTAATTGGGTAGGATTCAATATCCTGCAGCAGCATGGGGGTACTGTGACAAAATACTAATAAGCTTTTGGAAGTGTGAGAAAACGACGAAGCCTGCCTGAGTTTCTAGTTACTAACTTGGCATGTGTTGGTCTCCTGGGAGGCAATTTTGGAAGAAAACAAATAAGTAGTTTGTTTTGCTCTTTCCCCCCCATTTTTCTTCTTTGAGTTTCAGATGTTTTCTGCCTCACATACCTGGCTGTGTAAAGGTAAATGGCCAGGGCTTTTTAAGTGATGTGTGTAGTACTGCAGAGCACACTTCTGTGTTTGGAAATACTTCTCATTTGAGACAAGTTGCAATCAGCTTAGTGAATGTGGCTCCCAGAGAATATTGGTAAACAGGCTTATAATCGTGAGGTTGGCGGTTTGGATTTCGTTCCCTGGCTGGGAATACATGAGTGGGAAAGTGAACCATGAGTGGCAATTTTTTTGGCTGCTGGGGCGTACATGTTGGAAATGTATCTGCAGAGGGACTACATTTTATGGTAAATTCAACACAGGAAACCAGATTATTAAAAGAAGATAAATTAATTTTATCAGGTAGCGAGCCAAAGCACACCGCATTGGTGGGATCTGACTGTTATTTAAGGACAGAGCAGAGGAGTTTGGGAATTAGACTTTGAGTTTAAAAAAAGACATTAGAAGACCAAAACCAACAAGCGTTCCTCAATCCTGCCATACTTACTGACCTCCTTACTCTCTTCCAGCCCCAAACTCATTAGTTCCCACGCTAATCCTCTTAATAACTAGTATAAAGTTGTCCTTATAAAAGACACAGTTATCTGTTGCATTTATAAATCTTGTGTTATGGATGTTTTACAGGTTTTCTTCAAACTTCTTCAAAAAAGGCCAAAAGTCCCAATGTTGACTTTTCTTATTGGAAACATTGTAGTCAAAATATCAATAATATGATCAACTTATATTCTTGAACATAGATGTCAAGTCTTGTGACTCCAGATCCAGAATAACATGAATGCCAACAAACAAAATGCAGAAATTTAAGACTATGAAATGGTCTTCCTCAAACCAGTAGCTGACAGGATGGTGGCTAAACCGACTCTTATCAGTGGTTGGTCAATATTACTTTTTTAATGGCCAGTACTGATAGCAATAAAAGGAGAGCAGAGTGGCCTATGGCTGATATTAATTGCCAATATCCTTTTTTTTCCCTCCGCATTTGAGAAAACAGAACAATTTAACAGTACTTACAAATGAGAAACTAAATGTCTCAACTTCAGTAATTTAGTGGAGACAGTATTTGTCTCAGGAAAGTATCGCCACAGCAGTCTTTAGTATTCTCATCCAGGTATCTGAATTCATCAAGAAAAACAAAAAACAAATTTTGGTAAATATTGGGGTCAAAAGAAAAAACATGTCGAATGATATTGTTCCTGCCTGTGAGCGCACTCGACTCGGTGCTTGGCCGCATCCTGGGCCTTATTCAGGGGAGTTTCAGGACATCTGTGTTGCAGCGAACTGGTCCTCGAATCTCACCTTTGTCAATTTTAAATGTTTGACGCCACCGCTCCATGTGTGGCACCGGCGGTTTTTGCTGACCTGATTGGAATAGATTATTCTCCCCGTGGGTTGGTGGACACTAGGTAAGCTTGTCTGGCAATAAAGGAGCTACCACATCCCATAGTGAGACATCAAGCAAAATATTATGAAAGAGAACTTTAGGTTATATACATAACCTCGGTTCCCTGAGTAATATGAGTGAGACGTCTCACTCTTGCTTGGGTGAGTGAGAAGAGGTGTGTATCTTGAATAAGGTGGTGCTGTCTGCATGAGGTATATAAGGTAGGTGGGACTACCCAAGGAAAACTGAGGGGTAAAATCAGTCAGGCAACATTGATGAAAAGAGTTCTGATTTTACTTTTGTGGTCTACTGTGAAATTGTTAAAGTTTAATAAAGTATTTACTTCATTTTTGTGGAAATGGTTGTCACTACAGATCAGCAGTGGCTGTGATTTTTTTGACAATGATTCCCTGGCTGTAGCACGAACCAACCACAGAGATTAAGTGCAGTTTTTAACCAGCAGCAGCACTTCAATCCTTTGAAATCATGCAGATGTTTCTGAAAGAAACCAAAAATTGAGGTGTATGAATGAGTGTTAACTTTTCTGTGCCTTACAAACCCACTGTTATTACCCGAATCAAACACTACCTGTGCTCACAGTGACTGACAACTGTTTTGGTATTTGTAGAGTGTGTGTGACTGTGTGTGGAAGGCAAAATTATAAACAAGAGGTCCTCAGCTGGTTCTGTTATACCGCTCAACCACAATGCAACAGAGCTGTTTCGGTCTGTGGCTCTCCTGGACTGAGGTCAGTCTTCTTATTGGCTATGAAATCTCTCAAACATGTCCTTACTTCAATCTGCAGCAGGGCCTCCTCTCTTTGGCGGAGCACCTCCACGTCCTCCTCACTGATCTCAGATAGGAAAGCCTGGGCGTCTCCCTCTGAGCCCAGAGCGTCTCCAAACAGTGGACCCTCTTCAATCTGCTCAGTGGACGGGGTCTGAGGACTCTGCAGGAGCAAAGATGCACAAAGTCATTTAATCAGGCGCTAATAAATGTTAAGGTTACTGTTGTATAGGCATTAAATATATTTAGAGACAATCACTGGCTACTTCCCTGTCTGAACTATATATATATATTTATATATGTAAGAAAACAGTGGCTGTATGGTCCAGTTAGGCTGGAGTTAAAGGACAATAAAAGGACAAAACTTTAGATCTGTTTGATGCCTGTGGACCTGTGTAAAACTAAATTAAGCTGGACTTGATTGTTCCTGACCAATATTTCATAAGTAAGTAAAAGACATGTATCATCTGTTCACTTTTCCTTCAGTAATAATAGCTCTCTAGTTAAGGGAGTATTTCCCTCTGCTTTTAAACATGCTGTGGTCCAACCCCTTTTAAAGAAGGCAAACCTTGTCCCCTCTGATTTTAACAATTTTAAACCAATTTCAAAACTTCCATTTTTTTATCCAAACTTTCAGAAAAGGTGATTTCTAAACAGCTTTTATGTTTTATGTCTGAAAATAACCTCTTTGAGAAATTTCAGTCTGGTTTTAGAGCAGGTCACAGCACTGAGACTGCCCTCCTCTGTGTGACCAATGACCTTCTTTCAGCAGCAGATAGAGGAAAGGGCTCAATTTTAATTCTCTTAGATCTCAGTGCAGCTTTTGATACAGTTGATCATGCTATTTTAATTGAACGTCTTAAAAACTGGGTGGGTATCAGGGGCACTGCACTTGGCTGTTTCAGCTGTATCTTTTAGAACGAACCTTTGTGGTCGCCATAGGCAATCACACCTCCTCTACTTCTGCTATGGCAAGTTTCAGTTTTAGGTCCTATTTTATTTTCTATCTACATGCTGCCCCTCAGCCAATTAATTCAGCTCCACCAAGTCTCCTTTCACTGCTATGCAGATGACACACAGATATACCTTCCTTTGAGACCTGAGGACCCAAGAGGCCTAGCTGCTGTCAAGGACTGTCTAAGTGACATTAACTGTTGGATGGCAGAAAATTTCCTTCAACTAAATTATTCAAAATCTGAAATAATTCTCTGTAACATACAAAACTCCCCCCTGATTCAGTCTTGTCTCGGTCCACATTCAGTAATCATCAAACCAACAGCCAGAAACCTGCGAATAACCCTTGATTCTGACCTCCCCTTCTCCACCCATATCAACAAGATTGTCCAGTCCTGTTTCAAAGATTAAACAGATACTCACCCCACCAGAACTTGAAAAAATAATCCATGCTTTCATTTTCTCAAGACTGGACTATTGTAACTCTCTCCCCCCTGGTTTAAACAAGAAATCACTCTCCCGCCTCCAACTAGTTCAGAATGCAGCAGCTAGGCTTTTAACTGGTTTTAGTCGACGGCATCACATCACTCCAATTTTAGCCTCTCTTCACTGGCTTCCTGTCAGTTTTAGAATTGATTTTAAGATTTTATTGATTATTTTTAAAGCGCTCAAAGGACTTGCTCCGAGCTACATTTCAGAGTTTTTAATACCTTATGAACCAACTCGCAGCCTCAGATCCTCTGGCGAAGGCCTCCTGGTCGTTCCAAAGTCGAGGCTCAAAACTAAAGGTGATAGAGCTTTCTCCATCAGAGCTCCTCGACTTTGGAACAGCCTGCCAGAGGAGATAAGGCGTGCAGAGACAGTCGCTTCTTTTGAGTCAAATTGAAAAACTCACTTTTACACACTTGCTTTTATGTGATGCCGTCTTTTCTTTTTTTTCTTTTATCTCTTTTACCTCTATCTTATTTCGACTTACTATCCTTTTAGCCTTTGTTTAACTTATAATCTTTTCTTATTTAACCTTTTAGTCCCCTTATTGATTTTATTGTTTTTACCTGCTCATTTTTATTATTCCATTTTATCATTAATAATACCGTCATTATTATTTTAATTTCATTTATTATCATTATTAATACCCTCTTTTGTACTTACTATCCTGTTTCCTGCTTTCTGCCTATTTTATGTTTTTATTTTGGTCCTCATGGTCTCATTTTATGTTGTAGGGTTCTTGTATTGTCTGGGTTTCTTGTGAAAAATGAAATTGACCTTCAATTCAGAGGCCTTGTTTTTAACTGAGCTTTTGTTTTTATTTGTTGTTATTTTCATGTGCTGATGCTCTGTGTTTTGCAACTGTTTGTCAAAGCACTTTGTAAACGTATGTTTTTAAAAGTGCTATATATATATATATATATATATATATATATATATATATATATATATATATAAAGTTATTATTATTATTCAGTTTCAAAACTGTGCTCTTTTGTGACAGAGTATTTGGGCCACATTGAGGATTTTTTTCAAAGGTTTTAAAGATTTTTTTTTTCTTTTTCTGAAAGATTTAAGTCGGAAAAAAAAGTTGTAAATGTTCAAGATTAGAGTTATGACAAAAATAATGTGGTAGTAAAGGCATAATGTCAGGGTAATGGAGTGTTCTAGTTTTGGTTCGCAGTGAGCAGCCAGCTGTCTGTACCAAAATAAGAACTGTGGAGCATGTGGTTAAAGTGTCCGTAATGTTTTATCTCCTCTGCCCCACATTGTTATAAGTATCAGGATTCTGAAAAGTCTGAGTGAATACTTGAGACGTGTGGTATCCTCCTTCAAAATCCTCCTTCAGCATTAAAACAGTGTTGATAAAGTTAATGAGAGCTGAGGGGGCTGTGGCACCTCCTTGAATCAGGCATCGTGAAAACCAGCAGCTTATGAGGGTGTTTAAACTTTTGTAAATCCTTTTGATGGGAAAAGCAGAGGTGTTTCATGGAGATGTGTGATAGTTTTGTTAGATTTGTACACTTGGGGCTTGATCTACTAAGATCCCAAATAAGGGGCGCTAAATTGCGTGTGCAACCTAAAAAATTGCACGTGCTATTAGTGGGCGTGTTGCGGATGATCTACCATCATTGTGTGCGCAATTGATAACAGGTGCAAAGGTGGTGTGGACCGCCCTCTCTAAACGGAGATTATTTGGGACTGGCTCCGAATCAGCCCCTGGTCACCAAGGAGCTCAAAAAGGGCATTACTATTATTATTACTGTACTATTCTAATTTCTGACTGTCCAAATATGTTGACACACGCACAGAGGACACTCTCTCCATCGTCTATCATTGCACTTTAGCCTCCTTCTCCCCACAATGACCGCAGCCTTTTGTATAACGCTGTGCCAGTTTGCACATGCCTTTCAAACATACTAAATATAGGCGCAAAACAGCGGCCGCAATCAATTTCTGGGTTTGGTAAATCACACTGCGGGTGCTAAATGGCTCCATTTTATTATTTTTTGCACGTTCTAACGATCAACATATGTTCTGCATATTCATGAAGGCAAATAAGCTGAATGGATTGCACGTGCTGTTTTGCTCAATAGACAGACGCAATCCTCGGTACACCCGGTTAGTGGCTCAGCTTTACGCGCGCTATCAAGTTTGCACTTGTTTTTGTACATGCAAACCCTTAGTAGATCAGGCTTTTGGTTGTTTCAAGGTTTTTCAACATACCTTTAAAAACTCACTGTGTGCAGCTTTCCATGAAATAGGAACACTAAACAGTCAAATTAGTTTAGAAACAACAGAAACAGTCCAGTTTCCACAAAATCTTGCTCTTTTCAAATTAATGCATTTTAATTGGAAATGAGGGAATGAGAGAATGAGGGAATGGGGTGGAGTAGAGTTGGGTATTTTTTGTTTCTTTTATTTTTTCTGCTGTGTAAAGCACTTTGTGCTACATGGTTTTGTCATACAAAAGTGTCATACAAATAAAGATTGTTGATCGATACTTAACCAAACAGTAAATGAATGTGTGCAGCATACAGCACTATCATACAGAAAGACGTCTCTCAGCACCCCAAAACATGATGGTCTTTTAGCGTCCCTGACTCACCCTGACCTTTTGTGGACCTAACAAGAGGTCAGGGATTGGGGTAGGCCCTTAGCCTCCTTGCTAACAGCAAGCCTGTGAGTTGAGTCAGCCATGCCCCTAATTATGCAACACTCATGATCCCCAGTATTTAAATGTTATTTGACCAGGATGAATAAAGGTTTTTGCAAACACACAAGCAAAAAGAATCTCTTCGATTATTGAAGACATAAATATATCTGAACACTGACTATTCTATCAGCGCAATAATCATAAGCAGTTGCTCAGACTGATGCTGGTAACCCACTCTGCAGGGTTACACACAGGACTACACAATGATGCTGAGGAAACATGTTAAGAGAAATGCCTGGTTGACTGTTTTACCATTGCTAATGTGTTCCAGCTTCGTGAGGCTGATTGCACTGCTAATTCCTGGTAGAAGGGCCAGTATGGGTCAGAGCACAGGAACCAACCCAGAATGAGTCACAGCGCTCTGTCGACTGGCCATGATCTGACTCACCCCTCCTTAGCAAACTCTGCCGAATCGTGCTCACTCCTCCACATATGTACTCTCAGGAATTTATTGAAGCATCACACAGAGGGAACTCTCAAGACAATCATTCTGGCACCTTCCTGCACAAGTTCACATGCCGTTAAAAAGTTTCTCAAGTTCCCCGCTGTCGATTCCAGTTGACAGTGATTATATGAATTTGAGGGTGTGGGCGGAAAGCAGTCAATAGCATCAGCATTGATCTCCAAAGTGTTTGTCTAAATGCATATGTATGGCGCTCTAAACGCCTTCTCAGCCATAGCTATGAACAAAGTGAAAAGTGTTTACTTTATCTACAGCAGAAAAACACCCAAGCTCTGCTCCTATAATGCCAATGTTCTCACTAGCTTTCACCAACTTTCTTGCACTGTGTTTTCGCTGATTAGTCCACTTGCTGTTTTGCATTAAGGGTATCAGGGTTATATAATGTTCCATCCAGCTGCCGCCCCCATAGCCTTTTACCTCCGTCAGTGTAAAAGTCCTGTTAATATGCCTCTGGGGGGACATAAGTGTGTTCACGTAACTCCTTCCTCTGTTGAATATTTATTTTAAGATGCTATTAACATTTTTAAGCTATTCACCATGGTGGTTTTAAAGATTCTCTCATAATCAAAGGTGTGCAGACATCCACGCTTCTGTAGGACCATCATTTCAGACACATAAGGGTCTGTGTCCATTTCCCCCATTATTAGCGCTGGTAGTGTCCACAGCCTCTACATGAAGCTGACTGTTGCTGGGTTATAAAAGTTGACCGAACATATTTCCAACCCTTTTACAGCAACTATTAGCGCAATGGGATTCTATATAGGAAACATAAAATAAAGGGTTGAATTTGTGTTGTTGTTAGCCTCAGCTTGTGGCCTGGAAATTGTATTCAGACAAAGAGGGTGCAGTAAGTTTTTCCTTTGAACAAAGTTGTTGCTGACAAAGGTGGCATCAGAAGGCCCACCCCTTCTTGAATTTCATTAGTTAGTGTGGAAGACGTGTCAATGATGGGTGCAGCACTATTCCAAAATTTAATCTATTTTCATCAGTTGGAGCTGCGACAAAAAAAAAACCTTCAGCGGCTAATTTTATGCTTAAAAATGTTGGCGCTGCTAGCACAAAAACTGGTGATATAGGACATGTGATCTTAATGCTGATTGGCTGCTGGGCTGACCTGAGAAAATTCCAGTTTTATACACAGTATTTGATTTATATACAGCTATTAACATCAGACACTTTAACTCATTGGTGTATCATGAGTTAATTTGTTTTTCTTAAAACAAAAAACCAAAGAATTAAACACAGAAAAATCATCAGGGGTTCAAACCTCAGTTACAGGATATGGAATTTAATTTGTGCACCACTAACTTCATTTCAACAGACTAATAGATAACAGATTGAGATTCAGAAAAATGTATTTAAAAAAGAACTGACTTACTATCCGTGTTGCCAAAGGTAAAACTTGTGTTGTTTTTGATATTATTATCAATCATATTTCCAAGTAGTCATCTATTAAATGATTGTTTTGCTGTTGCAAACATTTCTCTTTTCCTTTTTATATCTGTCAGTTTTGAACGTTACACAAAAAGAGGCTGACGGCTAACAGTAACTTGAAATATAAACGTATCACTCTTGATTTCTTTATTCTTTATATATCCCTATATATATATATATAGGGAGCTGTGAAATGACCACAGTGCATCAGATTATCACAACTATCAGGATAAAGACAAAGTATATGAGCAAGCTGACATCACATTGAAAATTTGACTTTTAACAGGACAAGATGTGATAAATAGGATTAGAGTCCTTTTTTCCCCCATTTTTAATTTCAGATCAAATTTGACATTAGAAAATATGTAAGTTATCCCTTTTTTAGTTTTGGTTTTAGAGAAAAATATTTAAAAAATTAGGGTTTTTTTTGTTTTTTTCTGATTGAAACTGGTACATTATTTATCTCGATAACCTACAAGTTACAACTAGTTCATCTGCAGTAAGATGAGCTGTATCCGTGTGGTTATTTTATTTATCTAAAGTCACTCAGGATTTAAATCCATAACAGGTCTGCGGGATGCTAAAACCAAATATTTGGCAGATCTAAATCTTCACTATCATCCCAGACATAATCTGTGCATCCTCTGCTTAAAGGATCTTGACTGTCTTACGGTGGGTTTCAAGTCTTTGTTCTTGGCTTAGACTTTTTTCAAGCTCTCCTCACTTTGGTGCTGCAATCAACACATAAACAAATAGAGATCAATATGTTTAATATCAAACTATCTTCTGTAAGCTAGCAAAAATTAATCTCTGTGAGGAATGACTTTGATTTGTAAAATCCAATTACACATCAGCAGCCACTCTTTTAGCATTCACGGAGCCTCACTAAAAAGACAAACTCTTTCTAGTAACCTATTTAAATCAGATAGAAAAAAAAACAACATTTCAGCAGTGCATATGAGTCGTCTATGATGGATGGAGTTCACTGTAATATAAGCAGGTGAGAGACACTAGACAGGGCTTCAAAGGGGCCCTTTTGAGGAAGCAATCGAGCAGAGAAATGCCATCTCATCATCCTGCTCTTCTATGAATGACAGAGAAACAAAGGACGGCTCCTCATCCTCCGTATCAACTCACCTTTCTCTTGTCTTTCTGAGCTGGAGGGAGCAGGGCCCTTGAGCGCTCTGCAATTTTCTGAAAGAGAAGCAAATGAAGAGAGAGGGTCGAGGAGAGTCTTTGTGTTCCTTTAAAAGAGGTGAAATGTTTGTTTTTCACTTTCCCTGGATTTGCATTAAGTAGCACTCAAGAAAGGAAAAGTCTGGAAAAAGCCAAAGGAGATATTCTGAATGCAGTTACCTTCTGCAGGTCTCCATAGCGCTGCACGGACTCTGAGAGCTCAGTCTTTAGTCTGGTCAGGCGCAGACGATCTTGCTGTGCAACAAATCAAGATTAGCTTTAATTAGCTCAAATGCTGTTTAATCCACAGTTTATTCTGGAGAAAGCTGCTGAATAAGGAGGGAAGGGGAGCATAAAATACCCGTGAAGAGCCGCTGATTATATCAGAAAGCTGCTTGATGAGCTGGCTTGTGCTGGTGATGACTTTGTTGGTTTGCTGTTGCATGGAGTGTCTGGGGAGGAAAGATTGGAAGACAGACAGATGGAGAGAAAGAGAGGGAGTATTTACTGAATTATGAAAACACTTAAAATTCAGAGGCACCTGCCAACATGCAAATATTTTCATACGAAGGTGAGGCTGATTCACTGAAGCAACACTTTTTGAACTGGTGTCAGGGCAGTCACATGGTTATTTTCTGGAACTACGATTACTTACACAGTTTGAACAGGTAATCGCAGTTTTCAAACAGTTTTAAAACACCATTGTTTTACATTTCAGTTTGTTTAGAGCTCATATCAGCAACGTAGTTCCTCTCAGTGTCTTGGCTTGTGAATCAATTCGATGCATGAAACGTATTTTATGATCTTGATTATGATTATTATTTAATTAAATACAAGAGACATATTTTAAAGCCGCCCAATTAACAAGCAATTAAGTTAAAACTCAGGAAAGTAGACTGAAATTTGTATTGATGGCTTTTTAATGGTCCTGTTGAGAAACAAGACCATTAGGTGGTGGTGGGGGTTTAGCAGGAGAGCAGAAGAAGCAGTCCTGTTTTTTATTATATCCACACTAAACGTTCTTTGTCGTGTGATAGACATACAGTTTTGGAGGAGGGGCATCATAAGTCATTAAGGATGCGAAATTACTTGTTTGATTCCAGCTGGATGTCAGAAATCCTCCAGTTTATGGTTCAAAGGATCTACTGGACACACTTAAGTTTGCTGTCAACAACAAGCTCTTTACAGTGAACATGGCAGATCTTCTCTGTCATAGGTAGATGTAAATTCGCCCTTACAGCAAACCTTGATTAAAAGTTTTCCAGTTTTTCAGAGTGTTTGACCACAACCCTTGACAGAAATGTAAGTATCAGAATTTGATGTAAAGTGTTCCACAAGAGTTAAAAATAACCAGAATAAACTGAGAGACTCTCTAAGGTAGCCTGTCCTCAGGTGCGTGTGGATGAGACTATTCGACTGGCAGTGACTGAGTATTAGCAGCTATCCGAAGCAGGTGAACAGGGTAACACAGTCAAATCCTCTCTATTCTTTCGTGTTTTGTCCAAGGTGAGAGGTCAAAGGTGTGGCCATTTTCATAACTCTACAGCCCATTTCCTGGAAGTACAGGTTAAGGTACTTATTAAATATCTACACTATCAGGTCACCCTGGCTTTCCAATCTCCCCCCAACAGCGCCTTGCTTCCTCAAAGGACCAGCTCCCATCCTCCAGACTTGACACTACAGCAGCCTGCCCCGCAGAGATAGAGAGCTACACAAACACACCTCTGCTGCTGCGGCATACTCTTCTCAAATATTGATCTACATGGAGCGGCTGGCAGCAGGAGCACACAGACCACAGTGCACAGGGGTTGCAAGGAGTATGTCACTATAATTCAGTGTCTGTCGTTGGAAAGAGTCAAAGTGTCACAGAGAGAAATACCTGAAAAACACCAGGCACCATATCAGCTCAGAACAGGGTTAAAGACAGTAGATGAGTCAAGGAAGCAAGCAGAGTGGAAGTTAATTCTGCTACGAGAAATAAAGTTTTACTGTAAGGAAATAATTAAATTGGACAGCAGCCAGTCTCTCCACGGCCAAAGCCATAACAGACAGACACAGTGTCTTCTATGTGAAGAGGTTTTGCACTTAAAATCTAATCAGGGTTTAAGGCTTTGAACGGCCAGGATGCAGCTTTTAATGCTGCAGAAGGAAGACAGTAAATTTGTTTATGCATGAGATAAGTTTATAGGATAATACAAATGGAATATTCAAAAGAATGGAGCGTTAAATAGCAGAATGTGGTTTAATCAATGTTAAAAACAAGTTTCTTTATGCTGCAAAATGATTTCTCATTGCAGTGTGTATGGGAATTCAACATGTATTCTGCTTGCAAACAAGTCAATCTCAGCCATAGTATGCACGCACACGCACACGCAACAGAAAAATTAACAAGTGCTAAACCTCAGCCTGATGCATCATCATTTTGCTGCATCACAACAGACGAGCAGGATTATTTTGGAATTGCAGCCAGCTAATGCTCCATCATGTTACCCTCCAAAATTACACAGCAGGGCACAGACTGTATGCCTGGCACTCTGCATTAGAGATCTGTGGAAATGACAAATATAACTCAGTTATGGAAGTGCAGCTGTGATCAGACTTTGAGACATACGGAGAGTATCAGTTTCGGAGCACTTTTAAAGCATCAAACACTCTCCAACATGTAGATCAACATATGAAGCTCTTCATAGTGACTGACTTCCTCTCACTGAATGATGTTAAATATTCTTGTTGTCATGGTTCATCCTTGTTCTGATTGAAATTTTTCAGTGTTTCCCGTTTTATTTTGCGGTTCTCTCTTCTTGTGTATCTAGTCCAGTTTTTACTACCTGCGTTTTTCTTCCCTAGTGATTGTTTTCACCAATGTCTTTTTGTCTCACCTGCCTCTCGCTGCTTGTTACCTAGTGTGTATTCAGTCCCTGTGTTGCCTTCCCTCTTGGTCAAATTACTGTCAAACCAACCTCATATTTTCTTAGTTCCTTTCCTGTCAGATTTCTAGTTCCTGGTGTTTTGTTTTGCTTTATTTGGATTTGGATTTTTTTTATGTTTGAAGTAGTTTTTGTTTTTCAAGTTTACATTATCTCTTTTAATTCTGCAAGTGGATCCTCCCTCTTTGCTTTAGTTCAAACATGACACTTACATCACACACTACCTTAAAAATGAACAAGACATAACCTATATCAACTGTTTTCACATAGTTATTTACAAGGTCTTTGCTTACCAGCAATAATTTTTGACCTTACTCATAATTGATGTATAGCAGCTTTAGTTGCCACTGAGCTTAAATGGGTTAATAGGCTTTGTTTAACATATAGAGTAGGTCTGATAGTCCCATCGGGGACTCTGACAGCTGTTGGTGTTAGTGGTGGACATGATGAGCTGGAGGCATTGCTTTTCTCTATCTCAGAGGACATGGAAGCTCACACTGTTTATACAGGAATGACTGACAGGTGCAGCCTGAGCCTCTCCCTCAGCCTTGACAGTCAGACATGCTATCCTTGCTGTTACTGCTGCCTTCCGGAGACGTAGACAATGATATTGTATCCTCTTATTCAGGACATTGCAGCTCTCCAAGTTACTTACATCAGAGCACCGACCTGCATATTACAAAATGTTGGAAAAGTGCAACACTGAACTGATGGAATAAAATACTAAGTAGCCTACTGTAAATTCTATATAATGCCCAACACCATGATTGAGTTGCCTTTGCTTCATTGGTAAACATGAAAGTATATTAATCATCACTTTTGATTTGGGAAAAATCAATGTTTTTTTTGCCATTAGTTTTACTCCCAATTCTTTTTTTCCACCCCCAAGTGTCAAACTGCCATTAAGTGTTGATGCATGCCATACTAAACATGATGTGGCATGCTGGCCGACAGTTTAGTTTTTTAATGTCCTGTGCCAGACAGAAAAATGGGTCAGCTATAATTGCTTTCACTGAAAGTCAAAGTTTTTGTGTAATTTGTTTGTGTCAAATATAGTTAAAGTCAAACACAGCTCAGTGACCTGACCAGGAAGGTTTTAATGAGCACTCAGCAAATTGTAAGAAATAGACGATACAGGTAGAAATCTCAGTAAGTTGGAGGGAATCCTTAAAAAGTTCCCATCTAAAAATAAAACCTGAGCTGTGCTTCAGTGCTTATGAGCTCTGATATATCATCGGTGAGTCATTAGAAGCCCCGCCCACCACCAACACACTGTTACCAAACAATCAGAGCTCGCCCACTACTGTGGACCCATGAGAGGACCTCTGCGGTATCTCTGCACGGTGATACATCTGCTCGTCACACTCTTCTCCCACAACAAGCTGTAGAGCCAGGCGGCCAGAAACAGCATGCAAAAGATTGGAATTGCTCACACTGTGAATTTCAATCAGTCACCTCTGCTGTGTGTTTCTGCTGCCTGTTTAGTGTTTGGTATTCCTTCAAGGTCTGGCTGGCCGTGCTGGGGGAGAACTGAGGAGTCTGAGAGCAGCTGGCTGCAGGGGGAGGTGTGAAAGATAGAGGGGGGAGAGTGTCAGGGAGACAAGGTGGTAGTGGGGAGCGCTGTCCTCTGAGTGCAATCATGGTTTCGGGGCTTTAGGGGATAGAGCAGCGCTTACACTGGCTCTGATAAGGATTAAACTACCAAACTGGAGTTCTTCATACTCACTGCTGACCTCCCACTGGCTCAGATGACAATGCAGAACGTTTGTGAAACTCTGCACAGACTCAGGTCCAAAATACAGAAGCACTTCACACTGACATCTTTCTCACGACAACCCGTTCCAGTGAGGGAAACATATCAGCTAACCACCCTCAATCAGGTTATGCAGAGGACATCAGCAGTAACTGCAGTGCTGATACAGGGTCATAACGACCATAGATACCAGTTCTAGCTTAGATATTAATCCAGGTTTCTTAGTTTCACCTCCTCGTGTTTCATTTAAAGAGTGTTTAAGGAGTGTTCACTCTGCAGCTGGTTACGGAGGTGTGATATCAAACAAAATGTTGTTAGAGTTGAACTCTCTTGCTCACATAAAAAAAGCCAAAAATAGAAAAAAACGACAGAGAGCTGAGGAAAGTATAAATCCTGTCTCCTCTTTCACATTAAACCATAGCATGAAGTTGGTATGAATTTTGAAGTTTGAGCTTCAAAATTGGCAGAAGTTATCAGACACAGCCCCTCACACCTTGCTAGCACTGAAGGAGAGTTTCTAAACTTCTGTGCAGAGTAAAATAGTGCTGGTATTGACAGCTAAATACTGCTGAATTTTTTACAACACAAAGGCTCTAATGGCCGAATGTCAGTTTGAAGTTCCAGCAAATCACATCCTGTAAGTGATTGATTTGACCTCCAAAGTCAGCAGGAGGATATTTTTTTGTTAGCGGGCATGATTAAAGCGTATGAATGTGAACACAATCACAGACTTTTTTGGAGGAGGCAAAATAATAAATAAATAAATATCTGGATAGAGGCTGTAAAAACTGAACTCAGCCATTCCCAATCAGTTAAACATGGCAGCTGTTACATCAAAATCTGGCAACTTTAGATAAATGTAATGCCACGCGGGCCAGAATAATACAGGACTCTGTTTTTAAGGAGTATTTGATGATTTCACAACAACAACAACAACAAAAGTAGGCTGATGAACTTATTTTACTCCTTTCTTTTGCTGCTTAATGGATAATTTTTAGTCTTTATCAATAACTGGGAGCACCACTGCAGTGGCATCCTAGCTGCAACCTCTGGTCCTGACAAATTAAGTGCTGAAAACTGCAGTTCCTGGAGTGTCCACTCGAGGCTGGCTGCAGAAGCACCAGAAGCTAGATACACACTCAGTCAAAAAAGCTCATCCAGCATCAACAGCACATTTTACAAAAATAAATAAATAAATAAATAAATAAACACTTAACACTTAACTCAGGTTTTTTTTTTCTTTTAATTGTTTTTTGATTTTTAATTATTTAGATGCATCATTTTTAAAATACTAATGTTGTTGGCTGACCATTGGGCAGATCATAACTTTTCGCAAGGAGGCAAAAGACCCACCACCACCTTTGGCAAACAGTAGGACAACTTCAAGTTAGGTGGAGTAAACATCTCCACTATGGTAACCATTACCCCTGTTTCAATACTCCACTCAGAAACAAACGGGTGACTTCACTGAGACTGTGTCCATATGTTATACAGCTTATTGTGACATTGAGAGTAACCTTTGAGGATTTAAAGATAAACTAAAAGTGAAGAGAAAAAAAGCGAACACTTAGAGGGCTGATACATGGCTGAGAAAGTGTCTTAGACAAACAGTGAAGAGGCAGAATCTGAATCAGGTGCTGCTCTGAGTCACCTGGGTCCACTGTGTTGAAGAAGTAATCAGTTTAAAAACAGCTCAGTTGGCTCATTTTTTGCACAAACCAGATCGACGTCCTGATTTCACTGTGGACTTGTTGCTGCGTTAGTGAGTGCAGTGATATTGGAAAATGTTGAGAAAGTCTCACCTCTGTGAAGAAAGTGTTTAAGATGTCATTGACTGGTAAACTATGGCGGGGGAGATTGGCAGTGAATGTAAGGAGTCGTGTACAATAACTCACAGAGGAATATTGATTTCAAGCCAGCTCTCCTCTGTATAGTCCTAATGCAGTAGTTGTGTATGCTGGCAGGATGCGTGGATGTGCTGTGTGGCAGCAGTGAGCTTGAGGAGGATGTAGCATTTTATTGTACTGATGTGTCAGCGTGAAGAAAACTATGATCCTGTTATTCTCAGTAACCCAAAGAAAAATAAAACCCACATCTTTTGATGATGCTCATTCAAAGAAATGTGTGCCTGAGTGTTTTTTTAACCTTAATAGACAATAATAATACTAATACTAATAATAATAATAATAATAATAATTATTATTATTATTATTATTATGCATCAGATTTTATAGCGCTTTATCAGAGACCTTCAAAGCACTTTACAATAGATAAATCATTTATTCGCTCATACAGTCACACCCTGGTGGTGGTAAACTAGCTTAGTAGTCACAGCTGCCTTGGGGCAGACAGACAGAAACATGTAGGGCCTGACAGTGCCACCATTTCACTCGCATTTGCCACAAAAAATAGAAGTGTGCATATTGTAAAGTGTATTTAGGGGCACATGTGCGCATAAAAATATTCGACAGACGGGTATTCACTGCGGATCTACCGGTGTCTTCTCACTCACATAATCGGGAATAGCAAGAGCAGCGCAGTTAAATCTGAACCGTGGTGAATTTAATTTTAGGTTGAATATCTGACGGACATTTACTCGGATCTACCAGTGTCTTCTCAATCTCTGTAACCAGTAATAGCAACAGCAGCACAGTTAAATCTACTCGGCATCCTCGCTGTCAAGGTCAGGTGTTGAATAAGGAACCATCAATAAATTACAGGTTGATGTTCTCAAAAAAGGCTGTTTTCCTTCAATAGCTTCCATGTCATGTGACCAAAAGACCTAAAATTGAATTGTGCCCCTAAAGTTCTCTGTGCTCCCTCTGAAAAAAACTTTGTGTCAAGCCCTGACATGCCTGTGAATTTACACCTACAGCCTCTCCGACCACCACCACACAACACTCACATTCATACACCAGTGGAGGACACACACTGGGAGCAAGGTGGGTTAAGTGTCTTGCCCAAGGACGCAATGGACAGACTTGAGATAGGGGGAACTGAACCACCAACCTTTCAGTTGCCAGATTCAGGAAATACTCTTGTTCAGTGGAAAAGGAAATGCATGTGCCATCTGTACTCAGAGTGTAGGAAGAGCACTATACATTCTAGGGGAGAAGTGGATGTAATTTTTCTAGATGCCCTGCCTGACATGCTAAGTGCATGTGAATGATCACAAACACACTTGACATTTTCTGTTTACATTTATGAGAGAATATTGCAGGAGCTTCGAAGATGAAAGCAAAAGGAAAGTGGAGTTAAATTTTAAGATCAGCAACATTGAAGGATGATACACTTATGGACACACAAAGACACACAACTACAGTCCAGAAATCCATCTGACATTTAAATGTGCATCTAGGGCAGAACATACACCTACAGTATGTTCACGTGCTCACATGGCTGCACGAGATCGGAGCGTTAACGTGGGTTTGAGAGGTAGAGTGATGCCTGTGTGTTGTGTAATAATGGAGGAGGACGAGGTGGAGAGGTGCATCCACACAGTCATGATCCCGGACTTTAAAGGTGGCCGTGACATTTCTACCTGATTCCTGCCCACCTGAGCTTTGATTAATGTTAATATCTCTGCTTTTGAGGCATTACTCCAAGTCGATTTGTGTGATTACTCGCCGCAGTAATTACCAGTCCGATGCCTCTGAAGTCCCCAGTGTCACCGAGGTAAACGAGTGGAAATGGTCAATTAGGTTGCTGCAGCTGTGTGTGTTCACTTATCCAATCCCCTGCTTGTCCTGGTCCATATGGTGAAGTAGCTTTAAATATGTATGTGTAATGAATATTACAACAGGTTATTTAAGGAAAACGACTCTAGAAGAGCCAGTAACAGCTTTGTCATTGCCTACCCAAATGACTCACATTAGCATTTTCTGAGCATTAGCCAACAATGATAAAACATGGTCACCAAATATTACAAAAGACTAGAGGCTACAACAAGAAATCAAAAATAAAAACTAAACTCAGAGGTTGGTTTTCACATTGAAGGGATTTTGAGGGACTGTAGGTATTAAAAGAAAAAGGATCATAAGCTGTAGATTAAATCTCCATCAGTGTATTTTTGCTTTTGCTTAGCAGCACCATGGTATTCAGGGGTGGTTTTGGTGGTTTAAGACCAGGTTTCAGCTGAGATTCAAACAGAGTCCTTTCTACGGATGTTGTTATTTCTCTGTTTTTGGGCTGTATTCAAGATCAGGGCTGGCCAGTATTTGAGTCATACATGGAGTGTTGATGAAGATGTAACAGGTGTGTTACATTAATAGTTTTATAATTCATCATCCTCTTTTTTCTGTCTCTGTTTTGCAGTGTTTATTTATGCATTTGCTTTCATATTATTGATGGCCCCTTGCCTTGGTTTAAAACAGGTTTTTGATGGAGTTAAGCTTTTAAATTTTGAAATGTTAATGCCTCATACAGTCTGTTAATCTGAGGGATACCAGTATGAAGTATGAATTTGCAGTACTGGAAATACTATATCCTAAACAGTGAAGGTATGGGAACAAACCTGCTCCAATTGGCGAAACACACGTCTTCATCCCATCATTCATCTACATATCACAGAGATATTTGTGGCAACAGAGAGTTTCAGGCCGGCTGCTGGACGGTTTAGCCTTTTACATAAATTCAAAAGTTGTTCAAGCTAACCCTCAAACTGTGAAACGCTCCCTCAACCCACCCAAAGGAAATACCTCCAAAACAATTGAGTGGAAACAAATGTTGTCTGGGTTTATATGGGAGAGCTTAAAACTCAGGGTCAGATTTAACAAACTTCAAATGCAGAAGGAGAAGGAAGGTTTACCCTGCCAGACATCACAAGATCTAAAAGTGCAAACTGTATTGCATAGCGCCGCTCTCTTCTTCCGCCTCGTTCTCTGATTTGTGCAGCCACTAACTGTTTATAAAAGTGTGTACCTCCTTTGTCCAGTCTGTTCTTTAACAGAAACATGGCATTGCAATGGCAGCCTCTGAGAAAGGGGACCTGCTCCTTGTGTAGATATTTAAAAGGCTTATTCAAAGTTAAAGAGATCAAAATCATATTTTTATAATCAGGTGATTAAACACTAATTTAAACATACTTAACTCCATTTCTAACAAGCCTGTTCTGCTAAGTGCACTAAATCCCACACACTTCACCTTTAACTACACAGCTTAGCCACTTGTGACCGCATCTTAACCTCACTTAAATGTTCCAGTCTATTCGTTCTCACAAAACCACATATCCTCTCTGACAGCTTAGTCTGATAGCTACAAGGAGAAGAGTATCAGAGGACAGAGCAGGTATGGATTCTTGGCTGGCTGTATTAACCACACAGTCTAAAAAATGATAGAAAGTGAAGAAAACAGGACTGTATCATGAGTGTTAGATGGATCTGCTGACACCTACACTCTGTGGCGCACCAACCACATATCAGTGATGGATGAATGTCAACCCAGCACCCAGTTTGTACCATTACTCATCTGAAAATGCTGTTTGAGATACAGAGTAACAAGTTAACAGCATTTGAGTTTGGGAATGTTTGTTATGGTTAAGAGTAACCTGGGCCCGAGTCTTAAACGGGTGTAAATTGGGATTCCAGGTCTTGCTAACAAAAAGAGCTGCTGATGGGAGGTCATTTATGGCATCTTGATGGACTCTTAAATGTTTTAGAGAGATTATGTCATAGTAAGGGGGTGAACGCAGTCTTTCCGGCTTGCCTGAGGGTCCTGAAGGTGTCTGTGAGTCCTTTGGGGATTGCACATTGCATCCATTCACCTTCACCTTCTTGGCTGAGTGAATCTCATGCTGTAGCTTGCTCTCGTCCTTGGCAGAGGCGGCAGCACACCAGATGGGGATGAAGGAGGTGAGGATGAACTTAAATGTGGGGGTGTAGAGATGCACCATCACTGACTGTGGCATCTGTTGCTGTGCTCTCCTTGGTAATCAGGAAGTGTAAGGGCTCGACTGTGGGGAGTCACCAAGGACAAAGAAGGTAGACTGTTCCCTGAATCCACAACCATTCCCACTCTCCACAGAGAGCTGATCTCCAAGTAAGTCAGTCCAAATCAGGTAACAAGATGATTGAACTCTCCATTGGATCAATCCAAAGGGTTGAACCATCTGAAGGTGGTGTCATAATTTTAGCTAACAGGAGGGACAGCTGTATACGTGGCTGCATAATACAGATGCTGATGGTCCTGAAGTCTGTGATGTCTCTCCTCAGTGTCTTGTGCTGTTTTTATTCAAGTACAGCACTTCTGATTGTGAAGCATAGCCAGAGTGATGATACTGAAGGTAGATTTGATTTGATGTCCACAAACAAGACGCTGGTTGAAGTCCTTCAGTTTAAGACAGAATAGTAACAAAACACAAAGAGGCTGAGTCCCTCAGAAGTAGAGGGCTCAACACTCTGTTAGAGACTGTGTGAGCAGATAATCGTCAGAGTTCATCAGTTAGTGATATTGTGGAAAGATCTGGAGAAATTTCTAAACAAAAGGAGCAAGGCTGAAAACGTGACTCTGCAGTGGAAATCACTGCATGGTCTAAAAACACACACACACACAAAGCAACAGATTCTGGCTTAATAAAAATATGAAGCTGGCAACTTGTCTGAGCCTGAGCTAATTTCTGATGGACTAAGGTGGAGTGCAAAACTGTGATGAAGATGAGGTGATGCAGTACAACTCTTAACATGCTCCTGTCTAATTAAATTTTGCATGAGAATATTTTTTTTCATAAAACAAAAATGCATGTTGATATCAGAGCTGTTAGATTTCTGATGTCTGTATATTGACTTATGCAGTGAAACACACCCCTCAGCGTTATCACATGAAACCAACGCTTCATCAAAATTGCTCAAAAAAAGCCAGGAGACCCCCTTCAGGCTGATTGTAAAATAACCATCTTAAGTGCAGAAACAAACATGTTGAACCAATTTCTGCACCTGTAGGAGGCCAGATGCTTTTTATTCTTTATCCTTCATGACTATGTTTTTAATTTTTGCAAAATTAGGCATGACTGACTTGACTAATGGGGGGGGGGGGGGGGGTGAAGCTCTTAGGCCCCTCTCGCCTCTTGAGATCCAAAACTCTGTCCCAAAAAACCAACGGGTGACTCCATATACATGTTTTGTACAGTCTATGAATGAAACAGCACCTAAGCGCCTCCATACTGGCTCTCTTTGTCTCTTGTAGTCTTTCTGCCAAGTTGGGCATATGAAATCAACATCTCTTTGAAAGACTCTTTTTGTTTGGGATCAGATTAGGTTCCTGTGGTGTTTTTATGCACCAAAGCTGACACTTCTAAATGCTTCACAGTCATCCGCTGCATTCCTGTCTCATGAGTAATTTAGCCACGGGAACATGATTGCTTTTATTTTGTTTCAGTAGGGAGAAATAATTTGGCAACTATTCACACACTTCATAAGGTTGAGTTATGATGTTTTCTTTTATAAAATTAAATACACCCCTTTTTTAGCCCCCCTCCAGTTAAGTCAAATTTTGAGATAATATTTTTATTAACGTTTGATCTAGTAAGAGAAAGGAAAATGCTGGTTGAACTAATTTATTTGCTTTAACTCAGGAGGAGTGATGAATTTTGATTTTAGTAATTTTTGGCTATCACAGAAATGTTTCAAAGACTGCTGATTATCTTTGCATCCAGCAACTCACAAATGGCCTTACTATTACTCTACTTTTTTTCATTTCTGACAGTCCAAATATGTTAACACACACTATGACCACAACCGTTTGTGAGTAATGCTGCGCTAGTTTGCACCTGCCTTTCCAACGTGATGAATATAGATGCAAAAACTCTGACCACTCAGTTTCAGGTTTGGTAAATCACATTGTGGGTGCTAAATAATCCCATTTGCATCTGCTCTTCCCAGTATTTTGCACATTCAAATGACCTACATACATTCTGCATATTCATGAGGGCAAACATGCTAAACGGATTGCGCGTGCTGTTTTGCTTATTTGACAGATGAAATCTTCGGTGCACGGAGCAGAGAGGGTTTCCGTCATCTGGGGGCGCTCTCTACAAAACCCAACTTAATATCCTCTGAAGCGCACATCAGTGAATGTTTAATGTGCTAACAAAGACAATGACACCCAGAGAGTGTCATCAAGTGTTGGCCATTAATTCATTTAGTCTTTATGCTGTGTGCATTACAGGTTACAGGTGCAGGTCAAATTCTATTAACTATAAGATTTGAGGCATTTTCACCATAAGATGGGCTGACCATTTCGAACCATGGGCACAAAAAAAGACTAGCTTTCTTTTGACAAAACCTCATGAGTTGTACTCGACTGTGTGTATGAAAGTCTGCTTTGTGTGAGAGTGGCGCATGTGTAAGGCTCTCTCAGTTTGACTGGATGCAGGTGGTTGCAGTCCTCTGTGTGGCTGTGGTTAATGCTGCAGGAGTGTAGTGAGGTGTCAGGTGGTGTGTTGGCGGGTAGAGTGCAGAAGTGTGATCTCCACTGAGTGACACTCTGTTTTTAAAAACCATTTCAGACACTGCAACACTCTTTCTCCGAAAATAATCAATCTGGGTTTGATGTGCAGCCAAGCAGCCCTTGATTATAGATTGATCTGGAGATTAACATCCAACAAACAGGACTCTGGGACTCAGACAACTCCAAACACCAAGATGAGGATGTTTTCCTTGTTTGCTTTTCATCTTAGTCTATATACAAATCCTCCTTTTAGTTTTAACAACTTGAAACTCAAATTCTATTACTGATCCTAAATCCGGATCATGACCAGTCCCAGTGTAACTCACAGCCTGTCAGAGTTGGTATATTGTACATAGGGAAGCTCTGCAGTCTTGTATAGACATATTTGACCTCAACCCATATCTGTGATCCTCATTTCAAGCATCACTTGCTGGCTTTTCAGCAGTTTTGCTCTGTGTGCTTAGAAAAGCTCGAGGGACTAAGACTTGCTGCAGTGTCACCACATGACCTTTCCCCAGAGAGCTGCTGCACTGGTCATGACGTGTCTTGTATGACAGTCCTGAGAAGTTGTACACACTTTTTTTTTTTTACTAATCTGATAGCCATGCTGTTTATTCTCATTCTTTCATTACATCCCTTTGTTGGCACACTTTCCGCCTCAGTTTCAGGCCTCTTTGCCTTTATCAAAAGGACAGAAACAATCAATTTTGTTGAGGGATTTTTGGGCAAACGAAAAGCATTGATTTTCCTTTTTAAGGCCGTGCATCCACTCTGACCACCGCTTTGAGCAGTATGAATCAGTTAATCTGTGACCTGACTTCTGGATTAGCTGGTTTGGTTCAGTTACTCTGTTAGTCTTCACTCATGGCCACATATGAGTCAGAAGACCTCTGCATGTATCATATCTTTTGTACGCATTGGTCTTTTCAGTCTGTCATTAAAGTGAATGTCTGCTTGTAAAAGACAACATTTTGATTAAGCTAAGTCAACAATGTAGTAGTTGAAGGTGCAGGGTAGTTTTTTAAGGGGAAATAAAGGTATAATTATCAAACCAGGGCTGAAGATTTGCATATTTCTGGGGCTTTATAATGAGTCGCACAGACGTTTCTCTGGTAACTCTGTCATCCATCAGTCATAACATTGTATTGGCTGTGAAATAGTCCTTGTGCACTCAAGTGCCCGATTGAATAACTTTCAACTGGTTTGTGTGTTCTCGTCACTGAGAGTCTGATTGCTAGAGTTGGAGGCTCTTCATGAAAGAGCAGCTGTTTGAAAACACTCGACAAAGCCACTAGATTTCACTGACAAAATATGACTCACAACATATGGATAATGTGCATTAATACACACTAAGCACATACTTTGCCCACATTTCCATGTCTTTTCCTACATATTTATTATCATTATAAAACACTTGAATATGGTGAAGGAGAAACCTTTGATATTATTGCTGACATGATTTAATGGCTAGAAGCAGAGAAGAGCAATACATTTATGGTAAACAATCAAATACTGTCACCCTTCCATGTCTGGACCAGTATAACTCCTTGATTACATAACTTTCTTTTATTTTTGTTAACATAGGCTCGAAATCCTGCTCACATGTTGTGACTGAGCTGTAAAGCACAGCCACCAATCAATGGCGATGACCATGATGCTTCAGTGAACTACTACCTGGATGTAAACAAGCACGGATGATGCATTTCAATGTGCGTCGTAGTTTGGCAAAACTGATCAAGACAATGGAGAGATACAGCTGTATGTAAGTTGAGTCTGGTTCACGGAAGTAGGGACAGATAATGTCCACACTGTTTTCTCATTTTTTTTTACCTTTGGAGTAGTTGGTTTGGACTGATAAGTTAAAAAAACAAAACAACAACAACAACAAAAACTGAACAGTAGATGTTAACCTAGAGTAGAGTTTAAACCACAACAGGCCCTCTCACATGTGCACCGCATTTCTGAAAATGTGCGGACAATGGCTTAATCTGGACAAGAAAAGGTCCCTTGTACTGAGTCAGGTTAATGCCTGAGTAGGCCAGTGTGTAAATGCAGCAAGTAAATGACCCTGACCTTGGTTTTTCCCAAGTCTTTGAAGTGGTTAGGAAAATGCAGACAGTCAGTTTAACTGGATGACTTATTTGCTTGGACATCTGGAGGGTTCAATCACTTCATGTTCCCCATCAGCAGGAATAAAAAAGCTGCAATGTGCATGGACCAACATTCACAACTGCACAACAGCTCGTTGTGAGGATCATGCAAAATGAAAGAAAAGTACACAAAATGAGAATATGTAGAATTAATGCACTTAATTTTAAAACAACTCCTTGAATAAATAGGCCATGAATGGAGAAATAAAAATAAACCCAAAACATTATCTCCTCCCATGGTGACAGAAGTTGCAGTAAAGCCACCATTTTAGGGTAATTTTCTTTAAAACAGGCCACTTTTATTCTAGCATTCGAGGTTTGGGCTTTGTTCAACAAGCTTTCAGTCAATAGACCAGGGCTAGGAAAATAAACAGCTCACTCAATAGTCCCTCATCAAGAAAGCTTTAAGGTTTTGTTCTGTCAGACTTCATGGAGGTTTTTGTAACCAGACCAATCCATGATGCAGGAGCAGGTCCATTATTTTTACAACCCTTTTTTTTTTTTTTTTGACAAGTCATTTTAAATTCTGCTTTTGCTGCTGGGGCTTTAGTCTGACTGAGATAGAGAACTCCTGGAGTCATTAAACACGATGTTAGAAAATTGAAACTATCCACCTGAACCCCCAGCAGTCATATCGTTATTAATTTTCAGAAATATTGCAGTGGGTTGTTTGTTCATTTTGTACAGCGGGTGAGGGCAACAGGAAAACCACACCACTATCCCACACCCACTCCACTCCAAATATAATGATTTCAAATAAAAGATGATCTGTGACTCAGACAAAGCAGATCAATGCATTTACTCTACCTGTTTTAGCTTTTGTAAACATATGACCCAAGGAAAGAAAAAAAAAGATGCCACCATGGAGAAAACTGTACAAAAAGCCCTGATTTGTTGACTTTCAGCATATTACAATGCTGGGATTGCATTGATTCTTTGCTTATGGACATGCGATCCTGTCTTTACATGGTCAAATGCAGGCACTATGGGTATAGGAGAGTGTAAGGTGTAATGTAAAAGCACTCTAAACAGTCTGAAGACTAGAGAGAGAAACAGAAGACCAACGTACTGATTTGTGGCAACAAGAGTTTCTACAAGTGTGAAACGTACCACAAGTAAAGTAACACAAAGAGGAGTTAAACAGATATCACAACAACAACAACTGATGAAGCTACCAGATAAATGCAGCTGTCGTTGCTAAGCTAACAACACTACTATGTGTTAGCTTAGCAACTACTAACATGACCATGTTAACTTTAAAGTTACATTTTACTGCAAATGGTTTTGCTTTATTTCCAATTAAGGGAGGAGTTAGTCACCTCTCAGCTAAATTAAATTTCTTAATTCTATGTAGCACAACATGCACTGACAGATTCATTCACCGAGAGCCCACACTCCCCCTGTTCTTATTTAATGGTCTGCGTAATGAGGATTTCATCTGTCATTTAAATCAAAACACTTATTGACGTGTTCATACTTAGTTATTTGGTCAATTAATGTGAGACAATGGAGAGAAATTCACTCTCGTCTCTCAGCTGAACGCACACAGCTGGAGGCCTGACTGAGTCAAACAGGCATGTTTTCTTCTCAATATGCTAACATTGTTTTAAAAGGAGGCAGGTGGCTTTGAAATTTACATTAACAGTAAAAGGCTCTTTAAAAATCTACATTTGTTATGGTAAAGTAGCTAACTGGCATGGGTATGAATTTGCTCTTCTCATCTTGTGTGACTTCAATGTCTTCTAATGTGTCAAAAAAATCAATATGCTTTAAAGTTTACAACACTGGGTGAAAGAAAACTGTAAAAAAAAAACCAAAGTCTGCAGTTAATGAGCCTCTAAAGTCACCGTGGCATTCATGAAGCAGAAAGCCCTCTGACTGTTTTCTGGAACAATCTCCCCAAAACACTGAGAGCTGCTGAACAACACAAAGAATCATCCCAGATGTAATTTGCATCAGTCGGCGGCACTAGACGTGTTGTTTGCATCCAGCATGAATCCTGCTGGAGGAAAATGGGCAGTTAAAAATAAAAGCAGCCAAGCATTGTCAGTAAGTTTCCCGAGCGATCATAAAAAATGTTCAATAGAATTGATGACATGCCAGCCAACACAGTGGGATGTAATGCATTTTAAACAGATGCAATCATCTAAGATTGGCCACTTTGTCATCAGCTTTGAATCTGGTAATTGCTGGCAGCTCAACTAAAAGAGAATAATCAATATGAAAGAGGGCGACGAAACAAAAAGAAAATAAGCACTTCTCTGGAAAGCAGAGATAAATGTAACCCTTACAGCAGGCTGGACCAAGAAGTCATAAGAGAAAACTATAAAAGAGTGGAGGTTACAGGTGGGGACTGAAGAAGTCAGATACTTCACAAAGTACCAAAGTATTACCCAAAACTAAAACATGCGACAACAAACAGGCCTGATACTGCTTCATTTAAAATGAACAAAAACCAAGGACGTGCTGTTAAGAGGTTTGCCTTTCAGATAGATTTTGATAAGACCCTGTTGTCAGCTCTATATCTGGTAATACCTCAATCGATTAGTGATGTGTCAGTCACGAACGAACTGGTTCAAAGAGCCGGCTCTTTACTGTGAACGATGGGAGCCAGCTCCTGACTGTGAGCCCTTTTTTTTCTTTTATTTCCACCACAGACCATAGAACAGAACAACAAGGCAGGATGACAGAATGACCGGTACTCCATATGTGCAGTGCATGACTGTCACATGCATGCTGTGTGCAACCAATCACACGAGGATACACCAAGATGGGGGGGCAGGGTGTGCCATGTGCATGTGCTCATTATATGAATGTGCTCAGAATGGCTACAGCAGTTTACCGATATTAGAAAATGTAATTTTTACTTGTGAATTCTTCAGTACAAAGGATGTATTGAATTATTTCAGAGGTATGTGTACACATACGAACATATCATACGCCAAACAACGCTAAATTTGACTGAATTAGAAAATGTAAAAGTGGTAAATGATCTGGCTGCACTAGGGTCATGTTAGGTTTATTGTAATCAATTCCTTGAAAATCACAGAGACAGTATAATGGTCACATGACGGACATCGCACATCCTACAGTATGAATATGTGTAAACTTTAGATCAGTCATCTCTGGTAAATGTAGCTTCTTCTTTGTATATTTTTCCTGACAAAGGTCTCTGATTAGTGATAGATTTGATGTAAACAAACCAAACAGTCAGTCATTCTATGAGCTATTTTTACTGTTTGTGTGTGTGTGTGTGTGTGTGTGTGTGTGTGTGTGTGTGATACTCACAGACTCTGCCGTAGCTCTGCTGTGTCTCTGGATGTTCCCAGTGACTGAAGGTTTTTCTCTAATGTGACGACTGGAAGAAAAAGGCAACAACAAACTCACTGCCAGCGTGTGCTTGACTCACAAACAAAGTCGTCCACATGCTCTCAACTTTTAAAGGAAGTTTGAATTGATCCGATAAACCTACTGTAAAACTCATTTACGCCTTAACTAAATTCACATCTTAATTAAAAATGACTTGAACCCTGATCTCAAGCTCACTTCCTGGTAATTATAAACATAATCTTCATTTAACCTATTAATTCTTTTCCTCAGGCTGCTCCTCAAACTTTCTCTCAAACTACTTTATCTTCAACTCCATCCTACTCTGACTGAACCCTGAACCACCAACCAGTGGATGTCTAATACATCATCACTCATTACTTACTCATGATTCAAACACAAATAACAAAGCTGGGCTGGTGTCAAACTTCCACCTACAGTTCACTGTAATCTGATTATTTGTTAAACTAATCCTAGCCAAGTTTTAACATAATACTACTCGACTATATAACCTAAAATCAAGCTTAGGCCAATCAATAAATACTTGGCTCCAAGATATGTTAAACTCTTTTTGATGTCAAACTATCAAAACATGTTGCTTTGCGGTCACAGTAATTCTGATGCTCATTGGTCCCATACGTTTATCACGACCCATTCATTTTTACAAGCAGCAACTTTTAGTGTTGAGAAATATAGCTGCGGTCATTCAAGGATCCAAAAGTCAAGGCTCCCCACTAACACACGTTGAACTGTCAAGTTTTACAGTAAAGGCTTAAACATACTGGATCCGTATTTGGCGCATTCCATGAGCGTTGTGTATCATGCAGAAAATAGGTTGCCATTCTAATCAATGCAACATCGCATACAGGAGGCATATCAGTTCCGTTGCAGCGCCGTATCAGAAGCAAATTGAGCGCCGCTTTTGACTGTGTATCAGTTTGTGTAGATGAGAAATACTTCCTGGATATGGATTTATCAGTAACACAGAACAATCCGATGGTCAATCCCTGATCCATGTGGACCCCAACAGGACTTTTAACTGCTAACTCTGTCTGAAGGTAACAACACAGCATTAACTGTATTGAAACTGTAAAATCATACTGCTTTTTCACATATAGTAGAGACTCAACAGTCAGAGAATTATATCCAAATTAGCAGGAAATAGACCACAGAAAGGCAAAGCAACTACACTGCTGCTACTCTCCAAATACGCATCCTGTATGCGATAGACAGCGCTGCTCGATGGAGAATTGCGCGACGCTTACGGAATGTGCTAAATACAGATCCTGTATGTTTTCGTCTTAAAAGTAAACATGTTACAGCCAGGTTTTTAAACCTTAACTCAAAAAAAATTTAAAAATGTACTTTTTCTGTAACTGGACCTAAACCTGATTCAATCCTGATTTATTCCCAGTACAGTCTCAAATTTTATCACAAAATCTAATCCCAACACCTGCTGATCTACCTTCATTCCTAAACCCGGAAATAGTGAGTAAGCAAAACGTCTATGGTCAAAGAAAAGGAACACCAGAGCAAATTCACTTACACACACACACACACACACACACACACACACACACACACACACACACACACACACACACACACACACACACACACACACACACACACACACAGAGTTCTGCTGATGATTGGTATTTTTACCGTTGGCGTTGATCTGGAAGATATTGGAGGAGGTCTCCTGAAACACATCTTGCAGTTCTGAAGGGCTGACCTGTGTGGCTTTGGAGAGAAAACATGAAATCAGCAAACACTCCAGAGCCCGCTGAAGTGTGACATTAAAGTGGGAAAAGAGCTGAGCACACAGTAACAACATGTCGAGACTACTGTGATGAAACAAAAGCTCAGTAAACGTCAGATCTCAACATTTTCACCCAACTGTGTGCCTGTGTCTGTTTGAATGTGTGCCATTTTACATATCTCCATTTGCATGTTGATTGTCACGCTTTTGATTGGCCGAGAGGATAGCAGCGTCATTACTGAGGAGAGACATGATTTTCTCACCTGGTCTGTTGCAGTCTTACTATCATATCATGAATAATACTTACACTACTACATCCAAATTCCTCCTCAGCATCACCTTATCTGCCCACAATCAGCCCAGACTTGAATGATGTGTCACCAACAACTGACAGAGATGGTGCTGAACAATAAGACCACATCCAGTGTGTTGTCTATTATCCTCTGCAATCTGGGCTTATCTGCAGCCAGCTGAAGCTGAGGTTGTCAAAGCAGTAGTAAATCACACAGTTACACAGGCTTTTTTCCATTTATTTTTATGATTATTATTACTTTGGTTTGAGGTCTTTTTGTTTGTTTCTTGTGACGCACATAGGCAGTTGTTTCCAGTATAAGAGCATCTTTTATTCCTCACATTTTCTGAATAGATGATGGTAAAAGGCTTTTTTCTGCTCCAGCACTTATCACCAGGATCCCTCTGGGTAAAACAATAATGATAACAATAATAATTTCGCCAACCTGCAGTTGGTCAGCTCCCAGGCTTTTTATGTGTAAATTTGCAGCATGTGGGCATGATTTTGCAAAAATAGAAAAGTAAAAGTCATGGGGAAAGAATCTGCATGGCCGATAAACATACCAAACTTTGCAAAATGAAATCACAGATTTGCATCAGTGTTTTCCTCTTTTTTCACTTTTTCATTTGACCTCAGAAAAAAACTTTTTATTCTTCTTCACCGTTCCAGCAAAGAGCTTTTAAATAAATCCATTTTTAATATACTGTGACTGAAGGAATATGGAAATGCAGCAAAAGGCAGAAAAACAAAAGTTTCACAAAGCTGTATTAAATGGGCAGGAATGATAATATCAATAATGATAAAAATAAAAATGACGATTATGATTATTATAATGAATTGAATTAAACCATGGGTCCACAAAGTGTTTTGACATAAAAGAAACAACAAACATGAGGATAAGAAAGAAGAAAGAGCCCAGCAGTGTTGTGAGTGAACGTGTTCATGAAACACTCTCATAATTTGGTAAACTGTGAGCTGAGCATCTCATTTTTTCGACTCATGAATGTGAATGTAGTTCACCCTGGAGTCTGTGAACGACCGCTCTCTTTCCAGAAGGATCCGAGAGATGTTGAGATTTGCCAACAGTGGCTTAGCACTGTGTGTTACAACAGCTGAAGTGGGACCTATGGCACCTGATCCTATACTCGCTACTGTCATACAGCAGATGTCGTGAGCATTGCTGAGGCAGCCAGCTCTTAAGAACATTGTAAGTAGTTTTATAAACAAACCATGCCTTTTTTATTTTGGAACCAGAATCCCAAAGAAGTAAAAGAACAAAATAAGAGTCGTTATGAACCAGTCTTTAAAGGTGAGTTTTAAGAAGCAACTTAGAGGATGGGACTAGTTCTGAGGGCCTTGCCTCCTCGGGCAGGTTGCTCCAAAAGTCCAGGAGCCCTAATGGAAAAGGCCTTAAAACTTGTAGTTTTAAGCCTCAGCTTTGGACCAAACGAGAGGCATACACCTGATGAGTGGTCCATGAGAGGTCAACATTTCAGTTAGCTCAGAGCTAGACCCATCAAAATGATCAGCAACACTGTAAAATCAGCAGGGATCCAGTGAAGGGAGTCTAGGATGTTTCTAGGTGTGATGTTGTCTGTTAAATTCAGTGAGAAGCTGAGCTGCTGCTTTCTGTACGAACTGGAGGTGTCAGTGAGAGTGTTGTCTGTTTGGTGCTGGCAAGAACTGAGATGTAATAGCCCGGTCCACAGATGACGAGTGCATGATAATAGTGCAGCAAGATTTCTTTTGCACACAATTTTATCCACTAAATGAGCTGCCAAAGTAGACTGAGTAAGATCCCAACACAGTGTTAATTGTTTTTAACTCACTGATTGATCAGGTAGAATCCCTGCAAACATGTGTTCAAAGGTATTTGTGTGCATTTGTGTTGCAGTGATTGTCACATGATCACCGTCCAAAATAAGGTTTGTGCAAATCAGTTGCAGGATCACAACATGTTCTCAAAAATCAGCAGGTAGATAGTTAAGCTCTTGTAATCATGTTCAATCACAAAAACAGACCTGTAGGGAGGCTGTTTGATTTTACTGGTCTTGCTTTGCAATCCAGTTGGAGACGGACTAAATTCCTAACTGTCCAGCTTTGTTGACTTGGTTGTTTGGACTGTAACATAGCTTGATTAACAGCTTTTAAACCACTCTTACCCTGTAAAACTACCCGAGGAAACACTTTATTTTAACTGGACTAAACATGTTGTGGAGGACAACAGCCGAAGAAAGCCTTCAAATTTAGGACCAGTACATATTGATAGGCTGGTCACAAGCTGGGTACGATGGGAACAAATTTCAGCCCTGGCAGTTTTCGTGTGGACCAGCCTCATCATATCAACCATCCAAATATTTTCCTCCCACTGTTTTTACTCACAGTGTTGGAGTTGGGAGCTTGTGGGCAAGAACAATTTGCATTTGCCAAAATGACAAGATTGCCATGTACAGCCTGGAAAGAAGTGGGTATAGATTCATCATTTTACCAAGACAGGTGACTGCCACTGATTGCCAAAGTAAAAGGCTATTTGTTGGCGACATAGAGTTTGCATGCAGGAATAGGGTTTGCTTTAATTTAGTGAAAAACTTTTGATTCATGAGGTTCGGTCACCAGCAGCAGCATTTAATTTGGGCAACATTGTGGGGACTAAATTCTCTCTGCATGAAAAGCTGTGCATGAGTATAACCACCTTCTTTCTTAAAAATGGCCCCATTTGTTACTGATGCAATTTACCAAAATCTCCTTTCAAATTCAAACAATTATGAAATGTTAATTACTTCAGGCCATGCTGACAAAGAGACTTCTGGAGAATAAATGTGGAGACTTTATAGAAGCGTCAAATGAAGGTTGCATTAATGAGTTACGGGAGATAGTAGGAAAATTGCCATTTACAGTAATTATATTGAAATACTTTGCATTGTCATCATAATGAATAGATGTGGAAATTGAACGGACATCAAAAGCTGTGGGAGCCTGTAATGTAAAATCTAACTGCTGTGATGATGATGGAGTGGATGGGGAAAATGGCATGGCACTAATCCGCAGGCTGGCAGCAGGAGCGGTGTGTCTGCTGTATAAGTTATGTGGGCAGCGCCATTTTCCTCTTTCAAAAGCACATGTCATTACAAATGACAGGGGGGGTTAATGGCCCCAAGCCATTACAGTGGGATGAGATCAACATCACGACCCACAGAAGCTGCACGCACAAGCCATCTCACCCACCCTTTTGTCAAAAACTGCATCCACAAATGACTGCAATTGGCTTTTTTTTTGCCATGGTCAAAAGTACAGGGGTGCAGATAAAATGTAGAGGTGATAAAGTGCTGCAAAGTGGCTGTAATTGGGGAGAGGGAGACTGAATATTGGCATAAAATACATAAAAGGAGACAGAGAGGGTGGAGGCAGAAACAAAACAGAGCTGCACAATGAAACAGATCTCGGTGGAGTGGGATGGAGAAGAACTGAGAGACCTCCACTGTACATCACAAGTCATTAACTCTACCCACTGAGCTGCAGTGACAAATGGTCCAGGTAATTACATGATTGCATGCAGTCAATCGAGCAGGGTTACAAGATTGTGATACATGAGGAATTTTTCAATTGAGAGACCTTTAGTGTGCTCCAAGTGTTATCTCACATACACACACATCTTCACCATCAACTGCCAGTCACAAAAAACATATGGGGTCAAAATGATATCAAACTTAACTGGTAATTTGTGATCAGTGTCCATGGCGGCCCCATAAGGGTTAGTCCAGATGGGCTGATGACAGGTCCTCTGTGAGCTAACCAAAGGTGCCATTTGGGTAGAATGAGGCCCATCAAGTAGTCATGTTTACTGCTTAAACAGTATGCCCATTACTCGCTGGTTTACTGCCTTCTGGGTTAACCATGTTGGCCCTGACACAGATCATTTTAATGGCTCGCTCTGAGCCCATGTACAGTTTAACACCATGCTAACCAGGTAAGGTCTGTGCTGTGGTGGGTGGTGTGCCAATTTTAATATCATCACCAGTGTCACAGTTTACAGTGACTTAAATTTTCCAATGCTGCCATCACTAGCTTCAACATGTATTTTGTTTTTGTTTACATTTGCGATCACCAGGTAACAGCCCGCCTGGCAGTTTTAAAAGTGATCTACATGCTGGAGGGTGTGATTCAATTGATGATTGGTTTGTCTGAGTCCAGAAAGATGATAAAAGAAACCTTGCAGTGGCTGTTACTTGTAGTCAAAAATTACACAGTAACTCCTCTGCCATGTTTAGGTTTAAAACCAAACTGGTTGTCAGATGGCCTGTTTCAGCCTATTCAATAGATCAGTGGTTCTCAAGTCCAGTCCTCAAGGCCCACTGTCCTGCATGTTTTGGATGTTTCCCTGCTCTAACACACCTGATTCAAATGATTAGCTCGTTATTAAGCCATTACAGAGCTTGATAACGAGCTGATCATTTGAATCAGGTGTGTTAGAGCAGGGAAACATCCAAAACATGCAGGACAGTGGGCTTGAGAACCACTGCAATAGAGTCCATTCCAAAACCTTGGATAGGATACTGGCCAGGGCTATTGGCTGGTAGTTATCAGAACTGTTGATTTTTTCCACATTTGTCTTTGATGATAGGTGTTAATAAAACAGATAAAATAGAATCAGGTAAAACATCATGGACTTAAAATCCTGTAAAGCTGATGGCAATTAGGGGCAGAGTTCCCTGCTCGCAAATTTTAAGTGCTCTGCAGCTATCTTGTCCATACCAGATGCTTTACTGTTTTTTTAGCATAATAATTGCACTGTGTACCTCTTGTGAGGAGATGGTCACATCTTCTTTAGAGCCAATGATGCCCACTGTGAAGATGTTGCTCTTGACACAATTGAAAAGTTTATTGTAATTTTTCCTCCACAGCTGAGAAATTTCCTCCGAGCCGCAGACACCATTAATATTGGTTGTTAGAGAAGTTTTATAATTTTTCATTTGTTAAATTTCTCTCCAGAAATCATTGGACTATTGTTTTGTAGCTTTCTTGCAAGACAATCAGACCTCATTGTGTTTTTCATTCCTTTTGATAAGGCATAGAGCATATCTAAAACTTTTAAATTTAAAAACTAATAATAATCAAATAAAGGGCCATATTTTAGTCTCCCTGACTCAACCCATACCTTGAAAGTCCTTTTAGCCTCAGCATGAAGTATGTGAAGGAGGCGGAAATGTTTAGCAGTCTCTGGCAAATCGTGGGGATTGAGTTAAGATCTCTGTTGTAAACATTAAATCAATGGTTGCACTTGGGAAAATTTAACCTACTTAACTAGTTTGTTTGACAATTGTTCAAACTGTGAGTTGCAGCTTATTGTTGCTATGGGTTACCATGCAAACAGAGTGTAATTAAATATAGGTGAAATTAATTTCCAATCTGTGCAGCCTCATCTGCAGACAGATGACATGAACCCTCTACTTTATCATGTGGCTGAGTTATGAGGCTCGTACTGAAACAGGGAGGAAGGAAGTGAAGGAGAAGGAGCAGCTCAGGCCTGTCACTGTGTGGGCTGTGGTGTGTAGGAGTCTCCTTGTTGAGGACTGAGGCAGGATCCTCAGGGACTTTTTTAATCTTCATGTCAAACCTGTCCAAAAGTCTGCCTTCAACCTGAGCATCCGTTGTCCCTGTCGTCTGAGCCAAACTGGTGTAGAGGTGGGCAGATGGATCTAGTCACAGGATGTCTCTAACCTGACTGTGGCGACGTGAAGTTCCCGTTGCTGTTACTGCTCTACAGCTTGGCAGGAGGCCCATAACTCAAAGAAAACACAAAGTGTGATCATCTGATATTCTACACTTAAATATGCAAAAACCCATTCATGACAGAGCAGTAAAGCACCAATCTTTTTTATATATATAACTTCATCCAAACACCACGGGCCACTTTCACTGAATGACAGGGCAGCATGGAGAAAATAGCAGGACCTGAACATTGTCAAGGTGTCATTTCCTCAGCAAAAGCAACAGCAAGACATCACCCCTTAGAGGAGGAGACAGAGCTGATATTCAGCTTCTGTCAGACTAACACGGTAGGTAGAAAAATGGCATGAGGACTGACTGTTAGCTGAGGCCTCAATCTACAGCACACACACATGTGATCAGCTATCGTTTTTCCAACAAGCTGATCAGAGTGAAGTCAGGGGGAATTTACAGCTTACTGAGAGACAGGGGCGACAGGAGAGACTCCGCTACTTGTTCTGATTTTAAGATGGAAATAAATGCTGAAACTACAATGGAAACTATCAACTCTAGAGCCTTCACATGGTATAACATATGCAGTAACAAAAACACGTGCAAACTTGATAGTGCGTGCAAAGCTGATCGTTGAATTGGATGCACCAAGGGTTGCGTCTGTAATACGGGCAAAACAGCATGCGCAATCGAAGTTAGCATATTTAGCATGTGTTTCATGAATATACATAACGCACAAAATACTGGAAGGAGAGGATGGAAATGGAATCATTTCGCACCCGCAATGTGACGTATCAAACTCGGAAATCGATTGCAGTCGCTGTTTTGCATCTATATTTACCACGTTTAGCACTGATTTGGAGCCAGTCACAAAAATGATCCATGCCATATCTCCCATTGAAAAACTCCTTGTAACACTGCATTTTCACCATTAGTGCGTCTCCCAGAGTATTTTTCCTGGTGTGCTGTCCCAAATGTTGAATGCTGTGTCACACAGGATGGGCGAGTATGTCCAGTTCCCACAAACTTGGGACACAGTAAATAACAAAAAACACAGCAAGTCTTGGGTCTTGGAGACTGACTACTGGAGAGCTCCGGGTCCAGAAGCTCATGATTTACTTTGATTTTCTAGTAAATTACGGTTTTGATATAAAAATTAGGTCAAACACATAACAGATGAAAAAAATGTATCTCTTTGTCTTACTGATTTCAAATGGTTTGAATCTCTTTTTCTCATTTCAAATATATTGTCTTGCATCTAGGTGAAACTCCATGGGTTCAAATTACATTTTTCAGCTACGACCACTCTGCTCTCCCAAACTCTCCATGGTGACAGCCGGTAGCGTACAGAGAATCCTCTTTTAAAGAGGGTGATCCGCACCACTTTTGCACCTGTTATCAATTGCCCATGTAATGATAGTGTATCATCCGCAACACAGCCACTAATGGCATGTGTAATTTTTTTATTTGCACACGCGATTTAGCGCCCCTTATTTGGGACCTTGGTAGATCAGGCCCCTAGAGTGAGAGTGAAATAGTAAGACAGCCTCATAATCTTGTGTCTGGAAACACACATCAATGAAGGTCCGTCTCTCCTTCCCCTCTACTTCTGAATGCAGCAGGGTAGACGCTCAGTTACACAGTGTATAATCAAAAAAATCACTCCAAAAAAATAACAGTGGAATAAAACTATTCAGACTTGTCCAATAACTGTTCTGTATGGCTGAAATTCTTGATCAGTTTTTAAAGCTTCTGGTTAACTTTACTCTTTAAATTCCAACAGACCATTGGTACTGGAGGAATTAATACAGTATCTGAGGATACTGGATTAGAAGATTTGCATATACTGCACAGTTTGTTTTATTAAAGCGTATTGGTTTTGCTGGAAAAAAAAAATACTAATATTCATCAAACATAATATCAAATCAGTAAATTAATATGACTAATATTTTGACTGGAGAAAATCAGTCAGTTTGTGCCTGTTTTAAAAGTCCACTCCTTTCATTTCTGTCCTTCACAGACAAACTAAACGGCTGCACTCTTTCCCTGATTATCTCCTAATTCACAATTTTCTCCTTTTTCTCATTCATGCCCATGAGCCTTTCATCAACTGGTTATGTCTCCATGTGCTCCGACTCTGCAACAGACGAACCTTTACAGCCTTATACAATATAGCTCTAAGTTTCTGACTTTGTGGACAATATGTATTATCAGTCTCCGTCTGTGCAAAATTTTAGGTTTCGGGGTGATGGTGGCGCATCAGCGGCAGTCCCTGACTAAAAACGCACAAGTTTTTCCTCCATACTCCTAAGTCCCTCCAAAAAAAGTTTTCTTAAAGAGTAATCTTTCACTGATTTATTCATTTTGGGGGGTTTTGTGAACAGACAGGATCACAGCTCACACTGCACCGGACAGGCGCTGCTGTGAGCCATTGAAATCGGTGAAACAGGCAGCGGGGAGCAGAAAGGTAAAGTTGTAATCGTAACAAATTGTAGAATTGCTTTTCTTCCTCTTGTTTTGCGGCGCTTAAAAAGCTCACTTTGAAGAAACATTGCTATCTGCTGTTTTAATTTCTTTGTCTCTTGGGTTTGTCTGAGTCTCTCTTCCTTATTTCCCTGCTGTAATCTCTCGCTTTGTTTGTGCCTGTTAGTGCAGTTTTTTTAGACATACTGCACCACAGCGAGAAGACTGCGGTGATAAATCAGATACAAATTTCTTTATTTCCATTCCTTTCTGTCATATTTTGATCTCTTGAAAAGGAAATGATGCACCGGGCCAACACCCCATTTTTAATTCTTAAAGCCCGTGTTC
Source organism: Xyrichtys novacula (assembly GCA_962446985.1). Taxonomy (NCBI): domain Eukaryota; kingdom Metazoa; phylum Chordata; class Actinopteri; order Labriformes; family Labridae; genus Xyrichtys; species Xyrichtys novacula. The sequence continues at coordinate 14,130,174 of OY660871.1, forward strand.
AGTCTTATGTCAATATATCCAGATTCTTAGACAGGCATCTATTTTCTCAACAGGCTACATAGCTGTTTTCTAGAACCTGCCCTAAACCAAGTAGCAGTAAAGTCTGGTCTCTCTGAATTTTCTGCTGGGAGAAAAGTTTATTCAAGAGAAGAGTTTCTTTAATTTCGATGCAGGAAATCTGGAAAACAACATCAAAATCCAGCATCTTGGGGTGTTTTGGTGGTTGCCGTGCTGGTGTGGAGCTGAAGGCAAAGTTGATGTCTAGGAAATGGTGATAAACCCGTTCTTTAATTAAAATGGGTAGATTTGGGTAGAATTATACAGTCATCAAATGTAATTATAAAAACTGTAGTGACAGCTCAACATTGAAAGCCTACACAATATTACAGATCTTACAAATAAAATGCAAGTGAAGATACTCAGTATTGACGTCACAGGAGGCAAAAATGCAAATGCATGCTGGGTACTTCACATAGCTTTAGCAGCATCTGTCTAAATTCAGTATTACTGGAAAGAAGAGATACTGCACAGAGCCCAAAAAGCTTGTCTGATTTTTTGGGTAATGACATTTACATATTGCATTTTTAATTTTGGATGAATACATTTATTCTGTAAATACTGCCACACAATCTCCCAAAGCACTATGCTTTCAGCAAGTCTGGTTGTTTGCTGTCAAACTACTGACCGCCTCGCCAAGTGTTGTTCACATTAGTTTATCTAAACAGTATAACTTTAATTGATGGAATTATGAGTGAAAAAGCCGATGCATGTACTTTTTTTTGCAAATTGATGGTCAAGAATGCTGAATAACTTTGTTTGTCGGGATATTATCTCAATGTGTAATTATTTACAAAGGCACAGTTTGGTACTTTAAAGTGGGTCTGTATGAGGTACTCTTCAGAAGTACCAGTACTACCACAGTGGATGACAGTCAGCTTAGGCCCTTTGTTAAAAGCAGCTGGGGAATGAGAACAGAAGATTGGTTATCAGCCACTGCAGACGGGTGTCCATGATTTCCAACAAGAATGAGCAGTTTAATTTTTGACTCAGTTTATCTTAAAATGGCTTCAGCTCAGAAAAGTACCTGGAATCATGGATCATATTTATGCAAGGTTTCCTCAGACAACAACTTTTGAAAGTGGTTCTGAATTCATGCAGTGATTTCCACTAGAGTCATGCAGTGCTGACTGAGGACCTGAAGATGTTAGTTTTCTCTTTTTTGTGCAGAGATTTCTCCAGATTCTCTGATATATCCTACTGTAAATTATTAAATCCACCCATTATTTAAAATTTAACTGATTTTATCATTAAAGCTTTTTGCTGGCTTGTTAGCCCTATCCTAACTTCCTTTAAACATGTTGGCATCGAATTTAAAAATATGTTTAAATGTCAGTGTTTACTACGTGATTTTGGCACTACTCTCTATTAAATATGGAGTTTAAATGATTTGCAAACCATCAAATCTGTTTTGTTATCAACATTTTACATGGCATCCTAACTTTTTGAAGAACTTGGGTTGCAGAAGAGTTACCGCATTGATGTTATTGTCACAAACTTTTATGGTGGAGTAACATCATTTTCACATCAGAGCCTACAACACACAATCTGCACTCCTGATTTCATGCTTATTTCACAAACTCCACAAACGCTGATTCCCTGGAAGGTCGGGGATCCACTGAGGTTTCCATCACAGTCAGTATTTGCTTAATGGTTTGGATCATTTCAGCAGCTTTTTATCTCTCCACACTTGAAACTTTTCTCTCACATTAATATGTCGACTCTTTAACATGCTCATATCAGCGTGCCACTTCAAAGCTCCTCTGATATGCACTTCTTCACAAAATCACTTTAGACAAATTTGGTCTCTGTGGTTTTGAGCAGTGTGTCTGGCACAGTCATAACTTTGATTTTGTCCAATATAACACCCCTGCAGAGGCATTTCAAAAGTGCTTGTGGTTTAAGAAATGAAAGTTATTCAATAAAAAAAGTTAACAAAACTCAAGCCTAAGTATAAAAAACACAATTATAACCTCTGGATATTAAATATTTTCAACCACAAGTCAACATAAATATTATTCAAAAACAATTCTTTGGTATGTGTGAAGGAGGATCTAATTACTTAAAAAGGCCCACCTCTTAGTAGACTGACCAAATATTAGATTAAGTTAGCATTACCAATATGGTATCTGCCACAAACAGGCTTCAGAACTCGCCTCGGAAACAAACGGGTAGACTGTGGGAACACCTAATCCTTACTGTCATTTTTTGCCATCCTTCTGTTGCAGTGCCTTTAACTTATGAGTAGCTTCTGAGTAAAGGTAATACTTCAAAATAAAAGAAGAGTTATACAATGTAGGAAAGAAAGCAACCCGGAACCAAAAAGAGCTTTCTTAGTGAAATGTCTTCTTTAAAGAGGTTTCAGTTACACAACCAGTGATGCGCATTAATCATTAACGTGAAAATGATTAGATAATGGATGATAACACATGCATGCGCTGTGTTCCTAAGGAAAATCAATAGGTTTATAGTGTTTAACTACAGAATAACATGTTGCTTGATCCTTGTCTTGCCTAACGTTTATCACAATTTCCCAACTTCAATGGAATTGGGTTTTGTAGTTTCTTGTAATAATACATATTTATTTGCCTTTAATCTTATGTGACTTTTTATTTTCATTTTAGAGCTGCCTTGTATGTAAGTATTATTTTCTTTGCTGTTTTCTTACGAGAAAATCCCCAAAATTACTCCGTTCTGGTCATCGAACCTTTTTAGCTGTTTTGATATGTCAGAGCAGAAGTGATCCAGGTATAATTATGTGAAAAGCCCTGATCTTAGATGATAGTGGTCAATCAGGGAGAATGAAAATAAGAGCATGTCTTAAAGCAGAGGTACAAGAAAAAGGAAATAATGACTTTGAAAGCATTAATGAAAGCACAATCTGTTCTGCTCACGTTCACAGCTGTCGAAGTATGAGCTGAAGTCTAAAGTGGAATAAAGGAGAGAAGGCCTGCGGGAACAGAGTCTCACTCTACATATCCCCAGCTGCCAACAATAAACCCCAGTGAACTGATTATAGATGATTATCAGTTTGGCAGTGTGGTTGGATTCCTTTTTCTCCTTTTTAAGCACTGTATAATCAATAGAAAGTGCACTGATTTCTTCTACAGTAATGAGTGAGAGTCCTGAGCTCGCCGGCGATGAATTACCATCGTGCCCTCACAGAGTAGCTTGTCGATAGCCCAAATGTGTTATCTGCAACATGTTCAATTATACTCTCAAATCAGAGAGGAACTTAATCAAGAGCTCCCATCTCATTACGCCCGAGGTCAACGGCTGTCTCTCCACTGTGAGGGGGGACACTCTGCACTCTTCCCGAAAATCTGCAATTTCACCACCAAGCAGCTGACGGGGGAATGAGAGTCTGAAATTATCCCGGCAGCTGCCCCTGCAAGTGGAACCAGCAAAGTTTGGTAATCCTTTTCTGTGGGATCATACAAACCCACTCCCCTTTCTGTGCCAGGATGATCTCAACTTTTTTTTAAAGAAGAGACTCTCTATATAAAGTATCAGCTGTTCAACACATGGAGAGCTCTTGTAGCGCTTACACATACTCCAAAAGTCATCTAGGGTAATAAATGACCCATAAATGTCTTTTATGACTACTTTAAACTAAAGTGGTTGAACTTTTTGCCATTATGTTGCAATTAAAGATAGACCACTGCTATTAATCCTCATGCATCTCAATTATTTTTTCATTAGGGCCTGAGCCGAGGGTGTGCGGACCCTCCTGGAGGCTTGTGCATGCCACAAAACTCACTCAGTTTTGCTCAGGTCTCAGGAGTGAGTGAAATTTACATATTCCCAGAGTCTTGCGCACAAACTTTGCATAGTGACCACTAAAGTTTTCAACTGACCCTTTTCCATAGAGATTTTTTTATGTGATCATGACCTACAAAACCTCCTCTCGCAGCCAAACCCCTAACCCAAAAGGTCTGAATTTATGAGCTGAATGTCAAAAATTGGCGCTCCCAGGGTTCGTATTTGTACAAAGTTATCCTAGGCATCTAATCATGCATAATGTATTGTGGAGACACTGTAGATCAATACTATTCAAAAGCTTGAGGTTTGTTACCTAGTGTGGTTGTGGCAAACACTGAAAGATGGTGATTTAAAACAGGAAGTAGTTTCTATCCCAGCCATATATGCTCTCATTCGACCCAAACCCACAATGGCCAGTTTATATCTGCATGATTTATGCTCCAGTTATCTTTGGCATGTTGCTCCTGATGTTTGCACAATCAGGCTGTGGTCATGGACACAATATGCATGCAAAAACTCTCAATTCTGACAAGTCTCTCTCTTTTAGTTTAAACGCTCCAGCTCAGCTCTGCATCAACATCAACAGAGTTCATCATCAACTCTGTTTTAATATTGATGCATTGTTGTGTAAGTCCTTAAAGAGGCAAGAAGGACCCCAGCTTTAAATTATTTAGAAATTAAGGAAGCATGAAGCATGTTGTTTTTGAGCACACAAAAATTTGGAGCCGTTTTTTTTATGTTTTCATGCCTGATAAAGTAACCACGGAACATATAAACTGAGGCTGTTCTGCAAACTGAAATCTACCACACCACAACAAGCAGCAAACCAAAGTGCCCATTCAACACTGTTTAGGGCTTTAATTTCATTTATGTAAATTTTGATGAGTACCCAAAGTTTGAGTTTAATTGAGTTTGGAAACTAAAGTCTGAATCTTTTAAATTGTTTTTATAAATATATATATTTTTTGCATTTTGTTTGTTTCCATGTAAAACTAGCTCATCTTGTTTGATCATCCTGCTCTGAGCCGCAGTAATCAGCCAAACAAACCTCCACCCTCTCAGTTATCTTTGATGAAGTGGAGTAAATTAAGAAACTAAAGTGCAGCCCAAACAAAGTTAACTCGAGCGTTTGTGCTGTCCAGGGAGCCAAATTAATGAAATCTTCTCAGTTCGAGTCTCTCAATTAAAAATAAAACAAAGATCTGGCATCAAAAAGTGGTCAAGTGTGAGTGTAAGGATATCTATTACACCTCGAGGTGGTTGACTTTGTCCTGATACTCATAACAAAACGCTGACTTTGTCCGTGAAGTCTCTTTGTATTAGCTCAGTAAAACTCTGAAGTACACACGCCATTAAAAGGCTGTCCTAACATCATCAAGTCCCAGCCTCATTTTACTAATGCAGGAGTAAATAAACATCATGAGCAGCTTCACTTTGAGACGCCAACTAATGTTAGTCAGTCAGTTAACCTACCGACAAAACACAGAGGTGGACAGGAACAGATACATTTACCTTCATCGACCTCAATGTAGCTTCCTTTTAAAACCTAAATATCATTTATTATGGAGCAGTAAAAGACAATCCATCATGGATAATTTAATATAATGTATACAGGTGACCTATTTTTAGCTTACCACTGAGTTGAGCTGGGATAACCTGTAGAGAGTGGGTGCACTGCAGGAAATCATGAAAGATTCACCCTGACTTCACAGGGAGGCAGTCACAGGCGTACACACTGCCAAAACACACATGCATGCATAGAAAAACAAACACACACACACAGTGTTAAAGCTGAATGTCACATCAAGCTCTCCAGAGGTTTTTTTTTTTTTCTCCGTTTGGAGTCTGCAATGTCTCTGGTCAACATGAAATGAACAGCATGAAAAGCTTTGTGAGGTTTGACTGAACCACAAACTGCTCTGATGATGATGTTTGGAGGATAATTTTGTTCCTGTGATAAAAAGACTCCCCCTGATTTCTCTTCACTCTCTGCTCAGTGGGAGGTTACCATTTGCAAACAGCTTCAGGAAAGATTTGCCAACTTATCTGTTTTACATATTATGCACATTTTCAATGCTATAGTGCATGACTTCTATCACCTCCAAGAGGATTTCTACATTATTACAACAATACGGTCAGCTACACTATGAGGTATGGCCCAGTGTAACCCGTACACGGAGTAAAGCTGAAAACATAAAGGATCTGTATTGAGCTTGTTCCGTCAGCATCACATATCTGCTCTGTAGAGCAGCACTGTCTATCACACACAGCGTGGCAGCAGCGTAGTGCCTTTCTTTGGTTTATTTCATGCTAATTTGGATTTAATTCAGTGACTGTTGAGCCTCTATCCTGTCTAGAACGATCTTCTCTGTGTAGATTGACGTGTATTGGAAGTGTAGAGCAGCAAAAATACACTCAGCGTAGGCCTGGACGATATAGAAAAAAAGCATATCGATAAAAAATAAATCATATTGATCGATATCAATAATTATCGATATAATTATTATAATTATTTAACATATATTTTAATTGCAGCCCTAGATGTTTTATGCTATTGCTTAATGACCTACTTTTAATAAAGAACACACAAGCACTGAATTCAAATTCAAACCTTTATTCAACCACCTTTTTTATTTTACCACAACTGAAAGTTTTTAAAAAAGAACTAAAAAAAAAAAGAAATCAACTTAAGTGGCCTGAGTGACGTCAGTAAATACTGACAAACATAAAGACTAAAGTGACCAGAAAATCTGATAAATAAATATTTAAATAGTCTTTTGATGAAAATAAACAAAACAAACAAATATATAAATAAACAGAATAGCTTTAGGTGGGAATAGCATACTACCAGTTTTAACTGCGTGGGAAACTGCCCACAGCCTGGTGTCTGAACACTGAAATATTTCTCCCGGGGCCGGGAGATTTATTTTTTTTAATTATCATGTGATTGACTTAATACACAAACTAAGCACGAGAAGCAGGACTTATCCACGCCGGTGTTGTGTCGTAGAATGCACCCCTGCCGAATGCACCCCCTGCTAGTAGCCATGATCCAAATACTCGCGTCTTTGTAAAATATGAGCTCATTTGAACGTATTTCCTCCGCACCCTTCTCACCTTTTCAACCCCTGACCCATTTTCATGCCTGAAGCGCTGTGTTTGAGAAATACTTGCGGCCGGGCACTTCATATCGCGGGTCGAGAGTGGCTAGAAGCTGGTCGAAGCCAGGCTTTTCAGCGGTAGTTATTGGCAGTATGTCCCTCGCTATGGAGCATGTTACTGCATGGGTGATGTCCTTATGCCGCTTGGACGCTTTGTCGTATTTTTGACAAGAAACGAAGTCCAGTTTGGTCGGCTTCACTTGCTTTGTGCTGGTGCTGGCAGCGGTTCCAGAGGATTCCTCCGACGATAACGTGGAGCCACGGCGCGGCCGACACAGCTCGTACTCCTGCGGGTGCGATCGGTTTAGATGGTAAAACAAGTTGGTTGTGTTACCAGACTTGGTTTTTACTAATTCTCTGCAAATTTTGCAAACGACCGCTGTTCGCTTTTTGTCAGACTTCTAAAAACCAAAACATTGCCATGCTGGTGAACTACTGAAACCTTTTTTCCGGACAATGTCCTCCGCTTCTCCTTGGTGTATCATTTTTTCTAATACACGTGCTGTCTGTTGTGGTTTGAGAGGGGCTGGGCTTGGTGCCGTAGCGTACCAGGGTCTGCGTTTGTGATTGGTTTGGAGGAAGTAATGACTGTAGTAAAAGCTACATGATAGGCTATGATGAAAAAGAAAGGGAAACTGTGTTTTTCTATCGAACTTTTTATCGACCCGTTTTTTTTCTATCGCACCACACGTCTATCGATCGATATATATTGTTATCGAATTATCGTCCAGCACTAACTCAGCGTGCATCTTTAGGAGAGCCACGCTTGATACACTCCTGGTACGGTGCTGCGACAGAGTGGATGCGCGTCCTATATGCAATTCTGCGTAGATTAAAATGGCAACCTATTTGCTGCATGATACATGATGCATACAGAATGCGCTCAGTACAGATCCTGTCTGTTTTAGCCTTAACACTCGCAACTCACAGCATACTGCTCGTCATCAAATACAATGAAGCTATTGATAGCTGCACCACCAAAGGTTTTATCCTCCTCAAAAAGTATCAAACTGGTATTTTTGTCACTAATGTATCAGTATTTTTGCAGCCGCTATTAAAATCAACCTAGATTTTCACGGCGTTCCTTGTAGACAAGACCACAGTGAACTTACTGTTCATAATTCATTGTGCTATACTTTATTTTCATTGACATGTTCATTGCATCTTTCTCTAAGGTCTAAAAAATGAAGAATAACTATGGTAAACAAATTGAGTTTCTGCCTGTTCAGCATTATTGCCCAAAGACTTAATCTAAAGTAGCTGCTATAATAAGCACCTCTGAGAGGTTGACATAATCTGTTTCTATTCCATGCATCATGTTCTCACAAAATCTTGTTTTTCTGATTGAACTCAAAGTTTGGTGAAGACAGCTGACAGAACATGAAGAGAATTAAAAGTAATTTGAAATCAATTTTGCATGTCTGATTATGCAGCACATCAGGACCTATCAAAACACTACTTTTTAGTCACTATTTTTTAATCTTGTTTTCACCCATAATTTTGTCTTATTGATTTGTTTCGCATTTGAATGAATATTCAAGAGTGGGCTAATTATTTGACCTTAATAAATAAATGGATGTGACATAAATAAATAAACGTGTGAGCAGTGGTCCTTGAATGTGCCAATAAGATGAGAGATTTATTGGTTTATAAAATGATGTTCATCTTTTTAGCAGAGTGGTTAATAAGTTTGATAAGTTGAATCATGTTTTTAATCCTGAAATCAGGCTTTTTTTGTGTGTTTAGTAATGTCACATGAGGTCAAATCTCCCCTCAGAGGTTGTGTTGCTCTCTCCAGCACCATCAGACAGAAAAATATACAGATCCAAGTGGAGCGGGAAGAAAACACACTCAGTAAAGGCCTCAGAAGCTGTTTTTGTCCTTCGTGAAATGACTGTTTTTGTGACTGGTGTTTGGTGGCTGTGGAGAGAGTAATGTTAAGGTGGTCTGGAGTTTAAGTGGGTACCGTAAACAAACGCCTATCTCTGTTCTTTCTGGGATCATTGCACTCTCAACAAGCACTTTGAGAGGATCCACGCTGATAGGACACTTTGCTCTGTGAAATTTAGCTGAGGCATTTACAGCCTGTTTAAAGGCTGCGGACTGGAGGATTTTACTGGAGAAGACCCAAAACGTTTGGGTCTACTCATATAAATACAGGATGCAGGTCAAAATGAGTCAGAGTGCTTCTTCAACATGCTTAAATGTTAAGGCTGCATAAATCAGTTATTCTTTCACCCTCTTTTTTCCCCCCAAAGTTTATGTTGTAATATTTTTTTACTTCCTACTAGCTAACAACCACACATGTTGTGGTTGCTTGGCATGCTTTGTTCACTCATTATGTGATAGAAATGTATATCTCAAACCATATGTGATATTTTAGGTTTATTTGTGATTAACATAAGTTAGGCTCACTCAGGTGCTTAATGTATTTTAGGGATGCTAGGGATGCTCTGGTGTACCAAGATGTTTTGCAGTATGCAGTCATGTTACAGCTGATGTGCTTGTATTTCTGTATTTCCAGGTGAGGAGAAGTGATGAAGTCATATTAACACGTAGCTCTACGAGTGTATAAAGTGTATGTGAGTTAACAGTTGTTTGTTCATGCAAATAAATCACTTGTTCAAGTTTGCAAGTTAATTGAGAAGTCATCGATGCGCTGCGCCTGTCCTATTTGTAAGCTTGAAATTCTGTTGTGTAAACACCTGATGCCTGTTATTAAAGGTGTGAGTGTGCAGAGTAGAAAACCGACTGTGAACTGTGGCTTTAACAACAGTGTGTTTGACAGAACAAGAGTCCTAATCACATGTACATGCTAATGGAGAACTTGTCAATCACAAATTCATAAATAAATGCACAGGCTGTCTAAAACACTTTCCTTCAATCTGACAGCCATCTCTATTCTCTATTATTATGTTAAAGAGTCACATCCTTCTTATGTGTACACGCTACATTATGAAATTGTGCAATGTTTCATCAGACAGTATTGCAGCTTTTTGTATTAGAAGACAGAGCCTGCGTTGAGTTTTTCATTTTCAAGTGTAAAAGACAAGAGCATCTTGAAATTACTTAGAAAAAAAAAAAACATAGATCTAGATTCTAGAATATAGTTTCATAAATTTGACTTTTTAGCCTGTTTGTGATAGAATTACCTCTTTTTGTCAGCATTTCCATTTTAAAAATCCTAAACTGAGTGGGGTTTTTTTTGTTTTTGTTTTTTTTCCTCACTGTCCTACCAGGGTTTAAAGTTCAGGCTGCCAGCTAACACCATGAAGAGCTCCGGATTAATTCAGAGAGAGGCAGCAGAGGGCACAGTGCTGCCAAAGTCAGTCAAAGTGCTCCTCTGAAGATGCAGCGTCGCATCAGGCGGGACCGTGGATCAATGGTGTCTCAGTTGGTTCATTAATCCACGCGTGTTTGTCTCACATGTGGCTCACTTTGGCCACTTTACAGCTCATCAGCAGAACATGGAGAAGGACGGGAGAGTGCTCATCACGGCTTTGTCTCAGTGAGTTTGTCCTCCTTCTTTATTCTGGTCTAATGAGCAGACCTTTGTCTGAGAGCTCATCACGAGGAGATTACCATGTGGACACGAGCACGGCTCAGGTCTGATGTGTCTCTGTAGAAAGTAAGGAGGGGCTTCCTTTAACTGTCAGGAGAGGTATTGGACGAGTGAGACACTTCCATCTTAAGAAATTAAACCTTCTCAATATACACACCAGAGATGACAATAACTTTTTTAAGAAGACCTGGTGGTTTTGTGAAATTTTTTAAAGTGCTTTAACAGACTCTGATCAAATAAGATATTCAAAATAGAAAGAAAAATGATCATCACATAAGGTAAAGATACTATTTTTACTTTTGCTGAAACTGTAAACATAAGACACAAAAGAGCATATTTTTGCAGTACTTTTTTGAAGGCATCACGTGGCATGTCAATACATGTTGATATGAAAGCGGTGTTGTCTGTCATCCTGTATGAGACACTCGGCTGTGCTGAAGTGACACTCTGCCTCTCAGAGCTCAGGGTGGAGGGTTGAGAGCTTTTGCTGGGAGAAGGAGGAGAGAGATTAGCCTAAAAGACAGCTCTATTAGAGACTTAACCTGGGCTTTGATCATTTCCTGAGCTCCCCTTCAGATCAGCCTGAGCAACAGACGGCAAATCTGACAGGCTCCTGCTCAACTCCCCACCTCTCCCTCCACCAGCGCTCACATCCCTCATAATGTACCCAGACTTCAGTGTGATCAAAGACCCCCCCTTCCTGGGGACTCAGGCTCCATCTGTCTCTCCACAAGGAAGGGGACGAGGAGAGAGGAGCTGACAGTCAGTCTGAGTGAGAGTCAGTGTTTTTGGGCTCATATACTGTATGAGTATAGTGTGCCATAGTCCAGAGACAAAAAGCATATGTGATGTTTGTTTTCTCTGACACATCCTCCCTTCCTGCTCCACTGTGGATCTAAACCACAGCATAATGACTTGCGCCAGCGACCCCCCTCCAGTGTCAAACCTGATTGGTGTGAACATACATTCTGTACACACTGCTAAATGCACAGCACAAAGCAGACAGATAAGGGCATTTTCATTTGGCGCTGACTGGCCAAATAGGAACATTCGACGGAAAAACACACCCGAGGCTGTATTCATAAAGCTCAACACTAAGAGCGGTGGATTACTCTAAATGTTCAGCTCAGCGGTTTGAGCTATTTCATTTCACTGAGGCTCTGATTGCCTGAAACACACTGCAGCATGCACACTTTCAGCAATCCCTGCAGTGACAAATGTAAGAAATTAACACGATCAACATATTACACACACTGATGAAGAAAGGTAAAGTTGGCCTTTAGTTTAACCCTCAAACTTTACCCTGGCTACGACGTATATTGAGTTACATCTCTGTTTTAGGAGAAAAACAACAAACCTAATACTGAGAGACAGCAGTATTTGAAGAGAAAATTATTCTTTTGTTTGGAGACTTGCATAGACTAAAGAAAATTAAAATGGAGTTTCCTTGAAATACTGTGAAGTTAACAGCATTGAAAGAGCTCATGCAAGAAAAGGAATCCTTGCTATCACTATCAGTCCTGTATCTGTTGAAAATCATGTCTTAACATCCCTTTATAAACTGGCTAATATGAAGGTATTATGTCCAAGTGTATATTGAAAATAAGCCGTTCTCTCATATGTCTTTCTTTCTTTTTTTTCAAAGCATAGCCTTTGAATCCCTCTTGGATCTTTTTGGTGACTTTCTGACATAAACTGACTAGCACCAACTGATTTTAACTATTGTAAGGCCAACAAGTCCAAAACTCTAGTTCTTCAAATAACTAGTTAAGGCTGACTCTAAGAGTGAGTCAATCAAAAGCTAGTCTCTGTGATGCTAGGAATGCAGAACTAGAACACAAGATATTCCTTTTTTCATCTCACAAGGGGAAATTCCAAAATATAAAGCAGCGATAAGTACAAAAGAGAAATTAAAGAATGAAGAAACTTAGGAGTTAAAAAGATGATATAAATGATATATATATATATATATATATATATATATATATATATATATATATATATTAGTGTTATACACATCTAGGAAGACATCAATGTTAAACAATATTTACAAGCTTAGGAGCAACATCTGATGCCATCCAGACAATGAGTTTTTCAGGAAAGATCTTCATGTTTTAGCAGGACAATAATGAACCGCATTCTGACAACAGCATGGCTCTGTAGTAGAAGAGTCCTGCTGATAAGCTGGCCTGTCTTCTGTTCTGACTTGTCCCCCCATTAAAAGTAATTGGTTGATTATAAAATGAAAACTACAACAAGGCTGCTAAAAGCCTGTGACCGCCTTCCCATCTATCAACATTTTACACTCTGTTAGGGAAGCTGGGTTGTGGTTTGTAGCCAAACAGAACCCCTCCACTCTGCGTCAAGACTTATTTCACCCCCTCAAGAAGAACCACAGACTAACTTTACATTATTTCTTACATGTAAGTGTTTCAACTTTAGCCATACTAAAAATTTCTCCATCAGTCCATCCTCTTGAAAGACACACACACACACGCACAAATGCAAACACACACACACACACACACACACACACACACACACACACACACACACACACACACACACACACACACACACACACACACACACACACACACAGAGTCAGACAGTCAGGCTTGGATCAGGTTTTGCCTCAGGGGTTCTGTCTTGCTCCTGCCCCATTACAAGGCTAATGAAAGCAGTGAGAGGATCAAATCCAATGAAGCTGATTTTGACACTGCTTAACCTTTGAGAAACCCCTAACCTCTGTGCAAACACACACACACACACACACACACACACACACACACACACACACACACACACACACACACACACACACACACACACACACACACACACACACACACACACACACACACACAGTGGGTAATAAAGAGTGTGTTTGTGTTGCGGCATGTTTGAACCAACCAGAACTGTCCTGTGTTTGTGTACTTGGTACCATGTAATCACTATATTTCCATGTGTCAGTCTGTCTTTTGTACATGTGGTTGATTGCTTGAATAATTCATTTTGTCATGTTTAATAAATGTGTTGCATTGACTGCCACACCTGAATCTAATCCCCTGCTTTGAATGTGACAGAGTGGAAAGCCCTGCACACTTTTAAACTCACAATGTTGATATAGGACTGCTTAAAAAGAGAGAGAGCTGCTGCTAATGTTTATTATAACTGAGTGAGTTTTAACAGTGTATTTGCCAGTATTTGTAAAGTATTAGAAAATAGAATGAAAACAATAACATTCTCATATCTTTGGTGTCCCTGTCAATCATGGGAGAGAAAGGAGTCTGACATTTAGTCATTTGTGACACTTTGCCATAACCATTTAGTTTCGAAAGAGGAACTTTGATACAGGAGATATCGAACATTTACGCTTTTGAACCATGAAGAGCTGAAAATGCATCCTTACCTACTGGCTGGTATCCCTGCCTTGTAGGACCTCCAAATGGGTTGCGGCTCCCAAAAGAGCCTCCGTCAATCGACCCGTATGACATCCTGCCTGATGGTTGTTCACGTGTCTGCTTCTGTTGTCTAGAGGAGAAATAAAAACCGAAATTTAACCAAAAACAAATTTCCACCCAGTTTTTCTCTATTAGTCTTTAAAAATATAGCAAGTAGTGTCAGAAAAACCAACAAATCTAAGCTTGTCAAGTATCATCAAGAAATAAATGCTCAAATTATTTCCAAACACATTTACAGGGTTTTCTTCAAATGAATGATCCAGATATTGTCATTTTTTATCTGCCACTCTTAATTCACAATAAACCTCTTATGAGAAAAAACCTTTGGAGCTTTAGCTGATTTTTCAGCATCAAAGGAGTGAAATATGGTCAGAAAATCAAAGACACACACAGCCTTTCTTTTAGAAATCATGAAATATATTAAAGAGGAAATATCACAGGACTATCAAGACTTGAATTTAGAGCAGTTTGTGGGTTTACCCATGGGTGTAAGAAACTGTCACTGAACTATATAATTTCTTTTCTAAAATCTGAAACCATTTGGGTGCTAAGATTTCAGAAAAGAAAAAAAAAAAGACCCTCTTAAGAGAATGAATTTTCCAGAGCTAAAAGAGTTTCACTCTTTCCTGGTTATGAACGCTGACATCGTTCTGTATAATATCAGATTCATCCCTGGGTTTTGACATTATTCCCAAGGATGTGGAGTTCAGTATCTAATTCATTTGCATTTCAGTCACATCCTCCATTATTAAAAAGGTGGGGTTTTTTTGTTATACAGGAAAATGCTGGTACTTAGGCGTCCAGACAGAAAATTACCAACAAGTAGGGTTGAGTATCGAGAATCGAGCATCGATGGGGATCGGGACTAACATTTCAATTCTCCCGAAATCGTTCAAATTTTAAAATTTCTATTCCAAGTTCCGATGGCATAGTCCGCCAACTGGAAGAAATAGCCGCCGAACACCAACGAGGACGAAACGTATGAGACAGAGCCACAGAGAGAGAAGAGAGACAGAGAGAGAGAGTGAAATGCAACCCACAGCAATTGTGGCTTCATCTCATACTCTCCTTCTTCGGTGGTCAAAAGTTTGGCTAACTTTAGTAGGAAGAATGAACTCTTATCTCAGTGGAACTTTAGCAATACAGTTATATCATGCAAAGGAGAGTAAACGACCAACATGATTAAACACCTCAGGATTTGTTGGAGGAGAAATACCCGAGCGCCCGTCTTTGACGTGCTTTGCTGGCGTTGTGCCGTAGAATGCACCCCTGACGGGAGCGCGGTTGAAAGTACACAACAAGGCAAAATAATCCAAGTGTGCCTTTAATGATTTCGGGTTATTCAGATAAGCCGAAAACAATAGCCCTCTGATTCGGAATATTAGCTGTCCTGAAAATATGTTTTTCCACCCAAGTACACCTCTATATGTGCATTTTTGAGACACATAAAAACAGAATGAAAGTTTGCTGCTCCGTTTGACATGTCATGATCCAATACTCGTGTTTTTTAAAATATGAGATCATATCTCTTCCACTTTAAGAAGCTAATGAGTGGATCAGATGCATTCCACCCGCTCAGAAGGTTGAAATGCGACACACTTCTCCCAGCTTGAAGGGTTGAAATGCGTACATGCTGTCCCGGTTTAAATGGATTAAAGATTTTGTGTGAGATCCAGCCTGTCAACAACAGCATCTGATATCTGTATATCGATATGCAATATGGTCCAATTCCATATCTCATTTAAAAATATATCGATACATATTTTTTTTACCGATATATCATCCAGTTCTGAGTCAGCCCCTTAAGGATGTTATCCCAGAAGCCTCCTCTATGAAGAAAGGCGGAGGACACCAAATACTCATCTGAATTCAGCTGAAAAAGGTCAAATCATCATGTGAACATGTGTTTAACCCCCGGCCAGAGACACACGGATGAAACTCTAATCAACAAATCTCTCTCCGCGCCTCAGCATCTCTAACAAAGGTCACAACATGATGCTGGTCAAGTGACCACTGCTCTCTCCTCCACCGTGAAAGACGAGTATTCAGACAAACAGGCCAATGTGATTACACTCCCGTATAATTGTGCAGCTCAGTGTTATAGTGAAGCCAGTGAGTCTGGCCTTTAGGACTGGCATTATGGGTACAAGGCAGGACAGAGGAGACTCAGATTCAGCATCCCAACATTACAGGGAGACAGATTCACTGGGCCACGAGAATATTTAATCCGATTAATTTTCATAGAGAAGGGAGATTAATTACTTTTGGCAGTCCATAAACAATCTTCACTCTGCTTGATTTCAAGCCCAGTGACTGGGGCTCACATGCCTCTGAAGAGTGAACGTGCACCGCCTTTATCTGCATAAAGGATGCACATCCATTGAATGCACATTCATGTCTGCATGCATACACACATTTTGATAACCTCACCCTTCAACAGTGTGAAGAGTTATAAATCCTACAGGCCATTCACTCTTTTGTAACTGCAGTGAAAATTGAGGTCATTGGAGGAGTGACAAAACATGAAGAAAAAAAAGAAAAAAAAAAGCATATTGCTGCGGACGATGGCATCATTTCTCAGGGACACAAACAAACAAACAAATAAATAAGCTGATGCATATGTGCCAAAATCGAGCTGTAACTGTAGCTCAACTTAAAGGTGTTTGCAAACAGACCAACTGAGATACAGCTACACCATTGATGAACAGCTCTCTCCCTCTGAGGAACTAGCAAAAAACTTAAATAATGTAGACTTAATGAAAGGGTTTCTGACTGGGCCTCAATAATGACATTAAATTGATACATCCTCTTAAAACATTTTTTTTTTTTGCTTTATCTTAACATACTATCAGGAGGTTTGACTGAAATGTAGCCACAGCCTCAGTTAATAAGCCCAGTGGGCAGACAAAGATGCTGGAGCTGCAGGTTTTGGATGGGTAGAGCTCTGTCTGAAGCTCAAAACATAAAAGTTGACTTTCTTTTTTTTATTATTTCTGAATTACGAGCATATTCCTTTATAAAAATGTATGTATTTATCTCATTACATGTGCTTTTCTGAATGCAATCTCAAAGTTGTTCTCATTCAAAGTGTCAGATCACATTTCTCACAAAAGACTGATTTTATTCTTTCATTACAAACCTGATGTGAACTGAACATTCCTCTTTATTACTCCCCCCTGGGAATAAATACTTTCATTTTTACTGCAAATATATGTCTCTGTAAAGCATATTTCACAATAAAGAAAAAAAATACAAATACATGCAGAAAGTAGAGGTTTTTTCATCACATGAAATGCTACTTTTGAATGGAAACAGCCCACACTTAGAGGGAAAAATTGGCCCTTCCACTGATAAACAGAGTCAAAGTGAGGTAGAGCAGTGTGCACCCCTGTGTGACACTGCAGGACACAGAAGGATGGTAAATACAGGCCTGGCAGGGCACAGAGACTGGATTCACAGCTACTCACCACCCCCACTGGTTTTCATTCAGTCCCCCACTCTTTTCACAGCTGTCATTATCAGCAACACAAGGCTTAGCTTAGCCAGAGCGGGCAACTGAGCAGAAATAAGCCTACACCCTGGACACAAATGCTGCATTTATCACAAACAAGCAAGGCGGGTCTGTGTGTGAGCGTATGTGTGTGTGTGTGTGTGTGTGTGTGTGTGTGTGTGTGTTGCTATGTGTGTGTGTGTGTGTAGGGGGGGTGGGTTTAGCTGATATTGACTTGTGAAGAACGATATAAATATTTCTAGGCTTAGGTGAGCATTGATGTTCTCTTTACTCAGCAGGTTATATTCAGCTGTTTCCAATCCAATTATGTGATGCTTTCCTATTAGTCTTAATTATGTAATAAAGACTATAAAACAGCTGAATCCAAATTAAAAATGGTGTTTAGAAACTAGATATTAAATATAATGATATGGGTAATGATTTTGTATATTTCACCTTTTTTTAAAAGCACAAATTAGCTGTGAAAAAAACACACACTGTCTTTTGATCTGTGTTGGCTTTTGTACACAGCGCTTAGTCAAGGACTGACATTCAAAACAAGTCAAAGCTCAGCAGGATGATCTGTCATATAAAATAATCATTAGAGAGTTGCTGTTTTCCCTGTATAAAAACAATGGGAGCTGCTCATAGGCCTTGTTGCCCTTCTCACTTCTTCCCCATGGAATCAGTGGAGTGGCCCAACACTTGGTCAAGTAGAGAAACATAATCCTTATTATTCAGATAACTATGAGCAATCGGGGGATAGTTTACATGTAAGAGGGGCAAGGATGGACTTGATCGTATCACATCTGTGAATACTGCTAAATCAAACAGGCTTTCTGAAGGTGCAGTAAGTGCCGAAAAACTCTAAATATGGCATGCACTGACATTCAGTGCGTTTACATGCACAGCTTAACAGGATTAAGCTCATAATCTTTTTTTTCCCGCCAAATCGGACTTCTCTCCTTGCCTGCGTATACATGCAGCTGAGATAATCGAATTATTGATGTGAATGTGTCCTCTTTTTCTAGACCTGATTTCAACTGTCAAGATTCTGTATATTTTTAGGAGTTTAGACATTGTACTTAAACCCATTATTCGATAACTATTTATTTCAAAAAGCAACTGCGAGTTGCATAACTGATCTCCAAGTACTTAACCAAAATACATGTGATAGCCATTGAGCAACATACAGTGTAGTATAGATATAGCCCAGATATAGATTTAGTCCAAACTTTCATTTTTATACCTGTGGTAGCTAATTGCAGACCAGTTGTCTAGGCTACATTTAGACGTCTATTAGACCTCTTTTAGACCAAAAAATGCTCATTGGGATGCATTGTCACTGCACCGATGTCTGCTCTGCTTTATATCCCAGAGGTCTTTGCTGCTGCGCTCCCTGCCATGGCATCTCATTATGCACATGGAATAAAGCTGAATGTGCTCTCCTAACCTCAAGCTTTATTATACAGACATGGAAGGGGAGAGACCTCCCAGAACGGATTCATCCCACCAAGTATGGCTTAATTTTGACATAGGCCTACATTGGTCCTTTTTTCAGACGGGAACCATGTCGACATCAAACCATAAGCTGGAGGCAAAATACCTAAACTGGAGGCAAACACCACTTCAAGGAAGAGAGTGACATACAAGTGTTCAGATGTTCAGATATAAAAGAAATCCTACCATATACCATGAGGGCATTTACAGAAATATTGGTTTCTCTGTGATGCTAACTTCTACTGCACATGGGCCAAACAAAGTGGAGAGAACCATTTATCCAACCACAAATATTAGGTATCCAAGGACTTACACGGCATCAGTCTGTAATTACTTTACCCACCAGTTGTTTTGTACGTTCAGATCAGTGTTGTTGAGGAAAAGGGGTTTCGCAGCTCCTGAATATAATCATGGTTTGATGTATAACATGATGCAGTGTTTCTCTCTGTCCTTTTTTTCCCTCTGTTCTATAAATTACCAATCAAATCTATATTCTATTTATTAATGCAGATACCTTTTTTTGTGAATACTGTAGAATTTAAATCATCATCGTCCTCCCTGGCTTCCTTTTCTATGCATTTCATTATGTTTTGAAAGTGCAGGTGTGTCACTTTCCTAATAATTTCCTACACAGGAAATAGTATTTTGATATTTTTCAGGGGGTTTCCTGCAGAGCAGCGAGCAATTACAATGTAATTACAGCAAAAACAAAAAAACTCCATAGGGTAAGGGGGGTGTGGGGACCAGCTGAGAAGCACTCCCTGATTTATTCAACTTTCAAAGAAGGCTTGAAATTATCCTCACAGAGGGTCACATCATCATGGCAAATTTATCCAATTATGATTCCAGAAATTTGCAGTTCTCTGAAGTGAATTAGTCAATCAATTCTTCTTTTTTCTCTGCAACTCATCAACCTGACCTATTTTTGTTTCATTTAATCCTGTGTTTGTTTGTGGGAAACCATTGTCAGTTTTTCCTCTAATGTGAGCAGATACACTTTTATAGCAGGAAAACAAACAAAACATGCAGATTAATTCACTGAGACTTCACAGTCTGCAGACACATTTGACGAAAAGTTTGCTTATTGTGTTGAATTGAATGTTATTGTGGCAACATTTTATTTGCAGAAATTTGGATGATTTACTGCTATAACTCCGATGTACAATATTTCTACAGAAGACCTGTTTTTTGTTTTCCCTTCAAACCACACCTTCCTCCAGCAGCGTGTGTATATTTCTTTAACAGTCTTTGTTGCGGCTGATAATTATTAAGAGCTCTGTCTTGTAGGGACCTCAAACTGTCCAACATTTGAGTGATAGTCTCTATCTAACACAGACCCCACTTCTGCACTCGTTCCACCCACACACCACACTGGCTGTCAGTGGTTATTGTTACTGTGGGTAACATGTAATTTGTTGTTGTGTACTGATGCATTAATGGGTAAGATTTAAATGACAGCCAGTCTGTTTACTAAAACACCACTGTGACTTAAATGAGGTTGGTGAAAGATTCACAGTGCCTCTTGTGTTTTTTTCCTTTTGGGTGGAGCTGTATTTCAAAGCATTCAGGTATGAAAAGAAAGTGATGGCTTTTTGGTGAGAAGGAAATCAATCTGGAGATGAGGACCAGCAGTGGTTTCTCTGGAAACCCAATCTCACTCCAAACATGGTCAAGGAGGCAACTTGGTGAGAAGCCAGTGCTTTGAAATATGACAGTCTGGCACTTTTATGAAACTTCTGGACAATGTTGAAGTTTTGAGGTGCTGTTGAAGCTAGCTAAAAAACAGAGTGTCCTGCAGGAGATGGGTTTAAATCCCATTTAAATCCAATACCAAGTTATCATATATCAATTACATCTGTGGCTGACAGAAGTCACTATGTTACCAGCATTACTCAATTACAATGTTTTGGTCTAACTATAATCATTGAGAAAAACAACATCAAAACTGTCAGTTGACTGCACTGCCTCGCTCACAAGTAGTAAAAAAGAAGCAGTTAAATAAAGTTAAAGGGGGGACTGTCATACTGTTCCCTCAGAAGGCTAAAACAAATAGGATCCGTATTGAGCGCTTATTGAGTGTGTATCGGCAGCGCCGCGTATCACACAACAAATAGGTTGCCATTCTAATCAATGCAGCAAAGCATACAGGACGCGTATCCGCCCCGTCAAGAGCAGCAATGAGTCTATTTTTGCTGCTCTATGCTTCCAATACGCGTCAATCTACACAGAGAAGATCGTTCTAGACAGGAAGACAAGCACAAAAACCGCGCATGTCATCCGGTATTTTAAAATAAACAAACATATGTGAACTCCCGACTGTGTATCAGTTCATGTAGATGAGAAATACTTCCTGGTTATGGATTTATCAGTAACACAGAACAATTCTATAGTCAATCCCTAAACCATGTGGACCCCAACAGGAATTATAATTGCTAACTCTGTCTGAAGGTAACAGCACAGCATAAAGGAACAAAGTTTACTTTAATAAACACGAGTAAACCTGCAAAAACTGTAAAATCATGTTGCTTTTTCACATATAGTAGAGGCTCAACGGTCACTGGATTATATCCAAATTGGCAGGAAATAGACCGCAGAAAGGCAAAACAACCTGTTGTGAGCATGTTGTTTCCTCTATACTGAGCCCAGCTGACAGGGCTGCACTATGCTGCTGCCACGCTCCAAATACACATCCTGTATGCGATACCCAATTCTGCTCTACAGAGCAAATACGGAATGCACTCAATACGGATCCTGTATGTTTTCGGCTTGAGACACTGAGCAGCCTTTAAGTCATGTGTAATATCAGGTCATATCAAACCATAAATCAGTGTATCCCTGCCATTAGCATGTGCCACAGCAGATTTGTAGACTCCAAAGCTCCAAAGCAAGAGGCTCCAACATTGCAATGAAGTGATAAAGCATATGAATGACCAGGGCTCATTTTACTGTCAGCACATCATGACAGTGATCTGAAATCAAGTCCGTGACCACTTACACTGTGGTGTTATTTCTCTCTGACAGGACTGACCCTAATCAGTTTTGCCTCTTTGACCAATCAACCCCTTATGACATCCAGGCATCCTGATTCCTGACTCTGCTGGAGACGCCCTGTCTGATCGTCTCACACATGGCTCCATTAGATTAATGGGTAGATACATGTGTTAGAAATAATTTGGTTACCAACCAACCCAGAAATGTCTATGGAGATTATTTTATCTCTTCAGTGCGGCATAATAATTTTCATTTAGCTCCAGCCTTCATCTGAACAGCTCAAACTCAAGGACAGAAGAGGGAGAAACAGCAAAAGTCAAACTGCCGATCAGGAGAAAACTTCAAACTCATAACAGATGACAGAGAAATCTCCACCAACTATTCACAAGGCTGCACTCTGAGAGCCCCATCTACTTATCCTATATCCACAGGAACAGCTGACCACATGTATAAAGCTATTAAATCCAAACTGAACTGTTATATCAAGCTCACTAAAGGAGACAAGAATGAAGCCCAGCTGTAGTTAGAGGAGGAGGACTTTAAGCAGTATTCATTCACATTTCTTTCTCTCTGTCTCTTAACCTCATTTAGCATGAAATGCATGCAATATTTTTCATCTTTATTTCAACGTTATATCACTTCATTCTTCCTTTTTTTTTTCTACGATGAAACCTGTATGCATGTGCAAAAAATAAAATAAATAAAAGAGCACATTCTTGAAGTAAGATCAACATCCAAGTCATTCTAGCAGGTAAATGGCTAAACTCATAGAAAGAGGCTAGCACCATTTGAACACTTGCGTTTCTCTTATGATGTACCTTGGAGGTCAGATAGTATTGTTAGAAGACCAATTAAAAGATTTCACTGTGCAACTCCCTAGTCTTCACCACAATTTAATATATTTAATTCATTTACATATAAATATTGAATTATCCTATATAAAGGAAGTTTTTAAACACACTTAAGTGTTATTTTAGTTGGAAAAGGTGTCACCGTTCTTCTCAGCTCATCATCAGCGTTTGTGCGGACAGATCATCTGAGCTTAAAATGAGGCCTCAAAGCTGACCTCTGGGCAGTCAACAGTGGAGATGCTGACAGCTCATCCCTACAATCAAGTGTAAAACAAGAGCAAACATGGAACTGAACTTTATGCATGTGAATCAAACCTCAAGATCGAGCCACAGGAAACTGTTGTGGGCACTCTCCATCTGCTCTGTGTTGCAGCAGAAATTAAGAAGGACTTGATCTAGGTTTCATGAATACTTTAGTGATGCTGACAAATGCCGCAAGTTCTCCTAAAAAATATCCACGCCACCACCACAATGCGACTGCATTGGGTATCTTACCCCATTCTTAGTTCCATGTCACCCTTCAAGGTAAAGTCTCACAGGGGTTTAAAGGCTTTCATTTTCATATCCTACGGTACACCAGCCAATAAAAAGTCTTTAAATTGCAAACTTTTGATTCAAAGATTCAACTCTTCAAGCCTTTGACAAAGGATCAGAACTGGCCTTACAAGTTGTAAAAGACTACACCTGATAAGTTGGTGTACATCAGCTGTCGTGCACAGATTTTCAGTTGCACAGGTTTCATCCATAGCTACACAAGTGCAGCTGCTCCTTATCTTTTTTTGAGTTTTACATGATGCAGCAGGTGCAATAAAAATGAGCATATATGAGTCAATTTCTTTCTTCATTCAGACATCTCAATGGCAATAGCTGCACTGAAGCAATGTACTCTGGGGGATATTTACAAGAGGAGAGGGAGATTTACTCGAGACAGCAAAGGCTGCTCACAGAGAGGGTACGTCATTGACTACTTTGATATTTCTTTGAAACAAAGACAAAAAAATTGAGAGACAGCTTAGATGCAAGCACATTACAAGCATATTAAGATAGTTGTGATAACAAATTTTAAAGTATGTACTGTGCAGATGAGTTAATTGGCAAAATAAATGCCTCAGATTGGGACTAATTTCCAGGTACTTAAATACCCTGAGATGTAAATTCTGACTACTAACTACTGCTCTGTAGATTAGTTAAAATCCATAATATGTGATGGACATCAGGGGCTCTGTAATGTCTCCCCTACAGGTTCTTATTCTTTTAAATTTTGTTCACACATTTGCTTGTGTCAGCCCAACCATTCGCATTCTTTGTAACCCTGTCCAACCATATCCTAGCATAGTGTCCCCTATTTCTCCCCCTATACAATTTCCTGTCAAAAATCTAAAATATCCACTGCTGGCCGAAGAAGAAAGAGCTGCAAAATAAAGTAAACAACACCAGGAGCAGCCCACAGCTGTGGCAGATCGGGTCCTGAAATACCCTGGATGCAGCTCCCAGTGGGACATACATTTGGAAGCCCTATAGCGACACACTAAAGGTCACATGCTGGCTTGTAATGTGAGATTAAAGAGAAAAGGATGTTTTTGCTGACACCACCGAAAAATACCAAGTTGTTTCGGATTTGACTGCATGCTCTTTTAGGAGTGTGCTCAGAGATAGAGAGATTGAGGCACATTGTAGATTTGTCAGTCAGGATCAAAGCGAAGGATGGAAATGAAAAGGCAGAGTGTTTCCAGGCTCAGCCCTCGACAGTAACCTCTCAGAACAGAAAGAACGATGAACTCCAAACCAATGTCTCTCTACCCACTGGGAAAGTGGCTCTGCTTTATCCCCTCTCTTTATTGTCGCCCCTTCAGCTGACACTGCCAAACTTAAGGATTGCTCATGTGTGTTTACTAAAGCCTCCTCCCCCGTCTCCGGTCTGATCTCAGGCCATTCCATCAGCACAGCCTCCCTTTGAAAACAACCTTCATCCCAGGGAGGAGAGGAGAAAAAAACACCTCTGGGCAGTGAAATTGCCTTGTCACACAAAAAGGAGTCATTATTGAGATAAATCACCCCATTCTATCCCATAACTAAACTCTGCCTCAGCTTACCTTCCAGTGGCACCTGCCATCCAGCCTGAGCTATCACATGTACTCTCCAACCTGGAGCTGCGTCTGCCAGAGGGTTTGGTACTGCCTCTGGATGGTTGCATTTGACACCGTGATCTACACCTACATTTTTCATTGATGGGGCACACAGCTCACACAGACCGCCTTAAACAAGACAGTAAAATATCCCACAGGAAACAGTGACTGCATATAGTGTGACCGAGGCTTTCTGAAGAAGTTCTCTGTTCAGTGAAACACCTTCCTGTGCAAGGACAAAAGACGAAATATGAATATGCATGACTTTCAGATGCATGGGAGGTTTTTGTGTTTTTGCATGATTTTCTCAGATACCCTGAGATTATATGCACACAAGCTCGGTCCTCATTTCCAGCTCAGTTAGACTTCTGTAGCAAATTTCAGGCTGAAATACATAGCAGTATGTTTACCTGCACCAGAAAGAGGGGCTACCGTAAGACTCAGACTGTCTTTGTCCCAGTATACAAGCAGAAACCAGGACAGATTTGTATGTCCAAAATATGTTCACTACTCAGGTGGTGCAAGATAAACCTCTTTCAGCTCATTACCACTGGACCTTCTGCTTGGCCAATTATGAAACACACAAAAGCCATCAACAAACCCATTAAAGAGAAGCTGAGTGGTTGTATGTCAAACAGTAAGGGAGGTAACTGCCGAACAGATTTTTTAATCTTCTTTTAGTTGTATTGCTGTTGTGTTTCTTGCTGTTCAATGTCTTGAGCTCAAGTTGTGGAAGAACGCTTGCCCCATTGACATTGTCTTTTTATTTATGTATTGTTTGTAAATAGTATTTTCATAATTTTCGCACCTTTTTGTAAATATTTTTGCACTGCATCTTGAGAAGCCGGCTACAAATAAACTTCACCATCACTGCATCTTTCAACTACCCCTGTCTTTTCAACTGTTTTTGATTGTTGGAGAGAGAACCATGTGACATCTGGTTTCTCCTGCGTCATATTTCTGCGTAGTTCCACCCTGAACCCTACACAGAAGCACATAGCCTGTTATATACCTCCTTCAAAATGAAACTACATGTCTAAACAATGCAGCCTGAACCCTGTGAATAGTCTTCTTTTCTTCTTTGCAATAACTGCAGCATGATCAACAGCTGCACAGTATCAGCTTCAACTTGAATATATTTTGGACTTCATTGTCATGTTTGTCCCATCGGCCGGTGTAAAGTTGGAATATTGTAGAGTGACAGATGCTCTGACACAGAAGGATGTGGTTCCTATAGTAGATCCTTAAACTTAGGAGAGCAAATTCAAGCATACATAGTAGTAGTAGTAAGTAGTAGTAATAAAGTACTACATTGTAGTAAGAAACAGAAGAAAACAGCTTTATCGCTGCAACTTGGTGGTCAAAAGGTGTGATCTTGTCACCGTCAAATATCAAGGAGGAGAAAGAGAGAAGGTTTGTCCAGCAAAGAAATGTATCGTCTCATTGTGTTCTGCTGTATCAGCTCTCAAACTGAGCATTCCCTGTACAGCTGGACAACAGTGCAGTGTTAGCTGTTGCCTACATCTGTCACAACATTGATGAATTAAATTAACTGGCATGGAGAGCAAACTGGAGGTCTGAATTACTTTATAAATGGACTATAAAACATTTTCAGGACAACCGAGTTCAGTCCTACCAGTGTCAGCAGACAGCTGTCTAACATGAGTCTAGTTCAGCTCAAGGCTTCTGCCTGTCAAAAGAAGATTTCTTCTTTTTGATGCTCCGAAGTGCTCTGCTCACGCTGGATTAAGATAAAATAAGACTTAATCTTTTCTTCGAGTTGGGTCTTGAGGATAACATACAAAAATATGGTCTGGATCTGGTCTTTTTGAAAAGTGAGTTGAGAAAAGAGTTGGGACTTTACAAATAAAGATTAATCCAAACAAAAGAGGAAAGAGCCTGTACCTCACTTAAGATATTACTGTGACTGCTGGTGTTGTTGAGAGCTAAAGGTGGCACAATCTAATAACATATGCAGAACATAGGGATATTTCGTCCAATTTTATCCTGTTCTCATAACATAGCAAGAACTGACATTTTATTCTAAACTTCTTCACATCAAATAAACTTTCAGAAGTTTTTGGGCTTTTATACTTGTCCAATAATATTACACCGAAAAGCCATTGCCAGAGTGCCAGTAGATGTCTGGTCCAAGCACAAAGTGTTGAAAGAGAGCTGTGCGACTGGATGTCAGTAATTGTGAGCTTAAAGCTCCAAAAACATGCTGGCATCACCGTCTCAGGGACTCTTGGAGTCTCAGGATGTGGACATGAGTAATACTTAACTTTATGCAAATGTCTAACAAAGTTAACCTAGAAACAGTCAATCAAACTGGTCGTGATTGCATAACGAAACAGAAGGATAATTTATTTTTAAACATAACTAAATTAGGTCAAAAACATTTATACTGTATACTAAATTAACTGTCAATAACAAACATTGATTAAAGTTACAAAGACTTGAGAAAGGAAGACAAGGTGTAATTAAATATTTATGGAATAACTCATGGTGCAAACTTGAGCCTCTGCAGGCTGCGTCAATCAAGGTAAGTTTCAATTTGAAGGCGGAAATTTGAAAAAGGATGCAAACAATGTCCAAGGTACAGACTCCTTCATTCTTTGACAGTTTCTCAGCATTTCATGAAGCCAGAAAGTTTCACTGAATGTTGAAAACGCTTTTCTGGTCTGAGTTTGATTAATGATAAATACGTGGAATATCACTGAGATGATCAGTCGGTTTTCCTGTAGGCATAGATATATATTACTTAAATTAACAAAATTTTAAATTTCAAAAGCAGCCATTTAATCGGTAATCAGATTTTTTTTCCCCCTAACAATCGGTCTCAGCATCGGCCCCCAAAAATCCATATCAGTCGGGCCCTAATGCACATTCGTTTTTATTTTTATCTATTTATTTTAAATCTTAATGGTTTTTAACTTGCTTATTTTTAAGTAAGGACTAAAGGGATTATTTTAACAATATGTGTAACACTAAATGCACCTGCAAGTTAGACCACTATGCCGCATTAGCTTCCCTCATCCGAAGGCCTTTGTCAAGGCTGAGCTTGATTGTTTTAAACCATAAAAGGGTCATGTGATATGGGATGCTCACTTCCAAGGACATGCACGAGGTCTAAAGCCCCCCACACATGTATTTCTTTGAAAACATGTTTTTTTCCCCTCTGTTTTGACTTGTGCGAAAACAGGTAAATGGAGTTTGAAGTACCTGGAAACCTATTTTCTTTCTGTATTTTTGTAGACAGCTGGAATGGATGTTTGGGGAATGTTAATGCTCCTACCTTTAAGATTTCCTTTAAGATATGTTTGTTTAATGCACTTAGATGAATAACTACCAGTCAGTTCATGTCTGCGCAGTCCTGCTGTAGATTTTAGGGCATGTTTTCCAGAAAACTTTACACAAAGCAGTGTCTCTTCTTCGTCATTCGTCTTCTATCATTTATGCTTTCACTATAGCTGACTGTTTGCATTCACTGTTCACTCAAGAGGTCTTTCACTATACATGCAAACAGTAATTTTCTATGGTGTTTGATGTGACAGGCTGATTACTCACTTTAACCACCTACACTGGCCTGGCATACTTATGTGAGGGTTTTCGATTGGTTCTGTATTATTAGGCAGATTTTGTATTAGTTTGTTCAAAGAGGAAAAAAAAAATCTGTTGTAAAATATATCTTTGTAGATGTAGCTTCAGAGTTTGTGAATAGACCAAAACACAACCCTTCAGGTTTCAGACTAAAGAGTCAAAATGTGGTGGAAACTCAGAAAAGGTTATGCATTTTTATAGCAAAACACCAGTGCAGCTGCCACCCAGAGGTGAAAAGTATATGCTGACTCCTGCATCAATGCCAGGCAAATATAATGTTTTTCTTTTTTGACTGAAAAAAAAACAGAAGGACACTGCTCAAGTATACCATGTATAACCTGAATGAAATACTGCTTTCTTTCTTTAGTCAACAACCCCCAATGATGGTGACTGATTCTTAACACCAAAAATGGCACAAAGTATAACCGCATGGCTCATGTCATATCAGGTCAATTCTATTGAATGGAGTCCAGCACATTTAACCTCTGCCTGTTGACACTGTGACAAAAATGTGAGTTTCCCTCTCCAGCTGGAGGGAGCAGTAGAATTACAGGGTTTTCAGTACTATAAAAGAGGTTCACTTTTTACTGAGGTAGATCACCATGGTAATATACTAAACTCAGTTGTCCAAACGTCCTGTTTTTCAAGGACATGTCCTGTTTTCACACCCTGTCCTGGCCATCCTGGTTATTTATTATAAAAAGATGAAAATGTCCTGGTTTCCATTGTTTTGTTTTTTTGTGGGTGACTAAATTGACTGATAGCAAACAGCTATCTGAGTACTTCTGCCTGCAACATGCCAAAGCACAAATGTCCATTTACCTATGAGTTGCAGAATTAATTCCTGACCTACAGTCCCTGTCAGGACAAAGAAGAAAACTAAAACTAAATATATTTTTTGTTAGTTGTTGTAAGTTTGTTGATGTTGGATTGATAATATAGCAGGGGTGTTTATTGTTGTTGTTTCTCTGTTTTTTTTTTTTTTTTCTAATACAGAAGAGACATTATATTTGTCATTATTTCATTCATTATTTTTGAAACATGATAAAACGTGTTGGGTAACCTCTGAAAAGTCTATCTGAATTTCTGTCTGTGAATTTGGGTTATAAGTAGTATTTGGTAATGTAACAATTTTCTGTCCTTACAGAGGAGGCATATTTCAAATTTATACAAATTATGAGGCATCTTTGAGCAAACTTCAAGTATCATTTGAGTATCTCACCGCTAGGACAAGTGTCCTGGATTTTGATAATTAAAAATATGGTCACCCGAGACTAAACAACTAACCTACTTCATAGCAGGTTACGTTTATGATAAGGGATCAGCTTATTGAAAATCGCCTTCTGACCATTTTTTTCCATTAATAAAACTAAGATCAGACTGCTGTCATTATCATGCAGCACACCAAC
Source organism: Xyrichtys novacula (assembly GCA_962446985.1). Lineage (NCBI taxonomy): Eukaryota > Metazoa > Chordata > Actinopteri > Labriformes > Labridae > Xyrichtys > Xyrichtys novacula. The sequence goes on from OY660871.1 coordinate 14,160,150, forward strand.
TTTGGCTCCATAACCATACATCTTTATGTACTTTTGTTAATGTTAGTCTCTGTCCATCTCTCTTTCTCCATCTCCCTCTCTCCCCTCTTTAAACCCAGCATAGTCTCTGTAGATGAGTCTGGTTCTTCTCAAGGTTTCTGTCTGTTAAAAGAAGTTTTTCCTCTCCACTGTTACTCGCTTAGGTTTACACATAGGAGGGCGCTACGTAAACAAAGACTGATTGATTCATTGACTAAACTATCTCTAATTGTGCAGCAATATCCTGCCCTGCAATTGCAAAATATCATGGTGTTTCTCACCCTGTATGATTCCATTTCTACATTAGAGACCAATCCATAATACATTATCATGTACTCAACATTTCAGTAATAATATGGAGTCCATACTTTGACATGCCACAGCACAGCAGCATCTTTGCTAATAACAGTGAATGACAGCACCACAGCTGCTCCGAACAAAGAAATGGTTCAGATCAGTAATGTGGAGAAGTTAGCAGCCTGACACTGTTTTTTTTTCTCCCTGACGCTGCAGATAACTTCATGTCATCACACAGAGGAACGTGATGTATGGTAGCACTTCCTCTTCCTCCATCATGTGTGGGGACTGGCAGGGAGAGAGTAAACAGAGGGAAACTCTGCTGGAATAAAAACCATGTGTGAGCCTATCTGTTCTTGTTCTCTGTCTCTGCTTTGGCTTCAGGCACACAAACCCTGACAGCACTCCTGTTTCAAACATACACCTGATTAAGGAGAGACGCTAACACTCGACTCAGCTTTCATTACTTCACACATGTTGATGGGAGTGTCCATGTGGATTTGTTACTGATGGTACATTGATTGTATATGAATGTCAGCCCAGGGGTTGGAAAATAAATCCATGTACATTTTAATGGCGTCACCACCAGGGTAATACACTCGTAAACATTTACAACCACTTTGTCACATCATGTGAGCCAGAGTGTATGTCTTGAAGTCAACCTGTTAGCACCTCTCACATGTGGGTAATAAAACACTGTTAGGCTCATAGAGCTGTGCCTGCAGCTTAGATGACTGTCTAGACAGGATAAAATCAAAGACAGGAGTACAACTCTCTGACAGTTCAGTACTGGAGAGGGTTGCTTGCATATGGGGTGAGGCCAGGCTCTTGCTGCTCTTACCTATCTCACTTTGGCTTTCTCAGCTCTCTAATTGGAACAACCTTTTTAATTGGGTTTGGAAACCATGGAGACGGCTGCTCTGTCAGGGAGCTGATAAGCTGAAAGAGACACCTTCAACAGAGGAGACATCGCTGTGTGAGGTACCCTTGGCTTTGCAATTCACTATAGGAAATAACTGAAACAGAAGGAAATGACATGGAAGTGTGGCATCCCTGTCAAAAAAATGTCCCACATATTCCTGTGCTGCAGCACATCAGATATGCCAGTTTTGAAAGAGGACAGCAACAGGTAGGAGCATGCAACAAGGACAACCTGGAAAATGAGCTGCACACCAGAACCAAATGTACCACCGGCAAAAATAAAGTAAATAAATCTAAAGGTAACATAAAAAAACATAGACAACATTGTGTGGGTCTGTATTTAAAAATACACAACACTACACACAAAATCTTGTCTTCTTATAATGTCATAAAAACAGTTGTGAACTACAAAGGCTAAAAAACTTAAGAAACACAGTATCTATGCAGCCTTCTTGGATTTTTAAGCTACTCCTACCGTGGGCACTAATGTACCCCCATACAATCAGGGAACTGTGAGCTGATAACAAGGTGGTCCCTCTTCTCTTAAGAAAGGAGGATAAGGCATCTGTGATTTCCAAAATGAAAACCCTTAGAGTTTTTCAGTTTTCCTCAGTCCACCTAAGATGGGCTCAGGTCCAGAGAAGTCACCAGCCTTTCTCAATTATGTTTTATAGGGTTTCCTCTTTGCAGTGCCTGTTTTCACTGCCCTGTTTTTGTTTTGTTTTTTCGTGTGATTCAGAGCTCATGCAGTGATTTCCACCACAGAGTCTGTTTTTGATGCAGTGCTGCCTGAGGGCCTGAAGATCAGGACCATCCAGTCTTGGTTTTGGTCCTTTTTTGAAAAGAGATTTCTCCAGATTTGGATGATGAAATCCACTCTGTCTCACTTTTTTTTATAACATTTGACACTCAGGAACATATTTTCTCACACAGGGTACTGCATCTCTTCCTCTAAATGCCTTTTTTTATACCCAATCATTATACTTGGCTGTTTTAAATCAGCCTAATTAGTAAGAAGATGTTCCTCCAAGTTGTTTATAGCATTACACAACTTCTCTGTTTGGTTGGATTGCATAAAAACGGAAGTTTTTGAATAACATTGAATTTCCACCATTTGGAATCCACATGCATCCTCATAACATTTCAAACCCTTCATTTAATATCTGCATTTAAAAACTCTCAAATTTATGTCCCACTGCTTCTGAAACATCCAGAGGTTTTCTTAAAAAAGACAGTTGTCTTGTGTTGTTTGCAAAGAGAAGGGTGATAATTACAAAAAGACAACATTCAATTACTTTGACAGTGCTGTGAGTACTGGAGGCACTTCAGATTCAGAGTCGGTCCAAAAATTTAAATGAAAGAAAACAAAACATCACTTTAAGTAATTTAGCGCCTCAAACTTGGTCAATCAAAAGTGATGTTAAAAAAAGGAAAAACATCAATGAATGGATGCAGAGATAAATGCCGTCAACAAACTATAAAACAAGCAGGAGTGCAGTGTTTGATTTGAATTGATTTGAAAGAAACTGACAAAGTTACGCGATGATTATTACAAATGATAGTTCTTTTTACTCCACTACATTTTAACAAAGTTGATTAATTAACTGAAGGCATCGTGGGCAATGATGAAAAAGACCACCGTTTGGAGGAGAGATTGTACTGTCAAACCAATTGAAAAGTTTTTGCTTCTTTGCAACATCATGACTGCTCCACCTTTACTCTTGAGAAAGAAAGTCTACCAGTCGATCATCCTAACAACTAAGGGCGCATTCATACCACGACTGGTTGGTTCATTCCAAAAGGACCATGGACCCGTCCTTGGCTTTTGTAGGGTGCAAAGCTTTTCAAGTATAGGAGCTCTCAGAACATGACCATACTGCCAAATATTACTAATTTAGGCATATGATTAATATTCTCATACAGAGCCAGACCACATGTAACAGATACTGTATGTGGCAAAGTGGACAAGTGTACTCAACGATGGGACATCCCACACTTGTATATTGTTAGGACAAGATGAAAGCAAGCTCAATTTAAAAGATCAGACTTGGTACAAAAGCATTATTTCACTCACCTCCCCTGATGAAACTAAGTCATCATATTAGCTGGATATTGGAGGGTTCTGGTGGCATTTTAGCTGGGTGAAGAAGGAAGTGAAGTTTACAGACAATAGTTATCAGCTTTATACACGTTAGCTGTACGTCTACACATTTTCAGAAATGAAAAGTACCACAGCTGAACCATAGAGTCAACAAACCATGATGGATGTTTACTGAAGTCAGCTTGAGGGCCCTATAGTGTTTATTTTTGATTCTTTTCTAAAATAGATGGACGACCCCTAACCTGACAGATCCCATCAGACAGTCACACACTCACTGACAAGGCTGTAAGTTTTCCAGGTCTCAGCAGGAAACTTAAAAACTAGATTGTTTTGATTACTGTCAAAGAAATCCACGTGAAGAAGACAAAAGCTGCAGGAAGCTGGATTTATCCCTCCACCTGAAATTTGGATAATTGCAATGGCCATTTGCCTTTTTCATTTGTAAAGGGAAGCAGCTGTATCCTGATGAGTGGGGCAGGTGCGCAGGTTCGGCAGCACAATTATCAATCACACTTTAGAGAAGGGGAGCCTGGATGTTGCTCAGAGGGACAGGGATGTTTTAGTGAAAGGTGACCTTGAGTCAGAGGGCTAAAGTGCTCCCAGCTTTCATTTATTTGAAAGGACCAAAAGGTTGTCCTCTCCACACTTATTCGATTGGATTGTCAATGGCAGGATAAGAGTTTTCTGCTGCACATTGCCGCATCACATGAATGGAAATGTGGCGTGGAGCAGGTGATGGTCCTAAGGGAAAGCTGTTCATTATTCCACAAACTATGCTCACTAATCTGTGCAGAAAAAAAAAAAACAGTCCTGCTCTCTTTTTCTTCAGTCTCTCTCCCTCTGAAAGTGTCGGTGGCCTTTTCTAAAGAACAGCAGAGCATGCAGTGGACTTTATCTGGCCTCTTTTTCATCTGACCTTTTAAAAAAATAGCTATTATCTTACCTCAGGGTTGTGTAACATGCACCCACATACCTACAGTAATATCTCAGGCTATTCAAAGGCTTTCTCAGCTGATTGTATTTTTAGATCGTGGCCAGTGAAGGAGGGAAAAAAGGAATAACAAAATAACCAGGAGGCACACGTTGGATTATATTTATGGGTGAAGCATAATAACGCGGCTCGGATGTCAGAGGGACATATTTTTAGTTCAACAAAAGCTCAAAGACTGGAGACACAGGATGTAAAGTCATATTACAACTGCAGGCTGACTCTTATATAAAAGGGGTTGTTTTCAAAGCCCTGCCATGTGTCATGTTAAAGGTGATAGTTCATAAAAGGCCTGCGCATATACTGGAAAAACTGACGCTTAAATGGCGTCATAAGCAGAGTCACGCCAACCTCTACTAGATGGAGGTGTTTAAATAGAAAAGGAAGCAGAACTGAGATGTGACCGAGCAGCAGCCTCTGATGTTTGAAAGTGAAGCTGACGTTGAAGACGTGTGTGCATCAAACTGCAGACCCTCAAGCGTCCACTTGAGGCAGGCTCCAGAGGCCAAAGGGAAACCATGTAGAGCAAAGTTTTCTTTACTTTTCCGTACAGCAAAATTAAACACGGCAACAGCTTGGTACAACAGAAGGTTGAGGTCGTTTTAGCTCATTTCTTTTCTCTTTTTGCATCTCCACATTTCTGTTGATTTACAGTGTTCAAGAAAGGTAAAGATGAAGTGACTAGCTTAGCTACAATGACAGGAAGTTATGCTAGGATGCTATTTTCAAACAGAGAGTAGGGGTTGTTCCTCTGATGTAAAAGTGGTTATCTCTCAAACTGAAAGTTGGCACCAGACACTGAACCGAAAATTTCTGAAGTGGTTAAAATTCACAGGATGAGATAAACTTCCAACTCCATAATTGCTCCTGGTGGCACAGTCAATGAAAATTTCTGAGGTTTGCTATAATTGGTGGATGAATGTGAAGCAGGGATGTCCAAAACCTGATCTCAGATTTGAGCTGATCTGTGTTTATTTATTTTAAATTATAAGGGACCAGAAATTTGGGCTGATCGTCTCATCAGCTGACATAAACCGAGTCATCTCGCAGGAATATGCAAAACATACGTAACTCGGCATTACTGACCCCATGACTAATATGCCAGAGGAGTAAAACTATTTCAAACTGAACTAAAAAGCAGAATGGGGTGAATTCACCAAAGCAACTGATGATGAGGCTGCTGCACAAAGACAAGCACAAAGAAGAAGGATAAAGGTCCTGAGGGGAGTGAAGTACTGCTTTGTACAACCAGGTCATCTCCATGGTATGGAATGTCAGTTCACTCAATCTATCTGGTCTTTATTATGTGGGCCACCTTAACACCAGATTTCAGACACCACCTTACTGGAGTTGTTCAAAGAAGTTTGTGACAATACAGGAGGTGACTGAAAACAGTCTTAAAACAGGCCTGCAGAGCTCTGCTGTTTGTCCATGTTAGTGCTGAGCCTTAGTGCACCCTGGATTGATTCTTCCACTTTCAAGTTTGGTGGGTCTCAAACACCAGTGCATGTAAATCAGAGTATATGTCAGATTTAAAAAGATGTTTTTTTCTGGACTAAGTCAAATGGAATAAGCTGAATAGTGAATAGTTCATTTGTTTATTTTGGTCCAAAGAAACAAAAATGATGCACAGCTTTATTATCCAGGCAAACATGAGTATCAACCTGGGACTCTGTACTGACAGATACTCAATATGGTATAAGGATCAGGATTGGGGCCAAATTAGCTGATCAAGATTTCTCCAGGGTGAATGATATAGACTGTTTTCTGAAGAGTGTGTATTATTAATCCTTTAAGCCCCAGTGCTTTGCTTAGATGCCAGTATGTAGTCCAAAAGTTTACCCTGAGGATCATAATGACGACAGACTATTTTTTTTTCCTTTTTGAGGATGATCAATGCATAGCTTGCTTACTCAACGGCAGCTTTATGTTTTTGTGGCAGCTCTAAATTTATGTTTAAGATGGTTCCGATACTTAGGATACCCTAATCTTTGTTTTCCTTACATTAAATTGTCAGCATCATTTGATTGAACCCTCTCTCACATTGTCACCATTCCTTCAATACAATAAATCACAAAGCACTGAGCACTAATTTCATTTACAGAGCATCAGAGCTGCAGCTATGTCCCTGAGAGAGACTAACACTGGAATGCCAAGCTGTCTCCTCAGGCCTTGTGGACAGGCCTCTAGTGGCATAGTCTGGTAATGAGCTCCTTGTTTGGAGGGGAGTGAAGCGGCCTGGGGAGTTGGACCACGATGAGGAAGAGTAATGATCTTTGGCCGATTATAGAGTCATGCTGCGGCCGCTTCCACTCTAGCTCTCTCCTTCTCTGCACATCAACAAATGCACCGCATGGAGTCATCGCTCCAGTCGAGGATGTTTTCTGGAGTTCCCACTGAGAGCGTCTGAGGCTCAGTGTCTGGGATGTGCCCAGGAGCTCCCGGGGGATAACAGCGCTGTCCCAGGCCCTGGCATTTGAAAATGTCGCTCTTCCTGTGTGGTTTCTGGGGGGCTTCCTGGCCCCAACTGCAGGGCCACAACAGATGGCCAACTGGACATCCACAACGCAGCCTTCTGGTGCCATCCTCATGCCACATATGCTTCACCCCGCGGCTATGACTTCCTGGAGATTGCTTTCTCACAGTCCCTAACAGCCGTCTCCATGGCTACACAATCCCAATTGTTGGGAACAGACTGCGGCATGCACAAACACACACTCGCACACAATCACACACATACACCAACAAAAAAGCCCTGAATCACCACATACAAGGCATTCCAAAGCCAGTGTCGGGTATTATTTTATCAGCCTAACACACACTGGTAATGCTCCACAGTGGGGTGCTGCCATCCCTCTCTCTTAATATGCCTTAATATTGGGATTTCACGTGTCACGGAGCCGAATCGTTGCTACCAGATGATAAGATGCGTCTCAGTCAAGCCTCAACAAAAGCTGACTCTTGAGTGAATGGATTTCACTGTCTGGTTATGACAAGATAATCAGAGGCATTGCCAAACACAAAGCCAAGCAGTCATCTGGTCATGCTTTGGGAAACAATTGGGCTGCGTTGGCTGGCTGATAAGCTCAAGCTAATCAGCGCAATACTTTGAAAGCAAACACGATTGATGATGATTTTGCAATCTAATTGGCTCCACAGAGCGTGGCAGATCTGATACACACGCAGGTGGGCAAGACGGAGGACAGCAAATATAAGGAGGACACTGAAGAAACCAAAATACCAAGGCAGATACACCAGGCAGCTTTTTAGGGTGAATGCTACAAAGAAATGTCATGATGCAAGATTCAGTCTACAAATCAACCTCATCTTTTGATGTATGCTTTGGTTCAACTGTAGATGGCTCCATGCAAAGGGAGATGTTTCTTCACAACTGTCATGCATATTGCCCTGAGAGCATGTGTGTTTATGCAGGTATGCAGAAAAAAAGGCTCCAGCTTTAGGGTTGTGCAGGGTAGAGGTTATGAGGACATAGCAGTGAGCCGTATCGTGATGTATGGAGACAAGGAAAAATACATCTTCAGGCCCTCTGTACCAGTAAGAATTTGATTTCTCAGTATCAGCAAAATCACTGGTATTTCATCATGAGGGAGAGCCCTGCTGTGCATCTCTGTTTCATGCATAAGAGGAAAAGGAAAGCTCAATTTGTCCTCTGATGCCCTTTGTGCTCTCTTTAATGCCGCCTCTGAACATCAGGAAGGTAAAGTGTCGCACAGTTTTGGGTCAAAGGCGTAGATGCTTTCTGCTTCCTCAAGATAGCGACACACCACCTTTGCATCTGACCCCACCTCTTTTTAAATTCAACACACCTACTGGATGCTTAGGTGGGCGCAGGTTTACTCGCTACTCACACTTGACTCCAAGTTGACCAATGTATCAGATGGAAAATGAAACACCAAAATGTTCTACACCAGGTGCACTATAGGGCCCTTGGGCACAAAGCGGGGCTATGCTTGGTGAATAGACTTTTGTTGAACACAGATACACACACAAAAAAACAAAAACAAAGCATAGTGCAATACATGACCATCAAACATCATCTGTCAGGTGATCATTTTGCATACATGGAGTTATTACTTATATTTCTTCAATATGGTCATGGAAAAGGTGTGTTAACAACATCAAATGAAAGTACCTGTTAGATGAGGTCTGGTGATGAAGAAAACAACATGGAAAGCTACACATAAAAGATGAAACAGTGTTGGTCAAATTTCACAAGAGCGCACTACTGTACTATATCTGATGTTCCTTGAAGCCTCGTGTCTGCATCGATACTGAGGGCATTTCCCAAACAGTTGTGAGAAGAACTTTTCATGTCCTCATCTTTATATTTTGGTCAGACACATGAGTAATTACAAAGAGCCAACACAGACACAGCAGCTCATTATCTGCATTCTGTTGTTCTATCACTCCCTTCCTGAGGGAGAGGAAACCATGGCATCTCTATGCCCTTGCCAATACTTTGTGGAACAAACAAAGTTGTGAGGCAGAACCAGGAACTAATTTCATTAGCGGCTGCCATTTGTGACTGATTACAGGCTGTTCTCAGAGGCTGGCAAGCAGGTCCAAAGTTCTGGGAGGTTAATAACCAGTAACAATCAATTACTTAACCAATCTGATATGATCAATGGGGTTTCCAATCCAGCAGACAGCAAGATGAGTAGCGGAATACGATAAAACCACAAACATGCTGAATGGTCTGCGTCTGCAATGAGCTGCAGCTGAGCTGCAGCTGAGCTGACCCTAAAAGCTTATCTGCTGTGCATCAGCAAAACGCAGGACACACATATTTAAAACTGAAAAGAGAAAAAAAGAAAGATTACTCATGCAAACAACACAGAGTACAACAAACACAGGATGAAAAAAAGTCTAATGAATAAAGAAGCAAAGTTGAGGATCTTCTAATGGGCTTTTAAAACTGAGAATAGAGCAGACTACGATCTAAACCAATCTCCTGCCCAGAGGTTAGATCACAGTACATCCATAATGTCAAAAAAAGGAACGAGTGCACCAGCAGAAATCTTAATTAGTGTACTATCAGCCATCAGTAGGCCTCCCTTCCCTGTACTGCTGTGCATCTCCGTCCACATCAGGACTGATTATTCTAATGATGTCTAAACCTCTGTCCGGTCATTATTCACACATCACAGAGCCCGGCCTTGTTATCTCTGACGGCAGGGCCTCTTGTCTCTCTGCATTCGCATCCAGTACAAAAAAAGGCTCCTATTCTTTTCTCTCTCTGTCCTCACTAAAGGGCCTCAGTTGCCATCAAGCATTCAAGTCACTTACTTAAGCTATTAGGTGAGCTGTAATACCATGATACAGTTCTGGTTCCCTACATCATTGTTTGACTGAAGGAAGGGGAATATCTGAGTTATTGTCAGAACCTGCAATATTGAAATGTTTAATACAAAAATTACACATCCAGTTTATCTGACGTTTTAATGCAAGGAGTCTGAGTAGGCTACCTGGTGACACAAGCAACACAGTCAAAGTATTTCAAATCATGGGTTTACCATGGTGGTGTAGTAACTTTGCTCAAGATTTGCAGTGATTTTTACGCAGATGCAAGATATGTACAGTATGCCTCGGGTTTCAGACAAAAGCTTAAGGAGGGTTCAAAATAAGTTCATGCTCCAGTAAGACTGAAATCAGTGGATTCATTCAGGTCATGAATAGCATTTGATTCAGAATAAGATCTGTTTTCTACTTTCTTTGTGTGTATTTTACAGAAGAGAGATGATATCTGACATCTTACGGTAATCGTGCAAACATGAACTCACAATCAGACGGTCACCTATTAGCAGTGCAGATTTGCACCAAGTGTTGCTGCAGCTCCTGTTAACACACACTATTGTGGCTCTCCGAACATGATAATAATAATAATAATAATAATGCATCAGATTTTATACAGTGCTTTATCAGTGATCCTTTACATTGGATAAATTATTCATTTACTTACACAGCCACAACCTGGTGGTCGTAAACTACCTTAGTAGTCACAGCTGCCCTTTATTCATTCCGTTGTTCTTAACTGCTCCAGAGACTTTACCGATCCTCAGCGACTTCTGTCTTTGTTAAAAACGACTGCCAATGTGTTTGGCGACTCTGTTCTGTTACATAAGGATACAACAGACAGACTAGGAATAGAGGGGAATCGAACCACCGACCCTCCAGGTGTTGGAAAACTGCTGACCTCCTGAGCTAATACGTGCTCACTTATATCTTCAGATGGTTATTGATTCAGTAGCACAGAAAACAAAAGCAGAGAGACTTTGGTCACATTATGCTCTAAATCCAGATGCAGACTAAACCTTCTCTCTGCCCTCTGTGTTCATTTTGTCTGTATCTATGCACATCTTCAGCTCATCCGTACAGACAGAATCTGAAAAACTCTGATTGTGCATCTTTTTTAGAGCATGTATGATTGTTAACTTATTCTTTTCTTTTCTTTCCTTGGGGTAACATTTGTTACCTAAACTGTGTTCATATTTACATTATTCAGACATGACACTAAGGCTGTGGCTGGTTAGGGTTAACATTGAGTAAGTGACTTTTGAAGCTAACTAGCAGACATTCACAAAGTTCCTGAAATTTCCAGAAAATGCCCTTTGATTGAGCAGTATGTGTGAACACAGACAGCCAAGATTTTCACCGTGATTTTACTTGCCAGCTCCTTGGTATTATTTTGCGGTTGAGTTCAGGTAAGTTCATGAAAGAAGCAGACGCAAATCTTCAGGATAATTCACTAAAAGCAGCAGCAGGATGTCTCATGTGTCCGTCTAGTTGAAAATTACTGCTGTTGCACAGATTAACTACAAAAGTGGCCTGTATGCACTATTTAAGAATGTTTTCAGGTCTCAAAATGGGACAGGTTTACTGTTAGCATGAGAAATTTTCAGGTAACATTCTATAGTCTATAGAGTATTAATTATTTCCTTAAAGCTAATAATCTAATGTTGCTGCAAACCAATACATTTTCTCATCCCTCTGCATCCTACAAAAAATGATCTTGAATAGAGACAAGAGGTATTAAAACAGAGACCTTTGATCCATCCTTTCTTTCTACAATGAAAGCACACTTTGACAAGAGTTGGTGCTCATGGGAAATGCTTTTGCATTTGCAATATCATGTAAGTATAAAAGAATCAGCTGATTTCTCTGATTGAAGGTTTCAGTCCCATGGCATGGGCAGATGTGGAGACGGCTCATTTTCACACTGACACTCGCAATGAAAGCTAACCTGAAAAAAGGCAGAAAACATGGCTTCAACAAAGGTCGGCAATCATATAAATATTTAAGGCATTTCACAGCCCTTCACTGCATCCACACATTACCTCAGATTGGTTCCCCTTTCATTAATGAGGTTCAAAAAACCTCTGAAACAGAAAAGGGCTCTTAACTTAATCTCTGCAGAGGCGGGTCAAATAAGTTCTGCAGCTTCTCTTGGGAAACTTGAGGTTTTTCAGGGCCAGATGGCACAGGTAATCCTTTCAGCGTGTCCTGGGTCACTAAAGCAAGGTGCAGAGAGGGACCTTATCAGATGCCTGAACTAGCCTGAGTGGATCCTTTCACAGCAGTAAAAACTCATTTTGGCCACTTGTTACCTGCATCTCTGGCTCACTGCCCACAAATGAGGATACACATGAACCCATAAATTCAATAGTGCCATATTTGGGTTCAGTCCCCACCTCTAGATCGCCTCACACACTGGTAGGAGTAGTGCTGATGCTCAACAATCCACCTGCTTGTGTCATAAAGCAACAATGTCTACACCAGTTGTGTAGTACGGTAGTATTATGTGATTGTTTTTTCAGTTAGGAGTCATAATTCCTCACAAAAATAAAACAAAACAAAGGAGTCATGAATAAAAACAGGTGCATTAAAGTGAATAGATCCATATTCTGCAGAGATCTGTGGTCTATTGGATGCTTTTGATTGCTGAAGGACAATAAACTCTGATGCAGCTCTTCGCTTTGTAGTTCTCCAGAGATTTTTGAGTGTTTTTATGACGCCGATATCTTTCTATTGAGAGCATTTTTACAACACCAATGTTTTTTTCTGTTGATGTGTTTTTGTTAAGAGTTGGTATGAAACCTAAAGACACCTTTTGGTCGTGGCTGAAACACAACCTTTTCAAAATGATGACACACTTTGTCATGACACCGCAATGAAAGAACAACATCAGGCTTGACTTGATGCTGATAGTTCAATAATCATGTATCTAACACTGAAATGTTGTTAGAGTTGTGGAAAAGACAAAGCAGATTCACTTTTCTATTGGAACATGTGCAACAATTTTAGAGACAGGCCAGCTCTGCAACAAAGGTGCACACACGTATTAGGATAATAGGGGAAATGATTATAGTGAGGTTTTCTCTCATCATAGATTGTGGTACTGAGAAAAAATAATCACAATAACTTTGCGTTTAAAGAATATCAACGAAATGTTAAGAATGAGCTCATAATATCCAAAAAATTAAACATGTTTGAAAGTTTGCTTCATTTCCGTAAATTCATATTCAAAATACAGCTGGGTAAAAGATCAGGGCCAGAGCATCAGTGGTGAGGTGTGCTGCTCTGTTGGAAAGTTCAGCTGATCTCTGAGCAAGTGTGTGTGCTGTAAAAAAATGTTCCTTGTGTTATCACTGCTGTAATGATCACGCAAAACCAAGCTAAAGCAAATAATCAGCACAGAGTGGCTGACGGTCTGCCAAAGGATGATGGTGTATTTGTACAAACAGCGCAGCAGATGGCTGTTCTGAATGAGAGCCATACACAAACATCTTTCACAATGTGACGGAGGTTGTGGGTCTCATGTCACGCTGACTCGGCGGAGCTTCAGGGTGTGTCCAAAGAGGAAATTTCAATTTTTATCACGTAACGCTAGATCACCTCTGCCATGAAAATACGTCATCCTACAACTGCTATAAGAGCAAAAAATTTCCACCTCTGCTGGCAGGAGGATCTCAAGACCCTAAACAAGATTCAAGAGGTTATGTGAGGTCAAAGACAATATATCAACATTTAAAGAGAGTCTAAAATCGATAAAAAAAACAAGCCAAGATTCTTCAAAAGCAAGTCTTTGCCAGCATTACAAGTTCAACAGCAGCAACAATAGCTATTGTAACAGTGAGGTGGTTTTTCTGAAATATGATAACAATGACAGCTTGAAAAGTTGAAAACTGGCAATGATACCATCTAATTAAGTAGTTTGATGTAGTTTGTAGACATTTGACGCCACCATTAACTAAAAGTTGGACAAAGAAGAAAAGGCTGGTGCAGCTAGCTAGCATGTTGTAGCAATCCTCTGAAAAGGGGTCAGATGCTATTAAAAATGATGTCTTCAGATTTATAAATAAATCCAAAACCTACAAAAAAACTTGTGCTTCTCCAGGTGGTGTGCCGATGAAATGAAAATAAATTTTCTCACTGTTCTTTAAACCTTTTTTTTTCTTCTAATACAGCCCCCTAACTCAAGATCTTCTTCACGCAGCATGTACTATATTTCAAAATAAAAGTATGTTATCACCAACCTTTAGTTAGGCCTAAAAAATCCTTGAGCTTTCCCTCATCCACAGTTATGATGAGATACACTTATAATACTCCCAGATTGAGCAAATAGTTTTGTTCAGTGAAAAAAAAATCACACTTTGGCGAAGTAAGATATAAGGCTGCATATATTAGGCTATATCGTGATACATGATAAATATCCCGATATTATGACATCTCCTCTAAATCAAACTATAAATATTAAATTCAACCCTTTGATGCATAAAACAACACCAGTATAATGACTTCAGCAGACTCTTCTGTTGGGTTGAAATTTGCATGCAAAAAGGGAAAATCACAATTGTTAAGTTCAGTGAACCTTTTATTTCAAACTGGACTGCTGCACTCACAAGTTTAAAAAATAAATAAATAGTGGCATGGTTGGCCATTCTACTCTGGTCTCTTAAAAAAAAAAAGAGCTCGAAGCAACAAAAAGGTGCATTAAACTGTAAGACCTGAGAAAGACCTTTCAAAACAATATAAATTAAAGTGCACTTTCTCTGCTTGATCATGTTTGTAAAACTGATCATTTTACAAAGGTAAAGTAAAAAAGTGCAGACCACAGAGGAAGAGGTCCAGATGATAACTTTGAAAACCTCTCTGAACAATAACAGCCAAATGAAAGGGTCGGAAACATGTTTGTATTTATGGTTTGTTTTTGTTTTTGACAACTAATCAGTAGAAACAGTTGCGTAAAGGTTTTGTGCCAGAAACACAAGCCTGTCAACAGCCTCTGGCTTGAGTGATGCCCAGTGACACGTAACAATATTCCCACTGGTGCTAAATGCCTTCTGATGGGGAACTAGTGGCAGGCACACACAGATACTTTTTTTGCCAAATTTTTTCAGGTTTGGGAACATTTCCTCATGGTCCTTCCACCACTGCAGGAGATCTGATTCATTGTCAGCACTAACAGACTGCAAGTAGGCAGACGACTCAGTTTTCATCAGCTCTCTGAGAGATGGTGTGGCTGTGGCAGATGACATTGTTGCCTTTTTGAAGAAACTTCCAAGAGTTTTCTTTTTTGGTGGCTCTGGCTCTGGGACTGTTGGTGCTTCATGAGGCAGTGAGGCAGCAGACCCTGCTGTGCCCTGGTCAGACTGCAACGCTTCTGTCTCCATCTCTATGCTTGATTTCCTCCACCTTTTCTGCAGGGATGTATGTTGCCTTGAATCTGGGATCCACTAACGATGCCATGTCTCATACTTTGGGTCAAGTGTCTTAATTAGATTTTTGGAATCCTGGCTTTTCCACCACGCGGACGTGGACATACGGAGTCTGATGCATTCTTTGTTTTGTAGTGGATGGCATTTCAGGTGGTAAAATAAGTTTGTGGTACTGCTACCTTTGGTGGCTATGGTTTTGTGGCATACTTTGCAGATAACCGTATTTTGCTCCACGTCTTCCTGGCGAAACCTGAGCCACTGCCAGACAATAGAGCCACTGCTGTGCTTTTTCAGCACCAAGTTGTCAATCTCCATCCCTTCCTCTTCGTAGCAGCTCGTAAACTTGCCTCGGGTCTCAACTTTTTTCACTCTCACCGTGCTCGTCTCCCTCCTTTCCTTAAGCAACAACACACATGAGCGCAGGAGAGTTAGGAGGGGGAGAATGCTTACTGTGAGAGGAGCGGCAGGAGAGTGAGACGATTGAAACTCCAAAGATAGTTGCATACTGACGCCTTAAAACATAAAGCCTACGTGTCATTTTTTACTCGATGGTCGCAATGTGGTCATTTTATACATGTCACGTGGAAAAACCCGCGATATATCGCGTATATTTGATGTATCCCCCACCACTAGTAAGATATTTGATCTGAATTGTCGAGGAGAAACAAGGGTGTCAATGTTCAGTTTGTTGTAATTAATTCTGCTTATTTAGAGGACAAAAACTAAAGGCATAATTTCCAAGCTGGGATCAAACATATAGTACTTGAAGTATTAGATGGTTACACATGGCGCACAAAACAAGATAACTGTGCTGGTTGCCAGATTATCTTGCAGTGTGAGGTGTGTTAAGAGTGACTTTCCCTCTCTCTGATCTGTGCAGAACACAGTAAGAACCATTCTTCAAATCATTCATATTAATCATCTTAAACATTTACAATCAGAAGTTTTTATGAGTGTGGGGAGCTCAAGGATGGCCTATCATGCACACTGTTAATTGTCATGAGGAAGACGTGCAGTAGCCAATCAGTAAGCAAGCTGAAAATAGATCTTACTTCTTCACACATGATAACAACACAAGTGTCTAGACAGAACTGTCCTTTCTGTTTGGCCCAAAACTTAGTTAAAACACAATAACACTGAAATAACAAAGACAAGTGTTGCAAAGTTTGTTTATGCTGAAATCACGTTTGGTGAGATTTCCAGTTTTGACAGTCAAAAGTTTGATCACTGGTGAAAAGAGTCTTCAGCTGTTAGAGTGAACATAGATGTTATATGTGGAGGTGGATGTCCCAGGTGGATGTCTCTCACCTCTGTGTCAGAGAAGACACAACTTTGTTATACAGGACCCAACTGGTATGTTTCAGTCTTTTGATATGTTACACATAAATCAGGAGGAGACCTGATAGTAAAAAGCTGAAAGGGGGATTTGCCACCTCTTGCAGTGTAGGCAGACATGCAAATAGGCCACCCTAAAAAGTGCTGTCAACCAAATACAGGTACAACCTTTGGATTACAGGTGTATACAGATGGTCCCAGCAACATAATAGACAGCCTGAGTTTCTGACCACACAGTGAAAGTAAATCTAATCCTCTTTTATCAATTTAAAAGGAAATAAAATGTGTTTTTTTTTAGTAGCCAAATCCTCCAATATGTTCATTAGCTGGTCTTTAACTGTGCTCAGCACTAAACAGCAGACAGATAAATGGCAGAGAGTTGGCAGAACATAGATTTTTCACTGAAAACAGCTGCTGACTGCCTGAGTGGATGCAGAGGACAGCTCTGAGACTGAGGACATTTGGCTGTGAAATCACCACAATATGATGAAAAATGGTAAAATACTTCTTAGTACTGAGGAAAACTGCAGAGTCAGTTTAAAATTACTCACATAATGGCTTTCACTCTAAGTAGACTAGGACTTATAAACTGTGTGAAACAAGTGGATGTGATCAAAACTGAAGATGGTGCAGAAATGCTCTAAATCTGCATTCTCCTGTTGACCAGCAGGGTGCGACTCCACTGACTGATCACGTAGTCTATGTAAATGATAGAAATAGTGACACTGTGGACAACATAGAGATAAACAGAATAGTAGATGCACAAAAAGAAGCTTGTGCATATTTATTGTGCAAAATTTTTGCAGGTATTTTAAGACACTTTTATTTTAGATGAATTGTGGATACTGATGAGGTACCTGGAAAACTTTATGAAGCACTTATATTTGTATATGCAAACCAAAGTCCTTAAGTGCTTCAGTCCAAAATTAACATTAAACTAGCTTTGTTTTCCCCTGTAATTTTATGGTTTTGTAGTTTTTAGTCACTTGGTGTTTTATTTTGTAGATCCTTTTTATCAGTTTCTTTGCCTTTGTGGTTTTTCCTGATGTAGGCCTGTCGCGATAATCAATCAATCGCCTGATCGCTCGGTAAATAAAAACGAGGTCGATAACTTTGCCAGCCTCGATAATTAACGTGCGTTTGTATTCCTCCTCTCTCGCTACCAAACACGCTGGATGAGAGAAGAGGTCTCACTCTGCGCATTTTTCTCGGCACCTGGGGGCATTGGCTCTATAGCGGAATGAACGGAGTTAGTGAACCCTCCTGTCAGTCATTCAGTGTCTTTGTCACGAGGGGGCTGGCGCGCACAGGCACACAGACACAGACTTTTGGATACAGTGCTGCAAGTGAGCGTCGTGAGTGAAAAGCAAGCAAACAGAATGAACACGACAGCTTTGGTGTCTAAACCGAACGCAACAGCCCAAGTGTGGGAATATTTCGGCTTTAAACCAGTTTTGTTTTCGTCAACCACAAAACTCCACGTGTGTGCGCGAGCGCGTGTGTCTGTGTGTTGGAGGAGCACAGCAGGCTGATGAGAGCTGTCAGAGCGGACTGAAGCTGCTCCTGTATGTTTAGCGCTTAACTGACTGAGTTTTGCAACTCTGTTCGTCATTTTCGTCTCGTCCCATCAACGTAAACGCACTTTCGTCTCGTCACATTTTAGTCATCTCCGACTTATGTTTAGCTCATCAACGTTACGTCTTCGATCACTTTTGACAGGGTGTACTCGCATTATTATGCCATATAATATCATTATCTATAATTTAAACAACGGTGTCAATAATATCGTTTATCGGCAATAATTTGTAGCACAATTATTGTCCAGCAAAATTTGTTATCGTGACTGGCCTATCCTGATGTGTAGTTCCTACTACCCATTATGTCTCTGGATTCTCTGTGTGTATATATTCTTATGTGTCTTCAACAGGTCTTGGGTTTTTCCTGTCCCACTTTGTCTCGTTTAAGTTTTACTACCTACCCTAGTGTGCTACCCCTTTCTCTGTTTAGTCTCTGTATTTTATTCCTTCTGTGCTGGTTCATCATACCTTTGTCTCCTTGCGATCTCCAGTTACTTTTTCTGTGTTTCTCATATTGGACTATATAGCAATTGGACTATTTAGGACATTTTTGTTCTCAACAAGTTTTGAGTTTCCCTGTTTAAACTTCTTTCTTATTAAAGTTTATTCAGTCTGCATTTTGGGTCCCTAAAATGATTAAAACATGATAAATCAGACATAAAACGCAAATCCAGCAAGACAGACAATGCAATAACCCTTATAAATGTTAGAATAAATACAGATCATCTCTGGAAGTAGACGGGTCAGTTTGAGAAGGATTTGTCTGACGTATCTGGCATAATTGTGGGCAATCTTCCCTGATCAACCACAAATATCCCCTCCTGCAAACACCTCCAGGTCATCCTCCATACCTGAGAGGAACCTGTCTCTCCTCTGATCCACAATTACCAAAACCTATAACCAACAGCCAGCACCACATCCCTGATCTCCTACAAACAGTCACAGACTGGCTTACAGCCAAATCCAAGGCATGTTAGTGGTTTTCAGCTGTGACTTTAAAAACTGATTGGCAAGAAAAGGACAGTACATGCACACTGGCCAAACAGTTGGGCTGCTTTATGTGCTGACGTCAAACTCAAAGCACTTTTCAGCAGCATTTCCTGTTGCCAGGTCAAAAAAGCTCTCCAGTTGCACATCTGCTTCCTTTAGTTGTGATGTTATCTCTGTTTTTTAGTGCTCTGTATGTTTCATCTTTGCTGGCATTGATTTTGATTGTCAGAGGTTTTGGTATTTTGCACTTTACAATGTACCACACATTTTTAGTGTGGTAGGCAGGCCGGTCTAGTACCTGGACTTTTTGACTCAAAAGACTTGCCGTTGTAACTCATACAGTATTGTCTTGTTGAAATAAACAGGGATGTTCCTGAAGAAGACGGGGCTCTGACGGCAGCAGATGTTTCTCCTAAACCTGTATGTATGTATCTTTTAGCATTAATGGAGCCTTCACAGATGTGACAGTTAGCCATGGATACTAACACGTCCCAGACCATCACAGATACTGGCTTTGACCTGAGAACAGTCTGGATGGTCATTTTCCTCATTCTTTTCCTTTTCCTCTTCCTCTTTCCTTCCTGCCTGGAGGACACCACATCCATGATTTCCAAAAACTATCTGAAATGTGGACTCATCAGACCACAGCAGACTTTTCCACTTTGGGTCAGTCCATCTTAGATTAGCTCTTGTCCAGAGAAGCTGGCAGTGTTTCTGGCTGTTGTTGATATCTGTCTTTGTAAAGTTTGAAATTATTTTTAAACTAGTGGCCTATTTGCTTAACACAGTTGTTGACAAAGTGGGGAACCTCGCCCCATCCTCGCTTGTAAAGGACTGAGTCTTTCAGGGATGCTCCTTCTATACCCCATCATGACCCTCACCTGTTTCCAATGAACCTGTTCACCTGTGGAAGAATCCAAACAGGTGATTTTAGAGCAGTCCTCAATTTTCAGTGTTTTTGTTGACTCTGTACCAATGTTTTGGGAATGTGTTGCAGACATCTTGCCACTGTATTCTGATTTTATTCATGTGTTACGCAACGTCCCAACTTCACTGGAAGTCGGGTTGATAAAATAAAAAGCAACATTTAGTAAATCTGACAATTTACACAATTGACTTTTTCTCCTAGTTAGAGTTTAAAAAATACAGTCACTTACATTGTACTTAAGGGTGTGTCTACCTGTGTTAATACTGTATTTTCATGCAGCCTAAGCTAGCTGTGCTGGCACTCATAAAAGGGTGACCTCTACAACATGGTTGGGCAAAAAAGGATTTCATAAATAATCCAACAAGCACAAGCAGTTAGACGAATTGATATTTAAATGTGTTTAAAAAATTCGTACTTCAGCTTGGCCAAAATCATTACATAACTGATAAATAATACAGCTGGGGTTACCTCTCGCATAATTTCTGGTTGTTATCCTACAGTTTTCAGTTCAATATCAGTATAAAAGTCATAGACTATAACAGGCTCCCCATTTAAAATTACAGATAACAAGGTTGCCCAATGCAACTAATGATCCAATGATCCCACACGAGGCTTCAATTTGATAAACCACAGTCAGCCAAGTATGAAAATGTGTGCTCTCATTCTGTGATGGATTGAGTCATCTCTGAATATTCATGACAAACGGCAGATAATCAATAGTAAGTAGAAAAACAAAGAGGAAGAAGAAAGAGGAGAGTGAGTGGTTGGAGAGAACAATCTGTTGTCCAGATCGGCTAGATGAGCAATGAGTCATGCAGAGAACACCCACCACTCAACATCCTGTTACATACACTCCAACTACCAGCAAAGAGGAAGAGTTCACTTCAGATAAACTAACAAAATATAGAGAGAAGTCAGATTACAGTCATAAACACTCTGGCCTCACTCCTAAGGGTTATATAATACAAAACAGAACATTTGATAGGACTGAGTTATTTCCAATACATGACTATACAGCACACCCACACCCTTCACGTGGCTCTCTGTGCACAATAAAGAGAGAAACCTTAATCCACCTTGTCTTGTGTACAGTTATATTTCCTCGCTTTGCTCTGTTCAAATGTTTATCGTAACCCAATGTCGCCTAATCAATAAAGGAAGTTCACCCTATCTTAGCGGTCCCGTATTATGCAAAATTCATGCATCCCTAGCCTGTCTACAAACTCCCCCCAAATGAGAAAATTCTATCTTCCCCCCCTTGCTTGTTCCGCCTTCCAGAAAATGTCTGCTCAAACTGGCGGGTTGAAACTATGACCTTCCATGACGTCATGGCCAGCGCTAACTCCTCCCCTTAAAGTTGGTGACCCTGCTCAAGATGTTTGTTCTGCCCCCTGAAAATTTCCACTAATACACTATTTTTCTCCCTCGCAAACGCTGGTTCAAAATGGCGAAGGTACGAGTAAGGCACGGCAGTTGCTCTGTTGTTGGCTGCACGAGGCAGCGCAGAAGTCTGTTTCTGTAGACTGCAAGAACATCGTCACGAGAGATAACTATACTTACAATATTGCGCATTCACCAAAAGAGCTCCAAGTAACGGGAAGACAGCAGAAATGTAAAGTAACCGTTATAAGGAGCTAATGTTACCTAGCTACATGTCAGTCACTGTGTACCAACACAGAAACAAAGTAAGAAGAAAAAGATCGATACACATAATATTTGTAACTAAGCATTCAGAAACGTCCTGCTGCAGCCACAGAGTAGGAATTTCTTCAGGAGCCTCTACTTCTGGGTCAGACTCTGGATCAAACTGGTACGGCTGGACCACAGCGCTTCTACGCACCATACCTAACACTCAGTGTAAACATTAGCACATGGTACTACAGCACAAGCCGCGCCCCCTCTTCCAGAGAGACAGAAAGGGGCGTGGCTTGTGCTGAAGCAGGCGTGGACAGGCACAGCACACAGAAACAGCGTGAACTTTTAGACTGGCTGAAGTCCGGGGAAAAACTGGGTTTTTAGACAACAAACTTCAAATTGACTGTTCTGGGACCTCTGAGACCTGTGTGAACCTGATGAAAATGAGTATAATATGGGACCTTTAAACATCTAGTAACACGTTGCCTGAAACATGCATTAACATGTAAGTGTATAATTTTATTAACTAAAAACTATTGCCAATCATTTAAACCAAAGACTGTATGAGCAATGGATGCACCTGCTGCAATGTCAGATAATGTTTTCTCAAAGGACAATCTAAAGACTCCGGTCATTGTTTTGTTATCACCATGTTGGTTTCCTAGAGCCATAAGTGACCAGATTTGTATGAGAGCAGCAGGCACTGGCACACACCAGCTTATCAAAACTCAATAGTTATTAAATATAGAAAAAAGACTCTATGAAAGCTTGAGATATTAAGACTAAAAGAGTGGGTAGAGATTGATATCGGGGGTGATTTCAAGTGTAGGTTTGGCTATAAGAGATGCCAGAAGTAAACTTAAATGATAAAATTTTACATAATTATTTAACACCTTTGAAATGTTCAAGACGGGCTTGATTAGGGATCATAAATGTTGAAAATGTAATAAAGAGGTTGGCAAATTCCTTCATGCTTTATGAGGCTGCACCATTGTTCATTGGGGATGATGCTGCACAGCCTCGAAGGATGGTTCAAAGCAGCCCCGTCTATGATCTCCTCAGCTGTGTTTGCCAGGTGATTCATCCCTTATGCCACCAGGTATTAATAAAGCAGAATCCGTGCTCATAATGGCAGGTTGCTTTGTTGGAGCAGGGACTATATTGTGCAGCTAAAAGAGCCCACATTGAGTTTGTCGAGCGGTTCAGGCTTATAGCAGAAACCTCTGCATGGAAAGCATGACTGCCAGACTAAATAATGTTCAATGCAAATCCAGCCAAACACAGAGAGACTTTATGACTTATATTGGTGATAAAACATATAAGAAGAGGAACAGTGTACTACAGTTATTTAATGCACATTCCTTTGTGCTTTATGAGGCTGCACAATTGTTTTACATGTAATGCCATAATGTCTCCCAGCCCCCGCTTGGATGGCAAAAGGGGCATGTTTCTAACAAGACAAGGGTGCTAATAGAGACATATTGTCCACAAATCCCCTACTGCAAAGTTCATTGTACACCATGATCATCTCCTGATTTGTAGTGGGATGTACTGACAGGGAAGCTGAAGTGACAATAACCATAGACTGTATTCTCACTGCGGCCAACAGTATTCTAACAAACTGTGGTCATTTCACAGCTTTATTATCTAAAGGCATATTCCGGCTAAGTTTAAGCCATGGTCAAACACACTGCAACATCAAGTTAGACACCCCCTTTTTTTGCTGACTGCTTGCTTCTCTAGTTCCACCAACTTCAGCAAAGACAGCACGATAGCAATACACAGCGGTGTATGTCTCCACACCCAAACCTCAACCAAAACGCCGCTTGATAGCCACAAATAATACTCAGAACAGCACCTAACTTCATCAACAGTACACATAGAGTCCCAGCATGTAGTACTAGCCATCAAATATCTGCTAGCTTTGCCTGGTGTCTTTGGCACAGAGACCACACACAACTCACCCACTCTCCTCCAGCAGCCGCTTGTTTGTGGAGGAGCCATGACGAGTCAATCACCGAGTGCAGCAGAGTTCCCCAGCTCAAGGGGGAAAATTTATGATTATTTCTTCATGGAAATGCAATCAGAGTTATTGTGTATTTTGTATGTGCACTGCAGACCCAGTAGTTCTTCTGCCTTAGCATCTCAGTTGGCATGTTGACATCTGAATTTAATACAACAAGCCACCGGTTGACTATAGTCTGGCCATATCTAAGTGGCAATCTGTGAAATGAGTTAAAGTTATACATCTTTTGCTTCTTTCCGCAACCTGGATAATAACATACATGAACCATTGTGTCCTCCACTGCCTCAGGTATTCAGTCGTGACTGATTTCTCTTCACCTTCCTGCTGTCTCCTTCATGAGATAAACAAATGTGACATCATGTAAAATCTCACTTTTGTTAACGTGATTTTCCCCTGCAAATATGTTACGTTAAATATGCTCTAAATATGTTACATTAAATATGCTCTATCTAGTTGCTTTTATACTTATTTATTTTTTCTTCATCTTGTTAAAATAATTCACCATTTGTTGATTTATTTGAATTAAGTAAATTGCAAGACATGAGTAAGATATCTACTTCTCATCATAGTAAGGGGCTGACAATCCCCATTTTACAGAGTCGCTTAAGCAACCGCAACCCTGATTCTCACCTTTGACTCGCTTGGCTCACTTTTGAGGAACTTTCTGTGACAAACTATATCAACAACGTTCAGAGTGCAAAAATTAACCTTCAATGCAGGATTAAACCTACAAGAGCTCGTTAGCGGCCCTTTTCTAAGTATTATTTTAAACAGACAGCAGGGCCTGATGTGAATTTCAGGTCTGGTCTTGCAAAGTTGTCTAAATGAGTTTACAGAGAAGCAAGTAAACGTTTGGTGGGATTATATCAACATCCACGCACCTCATGTTTTGCCGCTTTGCTGAGGTTTAGAATAGACACTTTAGGATTTGTGTTTTTACTTTATTGAGCATGGTAAGCCTCCTTTAAAAATAAAATATAACACTAGCAGCCAGCTAACAGCTGACTCATAGGTTTAGTGGATGTCTACAATGTTCAACTGCCACTTAAATGACCATGGCCCTAAATATATAAAATGATAAACAAATATTGTAATAATCAGAGTGCAAAACTTTTTAATTTCTCAGCGTTCATCTAAAAAAGTGGGATCCTCTTAGATTCAGGCATCTTAAAGTAAGCGGGGGTGAAATAACTACAATGAGGAGTCTGATTTTATATGCTCCTTGTGTTTTAGCTGCAATAACGTTGGTTCAAAATGAAAATCTCTCCATGCTGTGCTGGCTTGAACACCTTTTTTTTTTCATGTATATCACAAAGCAAACAGAGCTCCCTGACCTTTCTTCACTGACATGTTTGCATTAATGGGAGAAATAGAAAACAGGAATCATCCATCCATGTGTGACTTCCTGACAGAAAAACAAGAAGAGCACTCACAGGTCCATGTCCTCTCTCTATAGTTTCTGCACATCTCTTTCAATATGTCAGCCCTATAAACACACTCCCCACCCACAACCTAAGGCCCAACATGTTTACAGCACATGCATTCACACTGCAAAGATCTGTGCATCTGTGTTAGCATCGTAGAGGCATCCCTGATGGCCTACCATCCCCCTCATCCCTGCCTGCATCTCCTCCTCCTCCTCCTCCTCCTGCTGCTGCTGCTCTGAGTGAAGCTGCAGCATCCATCACTAAAGGCACAAAGACACAGCGTGAAAAGCACAGTTTCCTCCAGCTTTACCTTTCAGCAGAGGGAGAGATGGGGGCTGTGAGTTAGCTCAGATGTTGCTGCTCCTCAGCTTCGGTTCACAACATCATATGACCAACAACCATCTGCTCCACTACCGGGTCATATGACCAGATTACAGGAAGCAGGGATTTCTGGGACTTGTAGTGTGGGCAGATGGACAGGGATGGATTGGTTCTATAAATAGCATGCTGAGCTGAAGCTAAAAAGGCCAAGTGGAGAGACATGAGAGGTTTTGAGGTCCAGAGTTTATGAGCAGTGTCACAATATATTTAAAGAAAAAGAACATCACATCTTTATGAATAAAGAGAGCAGAGCTCAGAGATGAAGATAGAGTAAAAGGATTCTATTATCATTTATACTACGATAAATTATAAACAGATGTTTACAACTCTGTGAAAAAGAGAAATATACACATGGTGTGGATTTTTATCTGTGCATAACATTTAATCAAGACTTTAATCAAAGAGAGTAAGAGATAACAGTTTCTTACTTTTAAAAAATTGACTCAAAAGAGCCTTAAACAGTTACAACAAATAAACACTCAAGCTGTTTTCAAATGTTTCACTTCAACCTCAGTTTCAAACCAAGTGGGGAGTGTGAAATGATTTGCAATCAATGTATGTGGATTCACAATCCCAACCCAGAGATTGACAAATCTGCTCTCACCACTTTGTCAGGATGAAGTCACTCTTCATACTACAATGACCAGATCATTTCCATGGCACCCACATGTAACACGTGCATATCTTATTTAAATGTATAAATATGATGTACTTGTGTACTGGTCTTTTATGCAATTGGAGGACTAAGTGTAGTATTAATTCAATCTATCCCCAGATATGGTTTACCTGTGTCATCTGTTAGGAGACTTTTGCTTTAGAAATCATAAGTTACACAAATTAAACGGAACATCAGCACCAAACATGGTAGCATTTTTTCAAGATTTCAACCTGTCATAACTGTTAATGTTTTATTATTATTATTTTTACTTTTATTATTATTATTTTTACTTTTATTATTATTATTATTATTATTATTATTATTATTATTATTATTAGTAGTAGTAGTAGTAGTAGTAGTAGTAGTAGTAGTAGTAGTAGTATCATTATTATTATTTTTAACGATGTGCTTTGTCAAACAAGGATTCACACTGGTTGCCATAGATATGATCCAGTCATTGTAATATGGAGAACAACATCAAAATGGCGAATTCCCATAATACAGATGTCAATGTGTGTGCACAGATTGCAAATCTGTGGGTATCAATGACAAATCCAAATTCATGGGTGTGGGTGATAAACCATGAGCAAAGTCCCTGGTGATTGAACTCCAGTAAGACATATTTATATCTTCAAAAGGAAGATGAGGCTGACTGCAGGTCTGGATATCCTGTCAGTGGAGCCCAGACATCAGTGTTAATGGTGAAGAAGAAGGATGTTGGATGAAATGAGGTGTGGACATGTGAAGAATCACACCTGAACACTGGTAATGAGCTGTGGAGGTGATGGGGTGATCTGAAGGAGCAGACAGGGGGGCAGAGTCAAAGTTCAACACCAGAGAGATGATTGTTTGACAAGAGGTCGTGGTAAAGCCCAGTTGGTGGACACTGGAGGAGTGAACACCTACAGTCAGGTGACGAGAAAAACAGGGAGAGATAAACAGGATACTATAAAATATGAGGATAATTCTGCCTTTTGAAGTAAACTAATGTTGAAGTCTGTTTCCCTGTGTATATTTTACAGAAATAGGAACACTTTTCCTTGACACTTTACATTAAAACTGACGTCCTCAAATGTGTGGCTGTCTTGTTAAAAAGTTGCAGTCGATCTGCGTCCATCTGTTTAAACTCTGTCATTGCGATTCATCACCATGCCGCTCTATGTTGTGCAGGTGAACCCTGCTCTGCTCTCACTGCTGCAGCTCTTTCAACCGCAAACTTGGATCTCTCCAGCGTCATCGTGTCCAGAGAGACATCTGCCTCCCTGACACCAAAGTGACCTTCACACCCCGTCCTGCTGTCTGATCAGTGTGGTGCATATGGCAAGAAAAACTGCAGGGACTGGGTCCAGCTGTCCCGTCCATGCTGAGACTGATCCATGCAGTAATGGAGCTGTTAATGACAGGTTCGGATCACAGCAGTCAGTGTGAATCCAGTCTGTGATGACGGAGGATCTGCCTGATGTTACTCCATCTCTATGATGTGGCGTAGAAAAAAAAGGAAAGAAAGACTAAAAGCACTATAATTATGTCACCCAGTAATATAACTGGGTAACTAAGAAAAAAATTTACATCTATTGACAGTTCTGCAACTCTTCAGTAACATTAAGGTCAAAGGTCAGACATATTTACTCTATTCAGGCTGATTGTGTTCTCTCGGTTCACATTTTTCATCTCAGTTTTACCAACCTGTGCACCATCTCTACAGACAATTCTTATTTTCCTTTCTTTTAGTGCCATCAAGAATTGCCATCATTTCAGGTCAGAAGAACTGCAAAAATTCGTATCAAGTTCAACATTTGAAGTCTGGCCATGCTTGTACAGCTTGTATCCAGGCGCTGTTAAACTGAGTATGAAGTCATGCAAAAAGACTCCATTTCATAGTTTCATTTCAGTGCTTACACCTTTAAAATATTCAGCTGCTAAATCTTCTTCAGTTTGTCATCATAATATCAAACTTAATGGGACGGAGTTAACAAACAGGTCGTCTGTTTCATGGTTAATGCCAAATACATGTAAACTATAGATGCTTTGTGCAGGTTTGTCAGTGTCTCCTAAAACTTCCATAATCGCTATCCTCAAACACATACACAAAAAAAAAAAATTTAAAAATAAAAAAATAAAAAAAAAGGTCTCAAAAATATCTGTATCCATGTGGAAAAGGCTAGAGGGCTGCAATGGGATTGAGATCTCACAGTTCCTAAGGGATCCCATCCCAAATCTCAGTTGTATTGTTATTGCAGTCGGTCAAAAATAATTTCAAGGGCCCCTAAGAGCATTGGCCGAAAGATAAACGTTGTTTTTAACTTTACAAAATAAATAAATAAGTAAGCGTGTCTGATATTTGGACATCTAACTCAAGCACTGTAGATGACTCACATTATGATGGTCTACTCAAGTGAACATTTTACTGCTTATATTCATTTGATTGAACCCAGTGCTTGCCTGTTATTTTACATGGTAATGGGTGCAGGCAGGAGTGAATAACGCATAAAAGGCAGGAGCAGGCGGTAATGGTCGGAAATCCAGCAGTCCAAAGTATCAGCTGTAGCACCGAGGAGCAAGAGCTGCCTATGTGATCTCTAAGTTGATTCTCAAAGAGCTTTCAAACAAACATTTGAAATCAGGTTGAAGAAAGTAGTTGATTTAAAGGTCTCCAATCCACATACCAAATCATGATTTTTGTGTACCTCTACACCCCTGAATATTTAAGATGAGTCACTCAAAGCTTATCTCACTCTATTTATTTTTGGATTGGATTTAAAAGTCATTGCCCTTGCATTCACAAACAGTTCAACCTTACCATACTGACAGCAGGGAAGAGGAGCATTCAGCCTAAAAGGGCAAACTGTTATATTTGACCCTGTAATCACAATGAAGTAACTTCAGACAGGAAACTTGTGCATAATTTATACAAAGTGTAAAAATATTCCACCTGACAGGGAGAGGAGTGAGGAGAATCATAGCAGCATATGCCAACCACAAAGTGCAGAGCGGAGAGGAGCAGCGGTGGGGGAGCGGCAGCGCAGGCGGGAACAGACGGACATTTATCATGACAGATGCTTCAGATATTTCCACAGATCAACACTGCACAGGACGTCCAAGAAGCTCCAAGCTTCTAAAGGAAACAACTGTTCAAATGCAAATTCACCACCGCAAGAAATGATCCACTTTACACAAATATTTGCTGTCTGAATGTATTTTTCTGGGACTAGAACTGCAGTTTCTGAAAATTGCTTTTTGCTTGGTTTCCTCTACAGGCAGGATTTTACACTTTGAAAATGAAGCCCAAGATTGTTGGAGGTTTTCATGTTTAAACTATGAAGTGCATCACCGAGTAAGAGTTTTATATCCCTCTAGACAATAGCAGTCTAACAACCAATAACATCAATGAAGAAACACAAAGTAGATGTCAAGTAGAATTGCAAAGAAATTTCACATTAGTTACTTGAATCACTTTAACTACATCCAACCAAGGCGGTAAGCTCAATCTGTAAAATGGTTTAAAGGGTAATGTAAAAAAAAAAAAAAAGTTTAATCATTCTTGATTGCAAGAGTAAGTAAAGGTACAGCTGGGTATCCTCTGCATAGAAATAGCACCAAAGTCCATAACAAAGTCACATATCGGGATGAAAATACACAGATCTATTTTACAGGAACCACATCCTCCAAGTAGGTCTAATTTATCTGAATTTAATACAAAGTGACCTGGTCAAAGATGTGTGAGTGCAACACAAAACACAAACTTAAAATCTTAAATTCAGATAAAAATGGATTTACGTGGAGTAGTTGTGGAATAGGTCCATTCCACTTATGACACCAAACCTAGCTTTCATAAATCCTTCCTCACAAATCACTCATCCCTGCCAGACTAAATATAGTCATTGGGCATTCATATATGGATCTATTGGCATGGGTTTGCCATGCTTTTGTGTCAGGTAGCAAGAGATAGAATGACAACAGTAACTAAAATCCCAAATCAGGAATGTTCTGAACCTGTGACTCAAGACTTCAGATCAGGTTTTTGTTGGTTTAAGGTGCAGATGTTTTAAGAGCAACACACCCACAGGGGCTTATGCCAGTGTGAGCTAGTTTTCACAATGTGGGCTCTGGAAGTTAAAACAACAACTGCATGGAGTTGAAAACAACAATGATACTTCTTCTGCAGTGAAAGAGCTGAAATTGTTGATCTAACAAACATTAGATGACAGATTTTTATGGAGAGGGATTTTTTTCTGTTATCATGATATCCCTCTTTTTACTCAAGATCAATGTCTGCCATCATTTTCCCCCAAAGCCAGCAAACTTTATTGATAAAATGCTAAAAGTGGTGATTCAGAGGATGAGAGTCGCTGGTCTACCACCACATTTACTTGCATTAAAACCCATTCAAGCCCATCAGCAACAGTTGGTGCAAAATGTCTGTTATATTATGACCATGATTTATGTATCAGTCATAAATGACTAAACACCTTAAGAAACAGACTTTGTAAAATATATTATGGAGTCGAAACATAAACTATACATACAATAACACACAACCTGACAAGGTTCAGCATCAGTGTGAACCGATGTACCAGTAGGAGAATTTTTTATTCACCTAAATATTTTGTATCATAAGTCCCAAGCAGTCACACTTCATGGTTCTGCCTTTTTTTT
The DNA here is from genome assembly GCA_962446985.1 of Xyrichtys novacula. NCBI lineage: Eukaryota > Metazoa > Chordata > Actinopteri > Labriformes > Labridae > Xyrichtys > Xyrichtys novacula. Next base: position 14,190,824 of record OY660871.1, read on the forward strand.
GTTATTGTTTGTATTTTTTATCTGCATTTCTGATGATGCAGTTAAAGACATGACAAGACAAGAGGAGGAATAGATCCAGAAAAATTTTGAGTGGGAGTCAGTAATAACTGAAGGGGTAAACAGTTACAGTAACATCTGCGAGCATATTGTAACCAGCTCATGAAGGATGGAGGGGGGAACCACCGCTGAGCAAATAAGGGAAGACAACTGTATCCCCTGCTCGTCCTGTACATCCTTATCCTGCTTTGTCTGTCTCTGGGAACAGTGATGAGACAGGAAGAGAAACAGCATGAAACTGCCTCCAGATTGAATTATGCATGCCTCCATCTGCTGACAGAGGACAAGTCTGTCAGGCCTCCTCAGTGTCACCACACACAGATACATACACAGCTCACTTTACTCACGGCAGATCTATAGTTCATGGGCCTGCTGCGTCTATAACAAACAATCCCTCAGGTTAACGGCACCATTCACTTCACTCGGCTGCTCTGCACTCTATCCTGCAGGAATCAGCTGATTTAAGAGCAAACACCAAGAGTGCATCAGGATTCCCAGTAGGACTGTTGTTATGTACACATACAGCAGATTGTACTTCAGTCTGACTCCTTCTGATTTTTCAGACATTTTATTTTAGTCTTCAACAAGGATAGAGGATCAGGCTTGTGGCTTCATTCCTTCAGTAAAGAAACTTAACTGGGTAGACAAAAAAAAGCAGCTCTTTAAGATACCATCAGTTCATCAAGGATTTCTCTAAAAACACGAGTTACATATTTCATACAGTTTTCAGTGGACTCAGTACAGTAAAGGTTTCAGGCTGCAGCCTCATGTGAATTGCTTTTTCAACTTCACAAAGATAAATGGGTAACACTTCACAATAATCATAACTTATAAATGGTAAATAGACTGTTTATAAATGGTAAGTGGATAGTTTATAATTGTTAAATCATTTATAAATAGCATATAGACCATTAATAAATTGTAAATTTAAAAATTTTAAAAATCTGACCCTAACCCTTACCCTAACTTTACAACATCTCAGTAATGTTTATAGGTGGTTTATAAACCACTTATTAATCATTTACAAAGTATTACAAACATCAGTTGCAACTTTACAATAACCATCTAAGTAATGTTTATAGATGGTTTAAAAAACAAATATTGACCATTTACAAAGAGCTACTGACACACATTTTAATCTAGATGTTTTACAACCAATATTTAGACCCTATATAAACCTTTAATAAATAGTCCATTAATAATTGATGAAAATTATTAATCATAATTTCATTGCTTGTTAATGGTAAAGTAACAATGAACTTACATTCATAAACTATGTATTTGCCATTCATTATTGGTCTTTATACTGTTTTTTAAATGATGATTAAACATTAATAAACTATCTATTTACCATTTATGAATTACGGTAATTTAAGTTTTACCGACGCATGTGTGTCTGCAGTAAATGGCATGTCATCAGCATTGTCACAATCAGTCTTTATTTAGTTTGTTCGTATTTTCGTCTCTTTGAGGCCTGCAGACAAGCAGCTCATCAATACACTAATGCAGATTATCACTTCTTCTTGTGTTGTGCTCACAAATATTGCAGAAACGGTGCAGGAACATTTCTGCATTTAAACTGAGATGAGAACATGGGTCAGAGTCTGTTAAATTTAGCTAAATTGTGTGGCAGACTCGGTCCCATCTGCAGACAATGGTACAGATAGTGTGTGCTGCCAGTTACTTAACAAAGGCATCTATTGTAGCTACACTTCCAAGCGACATGTTACTCAGACAACCTCCCTTTGAAAAAAAATGAAGTATCCCTTTAAACAGGAAATAAAAAGCAGCTTTGTATGAGAGTCAACAATTGAGCTGAAATAAATAATCTAGGTTGGAATTACACAGATTGTACAAACAGACTGTACAAAACAACACTAAACCAACACAGAGAACAGAAACTGGGGAAAAAAGGATCAATTAAAGAAGTAAAATTAATTTTGTGTTGAGGAAATGAGACAGTGTTTTACAGTGCTGGCTGCAGTATTATTTAATATTCTACTTTTATTTAATAATAATGGACATACCCTAATATCCTCCCTTTCCCTCTTATCGCCCCTTTATGACCTGTAAGCTTGCACAGGAGGACTGCTCTCACACTCAACACTCAATAAGTATAAAAATGCAACAATGAACCTGATATATATTTATGCTGTCTCCCAATAAACACTTTTCTGAACACATTGGCATGTAAATAAAGGCGTTTTATTTTGCAAGAATTTTACAGGTTGATTTGCAGGATGTAGTTTTGACTGAGCTCGCTTTCCTTTGCAATGAGCCCTTCTCAAGATGAAATAAACATTTTACGATAAACAAATATTACAAACACAGAGCTGCATCAATTTCACAGCCTGCTTCCTGCTGTCTAACCTAAACTATGTCTATTGGCTCACTGCAAACGGAATGTGCTTATCAAGCACATTTTAATGGTGCCAATTTGTAAAATAAACAAATACAGACATTTCCTCGCAGCTCCCTCCTCTGTAAAAAGGGAAAGTGTCTGGAGCGTGGCACCAAAGTAAAATCTTTGAATGATGATGTAAGTTGTGGTAATTACAAAAACAAACAAAATAATTCAACTGACAATAACACCATAATGCCAGAGAGTATTTTTGCATGCAGGCATGCTAACATAAGACAAGGAAAAACAAACTGATTTAATAAGTGTGTCTTGTAAATGTCGATAGCATGCCAGCCCGCTATCTTTTACATGTTTATGATGTTTACAGGCTGTGACTCTTCCATGTCAGAGTTATAGCAGCTGATGCACAGTTTGTTATGTGGTTCTGAGCGCTACAGATGGCTGTGTACTGCAGTCCTCCCACCCAGATGGTAGCGAGTGAAGAAATCACTCACACTGTAATCATCCTGGAGACACCTGGAGAACCACAGCAAGAGCAAAGATGGGAAATGTAAACCGAGCGCTAAGTAAACTACTCAGTCAAGCTAATCAGAGAGCGAATTATCCGGTGAATGTGGGCTACGCTCTTTCCAACCCCAAATCTGCAAAATACAGTCTGCAGAATTGAAAACCAAAGTTCTTCAGTGTGGAGAAAAGACCTAATTCAAACTAAAACAGTCATTTGATGGACAAAAACATTTTGTAGTCTATTTGAAAGTTACTTTAACAACAGTGCTTACCATACATACAGAAATACAATCATCATCATGTATGTCAATATTTACAACATAGCTAAAATGCTGAAAGCACCAGATATAAGAAGAAATACAACTCCATACCAAAAAGAAAAAGAAAAAAAGAAGAGGGGAAAATGTGTAAAATGATTAAAACTGTTTTATGCCCTCTCCTAAACGAGTACTCATCTGGATGGCAGCATATGTTGCTCATAAACTTATATTGTTCAGCTTTAATAGGTATATTACAGATGTGAAAGCTACCCATGCCATGGACACATATGATCACCAAACAATCAGGGATGCTTTTGAACTGTGAACAGGTCAAGTGAGCTCTCTCCTCCACAGAGCAAAGTGCTGTCCATGATTTCCATGCAGAGTTTAAAACTTTGGTTTTTTAGAGTCAAAGGGTTTTCCATTTCTCCTCAGTCCATCTTATATTTCTGGACCATACTTATATCTGCCTGTGAATACAGTGACAAAATATGTTCATATGGTTTTTGCTAGGAAGTGATTTGAACCCATGCAGTGATTTCCACTACAGAGTCATGTCTGCTTTTACTGTGGTGTTGTCTAAGATCCACCACTTAGTGTTGGTTATTGGACTTGTCTTGTTTCTTTATATTGCTGGTATAAAAATAAATAAATATGTAAAAAAAAAATGCTGTCAACATTTTATATGTTGTTTTAAAACTGTTTTCGACCAAATTAAATTACATATTTCTAAACTTTTTCATACATGTCACAACTTTTTAATAATTTAGAAAAATAAAAGTGTGATTTTTCGGTTTTTTTATTCAATGCAAGTAAGTTAGTGAATCAGTAAGTAAATGAACAAATCCTCCTCTTGTATTGTGTCATAACTTCACCCATGTCATTTTAATTTTAAAGGTTGTATTAAGATGTGTACTCCATTTTCTGGTGATCCGAAAATAGTTTCAAAACTTCATTAAAAAGTTCAGTCAGGTGTCACGTGGCAGTGCCAGGGTCGGGATTGGCAGATCCCAGACTGTACTGAATGTACTGCCTTCTTTTCTAAATCTTGTTTTTGTCCTCTACATTCATACAGTTTTATTTATTGGGCCAAAAGAAGACTTTATTGCACCCACTACTGTCCATCTGCCATGACCCTGACACACAATGCTCAGCATAGATGATAATATCAAGAATGCCCCTCAGGTGGACCTTCAATTTATAACCTTGTGCCCACAGAATTTAAACTTTGCAGGCAGTAGTCATGGTTTTTGACCTTGATTTGCCCTGGATTTTGCCTCACAGGCGGCAACATGCAAGCTGCTGTGCCATCTTGGCGGAAGATGCGGGGGCTGTGTTCAGCATAACAGAGAGACTGAGGACACTGCTGACATATCTGCAAAAAGGTCTCACAACTAAACTACATATTTTTACACATATATATGCTAAAACTGTAAGTAACACTATTCATGGAGAGTGTCAGCAAAGTTGGCAAATCAATCTATCAATCAATTAATCAATATATCCTGCACTTTCCTCTTTCTTTAAAATTCATATGCAACTGAAGAAGAAGAACAACAACAATGACAAATTGATTGATCCCCAAAGGTAAATTCAAAGTGCTTTACATGGATTAAAAGATAGCAACAAAGGACAGGAGTAGAGACAAATGCTTACTACCAGGTATAAAATAAATACAATTAAAACAATAAAGGAAAAAGAACGTGTTGTGGGGTACACGTAAAACCTACAGCCTCATAACATTAAGATTCACTGCTCATACACAAACAGTGTACAGGAGTATTGAAGAAAATAGTGCCAGACAAAATCGGTGACTCTGGGACTTGAAAGACTTTCACATCAGCACCATGGACAGCAGACAACAATCAGAGGGTGTACTTTACTATAGGTTAGGGTAAGGGTTAGGGCTATAATTATTTACAATCAAACAAGAGAGGAAGGTGGGGTATAAACAAGAGAGGCTTTAGTCATAAATGTTACTTTTGATGTTTGTCCCCCCCAGGTTGGAAATTTTAGTCTTCTTAGCCATTCCTGCACACCATAGTGTTTAGTCTACTAGCCAGTCAGAGTCTATGTTTTTTTACTATTTAACAACCAAAGACTGGTATTAGTGAGTGTGTGGGCCCTGCTGTCAAAGAGTCATTGTACAGCAAGAAGCTCATCCCCTGATCTCCAATCAAATATCTGCATTGTAACATATTTAATGGGGACACAACATCAAATATTGAAAACAGCAGGATAAGTAGTAAGGAAGCCCAGTAATGATTGAATGAGGTGTTGGGTTGGGGTAGATTAGGGTTTTCTTTGTTTCTTTTATTCCTCTGCTGTGTAAAGAACTTTATGTTTTTGTATAAAAAGTGCTGCACAAATAAAGACTGATTGATTGATTTTGTGTATATTTTATCTGCAGACGAAGAGAGTGGTAGAGCTCTTGGACCAGCCAAAAGATTACATGCTGGAAGCCGGGCTTTTCACCGGGTACTTCTTCCATGAAGAGGTCGGGTCATGGAGGCTACTGGTAGAGAACTTTGTTCTTTTTTTTGTTTGACAGACTAAATTATGTCATTTTCAGCTCTTTTTAATGCTTTTCATGAGTATTTGACTCATTTAGATGCCTAAAGAATACGCAGTGGCCGGTGAAGTGGACAGTGACCAGCCAAGCTGTCTAGACAATCTGGTGGATGTAGGTAGTCTTTGCTTGGTTTCATGAGTGATGTCTAAATAGTCGACATGGTTCTCTGATTGTTTTACCTGAATCTGTTTCCTTTTTCAGATCTACCCCAAAGAGGGGGAAGCTGAATTCCAGGACAGGAAGGCGTTTGTGGACCTGCTAAAAGGGCTGCTGCATCTTGAGAGTGACAAAATAGAGTGATAGTCACTCCAGTGGTTTATGGGTGAAACATATGAGATATTTTTAAAAAACTGACTAATTAACTCACAAAATGATTTTTCTATTTCATCCAGTCTGGCTGAAGCATAAACTTTCAAAGACCATCAGGGGGCCTCAGCAGACAGGGTGGACATCTCTGATGCCCTCTGTTTAGGCCTAAGATCGCCAAAATACCAGAGACGATGCTGCAGCTGATGAGTCATTAAAAGAGGACTCATTAGCTGAAAGACAAGACCCATCAGATGGAGGGACTTCAGACAAAGAACAGCAGAGTCCATCAGAACATATATATAGCTACCCCGTTCTGTTCAGGGGTTTTGCTGCTGCTGCTCTACCTATCTTGGTTTTTCATGTCTGCACATTAGAAAGAGGGAATGTGTGCTCTCCCCGCTGCAGGATTTAATAAAAAGGCAGATAGAATGATGGTGTAAATCCAGTCATGACTGTTACAGAGAAACAGCAGTATCAAACAAGTCTATAGAATATGTATGTTCTCAACCTGTGGACTGTTTTCAGACATCTCCACACCACTGTACAATGACTGATGCCTGTAACAGGAACAAGTCAGAAAAGAAGATTCAGAGCTTTCTCTGCAAAAAGGCACACCACTTACTTCTGCCTGATGGATGAAATTCAAATCAAAATCTTTTTTCTGATTTATTACTTTTTGAATAAATAAATAAGAAAGAAAACAGTTTGTCAGATGTTGGTGTTTATTCAGTGACTTTTCAGTACCAGCATTGTGAGAAGCTGGGAGTCAAAAAGATAACAAAAATAACCTTCTTTGGTGGCAAATTTCTCAAAATGTCCTGCTGTAATATCAAAAAAGTTACAAACCCCAATCCCAGTGAAGTTTGCACATTGTGGGAAATGTGAATAAAAACAGAACACAATGTATTTTCAAATCCTTTTCCACTTATACTCAACTGAAAACACGACAACAACAAGATACTTAACGTTTCAACAGACTCATTTTGAACTGAATTTTGATGAATCCAGAGAAATCTCTGCGTGTAAGCAGCAAGGCTGACAACCAACATAGAAAGGACTGCAACCTCTGACCCCCTCAAATGGCCCACATGATTCTGAGGAGGATTTTACTACATGGGCTCAGGTGGACCTCAGAGAAACCACTGTCAGTTAACACAGTTGGTCTCTACATCTACAAGTTCAAACTCTACCATGCAAAGACAAAGACAGATATCAACAACAGACAGGAACATTGCCAGCCTCATAAGACCAGAGCTCATCTGAGATGGACTGACCTGAAGTGGAAAAAGTCTGCTGTGGTCTGACAAGTCCCCATATCAGATACTTTTTGGAAATCATGCATGTGGTGTCCAGACTGTTCTCAGGTCAATGGTCAAAGCCAGTTTCTGTGACAGTCTGGGGGTGTGTTAGATCCATCTTCCTGCTATTGACAAACTTTGACCAACTCCACTCCAGCAGCCTCAGCCTCCTCTGGACGGGGGAAAAAGATCCTGAGGCGGGCTTCTAAATTCCTCAGGCGTGTGGCCAAAACCCTCTGTTGCTGCTGCGATGTGGAGTACTGAGACATCTCTGTGATCAGAGACCCCATAACCCCTAAACCCTAAACCCTAAACCCTAAACCCTAACCCTTTCATTTAATGATACTGACAGTTTAGTCCTAAATTTGACGTAAATTCAATGTGCTGGGGAATAACTCTTTATGAGACAGCTGTCTGTCACAGTTTCTGTCTGTTGACACAGACTCCAGACTGAAGTTTATTTCATCTACTGACAGACCACATGGCTATGCAGAATAGCCCCGTCTGTTACAACATGTACGCTCTGGTGTGCAGAAGTCTTGTAAAAGACAACATATGGATTATAATAAAAAGAGTAAAGTGTGACAGATTGTCCTTGTTACTCTGTTTAGAAATGTAAAAATAAACTAAATGGTTGGTCACAATCAGTCAATCTCTGAAATAAAACACCTTCCTTTGTCATTGACAAATAAGTCAAAAGAGAAATGTCTCTCTCCTGGTTTAACACTGAGGTTTCCTCTTGATAACAATAAATCTTCATGTAGTATTTCCTGTGAATGTTTGGACAGTATTAGTTTGTGTGTGAAACCTGAATTTACTCTTTCCCAGTTTGAGAGGGTCTTTGGCAGGTAACAGTGAATAACCCCTCTGATGTTGTGTCGTGGGCTTCTTCTAAAATAAATACTTATATAAAAAATTCAACCAAGTTATTAAAGTTTTAATAAAATCAATCAAAGGTAGCAGAAGTTTAATCTCACTGGGTTTTATTTGACTCTCACTGTGAGCCTGGCTCTGATCCAGCTTGCAGGACATTTAAGAGACTAAAGACCTGATGCACTAATAAACTGTGTATTTTGAATTCAAACGGCTTTTTACAGTTTAAATTTAAACAAAGGGTCAAATTTCAGATAAAAAGTGACAGCCCTAATGTTATGAAACTGAAAAACATACAACTGAACTAACAAGGAAACATGCCAAACAAAAATGACTGCCACAGTAGATTTACCTGGTACTCAGGTTGAGGGGTGATGAGGAGGGATGGCATCCCCAACCCAACTACTGTGTCTATACAACAAGTTGTATTTAAATTTTTACTTTCTTGTATGGATAACTTTATGTGTATTTGAAAAAAACTGTTCTTTGCAGTTTATTTCAGTTTTTACACATTTTATTTTGCATCTTGACATGAAAAGAGAGCATAACTAATGCCAGTCTGCAAACAACACAGTCAGCCCATAGACTGTTTTACTGAAGAGGCTGTCCTAGTCCATTTTAGTGGATTTGCAATATATTTAGAAAACAGCCTCAGTGCATGACAAATTGCATTGCAGTTTTTATAAAGATCTGCAGTAAAATGAGACAGTTTAGGCCATAAAATCACAGACAACACAGTCAGAATCTTGGAAGGATGAATTACTGTCCAAACATTATTCAATAAAGCTAAAACAATCAAACACTCAGGCACAGTGAAACACCCTCCATCTTAAAAAAATGAGTAAACACCAGACCGAGTCTCTGCATACCACGCAATCCTGCCCCCTCTATTCCTTTTTTTTTTACTCTCAGGTTTTGACCAGTGTGTGGACAAAGATGAGCTCAAGCACAAAAACAGTAAGCTGCATGTTAAGAGAGCATTTTAGAGAAAGGGGAACATCTCACAGCAGCATGACCAGAAAAGACCAAATATCTGTAGCTCCATCACTTTAGGGTGGATGACGGGTAGGAACTCTAAATGGTAGAATATTCAAAGATCTTCAGTTCAAATGAGTCAGTGTGTGACCTTTCAAGCTGGGGGAAATTATCTACTGAATCTGTAGATAAGCTGGGGATAAATTAAAATAAATGCACAAGGTTTGAACCACCGCGTCAAAAAGAAAACTTCTGAAGCGTTTTAAAAGTTTAGTTGATGTAAAGTGTTCAAGGCTTTTTTTTTTTCTTTTTTTTTTAACATAAATACAGGATATTTTTTCAACTAAGGGTGATGCTGGTCCAGGTGCAGGCCGACATCAAGGTCAGAATCAAAAGCCCCCTTAAAACCAGTGTTTGGACAGTTACAGAAAATTATTTGTTAAAAAATGAAAGGTTCCTGACATTAAAAAGTAAATGAGTCACTGAGTCAGTGCAATGTGAAAGTACTTAGTCACATGGAAGTAACTTTAGCCCTCTCTCTTCTGGCTTCAGTCCTCACATTAACGTCCTCTCTGGTCTCAGGGATACTTTGCAATATCAGTTATAACGTTTAAGATCTAAATGTACTGGTCTGCAGCACCCTGGATTGCTCAAAAAGTCAAAAGGAACCAGTTAATAGACCGGTTTCAAATCAGTAGTCTGTTTGAGGTTTGGCTTTGTTACTTCTTCACCTGGTGCTCAGGGTCTTTAATCTCATTCGACCAGGATGTTGACCTTTTGTCTTCCACCAACACCTTTGGCTGAAATGTCTGGACAGGTAGCATTAGTTAGCTAACAGGGTGATAGATGATGTAGGATACCTTCTTTATTTCCAAAATGAAGCTACGTTGACTTAATCTGAAGGTAGTGTGGCGATGTGCATGTCGATAGTATAACAAATGGGACAGAGCCTGCGAGTTATTTCAAGCAGACAGATCCAGACACATCAATTTGAAACTTGACTTGTGTCATTCCCACAAATCCCATGACTTGTAAATCCTCCCAATCTGGCACTCTAGTTAAGGGACAAGATTTCTGGTCTCTCCCTCTGGTTTGCCACTGCCACCTCTGCATGTATAGGTCTTGTACTCAGTTTCAGCCCCATCATCACTACAGCATCCACCTACAGGCCATAACTGAGGGTTTAAGATGTCGTCCAATCACTCCTCAATTTCTGCATGTTAAAGTAAAATTTGGGAAGAGGTTCAGAGTGTAGACACCTGACACAGTGAGCTGCTCAAAACAGTTGAAAGCATTTCAATCAATCAATCAGATTTTATTCATTTAGTGCCAAATCACAACAGATGTTATCCCAAGACGCTTTCTAAAACAGAGCAGGTCTAGACCATGCTCATTGTTTGATGATTTACCAAGACCCAACCTCAAGATAGGACAGATTTGACCCATTTAATGTGAGCCGTCTTATTGCTCCTGTGTCCTGCTGGTGGACAAAGTTTTCCTTCCTGCGCCTAGATTTCCATGTAAAGAGTAAAGAAAAATAAGGTTGATATTTCACAGTGTGAAAGCTCACGCCTAAAAAAAAATCATCAGTGGTTGTGTGTGTGTTTACTGGGCAAGATATTACTTCTGTCAGGGGGCTGCTGTGCCAAGTCAGTGATTGATCTCATGTAGGTGGCAGTTTTTTGTTTTTCTTTTCCTGAAGAGTAACAGGTAATGACTCCTTTCACAGTTTTATTATTATTATGATTATTATTATTACCATTGTGATGCCATCAAATGTGAAAAGTAACTAGACACGCAAGTCAAGGCAAATAATAGTGGAGCATTTTTCTAACATGCTTAATAACCACTGTTTTGGATTATCGAGTGAAAGCTCTTTAAGTGAAAACTTTTGATTTTTTTTTTTTTTTGGGAGGGGTTTTTAGAGCTCACTGTGGACTTAACAAGTCGTCTCTGTACATATCTTGCCACATAAACATTAATGTGATGTTTTCTCATAAAAAAAAATTTCATCCCTCTTCCTGATAACATACAAATTAATCCATCAGAGTGAATCTTTGCTGTGGAAAATGCAAAAATGAAGCCGTTTCTGCAATGGGCTCTAAATTGCATGCTAAATTGCATGACACCTCCCCCCACAGTGGTGTCGGATATTAAAATTGCCTTCATGTGTTCTTGTTCGCTCTCGTAAAGATGGACATCACTATTAATTTCAGTCTGTTTCATAACAAGCTAAAAATTCCTCTTCGTAGTTTGAAATCTTTTCCTGTGATTATATCCTGACTGGAAAAAGTGAAAGGTCTATTATTTTGCCTCCTTTGTTCCTGTTTCCTCTCTCTGCCTCCCAGTATGAAGATGCTTCTCTGTCCACTCTTATCAAAATACTCTTATTTTTCCTTCAGCAGACACTCGTCAGCACAAAGTGAAAGCTGGAGGGAAGCAGAATGATCAAAGCATACATCTCTCAACGTGCAGGCCCACAAAACGGCCTGTCATCTTTGGTTTTTGGGGGAGTGGGTGAAGGTCAGGTAGAGGCTGCGGCTGTCTCCTGTCCTCATCGGGATAACGAGGCAGAGACGACTCCATTATCGGCCTTCTCTACTCTCAAGGTCTGCCCTGGTCCTGAGCATGACAGCAGGCAGCAGCAAATCGATAAACAAAACACAGGAATCCCGGGAAGACAAATGGACTGCGAACAAGGACGTGAAGTGGGAAATGGATTTTTAAGTCACCCTGCGAAGCATTTGCAAGTGGCATTTAAAACGGGAGGACAGAGTGAGAGGGAGGGTGCTTAATCTCTGCTGCCGGAGGGCTGGATGTCTATATTGTAATGCCCTGTGAGTTAAACCTCACTTTACATGAGAGGTGGACACAGTCGAGTTTTTAAAGCAGAGCCAATACAAAGGTGACTCAAACCTGCTTTTCTCTGCAGGTCAAGAGCAGGACTCAGCTGCATAGAAGAGGCAGTGCTGTATAGGAAAGTTTGGGAAAATCAAGCTCATCTCTAAAATAAGTTTACCACTTTCTTTCTGCAGTCTCACACTCCTGTTTTCCTGCAGCTGCTTGCCTCTTTTTGTTTGCAAATTTCTTTCTTCTTCAGGAAACAGTTTTAAAAGGTCACAAAAGTTGAGGTTTTTTTTCTTGAAAATCAATTTTCCCAGCTGAAAGCCTCCTGTGGAGTCTGATTGTTGTTAATTGAGAAGCTGCAGGTCTGAGTGACACCAGAACTTTAAAAAAAAAAAAAGCTTTTAAAACAGAAACAACACTTAGTTTTCATTAGGCAGAAAAGGCTGGACCTTGAGGTGTTCGAAGTCATCGGTCTTTTCGGAGCCGCTGCTCAAGGATAGATTAAAAAATCCAAATTTAAGGCTGGTAAAAATCCTAAAATTTAGCTGGTCAACAGAGCTGCTGTGGGCCGTGACTGGAATAAGTTATGACACATCTGCAGAAATCTAGTTTTCTTTTTTATAAGCTTGTATCTAGGTAAAAAATACTTTTCTGTTTTGTTTTTGAATTCAAAACATCTTCCAACTTCAGATAATCTAAACCGAATATTCATATTCAGTTGTTTAATTTACAGAAAAATAGACAGCTGGTTTAAAGCTCCTGAGGAATTTACAGTTCCTCTCAGAGACCTGCAAAACAATGTGTACAGTCTTGTGTGTACACTTTTTAAAGATCTACTCCAACAAATGAGACTGTGAGAGCTGCTTTTCTTCACTGCGGCAGCATCTCTGCCTTTAAAGTCCCACTCATTAAACTTAAAGTGTTCTCAGTGGTCTTTCAATTGTGATTTTGAAGTTTTTAGACAAAATCCCGTTACATCTGTCATTTTCAAGGACTTCTCTTCTGCAGAGCTCCAGTAGCACATGAGCAGTTCGTCTCTGAGTCATGGGCCGAGACAGTGCTGCTCTGCACACTCCTCTTCACGCTAGCTTGTAACCTAACGTTGCCGATGTAGTAGAAGAAGCAGGTCCAGCTCTGGGACACTGATGTCTTTGGGGACATGATGAAAGTTAATATCATAAAGAGCATTTCTTACGAGCATTGCAATCTGCCAACGCACATGCTAGTTCTGCGATTGTTCTCTCTGCTTTTCCTAGTGTGGCCAGCATAGTGGGGCTCTGGGGGCGGAGCTTGGATTTGCTACGTAGGAAATCTCACTGTCTCTACCTACTGTTTGGGTCTCCCAGAGATTCACAGCAATTTTAATGAAATGCCATTCCACACTTATTTTTCTCATGATATGTCCGCTAGTATCAGAAAAATTCTATCTGAACATGTAAAAAACAAGAACAACATGATTTTCACCGGACTGGGTCTTTAGGGACTCAATGACTGTTTCTACATCACCCCTCTCTTCAGATCTGGTTCCCACTCTTTTACCCTCTGTTAGCGCTGATGGGATCATTTTAAAAACAGCTGCACATGCAATAATGAGCTTAAAATACATTATCAGAAAAGTAAGTTAAAGATGCTCACTGGGACCAAAAGTTTAGAACTGCCAGTGAGACTCATATACTGGCCAAAAAGTGGGTTTTAGCAGAAGCTATTTTGGCTTTCTTTGGAGCTAGAAATGACTTCATGCTGCAAAAAATATGGAGCTTATGGATGGGGTTGCAGGCAGGCTCAGAAACAGTGAGATTTCCTACGTAGCAAATCCAAGCTCCAACACACCTGATTCAAATGATCAGCTAGTTATGATAACGAGCTGATCATTTGAATCAGGTGTGTTGGAGCAGGGAAACATCCAAAACATGCAGGACAGGGGGGGCTTGAGGACTGGACCTGAGAACCACTGCTTTAGTGACAGTGGGTGGAAGAGGAATCAGTCATAATACAGTTTGTGCAAACATTGACCTCTTCTATTTGAGTGAAAGGACCTGAGGCCTGTCTCTTGAGGGAGCTGAGCAGTCAAAAATCCAATGACCACACACACACACACACACACACACACACACACACACACACACACACACACACACACACACACACACACACACACACACACACACACACACACACACACGAATGCATGCTAAAAGACACATTTACCCGTGTACAGATAAGGCCCAATAGACTTTTGACTGATTTTAAAATAGTGTGTGAAATTGACGAGGTCGGTTATTTCTCTTTGCATTTTTTCCTATGTCCCACTAAAAACAAAAACTGAAATGTAAAACAGATACACGAATAGTGTTTTTAGATGCAGTAACTAAAATAACCATCATTGATTCACGATATTCGTGACTCACACAACACTTCACAGTGTGGGCAGCAGGTGTTGTCTCTTGATCACTGCACAGGACACCTGTTCCATTTACAGTCTAGTTCTGTAGCTGTGGCGTTCATGTGCACCAAAGTACTGCAGATACCTTAGTGCAGTGGCTCCCAAAATTTTCAGCCATGCCTCCATTTGGAGGATGAAAAAGTTCCTTGCCCATCCCCTCAGAAAAAACTAACAAAAATAAAAAGGACCATGTATAGCTTCCGGTTATATCAAGTATACAAATAGAAATCCTTCATCTCATCTCTATTTGTCAAACCAATTTTTGTTATGTTTACTTCTAATTCACTGCACTGCATATAACACTGTGTACATTTTTTAAGAACAGAGAAAACTTTTAAAAATTGATCTCTTGGCAGCATCAAAACATCAAATCAACAAATCACTTTGTGAGATTTGGCCCTGGATGGCTTTCTCTCACTCTATTTTTTGAACTGTTGAAAAAGATTATAATTATTTTGCCACAAATTCCCTGATTTTGATTGAACAAGCTTTTTGTGACATTGGTCCCTTGATTGCTTCAGAACACTACGTTCAAAACAGTGAGCTTTATAACATTTGCAATTATAACACAAGAAAAGTAACCTCCAGACTGATCTGCTGCATTGTCACTAAATCTGTCTGTTTCTATAAAACCTGAATGTAATGTATAATTACTGCGTTAGTATAAGTGTGATGTGTCCCTTAATGGTCAGTGAGTGCTTATTGTTCTACTGGAGCAGCTTTTACAAAATGATGTTCCTGCTGGTATAGCATTCACTGAGTTTTTACACTCATGTTAACAGTTTATGCAAATATTCAGCATTTATTTCTCAGCAGCACTGTGGCATTTTAGACAACTGTTGTCAATGTTTTCTTCTTCTTTGCTGTCCAATATGTTTAGCATTCTTCTTTTTTTTTTTTTTTTTTTTTTTTTTTAACACAGTTAGCAGACGTCCATGTAGATTCTCATTCACCCAGGTCATGGTTTTCTTAAAGACTCCAAAAACAGGCAAAACCGTTAGCAGACTAATTTTGTGCTGCAGCTCCCTGCTGTAAGGTGCACCACATTACTGTTACACACAGTTTGAAAACAGTGGGAAAAGATTGAAAATTAGATCTTTTTATCACATCAACATGATCAATAATTGCTCACAAAATTTAGTAGTTGCATTACTGTTTATAATATTAAATTGGTACACATCTATGGGTTAGCTAATCTCTCGGCATCTTGAACAAAGACAAGTTGCGCAAAGAATAGCATCATAAATCGTGTTAAAATAGTGCCATTAATAGGGTGATTTTAGAGTGAAAGGGCTGCACAAAGGCCACAACCCTGACCAACCCTTCCAGTAAAAAATATAATCTTCAGATTGGTCTTTTATGGGACTTCAACAAGCGTCTTTGGACTGAGCTACAGCATGCTTTCTGGATCATCTCAGGCTTCACTGAGAAATAACTTATTGTGAATGTGTAAAGATGTACTTTACTTAATGCAACTGAAAGCACCAGAAATAATATTCAAGCACATCTTGATAGAGCTGAGTATGAGTTGAGGAGGGAATTACACTGCAGTGCATCATTTTAAGGCTGTAAGTGGCTGTAGGCTCGTTTTCTCACGCTGCGTAATGATTGGGATGATTACATGTGATTGCTGCATGGTTCACAATGTACATGATCGTAGTTGTCAGGCTGCTGATGTTAATGTGTGAACAGGAGTGTGGTGAACAGAGCACGACAATAGTGGTCAGCAGGTGCCCACTTCAATGTCCTGTCCACAGTGCAGATACTGGAGCTTTGGAAACAGGTGGACAGAGTTTAACTGGATTTTTGAAAACAGTGACTTTTATGTGAGTTATCTATGTGACTTTGGAAGAAAGGGTAAGATAAGTCAATATTTTACTAAATTGAACATTTAAACTCACACCATGTAGTCATCATAAAGACATTTTTTTTTCTTTCTTCTTTTTACAATTAGCAATGTTCCTAAGGACACAAATGTTGTCATACTCTGTGAATTTCTATGTGTTTCATGGCAATGTCTTTGCTTTGTTCAGAGTTGTTGTGTTTTTAACCCTGGAGCCACCATATTTCAGACTTAATAACATGCATCACCTTCTTTATTGTACTTTTGCACTTGCCAAGACCACTCATGCTTTGCTTGTGAGAACAGTCTTCTAAAACCTGATCTGAATAAAGTTGTTCCCCATTTTGAACTTTTGCTCTCATCTTTGACCTGCATGCTGATCTGGGGTTAAACAGAAATGTGCTGAGAAGCTGATGTGTGACTAATCAGAGGTCTGCAGATGGAGAACCATCTGAAATGCTGAGTTACACTCTGCTCATGCTGTTCTTATTAGCAATTTCAGCTCAAAGCTGCCTCCACTTTTCCAATTATTGGTTTCCTCTCTATAACTCTGCGGATGTGTGAGTGTGTGTGTGTGTGTGTGTGTGTGTGTGTGTGTGTGTGTGTGTGTGTGTGTGTGTGTGTTAATGCTAATACATACACTCTGTGACTGTAAGGGTGTGTGTTGCACATTACAGAAAATGGAAACTAAATAATCTGTTTTTCCAGATTGTCTCTGCTGAATGCTTAGCCAGTCATTGTGCTCTATTTTGGGACACTCATTAGAACTCATTGTTGACTAATTTTAAAGGGATAGTTTGTAAAAAACAAACTATGAAATCAAATGTTCTTGCCCTTCTGTGTTTAGTTTTATCTACCATACAAATCTAATCAGTAAGATTTAAATCTGTGACACCAGTCTATCAAATTAATACAGAGGGATTTTAAGGATTAAATAGATGTGAATCAACACTTGTCTGGATCTAATCCTGTTGAAAAAACATAATTTCTCTAAAGAATCTCTTCAGTTATAATTATTTTTTGTCTAGCCTAAAATTCATTCTGTTTTTTGAACAAGCGTAGGCCTGTTGCATTATTTTTGAGCACATGGTCTGTAAGTTTAAAAGGACTCCAGATTTTATAACCTTTAATCAGTTAATCTTTATTTATGTAGCACCAATTCACAGCAAATGTTATCTCAAGACACCTAACAAAGAAGTTGGTCCACATACTCTTCAGTTACATCTACAATGACCAACATCAAGACTGAGCCCCATCTAGTAAAATCAGACCCACCCTGATCCACCTTGATCTGTATGAGTGTAATACTTGAAACATTTAGCAAGTAGCATGCCACAAACTGAAGATGCAGTTCTGTAAGTTTTGCAGACAGTATATGAAATGATAATATTAATACTAGAATTTTTTACTGAAGAACATTTCTTGTAATGCATTCATGAGTCCCTGACCTCTATCATGCAGTGGGTTCGGCTCCGTGCCGCAGATGTTTTGCCATCTTTACACTGAGTCTTTGTAAATAGAGTGCTCCGTAAGTGTCTTAGGAAATGCTTGTTGTGAATTGGCGCTATATGATTGATTGATTGTGGTTAGGAGGTCTATTTATATGCCTGAAGAAAAAGTTGATGAAACCACTGCTCAAGACATAAACTTAGACATAGCAATGTTTGTTTTCCCCAAATTGTGCAACAGCTTGTATTGTAGGTCATCTTACCTTGTCAAATAACATAAGGCAACAATGTGCCTTTTGTGGGCACATTTGGTACCTTTTTGTACCATTTGGAACAGCTTTTGTAATCAACCCAACAGGTGAAAAACAGCAGTTTTCCGCAGTTGGTTTGTGGACAGTGATGGTTGAGACAAAGGTGTTCACTGAGGACCTGCAGCCACGCATTGTGTCTGCTCACTAGTCAGGAAAGTTCCAGTTACTACAGTGCAAAGTCTGCAGTGTGGAAAATCTCAGAGGACATGGTCGGAAACCCATAGTGACACCTATGCTGGCCAAGAGAATAAAAAGGAAGATGAAAAAGTATCCAAGGATCACCACCAAGACCCTCCTGGTGAAGATGGCCTTTGCTGGTGGCAATGTCTCAAAGCAGACACAGAACACTGCTGGGTTTCACAGACCAAGGAGGAGGCCACTTCTCCAGGTATGGCACACTAAAGCCCAATTGGCCTTTGCAAATGCTTATCTGAACAATGAAGAAGACTTCTAGTCTTCTGTTTTATGGTCAGATGAAACAAAAATTGGATTATTTGGCCACAATGATGTATCCTTAATTCAGTGTAAAAAGGAGAAGCCTTCAACCCTAAGAACACCATCCCCACTGTCAAACACGGTGTTGGGAACCGAATGCTTTCGAGGTGTTTTTCAGCCAATGGAACAGAGAACCTAATCACAGTAAACAACACCATGATAAAAGAGCAATACATCAAGATTCTGAACAACAACATCAGGCAGTCTGTTGAGAAACTTGGCCTAGGGCACGAGAGGCCATTTCAGCATGACAATGACCCAAAACACACTGCAAAAGTGGTGAAGAAATGATCAGTGGACAAAAAACATGAACATTTACAGCGGCCTAGCCAGAGTCCTGACTTGAATCAAATTGAGAATCTGTGGAGGGAGCTAAAGATCAAAGTGATGTCAAGGATAACCCTTAAAACTGCAAGAGTTGAAACTCATTTCCAAAGATGAATGGGCAAAAATGGTGGAGACATGCAGAGAGCCGGTCAGCAATTACAGGAAGTGTTTCATTGCTGTAATGGCAAAGGCTTTTCTACTGATTATTGATGAGGGTATGAATAATTTTGGACTTGACTGTACTTGGGGTCTGAATCATGAGGTCCTAATCCTAATATTAACACTGTAATGTATTTATCCAGGAAAAAAGTGTTGTTTAAAACGTTAAATATTTTTTTTAGTTATAAGATTTGAAAAAACAAAAAATATTTACAAAGTTAACAGATTTTTCATTTTCTATACTCAGAATACATTTTGGTTTGCTGTTATTGTTGTGTATAATTGATACCTGTACCACCGTTCAGTTTTTGTATTCTGAACACCAAAACTTTGACGTTTAATATCACAAAACTGCACAAAATGCAAATTATACTTTTTAATTTCAAGGGGACACTCTGACGAGACTAAACAGATAAATATTGGAATAAAACAGCTGAAACTGTTACATTTTTTAAAGAAAAAAGGTTAGGATGGACCAGCAGGTACATAATGAAATGAAGAATGTATGTCATGGTGGTAAGATGTGCATTTGCATTAAAGCACTGGTGTACAGGTTATTTTAAAGTGAAATAGGCTTTTGATTTCAGAAACCTGACACACACCCACACTGTGACACTCTCGGTGTCACCCGACTGAAATAATCCTGGAGCCACCACGGCTAAAAGACATTAGTAGGAGAGACATGCATGAGATGATGACTGTTAACGCTGCTCCCCCTCTTAATGTTTAAAACCTAATGTTAAGAGTGAAGTTCCTCCTTTTAGATCCAAGTAAAACAGCAGGCAACACGACGTCCGCATTGAACTTATTATTAAAAAGCTTTTCATGCATGAAATGCTCATAAAGATTTTATTTTCTACATTTAAGAAAAGTCGGAAAAGAAGGAACTCCTCAATAAATGATGAAGGCAGATTCCTATTTAAAACAATCCAGAGCAGCAGCAGCTCAATATTAAAACACACAGGCAGAAGCACTTATACACACATGCATGCACAAGTTCACCTTTTCCCCCTCACTCAGTTTAACACAGACATCCACATATACTCTGTATTTTTTTCTCTTTTTTTATCATATAATGGTCTGCCCAGGCAGGATTTTCCATTTTATTTTCCTTTCTCTCGCCCCTCATCCATTATCAAACACTTACAGGAACACAATCCCAGTCTGAAGTGCTCTCATCCCTGTCTCTACTCCAAGCTATCTCCTCAGGATGGCCGGACCACCAAGTGTCGGTCATTTCAAACACAAATCACAGGGCAGCAGCAGGCACCCCTATCATTACCTTTGCATGTTTTTGTTCTCTAGAGTCATCAAATGTTTCTCTTGTCTTTTTTTTTGTGTCACTTTAATCACTTTCACAAAGCCCATCACATCCTGATCAGGAAACAAAGCGTCAAATCTGTAACACCGCCAAAGACTCACCATCAAGTGATATTTTGGAAGTTACAGCAAGCTAGCAACATTTGTTCGGCAATGAAAGTGGCAAAAAATAGAAGGAGCTGTGGAGCCAACAGCTGCAGTCCTGATGCTGGACCTGCAAACACTAAGTCATCTGAGCTGTCTGTCAATCATTAGTGTCTTTTTTGGATGCATTTAAACATTTTGATGAATAAAAACAGAAAGCTTTCAGCTGCTATCCCCTTAATGATGCATTAAGTGAGCACTGGCCTGTGGTTTCTGCTGTCTTGCTGTTTTAGTTAGGATGTCTTCAAGTACCACAGCTGAGAAAGTGGGTATTTGTGCTGTGAATCCTTAAAGGACTGTGGATAATTAGGGTGTGGGCGTGTGTGTAGGTGCAATTTGAGTGGAGGACATGGATTGATAGACAGCTTTGTAAACATACATTAGATGGTTCTGTTGCCCAGCCAGCTTGTTGTAGAGGTTGAACGGAGGACTTAGGGTATTGTAGTTTAACACTAACAGTAGGACACATCAGGAAAGAGTGGGGACATTTAGAGAGAGGGATGATCCCTGTTAATTTTGAGCAACGTTGGTGAGACATTGGTCTCCCAAAATCTTAGCCCCACTGGCCACCTCTGCCTGTGGCTTAAACTGATGCTTACAATGAATCATGGCCCACTCGTATCTTTAGGTCTCTGTCCTAAAGATGATAAATTCATTCATCACTGCAGCCTGGAAGCAAGCAGCACAAGCTGCACTCACAGGAGCTCTAATTAAAGGTTTCTGCAGCCATGTCGCCCTCAGAAAACCATTTCCTAACACAGTACGGATTGCAAAAGTTCAAAACTAAGATCTGAAAGTTTGGTGCTTCTTATCTGTTGCTGGACGTCACAGCCTATAGGAACAATCCTGTCCTTGAATAAAAGTCAGTGCGGTTCAGAGGGTAAACTCTGACCGCCTCTGACATTGTTTCATGTTTGCACAGTGCAGATCAAATGCTTGTTGAGGATTCGGTTCCTCGAGAGGTTGATTATGGTTGGCCTGAGGTAAGCACTGTGTAGAACTGTCAATAAGGCTTCATTGCTAAAAACTCCAGTAAGATTAAAAGACCCCACATGCTCATTTTTCTTTTAAACATGTAAAATATAGGTTTGACAGTGTACTAAATATGTACATCTCACAATACCAGAAAGACCTACAGCAGTTAATATGAACATTATAAATTAAACTGAGCACCAGTAATGCTGTGAAAATCTCATTTTAAATAGTATTCAAACACTTGGGTCAATGACTTCTGTTGATACTCTGCATTTACACCACTAGTCTAAAAGACTTTCTCACACAGTTATCATGTAATTTAATCAATCAACTACCAGAAACAAAAAGGGATGTCAATTTTGATCAAGGGAAAAATGTCAATTTTGACGGCATGATTGATGTCCTCTCAACAATTTATTGAGTTTCTCTGTGTAAGATATGATGCACAAACCCATTAAACAGATTCTAATGGTGCAGAAATATTAAAAACTCTCCAATGTTTAAATGGAAATAAAGAGCATCTTTCAGGGCTTTAAATCATTTTGACTGTATATAAAAAAAAATATAAGAAGTCGGATCCACACACTAATAACCTGTAACACAAATAACACACGGCACCAGTTTTGTGGCACCTTGAGTTATTGTCCTCCACTGCAGGACTCACTTCTGACCTGGTAGCATAGCAAGCGCCTGTGACCTTAGTTTTGCGTACGAGACACACAGAAGCTTTTTAGCCAGGCTGCTAACAATAAAAGCAAACAAGTTTCTTACCTTAGCACGTGCGGGTCGGTGCGGTACGCTGGTAGAACGTGGAGCTGGCTGGTGTGTCTCTGGTGAAATGTCAAACTTAGTCAGCAGGGCTGCTTTCAGGTCCATGTAGCAGTGGGCTCTCTCCTGGTCCATTGCAGTGTAGGCCTCCAATGCCTTACCCATCATTCTAGTTTAAGAATAAAATAGCTACCCTTTGCTCTTGATGACAGAAGTACTTCAGTCACAAAGTAACCCTGACAAGGCACACCTGTGAAGTAAAAACCATTTCAGGTGACTGCCTCATGAAGCTCAATGAGAGAACAGCAAAAGTTTGCAGCGCTATCAAAAAAAGCAAAAGGTGGATACTTTAAGGAATCTAAAATATAAAACATATTTTCAGGTATTTCAAACTTTTTTCTTCAGCACATGATTTCACATGTGTTCATTCATAGTTTTGATGCTTTCACTGAGAATCTACAATTTAAATAGTAATGAGAATAAAGAAAATGCATTAAATGAAGTGTGTCCAAACTTTTGGCCTGTATTGTATTGTGTGTGTGTGTGTGTGTGTGTGTGTGTGTGTGTGTGTGTGTGTGTGTGTGTGTGTTGCAGCCAGTGGGTGAATACTATACTCCTCGCAACTGTAATGTTACCGCGAAGCTGCGGTAATGTATCGTTATTCACGACGTCGGCGTCATCACTCACGTGACCAGGCAGGAGGGTCTCGCTGCTCACTGCTGCTCCTGCTGCTCCTGAGCTGCTGTTACTCCCTCCGCTAGCATGAAAGTTTACTCCGGTGTGACAGTTGGCTTCGGTATTTAACTTCCAAAAACTGGAGCTGTGTGGCGCTGCCTCTACTTCCTGTTTGCCCCCGTCACTGTTAGTCGTCCTTTTTTGACGAACAAAAAATCCTCTTATATCCATTTTTTCTATGTTTACCGGCGAGTCCACCTTCCGCCACGCCGAGTCCATCTATGAATATTTGAACTTTAACTCGGTAAACGGCCCGCCCTCCTTTACCTGTAATTGGCTAACACGTTGCCTTCGATCGATTTGATTTGGTTGGATTGATTGACATGTCAAGAAAGATGGGATTAATTGAAGATGACTACTCTGACGGAAAAAACAAACCCCAAATCAATTTGTAGAAAATGTTGCTTTTAGTCCAGGACCGGCACAGCTAACTCGGTGGGCGGGCACGCCCCCCCCCCCCCCCCCCCCCCAATGCGGTCTGGCTTATATGGATATAAAAAAAAATACCAAACATGATGTGAATCATGAATTTATCCTTAATGTGTATGAAGCTATATGATATAAATGTAGGCTTTGTAATGTCATGCATGTGGTACAATATGAAACCATGGGATACAGTATGATAAGGTGCAAAGATGTTCATAGATATACAGTTTGACAATTGGTCACTGCTGCACTCATTAACCAGCTCATTATCGCTTCCACTGGCATTAAACTGTACTGTGATACAGTGCATCAAACAGGAAATGATGCTGAACAGTGAAGTTTGATACGCAACGGTTTGATGTGATCCAATATGAAGCAAGTTTTTTTTTTTTTTGTCTCTTTTTCTGTAGATTTAAGACACACAGCAGAGATATGAATGTTTCTGTCGTCTTAAAGCATTATAAATACCTGGATGTATACAGTTGTTGGCTTTGCTGATTTGCATATCCCAGAGGATTGAACTGATGAAGTCTCAGTGTTCTTATCTGCATCCTGATTTCTTCACTTGGACCGACATTTCTACTTTGTGCAGTTTGAACCTTTTCTTCTGAGGTTCAAAAAGACAGTATATTAAACCCTCTGAATGGCCCTCTGAACAAATAATGTTAAGTGCAGACTCAAAATACTGTATATAGTAGAACATAATCAGCATCCAACATCAGAGGATGTTACAGTTCAAGTTTTGACAGTTTTCTGGAGACAGAGATACTTTTATCTGCTAGTCTCTTGATGAAGCTCATATAGACTGAAGTCAATGGGTCTTCAGATGTCTGAATCCTACCCCCCGCCCCCGCATCATGCTGTGAGTGTAGGTGTGAACAATACAGTCAGGTGGATTTTCATGCGAGAGCCCTAAAAATTTTCAAGAGTGCATGTGTGAATACGGCTTTGGTGAACAACACTCAAGGATATGTCATTCAATGGTCAGTGGTAATTGTTATAGCAGTAGACATGTCCCTCAACTTTCTTAAATAAAATTTAGAGTACCTTGCTCTGAAACTGTAACATGAGCTGTTAAACCTGGAATAAAGTTAAAGTCAAAGGAGATCTATGAAAATTGTCCCTGAGTGACGAAAAAAACTCCTTGATTAATTTAATATTGACATTTATTTGGCTCCATATCTCGTTTGTTTGGCTCCTTGTCAGGGACCGTTGATCACACACCTATCGGTTGTTGATAATGTTCATGTCATTGTACAACCTGATTTGCATAGGCTGAGACTTAAAGCTCCTGTGAGAAGTTCTTGTTCTTGCACAAAATAGACTAAAATGTGTATTTGTACTTTATGGTGCCCAAAAGAAAACTAAACCAGGAGGAACATGATTAGCGATTTTAATGTAGTAGCTTTTAAATCCCAAACTACTGGCAGGAGGCAAGTGTCTGCTGAGAGGCAGAAGAAACAGCTCTGTTTTTACAATTTCCTCACAACATGTTCTTAGTATATTGTAAGTTTGACATTCGAAAGACATCACATATGCACGTACAGAACAAGATAATCAGAGTTTGTAGTTTCCGCAGGAGACGCCAAGGTTGTCACATATCAGAAAGTCCTCAGAGGAGCTTTAAGACCCATAATGACAATGAAGAGGTTTTATTTTGTCCTGCCAAGACACAACAAGACAGCCTTAAATCAGTCTGAACCATGTCTAAAGACTTTGTTACACAAATCACAGAGATCACACGAGTGGGCCCAGACTTCAGCCCATCTCTAATGATTTTATTCAGGCTCTGGAAATGGTTCTTTTTTTTTAATACTGACTCAAAATCACATGGGAAGTTATGTGATGTAAGTCCAGCCTCAGTCCTCTTCTGGTTGAAATCATTTAGACGTATTTTCAGCACTAAACAAATTCAAATAGTTTCAGCAGAAATATGGTAGATCACGGTGGTACTGTTTTACCTTTATATTACATCAATTTGCTCATTGAATATCATTTCTATATGCATTTGTGTAAAAAGTCATCTTTTCGGTGTATTCATGTATGTCCGTACAGTGAGAGTGTGTGTAGGCTGCTTTGGAGGCCAGTATTGAGTGCCACCTCAGCTCCTCTATGGCCTTGATGAAATATAAAGCAGGAGTGTTTTTCACCGAATCAGCATGCTGGTAATTGCATGCGACAGAAATGGATTTCCTGTCACTCCTGGGCTTTATGAAGAGGCCTGAGCCACTTTTTTTTCCTCTCACAACATGTGTTTTCATTTTCAGCTTCGCAGAAAGGTGATGAATTAGCTGACACTTTTATCGCCTTTGACTGAAACCTGACAAAATGTATGACGGCTCCAAAATAAGTCCATGATGGGTACTCTGGATTTTTCCTTTTGTTCCTTTCCAGCTCCTGAGGAGTTTTATTTATTTATTTTCCACAGAGTTGGCCAGCTTTACTTAGCACAGACAAATGAATCAAAGTGTGATTCTTGGAGCTGTAATTTATTTTCCATTTAAGTAATCAAAGTGGAACAAATCGCTGATATGATAAGAGGAGCTTGCCTTGGCATTAGATTCTGATGAGAGTAGCATTTATAGAGAAACATTAAAAAAAGTTCTGGTCAGGAAAAAAAAAATCTTGGTTCAATGATTTTCCACCAGAACAATTTTTCCATTTTCTAAGTCATGAAACAATATTTTATCATGAAGCTTAATTTCACATGTTTGTGTGAAGACGAGGCTGGGGGGAAATATGAGAGAGATCTCTGCTTGCATGTATTGCACCCTTCCTGCAAACATATTTCATGGTGCTCATACACTCAGCCTTGCATGACTGGTCCTTTTGGAGGGTCACTTATTGAACCGTGACTTATTGGTGCTTCCAGAGCAGCTGGGCTGGCTTGGATTGGTTTGTCAGGGTGGAGGAAGCCATCAGGCTCTCTGATTATCTCAAGCTGCTAGTTTATGCAGCTGATGGTGGTTGAAAAATGTATGCAATGCAATAATGATACTTCATCATTTTATAAGCCATATTCAGTTGCCATAAATGTCCCACCAGTATGGTCTGAATTATTTCCAAATAACTCTTTAACAATCCTGAGCTCTTTGCATGGTACAGTTTGAATGTGCATTTGTCCAGGCAGTGATAAAGTGTTTACGGACAATAGATTTGGGAAATTGCTTCATGTCCGTGCAGTGACTTTCACTACAGAGCCCTGTATGTTTTCAAGACAGTGCTGCCTGCAAGCTCTAAGATCACAGCCACACAGTGCTATCTTTTGAGACTTGTCCTTTTATTAAGAGATTCCTCCAGATACCTGAATCTTTCAATGATTTCAGATTTTATTGAGGGGATTGCCCCTTGAGATGCACCATCTCATTTCCGAGGGGGTCGCAGAAAACATAAAAAGAGCACATAAACACATACTGCATAGATATATAGATACTTACATGTATACATACATACATAGATAGATACATACGCACAAACATATACATACATAGCATACATACACATAGCTTGCTCACCCTCTCCCACCCACCCCACAGACCACCACACCATCAGCTGATAAACAACACAATTATAAATAAATAAATAAATAAATAAAGGGCACAGTGAGAGTACATTCAAATATGTTAGGATAAAGCAAGCACAACCAGTCTACAAACATGAACAGGTCGGGTCCAAATGTAAATAAAGGGAAGTCCTGAAGCGACCGATGGATGAGATAGATCTGAGAGATAGGGGGAGATTATTCCAATCTGAGGGAACTTTGTAACTGAAAGATCTCTGTCCTACCTTTTTAGTGATTTTTGGTATTTTGAATTAAGGATATTGGAGATGTCTAAATGGATATGATGAGGCAGACAAGGTTAAGTAAGTGCATTTATAAATGATGAAATACCAGTGTAATTGTCTTCTTGATCTGGGCTGCAACCAGTTTAGACAGTTGTACATGAGACAGTGATGAATTCTATATGGACACCTCAAACCTGCACAGAGAGTTCTATAAGACATTGAGAGGTTTGAGATGAGTGTCTGTGGTGTTTTGATACACAACATTGGCATAGTCAATCAATGGAAGTAGTATTTGAGTGATAATTCTTTTCCTTAAATCAAAAAAAAAAAGCAATTAATTGATATTATGCACTGTAGATGACAAGGAAGATTATTCAGAAATTGCCCAACATTTGCCTACACAGTCTCGCACAGAGCAGTCAACCTCTTTTCCATCCTACATCATGAGAGACTCAGCCTCTCTTCAATGTTTTTATACTGATTTATGTTACTTACCTGTTTCAAATTGACACCATTAGTTAAATGATTTTTTACTGTTTAATTAATGATCATTTTAGCATTTAACAACCTGTGTAGCTTTTGTTTTTTGCTGTGTGACAAAATGTGTGCAAGAGAACCAAACAGGTGCAGAAGTTTGAGAAAGACTCAAAGGATGTTAAGAAAATGAAAACAAAAGTATGAGAAGACAAAGTTGATGAATGCAGTAAAAAGTGATAAAAAATGTAAATAAATAAACAATGAAGAAGTAATGGCAATAAACAAAAGAAATAAAAAACTGGGGAAATAAAGCAATAACAAGTAATAAAAGAGGGTCTAAAATACTAATAATAAAAGAAATAAAAAGAAATACAGGAAACAAAAGCAAGAAAGAGATATAAAAAAATAGATAAAAAAGTTGAGGATGAAGTTGGACTCAAACAAAGTCTGCTATAAAATCATATCATAATGTATTAGAGTAAAAAGTTCCACCTCATCAGGGGATCCAATAGTTTTTCAGTGAATGTTGTCCCTCAAACAAAGTTGTCATGGGGCTGTGAGTAAAGGTTATCTCTGAAAAATATGCATTAATTTATGTAATCAGTTAGCTACAGCAGCACAGAGTCACTAGCATGAATTCAGTTGGGGGATTTTACCCTGTCAAAGTGGATTTCTTGCAGGGTGTGGCTCCTGACTGACCCTCCTGACAACCTTAGACCTCCATGATTCTTCTTTTCTTTACGTCTTCGGTTAGGGGTGCTTTCAGGAACTCTGGGGTCCCTGCAAACACACCTCATTGGGCCCAGTCCCCACAGCCCAAGCCAACTGTGCATGACGCAAATCATCTTTTAAGAGCATTAAATATCTATAACTATTTTAATCCCCTGACAACACATTTTAGTTTGTTGAATAACAGCAAAGAGGCTCAAAGAAACAGCAGATTTAGCCACACTGTTCAAGTTTGCATGTGTTTTGCACATGCAAACCTTTAGTAGATCAGGCCTTATGACTTAAATAGAAGTGTTCCTCTCACTCATTCACATACTTTAACACAACTTCATTTAGCATGAAAGACTTTGGGTTTGTTTGGCATTGTTGGCACAGTTTTAAAACTAACACAAAGGGCTCTATTTTCGTGACTGCCGGCAGCACGGCGGAGAATGGCGGACCCCGCAGTGGTATTTTTGTCTGGCGGAGCCCGGTGCACAGTCAGTATGATATTGTCGTAGACTGAGACGCACCAAGGTCCGCCAAGCTGGGCGTAGTGGCGCGGTAGGGAGGGGTGTCGACAAAATCAGCTGGCACAATGACATTTTTGTGCCCGCCGGCGGTGGGAGGAGTTGAGTTAGGGAGGGGGGATACTTATGCCGGGCTGCGCCGCTCACCAAAATACCAAAATGTGCTTGGGCACACCTTGTCGGCACAGCGCGGCCGACCTGACTTATGCTGTACCTATGCCACGCCGCTGGTGAGTCACGGAAATAGAGCCCAAAGCGTGAATCTGAAGTGTGAGTTTGAAACAGGTCTGTCAAAATGAGAAGAACGGAGAAGTTTTGTTTTTCAAGCCCATCAAGGACTGCCTTCCCCGAGCGGGCCCTGGATAGTTGGTCCCACTTTTCCCCTCCTATGATGACCCTGCTTTAGTGAGGAGTACAAGCTAAATCTGCTGCAGATCATCTTGATACAGTCTACTTTGTGCCTGATCTAGTCCCAGTAGGTCCTGGCCATATTTTATTGAAAACACAGAGGCATCAATTTAAAAATACAGACTGTTTCATATCCAGGTAAAACTCCTCACATTATTTTCAGACTGATCAAACTAATCTGTTTGAGACAATACACCTGCAAACGCTCCCAAAGAGTGTATCACTGGCTTAGACTCATGAATTATTTGCAACAAAGAACTCTGATCCACTTTTTATTCACCCAGTCTCTTTTTTACTAATCCTGAATAGCTAAGAAGAAATAAAAGTGCACATCAAAGGAGCAGGTCAGAGGAGGTTAAGCAAAGACTACATTTATAGTCTCACTTTTTCCAAGAACAGAGGATGAAACCCTGCCAAAAATCAAAACGTTGTTGGTTTCCAATTAAGAAACACAGTGTTTAATTTTGTGCGAATAAACATGAATTTATAGAGATTCAATAAAAACATTTCCATGTCTTTAACTGCTTTACTTAACGCTCCTTAATGTGAAAAGAAGCAGGTCTGGCTGTTGGACTCCCTTTGTCTGAACAGAGTGACAAATTAATTCTAGCTTTATAACTTTGGGGTCTCTGGATGTGATAATTGTAGTGCTTGAGACGCACACACGCGCTCATACACACACATTCTTATCAGTCAATAAACTAAGTTCCGTGCATCATCCAATAAGTACTTCCCATATGAGCTGTGACAGTGAGTGTGTGTGTATGTGTTATCTTGCATTGACTCACTGTTGCAATTTCGCAGGCCTCTCTGAAATCCAGCGCTGCCTCAAGCTAACAAAACTATTAGCAATGCAGCTGAGCATAAACACCATTTGACCCGGGTGTGACCCTAAATTGATGCAGGAGTGGACACGCCTGGCTGAATGCGATGTCTCTGTAATAACTGCTTTTAAGATGGCTGCAACATTACATCCACATAAAAGGGTTGGTTTAAAGCGTGGCGGCGCCTCTGCTGCCAGCCTCATTATGGGGGGAACATCAAACACTCCACTAGGACATAATCCCAGCCAGTTTCAGTGCTCAGGCTTTCAGCAATAATCAAAGAATACAGGTAGATGCAGAATAAGTTAATTCTGCAGATTAGTGGGGGTGCTCCAAAATGAGGGGAACGAGATAGGAGCAGAAAGAGGAGGAAGAAAAACTCTGCAGAACAAAGGAGATCAGGAAAAACAGCAACCTAAAAGACCCAGGAGAGGAAAGGAGAGGGTTACAGCTGTCCGATCAATACCACAGTAATCCATACCTCTATACACAACTCAATACTCTACTCATCTGGTATCAGTACCTATTACACAGTATTGATTACATAATGTTTTATGCAGTCACAAGGATCCCACAAATGCACTTTCTGCAGTCAAACAGCTTCATGTTTGTGAAAGTGAATGGACCCCAGCGACACAAGAATCCTATAAACCCACAGCGAAGGCTTCCCCTTTTATTAATGCAATCGAAACATTACAGCTTCTTCTCTCATTTATACATGCTCTCCAATCTAAACGCTGACTCTCTCCCACTGAATACCAATGAATCAGTACCACCTTAAAGCAATACTTCCAACTGGACTGACACTGAGGATGAAGCACACAGCAACCAAGAAAATGAGCTAGTAAACTGGATTTGAGTTGGTGGAGGATAATCTCTTTGTGATTCAAACATTTTTTAAAAAAAACATAGCATCAATCTGATCATGTTTTCACCAAAAACATGAGATTTAAGCAGTTCTTCTGTGTGGACAGAGATTTTTAGTACCAAGGTGTTGAAACAAAGAGATACAAACATAGCTTTGAGCTGAACAAGCTGTAGTGATATTTGCACGTTTATTTATTGGCTCTTTTTTTTGTTTGCTTTAAATCTGATGTTGCCCTTGGTTTATTCCAGGGGTTATCTAATTATTTACCTGAGTGCTTTTCACTGATGTATTTTGTTTACTGATTTTATTATGTCTCTCATAAGATGTGATTGACCGAATGTCGGAGCTGAAAATGACGTCACACCCGAGTTCCCAACGTTTCAGTTACCAAGTCGAAAAAAAAGCAAAATCAGAGGCCTGAAACAAGATGGATACATCTACGAAAGTTATTTTAGCGCCTGCCTTATATTCGGACAAGGCAAGCACTAAAAGAACTTTCGTAGATGTAGCCATCTTGTTTCCGCCTCTGATTTTGCTTTTTTCTGACTTGGTTACTGAAATGCTGGTAACTTGGGTGTGACATCATTTTCAGCTCTGACTTCCGAGGTAACTCAAACACAACATTATTACTGCGACATGTTGTCGTGGTTACATAAAACTCCTGCTACTACAGGGGAAAGAGGAGCTATGCCTGATCCTGCCACTTGATGAAGTGAATTTCATTAAGCATGTGACATGGAGAAGACTTCAGCCCATAGCCAACTCAAGAAAGAGCCAACATAAGATGCATAAAACCATGTGCATATAGATGAAGATACTCCAGTAGACTGATGCCATCATGTCTGAGATGGGTTGGGATGCTGGTTTTGAGGACAGAGGTAGAATAGCAGCAGTTTGACCCAGTGAACAGACAACTGATAGTGAGTAGTTCTACAGTATGTTGTGTGTTATAATTAGGGCTTTCACAGTACACTGGTGTTGACGATAACAGTCTTTATCAGGGAAGTAATGATCAACAGATGAAAATACCAATATAGATAGTCGATTCATTGAAGGGGGAGGTAGTGGTTCTGTGGACACGCAGGAGCAGAACATAAGAGACTGTGCCTTTTCCGGGCTCTTACAAATATAAGATATCTTTTAGTTTCTGATGAGTGTGGCTGGGTTCATCTGCTTCAGCCACACAGGAGAATTATTTGAAGCACACAGTCGTGCCGTTTCCATTGATCAGCATCAGCACCTGAAAGTGCTGTATGAATGAGACGATCAGTGTGGAACAATTTAGAGAGTGCTGTAAGGTGGGCGAACGGCGAGAAAATACCTGAGTTTCAAAGCATGGGGCCACACCAGGTAACAGACGAGTGTGAAAAGTGTTTATTGTTTGTTTAAACACTCGGGAGGGAAGGACCACTTGGCAGCTGTTTGTTGCAGGGCTCCATGACAGCAGAACACAAGCCTAAAGGTGCTGTCAGGCTGTAATGTTTTCTTCATCGCCTGCTTTGTTTTCAGCGTAAACACAGACCTCTACGGCAAGAAAAGAGAGGGCAGCTGCAGCTCTCATAAACAGGCATGGCTATGAGTCACTGCCATCTGAATCGATGTTGGATCAACTTTTTCAACTTACTGCTGTGGCACTCAGGGTGACCATGGCAACCACACTGAAGGGAGATGATGCAGGAGCAGACTTGAGTGAAATCTGAATTCCCTTAATTATTCACCTTTCTAGCAGCAGAGAGCAAACATGTTCAGGAAGGAGCCAAATTAGCCTCCATTTATTTGCCCTGCCACGTCTCTGTCAGCTTCTTCTTCTATATCTGAAAGTAAATTCTGCTGCGTTACCGGGTGATGGGGCTGTATTCATCGGATAGCATCAGTGGTGTGTCATAAAGCTTGACTGAGAGAGCTCTGTGATCAACACCTGCAAAGTTTGCCTGGACCTCAACCTCATCTAACACTTTTGGAATATCAACTTTAAATCTGGCTGTAACTTCAACATCCCAGTGAGAGTATAGTTATACCCTTTAGACTGAATGGGGTCAAATATTCGCAGCCAAACCCCAAAAATGGATGCTGTTGAAATTGCTGGTTCAATCT
This sequence comes from Xyrichtys novacula, assembly GCA_962446985.1. Classification (NCBI taxonomy): domain Eukaryota; kingdom Metazoa; phylum Chordata; class Actinopteri; order Labriformes; family Labridae; genus Xyrichtys; species Xyrichtys novacula. The sequence goes on from OY660871.1 coordinate 14,223,973, forward strand.
TGAAAGGCATCATGGGAGCTCTGGTGAAATAACCTCTGTATGCCCCTCGAGTGCGCAAGAAATCCCAAATGTTTATGAGATCAATAGAGCAATTGGCTCGTGCCTGAGCAGCGTCTTGGTCTCTGTCTCATACCTATCATTTTCCTTTCTTATGATCTGTCATTATTTCCACCATCAAAATATATCACCAATCTCATCATGTCCTTGCCAGTTTTTTTCATTTATTTCCACAGCTTATTAATCTCCAGCTTGAGCAGTCAGCAAACACTCTTTCTGGCTATTTTCTGGTATTTGCAACTGTGTTTTGGGCTCTTGCCGACCTGTGCTGTTCTATTTCTATGGACTTACATAACTGCCCGTAAGCATGTATTTGACCACAATTAACTTCTTGCCAAGTTTCTGCTGGGCCTGTGTCTGATTTGGTATCATCTCCTTCCTACTTACACTGAAACAGATCTGGCAGGCATCTCTCTGAAAACATACCAAAACAGGGGAAATGCTTTCTCAGAATAGGCGAGGAAATGTGCTCATCAACAAGGATTTCTTTACACAAAATAGGCCTAATGAAAGAGATGCTGTTGCAAAAACATGCTGAGTATTTAGCCAATACTGTACAAAGACAGACCCAGTGCTTGTAGAAAGAAGTTAGTTCAATATCACTCTGATTGCACACGAGTATCACATCCAAACAGATTAGAGAAATGAGGATATTGAAGTTTGATTTACATTTTTGACATTAACTTAGGGCTGGGCAATAAACCGAAAATGTACTGATACAGAAATTTACGCCAATAACCAACGTCGTTTTGCCCATGTCAAGATATTTGGTGACAAAAAATAAATAAATAAAAGTTGGTTTTGGATGTGTGTAGGTGGTCTATGGTCAGAGACGGGACTCCACCCCACCCAGTCTGTAACAAAGAGGGAAAGACACATGAGGAGATGGAGGACGGTTCAAAAGCTGTAGCGGCTGGAGCAGCGGCTGAAGTAGACAAAGTCAATATGGGAGGGGGTGAGCAGCTTGTGGAGTAGTTATCGTCCATTTATCGTTATCAAGGTGAACTGCTCAATATATTGTGATATTGATTTGAGGCCATATCGCCTAGCCCTACATTAACCCACTTTACCTAAAACCAGGAAAACCCAGTTGAGAGGGTGTGTTTTTTCTGTTGCTCCATCAAAGTCAAATAAGCTTTTGGCAGATTGTTTGACATGAAACTTTTGACAGTTCCTCGGACTACAAGTAGTTCAGCTTAAAAACACAAAGGGATAAGATAAACTGTATACTGCATGATCCTTCCCAAGTTTTAATCTTGCATTTTTGTCATTCCTAACTTGTAAGGCTCAAAGTCAGAGGGTCAAAATCATCATTTACAGAGATGAACATTTTCTCTAAACTGCAGAAGATAATATTCTATCAAGTGTATTTGTCAAAATTTCTAATTTGATTTGATTGATTGTTTCAGATATCTCCTCATGCCTATTTGGGCTAATTTTTATTGAGAAACTTCATCTTTAGCAGGTCAAATCTCTGTTTTTACCTGTCATACCTTGGAGTAGGTCTCATGTATAGAATTCAGTTGAATGTGAGTCATATCAAGTGTAACACATCATTCTGACCAGACATTAGATATAAAGAGCCGTACTGTACAACTGTTGTAAAGTGTTTGCTGGGAAAGGCGACTATCGTTGTTTTTTTTATCATCCAACGCTCTTGTCAGTTTTACACCCATTGTGTTGAAATAACAGATGAGCTTGTGTCCACATTCGTGGCCAGATTTTGCAAAGCAGAGCCCTGCACTTCAGTCTGCACATTTCAGAGTTTTGAAATATGCTCCATAGACTTTTTTCTTTTAAGTTTCAATCTTGCAAAGAGAAGCTCAAATTTTACAGTCAATGCATTCTCTAACTCTTAAACCTATACTCCCAGGAGAGAGAGCTCTGAATTTGTAGCCCATGGTGCCAAAGTAATTCTGAGCAAATATAGACCATCTGGAGCACTTATTAGATGCTTGAGGAACTTGCCCAGCAGTTAAAGTCAAATGATGTATCAGAAAAACCAATTAAGTTTACTTTAAGTGTCACCTTAACTCGCGTTTGACAATAAGGTAAAAGTTCAGCCATCTTTTTAACCTGCTTTATCCCCCCCCCCCCCCCAAATAAATAAATAAATAAAATTGAATAAAATAAAAGTCACCTGTATCTGCTTAAACCTGACCAAGCAGACATCAACAATGTGTCATAAAGGCAAAAGTCAAATCCAATCACAGATCCTGGTACTTTCTTCATGAGTGCTATTTATTTGATGAAATATTAGGGCCACATTACTGAATAAAATTATGGCATTTCAGGAAAAGAAGTGAGTAAGTGTGAATAAAGCAATCGTCTAATGAGAGTGAAGTCTTCTTTTACTCAGACTCTAAATCATTTTTAAGGCCAGAAAAGTATTTTGTGATGTTGTACTTTAAGAAACCTTTCACAAATAATCAAACATAATTCTCAATTTTTTTATTCATGTTTTCAGAGTCCTAAAAAATTACATTATTATGGTGCTGATGCTGTATATCCTTTTTTTTTGTGAAATAACATGCAGACAAATGATGGACTAAATTGTTTACTTCACAATTGGACATTTTTGACTGTATTCTCATGATATTGTGACTTTTTTGGTCCCCTTAAATGGCCTTTCATCCAATCCTCCATTTTATATTGCATACACATTTCAGAAAATGTTTATTTAAAATATTCTGCAGTGTTTCCATACAAAAATACTATAATATATTAGGGTTAAAATAATTACCTGTGTCTGTCTCTGAACGCTTTAATTTATTTAAAGGCTACATTACTTCAATAAGTGTCGCCATTACTTCTCATGTGATTTTGCCTATAGGTGCATTAGTATTGACCCGATATGATCAGCTACCACTTAAGTTCTGTCTCTGTTTTGCTCTCAGTTTATCAGATAATTTTCTGATATTGTTAAAAATCTGGTGTTTTGAGCTAAACTTCAATCTGAGCGCCTACTGATGTGACAGCTGTAGTCTAAATGCTCTTTCTGTAGAGAAAGCAGTATCTCACTGGATAACAAAGCACATATGCTTTTTTGGTGATGTTGGTGTGTGTATTCAGATGCAGTTGTGTGTGTTTGTGTACAGCAGCTACAATTTATCAGTGTGTCTGTAGGTTTCAAAGAATAGGGGTCATTTTTCCAATGTGTTATCTCTGAGTGAACATAACTTCCAGCCACCCTGAAGCACATGCTGGGGGTTTCCAGGACTGCGACCCTCACTGCTGCCGGGGGTCATTTCGAGTGTGGTCCATGTCTGAGTCCACTCCTCTGATCTGCAGGGAGGAAAATATCCAATGGGTTGAAGCTGACTGACAAAGTCAGCACATAAGAGGAAGTAGAAGAAGTAAACAGCCTCCACTCTGTATTTAATTCTGACCTCTGAGCGTTCTCTTTCCACAGCAGATGCAGGAAAATGAGCTTTCTGCAGCTCGACTAATACTCACTTTATTTGCCTTCAGCTGCTCTGCTGAAATTGGGCTCTAAAAAGCAGCAGAGAGTGCCCAAAAATCAGAAGCTCTACGTCTCCCTTACTTGGCTCTTTTCTTTTTTTTCTGCAAAGTCGTCAGTTACAGTTAAAGCAATAGTTTCATTTTTGTTTCAATGCTGATATACATGATTAACGTTTAACTCTCTATTAATGAGGAGATATACATGTTAGAATATTCTCAGCAATATTTTTCTTATGAGTAGACCCTGAATACAGCCTAACCTTACTCTAAACTTCTGAGACTTTAACAGCTGTTCAATAGCCTTATGCATGAATGAGATCAGGTGCGATATGTTGGAGGTGACCCCCCCCAGCCTTACTGTGTCATTCAAGTCAAGTGAGGCCTTATAAAGAGAACTAAAGTAGTGGACTATCATTATGAAACTGCTCAAATGCACCTGATGCTGAGCTGCACAAATATCAGGATAAAAAGTGAACAAGTTTTAAGGTTAATAAAAAAGGGGGGTGGGGTAAAAAAGTCTACCTGAGACTTCCATCATCACCTTCCTGTAGCTCCTGTCCATGTTACGTTCTTTGCTCTAACATAATAAACTGATGCTCAGAAGCAGTTGAAGCAGAAGTGCAAAATATATAACTTATTTTTAAGGCCACAGCAGATTTGAAGTCAAGTTGGAGTATGGAGTAATGCAGTCTGACAGTCAGGTTTAATCTGTTGTGACTTAATCCTGCAAAATATTCTCTAAGTACCACACTCTGCTGGAGAAGGGTCTGGTATTTAGATGTGGAAAAGTAGTTTGCATAGCTTTGGAGTTCACTGAGATGAAGTAGTCTTCATTTATAACTGGATGAGACTTCAGGGTTTTTGGGCACAGGTAACATCACACAGGTAACTTCAGGTGACCTCTGTGTTGCTCCCGTTTTTTTCATTTTGAACAGCGAGTAACTTTTTTTAAAGGTGGACACATGAGCAAAGGAAGCGGTTTTATAGTCTATTTAATGTAGTGCCATGTATTTGCATATAAAAAACATGTTAAATATTTGCAGAGACTGGATGACTCTCTCATTATCTCTCATCATTACACATCGCCTTAATATCCGTGCAGTGTCCAGTGTCACCTATTTCAAAGTTAAGTCGGCATTAATGAAATCAAGTTGACGGATTTTTAATTCATCATCCTGCATATATTGTGCAGAGAAACCACCTATAACAAGCACAGTGGGTGTGAAATTTAATACACAGGAGTGGCGGAGAGACGTGCACGTGCAGCATGCACAAATATAATTCAGGGTCTTGTGGTGGAGAGCAGACACCTTGAAATGAGAGTGAATTCCCCTCCACCTCAGGAGACCTTCAAAGCACCTTGGAAAATGATCATCTATTCAAAAGTGGTTTTGCGGAATCCAGACTGGGAGCAGACGCTGATGAAAAAAATGTGGCAGTAATAATCAAAAGAGGCACAGCTCTCAAGGACATGAACATGGTACCTAATGTGACCCAGCAGGCGTGGTGATTGATGGCGGAGAATGGAGAGCCTGCGTGATCATGCTAATAAAAGGCCAAAACAATTTTGAGGTCAGTAAATGTAATTATACTGAACTGATACCTGCTATTAGAAAATAAGGCAATTTGAGTGAGATTTAACCAAAAGAAACAGGGAGCGACTCTGGGTACATGTCTCAGTTTTCTTCTGAAGTAATAGTATTACTTTAAAACACCTTAAATAGTCACAAATTGGCTCATTGAGCGCATTTAAAGTCGGGGTATTTAAATGTTTCCCTTACCAACCAAGCAATAGTGAGTGACTTTTACAGATTTGATGCAGGTAAGATAAAACTCCAGGAGAACAGAGGAGAGGCAGGCAGGGAATATAAGAGTCGGTCTGAGATGCTTGGGTTTGGTTTGGTTTAATTGCACATTGTTGAAAGAGAAGTCAAACATAGAAAAAAATGAATAAATGAACAACACGAGTAGCTGAGAAGACCAAAGTCCCTTGTCCTAGTTCAAGATTTAGAGTCTCATGATGTAGGAACATGCAATTTTAAGGAGCTTATGTTTACCAGCATCCAGCTGCTGAACACACTCTTTTATGCAGCATGACCTTTGCACACTGCACTGTATTAAAGCTGACACCCAAAGTTCCTCATAAGTCACTGTGCAATGGACTTAAATGGACTATTTAATGACACTATTTTTGTTAAGTATGAGCTGTCGTGTATATCAATATCTTATCAATGTCATCCTCATTTTTTTTAATGCTGTTTGTTCAAAGCAAATACCCCCAAGAGCAATACAAGTTTTTCATTTATTCACTCATTCCATTCATTCTCTGGATGTTGTGTGATGCAGACTACAGCTGTATGTGAGCTGCTGGTATCCTCTGATATAGGAAGGTCCTAAAGTCCAGTTGCTATCTACTGGGATCTTTCCTGCTCTTCAGTCAGCACAGAAATTTCTCTTTAAACATTTCAAACAGCAGTTTATAAAGATGTCCTCTTGTGTCCACAGTCAACAGAGTATCACCACCACTGTCAGAATCATTCTACTTTTTGTTTGATTGGAATTATGACCCTTCCAAAGTCCACATACCCAAACAACTTATCAGTGCTCTGCAGGCAGATATATGCCAAATGTATCTGTTGTGCATGTGCAATAGTGCAAACACAAACGGTCTCTCTGACTGCACTATAAAACAGTCCTACTTAGGGCTCTATTTTTGTGCCTCACCGGAGACGTGCCGCAGGCGCGGCGTAAGTCAGGTCCGCCGCGCCAAGGCGTTCCCAAGCGCAATTTGGTATTTTGGTGAGCGGCGCAGCCCGGCGTAAGTATCCCCCCTCCCTAACTCAGCTCCTCCCAGCGGCGTAAGTCGTAGCGAGGGAGGAGAGAGGGCGTGGAGTGGGTTTAACACAGCCGAGACCTGTTTTCACCTAAGCTCCACTCCATCACATAAGCTCCTCTCCTTGTCTTTAAATATGCCACCGACGGGGCGTACTACTATTTTCGGGAAGTAGTCAAAGAGATCAAGAGATGTCTGAAGACAGTAATGCCACACGATGACGACAGAAGGCAGCTCCTCAACAAGTGTCACTGTAAGCGTGATGTCACACTCAGGGTGTGAAACTCTCTGTATGGATCATGTTTCATTACTAGGGCTTTAAATTCCTAGTTCGCTGGTCGACTTATTGGTTGATACGTGCTGAGTTGACCAAAATTCTGATTGGTCGACTCGATTTTTTTCCGTGTCAATTTTCAGTATATGTTTAATCAAGAGGAACGTGCCAAGTGCTAATGGGGGTGTTTTCGGGGAAATCTCGTTTCACAGGTAACAGCCTGTCTCAGAGTACCCTCCTTGTTTTCACCATTTGCCCAACCCACTGGAGACTGGCTGGAAACAGAAAGCTTCAAGAGCATCCATGTTCAAAAACGTCCAGTGGTTTGCTGAATGTGACATTTGTGTTTATTTGCCTTCTCGTGCTGATATCTTTATCTGATATCTCATAAATCTTTATTTGACGGCTCATTAGATAATATTTGAAAAAAGCTAACGTAAACAATCAGCCACTTCCTTGTTGACAAGCTCTAAATTGACGACAGTTTGTCATCTTTAATCAGATATTGTATGACTGACATCCTGGTTCACCATATGAATACATAAAGCACATATGAGTTTACACCTTAAACGTGACTTGACAAGAGTATGGCTGTAATAGAGATATGATCTATGGCTGCATTGTTCCTCATAAGAGGTTGTTGTTTAGCAACGAAACAGTGTCTCCCAGCAATAATGTCCTGATAACTGCACTCTGGAATGACTGTCCTGAGATCATCGGATTTTGTGTTAAACAGTCACTGTATTTGACAAAACCAGCATCTCTCAATAGATAAGATAAGATAGAAAATCTTCTGGCAAACATCTTCTGAATATATCATGGCTGATTTTATCTTTCTGATGGAGTGACTAACCTTCACACTCACCTGCTGGACCTCTGTTTCTGTGTGGAATTGGCCGAGCCAAGAGGGAGCAGCCTGCACACCACTGTTGTTGAAGTTGTTTGTGCTCTGAGGCCTGCCCTCATTCAGTGCATGAGTGCTGATATTCCCAGTCACAATCTCTCCAAACACAACACACACACATACACTAGCACACATACACATACACATACACATACACATACATCGGTACAATCACATTATTCCCTCCATGCTCCATAAGCTGACACATATTCACATCTCTGGCGCCCCTTTCTCCTCTCTCAGCAGAAACTCAGCCGAGGGATAAGATGTGAGCAGCGATGATTTCTCTGGCTTGGATGGTCCCAGCCTCCCCCTCACAGTTAACACCCCAGCCACAGTAAAACTGGACCAGGGCCAGATCCCAGCTCAGCATGCTGGGCTCAACAAGGCCTGAATGTATCCAGGCACAGAGGATCAATGTATCACTTAGAATAAGCCTTGTACAACAGTGGGCCTTTAAAAATAGCTCCCTGTGATGTGTGATTAAAGATACAGGGAATGTGGCTGCATCTGAATTTCAAAGGTTAGTCTGCGCGAGCAAGGTGTGGACAATTTGGCACATCAGGCAGCTCAGAAAGCTCATTTATGAATAGCCACTGAGCAGACTCATGAAGAATCTTCACAATGAGAGAGGCAGCGTTTTTTCCCTGAGTCTTTTAGATAAAAGCAGCGAAAAAGGTCACACTCAAATTGGGTTTAATGTCCCTGACAGTGTTATCCGGCATGAGCTGTACAAATCCAAATGACATGGGGCTGCATTCAGAGATTAGATAGCAACAACAGTTCACTCAAAACAAACAATTTAGTCAAACCACAAGAGAAAAAACAAAAAGATTACATGTGTACAGAGAGGATGATGGGCCGCGGAGGGACACAGAGTGGCATTTCTCTGTATAAAGTTCACTCGCATTTATTAAACCCCACAGGACAATGACCGTGGGCACATCTCAAAGATGACAAGGCCAAACCCTGAGAGCTGCAATGTGGTCCAGTAAGGTGGAAACCCCCAGTGAATTCGCGCTCAGTGCATTTCTGCATAAATGCTGCAAACCAAAGGCCAGAGTGAGGTGGGCGTATAGTCTGTGGCCCTTTTAAATATTTAATCACACATTTAGAGTCATTTGGCCACGTGCTGAATTAGTCATGTCTGATAATGGTGTGCGATGCAGATGACAGTGCTCCGGAGCCTCCAGAGCCGTGCAGCACAACCTGCTTGAGCAAACAGAAACGAAAACTTCAATGGGGGTAATTCCTGCAATAGAAGAGGAGGCAAGGGCTTGAAATGTGATTCTGGCTGCATTTAAAGGAAATATGCTTGTTTTCTGTAAACCTGGTCACAAAAGAAAATCAATATCAATTCCATCTATGTGTGCTCAACGGAGATAGCTCCAGGACATTTGAGCCTGCTGGTGTCCATCAGAAACAGAGGCAGGAGAAGTGCTGTTCCTGCTCTGTCAGAGCCTAAATTTATTCTGTACAACAAACCTTATAAAGCTGTCTTGGCTGGATAAATATAGTATTTTTTTATTTAGAAAGAGTCATCATGCCAATAAAGTGGATCTCTGATGCTCATTTGTATCTCTATATTTGAATTCTGAGATTACGCATCAGAAGCGTGGTATGATTCACTCTTCTCATATCCTTATTTATTTCAAACTTGCCCTCTTTTCAACCCCTTAGCTCAGTCAAAGTCTAAAACATACTATTTTAATATCTGTCTCCTCGAGGCCTCTTCAAAATGATTCATCTTTATTCGCTATTTATAAAAAACTATACATTTTATACTCTATTTACTCTTCAGTGGATTTTAAATAACACATTAGTTGGCAGCGGGCTGACACTTTTTACTTGCTCTTAGATTTTATGCTAAGCTAGGCTTAAACCACAGCATCCTGGTGCACAGAGAGAAGCTCAGGAGGAGCTCTCGCCCTCAGGCAGCAAGGATCCTAAATGAGGTCACTGCACTTATTTCTATTCTTTATTTCTATTCTGTTTTACACTCCAATTGTCTGAGCGTCAAACTGTAATGGAGAGCTGTACACAGATCTTCACACCACTCAAATCACAGATCCATCGACGAAAGCAGCCACAACATGATTTACATCATTTTTATCCACATTGAACCATTTAATACATATTGATACGCCAGAGGACTCCACATGAAAGCAATCAGCCCATTTACACACATTTTGATCAGTGCTTATTTTCTTTGGTTGAAGCCAAAAAGGAACTAATTTACTGTCACTATTCTAAAAGCCATTATGGATACTAATTGAAGTCATGTTACAGCTGCTAATGCTAAAATCTGATCATAAGCTGTCACCGAAAAACTCTGTGGAGCGTCTTGCTTCTTATTGGTTTGGCACAAGGGGATCAAATATGTCAAGTAATGAAGTTCATACTGCAAAAACTGCAGTTCAAGGAATGTCCACTAGGGGCTGGCTCCAAAAGCAAGGGACTCCCATTACAACCCATGTTTATGTGCTCATTTTTATGTATGTAGTAACAAGCTGCTGATAAATTCTCAAAAGCAGCACACATGTCATATTAAATCATATAGTTCTAGCACATATTACTCCTGCTTGTTGACACTGAGGCTAAAGATGTTAGTCATGTTAAAATGTTAAATTGGTAGGCTTAGCAACATGAATACTTTAATATTGGCTCCTATCCTACAATCCACGGGAGGAACACAAAGTGGGTAACTGCACCTTTAAGTGTCTAATTACTGTGAAGGGAGAAAAAGTGCAGCAGAGATAAAAGCAACAGTGTTAAAAGTTGTGATTTTTGTCTCATTTGATTTTAAAGGTGTGCCAGCAGCAAAGCTCTGTGAAAAAGTAGAGCTGAATGAGGACAAAAGCCAGCATTTATATTCTTGCAAAAGACCCGTTCATATTGTCTTATCTAACCATCAATAGAAATGCTCAATTTATTGTAACAATACTTTAACAGTGCTTCCAACAGTGCAATCAGAATTTGTCTGTAAACAATGTGTCGTGTCAATATATTCATGATTGTATAAAGTCAGTAGAGTTGGATATGGCTGCAGTATTGGAGCCTCGTGGCTCATAACTGGGCTTTGCAACTTTAGGTTCACAGGATGAAACATAGAATTTTAATTTAAATATATTTTAGATAGTCAGGGGCATTTTCCTGGGTGTGATGGTTGCTGTCAATCTAAAATAGTTAACACTTTTAGCAGCAAATTGGTTTTTAGATTTCTAATATTGGTGTTGTTTCTTTGGGTTTAATGTGTATTGTTGATTTGATGAAGCATACAATGACTTTTTCATTTGAAACTACATCAGCATCTTACTTTAAGATTTGATAGCAACTGTGTTTTATTCTGACACCAGGGGACTTACAGGCAAGGTGATCTTGTCTTTCATGGTGACACTCTTATTGAAACAATCAGTGCTATAAGCAAACCTTTATCTTTATCTTACTTCTTTACCTAAGGCAGTTCCTGATTTATTTCGTATAAAGATATAGGTGTTTGAATAGCCATTTGCATTATTGTTACTGCTATACCCAGGCTTTTATTTTGAAAATTAGAAGGTTGGGTTGTGGCCACAGGGCACCAGACTAGAGGGCATGAGATGGGAGGCTCCAGGCTGCAGCCTTCTCTTGGGTCAGTAACCAGTCAATAAGTAGGTCAATGCATGGTCTAGTCAGGGTCTTACCAGGGTCTAGCCTCATATCTACTGGTTCACCATACACTATCCTTTATGTAACAAACCAGAGCAATGATACAATTATATCTGAGACAATATCCCACTGCCCAACTCTGCCAGTCTAGAGATGAGTATAAAGCTGGTTTGTACTTTGATTTTGAATCTACACGGTTACACATAATGCCACCCTCACCGCAATGTCTGGTGAGGGTGGGTTGCAGTAAGAGCGATTCAGGAGTTCTCTTGGGATTTCTTCACCTTAATTAACACCTATCTGATAAAGTAAGCTCAGGGAAATACCATCTCCTTTGTTCCAAACTCACATTTTACTGGATTTGGAGAAACCTTAATTTCTTAAAGAGGGATACATACAGATACAGAAGAATGCAAATTTGGAACAACTGTTTCCATGTTCTCACATTTAACAGTGAACCTTTGTGTGGTATTTATCTTTGTTTATAAGGCACTTTGTTTCTAAATCCCCAAACAAATTTGGAAAGAATGGTGATATAACATCATGTTGACACAGACTGAACCAGAGGCCTAAAGAGCTCCTGGGATCTGAGGTGCTGGGGTGATAATTGTTCAAAAAAACAGACTGAATTCAAACTGAGTCGCCTTGGACCCCTGTGAAAACACTACCTTCAAAATCTGAGGTGATATTTATCCACATGTGCGAAACATTACAGCATCTTAACAATGAGGTCATAATATCATGTCACCGCATGACGCATGGTGGCAATTAAAGCCGATGTGCCTGAAATTACAGCTCCATTTTGTCTGTGAAAATGGGAGGACAGGAAACATTTACATCTTGGCTTTTGTACTGTTTTAAATGATGTTTAATAGCAATATTCACTCATGCCAAGAATTAATGAATTCCTGGGAACGTTGGGGTCGTTAATTCCTGTGTGTCAGAATGAGGCATTAGGACACGGGGTGTGTCTTTTTAAATGCTCTTTTATTAGTTCAGCTGCTAACACAGCTGCTTTCCCCTCACTTATCCCTGTGCTCCCTCTCTCTCTATACATCTCTCTCTCTCTCTCCCCGTGCTGTTGGACTTTAGCTGAACATAATTCCAACACAAAGAGCCTCCGAAAATGCACCCTCAGCCTGCTGTGAATGCAGTTCATGATGAGGCTGCATGATTTGATTGCTTCTGAGTGCAGCACAACAGAACGGGAGATTGTGAGCAGACACAGAAACATTGTGGTTTACTCCAAAGCTCCAAAGAAAAGATAGTCATGATTTGTTCGCAGGAATGATCAAATATTGCAATTTTTCGGGAAGAGGTTTGAAGGCATCAGCACCTCAGTCATCCAGCTCTGACATGAAAAATTCATGTGTGAAACAGCTTGCTGACAGCTAGCCTTGACGACACTGTTTGCAAAGTGGTCTTGTGTTACTGTCTCTGTGTGTGTGTGTATCCTTATGTGCACTTGTACATGCCCCTTTGTGTCTGATTGAAGTGGAGACAATGAAGGTGAAGGAGGGAAGATGTATTTGTTTGCGGTCTCATCTTTCAGAGACTCTCAGATCTCTGTGGGTTTCACATCAGACGGATTTCCCAGCTGTGTGGCAGTGCTCAAGGCGAAAGTGAGTTTACAGTCCGTGTGTGTGTGTGTGTGTGGGTAGTAAAGGTAAAACATCAATATATATCATCTCCAGCTTGAAGAAAAACACAGAGAGAAGACGGATTGAAAACTATTGCTGCTGTTTGCCCACGAGGACTCAGGGTCAAGGTGCTGCAGTGTGCACTGTCTGCAGTTATTCTATTTCCTAATGTTTTTTGTGACCTCATGACCCAAAGTCCAGAGCTTTCATCAGACCGACATGCAGACTCCTTTATCTGAGCGTGAAGGCTGGCTCTGGTTTGAAAGATGCTTTCTTCTTGATTTTCAGTTAGAGTCAATGCAAAGTGAATTTCTAACACAAGAAAATAGAGCAAATGTTCAAGTTACAGTCACACAAACCTACTTCCGTACTGTACATAACAAGGCAAACGCATAAATCAGGGAGAGAGCTGTGTTACAAAAGTGCATGCAAACACCAAATGCTGAGAACCAGGTGTCAAATATGATCCATTAACTTCTACCTCAGTAATAACACCCACAGCCAGGCACAGGAAGACTTTGGTGTGTTGTGCTGCAAGAGTCTGAAAATGATTTAAAGGCACAGTGTGCAGTATTCAGCAATATTTAGCAGAACAGACCTGGTAGAAGTAGAATCCTATTTTCACAAGTATGTTCAAATTAGCATATAACCACCTGAATATATTTACAAAATGCACGTTTTGTTTTTGTTAAGTTAGAGTGAACCTTCTAGGAGCAGGTCCCGTTTGACGGAGGCAACCATCCTGCACATCCTTTTAATAGCACAAAAAGAACAAACCAGTCAGATTTTGATGACGTTTTTAAAATAAAACTGTAAAAATGAAGAGTCATGCTTGTCGTACATCACAGGAGTTTCTTGTGACGTACAAGTTCACTCTAGAAAGGAGCTACCTTAAAATCCAGCTCAGATGGATCAAAATGAAGTAATTTATATTCACAGTTCATCTTTTTAAATTATGAACCAAGTTCATGGTCCAAAAAATGAAGTACTGTTGTTCACTTTCATTCATTTTAAGTTGCATCTAAATTTTCTGAGCCTCCTGAGCTGAAATCCCTAGTCCATGTTAATTGACAATCCCCCAAATTGAATGAATGATCACACTTCTGTGGAGTGATTGGCAGATATTTACTTATAAAGACAGAAAATCCAGTTTTTACCCATTAAACATGAGGGAAAAAAAACCTGCAGATTTGCCATATGGGAAATACATGAACAACTTTAATTTCTTGAAAGAATATTTGACCAATGGTTTTGACTTTTAACCAAAATACACACAGGGAAAATCAGAGACAGAAGTAAAAAGACACTGAACACACACAAAAAAGTCACTTCTTCTCCATACAGACTGACTCTAGAGTGAACTACGTTTATGTTCTTGTTCATGAGTTGCAAAATGAGTCCAAAATATTCCCCAAAATATAATTGTATTCAACCAAAAAATCTATGCACAGTATTGGCAGGGGTGAGCAAGAACACATTTTAATCTAGAATATGACAGCCAGTTATCACTAAATGTTCCTGTTTGTACTCAGTTGTTTCTAAAATGAAATTTAACAAGCGTTTAAATCAATTTTAATGAACAAACAGACCTCCAATTTTTTTCTACAAAAAAAGTTTTGAATGTTTGACATTTGCTGGTACAAATTTTCATATGAATGTTCAAAGCTCGATCTTGGCATTTGAAAACAGAACGGCTGTTTTATTCACCTGCTTTTCCAGCCTCTGGTACGCCTTAGGAGCTGTCTGTGGTTCTGATCCTGAGCTGAAAGTCAATATGGAGTATTCATGGCTTTTCTCCATCCTGCACTCACCAGAGGAATAGTGTGAACTCAAAAAGAAAGTTTACTCCCAAGTATGACACTGATTGGCCATAAAACACAAAATTACTCATAATTTACTTGTACACTCTGTAGCATTCCCTTAGGTCATGTGGGACAGATGCACACTTGGTGTTCCCAGGACCAAAACAGAGTGTTTGTCCTGTCCCCTGACAGTGGAAAACATGAAGTCTGCCAAAATTGTTTTCTCACTAAAATCAGGTGTTAAAATATTGCTACTTCATTCAGCTTTCAATTAAATCGGGAAAATAACCATGCTTCTGTCTACCTGTAACTATTTTTGGCCTCCTTTGCTTTTGGTTTTTACCGATTTTTCAGTATCTTTTGATGCTATTTCTTTTATGTTGATTGTTTTATCATCTTTATATGCAGCTTTGATGTTGTGGTGTATCTTTAACAGTTTCCTTTGCCCCTGCGAAGCATTTTAAATTACTTTATGTCTAGAGGGTGCAATATTAATAAACTTACCTTGCTTTGCCATTGCATTAATTTGCTTGATGGTCTGAGTTTTACAGACAACTATTATCTTAGCTGCAAAAATAACAACAAGTGACATTTATATTTCAGGCTTCAGGCTTCTAAGGGAGAGAAAATAAATGAGAGAAATGGTGGTACTGCAGCATGTGATTCAATTATGCAGTTCTGTAATGACTGAAGTTAGAACCTCCTATATAATATCAACAAAAATAAACCTCCCTCACAAAGGAAAAAGAGACAAACTACAGAATTAGATTAGACTTGTCATTGTTTTGGTGTGTCCATCCTCTGGTCTGCTGCTGAACCTGTAAGCTCATTTTACAGGCTTCTTAAACATCTCAAGAGCTAGACCAGAGCTATTATGGGAATGAAGGTGCAAGAGAGGAAAGCTGTGGACCAATGTGACCTTTAGTGTCTGAATCCTCTCAGTAAAATCTCATTAATTTAACCTAGTATATGGAGTTTTTAGCTACGTATCAAAAGACAAAATCCAATACAAATGCCCTGTATGGAAATGAACCATTTTCCCCAAGTTATTTTTTATTTTGTTCACAGCTGTCATCAGGATATATTCCAACAAGGTAAATCACAGCAGGCAGCTGGAGAAGATTTATTGTTTTATAGGACTACACATGCATTTACTCTAAAGAGAGAGTATTTGAGAAGCATATAAAGACAGAGCTTTATCAGCAAGTTGTAACTGGGGTGCTATTAACCTAGAGGTCCAGGTCTCCTATCCAGAGGTTATGTTCCCAAAATGGGTAACCTGGGTTCAGCTCCAACTTGTGGCATCTTCCTGAATGTCACTCCCTGCTCTCTCCCCATTTCCCACTCCACCCACTGTCCTTACCTCTCAAAATTAAGACCTAAAAAAAAAAAAAGCCCAAAAATGTAATTAAAGAAAAGATCAACCAATCTTTAATTTTATAGTGCCAATTAACAAAAAGTGTTATCACAAGATGCTGAACAAAAAAGCTGGTCTGGAGTATAGATGCAGCTGTGGGTTAAAAGAAGCTTGTGAACATTATTAAAACACTCTTTAAAGTTTTTCTTCAACAGTTATCAATCCTTATTAGGAAAAATACATAAAGTAGGAAGTTTTTCTACAACAGCTTAGCTCTGTTACAAAAGACAGAAAAATACAACAAGGAATCAGTCACGGCTTTTTTTAATCACTAATGAAAGAAAGAGTGGAGGAAGAAAGAAGGAAGGAAAAAGAAAAGAAGCGAGAAAGAAAGGAGGGAAGAAGGGGCGGAAAAAGAAAGGAGGGGGAAGAAAGGGATAAAGGGAAAAAAGGAGAGGAGAAGGGGGATAAAGAAGGAATAAAGGAAAGAGGAAAAAGAGGACGAAAGGAAGGATGAAAGGAAGGATGCAAGAGAGAAAGAGAAGAAGGATGGAAAAAGGGAGAAAATAAATTGAAGAATAACACAGAAATTAAGTTAATTCTGTATAATATACCCCAAAATGTCCTGCTCCTCGTCTGTGTTCATACTCGAAATATGAATAAATTAAATTCAGTCAGGGAACCCTTGGATTCCCATCCCTGGCAGCCTTTTGTCAGAGGAGCTGTCCATGGTGCTGATTCTGTGGTTAAGGCAACTGTAGAGAATCCATGGCTGTCATTTTTGATCGACCATTTGCAGACATGTGTCCTCTATGATGACTCTCACTACGGTGAACTGCTGAAGTAGCAATGTTGACATTATGCTGCAATGCATTTTATTCAAAAATCACATCCAAGGTGTATGTAGGAGCAAGAAAAACAAAAGAGAGTGACTTAAAAGAACGAGCCTACAGAAAACGTATCTGAGCAGCAGAATTGGTCTCTCTTTTTATATTGATGACAGTCTCTGTCTTTGAACCATATCTGTACTGAGCTGAATCATCAAACTACCCAAATATGCAGGAGGGAAACTTCACACTGGCCGGCAGAAGAAACTGACCTTCTTTTGCCATTAGCACCTCTGGGCTGTACGCATGGCAGCCCATGATGTAATACTGATGACTGTCTCTTACGACATTTATCGCACTTCTCCTCAAGGTGAGATTCAAATCGCTGCACATTATTTACACTCCATCTATTCCAATACGCTGTGATGGTTTCGGTGTCCGGCCAAAATTACACTCACCGGTTACATAAACTTCTGCTGGAAAAAGCACCCTCATGGGCAACAGCAGGATGGTCCAAGTGAAGGAAGTCGATACAGGCAGGAAAAGACTCCCATATGCATTTAAAGTTATGTTCACAGCTCTCTATTTTACAAGACAGGTTTCAAAGACAGTGTTTTCTAGTTTCTGTTGCAGAAAACAAAAAATCACTGAGACTATAATGAAACTCTGTATTATCCCTTTGAGGAAAATTGTAGGAGATTAAAATCCATGACTATGGCTGAATTATAAAAACAAATTTATCATATCAAGCTATTGTTTTACTGCAGGGTATGAAAAGCACATGTAGCAGCAATGGCACCATGTTTTGTCTAACACTTGTTTTTCAAACCTTTATAAATACTGTGAGGTGATAAGGAACTGATCTAATATTGTAGAACTAAAGTGAAACTCCCTTAAGGTTTCATTTTAACATCCTTACATTTATCTGTTCTTTTGAGTCAGTTGTTTCTATTAGGCTAATCCCAAAAACTCACTTTTACAGACTTGCTTTTAGGTGATGCCGTCTTTTATCTTATGTTGTATATTGTATATTTTTGGGGGTTTCTTAGGAGATATGAAAATGGTCTTCAATTTCTGATGCCTTGATTTGTGCTTTTTTGCGCTGAAGCTCTTGTGCTCTTTCACTTTCCGTCTCTTTGTAAACATCTGTTTTTAAAAGTCCTTTACAAATAAAGTTATTATTATTATTATCCTTATGAAATGATGAAACACTGGAGCACAGGACAAATCACACTGTCTTCAGCCATCTGTGAACTCATACAGTCATGACAAACTGGTGATACGCTCAGGTTAACTTCTGATGTAATACATGATCCATGAGCCTCCATTTTTTTATGCTCCATCGCTGATTGCATTAATGGTGTGATCTGTCCTGCCGTTTTCTGCACGCCCTGATATCATGAATGATCAATGACTCCACACGCTGTGAGTGATGTGCAGAGAGTTGAACATTGAGCGGTTTTCAGAACTTATTAATTCAAGGACATAATATTCATCCGTGTATTAGTGACGCTAATACTTCCATCTAGTTTTTACTGTGTTAATTAGAGACTCCAGTGTGGTTTGCATTCATGAAAAAGCATCCTGGTTTTTTTTTTTTTTTTTACAATTTCTCTCCATCCTATCCAGTACAGAGGTCATTATAAATCTTTCTCTGCCCGTGTGATAATGCAGAAATGGTTGAAATTGCAGATATAAGCATGCCAGACCAATAAAATGCCATCAATCTGTAGTATTTTGTTCACCTCTGCACCAAAATATGATGAGAAAGAGAAGCCAGCTTCCCTTGTAAACATACAATTAAACCTGACAGTACCGAGCACAGGTAGACTAACCTGTAGCCTGTCATCTCCGTGCACGAACAATCCATAAAAATACCACCAGCAGGTACAGACCACAGTGTTTCCTGAAATCTCAGTTTTTGCTGTCCAGACAAGCACAGAGAAATCAGAGTTTTTAAAATCTTTTAAAAGATGAAAGTGAAGAAAAAAATACAGAGTTCAACATGTTTTGAGTGCTCGTGTAAGTTGTTTTGGCTGTCTGTCCTAGTCAACACCGCAGCCTACAAGGTCATCGGGTAGATAAACTGAGTACACTTTGTTTTGAGAAAAGTACAAAAAAGGACAGAGAATTCTTTCGGATGCTAGGGAGATTGGAAAACTATTATCTTAATGTGTTTAATGGGTGTATAGTAAAGGGTCAGTCTCTAAGGCGCATCCCTCCAATGGAGTGTTATCACTCATGTAATATTCAACTGGCCGCCCTGAATCACAAATAAAACAGGATCATGTGTGAGACTGCCACCGAGTTCACCTCACAACTGTCTTTGATACTTGTTCGATGTTCAATCTCTATTTCAACAAAAATATATTAAATACACAAAGACAACAGTTTAACTCCAGATTCTTTATTTGTAGGAGGAGAAGGAATTTTCCTGCACAGTAACCAGAAACTGTTTTTGTTTTTTGATATACAGCCAAAATGCAGAGGCAAAGAACACGTTTTCAAAAATATCCACATTCATGTGGACTGGGCTCGAGGCAAACTCTTATTGATCCTGCCTTACTAAAATTAAGGATTTTCAGCAACACTCTCTGTAGTCATCTCAAAATAACTTAAGTCTAAATAAAGAGAAAAAAAGGTCACAAAAAGTGTGTAAAATCCGACACAATATGCTGTCTTCTTAGGTTTTAAATCATTGTCAAACAGTCTGTTGGGATATAATAATAAAGACGTGGTCTTGAGTTGTCCTCTTTTTCAATATATCCGGATCACATTTACCATAAATCTGTAGATAGGTCACGTATCTTTTTAATCTGTATAAATAGGGTCTCAAAAATAAACAGTTGTGTCCATCAGGATTTGCACTGATAATGTGGACTCCTAAATAACACTACTCAGGTGTTCTCCAGCTGCTGTTCCACAACAGCTCTGCTAAACAAAGTCACCTCTACCTGCTGCTGCAGAGGTTAGCTGATTAGCTCAGTTAGCCAGCAGCCAGAGGTCCTGTTTGCTGCTCTGTGTGCTCAGAGCTCCTAATGCTTGTATGTGTGCTTAATACTAGATTTAATCTCAAGTTTAAATCCCTTAATGTAAATTTAATCTCCCTAAATGCGGGTTTTACTCTTAAGAAAATCCCATTATTTTTACTCAATTGAATTTCCAATTTATTATTTTATTTTACATTTACCATCAGCTTTAACTCAGTCATGTGGCTCCAGGATGATTGGTGTGTTACTTGAATGCAATGTTAAGGTTTGTGTGACCCCAGTATTCTTATAAAATGCTGAGAAAGATAACATTGTTTTTCTTGAGTAGTTCCTCCCTGTATTTTAACTTTGGGCTGGATCTCTTTTCAGTGAGAGATCAGTTTGTCGTGTTGGGGAAATGAACAGATCACCCAGAAGCTCCTGCATCATAAAATGAGCTGAAATCCCAGGACACTATCCCACAATCTTTGAAAAAAAAAGTCCCTGTGCTCCTGGCCACTTACTGTGAACCTTCCTCTTTGTGAGGTAAATGTAGGTGGTGCCACCGACTTGACACAACATCCAATTGACGCTGTTTGACTCCAGAAGAGGGGGCTGCTGGGTGAATTTTCTATTCCGAGGAACCCCTCAGCTTTGAACACAGAAAAGGCAGAATCTGGCAGGAAATTGAGCGTTTTCCTTTCACAATAAGAGCGGTCCCAAGGGGAATGCCTCTTTCATTGAATGTTGTTTCATCTTTTTTTCCCCTCCCTCTCCAGCGCTTCGATGATGTACAAGAGAAACAAATGCTGCACCAGTACAGGGGCGCAGGGGTTGTTCTGACATGTTGTATAAAATGGGAACTGAGGTGGCAGTCGAGGTACATCAGATAGTTTGAACATGTGTCCCACAGAGCTGACATGAAAAGGCTGCAGGCTGCAAAAATGAAAGGCGAGTGATTTTCAAGGGTTACACAATTTACAGCAAGATGTGTTTAACAGAATGATTACACGTGCCTTAAACTTTTTAAAATTTTATTGATAGTCTATAAAATCACCTAAAAATACTTCATTTTTGATATGTACGTACAGTTGATGAATTTTGGTGGCGCGTTTTTGTTGAATTTGTTTGTTCTGCCCATTGAAAGTAGTTCTCGTGGTTGTCTGCGTCTCTACTGACAGGGTTAACAATAAAAGGATTCGTCTCACCTTTTAAGTGCTGCTTTAATCAGACAGTCCCCAGGAAAAATGTTGCAGCACTTCCCCCAATTACGTTTTTTTTTATTTTGAAAGATTTAGCTGGAAGTCATTCTGATACAACTTGACTCTCTTAACAGTAGCAAGCACGAGCCCCGGGCATCCAAATAAGGAATCCGGCTGTTGCTGCGCGCGGACACACAGACAGACAAGGACGCTCTAGAGCCGCGAGCTGGGGACGGCGGTTCCCGAGACGCGCGCGAGCCCTCTTTCATTTGCCGCTCCGTTAAATCTCCACGTTCACCTGGAAGACCGTGTCACCTGAAGACGGAGGGGATTTAATTTGGAGAATAACTTTTTACTAAACAAATCTAAGAATTTCTGGAATACCAAAAAAAAGGCAACATTTTCAAAGAAGGATTTCCACCTGTGTTCACCAAAGAGGAGCAAAAGGACGTGTCATTTTGGAACAATGTGAGAGAATAACTGTCGGTGGACACCTTCGGGATTTCTGAAGCTGTTTTACGCACAAGGAGCGCAGTCGGAACTAACGGACAGCAGGACTCCTCTCTGAGTTTCCCTCCTCTTTTATCCCACTCGCGTTATTTGAACCACTGTTGGACAGAATTGATGAGAAAAATGCGTTTTGTGGACTTACCCTAGGACTTATCATCTCCGGGGTTTTGGGAATTGGTGAATGCCCTGTAGAC
The DNA here is from genome assembly GCA_962446985.1 of Xyrichtys novacula. NCBI lineage: Eukaryota > Metazoa > Chordata > Actinopteri > Labriformes > Labridae > Xyrichtys > Xyrichtys novacula. Next base: position 14,245,652 of record OY660871.1, read on the forward strand.
GCGCCGAGCTCTGACCACAGACAGCATGCATCAAAGGGATTCCTAACTTACTCAAGGTAACATTCTTTTTTTTTTCTATTCCTCGGACTCTTACTGATACCTCTGCACACCTTTAAGTTAAGTGTACACCCGGCATTCACACAGCATAGTGAGTATCGTCTCTGCGCTTTGTTTTGGTGAGCTACGTGCAGATTCGGTCACCGAAAATCACCATTTCAGGGCAAATTTTGAGAAAAGACTGCCTTTTAAGTTGGGAAATATCCTGGTGGCTACTTGTTGTTGTTTATAATGGTGTTTAATCGTGATGATGTGGTGATGTTGTGGAGTGGCTCTGCGTTTTCAAGTCTCACACCCAAACTGCCACTGCTCAGGGAGTCGCACCACTGGTGGACAGTCGCCGTGTGGGTGCTCAGTCTGTCCGTGAGGATGGAGGTTCTCTGGGGACCCAGTGTCGCCTCACTTCATTCAAAATCGTTTATTTTAAAACTCTGGGTTTTTCCCCCACAATAATTTGACCCTATGAAAACCTTATATTTGGACTTTTTTTTTTTAACAAATATCACAAAATCCTGAAATCATACATCAGAGTTTGTTTAAGCCCAACCCCAAAGCTTTTTTTTATTTTGCTAGAAATGACCTCCTCGCACGTCCCTCAGTGTATAAATCTATTTTCAAACATCGTTAAAGGGTTTTTATTATTGTCACTGCTCATGACAAATACATAAACATATTTAACTCGCAGGATGCTTTCGAAGAGGCACGTGTCCCGTTGTCTGTGAGAAAAGCTGCATTGAAAAGCATTTTTTTTTCTGTTTTAAAATTTGGCGTTTGGGTTCTCCCTTGAAGTATCACTCTGGAGTTTGTCATATTTATGGAAACCAAATTGTCAATTTTCCCCTGAGACTTAAAGAGTAAACAGATAAACAGAGAAAAGAGGGGGAGAGGGGAAAAAGGCGTTTTGGGCTCAGTGAATGAAACTGTTCTCTTACACAAAGTTTCAACTATTTCATCTTGTTTTTAAAAGAAATCACTAAATTGTCACAGTGCTGTGTAACCTTTACATAAAGACAGCCCACCTGTGTTTACTTCTTTATTTGCTGCTCAAAGCTTGTCTTAGTAATTCATGAGGAGGCAGGGAGGAATCCTGCCCAGTGATGCTCGTGGGAGAGAGAGAGGAGGCACATAGCTGATCTCTTTGCAGTGGAGTAGGCAGATGAACGCTCTGAGCCTCTTGCTGTGGCGCACTTTCAGTCAGCCTGGTATCACTCACTGTTGGCCAGCAGTCTCATTCGCCACAAAATGGGTTGTCATTCAGTGTCCTCTTCTGGTGCAAGGAGCCTCCCTCATCTCTCCTACTGCTGCAGCAGAGCTCACATGAAGTCCAATCTGTGGCACACTGCATGTGCACACACTAAATGAGAAAGACATTCAAATCTGATTTATCTAAACAACTTCTAAAACAGTCCTTCGCTGAGATTTCCTGCTTTTTTCAGCTTTGAATACAATGAAATATTCTTGTTTGTGTATTTCCTTGCATGGATGACTGCGTGAAAACACCGCTTGGGATAAATTTAGTCCAATTACACAGTCATACTATTGGGGGCGCTGCAAAAACACATATGCTCATCGATGCCTGTATACATCAGGTGAAATTTCCATTAGCATATGCCCCTAATCATTGTTGATTCATAGCTGCGCAATGTTACCTTTCTGCACTCAGGGGCAGGGCTGAAAATGCTCTGTCATGTTGTATGTTTTCACAATAAAGTGTTAGAGTCTCAACAGGTGAGGTCACGTCTTGAAATACCTGCGATGAAAGAAAACTGTTTCAGGCTAATTTAATCTGTGTAATGCAGCGTCTCACATTGCTGTTACTGTTTTGATGCCTGCTATGCATGCTTTGATATGGACCTGCACAAACGAAGCAGAGGCAAGCACAAGCTGCTGGGCTTTACCCATACAAGATATTAAATTGCGTAACCGCATTTATTGATTCAAACAAGGAGCTGATAAAAATGACTGAATGAAATGAATTTTGAACTATTACAGAAGGCAATTAGACTGCTCGGTAACAGAGATTGATGACAGGCTTTTGGTTAGCAGCTGTTAAAACAGCCCAACAGATTTCTACAGAGGTAAGAAAACATGAGGCATTTAAAGGTCAAAAAACACTCAAGGAAACCCTTAATATGTCCTGTTCTTTGGTGCATTACTCGACTGTGTTCAATCCAACTCTTTTCCTCCTCTGATTCCCCCTGTTTGCTAATATGAGACGTCGTCACAGTGAGATGTAGAAATAGCTTCCCACCATTTAACCTGACAGAACAGCATGTTGTCTTTAACTGCTCCAGTTTCAACACAAACACTCAAAGCATAAAAACAATCAGGGTTTAAGTCAGCTCAGATTCCAGCAAAGATAAGCCACGAACATGTGCAATAGAAATGTGCAAAAATATGACAAAGGTGAAACGTAACATTAGACAACACCACCATGGTCGATACTGGGATGGTTGTCCAGCTAAATGTTGCTTCATGGTGCATTCCCTGCAGTAAGGGAAGATGTTTATAGGTATCCTTTAGTGTCATATCTTTAGCTTCATCAAATTGATGCACATCTGTAAAGCTATTGAACCGTAGTGCTAATTCGGAGAAGCTTCAACTGGGTAGAAGAAGTCGCCTGCATCCTAAATGGGTTAATTCATTAATTCATGAAATGTTGATGATAAAACATGAATGACAGTGTGTGCAGTGTGGGAGCATGACACAGTCTGTCATCAGCATACAGTTTGTAAGACATTTAAGCAGCTATTGACACAAACATCGAATAAAAAATAGACTAAAATAGGAAGAATTAATGGATTTAAATGAGTTGATCTGTTAAACATTAGTATCAGTTTTGGGACTTTGCTGATTTTTGTCAGGAGGAGGGACACAGGCCCCCAAATCAGCCCAAATATCTTTTGGTTTGTTGCCCACTTTGGACTTACACAAGCAACAATCGATCTAAGAGGTACAACTGTGCGGCACCAGCTCATGGTTACGAAGATGACAAGTGGTTGGAAGGTTGATCGAAACACGGTGAGACTAAAAATACTGCTAATACAAAAGAATAATTGTGGTGAGATGAGTCAGTAAATGAGCTAAAATCACTCTTTCCCCTGCAGCTGAGAGTTCTCAAAGAAGAAAGAATGAAAATGGGAATACAAAAGAATTTAGTAGTAACCAAAAGAGGAAATTAAGGAGGAGTCGCTCTGGGCTTTCACACATAAATGTTCAAGATTGGAGGTCCTCAAAGTAAAAAAAACGACCACGTGGATTTTTGTTCAGTAATGACGTCAGGGCAGCAGGAGTTCGAGGTTCATATGGTCCAGCTTCACAACATCTTCACTTAAACAGATATTTTTTCATCTCTGGGAGATAAAGTAACCTTCTTCTACCACAAAATACCTGCAGGACTCCCTTTGAGTGGCACGGTTGCGGTCCAGTGGTTTGAACTGCTTACTGACCCCTCATTAACATCAAATGTTTAGATAAAGGCCTCATAGATGCATTTCAACATCCTGTAACTTATGTTCAACAAATACATACCACTACTCGGGTGTTTTGTTGAATAGGAAGTGAATAACAGTGTGGGACCTGCTGCATGACGCTGAGGATAATCAGGCACAGGACCTGTCTGCGCTGAAGACGCCACATGCATCACAGGGGCAGTGCCAGGTTCAGGGTCTAAAAACGCCCCCTCACCCCCCCAGGTACGGAAATTAGCAGTCAACTGTTCTATCCACAAGAAAGAGGGCAGATTACAGAAATAGACTCCACAGTCCTGACAGGCACGGCTGGCTCCGAGTCACAGGGATGAGACAACCCGGCAACACAACACAGGCCTTTCAGAGGCATTCAGGCGTGTTTTTTTAACCTAGATGTCCTCCTTTGTTTCTGCATCTTACATTCCCCCCGCTGCCTCGGAAAATCCCAGCGCTGTCGACTCACTCCTCCTCCCTCCATCTTCTCATCCTCTGATCACTCCTCCTCCCAAACAAGGCGGCAGTGTCCGAGGCTGTGGGTGCCATCAGCGGAGCTCATATCTGAATTTGTGACATCAGAGGGAGGAAGAGGAGACAGTGAGGTGGGGGAAGACAAAGGGAGTCATTGAAAGGGGTGAGATGAATAGATTGGTGACGAGAAGACAGTGAGCGGGACGACAGAAGATGGATTAAAAGAAAGATAGAGTGGGACTGTAGAAACAGTGTTGGGTGACATAGACAGACAGTGCTATTGGGCTGCCTCTGAGCGCTACACGTCGCTTTGTGTGTGACACCCACCGTGCTGCAGACTAAATACTCAATCAGTCAGCTCAGACAGCAGACTCAGACACTTACAAACGCCACACTTTGAAGGTGAAATAGCAAACACCGCCTGTCCTGAACACACCCAAAGGCCTCCTGACAGAGAGCCTCTCTGCTCGGAGGGACTTGGAGGTTGACCAGATTCTGTAACACCATTGGCTGCTCTAATTAGGGCCTAAACAAGGAGCTTGGGAAGGATGCTTAATGAGGCTTAGCCGATGTGTGGAGTGAGACAGGAACTTAGGCTGACAACCATAAAACAGCCACAAAGCTTTACCAGGAAGTGCCTCAATGGCTGCATTCACACGTCGGCGCTCACGCTGAACGTCTAACGGCTATTTTAGTCGACAGTTTGGATTGATGGGAGGGTCAATGAAGAGGGTGACTTTGTCATTAAGACGATGATTGTTTTCCTGTTTTCCAGTCAATAAGCTGGTTGTAAACACGAGTATTTTTAAACCTTGAATAATTATTTTCGACCATGATAAAAAAAGTCTACAAATTAAGTTAAATTTGCAAGAGAACAACTTTTTTAAACATAACTCCCCTCTTCCTGACAGCTATGAAATCATCTGGTCACAGCTTTTCAGCCTGTTGGGAAGAAGAACAAAATAAGTGTTAGCCAGGTGAACCTGTGAGGAGGATAGTCACATTAATACTACGCAGAGCAACTTGAGCATCTGTTTTGAATAGTCTGGCAGTCTAAACGGTTTTTGGACTTTGCCTTTTGCCTGCCTGTCGTATTCAGCATTAAAAATGCCAACGACACCCTTATTTTTGTGTGTTCTGGATCACAGTATCTGGAATTTTGTCTGGATCAGGATCAACCTTTGACACCTCATAAAACTCATTGAGATCCTTTTGTGTCATTTTTTACTAAAGACTCTGGTCATTTTTATAAAGTTAAATGCAAAAATTCCAAAATGTGCCCTATCTCACAATGATAAAGAATCCTTCAAAAAATTCCTGGATCCAGAAGGCGATCCGGATCACCACCAAAATGTAATGGGATCCTTTTGGGGCTGAGACGCACCTCTGGTGAAAATTTCAGATCAATCCGTCTGTAACTTTCTCCGTAGAGTTGCTAACAGACAAACAAACAAACAAACCAACCAATGCTACCAAAAACATAACCTCCTTGGCGGAGGTAAAAAGACTTGTGCAATAAGTAGAAATGTCCCCAAAAACCCTTGACGTTATAAGATATGTTCACCCACCTGATAAATATCCACCCAATAATCACTCTCTTCCTGTTCTTGTTTCGACTCTGAGAAAAATATCAGGATCTGTAGCTGTTACACTCTCCTTTGTTGTTTCGCTGTAAGCTATGAAATAGTTACGTTAACAGACTTTTAAGGGTTAGTTTGATGACATTTAGTGAAATATTTACAGTTTCAAAAACAGTGATCGAGGCAGGATAAGTTTAATGTGACGATCTTTACCTCTTGATTTACGGCGTGCTTGAAAATAATGATATTTGTCCAAGTAATGTGATCAACTTAGTCTTGTTTGTTGAGGATTCATTTAAGAGAGACTGATGCTGGTTCTTTTCACTGCAGAATGAGCATGTGGGCACTGACACATTGAAAAGCTCCATAAATTAAGCAACCTCTGGGCAGGATTACTGCTGACGCACAGTTGTAGAAATTTGTCATGCCTTGGGTGAAGTCAAGAACTGTCATGTGGTGTGATTGCATGTTGCCAGGGTGACACTTGGCACTCACTAGGAAAAGAGAAAACATTCATCGCAAACAGATCAAATGAATTATAAATGTTACCTCTTTTATTACTCTGCTCATTCAGGGATGAAATGACGGCAGTCTTAGGAGAAAGAGGTCTGTGTGATCACTTAATAATTCCTGCCGTAGAGGTATAAAAGCTGTGTAAGTGCTACATGGAGCCTTTTGTCTGGAGACAACTGTCGAGAGAGCAGCCAAGCAGAAATCCAGGTTCAGGCTGGCAGCTTGACAAAGGTGTTTATGAGCATCAAAACACAAATCCTGTGTAGATTTAACAGTCTACATCAGTCTTTAAAGAGAGTATCTCCAAACAACAGAGCTCTCTCATCCCAAACCTCAGCGGTGTACTGTGTGCAGGCATGTGTTTGAGAAAGTAATGCAAGAAACACATTTCAGAAAATCTCTAACAACTATTTAGGACAAATTCAAAGAGAATGTGTTGATCTTCGAGAAACTGAACAAGCTCCTGTGGAGATGGCTCATTTCTCAAACCTGGAAATTAGCAAGTCGTGAGGAGAAGATAGCATGGGACAATTAATGCAGATTAAAAGGTGGTGATGGTGTAATTATACACTGTCCCCAACTGGGGATCTTATTACGCTGCATTGTCATCTGAACAACACTGTTGACTATTAAGGATGTAGTGCACATTATTAATATATTGGTCACTATGCTTATTTTCCTGTTTTTTCAAGCTCCTAAAATGAACTTTTGCTGTTTATAAAACAGGCTGGAAATTAAATCTATACCTCTTTATGATATGAACGGACAAACAAGACCAGTAACAAGAAGAGTGATTTTGATATGGTTTTGGCAATAAGTATTTATTACAAATGTATAACCAAAAGAAAGCAAAGACTACTGTACTTCACTGACCAAAATCATCAAAAACTGAAAGTCAGTCACAGGAGCTTTAATAAACTGAATAAAAGTTTCACTGATCGATATTTAGATAATATAAAATGGAAATGTGTTGAACAAATACTGTATCATGAGAACATGAATATTACTTAGTGTTGCTTTAAGTCAATTACTCACTCTGTTGCTGATGTGACAGTTTCACAATCGGGATGATATTTTGATTTCTTACAGTGAAACTCCTTGTCCTTTTTTAGTCTCAAAAAGCGTTACTGCAACTAGTTTTGTGTACCAAAACAAGGAGCAAGTCAGTCAGTCTGTATATTCACAAGCACAGTTAAGTTGAGCTACGGTTATAGCTGTATTAGGTGATTTTACTGGACGTCTGTCCTTTTCCTAGATCACATGCACTGGGCAAGGACAGAGGTCTCCCTCTGCTACAGTAGGTGACTATATGTCCTCACCATGCTGTAAGCTAACGTTATGATGAAATGTGCTTTATAGATAGAATTGCTACTACTATTGTGCCTGTTTCTGTTACTATTGTAATGATACATGTGATGTGAAAAAAAAGAAAAAAAAAAAAACATGTTTGAAAGTACCAAGCTTGAGACGAGAGACATGCATGTTTGGTGGACTAAAAGATTTAACCTGGTATACCTCAGCCAGTCATTTAATCATATTACTAAATGTATTATTGAAAGCCAGAAGTGCATGTCTGGTGTGTTGGGGCTGTAGTTCAGCCTCCTGCCACTAGCTGGAGCTGCTATTATTGGCTATTGCCATAATGCTTGAACGCTCTTCTATCCAAACTTGAACAAGCTGTGATGGAAGACGTCATCTCGCAGTGTTGTAGTATGTCAGTAGTTTGATCTATAAAATGGAGATAAAGTTGTGTGTCTGGTTAATTTGATATATTTTCCAGTGATGCGTTTACAGAATTGGAGGCTGCAGTTCCAGGACCCCAATTCTGGGACTGCTTCTGTAGTGTGCCTTGTGTTGTGGCACTTTTGGTTAGGGTTAGGATCAGGGTAAAGGTTATGTTTTGATGACAGAAGCTAAAAAAACAGCAAAAGTGTCAGAAACGTGGTCCCAGAAATGCAGCAGTGAATCTGCGTTGTCTTGGTCTACAGCTGCACAATACTCATATTATCTGGAATATAGCTTTATGGTTCTCACGTCAGCCCAACCTGAGCATTAAGCGACACTTACTGGGATGCTGACAAGAAAAACTTTATGTGAAGTAGGAGCAACGTTTCCAATATGTCTTCTTCTTTTAAACATGCGCCCCACCCTTAAAATCCCCTGTGATAACTGAAAATTAAGACAACAGTTCAAACAGAGTTACAGCTTATAACAAACAGTGAGCTTGTTTTTGGTACAACATCACCTCAGGTCTTCTGCATATGCTGATCTGATCCCCACAACAGTCTCCTTCTTCCTTTGTGAGGTAAAATACTTTAGGTGTTTAGTTTCATAACATTTTTTGGGGTATGTTATTCTGGAGTTGGACCACAGGGGACTGCACTTGGTCCTCCTGAATTTATTATGTAGATTAATAAAATGGTACACAGCACATTTAATGTTACCATTCAGTGTTCAGTGTTTAATCCCACATATTGAGCTGTCATCAATTCCTATCTTCAAAGTCAAAGTTGTGTTAAAGAATAAAAAAATCAAGCTGCAGCATGACAGACAATTTCTCAAGGCGAACTGACACTGAGGCTGCCGTCTCTGTTTAACGCTGGAGGCCTTACTTATAAACAGCCTATTTAAAATTGCATGGGGGTAGTTTTCAAACTTTTTGTTTCAGATGCCGGTACATTTCTCCTCCCTTAGATGTCTGAAGGTGTCAGACACCTTTTATCACACCGCCCTCTGGGATTAGACTCTGGTAGGAAATTTACAGCACATTGCTGTGATTTGTATGCTGTGGCTGGATGGTCATCTCTTTATATGCAGAGATCAATTCACTGCCTTACATTTATTTATAAGGCCATTCTCAGGTTGTCTCCTTCTTACTTATGGCTCTTTATGGCTTCAATCTGGGGGTATCAGTATGGTTTAAGGTCAAAGGACTTTCACTCTCAGCTTTAGCTTTAAGAGCTGAACTGAGCAGAGAGAAGAAAGCATTCAGGCATGCTTTAGCTGAAGACTGACCTACCAATGACTTCCAAAACGAGGAGTGAGACTAAGTAAACTCAAGAGTAACACTTTCTCTGGACACTAAAATAGACTTGATACCCTTCAACCCCATCTTTTCTTCTTTCTTTCAAAGACTTGGTCTGATGCAGGTCGTTGCAGGGCTCTGTCCTGTCATTAATTGCATTTTCTTGTCTCAGTTTTCTTGGAAAGGTTTCACCCCTGAGTGAGGTCAGAGGAATCCTCTCTGGTTAGCTGTTACTCTGTGTAAACATCTCACTCCATCTGCAGATAACTTGCTTTTAGACCAGGGTGAAGCTCCCAGGTAACTATCAGTACATCTGGCCAAAAGCAAAGTGCTGGTCAGAAATTCAGGAGCCATTTTCAAAAGAGAAGGATGGCTCTTGTCATAATTTATGGACAACTAAGCTGTAAAGATTGCTGGCTTTGGGAACCAATGTTGATGAAAGCTGTATGTAGTACTAGCTGCTTCATTGCAAGTCAAGGACTTCAATTAGCAGGATTCTCTCGCATGTTTGCTATTTTTAACTTCACGTCAGCAAGTGTGTGAGAGAAAGAGAGGGAACACCTTCACACCTCGCTGTGCTCCTCTGGAATCCTCCCATCAAAAAGAGACGGAGAAGCAGGTTATCTGAACCATGTCAGCTTCAGGCCTCTGTGCAGTATGCATTCAAACATGCAGAATATTTGATATAAAAGGGCAAATATAATGTAAATACAAATATCAAACAAGTAAAACAAAAACATTTTTGAATAAGTGAAGGAAACATTTTTTGGCTCTTTTGGATTTAATCTTTGACTCACTGACTCAGAGATGCATGCAAGGTTTGGTAAATATGCACAAAATAGCTTTCATACTCTTGCGTGCACCATAATATGCACGAAGGATCAAATGCTTTTAAGTAAATGAGCATTGTTTCTCTAAAGTAAAAACTGCAAGTTCAGGCTCAGGTCAAAGGAAATTTCAGTATACCTGTAAGATGATAACCGTCTTAAAGTTTAAAAAATGAATTAAAAAAATAAATATTGCACTAACATAAGTGGGTTCATAGTGGGAGGCGTAATGGTTCTTTACTCTGGTCAGTATAACAAAGTTAAGATTGAGAGGAAAAGGTATCAAGCTGGTGAATTTTTTCTGCAGTTTTGTGGTACCTACCGCTGCGCAAATTATGTCCAAAGAGGTGACGGATAAAAGCAAAGTACTCTACCTGCACTCCAAAACAATTTTCTCACCAATGTGGGGGATAGTTGGTTTGGCCTATCAGGATACAGTCTTTGACAAAGCAGCCCAGATTTGATTTTAACCTGCAGCCCTTTACTTTAAAAAAAGTTCACCATCAACTCAGGATAAGTTATGATGCCCCTTTCACGCAAACTCTGTGAATGCAGCTGAGAAATTAAATAAACATTAAACAGCCAAAAAAACTGGTGAGTTCAGAGTCCAGAAACAATGATAATGACAGCTATCATCAGTGGATTAGATTACTGTTATTCTCATGGTGTGTTAATCCTTATACCATGGGTGATTCACTTACATGTGATCACGTTTTATACCATGTAAATGTGAGGATTAGATTTTTATTGACATTAATTGTGTTTGTCTTATCATCATCGCAAATTAAAATTATTTTCTTTACAAAGTGAAAATAAAATCTGGGTCACTCAGTCCTCGGTACAGCACACCAACTCCTTGTTTTTAGCGATTTTATGTGAAAGTCAGGACTTCAGCAGTATTTTAGCTGAAGTTAACCCACACACTTCTGTTTACACTGGCAAACTCTGAAAGACTCGGGGAGCAGATGATTACAACAAATACCGTCTGCTGCTTTTTTATTATCACACAGTCATGAGCTGCTAAACAGGCAGGGTTTTTATTAGCATCACAGGCTGTTAGTCCTTAAAATAGCAGCATTTATGCTAATATCATGGATTTTATGAAATATGAAGTTTCTTGTTTTTGTATATTTGTAGTTTCACAGCTCCGTTTTTGCTGTCTTTAATATGTTATGTTGAATTTAAGTGTATGTAGTGTAGCCCTAAATATGTGTTTGATCTTGCAAGAGGAAACACCAACATCAGAAAAACCGCTGCGGGCAAAAAGCTGCAGGTGCTCCCCTGAAGCCAAGAAATAAGCTGTGTTCAAAGGCTTCACTATAAGTTTACACTGTTTTTTGAGCGATGACTAACATCTCAAATAAGGCCAAACTTCTCACAACCACGCCAGCGTTTTCACTCCAACATGATAGAAAAAAATACCACAGGAATTAGTCACATGTGTGTAGGCATGTTTATGGCGTTTCTCCCCCACGCACACACTGAAAATGGACACCTAGCTGGAGAAACCACAGATGGTTCACTTAGCTTCCTCCACAGCTTTCTCAGCAGAGTCGTGACCCTCTCTCCGGCCAAGGATTTAAGTTCTTATCAACACATTATGCTGAAATTTCTGGTGCTTTTTTAAAAACATTTCTGGCATACTGTTCATTCATTAAATAATCATAGCTTCAAGCAGAGCCTGAAAAGGATCTACAGGAGATTTAGAGATCATCTCTGTGGTTATGTTAGTGTTGATACCTATGTATTGATAAGCATATGTACATCAGTCTGCAAATACACACAGATGCATGCTGCTTCTGTTTGAGATCACACAGCCTGCTGCTCTCTTCAGGGTGTCTTCATGAAGTAGACACAGGTAGCTTCACGGTGCAGGGTGAACTGATCTCCTCTTTATCCTCTGAGATGAGGCCCGAGGAAATCTCTGATCTGGAGTGGCTAGATAATCATCCGTAGCTGAGCCCCTGATTTCCATCTCTATTCAACTCTCCCCTGGAAGCTTCACGAACTGCCATCAAAAAACTGGAACTAATCAGGGTTATTACCACTTTCCCCACTGAACGGCACACTTCTCCAGATGTGGGATCTGCTTCACTGCAGCTGCTCTTCTTCATGTTGATGTTCAGACTCATATTTATTTGCTTATGTGTCCAGCAAGAAGAAAACATACAATCTCGATGCCAAGGAAAGCTGTGATGTTGATGGTTTGCCGATAATTTAATCACTGTCTTAAACTAAAGATAGAGCTAAGGCAACATATCATGAATTGAAGCTGAAAATGATTGTATGGTTCTATGAAAGATATATGTTCATTTCAAACTTGATGCAGGTTTCATGTCTCAAAAAAAGTCAGAGCAGGGACAAAAAAAAAAGACTGAACAAGTTTTATAATGTTAAAAAACAGCTGGAGCAACATCTCCCGAGCAAAAGTGTTGATTTGCAACAGGGTAGTAACATGTCTGGGTATAAAAAGGACATCCAGAGAGGCTGAGTGTCTCAAAGGCAAAGACGGGGGAGGTTTACCACACTGTGAGAGACTGTGAGATAAAACACTGCAACAATTTCAGAATGTTTCTCAGTATAAATGTACAAAGAATTTGGTGATTTTATCATGTACTGTAGATAAAACAATACTGGCTGTCCCTAGGGCAGCATTGCATCAAAAACAGACATGACGGATCATTTCCATGAAGTAATAATCATCTAACTATTTGTTTTGCACTGCAGACGCGGTAGTTCTTCTGCCTTAGCGTCTCGGTCTGATTGCATTTCCATGAAGTAATGATCATAGATGTTCTTCCTTGAGCTGCGAAACTCCACTGCACTGGGTGATCAAGTCGTCAGGGTTCACCCACAATGAGTTGTTTTTAGTCTCTTTGCAAAAGAAATCAGGCAAAGCTAAAAAGATGTTCGGTGGCTAGTACTATGGCTGGGACTCTATATGTACTGTTGATGAAGTTAGGTGCTGTTCTGAGCATTATTTGTGGCTACAGCGTGGCTTTTTGGTTGAGCTTTGCCCGTGGAGACGTAGACCGCTGTGTATAGCTATCTTGCGGTCGTTACTAAAGTTGGTATAACTAGAGAAGCAAGCAGTTGGCAACATTCATCTATTGAGGGGGTGTCTAACTCGGTGTCACGGTGTGTTTGACCCTAACTTAATTTTTCACTGGAATATCCCTTTAATGCTGAACAATATCTGTGGGTTTAGGAGCAGCGTATACTGTCATCCAGACAATTACTTATCCAGGTAAGACCTTCATATTTCAGCAAGACAATGACAAACAGCAACAACAACAGCATGGCTCTGTAGTAGAAGGGTCTCGCCACCAAACTGGCCTCTCTACAGTCCTGACTTTGTCCCCCATTGAAAACATTTGGAGCATCATGACTCAGAAATACAAAAGAAAAAGAGCTTGAACTGTTGAGAGGCTGAAATCCTGTATCAGGCAATAATGAGTCATTTTATTTTCAGAACTTCATAAACTGGTTTCCATGATTACCACATGTTTACGACCTTTTTCCATAAGCGAGGTTCTTCAACAAAAGGACAAACATGTCCCTCTTTCAGCTTTTCATGCCAGAATATATGCTTGAAATGATTCACAAACCATTAATTCTGTTTAGTTATTGTTCACAGCACAGCATCTATTTAGAGATGAAGGTTGTTTAAGTCATATAAAGGCTAGGACATGTTTTAAATATGTTTGTCTCGGGGTTCTTAGGCTCAGATGTTTACTCAGAGATTTCATTAGGTGAGATTCCACTAATGCTGGCCCGACCCTATAATTAGAAGCTGCTTATCCTCCTGGAGACTTTTATTAAAGCAGAGAGAGTAAAAAGCTGCTGCCGTTCCCTCAAAGGGCTAAAAGCCACTAGAATTAAGTTAAAAATAAATCTCATGGAAACACTTGCCCCTGGCCTTTTCTGGGTATGAGGACGCTCCTGTTTGATTTCAGTCACATTATCATCATCACATGTTTATCATATTTGTCATCTCCTGGTTTGAAATGGGCGACTCAGAGGTAAAAGCTGACACATTTGCTGGAGTTGAGACCTGACTGGTTTTCTGGGCTTTTGGGACAAGTCCAAATCCGGTCTCATGTTTGTCACAGCACATCTCAAGTCAAGTTCCAGCAGTTTAAGGCGAGCCAAGCTTCAGATCTGTCAAGGAAAGTTTGACTCAAGACTTGAGGAGGGTTTCTGTGAGTGTTATGGAAACATGGCCGTGCCCTGGGCCTGGGCTGACCCTCTGCCCGTCCAGAGCCCCTGGGATATGTTTTAAGATCTATTTTAATGATATTCTTGCAGCCAGATACCAGATACAGTAGACGTGAAAACATCGGATGGAAAGCTTTTAGATCAATGTTTGTTTTTCTTTTTTAATTTGCTCATGTGTATCCTGACGCTGTTGAGTGTTGATGGATGATGCTGATCTGCTGTAACATCGAACGCAATGTGGGAGATTCCTCTGCAGATCAGACTCCAACAAAGCTGGTGTTTGCAAAGGCAAAGCTGTCCCTGTCTTGAAATGCAGAGGTGACTCATCCCACAGAGGGGCAGACATCCAGAGCACATCTGCTGGTGATTTGTCTTCTATTCCAAAAACGTCCTGCTAAACTTTCTGTATCCAAGAAAAACAAAAAAAAAAAAAAACAAAACAGGGGAAACATGTGGCTGTGAAGTGCTGACTTTCTGATCTGCGGTTGTCAGCTGTGTTGTACGGCCCCTCTGCTGAAGTGAGGAGTTTACCCCCCCCTCCCCAATACACACACACACACACACACACACACACACACACACACACACACACACACACACACACACACACACACACACACACACACACACACACACACACACACCATGTTCCACCTCATTACATCTACAATGTTGTTTTTCTCCACTTAGAGGACATTACAGCTGGATACTGAGCTCGGCATATTCTGTCTACTTGAGCACTTGTTAATTTGCTGTTATGCTCTTTCATGTGGAGCTAATGGTCGACAAAGAAAGACAAAAAAACAGCCGAGTGCAATTTGTGAGATTATTTTCCTCCCTCTTTTTCCAACCTGACCTCTTTTATTTCATTTTTCATACTTTCTTCTTTATTTCTTTTTTCCATATTGACTCCCGCTCTCAAATTGCTCTTTTCTCATATCTCATCTCTCTTTCTCTCCTCTCCTGTCCTCTCGAATATCTGCTCTCTTTTGTCTCACTTCTGCCCTCCTCGATCCAGCTCTCTCGTCATCCCTCCACTCGTTCTCTCATGCGATCTCCTCTCAAAGTTCACCTCCTGCCCTGATTTCTTTCCAGCTCTGGCGGTTAAACTCCACTCCCCTGTCCTCTCCTGCCCTTACACCCTCTCTTCTTCACTTCTCTCCTTTCCTCTCCTCTCGCTGATGGATGGCGCGGGTCAGTGTTTGGCCTCTGACAGTGATAGCCTCTGTCACTGTTCGGGGTCTGTAGCGGTTAGTGTTATCGCTCTTCCCCTCCCCAGCTTTATCGGCAGTCTTTTCAGGTCATTGACTCGAGTCTGCAGGGGGAGTGGGAGGTTTTTTGCGCTTCTGGCTCACTTCTGTTCAGACGCAACAGGAGACTCAATACAGCCAGAGGTTACGGTGTTGGACTCTCATAAAAAAGCTGCCTATTCTTTTTTTTTTTTTTTTACTGATTCCTCATTTTTCTCTGTTAGCATAGAACCATAATCCTGCTGCCTTTTGAAAGAAGCACAATGACTGAAAAATACAATAAAACTGAAGACATAACCTAAAATCTTGACTATATGAGATACAATTCTCAGAGGAAGAAGGATTCAACTATCCCTTTGTACCAAGATTCCCAATGCAATCAGTAATGTCTGCAGTGTGCAGTTTCTGTGCGACCGTGTAGCGCTCCATAAAGCACTGTTTGTTTTCTTCATCAGTCCTGCATGATATCAGTGCTGTGGTTAAGCTGTGACAGGCATGAAACGTGGACTTCCACCTCAAGCCTCAGCACTGACCTCTGCTGGTCACTTGTTTCATGTCAAGGCGTCTTCTCAACCAAATGCAGTTGCAGCAGATGACTGGTTCTGCTCTGGTGTTGACAGAATATTATTGGGCCCAGTAAATTATCCTTGGATATCTGCAAATAGTAAGAAATATTCAAAAAAATTCAAGGTAAATATCAATATTAAAGATCAATACTACAATACAACTGCTTTATTTTGGCTGTGCTGATTCGTCCAAATGTTGACGACCGAAAAATCTTTAAAACATCTAGGCAAAGATCGTAATGAAGTAAGATGCCTCACTCCACTGGAAAAAACACATTTGGCGACAATAGTAGACAAGTGAATTCATTGAGGACTTTTTTCATCATCAATTTTTTTCGAATCGACTAATCGTTGCAGCCCTGATGTTTGCATTTTATATTAAATGCGACAGACAGATCTGCATGCACAGCAGCCAGCTCTCTGCATGTGTTCATGTAAGAGGATGCATTGAAGACATTGCAAACCAGGAGCTAGAGGGTTAAAGTTTTGCATCAGGTCTTACAAATGACACCATTCATCCTGCAGTGCACATGACAGTTTCAATGGTCATTGTTCATCCCTAGTCAACCTGATGGGTCATGTCCTCCAAAGAGACGAGGTTCAGGTGAGACGGTTGTTTTTCAGGCCTGATTAGTGATGCAGGAGTTTCGTTTTGTGTTTGGTGATAAGTTGGAGCAGAACACTGAAGGTGAAAACAGATTCAATGACTGAGCAGAAACTTGAAGTTGAAGTGTCCTTGCTGGAGTCTGTGTTGTGCTTCTGTAAAGGGTATAATCGGTGGATTTAATTGCGCCTTATCCCTGAAAACAGCTACTTGTGTCAGAAAACTGTTGACATGACATGAGTCAGCCAAAAAAATCAACGCACAGAAGTGAACAAGGCTGAAAACCTCTGCAGAGTAGAGAGTAACTGCAGAGATGATCCTCTGTTGCTTTTTCAGTTTGTTGGTTTGATTGAAAGCAGTTGACATTCAAGGTTCAAGGTAACTTTATCGATTCCTGTAGGTAGATGTGCAAAAAAGCATGATACAAAGGACAGTAACTAAATGAAATAATAAATAAATAAGTTGAGCCTGTCACCTCTCAGATTTTCAGTAGCATATGTTTTTTTTAGGTAGAAGTTTTGCTGATTGTCATTCTGTAACAACATTCACATGCCAGCTCCTGAAGGCCAAATCTGCGTTTTACATTTCCAGGTGAACAGAGACAGCCTTGGGGAGAAGTCCTCTCTTCTGGACTGTGAAGGTTCAGGTGGGTTTGTTGGCACAGTGTCAGCATGCCGTTAACCCTGACTACCATCAGGTCTTGTAGCTCCTCAAGCAGCCCATCTACTCGGGTTTAGAGGCGCTGACTTTCTGAAGTGAAGGATCCATCAAGCTGCCAACTCTTTGAAACAGATCCTTTGTTTCTCTTTGGCTGAGGGTCAAAGCGAGAGCAGAGGACAAAAAAGTGACAACAAGCAGAGTCTACATCCTCCCTGGAGTCTAATACAGACCCCAAATGTGTTGGAAGTGATTGTGGTTGTCATTCTTTGCGCCATCTGCCCCTTCCTGAATGCACTGAAAACTTTGCTTGTGCCACAAGAACAGATTACATATTTGGTTGATGAATTTTGAGATTTGGCAGCTGGCACTGTTTTCCGTGTCTGTTCAGCCGCTGCTCATGCAAACTTCCCAAGTCGTCTGTATCTGCCTGTGAGCCGGGAACACAGCATGCTCCAGTGGCTGCTCACTCAGAGGTTTCTCTTTGTAAAGACCTCAAATGTAGTCTTTCAGAATATCAAACGTTCAAACTTTTATAAACCAGCTAAAGTTTTATTTCCATCAGTAAAGGAGCAACAAAACAGACATTAATTTAAATGAAAATGTCATAGCCCATTACTTCAGTGTGGGGTTACACAGCGGAAATAAAATGTAGACAAATGAAAAATATGTGTTGTCAGAAAATTTGGAAGAAGCACCCTGGAAGAAGATAATGTAGAAAGAAAATATTAGTGCAGAAAGGATGGGAGCAGGTAGCATTGGCTCGGTGTACAGTGATGAAGCAGGTTGTCAATGTGTGTAATCATCCGTACACAGTGTGGCCAGCCACCAGGGACACACACTTATTTTGCCACACGCACACACATTTCTCACTCAATATCGAATAATACACAAGGAAGTCTGTGTGGTGTTGTGTACGCTGTTTCAGGAGTGTGTGAAGACGTCAGCACACAGCAGTCAATCAAAAGCCCAGAGTGAGAAAAAATGAAGGTCTGAGGCCTCCTATCTCCCCTTTACCCTGTCCTCTGAATTTTGTTTTGAATTAACATGATAACTAGGGACAGGGATTGTTGATTTTTATATGTGCTGATACCACTATTGAGACTCTTGAATGATTTGAGTTGTTATGGATACAGCTATCGAGTATGTTTTAGTGTTGTTTTCCTTCAGACAATAACATTTTTACAAGAATCATTATTTTCTTTTTCTTGTTTTTCACCCGTACCCCTAGGCTGAAACGTTATTGATTTTCAGGTTTTGAAAAATGCTAAGTAATTAGTTTAGCCAACTGACAAAGCTATCAAGAGGTCCTGGCTAGGGATGGGTTAAAAAATGTATCACGATAACATTTGCCATTCTGGCGATAACGCTAAAAGTTCAGATAAAAAATATGATAATTTCAGTCTATACTTTTGACTCATTTTGTCTTGGGAACACCAGTTGGAATAGTCAAATAAGATACCTGACCACAAGTTTGAGTAGTAGGTTATGGAGAAAACGAATGACATCAAACAAGTTTCAAATGTGAAAACATTTTCAACATTTATTTAAAACTCTAATTGCACAGAGTAAACAGCAGCAGATCCAGTGGACGATGTCAGAGAGACCTGATTTACTCATCTAAGCCCCAATCTTGAAGGAAATCCCTCATGTGGATCCTCGTTCAGTAATGAGCTGTTCAGAAACATCTTTGTCATTACCTTCGGCCATGTTTGTTTGTTATTCTGCTCTGTGTGGGCTATGGCTGCGAGTATGTTGATCGCGCTTACGTCATCAACTTGCATTTATCGTATTTATCATGAGATGGCAAATATTTATCATGGAGGATCTTTTTGATGATATATCGTGAACGATAATTTATCACCCATCCCTTGTCCTACCTAAACCAAATCAAGCGAGTCATAGTTTGCTGTGGTCTAGTTAGGGATCTGGAGACTTTCAGGTGATGTGAGTGTCACCATCTGTCATCTGGTGCTTCACATGAGCATCACCATTAGTTATCCTCTACATCAGTGGTTCTCGAGTCCAGTCCTCTGTAAGCCATTACAGAGCTTGTTAACGAGCTGATCATTTGAATCAGGTGTGTTGGAGCAGGGAAACATCCAAAACATGCAGGACAGTGGACTTGAGAACCACGGCTGTACATCACCAACTCTTGGAGGGAAACTGAGACCTTTTGATGGACCAAAGAAGCGATACCCACGACCACTATTCTTTAAAGTCAGAGGCAGTTTATCGAGTGTTTCAGCAGCTGTCAGGGTCACAGAGCTGAGAGGCCTCATGATCACAGTGTCCAAGGACATCCAAGGACACCAGGCTCCTGGCACTCTTGTCTCCTCTGTGCGGGTTTGTCTTGACTTTAACGTCAGTAGTCCAGCTTTGTTCCTTGTGTTTGCCTTAGATTATCCCGAGACAACTCATGAACCTTTGTTCAACTTACACAAGCAAACACACACGTCTCTTAAATATCAGGGAGACATCTGGGATGACTATCGAACCATCACAACTTTGTTAATGAAAAAATAAATTCAACGGTTTTAATTGTTTGTATTCCACATTCATTGAAGACAGTAGGTGTCCTCATCACCAGTAAATGATACAAACTGAGACAGAGATGAAAAAAAAAACGCAAGGCTGATCATTAAGCCCCACATTATTTTTAGTCATGGTCGGTGGCTCCTTATTACCGCAGGTGTTTCATAAAATCCTCTAAAATTAACTAAACTATTTTTTAAAATGTATTTTCTATTTACAGAAAGAGCAAGGACTTGTCGTATGAATGCAGAAATGAAAACATTTTTTCTATCAGTATTACATATCCCGATCTCTGAAAGAAGTTCTTTAATGTATCACACGGACACACTTGGCGCACTGATGTGTGCATGGCCCTGTATATGAAAAAAGCATATTTGCTGAAGGCCAGGTCTGCTGGAATATTCCAGGCAGAGAGTTATGAACATACGGCTGCAGTGGAGTGAAATGCTCCCAGGATGTGTGTGACTTGTTTATGTATATGCTGCTGACGGCTCCATATGGAGAGGGGGTATCATAAATCCATTACTCAGGGGGGCAGGGCGGTGCAGTGTGGGATCCTCGGCTCCTTCCCTCAGGGAATGATTGTAGAGGAACCACGGTAATAGTGGCTGGCATTGGGTAATTGTGCCCTAAAGGCACGTCATGTTTTTTCACTTCTGCACAGAGGAATCGCACCAATAGCCCACAGGCGTATAAAATGAGTGTGGCATCGACGGCTACTGCAGGGAGATGGATAGAGGAAGGCGAGGAGGAGATGACAAAAGATATGAAAGAAAGAGATAGTGAAAACCTTTTGTCATGTCAGGTTTACTGTGAAACTGCCACCTGAGAAGAAGCTGTCAGTTCAGCCTCTGTGTGGTAATTATGAGTAGGACATGAGGGGATTGTGAGCCTCTGATTTTTGCCTTTGGCACTCTGAACTGTGGAAACAGTCAAAAGGTGTGATTTCCCCTGAGAATGAGGGGAGGTATGTCCCCCACACTTTCAAAAAAGCAGAGTCTCATCATCCTGCACTTTTAAAGTTCTGCAGATCTAATGCTGTCTCACCATCAGCTGTTATAAACGTTAATAATCTCCTATATCCTGCCTTTGACTGCTGCCAAACTTTCAAAACAATATTAAGTTTGGATTGAGCAGAAAGTGTTTCTCTGCCTTTGTGACCCTGAGGTTTGGCCTCACAGCCTGAGCTCATACTTGGACAGTCAATAATTATCATAATTTCACCGATCTTTTATCTGATCTCACTTCCTTTGTCACTGACTGGTCATTTTTTTCCTGCTTTAATTTAAACTTAACGTGAGATGCATATAATGTTGAGGTCAGACTGCACAATCTTTTCTTCGGTTGCGGTGGTTATTGTGTTGGATTGCTGACGTGTGTCCCCTATTTCACGGCTGGGGTTTCTCTACTTCAGTCTTGTGTGGTTTTCCCTCAACGACACATCATTAAGGTAGAGGTGTTGTTGCCACAGCTCATCAAACTTTCCCTCGGTCTCACTGCTTCATACCTTCACTACTCCGGTTACGCTGGTGACTCTCACTCACCCAGATCGCCCTGTGATTTCATTGATCATCATCACTGACGTTTTAAAACACATCTTGGAATAAAAAGGAAAATGAAACGTCAGACAAATAAAGAAATAAATCTTTTTTTCTGTCTGATTTTGAAAAAGTAAAGTTTATTGCTTTAAATGCTTTTGCGCTGCAGCAATATGGGATATTACTTCCTGTCTGCAAACAGGGGAAATGACAGGCCAATCATGATGCAGGAATCTGGGGCTGGAAGGAAATCACCTAAGTGAGCAACAGGGTGGAAACATTGTGGAAAAGAAATAACTCTGAACCACATACCATACAAAACCATCATTTAAGATTATATCACCTGTTCTAATGAACCTAAATCTAAAAATTACTGTCCCAAACACGTATAGTGGACCCTCAGCAGCAGCAGCAAACTCACACATCATAGTTTTCCAGAACCGGGCTTAATGACAAAAAAAATAAAGGTATGAAGACACAAAAAATGCAGTTGCACATTCTTTTTTTCTGCATTATTTCACCTTCCCTTAACTTGTGTTTCATCTTTTAATCTGTATTGGTTTGCCTAAACAATAATGTTTTGTTTTGTTCTATGTTAGCCATTGCATATTAAGCATGTATGGCAAACTACCAGAGGAGATGAAGGGCCTCGCACATGCACATAAAAGCACAGATCAAACACGTCCACATCATTTAGTCGTTTGTGCGTATGTGAGCTGTTCACAATCTTCAGTCCACAGGTGCCAGCTGTAAATTCCCTTCCATTGATTTGTCGTATATATGGATTCCCCTCACCCCCCAACCCTAGAGCCCCAGACTAAAATAAGCTTTGTTTGGCAGCTCACGCACTTGTAAATCTCTCTGTGACATTTTGATAGCGGGTGACACACTAGGGGGGGAGAGTAAATATCATTAGAATGGGACAGGATTAAAATCTGTCACTCAAAGAGTCTATTATCGACAGGAGCAGCGTAAGACGCCCGCAAACCGTGTTGATAGGAGCTCAGAGCGAGGAATAATGGCAGCGGGAGGGGGTGAAGTTTTAGGTAGGAGCCACTCAGAGGGGAGGGGTGGGCCTGTCAGTCAGGACCTCCCTGGTAAACAGAGTGGTAAATATTTCAGCCGTCACGGCCGAGTGTAGGCAGCTGGTCCCCTCTGCATGGCAATGAGAGTAAAAGAGGAGAGCCCATCTCAATGGAGCCCTTCAACCCTGGGAAACCTCCACACTGGCACGGACACACACACAAACACACATAAACACACATAAACACACACCAGCTGAGTGGCCACCAAAGGACAGTGCAGGTCTGTGCTGCCTCGCTGCCTTCTGTCTTTATTCCCAGGGTCAGGCTCCGCTGCAGTTTCTTATCAAACCCAGAAAGTGACAGCTATGTGTTCAGTCAGTTTGAGGTTTCCCACAGAAAAATGATCTGTCACTGTGAGCCAGGATTTTACAATTCTTATCCAAAAAAGGAAACAACATGAGATCAATTTACAAAACCCACAAAAAAAACCTCCCAATATCTATCACTGAATTAAAGAAGCAATTTCAGTCTTTACACTTTTTGTATGTCATGCAGAACGGAAGTCACAATGTCGAAATCGAAAACAAACAAATGCAGATTGCAGCAGTTTTGACCATTAAATATAGTGGGTTGATTCCATCTATCAGTGGTGAGTGAGCAGCTTCCTGTTTGCTTGCCTTTGTGTAACTATTGCCTTTGTCTCTTTGTAGAGAGCCGCCATCATGTTTGGCTAAAGTATGAGCTTGATAAGAATTTGTGCCTCAGCTTCAGCGTGTTTACTAACCTTCTGAATTCATGGTTGTCAAAGACCGCAAACATTCAGAGGTCATTGGAAATATTCTTAGAGATAGATTTTGTTATCTCTGATATGGAGAATTGAAATTTCTGTTCTGTTCATATGGAAAAGGTTGTTAACTTGCCTATTTGGATGTATTTAAACCCTGAAATCTATTGCGTTTAAAGGCCTAATTTGCACCATTACTAGCTCGATTTCTGTACTGGACTGCGTCTATGTGATTTTGTTCAAGAGGGGTCTACTTAATGTCAATTCAAGCTGTGTGCATTAGACATGCCCTTTTGCCTATTGTTGTCTGACGCATCTCAATTTTGAACTCCAAAAAAGAAATGTTTTACAGGCTTGTGTGGCTAAAGAACGTCTGTGTTGAAGTTCTAATGATTTTTTTAAAATTGTGCCAGGGATTGATCGAATTGATCACAGAAAAAAAAAAACAGATTTATCCTCGTAGTACATAAAAGAAATATGAATCAGAATGACTTAGGAAGGGAACATTGAGTATTTTGTCAGTAAGAAATGCCCCTTTAAACTCGATCCATTAATCTTTCCTCTTGCTCAAGGAAAAGGAACATTAAGGGAACAGTGCTACTTAGTCGTAGATGATTGTCTTTGAAAACAGAGAAATAAATCAGTAATGCCACCAACAACCACATCTACTGCTCAAAGATACATGTCCTCTACACAGATTGCCCATCTTCATCAAATGTGGTCCTTGAATCAAGCTTTCAGCAGTCAATGTTTCTTTGATTACAAGTGGTCCTTTTTCTCTGGCTATTGACGGAAAGTTTTAAATTTCTAGTTTAATACAGACCGTTTTATGACCTGCTTATGGGTGCAGTTCAAACCTGACTGGCAGGCTTTGTCAGTGCACTCCAAGTCTCGCCGGCACGCCACTGATGATCAATGGAGCTCTCTTCTAAAGCGCCACTACACACACTGCTTGTTTGTTTGGCTTTCTGTGTTTGGTCTTACAGTAATAGCCTGGATTCAGAGCCCTTATCGCTGTGTGTGGCAGAACAGAGAACACTGCTCATCTCGCAGTCTCTTAGAGACACAGAAACAAACTGTATTCACCGAGACAATGACAATGAAACCTCAACCTCCCCTCGACCTCGCAAAGAGAGGGATGTGGAGTCTGTGACATGATACTCCTGTTTTCTACAGGATTCAATTGTATCAACAGAAGTTTTAATTATGAGTGGGACACCTGCCCCTCTGTATGAGTGTAACAAGCAGATGGATGCACAATGTTATCTCTAATGCCATCTAACCATCTCACCAATAAGTATTCTAAACACTAGGAAAGTACTCTGCAAATATCTTCAGGTCACATGCCAATTTTTTGTGGGTTAAAGGCACGGACACATTCTGCTTTCTCAACATATCAACATCCCACCTTTTAGTGTTGTGTCTCTCATGAACGATTCGTTCAAAAGAACAGAACTGCTGAGTGAACGAACTGAATCACTCCGAGACCTGATTCGTTCCTTTCTCAGTTCAGTTAAACTCAGCCGCGAGCGTGGCATGCTGGACAGGGGTGAAACTGCTGCCTTTGACTCTTTGGCGAACGACACACAGCCAGGTGGGTGGGCGGAGTCTCGTGATTCACTCACAGCGAATGAATGGTATGTATCAGTCAGTGAACGAAATGTCTGTAAACGACCTGAATCAGTCAGTGAACGAAACGTCGGTGAACTACATGTTTCAGTCATTGAACGAAATGTATCAGTCAGTCTGTGAACGACATGGTGAACGAAACAAGAAACAAACAACTTCCAAATGACTTTATTCAGGCAGAGGAGGAAGGGGTATAGTGTCGTTCACTTAGTGCCGAGCACTGGTTCGTTCACTGAGGCTAAGATAAAACAGTGCATTATAGCGCCTTTACATTAATACACGTCTATAAACTTTCCTGCAAGAGGAATTTAATTTCGGCTGATTTAAAACAATAGGCTATTTGGTATCTTTTAACGTAGCAGAACGTTCCCCGCTACAGCTGTGATGTTTATTTATTTTTAATCTCTCTACTTTTCAGAGATATAAAAGAATGACGACTCGCGCTCATTTAGCAGGCATGCTGCTGTGTTGTTTCCGCTGATGGCGACACACAGAGAGATGAGTTTTTCAGTGGTGGTGATAGGATTTATTACAGCCAACCTTCCAAGGTGCAGTGCAAAAAATATTTATCAAAGTGCAAAAAATATGGTCCAATACTATAAACAAAATGCACAAGGCAAAAAGAAAATACCAACAAGGCAAGAGTTCCACTATAACTCAAGATTCTCACTCAAGAAAAAAAGCAAAAAAAACAAACGAACAAAAAAAAAAAAAAAAAAAACCAGCAGCACTACAAAAGTCAGTTTGGCATTTACCTTCCATACAACAAACTCCAGACTCAAGAAGGCCCGGGAAGCCTTCTTCTAACCCCCCATAGCCCCTCCCAGTGGGGATGGAAAAAAAAAAAAATCATTTATTTACATTTAAACCATTTTTTACCATTTTTAACTTCCAACCCTTTTTTTGTAAGTTTTTGCTGTTAGTTTTAAGTTTTTACACAAATCAGTGGAGCAGTAGTTTTTAAGGATTTATGGCAAGCAAAAAGGGAATTATTTCTTTTTGCATCATGTGACCACTTTGACCTGCCATACCCACCTATTTTACATACGGGAATCCTGCACTCTGTTTCCTTTTTTGGAAACTTGAGGCAGCATGATGGCGTGAATGAATGCCCGGCAAGTAAGTGGAGAGATGAATATCTATGTGAATGTATATTTAAGTTACCCGGTAGGGCTCTAAATGTGCACCCTTGGTTACCCTTTCCAGCAGAGCAGGGAGAAGGAAAAGTAGCGCTGTTTAGCGGGTAATTAGCGACGCAGGCGGGGAGGGAAATGTTTGGCGTTTATGTGCGTGTGTGGGGCTCCATGCGCTGCCCACAGTCAGTGAGGACGCCGCTCCGTCACACCCCGCAAAACGTTAGAATTGCGGTAATATTTTAAAAGGTAAAATAGTAATGTTTCCACATTCATTGACAAAAGTGCCACTGCGGATGTTAAGTTTGGATGGCCGTTTTTAAAGGGGAATGATTTTGACCATTTTCATTACTCAACTCAAGTAGCCTGGGTTAGGGGTAGTTAAAATGCAAGTCATTGAAGTCCTGCAAAATCAAAGTTATATTTTTGTTTTTAACTTTTTATCATTTACGTGGGTCTGAATGTTTGTGGAATATCAACATTCTTTTTCTTTTCAACTACACTAAAAAGGATAGCCCAGGTGGATGAGTGCATACATGAATAATGAATAATTTTGACATGCATAGAGTTGTGTAATCCAGAAAATAGCTTTTGTTGTCATCAAACACTGCCGTTGTTGTGTAACTACACATAATGTTTTACAAATAGAGTCTAACAACCCCACTTTTGCTGCTTTTGCCCCTCACTGTGCACTAGATATTTCATTCTCCTCCTCTGTTGAGTTTGTCCCTTGGATGTCTGTTATTTATGTAGTCATACCTTTTTCCTCCATTAAGACTTGATCGCGTTATTTTGAATTCATAAACATTTACAATCCAAGCTTGGAAATTTGCAAAGTAAATGTTTGAGTCACATGCTTCATGAAACGTAGCTGTGTTTATGTCGGTGTGTGTGCGTGTGTGTGTGTGTGTGTGTGTGTGTGTTTGTATGCATGGCTGGCGCAGAACAAGTGCAGCCACAAAAGCGGATTCCCAGCCTGTTTACGAGCTGATTGTGTGTGACAGGCTTCCTCCACAGTCTATCAGTGGATTACAGTGATTCATCCCCAACCCGAAATAGAAAGGAGCGTTCGAAAACCCCAGGAACACAACCTGTGAAATCTGATTTCTGTGTCTGAAATAGTCTGAGGAGGAATCCAGCCAGTGTCTGTCTGCTCGCTCTGCGCACAGTTTTGTTCTCACGAGCTCTTTCATACTGCTGTGAGCATTTCGACGTGTAATGGTGTGAAGGCACATTCTGGATATCACTGTCTCACAAAGACACACACACACACACACACACACACTCAGACAGTCGGCTGATTCCACTATTAGGTTTTTCACAGTGTCGCTGACTTTTCTTTCAGCTTCTCATGGCAGAGACGAGCAGTAAACAGGGTTTAAAGGCACATCCTGATTCACCTGCTTTTGGAGTGAAGGTGTAGCTGTTATTCAAACTCTGGCTCCAAACACTGATAAGACTCAGTCATTCACACGAGATTTACTGCAGTCTGTCCTTTCTCTGAGGCTGATTGATGCTAGGGGTGTAAACGAAACACTGAAATCATGAATCGGTTTGTACATCAGTTTTGAGTTCATGGTTTGTTTTGTTTTCGGTGCGGTAAGAGAATCTATCCATCCAAGCTGTGCACAAAAGCAGCTTGTGTTTGATCATAAATGGCTGGTTTGGCTTGATTGCTTAAATGTGGATAAGAGTGAACTTTATATTGGGGCTCTATCACCTGATGTGCTCAACCACTGAATACACTCGTAGATCCTCTGCAACATTACAGATAGCTAGACTAACGTATGATGGCCCAATATGTCCAAGTTATTAAACTGCTGTTTTAGAGCCCAGCGTGTGAACACTGGAGTATGTATGTTAGATTGAGTCATATGACAAAGAAATTTGATCCATCTGCATTATCCAGATTGTTAGAATATGATTTTAGTCAAACTAACATGTTTACATGCATTTTAAAAGTCCAGTTTCTATCAGACAAAGGCAATAAATTGTTCTTTTTTTTTTTCATCCTTTTACAAATTTGTGCTGATGAGAAGTCTGCTGATTCTGAGCCTAAATTTCTCATTTCAAAAGCACAGCCTTCATCATTTTTGACTGAAAAATATTCAAAATATTCTTATTCAAAATAAGTTGTGAGGTCAACCAAAAAACCTTGAAACAAAACAAATTACAGCACCAATCTGAGCCCTGATTTGCAAGAGACAAATATTATAAAATCACTTCTATATCAAATACATGAAGTGAGATTAGTGAAGGAGATTTTACATTAGAATTGTGGATGTGGTTTATACAGAATGCATCTTTTATTGTAACTTTTTTTTAATGTCTCTGTGCAGTTACATATATTCCTGTGATTAAGACTTAGATTTACTTGCATCATGCACACAGTTTGGTTACAGTCATCCCGCAGAGCTGTTTCTGTTTTTAAGCTATTTTACTGACAGGTAGTGCAAATAACATTGTAACTCACTAGCAAAGCCAGTGGGGGAGACTGTAAGTAGGTTTGAATATAACTAATCAATGTGCATATCAATCCAGCAGTACATAAACAATGAGCCGTGGACATATTCAGTGATTGTAAACATACTGTGCCTTTATTTGTTTGACTTCAACTCCACAGGATGCCTTTAGATTATTAACCCGGGGTTGTCATTTCCTACCTTTCAGTTCTGATAAGAATTCATATGAGGATACCTCAGCAGGAAATTAACTGACTGAAGCGAGTGATGTAAAACATGGTGCCTGAGGTGACATCTCTAAATTATTTATCCAAAGTACAGTTTACAGCCTGAGAATATTTATAGGATTTAATATAGAACTGAACGAGGAAGAAAGTGCAGGGGTGGACGATTGTTATTGACAAGTGTTTCAGTGATTCTCTAATAGGAGAATAGGAGAAGAATTGGAGAATGAAAGGAGTGTTTTAAAGAGGAAGGTCCACACTCAGCAGTGATGTATGGCTGATTGTTGAGGTGTAGCCGAGCTGTCAGCAGGATTATAGAGGCGTCTGTAAGTCTTTATCAGACTGTGAGGTCACATGTGGATGATGTGTGGCTTTGTCATCCTCTGAGGTCCTTTTCACAAATGGCTATTATTCTGAGTCATTGCTGCTTCTTGCATGTGTGCAAGTGTTTCCTGTGCACATGTGTGTGTGTGTGCATGCTTTCTGCAAATATGAGCATAAGAAATACATTTTCTTTCGGACTCAGATGTTTTGTGTACACTGTATTTGAATGCATGGGTATGTATAAGTGCAGACTAGAGTGCGTATGTTTGAATTGATTAATAACATGCATTAGGCACAAACATGCTCATCATGTAATTCTCCTCTCGTATGTCGTTAATAACGGTGTAATGGATGGACTCATTTCCGCGCCACTCCTCCACTCGACAGCACTTAACCTGCAGCTGATCAGGAATCAGCTCTCTATTGATGTGGGAGCAGCGGTGAAAGAGACACATTACCCCTGACAGAGTACAAGGTGGTTGTAAAACTGCATGGCTTTTCATTTCAATTCAAAAGAAACTGAATGGAAACCGCAAATGTCGCAAAAATGTCTTTAAAAGCACACAGTGGAGAATCTTTTGTTCAGTCAGAGACGCTGTAACATTCAAACAGGAGGAGGACAGCTTGTGGGGAGGTAACAAGCAGCCACAGCTCCCTTTCTCCTATACAGGCTTTTATTTATATTGTACTTTATGAAACAACTTCAGCAAAGTTATTTTTCATCTCATTCATCCCTGAGTAAAACCATCAACATCAAAACTGGTTGATTAAACCTTGAAAACTGCAAAACATATTGTGTTTATGTGACGACTTTAGATTTCTCTCAGATGCTCAGAAAGCTCTTAACCCAACAGATTCATGACAGACAAATGAGTTTAATGTAAAGTGAGCATAAATATTACCTGGCAGAGCCAAATACCTAAATCTGATTGGTCAAAACCCCAATGACAATGCCAATGAATCCTCAATAGGGGTTTGTCTTGATTGCACAGAAAACAGATGTCCCTGAAACAAGTATTTAACATTGTTAGGTAATGAAACATCAATTTCCTGAAAAAAGAAACATTTAATTTAATCTGTTAAAAAAAAATATATATTTTTTTATTATTATTGCTGTTCAAGCTGTTTATGACACTTGATATCGGCCTAATGAAGTACTGGTGATCTAGGGTTACCCTATTTTGAATACCCAAAAAGAGGACACGACTACGCGGGGGCGGAGTCACAGAGTTGGGCATAGTTGATTTTGAGTTTTTTGGGTCAGATTGAGTGTTTTTTACGCTCTTGTAACTCAGCAAGTCCATGCGACACAAACTCAAAACCTCTAAACAAAACTGTGGACATTTAAAGGATTTTATAAACTCCCCCTGACAAAGCCAGTAAAGGCCGTACAGGCTGGTCAGCCCCAAAAAAGAGGACATGTCCAGGTAAAAGAGGGTGTTTGGTCACCCTAGATCAGTGGTTCTCAAGTCCAGTCCTCGAGGCCTACTGTCCTGCATGTTTTGGATGTTTCCCTGCTCCAACACACCTGATTCAAATGATTAGCTCGTTATTAAGCCATTACAGAGCTTGATAACGAGCTGATCATTTGAATCAGGTGTGTTGGAGCAGGGAAACCTGAGCAAGAAGGCAAAGTAACTTGTTGCTCGTATGTTGTTTTCTGTATACAGACAGGTGCTCCAGACTGCCGCCCACTTCAATCACTCTTTCAGTGGGCCAGGGCACACACCCTCAGACTAGAGCTTGGTGACTGCCTGGATTTCAATTTCAACAGCTTCCCGTGATCAAAAAATACGATAATTGAGACCGAATTATACTGTGCCACCTGTTGCTTATGTCCTAAACCTTGAATGAAACGCACCCTTCCTCTCTTTTACAGCCAGATTGAGGCCTACCTTCTGTGTGAATTTCACGTAACTCGACATGATGATAATACTTAAACATGCAACTTTAAATAAAAACGTGGGTTCCAACATAAGCAGATGCATACCTTATGCTCCGCGCTCATTTGTTTCGATAGGGGGTTTGAAATTACCTCTTGCATATATGCATCTCCATACAGTTGTACTCACCAATACTTGGAACATCTTTCATCCGGTATGATAATGAAGAGAAATACATTGTTGGGTGTGATGAGAGCTGGCACTGAATGTAAACAGCTTTGGCAGGAGTAATGTAATATAGTGTTAGAGCGGGCTGGTAAGAAAAACAGATCTGTGCCGAGCTCTAATATAAATCAATCCAAACAAGTTCTTCTAATACCATCTCAGCCTTCATGTGGGAGCACATTTTCAATGACGCATAAAGGAAACTGTCTTCACTCCAGCTGATGCAGGCATTTAAGAATCCCTCTCATTAGGACCTCCAAAGGTTTGTGTAAAATGTGTTATACAGTCGAACGACGCTAAGCTGAAATGACATTAGAAAGCAGCCAGTTGCATACTATGTCCTCTTTCAGTTTTAATCCCCCTCTTTTTGTGCAAACACATAGCTTTTCTGATTAACTCATTTTCATCTGAATGTGATCTGGCCTGATTTGATTTGCTTTCCTGAGCAATTGCCTTTCATATTAATGTGATTACGTAGTAGAACAAAGCGGCCATTATACAGAGACTTATGGCGCTAGTGGAAAAAAAAGGACCATCACATTGCCATCAGTAACATCTCCACTGAGAGATATGGGTATTAGGAGGGAGAGATAACACACACACACGCACACAAATGCGGGCCCATGCATCAGGACTGTAATCTTGCTATGCTTCTCATGGCTGCATGCGGAGCACCACTGTGACAGCAGCCAGGAGTATAAGAAGCAAGACTTCGACAAAAGAGAGGACGTGTTCGTCATTTTCAGCCCCATGAATGTCAAACCACTTGTTCTGTTTGCTCCACATGTGACAAGACTGTAATCCTGGGTTTCATGTCATTAAGTCCCATATTTGTGAGATCCAATTAAGGCTGTATTTAACTCTGAATCCACTTCAGTGCAGCTCAGGACTGCTGTGGATGGAATAATAGCTCTCTGTGTCTGAAGTAAACTTGTGCAGCTGGAGCCACTCAGCACCAACCGTCTACACGGTCCGTACAGTAAACTTAATAATAGACATGTTCAATTACACTCATGGTGTTTTAGTAGCTCAAGTTTTTACAGTGCTGTAAACAATGCTGACGTGTGTTTGCTGTCTGCAGCCTGTGCTGTCATGAGCTCTGACTGATCCAGACTGACGGCAGCTTTCTTTCTGCTTCACTAACGGCGCTGCATGAGGATGTCTGTCAGCTCCTCGGTGTGTTCAAACTTTGATATACACACAGAGATAACCTACAGTCGACTGACCACATTTATATTACATGAATCTTGCCCTGCTGAATCTTTCTAATGTCCCTGCTGACTCTTTTGGACCCTGTTGCACCTTTATCAGGGAGACAACAGTGTAGTGCAGAGTTTTTCAAACAGATATAACAACTGATACCTTTATCTGGATCACAAAAGCAAAGCAGACCATTTAAGGTGAGAATGACTATTTCTATAGTTTAACATCTGTCACTGCTGCCATGAAGGTCAGGGCCCTTTAGACACTGAGATCCCCCAGCAGCAGTTTAATAAAGGTCTGCTGCTATGATGTTTCAGTGTTTTATCATGGAGCTCTGCAATGATGAAATATCGGTGTCCCAGTTTGAGAAGATTGACACATGAACCAACAGCAAGCTTCATCTGTTATTTAAGTGCTAACACAGTGGCAGAACAAATCTGTGCTGCAATTACATCTGTTTGTTTTACACACAGAGTCTGCCTCCTCACTGGGTGAAGCCACTCCGAGAACAGCACCCTCTGTTGACGGGCTGCAGTATAGGTCATGAATCCTGCCTCCGCCAGCAAAGCTTATGGAGCTGTGGACAAACTTTAGAAATTTATGACACAGAACATAAATTTTTCTGCCCCTGGTTGCGGTGTTGATATGAAGTTACAGTAGGACTGGTTTGTGTCAAGTCCTCTTTTTTCTTTGAAGCTCTGTTTTAAAAAAATATTAGATGATTCATGTTTTCTATGATTGACACCTGATACAGCCTATGGGCGTTCAGGGATTGAGTAGCTCTCCCAGGGGATACGCTGTTATCCCCACTCTAACCCTAACTCTCTTGTCGCTCAAAGAGCAACACTGTTATGTTCACATTAAGTTACCCACACGACTCGCTATGTAGACCGTGTATAAGCTTGCACATGTATACCCTTCACACTAATGGAAGAGGGTCCGACAGGATTAGATGCACTCGTTGACAACTCAAAACAGGTCAAAAATAACGTCAGGTGTTGTTGTGCTCACACAGTGCGAGTAGAAATCATTAGTGGCGCATTAACAATTATGCTACTAATGCTACAAATGCTACTCGCTATATAGGCTGTGTATAAGCTTGAATGTTACCTTTCATGTTGATGGAAGAGGGTCCAACAGGATTTGATGCGTTCGTTGATGACTCAAAACAAGCCAAAAATAACGTCGTATGTTGTTGTGCTCACACAGTGCGAGAGGAAATCATTAGTGGTGCACTGATATTAATGATCATATGAAATTTAGTAGGGGCACATGTTATTCAGCAACTGAGGCGCACCGCTGCTGAATGAATGTAGGAGAAACACTGGAGCTGGTATTAGAAAAACATAATACACAGTGGGTTTGACTGGTAAAGTAACTGAGTTTTCAACACCACTCATACATGTAAAAGAGAGAAGTTTCCAAATGGGCGTTTAAGTATATTTTTCAGGTTGTTATGCCTTTACTAAGACAGAATAGCGGTTATATGAAACAGAGGAGAGAGGGGGGAAATGACTTAATAGGGGAGTACAGGTCACAAGTTAGCCACCCACTTAAAGGACTACAGCCTCTGTACTCAGGGCACATGATTTCACTGCTGAGCTAAATCCTTCTGCCAAATATTTTGGCCTTTTAAAAAGCTTCTGAGTATGTTTTTCAGAACAAATGATAATGTCCCAGTAATTTGCTTCAGCTAGCTGAGGTGATTTGGGCTGTAATAGCTGCTACCACATCTTCCAAAACTCAAAAAATTGGTTGGATCAAAGTTCATCCACTTGCCTGTTTTTCCTAGAGACACACTTAGATTTTTATTCGTAGTATCTGACAGTATTACCGGAGCAGTCTCAATTGAGATACTTTAGGCTCTGATTTAGATGTGTGATTATTTTCTTTTTAAGAGCAGCTTTTGCTTCTCTCGTCAGACTCCTTAGGAAAAAACAGTGTTTTTTACCTCACGGATTTGCTTCTTTATTGCTGCCTTACCTGGTTAATTTCTTTGTGTGCTTTTTTTGCAAGTGAAGACAAAAATGAGCTGCAGAAGTGGTCAAATCTGTTGTAGTTTTTTAGGGTTTTAAAAATCCATTCATTACCATCTTTATGACCTCAGCAGTAAAAACAAAAAACTTGGCTATTACTGGAGTCATGATATCCTGTAAGTTGGGCAAATATATGGATCAATTACTATAAAGAAAATGACTTAATTTGAAAAGTTACCAGTGTAAGTACCTCTGCCAACAGCTCGAACAGAGTCAGGCCTGTGAAACAGCACGTAAACTATCCCCGGATGGTTGGGAGCCAGTCTAATGTTGTTTCAGTTGGGATACTGCCACCTTAATGCTCTAGGAGACAGGTTGCGTCGCAGATTTTTGGACTGTAAAGTTAAATCCTCCCACACAATGGTGGTATTATTCCTGTCTTTACACAAACAGCCTAGCACACGCGTCTACAAAGCCCACAGTTTCCACAAATAAAAGACTGCGGAGGAGATATGTGGAGACAAACCTCTCATTTGACATTAAACAGAATGTGCATTTTAACTTTCTCTATTTAATCCAGTGAAGAATTTTAACTCTAAGTCAGTTCTCATCAATTAAACATTCCCACTTTCATTGTAAGACTTCCTGTTGCTCTCTCCGGGAGCTGTAATGAAATGTGTATTTGAATAATAGTGAGCGAGTCTGTGTGTACGTGTGTGTGTGAGAGTGTGTGTGATGTCTTCCCTCTGCTTATTAGAAAGGCTTTGACATTTACCACAGTAAACACATTCATCAGCACAGACAGATGATTATCTGTTTAATTTAGGAGCCTTGCAAGATGTCGCAGGTTCTGTTGTTGCAGCCATCAGGGCGCAGCTGTACCGACACAGCAGCAGTTTGTCGAGAAAAAGCCCTGCCGTGTTTCCTCCAGTTATGTTCTCCATTAACCTCTTTGTTCAAGTCAATCTGGGAATTCATTCGTGTGGTTGGGAAGAGCAGGAAACAGCGTTCACGGTGTTTGAAAACTTTGTTTTGTTTGATTTTATCAGCGAATATTATCGAGCAGATTAATCTGTAATGGCATGCAAAGACATAAATGTAGAAATTATTTGCGTTATGATGCAATAACACAGTCAGAGCCTTAATACTAAAGCTGAAACACTAATACAAAGACGGTCTATTACTGACAATTCAGAAAGGTACAAACCCCAATTCAATCCGTACGTTTAAATGACACTCGAGAAAACCGAATTATTGCCTTACTCCAATTAAGACCAGACAACTGAAGTGCATGTAAACACCTTAGTCCAACTATAATCAGAGTTTGAAAACTCAGATTAAGACACCCAGATAATGCGATTGGAATTCAGTTTTCTGTACCATATATCCAGCGTAGTCGGAGAATGATTGGACAATGCATGTGCGTGTGTGACATGCCCCCGTAACCCTGGAACAAAATCACCAGAGAAGAGGAAGAAGTTGCACCTCATCTGGAGAAAAAGTAGCGCATACATCATGTATGACAAAAACAACGCATCTTCTTGCTCAAAATGCCCAGCAACAGTTGTAGCCACTTCTGACGTCTGGCATGGACCTGCTGTTGTTGTTAAAGTTGTATGGGGTTGGAAACAGTGCCGCTGAAAAGACGCATATCGCCCCCTAGTTTTGGAAAGGAGGACACGTTTACGTCAGTAATTCAATTTTCTCAGCTGCATGTATACGTGGACCAGGAGAGAAGTCTGATTTGGCAAAAAAAAAAAAAAAAAAATAGTGAAAAAAAAATTATGAGCTTAAGCTGTGCATGTAAATCCTGTTTAACCAATATTCAGTTAAACTAACTGCAAAGACAGGCATCACATTCAAAATGAGTGAATATTTGCATAAAACAATCAAGTTTATCAGCTTGAACATTGAATATCTTGTCTTTGTAATGTATTTAATTGAATATAAGTGGAAAAGGATTTAAAATTAATTGTATTTTCTTTTGATTCATGCTTTACACAATGTCCCAACCTCACTGAGAATGGGGTTTATCCAACTTCTTGTTTTCTGATTTAAACTCCAATAAGGTTGGACTTTTTAATCTGATTTAAGTGATGATGTGAATCTTTATTTATTTATTTTTTGGGGGGCATTTTTACAACAAGGAAGTAGTTATGTAAACCAGAAGGGAGTGAGCAGTTTCCTATTTTTCCATAATGTTTTGTACTCATAGGTGATTTCCATAACTAGGGGTTTGCTCAGTTTGCTCACATCTCTTAAAAGGCCTAAAGAGTGAAGTCGAGTGCACATTTGCGGGATTTAGGTATCTATTGTGACCCTGGAGTACACGTCATGACACCAGGGCTGAAAGGTAACATTAAACCAGCACATCTGCTCACCTTTTGTGAGTCGGCACAAAGTTACAGCTATTGTGATGTAGCAGTAAATCAAAGAATAAGCTCATTAGTCCTCAAGATTAGATTTGCATTTTATTCATCTGCATCCACAACAAATGCATGCTTTGGAAACATACACACCTTTATGAAAGTGAATGATGATGTTCATAGTTTCATAGGAAATGCAGTTTTTATCCTCTAAACAATCAGAGTCAACAACTTGAAAGCTCACAGTGCCTTTGACACACCACGGTTATGCATCTGTACATCCTGAAATGAAAGCCTTTTACAGGCTCCCTAATTCCTCTATTTAAATTCCTTTTAAAGGTGCATTCACAACGCATATCTGTAAAGCTCACTATTTCACTTGAGGGCTTTGGATGTTTCTGTTGTTTTGAACATTTCAGTGCTGCGATCCTAAATAAGAAGACTTTAAAGCCGAGCAGCTGAAGGACAACCTTAACCTTTTTTTTTGTTTGTCAGCTCAGCAATTACACCAGAGATTAACGAAGAAGGAGCTGTTTTAACAAACACGCTGTTAGATCTGAACATGTCTATAAACTCTGTGTCACTGAGACTGCAGTAAATAGCAAAGGTAACCTTCAGAAAACAATGGCTCTACTTCACAATAACTACAACATAAGAGAGGACATGTTTCATTGGGAAACAAATCATTGATGAGGACAAAGACCCTTTACTGAGAAATACTTAAAATGATATATGTGATCCTGACAGATGGTTTGTGTACGGTACATTTCCTACTTTAATGACCAAATATCACAGAATTTCTGAACCTTCAGGATCATTTAATCTTTGTCTCAAATTGTCAAATCTGAATGCCAAGATAAATTTCTTCTGATCGTATCTTACCTCATCTTTATGTTTACAAAACAACCTGGGTGATTTATGTCATCAAAACGTGGTCAAAATACCTCCGAAAGCAAACACTGGAGTCAGAAAAAGTGCTCCAAAATCTCTGGAGACAGTTTAAGTCTGACGCAGCTAAAGTTTATATTTCAGAAGAGTCAGCTGATAAATCTTAATGAACCCCTGAATCATCCCTCGAGAGGACTACAGACTTTACAGTTTAGTTCACATTTTAAAATACCCCTGACATTTTGTTATGAATGTCCAAACACATCACACTTCATTGTTGGATTATTAAAAACCAAGAAATCCCAAGGGAATTAGATCCAGAAAACAAGACACACCCACCAGAAACTCCTCTTTTATCCAGGGGGTCAGCTGGACAAATCTGGTTTGATCTGGCTAAAGGTGCTCACCTCCTTCTTACACTCTGTTCTTTATAAATCTTCAAGCTTTCATGGGATTGTTTCTCCAAAAGTATGAATTTTAAACACTCATATTTTCTAACGGGGTTCAGACTCAGGGTATACCGTTCAGCTTGTGTATTCATCGTGGTTCATGGGGAATTTGCATTGTTCTTTGGGAATTCCGTCTACTTAATGGGCACAAGGGATTTCTTTAGACACTATAAGAGGCTCTGACTTTTTTACCTTTTACAATGATAAAGATGATGTAGTTTGTGAATGCTGCATACAGCGACTCAATGGTACCAATCGTGTGTGTGTGTGTTGTAGAGTCATCTTAAGCCTAGCAGATAATAACAATGGTGATCTCTCCTTCAAATATCAGGGTAGCCTGATGGTCTGTGCTCTTTTTCCTCTCTAATCTCTGTTTCTGTTGTGGCTCCCTCTCCTCAGTTTGACTGCTCACCTGTACATTGCATGTATGGACCTGATTTCCATGATTGATGTCAAACAGCCTAAACATGATCTAGCAGGGGACTGAAAACATTTAATCACGCAGAGGAACGTTTTAACCAATTAGTACTTGAGAGCAGAGGGAGTGGACTGTCTGCAGCCCTGTGACTTTCTGCCTCATGGTTTACGCGCTGGCGTGTGTGTGTGTGTGTGTGTGTGTGTGTGTGTGTGTGTGTGTGTGTGTGTGTGTGTGTGTGTGTGTGTGTGTGTGTGTGTGTGTGTGTGTGTGGCAGCAGATCCCTGCTAATCAGCCTGTAATCCCTGTGCTGCTGATGTGAGAAGTGATGCTCCTTGCGACTCTATCATTTTCTCATCAGTGCTCTCTTTGTCTCTGTCTCTGTCTCTCTCTTCCTCTACATGGAGTCTGAGGGACTGTTGCTGCTCTGTGATTGGGCCATTGTTCTGACTCACTCACAGAGAAAGCCTGTTGGGCTTGTTTACATGGATTCTTGCTTCTGGGCTGCTGGCTAATGCAACACCTTTGTTCTTTTAATTGCTTGCTGTTCCAGCCACAGGCTAAAAGGAATGAATAATTCCACAGTTATAGAACACTAACATTTTCACCCATGTGAGAAACTCCCTCTCTCTGACTGTGAATATGCAGATACACACAGGAAGGACTGTTGTGTGAACTTGTCAAGTGTTTGCCAATCATAACACACACTTGTGTTGACCCAGAATTCCAACTTCTTCTTCAACGCATCTGAAAAAGTTGGATCTTCTCATATTCAAAGAATACCAATATTTACATCACTGAACATCACCACGCTCTTGTAAACTGGGTTCGCCTCCTTTGAAGGAGGTGAGTCGTCACGCAACCACAGCACCAGAGGGATGGAAGATGGAGAGTCACAAGGATTGTCCAGAACAAAGCAACCTAGAGATAGCTGGAAATAACTAAGGGAGTGCTCAAGTCTATGCACACAGGTTCCATTTTTGTAGTTGTAAAAAGATATAGGATCTCATGTTGTGTCAATACCAAAATATCCTCAGTCATTAATATATATATGTATATACAGTATATATTGCACCCTTCCAGTGCACATGCATCCCAGTGTACTGAGAGTGGTTTCAGCTTTAATATCGTGGCCCGCCTACTACTAGTAACATGAATTTAGATCACTGACTCCCTGTTATATCCCGGGAAGTGATCTGAAAAACTCAGCAGCTCCTTTGTCAGCAGGTGGAACTCTCTTTGTTCTTTTCTTTTATAAGAGTGAGAGGACCCAAGGTTTTCTTTTTTCTATTTCCAATGAGTGAAAGAAATAAGAAAAAGCAACTCCAGATTTGGCTTCAAATTCAAGTGCTGCAAATAAAAAAGGAAAGACTGAGTGTGCAAAGAACTTTAGGATGCTAATTTGAAAATGGTTATCATAACGGTTATAATTAGTTGTGGTTGATGAAAATGATCCCAAAAGAACCTTACAGCACACCGCTTGCTTCTCTAGTTACACCAACCTCAGTAAAGATTGTAGGATAGCAATACGCAGCGATGTAAGTCTCCACCAAAAAAAAAACACTCTATAGCCACAAATAATGCTCAGAACAGCACCAAACTTCATCAACAGTACATATAGGGTCTCAGCCATAGTTCTAGCCATCGAACATCCTTTAGCTTTGCCTGGTTTCTTTAGCAAAGAGACCAAACACAACTCACCCACTCTCCTCCAGCAGCTGCTTGTTTGTGGGGGAGCCCTGACGAGTCGATCACCGACTGTAGCGAAGTTCCACAGCTTAAGGAAGAAACTTTATGATCATTACTTTACGGAAATGCAATCAGAGTTCTTGTGTATGTTGTATGTGCACTGCATACGCGGTAGTTCTTCTGCCTTAGCGTCTAGGTCTGATTTTTTTTTTTTTTTAGAAAGATTGGTAATTAAATTTCTTCAAAAGAAGACATGTTCACGGTGTCAGTGGGTAAAAGGACATTTTTAGGACCCTCTCTATATGAACAGATAAAAATGTCACCTCATTTTCATTTCAATCTTCATTGTAAAGGTAGAATCACACTTCTAAGAAATAACACTTGCATTTCGGATGAATGCCGAAAACTGGGTGCTGTTAGGTAGAAAAAACTTGAAATCAGTCCTGCTCGGTGTTATTCTGGGCTGTGAAAACCTGCCTCCCTCTGCGCCTTTCAAAAACTGAGATACAGCATGTAACAACAGAGGCTCAAAGAGTTGCATTGATTAATTGACAGAGAACACCGAGTTTAATCTTCGGGTCAGATTTCACTCTGCAGACTGCCACTGTGAAGCTCGGCCTCAAATCTCTCCTTTCACTGTCATATCCTATTCTCCTCAGCCGCAGAGCAGAAGAAAGTGAGTTAATAGCTGCTCTCCATCCGTGAGCTTCTCATAGACGATGGATCAATACTGAGAGGGGGGGGGGGGCGTCAGAGTGTGAGTCTTTTGGGTTTAAGGTAGGTAGGCGGGGGGGAAGCGCTGGGTGTTAGGAATGAGGAGAGGCTTGACATGAGCAGGAAACTGGGATAGAGAGCTGCATGTTGGGTGATCAGACTCCCTGGCGGCAGGTTAAGAGGAGGGGGAAGAGGCAGGGGAGGCAGGGGTGTGGTGTGTGGGGGGCCTGGAGATAAATGAGGCAGAGTTGTCAATAAAGAACAGCTCTTTATCCTCCGTTAAAGCTCTATTCATTTCATTACTGTCAGGCCTGTCTGCTCAAAGAGGTCTAGGTGGTTTTCCCAGGATGCATTTCGGTATGAGGGGAACTTAGCGAGCTGCCAGGCCAAGGCGGGGT
Organism: Xyrichtys novacula; assembly: GCA_962446985.1. Lineage (NCBI taxonomy): Eukaryota > Metazoa > Chordata > Actinopteri > Labriformes > Labridae > Xyrichtys > Xyrichtys novacula. The sequence goes on from OY660871.1 coordinate 14,286,747, forward strand.
GAAATGGGACGAGGAAGAATGAGACATGGGGCCAGCTGAGATAAAATGAGACAAGATCAATCACTGTGCCAGAAGAAAAGCCTTTTTCTGGTAAGTGATATCACATACAGGGTGCCACAGCTTAGGGTTTGAGAAATGACAGAGCTGAATTGATCCAGGGTTATTTCAGCCACACAAAAGGAGGCTCTATTGACGTAGGGCACACTGTTATTGCCTGCCTCCAGTGGATTGACTTCAGAAAGCATGGCCGCTCCCAGATACAGGTCTTCATAGCCCTAAATGTTAGTCTAATAGGAGTCAGAGCATTGTTTATTGTAAAGTATCCCTTTTTCCTGAGGTTTGACTCTTTGAATTTACTTTGTCTGTCTCTGTCTCTGGTCATTAAATGTTTCTGAAACATACACATACATACACAGTCTAGCACAGACAACTGTATAAGCATATACTGTCAAATTTGATGTTAAAGTAGCATCATCATCAGTAGTTCTATAGGGAATATAGGATTCAATCTGTCTTCCTACAGTCTACAAAATCCTTTTTTTTTGTGCAACCATGAAGCTCTTTCCAGTATCATTTGTTATTGCTGTACTGCTGCTTTGGTATTTTAGCTCAATAGAGGTATTGTTTATAGTTGTGTGAGGTACTGACAGACCATTAAAGAACATCAGTGAACATTCTTTAATGAACAAACTCAATGTCTGCCAGCATTTCTGGTGCCCTAGTCCACTGATGTGGGCACCATGGGACCAGATTTGGCACGTCATCCCATGCCCTTTGCTTATGCCGTGCCTCTCTCAGCATGTCCTATCCAATGGGGACTAAGAAGTCTGTGGAATAACCTTTAACACCAGATAAAAAGATCGCATTGACTGCCCTGGTTGTTTACTTCAAAGTGGAGAGATTTTGTGAGGTTCTCAGTTTAGTTATAGTGGACTATTGGCAAATGAATCTAGTAATTTAGGATTGTGTTTGGGTTATGTTGTTGCTTTACACAGCCTTTTAAAAATATTATTTATCATTGCCATCATGTGTAGGGTGTCACTAAGGATGGGCGATATGGGCTAAAAAATTTATCATGATAAGATTTGCTATAATGATAAAAGTCCTGATTATTCATATATATATAACAATTCCAATCTATATTTTTGACTCATTTTGTCTTGAGAACACCATTTGGAGTAGTCAAATACGATACTTCAACACAAGTTTAAGTGGTAGGTACTGGAGGATTCAAATGATATCAAACAAGTCTTAAATGTGAAAACATTTTCAACATTTGTTAGAAACTCTTACTGCACAGAGTGAACAGCAGCAGATCCACTGTCTGATGTCAGGCATACCTGATTCACTCATCTAGGCCCCGATCTTGAAGGAAATCCCTCATGTGGAGCCTGGTTTAGTGTCAAGCTGCTCAGAAACCTCTTCTTCATTACCTTCGACCATGCTTGTTTGTTATTCTACTCTGTGTGGGCTATATGGCTGCGAGTCCATCTCTGGCACTTAGATCATCAACTTGCATTCATCGTATTTATCATGAGATGGCAAATATTTATCATGGAGGATTTTTCCAACGATATATCATAAACAATTCATCATTAGATACCAATTTTTACCTTTTAAATCTGCACTATAATTCTGTACCCCATTGTTCTGGCTCTTCAAAATTGTACAGATTTTGGTGAGATTATTGTGGAACCCATCTCCTAAATCCATTTGACTAAGATTTGCTTTCTTCCATTAATCCATGTGGATCATCAGCAAGCAGCTGAAAATGGATTAAAACTCTTTCCAATGCACTGAGTTGTGTAGTTGGACTCAAATCAAACATGCTGTGTATGAGGATCATCATGAAGGAGACTTGGTTTGGGTTCGATGACTAATCAGAACACGTTACACTCATTTTCTTCCAGTCTGGTTCACTTAACATCATCAGTCAGAAAAGGGGAGCGTTAAATGTTTTGTGTTGATGATTCAACTCTTTTGTTCTGTCAGTCAGACACAGCCCCTCTTATGCATTCAAATTATGACAACCTGTTTGTATTAAAGCCCTGCAACCTTTTCCACATAAGTAATTTGTGTACTCAGTTTAAAAGCAACTCGCACAGCAGCAACATCATATCTCATAAGTGACAGTTACAAGGAAATTGCAGAGAAATTTCCTGAAAAAATGTCAGAATAAGAGAAGGAAATTATGTGTTTTTGCAAATTGCTGCTTACATGTTGGACATTTGGTGGAATTGGACCCTGAGAGTATTTATTTTGTGAAGTGTGACATGACATCAAGAATCTGAGACACGGTGTGTTTTTTAATGATTTTTTGAGTTTTTGTGAACCAAGTCTAATCAGAATGAATGTGGTTTACTAAGGTAAATAAAAAAAAGCAAGAATAAGTTATCGTCAGGACTCAAGCAACCGTCTGAATTGTGTTGCGGTCTTAGCAATCCATACTGACCAGTTCCATCTTTATGATGCAGGGTTTACAGTTCATTCACCAGCTTCTTGATCAGACACATAGACTGTATATAAGATGGACAGCCTGGTTCCGCCTTCCGCCTGTATACGGATTTGAAGCCAAAAAGCTCTCCGTAATTCCGGGTTTTTCTCCACTTCCTTGAAACCAGAGCTGCGCAGTAGCGTTGTACGCAGACGTTTTTGGCTGGGCGGGAGACACGGAGCGTATATCGGTTAACACAGTTTACTGCAGAACAACTCATTTTTCCAATGCAACAAAAGAGAAAAACGATGGAATTTTATCCTCTTCTCCACTAGCAAACCCGATTGGTCTTGACGATGAACAAAAAAGTGCGACGCACAAGCGGCAAGTGCAAAGTGTAGAGAATGACGCAATTTCCTGTTTTTATAACTTCTAATAACTTTTTAAAATGGAGCTGCAGAGAGAAAAAAAGACCTGAACACAAACCAGTCTAATAATAACTACATGTCAACATCGCAGTCGGGGGTGAGAAAAGTATATTTTCTGTGTAGTTAATTTCTCAAGGCCGTCTGCCGCTCCATTCACTTTGCTGGCAGAAGTGGGGTTTATGACTTGTACTGCAGCCAGGCTCTAGGGGGTGCTGTTCTCGGAGTGGCTTCACCCGGCGAGGAGACAGACGGCGTCCATCTTATATACAGTCTATGATCAGACATTATTTACTATTCACAAGAAAATAAAAGAAAGATCTGATGTAGTTCTTTATAAAGGGGTTTGCCTTTTCTGTACCCAAAAGAGCAGAGGCAGATGAACTATGAATCCAGAGTTTCCTAAAATATCCGTTGACTGCTCTGATTTGCGATATGTGAGCTTCTGGGGTTGTTTGAAGTGGCTTTCTGAACGAACTTATCATTTAAGAAAGAATTTTTTTGTGTTGATGAGGCCAGATGCACAGCTTGATTAAAGTTTGTTTAATTACATTTGTTTTGTAGAGATATTCCCGCTGTGGAGACGATACACAATCCTATCTCCCCTGCAGGCCTGCTTTAGATAGATTCACTGTTTGGATTGCGTTTGATTGTTTCTGAAGACTTATCTCTATTGGTTTATGACAACTTATCTTTAACTCCATCCCACTCTTGTGCCTCTAAACTAAACACTCAGACACATCACAGACTGGCTGTCTGTCAGGCCTGCAGATCATTGTGATTGATCAGTGAGAGGCTGTATCCCTTTCAGCTCTGCCCACTGTGACTGCTGGTTTCACTCCATCTGAAAACCTGTATGAGGCAGCTGGACAGGGTTGTAGTTGTACCTGTCATAAAGGTTATCATCACATGGAACTGATTGTAAGGGTTGTCTCAGCATGAAAAACTTGCTAAAAGGCGGTCTGTAGTATTTGCCAGTAACTTGATAGTGGACTCTTTCACTCTGTGGACCACTTTCTGTCACACAGGTCAACATAAAATGACAGAGCAAGGTTCAGAGGACTCAGCTGTATGTGTGAAACATATACACAAAGAAAACTGGTTCAACTCCAGTTCATTGAAAGTTGGAACCCTGTGCGAAATGTTGATAAAAACTAAATCAGATGGTTTGGAAAGCATATTTAATTGAATCTGAAAAATTGTTATAATTTCTGAAAAAATATCTTCATTTTAAACATAATGTCATTAATTTTGTTCAGAGATTCCTGCAGATTATCTGACTTTTTAAATGATATTATGTATTGTAGATAATGAAATCCACTCATTCTTTCACATTAGACACTCGGGAACATTATTATGAAACTGTTGATCTATTAGCTCACGCAGTCTCTCACAGAGTGGTAAAACTTTTCCCATCTTTCCTCCAGAGAGACTCAGCTTCTCTTAATTAGTCTGAAGATGTTCCTCCATCTGTTTCTCTAGTATTACTTTTTTTGCTGTTTTTTTTTTTTTCCTGTACCAGCTTTTTTTTGACATTTGTTGCTTTAATAATGAGCATCTCTTTTCCATCAAACAATGACCTAGCTTGGTCTCAATATTTGATATATTCTCTGCGCTATTTTCGAATTGGATTTGAGGTTTGATTGATTCGCAAACTACTAAAATCTGTTTTAATTAAGATTCTTACAAAGCAGAAAAACACCTCACTGTTAAGGGGTTTAAAAAGCAGAAATAAAGAGGGCCATTGATCATGGCACTGCTGTCTGAGGCTCATCCTTGAAGTGGTGTAATGAATGACTGCAGGTGTTGCCTTTTTTTTGTAATTAATAGTCCTTTAATTGGACAAATTAATGAGCTGACAGATGAAATATGGAAGCAGACATGTGAGGAAAGCAGTCGTCTCCTAGGAAGAGACCATTGTGAACCCGCATAATGAGGAAAAACTTAAATAAGCCGTTCCCCCCTCTTCTCCAGTCTGCTCCTATTCAACTGTTTTTTGTTCTCTGGGGCTTGAGTCACTGCAGTCGCTTTCAGTTTAGTGCAATCAGTAAACAGTAGCTGATAGAGATTTCTCATTTTGGAGATAAATAGAATCTGTGTAATCCCATTCTGCTGTCTGATAAGATACAAAGCCTAATTCATATCTTGTCTCTTCAATTTCACAGGTTCCTGTGAATCTCGGGTCGACTGATGCAGCCATGGGCCGATTGCTAGATCTCTGAGAGCGACCTTCCTCCCCCTCCTTCTGCACCGGGCCCTTTTCCTCTCCCCCTTCCTTCTCTCCTCCTTCTCTTCTTCCTCTGCCCTGCTCAGCTGGAAGTTGAGTCCTCTGAATCAAGGAACGGGCGATCACCCTATGCTACGATCTCCCTCTCTTTATCTGCACATCATGATGAGCATAGATTGGATTCCTGGCCGAACACGATGGCCACTCCCTGTGCTACTCTTGTATGTTTTCTCTTTCCTGCTAATGGACGGTCCATGCCAGGCGGCGCCCTCAGGTCCAGAGTCTGACTCCTGCTCCACCTTAGTCCAGAGCCGCTTTTTTGGCTTCTTCCTGTCATCATCGGTGTTCCCTACCACGCCTTGTTCCTGGACCTTGCAGAATCCAGATCCACGGCGCTACACTATCTTCATCAAGGTTACCAAACCCACTGAGGACTGCATACCATCACAGCTCCGTACCTTTCAGTATGACTCCTTCCTGGAAACCACGCGTACATACCTGGGCATGGAGAGCTTTAATGAGGTGGTGCGGCTCTGCGACACCTCCGCCCCTGTGGCCTTCTTGGAAGCCGGAAAGCAGTTCCTCCAGATGAGAAAGGGACTCCCCAGGGCGGGCTCATCCGACACAGACGGCAACGGGGACTTCAAAACGGAGTTCCTCGTAGTGGGGAAGCGTAACCCAAGCATGGCGGCCTGTCAGATGCTGTGTCAGTGGCTGGAGGACTGTCTGGCCTCCAGCACGTCTAACAGGCCCTGCGGCATCATGCAGACTCCGTGTTTGTGCTGGGACCCACCACCACAGCTCAGCGAGGGGGATAGCTGTTATCACAATGGAGTTTACCTGGAAAACTGTTTACCCAGCGTGAAAGAGACGGGGAAAGATGCTGAGATAAATGGTGAGTAGGAAAGATTTACTGTTGCTGAGCGGAAGAAGAAGAAATGCTTTCGACTGCACTGTGAGCATCTATGAGCAGCACAGTTTGCAGATTTAAATGACTGAGCTGTCAGATCACAGGAAAAAAAAAAGATCTTGTTTCTTGCAGGTTTTGTGATTAATTAGACAAAATGACTCATAGATGTCATTATTTTTGAGGAAAGAATGAGTAAACTGACTCAGTCTGCAAACATCTATTTCAAATGAGTCAGTGATCATTTTCCTGTTGTCATTTCACTTATTTTTTACCATTTGCAAGAACATCTGATCCCCTTTAACCCTTCATCTCTCCACAACACACACCTGTACCTCTGCTCTCTGGTACCAGCAGCTTTCTTGTTCTTCTCATGCAGGCTTTGTTGACTCTCTTTTATTATCATGGAGAAGTGATTTTTTCCCACGTGATCCAGTTTTTGCAGCAGGTGGGCCTTAAGGAGGAGGAATGTTGTTGATGGCATAGTTTACAAAATTGGTCATGACATCCAGTGCCCAGACTTGAACCCAATTGAACATCTCTGGTGAGATCTGGAAATGGCTGTGCACCAACGCTCCCTATCCAACTTAGCGGAGCTGGAGAGGTTCTCCACAGAAGAAGGGGAGAAACTGCCCAAAAATAGGTCTGCCAAGTTTGTAGCATCATTCTCAGAAAGACGTGAGGCTGTAACTGCTGCCAAAGGCTCATCTATAAAGGACTGAGCGAACACTGTGAATATTTATGTCCATGTTATATATTTGTTTTGCAAAAGTTTCAAACTTTCTTCGACTTTGACGATATGACGATTATCATGTTAGAGTTCAGTTGATCTGCACCAACTCTCTAACATTTCATCGTATTTGTCATTAACGGTCTCAATTTAACGCATCGATTTAACAATTCCAATCATTTAGCATTAAGATAAACAATCATACCTATTTTTTCTCAGGGTAATTGGTAAAGAAAGACCTTGTTTTTAAGACATCAAGGTAAAACACACTTATTTCTGATTTTCTGGCCCAGAAAGGTCACCCTGGGAGGTTTGGCTTGCACTCAGCAAAATGACAGAGAAATTGCATCTTCAGTAGCCATCAAACGGCTGAAAATGTGTATGATTTGTGAAAAGTGAGGATAATTGTGTGACATCGGCTTAGAGCAAGTAAAGTGCTTTGGCTGAAGTAGAAGAGAGAAAAAGGGACTGAAAGAGGCAAATGGAGGGTTTAGGGTTTCATTTGATGGAGGCGAGCTTTCTGACCTTCTGAGGTCAACACTGAATCTCGTCCCGCTGCAGTCTAGGAGGGGGACACTCGATCGGCCTCCGGGAAGCTTGTGAAAACAGAGGAGGATCAAGTGCTGACATTGGATAGCTCTGGGGATGCACAGAACAGGGATGGGGGGATGTAAAGATAGACGAAAGAGGAAGATAGAAAGAGAGAGGCAGAAATGTGATGGTGGCTTGAAGTCTAATTGTCTGCTGCTTGATCCGGGCTCTCCGTCCCTTCCCTCGGCAGACAGGATGTGGTCTGACATCTCTATCCTGGCATCGTCAGGACTATGGCCAGAGGGATGGAACATTTCTCAGCTTCCCTTTCTCCCCCCTAACCTTTCTACCATCTATCTCTCCCTCCCTCCTTCCTCTGTCTCTCTGTCGCTTCCCCTAATCAGCCCGTGGTCTTATTCTTACTCTGCCCTCCCCACTCCTCCTCTGAGCCACCATGCCTCCCCCATCCTTCCCTCCCCGGGCTGATAGTGGGCTGACACTGAGCCAGTCGTGGGAAGCCAACCAAGCAGAGAAGATGTTGCGGTGGGTATCTCCTGCCTTATCCTCCTCCAGTCTCCAGAGCGGCTAATATCCCCTCGCCACCCCAGCCTCCTCTCTGCTAGTTATCACACTTATGTAATCCCGCTTATGGTGCTCAACAGCGGGGTGTGGGCTGTTTGTGCCTGAAGGTGTGAAAAATAAAAAGAAATATACCATCCACTGTTGGCTTCTTAAGAGATAGAAAGAAAAAGGCGTGTTAGAGCTTTTTCTTCTCTCTCTGTGTGCTGCTACCCACACAGGCGAAGCGACTCCTCTGTGATAATCCCAGGTTCAGAGTCAATGACTGGCTGAGGAACCCTGTGATGATCTTAAATGGGAGACGCAAACCGACTGTGAATATTTGGCGGCATGGGCGACCTGTTGAATTGAATTTGTGGATGGAGATAGGAGAGAGGATGGGGAGATTTAATGGATTCTCTCTGGAAATAGGTGGAGGAATCAGGCTGTTATGGCACGGCGTGCTGAGGAAAGGGGATTAGAGGGGTGAATGTTGTGAGTGATGAATGAAAGGGAGACAATCGGTGCAGGAATGAGAAAGGACGAGAGGAGGGGGAGGAAGCTGAAAGGAGCCAAGGAAAGGGAGTTGGATCGGGGTTTGATGAGGAAAGATAGCGCTCGCTTACTCACTTGCTGGGGTCAGTTTATTCGGTGTGAGGAGTTCATACATTACAGTCCATCACCCAGCCTCTTTCTCTCCCTCTCTGCAGAGGGACTGAAGGTCCCGCCCAGTGGCAGATGGAGGGTGAGACCTGCTGTCAGCACTTAAGCTCTGCTCATGTCCAGCGCACAGGGGCTAGACAAGTGGCTCTGCTATTTACACATCCAGTGTGTAGATGCAGACTTTAAGGGGCTGATCCATTAAAGTCTAGGAACTGACCCCAGAAACTGAACAGCAGCATGACAGCAGCAGTGAACTCAGTGATTATTGAACTTGACTTTAGCGGAACAGTATAGGACATGGTCGAAGGGGCCGGGATTCCAGTATGGGAAGTGTTCTTGATCCTGTTTGTGTGTCTGTTTTACATCAAACATATATAAATATAAGCAGGCTCTGATGTATGCAGGAAATGCAGGCTCTTTGCAGTAGAGCGGCACATTATTGGAAAAAAATCCAATCTTGAGATTACTTTTTCCTTTCTGCAATGCATATAAGGATATGGCAAAAACCTGGGGAATGTATATCAGATAAATGCAGAGACTAGAGAGACAATAAAAAATGACTCTGGATCTTTTAGTAATTTTCTGTTTTTAATTTTTACCTCCCACTTATATCACAGTGTCCAGTAGTCCGACAACAGCACTACACTGAGCACACATCGCAGGTGATGCTCAAAGTTAACATCCTGGTGTCCTATAATGTCAACGGTCAGGAAATGTGCCCACAACACTGAACAGCACTGAGCGGCACAACACTGTCTAATCTGTGCAGCTTCAAATAATTTCTGAGCATCTTTGACGTTAGCAGCGTGGTGATGTGCATGCATATTCACACTCTGAGGTCATGCTGCACAGATACAGACGCTGTCTGCAGAGGCTGGTTTATGGCTACATTAAAGTGATGTCAAAAAAATGTTCTTGGACAATAAGGAAGCAGTGACAGCATGACTTTTTCAGGTCAGCTGACTGACCTTTCACATCCAGCCGTGCTCAAATCATGATTGGATATTTTTGAAAGTTAAATAAAGCTGAAGTGGAGGATTGGGGGATCACTGAGCTTCTTGCCGGAACTTGTTGTTGAAATGCACTGTGCATGTACCATCAATCCAAGACAGTGGCAAGAGAAAGTTTATTTGTGGTAGATATAACTGCCTGTTTAAGGAAACCTCACAGTAGTGCCTGACGATTCAACGAATTTTAATCATGATTTCGATTTTGGCTTCTCACGATCATAAAAACATTATAGTCGAAGAAAGACAATGAATGTGCTGCACGGTGCGGCGCGTATGTAAGTTCATGTGCTGGGAGAACACCTTGAATGCACCCCCTTACGTGCAGCTGCAGCAAGCTTGCGATGTGTGTGGATCACTAAGAGGAGCAAGCGATTAAAAACACTAGCAGAAGGGCCCGCTGTTGGTTGAGAAGTAAGGTAGGACAATTTAGGTTTTTTGGCTTATATTTGATGGACGTCGGGCTAAAGGAAATTGTTTGCAAAGTTTGTCATGCTGTTGTATCTGCTCCCTAAAGCAACACAACCAACTTTAGGGTTTCCCCCATGTGCAGTTGATCGTGGCGCTCGGCCACGACTGAATACACCTGCCAAACCTCATATATGAGGGGTTTTCCATCTCGGACTCATATGTATCAGTGTATGCGCACAGACATGGGCGCTGCACGCGCAAGCCAAATATCAGCATTCCCTTTTATTGAATTTATTTAATCCCTTAATGGTCAGCCATAAAGTGGTCTGATAAAGGGCAAAAAAGTGCAAGCATGTCAGCCAGGTTATATTTAAAATGAAATGTTGGTGGTTCAATACATACTTAAGTTTTGAATGAATAATCGTCTTTATTAATCGTGATTTCAATATTAGTCAAAATAATCTGGATTATTATTTTTGCCATAACTGTCCAGCCCTACCTCACAGTTTGACATTGTTACACCACAGTGCAAAGGCAATTAACATGATGAGCTCAGTAATTTTTAACTTGGTCACATTGCTGCTTGCTCAAAATTCATGCATTCTTTCCGACATTACAGACTGACTGCACCATACTGTCACTGAGCAGCCTATAGCAGTCTTGGTCATTTTTAAACCGGTTCTGTTTGTCTGAATTTAAGTGTCTGTTGAATTATTCATCAGCAACATATTTATAGAGAAACCAAATAATGACTCAGGTTTAGCAATGATTTACTCAATGTTTCTTTTGCATAAGGCTTGTAAATAGACTATTGATTGAGATGATCCAATACCTAGATAGTGCAGAATAATATTGGCAGAAGCCAGCTGCACATGGACATAAAACAGAGGAATGAGGATGACATATCTGACATGAGATGTTGCAGCTCAACAATGCAGTGATAGCAAGATCATACTGTAGGTCCTCATGAGACTCATGTTGGCTGACTTTGGAAATGTTGAAAATGAATAAATTGTGAAAGCTTCTTTATTCGATAGACAAATCAGATGTCACTGGCAAACTTTGAAAGTGATCACATCCCTATACCTCTCTGCTGTGCTCAAACTCTCCTTCTATACGGGCATAAATGCTCATAGAAATGCAACATTTTTATTTCCAAGCAGCTTCTCACTGAAAAGACAGATAAAGTTAGATACTTTTCCATGGAAACTTTATATTAAGGCAGCTTTATGTGAAGACTTTGAAAGCTTTCTCTGGTGCCCCTAAAAGCAGCTTGATTGTATATTGAATTGCCATTTCGCTTTGTTCAGCCTGACATCTTGTTCATTCTCGCCAATTTCCCAGGTCGGTATCACAGGTTGTACATCCATATCAGAAGAGCTGCACATTACAATTTACCTCCGGTGCCAATGTTCCATGCCGCTGCGGAGAGTAGTGTGGCCTTTACAAAGCGAGGGGGAAGTTAGGGGTGAGGAAGTTTGGGGAGTTTGAGCCGGTATTACATTGGACTTTCTTTCCAGGAGAGTTTGCATTCTATAGATCTGCACTTAAAAGTGCACTTTGGCATACATTGACTGCAGCATAACAATATTCTTTGGCTTGAACCAGACTGAACTTTTGGAGAAAGAAATATCGGGGGTTTGACTGAAAACCCAATGACTGTTTTGTTCCACTTCAACCAATAGATGAGCAGTGATCTGTCTTACAAATCTGGCCCATACCCTTAGTGGTGGACAGTACCCAGGTAAGGCTGGCCTCACACTAGACAATTTTAGGCCAGATGCGGAGCCCAAGGTGCCACCCTCAACAATCGGGGAAGGTTTTTTCTAATTTTGAATGTATGGAACGTTACCACTCTGTCCACAAGGAGCACTAATGTCAGCACAAACCAAAATACCTGTAAGAACCAATGAGAATAGCAGCTTTAGAAGCATGAGATGGATGTACAACTCATGGCTATGGCTGCAAACATAAGATCACAGCTAAAATACAGGTCATGAGAAAAGAGGTGATAAAAAAAAACAGTGTTTTCATTTGCTGTGGTTGTTTTTCTTCACTGGTGTGTTTTGGTCAGTGGATGGGGTGAAGTGGCAATAACACAAATCCAGGAGCTTATCCCTGCTGTTTCAATTCTTGCTCCAAATATGCAGCATGTCAGCTTCTGGCTCAGGGTATTTTAGTTTTACTGTGTCGGCCATGATAAGAGCTGTTCATATTCTCCAAATAATAAAGAAAAGAGAGTCATTGCTCCTGTTCTTTCCTCCATTAACATAAAGTACACTGGACCATCATTCACCAAAGGAGAAAAAGAAAATAACCCATAATTCCCTGCGCCGACTGAATCCAAAGTTATGCCCCTTTGAATGAGCACAACAACAGACGGTCAGCATGACATCAACTGATCTGAAGCCAAATTTACTGGTTTAAATGATCATTATTATTATTATTATTATTATTTTTTTTTAACTGAATCAAACTTATGATTAAGCTTCACTCTCCTCTTCTTTAAGCTGAGGGACAACCTGACCAACATTTCACTTCACCTTTACCAAATTAACGTACTTCTTGTTGAATTGCAAAATTTCAATCAATCAGCTTTTAAATTATAAAGAGTAAAACAGATAAAGTTCAATCTCTTCAAGGACTTTGAGTGAATTTAGCTGTTTTAATGGCATTACTGATGAAACAGATTGTTCACTTATCGTAACTTAATTAAACAGATAAACGTCTGAAGCACTGGGGTGTTTTGAAATGCTGTGCTTCAGACTAAGACTAATAATATTGTTATAAAGAGATACAAGAGAGAGTAAGATTTAACAGCCCATTTTAAGTTAAATTTGCAGAATTAAAATTGGCTCGATTGTCAAAACAAAGCAGGAGATTTCACTAGCACAGTGAAAAAAGGAATTGAATGTCATTTATACAGTCATGTTAGGTTTACATTTCTCATCCTGAGCTGAAGTTTAGCTTCATTACCTTCCACCACCTAAATGACACACACTTATGACCTAGTTTTCACTGTATGTGACTGCGTGAATCAACACAATAAGAGTGCACAGTGCTTTTTGTAGTCCATCAGTGGTAAATTGTAGTTTTTTTTTATCTACAGATTAATGTGACAACAATAACATCGGCTGAGAGAGCAGTCAGATTGTCCAAACACTGAGGTTATCATTTCCTCACTTCGAATGTAGTTTTTCTTAACCTAGTGACATTTACAATCAGGGTTGAGGAATTGGGATAGGGGAGGACCTAGGTGGTACTTTTGGGACTTTTTAAAAGTACCCCAAGAGTCTTTTGATGTTACACAAAAACAGATGAAGTGAGCATTGTAAGCTTTGTGTGTTTGTGCAGTAAAGGTTAACATACTGACCTTTAGATTGATGGTGTCATTATTCCCCGCATGTTAAAATAACTATACAGGATGCTGTTCGCCAAGTGTGGTTGACCTCTGATATGACAGGCGGGGCACGGCCTAATTATATATTAAACTTTGTCAATAAGATCATCAATAGGAAGAGCTTCATCTGTATTGATCCTGGTGTGACCTTTGATTGAATTTTAAGGATGAAGGATGCATCATTGGTGTTTTCATCAATATCACTCTGCTTTCAGTGAAGAAGCTCAGTGACTGTGCAGGCTGAGGCAGCAAATATCCTTGAAAATTAATTTCATCACTAATATTTGCAATGAGACGCTTTAGATGTAAAAATGGCATTAACAAATTATAATCGTGCCTTAATGCGATAATTCCTGCTAATGATCATTGGCCCATATTTCATACACAGCTCACACAGCTCCTGTGCTGTGTGAGAAATCTTTAACCTTTTAAGATGAGAGGACTGCTGATTTAAGGGCTATTTTTAGAGCCTTCTGACATTCAAATGGTCAAAGTAAAAGGTTTTTGGTCCGAATAATGTCTGCTGGTAGTTTGAGTCCAGAAATACTGTGCATGACAATCCATTTTGGTCATCCTCCAATGTGTGTGTGAATGTGGTGTGATGTTATGTCACGGAACGTGGTGTGGCACGGAGCAAAAAGGATTCATTTGCTGCCCTGGGTTGACAGCAGTGGAGGCAGTGAGTGATTAAAGGATGGACGAAGGAGATGTGTGGAGATGAGAAAGCACATGACTCACTCTGAACAAAACAGACACCATGGTGATAGTCTTCAGAAAGCAAGGAAGTGAAAGTGAAAGAGGATAGATGCAGCGTACCCACAATGCTGTGGGATCATGTGTGGTTGGACCCTGGTTATCTCAATCATCACTACTTAAGGTCTCAGTCACTTTCATATTTGGAATATTGAATACTAATTAAAAAATAACCAAACAGGAACACATGGGCACTCTAAAACAAGACAGAGAATCAACTTTATCATAGGCAAAGTTCCCTCACTTCCAAAACAGAGCCAAGTCAGAGACCAACTCTGCTCATGAAGTCTCTCTTGTATGAGTTTGCATGCTCTCTGCTAGGTTAATAAATGACTTTTAAGGCATCATAAACAGATGTCAGTCAGAGCTTGACAAGAAGACATGATGATGTGAGATCTGTTGGACCTCATGTTTGCGATGATTATCTATGTTTAGACATTTGTTTCAACCTAATGGGAAGTATTCAAATAGTCACCCAGCTGTGTTTAGGATTTGATTCGGATTGGTCAAATCCACATCTTCCACATTCCCCCTCTGTCTGCTGCCAGTTTGGCAAAAATGTTAGTGGTAGTCTCAGGCTGGTCTTGGAGTGGGTGTGCAAAGATAGTTAGCAGTAGACTGAGGAGCTACTGGACCCCAATCATCTCTGATAGGAGAAAAGCAGCAAAGAAGCAGGCATAGTGTTTAATGTTGGTTCATACTCCAGGACATTGGTAAGAATCTGTTACCATGGTGGCAAACAACCAGAATTGAGGGACTGTTTTGTTGTTGTATAAATTTAGACCTTTTAAATCGATGAGTTTGTTTACTTGGACTTGAGTTTTCCAAATTGATTCGGCCCGTTTTTGTGTTTCGCAGGTAAACATTATATCCCCATTTCAGGAAACTAAGGTCATGTCTGATCCTTGTTATGAGAAATCTGATTTGTGCAGAGAGAACTTGAATGAAAACAGTGTAGTGTGGCATGTATAGACCTTACCCTGGTTTCTGACAGCTGCTGATGTTGAGTTAGAATCATATATTTGTTGTCAAATTTGCTGGACCAGAATGAAGTGCATTACTGAGATACTCAGCCTCATGTAATGGCATTCAATGAAATCTTCTTTGAATCAGTATTTTGTGTTAAACCTGTTCACTGTGTATTATCTTGTACACACCATGCTGCAGAAATCTAAGCGATGCTCCCACAATTGAAACAGTAAGTAATTCAGTTAAAGAGAAGGGAATTCGCTCTCTGATTTCACACCATTGAACCTCCTTTTGTAACCAGTGAAGTCGCCCCCTGCTGGTCATTAAAAGGCTGCAGGGTAGATCTTTCTGAGGTGATGTCCATTCCTTTGTCTCTGCTCTGTTTTTCTGATTTGTGATTCTCTGGGGACTATTTTTACTGATGCTTGAACAAACACACAGAAACTAATCCAGGTTTAAGACTCCTAGAACCACACTCTTTTCTCTTACCATGTTGGGGATTGGGGAACAAGGTCCCTCTTGTAGCGCCACATATTTTTTTCCTCCTTGTTTGTAGAGCTTACTCTTGTGGTTACGAGTGCTCTGCTCTGCTTTGTTTTGTTTTTGTTGTATTTCTTTTTTTTTTTCTTCCAAAACCTGATTCAGGCCAGTGACAGTGACTCAGCTGTCAACAAGCTTTGACTAGTAGGCGTGAGCGTGTGTGAGCTGTAAATGTCTCTGTCACGTGGAGTGTGTGTCAGGTCCAGGCAAAAATAAAACTGCAAAAAACATCAACAACTGACGAGAGATTTTTGTTCCAATTTCCACCACTGACACCAGCAGTGAGCTTCATTATACCTTATGAACTATGTTTAAATACTGTATAGATGTAAGAACTGTAATAGAATTTTCAGTCTTCACATCTTTAAATAGCATGACCTTTTCTCACGTCGCATGTGATTAAATGTAATGCCAGACAAAGCTTAAGTAATCTTTAATTAGAGTATAAAACATTATAAAAGTACAAAACCCTGAATTTTTATTTTCTTTCGCCGAGTTTGGAAAACAAACATGAGAACTTTCAGCTCAGAACCTGTCTGACATGTACATGATTGGGAGTTACAGATAGGCTGATCTAACACTGAGTGCAGTAATACTTTTGAAACTACCAGCATATGTTCAATAGTATAAAATGTTGTGCATTAATCAGTAAGCACAAATCATTTACAGGTTACTAAAACCCTCATTGGACTTTAGGACTGTGTTAGGTATCTCAGAAACTCCCCTGATACTTTTATCTCACCTGTTATAAAGGACCATGACACTGAATTACTGTTACTGATCCGGGAGCAGCATCAGCCCTCAAGAAGATTTTTCCACCTTTTATATTTTACCATGATTGCTGGTTAGCTCATACATTTTGCCATCTCAAGGTTATCCACTCTCAACTTAGGGCTATTTGGCTTGGTGATACAAAACTGATGATAATGTAAATTAAGAAAAATAAGTTACTTTGGCATTTGGAGTCGTACAGGTAAGAATATTGGAGTATCCTGAAACAGTCGTAAATTGTAAAGTAAGATTCTGGTGCCAACCAACCAACCAACCAACCAACCAACCAACGAACCACCCGACCAACCGACCAACCGAACGTCCAAAACGTCCAAAGCGCCTCTACTGACCTGCTGCCACTGATAGTGTAATTGTTTCATAAGATGGCAGCAGTATAGCTGTGATCAGTGCTGCTATAGCAGACTTTCCTTTGTTTGGTTTTATGTTTTGGTTATTTGGACCATGTGGAAGCTTCTATGGGCTGCTGTAAAGCAGTTGCTGTTGCTGTAATCGGGCTAGCTGTGCTCATGTTTCTTTCAGCCATAATCTTTAAGCTGTGGCTAAAGCTTCACATCCTCTTGGTTACTCTACCAATTTTGATACACATTCAAAAACCAAACATGTGACAGAAGTGGAGGCTTTCATTGAACCTACAGAGGAGAGGCTACAACAGTGAAATGACAAACTCTGGAAAGTAAAGATACGTACTCAAGAGACAAAAACAGCCAAAGAGAAAGATATTTGAAGACATCACTTTGGAAAACCAGCTCATCTCCGTAACAGAGCCATCTTTTCGAGCATTCAATCTGTGGTATGTCCTGCACTAATAACTCTATATTCTAGACTGCGCCTTAATGGAGCTGTGCAGCAAAGTTTCAGACAATGTACAAGGTGATTTAAAACATGCTGTGTTAGTTTTAAGAGGTACTTGAAGTTGGAAAGACTTGGGTGAGATCAACGCGCAAGGCGAGATTGGCTTCCTCATTTTGGCAGGAGTTCACTAGTCAAGTTGTTTCCCACATGTCCACACCACGAGAAGTAAGTGGAAGTAGAAGTCCTAGTTAAAAATATATCATCATGATAATTTCATGCTTGACCAGTTGTCCCCATCAAATTAGAAAAAGTCATGAAATATGAAGAAAAAAACTAAAGTCAACCAATAATTTTTTGACTGATAAACAACAAATGGGGTTAAATTGGCCCCAAGGATAAAAGAACATGTGGAACTCTTAATGTTTGTCTCCTGTCATTTCTGAGTCTCACTGTACACTGGTTTGACTCCTCCACATGGAATAAGCTAAAATATCTTTCAGGTAATTTGTTTATTTTGATAGTATTTTATCTTTTTAAAGGTGTGCAGCTCTGTTATCTGGGCAAATGTGTGTATTGGATCAGGAGCCCAAAGAGCAGATGAAGTCATCCTTGTTAACTTTGTAATCACGATAAACTCACAGATACAGGGAGAAGACCTTTCTGCATTTTGTGACTCCTCTTGGACAGTCAGCTCTGGAAAATGCCTCAACATTTCTCAGGTCTGATTACGATCAGTTGATGTGATGGAGGAATGAAGAAATACCCAAAGACCAGCCTGGTCTAAAGAAGTGACGCTATGAGGAGGAAAGAAGGAGGAAAATACTCAAAAAACCTCCTGACTCGCACTTTTTCCTCTGGTCGTTGGCAGCCAGCTGCAGCTGAGGAAGATGGATGTTAGCGCTGCGTTGCTCCCTGCGAGCCTCCGCCTGGCTGGACCACAATGTTGCTAAACTAAGGGATTTCCAACCCGCCCCCATAAGGAGCACTGAGGAGTCCTAAAGAGAGGCTGATGCATTGGCTCTTTTTCACAGTCATGTGTGTGGATAAAAGCGAACTGTAGGCACAAACAGTATCCTACTGTACTGTGCGCACACACACACGCGCACTCACATGCACAAACACAGACATGAACACACACAGGAAGGAATCCCGTTCGAGAGAGAAGGAGAGGCACATGGACTGGTGCAACCACGCAAGGTCCCTGGTGATAGAGTGTGGGTGGCTGACAGAGGGAGGGAGTAGAGCTGATTCTGTGTGTGTTCAGATGTGTGTGTGTGTGTGTGCAGAGAGCGAGGTGTGGTGTGCACTGTGGGGGGGAGTAAGCTATGGGGAGATGGAGGTGAGAAGCTCCATGCTGGTGTAGAGGTCGCTCCACCTGCAGGGGGCATCACAGCTTGTTTGAGAAGTTTGACTGTGGAGCTGTGGGGTGTGTCTGTGCAAAATAATTATCAGCATGCTCTAATTTTGATCGATAACTTATCTGGATGTGATTACAAACATTATTTCTGTCTGAGTCAAATCAATACCCGTAATAAGTTTTCATTCAAGGCCCGTAAAGTGTTTTTTTCTCCATGTGCTTCTCTTTACTACACTCTGTTGAGTTTTTTTTTTTTTCAGGTGGTTGTACAAATTATTGCTTTGTTGCTTTGTGGCAGGTTTCACACTCTGAGCATCATTTTCTCTTACTCATGCTCATATGCAGCAGAGGTTTCTACAGATGGGGCACACAATACTAGCACTTACCGTGTTTAATTCATGATGACCAGACAAAGAGAGTGATTGTAACTAACATTTGCTTAATCGTACAGCTGTATTAGTCTATTTTTCAAATAGTTTACAGTAGTTGTCTTTCTCTCACCTGTTACCATGGTGACAATATTCACCGCCTGGCTTAAGTTGTACAGATGTGAGGCACTTTTAGAGTATAAAAACACTAATGTGGGCGCACCGGAGAGTCATATCTGCTTGGGTTTGAACATTTTAAGACAGCATGTTTGTGTTGTTGTTAGAACTTCTGAATGCTGAGGTTAGCGTTAACTCACTGCTCTGCATTACGAATAGTTAGTCCCTCATACAGCCTCCTATCCTGTTTTTTTTTTATTTCTTATTTCCATATAAAGTGCCCCCTTGTGCCAGCTGATGGCATTTCAGAGTAGGTACTTATTCCCTAATTGAGAGTAGCACACAGGCTAAGACAGGTAGTGAGTTAGCTTGTATATAAAGGTAATGAAGAGCAGGCAGAAGCAGCCTGGGGTAAAGGTCACTCTATTAGCTGGGGCGCTGACACTCCCAGCCACCACAGCAGTGAACAACTTAGCATTTTAAAAAAGTTGAAGACGGCGACCTCCCTGCTCATTAAGTTTCTGGCCTTTTCCAACTTCCACCTGTTCTCTGTCAGAGTGCTCACTTGAACTTAAAGTCAGTGTGGAGCCAGTTGAGGGATCGTCTTTCTCCTTCCTCCAGGCTGCCCATCAACAGACGGCCGATATCTCAGGTCCCTCTGCACACTGCCTAAGGGTTTATTAAACATTCATGCTTTAATTAAGCAATTTTACCGCCGCTACTTACAGGCTGATGATAAAAGCACTGCTTCAGGATGAGCTCGGCCAGCTGACAAATGTAAAGGTGTGTGTGTGTGTGAAAGTGTCCTCCTGTAAGAGGCCATTAATTCCCTGTCGTAAAGAAAAGTGTAAAGATTAGAGAAAAGACAAGTTAAACTTTTTTTCCCCTCCCTCATCAGTCAGGTGTGACTCTTGCTGGAGAGAGGTGGACAGATGACTGTAAGGACGGGACAGGGATCCCTCCATTTTCTCACAGACGGCTTGTCACTGCTGCTCACTTCACTTCTCTTCCTTTCCTTCCTTCTCTCTATTTTACACTTCATCACACTCTTTTTGCAGAGGATTGGGTAGATTCCAGGAGGTTTGAGGCCATTTTCCCCCCGACTGAAAAGCGCTCTATTATGGAGGGACTGCGTCGTGCCTTTGGAGGGTGAAATTGTGTGCGAGTGTGAGAGTGAGACAATGGAGAATTAGAGCGTGTGTTCACATTGCAGGTCTCCTTGGCTGTGAGGACATTTACTGCTGGCTCAACTGTCTCATTGTCGTTCTTCAGATGTGACGACTCGGACAATGAAGACAAATGACTCGGAGCACACTGAAATGTACAAGTTTACTACTGCGGCGTGGAAAAACTGCTTATTTGTGTGTGTGCGTGCGTGTGTGTTTGAGTGTGTGTCGTACTTCCGCTTGCCTGTGTGTCCTTGTTAAGAGCAGGCGGTGGCTCTGCAGGACGGCTGTAAAGGCTGCTCTCCTTGGCGGTATCCTGGAATGACACCCAGAGGTGACACACTGTCACAGCTCTCGCCCACACAAGACAGAGGACACACACACTCACACATGCACCTACACAGACTCACTCACACAACCTGTCAAGTCCAAGAAAAGAACTCATTAGTGCAGACATGTTCCATGTAGTCCTCTAACAACTCGGATACACAGAGAAGATTTGAAGACAAACTTTCACACACACACGCACACACACACACACACACACACACACACACACACACACACACACACACACACACACACACACAGTTTTTTTTTTTTTTCTGTTTACACAATAACTGCTCACCGATTATTTATAAAATGCACCTCATATTCTCTTTTCTTGACCTGCATCTGACAGCTTTGATGTCAAAGGACATCATAGGTATCGTCTCATTACAGTCATTGTCAGAAAGAGTTACTACAGTGACTGTGATAACTCAGTGACTCAGAGCCTTTCAGAAAGCAAGTTTATGCTGCCAGAAAGGTACAGTGGCCGGCAAGGTCTATGCATTTGGAGAAATGGTTCAACTTCAAAAACACACACAAAAACGGCAGTAGAAATGTGCCAAAAAAAAAAAAAAAAACTAACTGCTACAAAAAGCCAAAATCAACTGCATGAGCAGTATCAGTGCTGCAAATAACGCAAACCAAAAGTGCACAAAGTGGAGTTGAAGTAAAAAGGAAATAATGGAACGAACTTCCCGTGTGGATCAGAGTAAGAGCTGTCAGAGAGGAGATGAGCAGATACAAAGTTGATCTGTCTTTTTTCATGCTTTGTACCTCACTGTGTGAACACCAGTGGTTCTCAATCCAGTCCTACACCTGATTCAAATGATCAGCTCGTTATTAAGCCATTACAGAGCTTGATAACGAGCTGATCATTTGAATCAGGTGTGTGCACAAACACATGCACAATATATGTCTCCACATGTTTTAGTTACACAAGCAGGAGATTACAGTAATGTAACACATTTTATAACAAGGATACTAATGTTCTGAAGAGTTTTCACGTTATTTTTTATATTTTTTTTGTAATTCTTTATTGCTGTGATGTCTTCACCTTAAACAAATGAAGCCCAAAACAGAGACATCTAGCTATATAATCAAACAAGATGGTCTTACAGATCGCAATGGCCCGTTTCCCTTTACCACGGATCATGTTTCTTCCACTCCCTGTGCTTTACAAATTGTAATTATCAATGTTGAAGGCTAGTGAGGGGCCCGGTGCTTGCCTGTATATGAGGCTTAAAAGTGAGATCATGCCACCATCCATCCATGTGAATACAGCTGTGCTTAGAGTAGTCCACTTCTGAAAGAATCAGCTAAAACTTCGTATTTTTTTTCTTTTTTCTTTTACTGCGGCATATGTCTAAAATATAGTATCCTTAATCCAATAAGGTCAACAAGTCATACATTGTTGGGTTCCTTTAAAAAAATCTCATCTTTGTTAAGTTAGACTTTTTTGCATATTTGTGACAAACAGATTTAAGAAGTGATGACATTATATTCCAGTCCCATCCTGCAGATGGATGCTGTGGAGATGGTGGGGCTGAAAGTTTTAGTGTACTACTGCAGGACAGTAGAGATAGCACCCAGGACTCTTGTACCTTAAAAAAAAGACAGCTTATATGAGAGGAAACTCTGCAGGCGATTGTGAGTGTGACACATGGCAAATCTGAATGTTGTGCTTCTCAAAAACTGGCTCACAAGTGTCACTCCTTATGTGGGTCACTTTATCTGAATCGGAACCAAATTTCATGTTTTTTTTCTTTGGCCAATGTTAAACTCCTCCACTTGAAAACCAATCTGTTTGCCACTTCTCCATATTTTTAGTAATAAACACAAACGAACAGACGGGCGCTCAAACTGCAGCAAAGCAATAGGAAGAGCATTATAATAATAAGTCCTACGCATGCATCTAAATTCTCTCTGTGTTTAATGCAGCAGGTTTCTAATCAACTTCTATGAGTTGCTCGTCTTTTTTTCACCTTGGTTCGGATTGATTTATTTACTCTCATTTATTTCCCATCAAAGCCTCACAACACGATTAGGGTGCCATTTCACAGTCTCTCATTTACACGCCTGATAGACTTCTTATCTTTCCATTGCTTTCATATCTGCTACAGATTATATTGCTCGGTCCAATCTCAAACAAAAATTACAATCAATTAATTTCAGGCATCCCAAAGAACGCTATCTTTTATTTCAGCTCAAAGCCCAGAGGCTGTACAGACAGTAAATCTGTTCAGCTGCTTCTGCTAAATCAAATTATTCCTTCCCTCCGATCGTCTTTTTTTTCTGTATAATGTGGGAATAAGATAACTAATGAATTATAGCAGTCTGTTTAATTTCCCCTAAATCCACTAAAACCAAGCAGGATATTAGTCACTGCATAAAGCAAATGTTGGATAAAACGTTTAAAGTTTCTTCATGCCAAAGTTGGACAGCTGAATGATTTTAACTGACTTTAAATACATCAGGAGGACTTTAAAGACCTAAATAGTAAGAGTTTATCATGTAAATTTCAGAGGTATAATCATCATACGTCAGCCTATACAATGACAGCATGGATTGCATGCGTACTACAGTGTATGTTTTCGAGATAAGTGACCAACGCGTTTAAAACATGAATCAATAATGCCATCATTTGATGCAACTGATAACTGGTTAAATCTGATACTGATGCTTTTAAATAACTTTTATAAGCTTATGAGACCATGAGGGACATGTCTGAAAATGTCACATTTTTAGTTTTAATTTTTCACATTTTAGTTGGTCTTACCAGAACATTGACAGCAGGCTCAAGAAACAATATATATATTTTTTACTTTCCCCATGGCAAATACTTAAAGTGAGTGATACATGTTGGTTTTAAAAGACAACAGGGTATTTTTTTTCTTTAAAAAGAATACTCTTAAATGTACAAGACAAGGGATAAGGGGTATTATTTGGCAAAGGCGATGATGTAACACAGGCTGATTGGCACCCAAATCGATCATATACACCAAAATGGCACCGATTTGGCAAACAGACCAACTATACTAGCCTATACTTTCTTTTAATATGATGTTACAATATTAGTTGTACAAATGTGGCAAAGTTTGTTATATGAGATATGTGTATGTCAGTATAATTCCCTGGGTTGTTTTCCTCGTTTTCCAGCTCATTTCAAGGCATGGCCAAAACCTGGTGTTGGATAGGACGGTCCTGTAAGGACACTGATAAAGTATGAGCCAATCCAGCAGCTATGTCAAAGATCCCAAAGTCTCCAAACTTCTTTTTAAACAAAGTGGGGCTCAAGCTGTATTTGAGTCTCAGCTCTAAATAAAACCCGGAGCTGTTCCTTCATTAAGATCTTCATGAAGGCTCAGAAACACAAGCTTGGAGGAACATTATGATAGCAGTTGAAGCAACAATAGCCAACATATGCTCATGGACCTTAATCAGAAGTTAAGTGGGTGCAGATGTTTTCCATAAAGACACAATGTTTGGGTCACATGACTACAAAGCTGTGTAAAAAGTAACACCTATAAGCTGTGTCCAGTCATATATCAGAGGAAAATCAACCAAAATGAAGTGTTTCAGGCAGAGGCTGAGTAGAGCTGGAATTCGGGTTTTCACAAAATTTTTCTAAGCTGCAAATCATGCGGAGCTACTCCAAAGGTGCTTCAGACTGACATTATGAAAGGCGAAAATAAGGAGGTCTTTGCCACAGAATCAAAGATGTATTTGCTCTGCTATTCAGAGTAGAATTTTAAAGTTATTTTACCGTCCGTTTTCAGTCCATTAACATGTCAGGTGTGGTTGATTGCAGGGAGTGATACAGTAAT
Organism: Xyrichtys novacula; assembly: GCA_962446985.1. Taxonomy (NCBI): domain Eukaryota; kingdom Metazoa; phylum Chordata; class Actinopteri; order Labriformes; family Labridae; genus Xyrichtys; species Xyrichtys novacula. Next base: position 14,311,048 of record OY660871.1, read on the forward strand.
AGCCCTCACCTGCCAACCACTTTGTTAAATCTCCTTTCAGAGAAAATAATCCTCTGGTGATTTGATTTTCTTTGATACGTTTCAAGACTTTTGTCACATAATACAATTCACCTTTTAGGTATTTCTTGTGACTTTGTTTCAGTGCCAAAATCTTAAGTGTTGATTTCATGCGACAAAGCGGACGGACAGTTTCTCTGCTTGCTTTTCATTTTCTGTTTTGTGGCCATTTTTCAGTCTGTGAATAAGATAGTGGTTTATTTAAAGAAAGAAAACTGAAATCAAACACAAACACCCAAAATGTCATTGTACGTGCTCAGCCTTTTAAGCCCCTGCGTTTTAACTTTTCCTTTTTTTTTATTTCAGACACTCTGCTGTTGCAGGGACATGTTTGTATCAGACGAAATGAACAGTCGTATTCAAAAGCCTTTTTGTCGGGTCTCATCCTCTTTAAAAGGTAGAAATTCATTTTCATCAGCTGTGCCGGGTCCCCATGTGGCACTGGAGCTGTGAGTACAAGAAGGCAGGAAAGTAGTTCATCTGTTTTAAAACCTCTTTAATAACAAATGCCTCAATGCTTCTGCTGCTGCTTGCAGGATAACCGTATATGACAGACACTCTACAACGCAGGAAGAACTGTTTAGCTGCGCACACACAGACAGGAGGGTTCATCCAGGGACGTCTGTTCAGAAACATAATGACTACAGACATCTCAGAATTATAGCAGGTCATTCATCAGGACCCGTGCGTTTAAAGACTCATCCAATATTCCACGTTTCATACATTTAGAGGCTCATGTTCGGTGCCAGCACAGGTCTGCTATGTTAAGACTTGTGCAGATATTTTGAATCCTTGCATATGCAAAGAAATCTTCCACATGGAGAGAAGAGAAAGCTTTGCATCATCTTTTACATTCAGAGGTGGGAAGTCTTGCCAATTTCTCACACACCAGCCGCCAGTTATGACTGAAAACATTCACACATACATAGAGCAAGTGTTTATGCCGCTTTGACAGTACAGCAGGCTGTTTTTACTATTTTTACTTAGCACTGGTGGAAGAAACAGCTTTGATTCCATTCACACATAAGGAAATTATTATTCAAGCTAAACATTTAGACGATTTAAGGCATCAAGAATGAACAAAAGTTTTTGTCATTTTAGGAGAAAATGGAGAAATCTGGCTGCAGGAACTTATTCTAGTTATCCTGGTCAAACATAAAAGTCCCACTATGATGTTTTGCTTTTGTTTTAATTTAAATTTTTTTTTTACTACTTAAGGTATTCTTGGTGGTCTTTAAATTGTGATTAATGTTTTCAGCCAAAACCACATTACCAGTGTCATTTTAAAGGGCTTTTCTTCTGCAGAGCTCCAGTAGCTCATCAACAATTCACCTCTGAGTCGTGGGCAGAGACAGCGCTGATCTGCACACTCCTCTTCACGCTAACTTGTAGCCTGACATTGCCGTTGAAGTAGAAGTGGCGGGTAATATAGGAGCTGTTCAGCTCTGAGACATGAATGTCTTTGGGAGCGAGGTGTAAACTAAGATCATAATTAGCTTTCTTACGAGCATTGCAATCCGCTAACGCATACATGTGTTCCGCGATTGTTCTCTATATTTCTGGGAGCTTGGAGTTGTGACGTACAAAATCCCACTCTGTCTGAACCTGCTGTTTGGGTCTGTGAGAGGTTTACAGCCACTTGAATAGTCTTGAAATGCAATTTTGCGCTTCGTTTTCTTTTTTGTCCTGTACCATCAGTAAAATGACATATGAACATGTAGACAACAAGAAAAACATGATTTTCACCTGAGTGGGTCTTTAAAGTTTAGTTGGTCATTTGTCGAATCTCTGGTTTCTAACTAAAGAGGTTGTAGCATAGCTGCCTTACTACAACCAGCTATTACATGATATAAGGTTTATAAATGTGCCTTGAATGCGTCATAATGGTGGGTTTATATGAAGTGCTACCAAAGTTTAATTTCCAGAAAAACTCAGCACATCCAGAAGATTCTTTCAGGGCTTTAACTCTCCAAAGGATTGTTCTCTACACAGTCAGTTCATTTAGATATAACCCCATCTTTCACACATTTTCATTTTACCCTATACACAGCTGAGTCAGCTCTTATTTATTGGCACAGTAATGTTTTCAAAAAAAGAGTTTAATCTCCATCATTTTAAATTTTCTGAGACTTTTTGTTCTAGGTAGGTACAGAGTGTTTCAGAAGTGTTTCAGGACTCGCATAATGAGTCATACATAAACAGACAGTCAGAGGTGAAAATTATTAAAGACATGATAGCAGATGACTCAGGGTACTCAAACTCGTTGCTTCTTTATTGTCAGTGAAGGTTGACATTTGATAGGTGTGTGTACTTGAGCAAATCTATATCACTGCCACATCGCACTGGCTACGTTCTTTGTTCATAAACAATATTTTTTTGGCTCATAAACTGCCAAACCATGTTTTCTTTTTTGTCAGATATAGTGCTAAATCCTCTAGCGATCATCTGTATCGGTCAACCTTATTTATGCTTCTGTTGAAACTGCCAAATCTGTTTCTGTTATTTTCAGCTGGATTCAGACCACAGCTCCTCACATTGTGCTGTATTTCTTTTCAATCTTTCCGACATTAGTTTGTGAATGAAGCTCACCCACAAATTGAGCTCAACTAGTTATTTTTTTTCTTACAATGTAGCAGTTTGGCATTGTTAGCTGCTAATGATTAAGTTTCAGCAACACGCAGTGAGTCATGGACAGGTGGCATTTAACAAGTTGAGAAGAAGAGTGGACAACTGATGAATCAGAGTTTGAACAGTCGTGAGTTTTTGGGTTTCACTGCTCAAGGCGTGGGCACGAAGACACGTGTGTGGACAGGAGTGCACTCACAGCTATGGTCTTATGACTGCCTGAATGTTTCAAGCAGATACAAGAGGAAACATAGCTTTAAATTGAGAGTAACATCCATAAAAGCACATCCTTTTGATCCTTAAAGACTTTTTGGAAGTAAAGCGGCAAAAAAAACTTTTGGTAGTCATGTAGCAGAAATAGTTTTGCTTCATAGTCCTTGAACCATACAAAATAACAGATTTTGACCCCTTATTTTGACGGTTCAGGATAACCTTGGAAGCGATTTATAAACATCGACGAAATGTTAACTGTGAATTTAGTGAAAGCACATCCTTACACTCGCCTTTCTGAGAGCAGCAGCTTGTTTGCAGTCCTAAGAGGGAAACAAGTGGCATTAGGTTGCTCAGTAGAAATATTTGGAAAGCATTTGAAAAAAGGGTTGCCGACAAATTTTTTAGATTTACAAAAATCTTTTCAAACATCTCAGAACAGGTCCCTCTTAAAAGAAGCTCACATTGAACATTGCTATTGTGTCCCCAGGGTAAAAAGCAGAGTGTCCCCTGTCTCCGCTGCAGACCCAAGCAGAAAACTGTATTTGTTGTACCATTTCACAGGACTTCAATTTTACACGACCACCAACAGTGTCCAGAAATGACCCAAAAGACAAACCAAGAACATTATATTTCAACTATGGGCCAAGCTGCCAGTTGATGAGCTCAGGTAGTAATGATATTTTGGATATGGGAACCTGGCAAAGACTGTAAACATGACAGTCAAACCACTGTTGTGCAGGATTTTGTGCTTGACCCTTTCATTCACTTACCTTGACAATAGAAGCTGTGAAGAGAAAAACACTTTGACACTGTATAAAATGTGGATAAAAACAGAATTTGATTATTGAAAAACTATGTAGTTAACTAAAAGTAGTGTGCATTTAAGATATCTGTAGTTGGAAATAAGGTTGTAGTTGCCTCACGAAATAGAGGGAATGATTTACAGCCTATGTAGTGTTTTGCACTTAAAAGTCAGTCTTGGTTTTGGTCTTGGTCCCATTTGTACAGAGATGTCTCCAGACTCTCCGAATCCTTTTCATGATTTGATGTACTGTAAATGATGACATCCACCTCATGAAATCTATCAATTCTTTAACATTTAGCATTTAGCTAGTGATGTGTTAGTGACTGCTGTGATTTGTCTGCTTTCAGCTCGCTACTATTAGGTGGTCCCCTATTTGACCTGTATTGTACCAAAATAATCAAAAACAGGTCAGCAAGTGTCTAAATGATTGAAACACTAAAACCTTATAGCCATGTACCTTTTCGATTGTACCATAGACAGCATAGTCTCTTCTTTGACGCTTCTTCCTCTGTCAAGATTTTGTCTAGCTGGCTTCCTGCCGAGTATTTATGCTGTTTAGGGATGCACTGAAAATTTGGCCAGAAATATCTCAAAAGTGCATTTTCGGTTTTCAGCACTTTCCTCACCGAAACAGATGTTGTGATGACACAAGCAAAAACCGCGACCAGCACGCACTTGTCTAGATAACAGCCAACATGTCTGTCTTGTGGACGTATTTCAGTGTATCTGAGAACTACAGAATTTGCATCGCATGTGATGCTAAAATTTTAAGAGGGGTGCATCTGCAAAGAGTTTCTTCACGTCAGGTTAAATCTATCACATGATATCCAAACATCCCGATCACCAATCTGAATATGAAAATGCTGCACAGAAAAGGAAAATTCAGAACATGCAGCAACACACTGACGCAAAAACTAAACTCACGTTGCAATTGCATGAACTAATGTTGATTCATTGTTTAACATGAATTGATATTGATTTATACTATTGCAATGCCTTGATTTTAGTCAGATAAGTACACAGTCATAGCCATAAATGCAATAGTACTAATAATTTTCATAGAACTTTCCTTCGGTGTTTCGGTTTTCGGCTTTAGGCCTCGGTTCCCTCGTTTTCGGTTTTTCAATTTTGGCCAAGAATTTTTATTTCTGTGCATCCTTAATGCTGTCCAACTCCCCTGGTCTGACATATCATTCAACTATGAAGCCTGTTCTGAATGCTTGGGCTATTCTGAGCCTGATTATGTGGAATGAATGTGTTGAAATGTATTTTTTAAGTCCACTGTCAGTCAGGCTAAAGTAATGAACCATTTGTTTAACAGCAAGTTAACACAGAGTGTCGAAGTCCACCATGACGGCCGTGTTGTACTTCAGCGACAGTGTTCATGATTCTCAAATGAGAAGCCCACAAAGTTCCCTGCTGTTATAAAAAAAAGTTTGTATAGGACATAGGACAGTTTGTATACGTGCTAACAAAAGTTTTGTTGGTTGCAGTGTGCCTCTATCAGCATTATTCCGTAGCTGAATGTACATCACACACAGTGACCTGTGAGGCTCTTCCTTCACAGCCCACCAGGATCAGCCCCCAGCAGCCCCTCTGCCATCTCCTCATCATCCCTCTCTCAGTTTCTCTCACTCCATGCCTTTGTCTCTGAGTCACAATGCAGTCACCAACCCACACTGTGTGGGGAGACAAGGGCTTCTGATGTATGAGAGTGTTAGAAAGCGTGGGAAGACTAAACCGCATTGCTCAGAGATCTGTGTGCATGTGTGTGTGTGTGTGTGCTCGTGTGTGCACACTTGCATCTGTTTGCATGTGTGCGCCGATGGATCCTAGGCTTACAGGTTAGTGATCCCTGAATGCCTTTTGAATATATTTCATATACTGTGGCATGCCATATGGGTTTTAAATGGAGCAGTTAAGTGCGCTCTGAAAGTAACTTAGAGAAACAGTGAGTAGAAAAACAATGACGCATGCATCATCTGCAGAGTGAATGAAGAAACAGCGAAGAGGTGAGGACACACCAGAGCACAGCGGGGGCGATTTTCAGTCTTAATAGCCATATGGGGGAGGTAGGGGGGAAGGGAATCCACTCAAGTCCGTGGAGGAACAGACACCAAGACTCTGACAGTTCCCATAGGAACACTTTTGCCTGATACCAGTACATCAGGGTGCTGGGAGGACGGCAGCCTGTAAACAACACCCAGCTGAAGTGGGAGTACCTCTAAGCAGCTATTTAACCACCCTGGAAATCAACGGAGATGCAGAGAAGCATGGCTGAATCTGAAGTCAGACTTCCAGAGACTTCCAGAATGATTGCTGTGAGTTGTTTGATAAGCACATGGAGTCATGACGTGTGAGCAGACGCCTTCCCCGCTAAAGATGGATGTGTGTTAAGGTGGATAAAAGGCCTTATTTCTGTGAGCTGTCAGTCAGGCTGGGGAAAAGTAAGAAAAGCATCTGATCCCTGCGGTGAAAGACCTTTTGAGCCTTTTCTTATCGTTCCCTCTGAAATGGGGCATCCATCTTCGGAATTGAAATGTCTGGTTGGCTGACCCTCACCTGAATCCAAAGAGCGGTCCACATGATATGTATTTATAGACAATGGGTTTGGGCAGAGAGCTTCAGAGACGGTGCTGCTGAGGAAGGTGAGGGGTGGAATGGTTTCTGCTCCTCTGCTGATGTGGTTAGAATGATCCTACAGCATGATGCCGGATCCACAATCTGCTGAAGAGTGGGATTAGCGGTCAGATTGGTATTTGTTGTTGAATCACTGCTGGAATTAAGGTGCATTTCTCCTTCTTTGTTTTTCATCTATTTATTTTATTTTCACAGCATGGATTTGACTGACACACAGGTTATGAACCCATTTTCTGACGCATGCTTCAGTGAAATGAGTTCTGGCAGTTTGACATGAGAGCCTTATATTACAGTCGATGTTTGAGTTACATTTTAGTAAAAAACAGCTGCCTGCATGGAGCGACACTCCCCACACCTCAAAGCTCTGAACTTTCCATTAAAGGCTGTCAGTGGAAGGAAATGATGATGATGGTTGATTTGATTCCTCCTCTAAAGGAGTTTTTACCCCTTCAAAGGGATATTCTGGCATAAAATTAATTAAGGGTCAAACACACCGAAACACCGAATTAGTCAACCCCTCGAGAGATGAATGTTGCAGACCACTTGCTTCTCTAGTTTGACCAACTTTTGTAATGACCGCAGGATTGTGATACAGAGCGGTCTGAGGAGCCATAAACAAACCTCAACCAAAACGCCACTCTATAGCTACAAATAATGCTCAGAACAGCACCTAACTTCATCAACAGTACATATTGGGTACTCGCCACAGCACTAGTCACCAAACAGCTTTTTATCTTTGCCTAATTTCTTTGGCAAAGAGACTTAACACAACTTATCCACTCTCCTCCAGCAGCCGCTTGTTTGTAGCGAGACCTCAGGCCAGTCCATTACGGACTTCTGCAGGGTGACGCAGCTCAAGGAAGAACATTTATGATCATTACTTTATCATTTTCTTGAAGTAATAATCATCATATTAATCATTTTGCACTGCAGACGCGGTAGTTCTTCTGCCTTAGCGTCTTGGTCTGATTACATTTCCATAAAGAAATTATCATAAATTACCATAAATTAAGTCATAAATGACCCTAAATTAATTTTATGCCAGAATATCCCTTTAAAATAAAAGAAAAGCCTAGATAACAAGTAAATATTTCTTGTGACACTTCAAAGCTATAGCCAACATTTAACTTTTCCACTTCATAAAGACAAAACTCCAAGTATCCTTGATGTTGCCAAATGAGAAACACTTTTTTTTGTTCAGGCAACAAAACAGCTGTATTATCTTACAGACACTTCTGGGGGAAATTTACCACTACTGGAGCATGGCCTCTAATTGGACTGAGAATCGGTTATCATTTGCCGCTCTCTCTCTCTCTCTCTCTCTCTCTCTCTCTCTCTCTCTCTCTCTCTCTATCAAGATCTCTATTACAAAGCATATTGCCTCATTGATGTTGAAGCATGAAAGCACCCACAAAGTTCTGCAGTTTGCTCTTGTGTTGCATAATTCAGATGAGCTGTAAGCATCTACACTCTCTGCTCATGCTGTTACAGGGTTTCATATAACTGGAACCATCTGATGAGTGAAGTTGTCCCAGCTTTGTGAGAGGACATTATGTGAAACCTGCAATTAAAGCTGCATTATCCTCCCTGAAGTCAGTGTTAATGTGCCATCAAGAAATGATGATTACGGTGAAGAGATTTAGGGCTCTATTTTCAGAATATATCAATATAGATCTAAATGTATGTGCTGACTCAGATTATTAGTTGTCGTTGTTTATTTATTGCACTGAAATGTGCCTGAAACTGTGGAAACCTGCCGATGAGGCATCGGTGACGTATGCTGATACGCTGCTGGTCTACCAAAATACCACTAGACCAGCTGCGCTCCGCCTGCGCTGAAAGCTGACCAGGTTTGAATTGGCGAGCTTTCAGCGCACTTTAAACGCCACCGGCGAGCACAAAAATGTCACTGCGCCAGCTGATTCTGTCGACACCTCCCTCTGCTATGCCACCACACCCAGCTTGGCAGACCTCGGTGCGCCTCAGTCGAAAATACCACTGCGCGGGGTCCGCCATCCTCCGCCTCCTCACCGGCGGACACGAAAATAGAGCCCTTAGTTTCCCATGTTGCTTCAACACTTTTTCACAAGCTTTTCTGAAGAGGATCAAATGGTTGAAGAAACAAGCCAAGAATAGGCCATTATTGTCTCTGTGGTCCAGAACAATTAGAGTCATTGTTGGACAGCGGAACAAGAAAACCAATCACAGCTCACTTCTTATTTTCATAGCTCTGCACAGTGCTCATATTGGTAATCACATTACACACAAGAAGTTAATTTTACGAAGTAAAACAGTCCAACAGTCAGGAAGCTGAGCAAACATGATGCCAGTTTGGCTGACTGAGTCAGAGCATTCTTATTCAACTAAAAAACAGTCTGTGACAGATGTGCTCACTCCTGTTTTAGTAAGATCCTCTGAACACAGCAGCTGCTTTTGTTTTGGAAATTATCAAGCCTTTCCTTCTGTGAGAGTATGCGTGTATGTAGAAGACTTTTTAATTCTCTTTAGGAATTGATGAGTTTGGAACAGAGCTGTAGACAGGGATGACTAATAGCTTAAAAAATGAAATTATAAAAGACCAATACCTTATTTCTTTTCCCTAGATGTACTTGGCTCTGCAGCTTTAATTTCACAACGCCGGTTTGAGACAAAGAACAGTTCATATAAAGAAGTGAGAGGGAAACAGAATAACAAGGCTCTCAACCTGGGGCAGAGAGGGCTCTGATATGTCAGTGACTGCTGTCTTAATGTCAACAAGGACCCGGCGGGGGTGCCGATGGGTGCAGAGTGCTTTGTGTCGAGTTCAGCCACAGGTTAAGCTTCCTGCTCCAAAGGAGGAGACTGATCGATGGGCTACAGTTTGTTGAGGTGCCCTCTTCTTTAATCACTCAATTTATTTGTGAAGCTTACAGACCGTAAACCCAGTGAAGGCAGTTTCTCTGCAAACCTAAGGTATGACGTTGTTGCATGATAAGGACAATTTGCATCACCAGTAAAAACTTAACATTGAAAATAGTTATTACCACTAGGAAAGAGCAGGCACAAACAAGCAGATCCAAACAAGTACAGTGAAGTATACTTTGTGAACTTTACTTTGGGTTTATAATTCAAACACCAAGACTTTGACAGATTCAAAAATCTTATCTGCATTACAGTGATTACTATTTTATGTTTTTTGAAGGAATAAAGACATTAAAAACATGTTCGATCAGTGTCAATATGACCAGTAACTGATTATTTTGATGACTTCCTGACATCCAGGGACAACGTTGTGCATGATCAAGTAAAAATGACATGTTTTTACAGTAAACTGAACCACTAAGTTTTTAACTCATGAAGGGAAACGTGAGCGTAGTTCACTCCTGGGGCAGTGAACGACTGTTCACATTCAGAGAGGTGCCAAAAGGTGCTGAGAGATACTGAACACCATGTTTTACGGTGGCAGAAGTCAGATCTACAGCACTCTCTATGCATTCAGCATGGCTTTTTCTGCTGACAGTACAAACAATGTGGTTAGCAGGAGTTATGAACTGAATTTTTGTGGTGCTATGATAGCATACGGTGATTCATTTATTTTGGGAACTGGCTTGAAGGATAGGGATTAAAGCGCAGATGGCTCTGCTGAAAAAAGCAAGACAGTTTAGCTGCAGACCTCCAGTGATAGGACTCACCTCCACTGAGTGGACTGGACGTTGTTTGAAGCCTTTCAAAATAAAAACAAATATACTGGGAGTACGTTTCTTTTTTTTTTCATGTGCGAAATAGTTTGGAAGCCTTTCAAATGAAAAGTGATTATACAGGGAAGTATTTATTTTTTGTCTTATGTAAATATAATTTTTTGCTTGGGGCTTTATTTTATGTGTGTAACGTTAATAGGATTTTTTTTTTACGTATTTATGTGTTAAACAAAGAGAAAATACAAAATGGGATGACCACTTCATACTAACTGCATCCGACCCACTCAAATCAGACCCAGGCCTCTTTTGTATGTGGATATAAATTGGATATGTAGTCGATGTGACTTCAGTGTGGACGCTCAGGTTGTGTTCTTCCGACCTGTATGTCATCAATATGCGACAAACGTCACCATTGTTCGACGTTAGCGTCCGAGAGCCAAATAACCCCAGTGTTACCTGCTGCTTCGCTGGCACTGTTAGGCTACAAGCTAGCATGAAGAGGAGTGTGCAGAGCAGCGCTGTCTCCGTCTACGACTCAGAGGCGAATTGCTAATGTGCTGCTGGAGCTCTGCAGAAGAAAAGATAAACCCCAATTTTGATAATCACATTTTAAAGACCACTGAGAACACTTTAAGTGGTTAAAAAAAAAGTAATAATCAGAGTGGGACTTTAAGCACTCATAGGGCTCTATTTTCGTACCCGCTGGCAGTGCGGCGGAGGATGGCGGACCCTGCACAGTGGTATTTTCGTCTGGCGGAGCTCGGTGCACAGCCAGTTTGGTATTTTCGTGGACTGAGGCGCACTGAGGTCCACCAAGCTGAGCGTGGTGGCGCGGTAGGGGGAAGTGTCGACAGAATCAGCTGGCGCAGTGACATTTTCATACTCGCCACCGGCGTGGAAAGCTGATCTGATTGGCGAAAACAGGTCTCAGCTGTGTTAAATCCACTCCATGCCTTCTCTCCTCCCTCTCTACGACTTATGCCACTGGGAGGAGCTGAGTTAGGGAGGGGGGATACTTATGCCGGGCTGTGCCGCTCACCAAAGTACCAAAATGTACTTGGGCATGCCTTGTCGGCACGGCCAACCTGACTTACGCCCATATATTGTTAGTCCATAAGGAATGTATAAGTTGTAAGCAAACTCCTGATCTCTTCACTGTCAAAATACTTAGATAACATTTGGTACCAGTATTCCAGGAGAGATATTTTTTCTAAAATTTGAGTAGTCATAAAAGAAAACCCCATTGAAACACATTTCAAAGCAAAGAAATCTTCCAGCAGCCAATTAACATAGCCTAAATAGTGGACATTCATTAAGTCCAACTTTTGCTAATAGCCAATCAAAATGTCAGGATTTTTAAATGACACCTGGAATAACCAGTCAGATTTCCTCTAAAACCCTTTCCACCCCTCTAAACGCCCCTGTGAAGTGCATGCACACAATCAAAAACCTCCGAGTAATATTGTAAATCTACATTTTCTCTTTTGATTTCTGAACCACATTATTGCTTCCAACAGGAATTGTCTGTTGTAGAAACTGCAGGGGCTCATTGTACCTGTCTGAAGCACAGTAAACATACCACAAAGAGACTTCTGTCACAGTGAAAAAAAAAATCAGAGTACAACAGCTTTTTATCTTTGAAAATATGAAATGGTGAACATCAGTTGTCACCGCAGAAAAGAAATAAACAAGAAGGAAATGACAAAACGTTATTCTGCTTTTGTGAGAACTCTCACACGTGAGCATTTTCATTCATGTCAGACCCTGTTCAGTCTGACATAAGCTGACTGCTCTTTTCATTTCCACCTCTCCTCTTATCTGTCCCAACATTTTTTTCCCCCTTTCTGCTCCTGTCTGCCTTCATCTCCCTCTCTCCACCCCACCCCCTGCTCTCTCCTTTCACTGCCTGTTATCTCCACCATGCAGTTGACTGCTTCTGTCCTCTGGGTGTCAGCACTCGCCTTATCCTTCATTCAGCCCAACAGCTTTGTGTGAACCAATTGCCGCTTTTCTGCCTGCATTTCATGTTTTCATGATTATTCTCCCCTTGTCCTCTCGTCTCTGTCTTTATTACATTTTCCCTCTCTCTCCTCTGTTCCCTCCTCAGCTCTCGGCTCATTGTCACTACAGTTGACATCTTCAGCATCATATTTCCCTCCATCCTTTCTCCCATCACAGCGCACACCTCTTGATCAATAAATCTGCAGTAACCCTAACCCTAGAGCTCTGCGTTTGTGTGTGTGTGTGTGTGTGTGTGTGTTATCTATCGATGATTCCACCAAAGCTGCAGAAACTGGAGCTGTAAGCAGAGACGCCCATCCACTCATTTCACCTCTCTATACAAGAGGTGAAGGTGACATTCAGAAAGTTGACCAAAAATGCACATAACACATGCATCAATCTTCTGAACTGTAAATCCTCAGGATGCAAACACAGAATTACTGAGGAGGGATATGTGTGTTTTAAAGAAAGCTAAAAGGCCAAAGTAAAGACGGGATTTGGGGAGGTGAAGGGGGATGGATGAGCTGGACTCAGCGGAGGCGTGACAGAAAGACCCCCTCTGAATTATTAAGAACATAATGAAATGTCCTTGCAGAGGGAGAAAGACAACACTGCACTTCTGTCCTCCCCTACTCTCCCTCTCCATGTGTCTGATTACAGTGCAGGAAAAAAAGTTCAGCCATTTAGTCTTTTTTTTTCCTCCCGCAGAAGAATGAATCTTATCTGGAAATGGACCCCACCCCCTCTCTTCCTCTCGCTTTGCCAAAGTCATCATTTGACAGAAGGAGCCTCTGTCCTTTGCTCTAAACTGCAGTTAATCTCCCTCTGTATTCATAAAGCATATTTGTTCACAATAAACCGCAGATGATTGAGGAGAGCAGCTGAAGGTTATTCTGCTACATCACTCTCACTTTTGTCCCCAAAAATATGCTTTTGGTTTACACTGGAACAGCTGCTCCATGATGGATGAATGGGAGAGCAAACGGGAGCTCCATTGTTGGTTATCATAATGTCCAAAATTGATTTGTACAAGCCAAATAAAGAGTTTTTTTTCTGGTAACAAATTTGGGGGATTTAGCAAGAAAAGCAGTCAGAATCTTGATTGATTTCAGGGATGGACTTGCTCAGAGATCAAACTTGGGCAGGGTGAAGACAATGTAGCCACAAAACAAAGGCATTAATTGCACATCCACTGTGTATATGTAAAGATGTCAGCTTTTTCTGTGTGTTTCTAAGGGTAAGTTTCTATTCACCTCTTATCTGGATGCACCAATCTGGAGTTCTGACAATTGGTACCTAAAAGGTACAGACAGATGCCCAGGCCAAGCATCTTGAGGATCGCTGATGCTGTACTGTATATCAGCTCATTGGTGTCAGTGATGTTCGCAGTGGGAATCGTCTGTATCACTGCATTCACATTGGCTAGGATCTCTGGAGGTACTTCACTAAGTCGGTGTCGGGGATCACAGGAGCACATCTTAGCTGTGATCTTATCACTCAGGTCAGTTAGCTCTTTGTTCAACTCTGGGGGTCAATGTTAACTCCCCCATCTGACCTGGCGTTCTGGCTCCCCCTTGCTGTAGCATTTGTGTGTTGTATCTCCAGTCGTGATAGCAGCTGCCGTTTGTGGATGTTGGAACACTGAACCACTAGCTGTTGCAGTGTTGGCATTGACTGTGGGTATCGAAGCAACCCTCAGTCCGTTCATGTATTCCTGCTGGTTAGGGTTACTGGAGTAGTAGCATTCCAACAGAGCCTTGTTCTCCTCTCATTGCCATTCTCCATTGCCTTCTCTTTGTTGTTCTAGTAGCCCATTTCTCATCACAATGCCCTGGTTCCTCAGCACGTGATGCAGACCTTGTTAACTTGGGCGAACGTCTGAGCTAGTTTGGCTTTCAATGGTATTGCATTCATGCTTATGAGGTAGGCCATAGCGCTAAGGGTCTTGCCTAAGGACCCACACTGGTAGATGTAGTTCGCCCTCACAGATACGTCACACACGGGATTCGTACCCCAACCACGCCTTGGACGCCCTACCTGCTGAGCTATACCAACCACTCTATATATAAAAAGTTTATGTATTATTAATAATTTCACATAATTTAAAAAGTGAAATCATTCAAAATGGAAACTGTTACTTGCAAATTTGATTAATTGCTTACTTTAATCTAAATGTACTGTACGTTATTGTTATCCTGTTGCAATTAGGTACAAGTCTGTATTTCTAAAGATTCATCCAGACAATACTAAAGGCATCCTGTAGGTTGTTTAATACATTAGCTAAGAAAGATGAGGAAGAACGTATCATTAGCATAAGAGTGAAACTTTACATACGTACTTGAATTCATTTATTGGGTACATATATCAATACATTCTCATACATTTCTAATGTATATCTTACATAAAAGAGGACCCAAATATATAGAACCTTGACTGTGGGTCATATTGGATAGAAGGGTGTGCTAAAATGATTTCATAGCATGAACTTATTCATATGTTCTGCGTCATCTGATGAGACCTGTTGATTCTTTACAAAAACATTTAAAGTACATGAAAAGGCATGGTCAGGCAGTTTGACTCAGACTGAGTCCATTCTTCCTTCCCTGCCATTTAAACCTTAAAAAGACCCCTTTCTTCAATCCTTTGATGAATTGTACGTCACTGAATGATGCAAGCACTTTGTTGCCGTGGTAATGACATTATGCTTCTGCTGGATGGGCACAGAAAGGGCTCCCTGTAGCTTGTCAGGCTGAGAAACATGTGACACCCCCTGCATGAGCAGATCAGGAAGATGTTTTTGTATAACCTTTTATGTCCTAGACCTTGTTAAACCACACATTATTGCAGATCTAGAAAAAAAAGGAAGAGTCAAAAAAGGTTATAGGGTTATCAAAGTCTGTTTAGTTTATACCATTGAGTGTGTTAAATTTAATGGTAATCTGTGTATGTCACTGTTCATCAATGTCAAGATGGCTTTGATTGTGTACTGTGACAGGAAATTGTGAGGGGCTGCAGGGAAAAAAAAAGATAAAGAAAACATCTCGATCAAAACTTAGTAAAGGCAAGGTTAAAAGAAAACTTTAAAAAATACTCTCAACACAATATATGGCAGATAGCAATCCTGTCACACCTTTGGATTTGTCTTCCAGAGATTTGTGGGGACACACCGATTAAAGGTCCAAAAGAGAAAAAAAAATTGCATACGCAGTAAAAATTAAAGTGGTATCTCAAATTTTTTAAAAAGGTAACTCCTGGATGTTGTGGAAAGTCAGTAACACACAGGGCTCAATTTTCATGCCCGCCGGTGGTGCGGCGGAGGCTGGCAAACCCCACGCACTGGTATTTTCGACTGGCAGAGCCCGGTGCAGGTTTGGTATTTTTGTAGATTGAGGCATGCCGAGATCCACCAAGTGGATGCGCGGTAGGTACGCCTCGCCGGTGGCGGATTTAAAGGCGAGGAGAGGAGCTTATGTTATTGGTCAATCCAGGTCTCGGCTGTGTCAAACCCACTCCATGCCCCCTCTACGACTTACGCCGATGGGAGGAGCTGAGTTAGGAGGGGGGATACTTACGCCGGGCTGCGGCACTCACCAAAATATCAAAATGTGCTTGGGCACGCCTTGTCCTTGACTTACACCGCGCCTACGCCACCGGCAAGGAACAAAAATAGAGCCCACAGTGTTTAGTGTTGAGCTCAGCAGTGGACTGTAGTTGGTGATGGGTGCTGTTGGTACCAAGTCTCGCTCCTGACAGACAGCAGTTATCTCTGTCTGTGGGCATTAGCTCACAGTTGCTGGTTTTTTAAGTTTGTATAGAAGTTTCTCCTCTTTTTCCATTAGTGCAATAAGTTTCCTTTTTTTTTTTTTTTTCAGGTCTAAATTTGTCCACAAGTCCACAGTAAACTTTATTTTGTTAGAATCATTAGAATCACTCAATCTTTAGTTTTATGCACACTGAAGCCTGCAGACCGAACAGCTGATCAGTGTGCTGCAGGTGGAGGAACGTGTGTGTGTACTGCATCAGCAAACAGTCTGCAAAAACGAATGGGCTTTCTGATTATTAAAGTAAAGTGTTGAAAAAATTCCCATGAACACCTAAACCTAAATGAGTACTTAGGTGGGGTTTCTCAGAATTGACCCAGTCTACTGAGAACAGTGGTATGCTTGTGTCTTGTCTTTAGCAACATTTTTTTTTTTTTTTTTATCAAAGGGGGTGAGCTAACAGACAAAT
Source organism: Xyrichtys novacula (assembly GCA_962446985.1). Taxonomy (NCBI): domain Eukaryota; kingdom Metazoa; phylum Chordata; class Actinopteri; order Labriformes; family Labridae; genus Xyrichtys; species Xyrichtys novacula. The sequence continues at coordinate 14,327,296 of OY660871.1, forward strand.
ATTGTGGCTAATACACTTTCTAGTGACATGTAACTCTCATAAACTCATTTAAAAAATACTTGAATATCTGTAGTTGTGCTTTATTGTTAGTTGACTTACTGTGTAATCATAACATCTAACAGTACTGTTTCATTTGCACTCATGGGAAATACAACTGTATCATACCACTCCAATCAGCTGTTTGTTTGTTTGTCGCTCCTCCAGTGTTTAAATGGTCAATTTCTAGTTATGCACTGATTGAGTGTGGTCACAGAAACATGAGCAAATTCAATTTCACAGCCATAAGTAAACACTTGAGCCCCACTCAGTCAGCCTGCTGACAGCAGACTGATATTGACTGTGATCACTGGGGCCTGCTAATTTCATTTCTGATGGGGAAGGACATTGTTTACACATCTGAACTTTTTTTTTTCCCACACTGGTTTCTGTCATTTTGGTTCCAAAAAGCTTGACTCATCACGCTGACATGGTGGCATTACACAGCTGTTGAGGAATTGTGTGTGAGTGTGTGTTTGCATATCTGACTCCTTTGACTAAATCAAGTGCCCTCCACGGTGCCCTCCCTCACCCCAAAGGAAATTGACTTGCGAGTAATTAAAATGGTGTGTGTCTGGATGCCGGCCAGCTTCATGTTCTATTCATGCAGATTAATACATATTTGTCGTTGCCTGTGGGGGCTGAAAGGCATCTGTCTGTTCCATTAAACATTCATGAGTGTGCAGGACACAGAGAGAAAGAGCCATTGGGCAGCTTTTTACCCGCTCTTCCTCGTATCAGCTCACATCTTAATGGAGTGCATTAAATCAGAACGGCCACAGCGGGAATTTGACAGTGACAATAGCATTCATCACACCTGTTTTAAAGAGAAAATCTCCCCTCGTATCTCTTTTCTGATGTAAATCACTGAAGTCTGAGTCGTTGAGTGCGGGAGTTTTGCTGCAGGTAAATCTCAGTGCACTCACTTTACCTCTGATATGAGGGTGGAGCCGCTCTCAACACCCAGGATTTGATTTTGTTTGGTGCAAGAGGGGCCTCTGACAGAGACTTATCAGACAGTTTTAGCTTAGGGAACAATTCAGAGGGGATTTGTGGGAAACAGATGAAAAAATCTTCCAAACTCAAAGGGAAAGTGGATGAATAAAACAGACAGTTAAAGATGATCATGTTTTGTAGAGTTCAGTCAAAACGCCTCCTACTTGAAATGTGAGGATGTTTTGAAGGACTACGCTCCCAGAAGTCATACCTGGACTTAACACTGAGAATGGCATGATGCATACCTGAAGATTTGTCCTAGGACTTAACATGAAGAAATTAGAAATTAAAATAAACTGATATTTGATTTTTCAAACAGAGAAAAAAGCATTTTCAGAAGTATGTTGCTCTTTTTGAGTTTCAGACCTCTGCCTTGAAGTGAGCTCTGAGTTTGTAAAGAAAGTAGGAAGCCATCAGTTTGCTCATCGTGAGTTAGTCATTGTCTGTACTCGCTTTTTTGATCAGTATTATCAGTAAAAAAACATTGATATTGACATACTTCATTTTGAATAAGATTCAAAGCAGGAAATTGTTTTTTTTTTTTTTGTTCTCCACCATGTCAGACTCCAGCTGTGACCATGTTGCGTTTGAAAAAGTGCTTTTGTATTTACATCTTGTCTCTATTTTTTCTTAGGTGTTTTTTCTTGAGAGGTTTAGGTTTTACAGGTAAAAACACATCAGTGTCATAGTTTCTGTTTCTGATTTTGGTGGTTGACACAGAAGCCAGATTGAGATTTAAAATTCAAACACACTGCAAAAAACTTGCCTCTGCCTCTAAAACCACACCCACCATATGAAGGAATATTTACAGAGGAGAAAGTTTGCTGACTAGTTTTGAAACTTAAGGTCATGATGGATTACAGCTGAGCCTCTTATCTGTGCTGCAGTGTGGTCACTTTGGTGGATGAGTTTGTATCTGACCTCTCCTCTGCTGGAGATCTGTCTTCTGTCTGACCGATGAATACTCTGAGAAACAAGATATAAGAGAGGACACCAAAGTTTGGACATGTTTACTACACAAAGACGACTTTGAAATAGGATTTATTTCTGTTTTAAATAGTCTCAAACTATGTTTGTGCTGCTTCTTTGTGCCATGATTGTGTCATTTTTCATGTCACTATCATTTTCAGCTGTTGACCTGTTTACGTTTCCCTTCTTTGTGACTGTGTGAGTTTCTCTGATCAGTTTCACATGAGGGTGATGAGACTCACCCTGCAGATGCTCACTGACAGCCTGTGTCAATTCCCAGTTTGCTAAACATCCCTGTTCAAAGCCAAATGTTTTTTTCTGTTTTCATTTGGCTCATGTTTTCGAATAACTTTTTTTTTTCTTCACATTTTTCCATCACAATTTTTGAGGGGCTATTTTGTTTTCTGGTTTGTGCGTCTACTATGGGACAAATATAATTGTATTTGCAAACAAAACATAAGAATAATATACATTTATAAATTAAGGATCTAAATTTAAAGCATCCTCCATGATTGATTCATTTGAAATTTCTGAAAAATGAGCATTTCCATAAAATTAAGTGTCAGTCAGGAGTACAACCAGGTCACAATCAGTCCAGGCTTTCTGCAAAATGTCCTCAACCTTTGTGTACATATCTAAATGTTCACCGTGGTGTACTTCTCTGCAAAAATTAAAAGTCATGGATTATGGTTACAGCTGAGCACCAAAACACCAAAACACTAATCTGGCAGCCGAATGCAGTTAATCCATAACACAAAGTTGTTCAATATCGTGCATTTTTTTAAAAAACAAACCCAATTTGTCGCAGAAAGAGCCACTTCACCGCTAACTTTGTTGGATCTTGGTTTAGACGTGATGCCACACCCCTCTTGAGTTTTCTGTCACAAACATTTGGAGGCCAGACCGGGCTGATGAATTTGAAGATGACTTAAAGACGTGTGCTGCCAGACAAAAGCTTAACTAAAGGATGTTGATTTTTTATAACAGCCAGAACTATTTGAGCCCTGTGATAATAGAGACATGTCTTGACTTAGACATTTGAAAAAGACTAAAGGGATTTGTATGAGTTTGTGGAGTGAATATTGCAGTTAAGGAAGCTAAAACCGCCTTACTGTTTTCCATTTCTCTTTTAATAGCTCGCTGAAGTGTGAGCATCCTTTCCCTACAGTGTTGTGCTATGGGTGCCAAGCTGATAATTTCTGCTTCAGTGTTAGGCTGTCTGTGATGATGTGTTGATTCGCTGCTGAATATGATAACATAACCAAAGCAGTCACATTATCTAAGGAAAAACACAGGAAAACAAGGAGCCTGGTGACTGTGCCTTTTACCATATTCTGTTCCTGTACTTCTACTTAAAGCTGAAAGTTGTCTGAATTTTGTAACTACAAATTTGACAGCATTTTTTTTTAATTTTTTTTATTTATCTCTAATATGTCATAAATGATCCAGGGAACTTTTTCACATGCTAAAATGTCTTTCACAAAGCCTTCTTTTTTAGTCTTTACTCAGTTTGGATCCAATTACTGCACTGTGCCTTTGTAGGGGCAGCGAAGATTAATCTAGCTTTATGGGTAAACTCTGCCTTTAGTTATCAAGATATAGGTATGACTGATAAAGATGAGTGGATGTGATATTTAATTACTGTTGATGTGCCACAGGCATGGCAAGATGACTGTTCCTGTAAATAATGAATGATGTTTGAAGATTGTTGAGTTATTATTTTAGTTTGATCGGTTTTTCTTTTTATTTCATATATAATACATTTGAGTGTTCAAAACCAGAGCTAAAAATGAACATTTCAAAGTTTGTTTTAATCACACCCCCTAAATTTTGTCTCTTCTTCCCTTGAAGCTTAAAATATAATTTTAAAATACTGTGACATTTTTGCTAGATTTATATATTTTTACTTTATCCATTATTTATGTTCAGTTGAAAATGTTTGTCTTCATGGCTGTGTGCATGGCTGACACACTTTCAGGCCAAAAGGTTAAGTGCTTTGGAATAGAGTTAAATTTGTGTGAAGTCACTCTGGTTTCTGCTGCAGGTTGCTGTCCTGTTTTTCCTCTTGCACACCGTCATGGTTTCGTTCATGATCACAGTGATGTATCCATATGTTGATGAGTTTTCAATTTCGATGCATTAGTGAGAACACTGGTGCAATTGCTTGCACTCTTTTATTAAGTTGCAACCTTTAAAGTTGAACTGTGCTGATCCAGAATGTTCAGTGCTAAGAAGGTTTTAGATGAAGCTATAAAACGGTTTGTTCACACAGGCTGAACTCTGGCTGCTCTCAAAATCTGAAGCTTTAAATGTGTCTCTGTGGAATAAAAAAAATAACCTACAACTGCAGCAGATGATCACAGAAACACATGGAGGCTTGTTTCAAAAATAAAGCTGCTGTTCTTAGCTGGTGAAAAATAAAGCGCTGTGTGAGCATTATGAGTAAACCAGCTAACTCTGGATGACATGCTAAACTTTCTTTAACCCTGCAGAGAACTGACCTCCCTCAGCAGGCTGCTTTTTACAGGATGATGACATAAAGGGGTCCAAAATTAAAACTGTAACTGCTGATCCCTTTAATCTCTGTGAAAAAGAAAGATGGGACTTTTTTGTGACACTTTGTACATTGTAAGTTAGGACTTTGTTTAACTTTCATCATCTACAGAAGGTGATCTGAATTGAAAAACGTACTTGTAAAAGTGAAACATACCCTTCAGATTTTCCAGATTGTGCTGATAGTGGTATTTAAAGGCTGATATTGGTACTGATAATTAGTAGTTTAAAGACCAATAACCAATATTTGAGACAAATATGCAACTACAATGCAAATGACAACCTTCATTTTTTTCAGAATGACTGTCAGCCAATCAGCTTTGACGACACAACAATGATTACACAGTTGTGTCTACAACAACAGACAGGTTGCAGAAAGCAACAGATTTTGTGAAAAAGTTAAAAGTAAATAGAAATAAAAAATAAGGTCACGGACAGTTTTTGGTTGTAGAAAAGCAGATGCTGGCAAGCGAAAAGTTGTATGTGTCAGAAAATCTTTAGAAATTGTTCAATACCCCAAATCCCTTTGTGTTTTTATGTGCTATATACAGTTCTTTTAAAAAAAGGCCATTGAGGAGCTGCTTTAACAACTTTGCCATGCTATGGGGAGCATAAAAGATACCCACTCTGTATTCCCACTCCATTCTTTTTTTTTTACTACTTAAAGTGTTCTCAGTGGTCTTTAAGTTGTGATTATGAAGTTTATTGCCAAAAATCACATTACCTGTGTCATTTCAATGGCTTTTCTTCTTCAGAGCTCTAGTCGATCATTAGCAATTCACCTCTGAGTCATGGGTGGAGACAGCGCTGCTCTGCACACTCCTCTTCACACTAGCTTGAAGCCTAACATTGCCGGTGTAGTAGAAGTGGCAGGTAACATTGGAGCTATTCAGCTCTCGGACACTGATGTCTTTGGGGGCATGATGAAAGTTAGTATCATAATTAGTTTTCTTACGAGCATTGCAACCTGCTAACCCACACGCTTGTTTCGCAATTGTTTTCTCTATTTCTCCTAGTTTGACCTGTATAGCAGGGCTCTGGGGGCGGAGCTTGGATTTGCTACTCTGAGCCTGCTGTTTGGGTTTCAGAGATTCACAGTAATTTGAATGCAGAAATACTCAGAAATGCAATTTCGCACTAAGTTTTCTCATGATATGTCCTGAAGCATCAGAAAAACACCATATGCACATAAAACATGGTTTTCATCGGAGTGGGTCTTTCAACAAAGAACCATCGGGGAAAGCTGATGGCAGGGAAAGTATGGGCAACTATCTCCTGTGACCCAGATTTATACTGTGTCTTCATGCATCTGAAAGGTTAAGCAGGCACTGGATGACTGTTTTTAGTCATATTTCTGGAGCTCACAGTGTAACAACACTCGCTGTTGAACTGAGACTGAACAATCAGTTTGTGCAGAAATGTCAAAGTGAACTGAGGAATAAGACTTCATGTAATTTATATGTTGAATTTAAAACTGGTGGGGGGCTTTTTAATTAGTTTACTTTATCTGCAGTCGGTGTGATACAACACATGTACAGATAATCCTCAGAATGAAGAATCAGCCCGTCATCAGTCTGTCCGTATTTGCAGATATATTGGCAATACTTGAAACATATTTATGTTTACACAAGACATGTGAAGTATTTTGAGATTCCTGAGTGTTAGTCCATGCACTAGTGAAACCATTTCTGTTCAAAAGTTCAAACGTCAAACTTGGTCATCTGAGACAGCCAGGTCTTCTGTTTTAATCTTCCACTGGTATAAGCAATGTTTCTTTGTCTGTGTGTCTATTTCTAGGTGGCTGGAGTGTGTGGGGTCAATGGGCACACTGCAGCAGCGAGTGTGGAGGCGGGATTCAAATCCGGACTCGGACATGCCGGTCACCGCCAGAGGAGTCTTACCTGTGCGAGGGGGTGGTGGAGGAGGGCCGGCCCTGCAACTCTCAGCCCTGCACGGGTGAGCTCCTCATTCTGTGTGTGTTTGTGTCCATGTCTTCTTCACATCCATGTCCGTCTGTGAGTGCCCTTTCACGCTTTGTGGTTCAATCTGAGAGTGTGCAGTGTGCAAAGTGTATGTTTGCAGCTATTTCCGATGTTTCCTGTTCCTACATCTTGTTCATCTGCTTGTGTGTCCGTCCTCTATAAGTCAGTGCTTTGACTTAAGGAGTGCATGTTGGAAAGGGGACTTTGATCGATGAAAAATAATAACGACATGGTTTTTCAAGACCATGCATGCACAGTATGTCAAAATCGTTACACTCACAAATGGCTAAAAGGACACAGAAAATCACTCCTCAGGCGATATTTATCACAAAGTGTTAGAGCTTTCACTGCCTGTTATTAAAGCTTTCTTTCTTTTGTTCCCTTTTAACAGTATGTTCCTGTCTGACAAACAGCTCACACAGCAGGTTGTCATTACTGTAGATGTGCTAATGTGTTTTTCCTGTTAGCCGTGCTATCGGAGGCATTTAGAGACTCAGAGAAACATTTGTACACACACAAGCTGAAACATCAATGAGCACCACACACAAATACAGCACACTTAAACCAACAGCACAACAAAAGTCCCAAGTTTGGCTGATGCTGTTCTGGGTGACCAATCACGTCACGGTTGTGTCCCAAAATATAAGCCATTAAATGACGGAGCTCTGGTTGCTAACCCCCGCCCCCTCCTCCCCCTCCGGCCTTGCCTCATCCCCCTTTAGGCAAAGGTCGACATCTCTCTCGCAGCCAATCGCTTCGCTCGGTGGACAGCCGCAAGCGTGATGACGTAGACAAGCCCCGCAGCGGACCGCAGAGCCCTCAGACAGGTAAGACAACGGGACGCAGAGGGATCCCATGCATCAGTCACTGTGGCAGCTTGGGTGACCACCACACTTGTACAATACACACAAACTGATGACCACAAGTAGAGAGGTGCACTCAGCAGGAATACACACATCTATCAAAATCTCCCACAGTAGTGCCTCGTCCGCAGTGGACTGATTCCAACATGGACCCTGACTGGACATAGTGCAACTGTACTTTATGTGAGGTCATAACAGGACACTGTGCCCTGTCTGTAAAACACTTTATCCAACGGAGTCTTCCCTCTCTGGTAAAGTGATACTCCACCCAAAATCAGGAGCTGCACCCCTGTAGAACAAAAGATGGATGCTGCATACTTTTATCTCCCAGTATAGCTGCCTGTGTCGTGTGAAACTTCAGTCAGGATGTGTTTGGCTCAAGTAGTGATTTTTCTATCCAAGAATGCAAAAAAGCTGCAGTCCCTCGAGCCACCACTTGATGCTGGCTCCAAAAGCATCAGTATGGCCAACTTTGCAGCAGAATTAATCGTGTTTGCAGCCTGCTTCAAAAATGTCTTTGCTCAAGGATGATCATTTTTCACATATTTAGATTTTTTTTAGTCAGGACTACCTTCTTCAAATTGAATGTGTTATTTTTATGCAACAAGTTAGACTTAGTGGTAGGGCTCTGTTTGGAGAGTTTCCTGTCCCTGTGGATTGCTAAAGCCTGAGATGGACTTGTGTACTTGCATGGAAAGTTAAGGAGAGAATAGATGAGGCATCAGTGGCAATTTACATGACACTGGTAAAATCAGACACAACAGGAAAAAAGAAGAGCTGGGGTAGAGGTGGGAGAAGCAGCAAGAGCCGGCAGGCTGAAGATGTTCAGATTGAATTTCATTGGCCAATTGTCTGTGTAAGAGGCGTTCACCTGACCTAGTATGGGTTGACATTAGGATCAGCTGATGCACTTGGAGCAGAATTGACATTTGTGAGCCTGCCTGAACTCACTCTTTGCCCAATTACAACTGAAAGCCATGCACATAGACCCACCTTAGCTCCATCTCTTCGCCTCTGTTTGGTTGAATTGCAGCAATTTAGGTTGAGTCCGCATGTCCTGTATTGTCACTGACGTGTGGGGCTTCTATATGGGTTACTAAAGCTTAGCTTAGCAGAATATAGAGACTGAGGTGTACTACAAAGGCTGGGGGCAACTTGTTTTCAGGCTGTGTGGCTATCCATCTGGACTCCCTGCCTATTTTTAATCTATGGATATCTTAGGAACCCCTAATAACAACTGTCTTTACATTTTGGACACCCGTCCGTTTGCACCTTTATTTAAGGGATATGGCAGAGGGTAGATAGAGAGAGATTTGTGTGAGACATGAAAGAAAGGAGCCACATGACAGACTTGAACCTCTTCGACCACAAGGCAAGTGGTGCCCCAGGTGATGGACAGCATTCAGATAACCAGGGGAATATATTGAACTATTTCATTTTGATCTTAGAACAGACTATCCTGGAGCCAACATCTGTTTGGTTTCAAAGATGTACTAACTTAAAATTAGGTGGTTCAGCAGCAGAATTTGCAGGGATCTGAAATCGTTCCTTTTTTTAAGGCAGCATCGATGAAGTCAGGTAACTCTTGGAGAGAATGAAACTTTCTCTTTCACCTTTATTTAACGGGCAGCTTGAGAGAAAAATAGGAAGACTAGAAAAACCAAATCATGTCAAGACTGAAAATTGATCTTGTGAAAAGTTTCTGTACCTGAGGTGCCTGTTGCACCAGCTGAGCTAAACCAGCACCCCTTGTGAAAAAAGTGAAGCTGAAACCTTTAAGTCTACAGGGGATTTACAGCATTTGTAGGAAAAAAGTGTATTTTGTGTGAAGTATCACTTTAATTTGCTAATTGATTTCCCACATCCTGTTTAGTTCTCCGTTCCCTGCTTTCCCAGCTGTGACTGTGCAGCCCCCCCCACCCCTTTATTGGTCAAAAGACTTTTCCAATCAGCAGTCATGGCCTTTGAAAAAGTGACTGACATATCCTCAGCCAGTGGCATTCACTTCCCCTGGAAGTCAATGTAAAGGATATGACATCAGAGCCCCACAGTCGAAGAAGAAAAAGCAGAACAGAAGCTGAAGTGCATTTCAGGAGCCGCCTTCTTTGGGTTATCTTTGACTTTTAGATTTTTTTAAAGTGTGTGTGGTAAATTCATTTTGAAACATGCAGCCATAAATTATATCTACGGATAGGCCTAATTCACCAGGACCCTTTGGATGAACCTTTAGGATGGCCTCATCCACCAGTTTGTGAAAAGGAGGCTTTTAGGAAGGCAGCTCCTAAAATGTGGCACAGCTGAAATCCCCCGGTCACACCACAACCCTTCCTCTTTTGGCCTCAGAGGCTGCGTCCTGCATGATAATTAGTTATGGCCCTCTCCTTTCCTTTTCCTCCTTTTTCTCCCTCTGTCCTGCTTCCCTTTACCCACCCCTTCCCCTCCTCAGTAGACTCAGCTTCAGGTGAGGAGTGGTCAGCGTGGAGTGTGTGTTCTGCCACATGTGGGGAGGGCTGGCAGAGTCGCACTCGTTTCTGTGTATCCTCCTCCTACAGCACCCAGTGTAGTGGGCCACTGAGAGAGCAGAGACCTTGCAACAACTCTGCTGTTTGTCCAGGTAAGCTCCCACATTCCCGGTCTACTGCCACCTTCCTGCGCTCGCCCAGCCCTCTCCTGGACCCTACCTCACCCATACAAGCCACACCTGACTCTCCTCCATAGGCATTTAGCCCATCCATGGACTCTCACATCGCAAAAAAAGAGTTTTACCAGCATTTTAAAGTAAATAAAACAAAGTTTTGAGGTGTCAGCAGGCACTCTTTCATGTAGACAAGCAGGGGGACTCCTTGACCTCGAGAAAAATCAGATACCATTGTAAAGATGATCCCATTTTCATTTAAGGATAGAAGAGCTTACAAGAGGAGTTGACACAGCTCTTGCATTTTGCAGTATGGTGGGTTTGTGTTTGTCTGTCTATAAATCATACCCTAGCTGCTCTGATTGCAGTGCATGGCGCTTGGGACGAGTGGTCACCATGGAGTTTGTGTTCATCGACCTGTGGCAGAGGTTACAGGTCCCGAACACGGACCTGTACCCCCCCTCAGTTTGGGGGAGATCCCTGTGAGGGTCCAGAAAAACAGACCAAATTCTGCAACATTGCAGTCTGTCCAGGTAAGGAGCACACAAATCTCCTCAAATATAACCTGAGCCAAATGCGTTTACAGGGCAGTGCACAGTTAGCGCTTAATGCAAAAACAAGAAAAATTGAAGTCTTTCTTGTGCTCTGCAAAACAGCTTGATCTTTTTTTTTTACTGAAAGCTCCCAAAACCCTCCCCTTGTTGTAACCTTCAAAAACCTACAATCACACCTACTCCACACAGGACTCAGCCAAATGTGTGGAGGTTAGAGAGTAGGCACACTTCTCTGTTAAACTATATTTTATTATTTTATGCCAAATATGAAGCATCAGTAGTCAAGGTTAAAACTGCTCCTGGGTGCCTGAAACTGTTTGGCCTTGGTCCCAGGTGTGATCATTCCAAAAACTTATTCTAGTTCTTCATACAGGCTGGTTTGTTTATACTATTTTGGATAATATATAAGTCAAGCATACTCTGAGAATCATATTAAAGGTGCTACCATATGTAACCCATCGATAAGCAAATAGCTGACATGTATTCTTGTGTTGTTGGTCTGTTTGTCTGTAATCTGTGACTGCTGCTGCCTTCAGTGGATGGAGTGTGGAACGAGTGGTCCAGCTGGAGCTCCTGTTCAGCCTCCTGCTCTAATGGGACCATGCAGAGAACCAGGGAGTGTAATGGGCCCTCGTATGGGGGCTCAGAGTGCAGAGGAGAGTGGCTGGAGACTGTTGACTGTTTCCTTGGGGAGTGTCCAGGTACGAGGGTGACACAACAGCTGGATCAGAATCTAAACTTTTCCTCAAAGCTTTCTGCCTTTCTTTAGTCACTGGCGTTTCTAAATCATGTTCATGTATGATGTCTGTGCATGGTCTGTTTTACCGGCATTTGTGGATGCGGTGATGACCTGTGTTCACAAATGCTGGTTTATGGTCGTGACTTTAAGCCCATGCAGATATTTCCACCACAGTCATGTCTGTTTCAATGTAGTGCTGCCTGACAGTCGTGACCATCCAGCACTGGTTTTAGGCTTTTTCTTATTTGAAATTTTGTCAGATTCACAAATTCTTAGAAATTTTACCCAAAGGAACATTATTCTACTTTCTCAGACTATTTTAACTCTTGGGAGACTCAGCCTCTCTGAATGTAATTTTTATACACACTCATGTTACCGATCTGTTGCCAATGAACCTCATTAGTTGGGAGATGTTACACCAGTTGTCTTCTTTTAGTATTAAATCAATTTTTCAGTGTTTTTGCTCAATATGATATATTTTTTAATAAAACTGCTATTTTGGTTAGTTTTTAGTTTCAGTTAGCTTGACAAAACAAATGTTTGTTTTATGCTTGTTTGCTTGTTTTATGAATGTTTATACAAGGTGAAGGAATATTTTAGGTAGATTCAACAGAGACGGGGTATGTCAAACAGGATTACAGACATTCCTTTTTTCTTGTTATTTCTTATTAAAAAAAGTCGCTTTGAGACAGTATCTCATGCTGTGTGATAATAATTTACTCCTAGTTACAGAAGTACGGTATAGATCCATGGAGACATATCACAAAATCTCTATGACCATTATGGATAACTTTAAGGGCTTTTAATGAAGTGCATGCAGTAAAATATGGAGCTGGATGTACCAAAGTACCCTTTAAAGCAGATTTGAGGCAAAACAGTAATAAAACAATCCAAACTGTTATCTAAGAGTGCTACTGAATGGACTAAAAGAAATCACAAACTATACATGAGCAGATAGAGGACTTCATAATTTTAAGATCTGATCATAGACTGTATATAGAATGGAGGTCTGCCTCCTCGCTGGGTGAAGCCACCGCGAGAATAGCACCCTCTGGTGACAGGCTGCAGTATAGGTTATAAATCCTGCCTTCTCCAGCAATCCCTATGGAGCTAAGGACAAAATTTAGAAATTATTTACACAGAAATTTTTCTCCCCCCTGCTTGCGATGCTGACATGTATTTACTGTAAGCCTGGTTTGTGTTCAAGTCCTCTTTTTTCTGTGAAGCTACATTTTTTAAAGGTGTTAGGGGGTTCATGTTTTCTATGATTGACACTTGATACAGCCGATGGGCGTACAAAGATTGCGTAGCTCACCAGGGGGATACACTGTTTGAACTGAGGGTCATCACAGTGACTCTTGGCGACTCTCCCGCCAAATGCGTACAACGCTACTGCGCAAGTCGTGGTTCCAGGAAGTGGAGAAAATCCCAGAAATACAGAGAGCAATTTGTCTTCAAATTTGTATAATGATGGAGGGCGGAGCCAAGTTGCCCATAGTATATACAGTCTATGGATCTGATGAAGAATGAGAGGTGCTGTCCATGGTGCTGATTCTGTGTAAGCGAGGTAGATGATTGTTGCTCCCCAAAGAGAAATTCAATATGGGCAGAGCCTAAAATAAAACTTTGAGTGCACTCACGAAAACACAAAAATAAGTTGGAGTCTTTTTTTTTTTTTTTTTTGCACAAAGCAGAGCTGAGACAAATGTGACTGTTTGCCATCTTTGATAAGTCTCTGTTTGGTTCAGTCCTGTTAAAGTACTGTTATTAGTCAGCACTAATTATATGCAGTAATTTAAATGCAAAGTCCCCAAAACTTATTTCTTTACAAAATTATGTGTCACAGGGTTTTGAACTTTGGAGTTTTCCAAACTTGCTCAGAATGTTTTCATCCATCAATGAGCTTTAAATGATACTTTGAACCCCCAAATCACCTACAGTAATGAATGAGCTGTCCTTATTCTGACATTCTCATGTTGTTTGCACTCTGGCAGTGGATGGGAAATGGCAGCCGTGGTCTTTGTGGTCCGGCTGCTCGAAAACCTGTGGAGGGGGGAGCCAGCAGAGGAACAGAATTTGTTATGGGCCCTTTTTTGGGGGTCAGCCTTGTCCTGGGGACCGAGAAGAGGTCAGACGCTGCAATGAAAAACGATGTCCAGGTCAGTGAACAGGATAAAGGTCAGCAGTATCTCATCATGAGGAGAAATGACAGGAACTTGGATCTTCTTTCGCTTGCTGTGTGCAGTTTTATTGAGCTCACTTTGCTTTTTTTATGGAGCAGAACCTCATGAAATATGTGGCGAGGACAACTTCTCCAATGTGGTGTGGAAGATGACTCCAGCAGGGGACACAGCAGCAGTACGATGCCCTCCAAACGCCATGGGTAAGCCACCGCATTACCTTATTCAAAAATCGACAGTGGACACAGGAAGTTTCAGAAGAGATAAAGATTAACACCGTTGATATGGAGCCCATCTTTGTGTCTCCTGACAGGGCTTATCCTCCGCCGTTGCACCCTGGACGAGGAGGGCATTGCATACTGGGAGAATCCCACCTATATGAAATGCATTTCCAATGATTATCGCAGTATACAAACCTTGGTAAGCATGGGAAGGTTTTTCCTCTAAACATCAAGTCTAAAAGAAAAATTCTGTTATTTTACAGTCAGATCTTTCTTGACATTTGTTGGTGTGCAAGTGGTGTTGATGATTGGTTGATGGAGCAGCAATACATGGTCAAACAGTCTGAAACATGAAAGATATGCTTTGAGTACTCCCAAAAAGACATGGCAGCGGTTTCTTTTTGCATGCTCACACTCTGCTTACTCTGCTCTCTTCTCCTTGGGCTCTAGTAAAAGCTAAAATGACTTTCCTTACTTAAAACAATACCTTGAAACCAGTTACCAGTCAGTGCATAGCGAGCAGCATCATTTTGAAAAAAAAAATGCAGGCGTTATAGAAGAGAATCACAAAACTCAAGACAAAAATAAAATGAAACACCCTCGCTGAACCGTTAGAAGTTGATGACTCTGCTTTACCTGAAATTATAAATTATGTTTTATTATTTTATGTCTGAGGCTTAATTGACATGGTTGGATCTAACATACTGTTTGTCTAACGCACACTAATGCAAGACCCTTGACCTTTGACCTGGCGACTCTTTGTTTGGATAGTAGTTGAGTCTCTGCTAAGTAGTCTTTCAAAAACCAAAACATGTAAAATAACAAAAAACTGCACATTTAAAGCAAAGCAAAATATCAATGCTAAGACAGAGTTTGTGGCTTTTTAGACATGCAGGTCATGCAGGTCAGTGTAGTAATGGGAAATGTTATTAGATTTTAATATTTTTGAATATGAAATGGTGTTTAATTCTGCAGGCTTTGTTATATTGCAGTTACTACACAGTAAAGCTGTACAATGATGATTCACAGCTAATATAATAAATATTATTTATGAAAATAGATCCATTAAACCAAAAGTGTTCGTATTAAAAGTTTCTAACATAGATCTCTCTCTGTGTTAGACACGGGAGCACTTATCCAAAGCACAGCGTGGCCTTGTGGGAGACGGAGTTTCAGAGGTGATGACCAAGCTGCGGGTGACGTCCAGTGATGGGACCAGCTACAGTGGGGATCTGCTGGCCATCGTGGATGTGTTGAAGAATATGACGGAGATCTTTAGGAGGGCGTACTACAGTCCTAGTGGAGCGGACATGAGGGTAAGCTGAAATATATTTAACTGTAGTTGACTGCCCTCTCTGATGCTTTTACCTTCCAAAATGATACCACAGCTAACGTAAAAAAAACAACTCTTTTTTTTGTTTAAAGTTAAAGGTTAGACATTGCAGACATCGGAGCCAATAATAGACCCACTGTCTTTGTGGGAGTGTTTTTAAAATACGGGTTTTGTTTTGCTTATATCACGCACAGACATAATCCTACATTTCCTGTTATGCAATTTGATTGGTTACAGCCTCCCACTGTAGTCTCAGAATAGCTGAACAGAAATGCATGTTAATGCTCAGTTTATGCTCATGTCCAGGTGAAAACTCCCCACTCATCTACTACATAAGTTTGAGCTGCAAGATTGGATACTTACTCGCTCTGTGTGGGGGTCATCTAATCATATGAAGTTTAATTTGAAAAAACTGTATTTTTTCTTTTTTTCAGAATTTTGTGCAGTCGGTCAGCAATCTGCTGATGGAGGAGAACAGGGAGAGATGGGAGGAGGCACAACTGGTTGGTATCACTCTCTCTTTCTCACGCTGTCTCTTTATCTCAGATTACACTTCTCCTGGTTTACAAAGATGATTACAACCTGGAAGCTGTAGGACAGTGTGACAAAGACACAGGTGGACCAATAGCCCACCTGTGTCTTTTCAGACTGACAGAGGTAGGAGCAGAGAAGGGAGGACAGAAATAGATACAACTAATGAGAAGGCGAGTCAACACAAGCACCCACTCATCCATCTGCTGCACTCAGACACTCCTGTTTCCCTATCTGTGCCTCCATCCTATCACCCATCCACTGCTCAGGAGCATCGCCATGCAGGCTGCACAACACCAGCTCCCTCCAAACATGACACAGACTGATAGAAAAACAACAAAAAAAGGATGCACTAGAAATAAAACAGTGTTTGTCTGTTGAAGAAGGATGTACAACTTTCATGGGAGAAAGACGTGGTTATTGTCATGACTCTGAGTATTTGTAACTGTGCTTATCCTGTTAAATAAGCATATTGAGGATTTATGTACTGTGTAAACAACTTTTATGTAAGCATATCTGTCTTCACTGAATTTATTAGCTAGATGGTTTTCTTGCTGACGAATGGCGCTTTTCAACAGCAAGGATTTGGGAACTTTAAAAGAACTCAGTGCATTTCAACCACAGGAACCAGGGTCTAACCTTAGTTTCAGGAACTGATCTACCTCTTGAAAAGACCCTGCTCAAAGGGGGTATCTTGGGAGGCTTATCTACATATAAAATATTGGTAATTACGTGCACAGTATGAGTAGAGATTTTGGATTATATCCTGCATAACAATAGACAATGACATCGCGACATAACCTAATAGTATTTGATCATTTTTCCCCCCATCTTAAGGGATGAATTTATTTATTAATTCATTAACTTTATTTCCACATCACAATGTGGAAAAAAATCTTTGGCTTCGCAGCAAAATCACACAATGACCTAACTCACAAAAGCAACAACATACAAAGCAGGACATTAAAGGAGTGCTAGTCAACATAATCCATAAATAAAGAGAGCAATATTTAAAAGTAGTAATGATACTACAAAAGGTCAACATTAGAAAATTATTTTATCCCATATGCCAAATCAATTCTCAACACTTGGGGTTTATCTTTCATTTTTTTTCTTAATGATATGTCATTTATTGTTACAGCAATATAAGGAGTTAGTTTTACCAGAAAACAATCGTGTTTTCATTACGAGCCAGTAATCACCTGCTGTTGACATGGTGTGTTACAGAGACTTGAATAAAGGGCTGTGTGAGTAACTTCATATACGAATGCCGACTTTGGATATTACTGGCCTGATTTGCGTGATTTTTTAATGACTTCAGGCCCCGGTGTTAACACAGACAACAATGGGTGGCAGGAACCATTTAGTTCTTTTAAAGAGAAGTTCCTGGTTCTGAGAACTTTTGGTGAAGAAGCACCGAAACTTGTGTATTCAGTTTATAAGCTAAACTGTGATCACACTGTCCATACATAAAGCAAAGAATTGTAACATTTTGTCCACAGTATAAATGGAAATGTTAATGGCTCTAAAAGTGATCGTTTTATTTTAACCTCTCAACCTTTTGGGTGGTGCGGGGTTGTAGAAGTCTTTCTAATTTCATGTCCCTTTGACTTAGAGTTCTATTTTTCTGGTATTAAACATTCGTTAAAAGCATCACAAGGTCTACATTTCTTGTGATGTGACTAAACCACCACGATTGTTAAGACACACTTTTGATTCAGTTACACAAGGAGTTGCTGCACGTTTCTTATTTGCATGCAAAAGAAAATCACAATGGCAGTGCATGACCTCAGGTAAATATTGTTTGGATATGAAACATTGTGGCACAGGGAACAGCAGGAGATGTGACAATGTTGGCCTCACAGCTGTTCTCTGACAGGCCTTTGTGTTTGGACTTTATCATCATCAGTTGAGAGTATCCAGCACAGGTCTCTAATCCTTTTCCTCCATTTTACCTTTGTGTGTCTCCGTTGTGTCCTCAGCTGGGGCCGAACGTCAAAGAGCTCTTCCGTCTGGTGGAGGACTTTGTGGACGTCATTGGTCTGAGGATGAAAGACTTTCAGGACATGTATGAAGTCACAGATAACCTAGGTCAGTCTTATCTCCATCTGTAAGATCTACACAGCTGTCTGTGCTCATCAAACCAACACTCTTATCATGTTTTTCCTTCACTCTAACCCTGGACATCTGTCCTCATAACTATGATAAACAAACATCAGAAGAAAGACAAGGGGCTGAAAGGATGAGCTTTTCTAGTTCTTATGGTACAGGTATACACAGAGGAGTCCAGAAACATTCAGTGTGACTTAACACCTCAGATAAAATCCCTTTTGACAGGTAACTGTGAATGTTTGATATTTGACAAGAAAAAAAATGGATCCTAAACAAAACAAAAACAAAATAACTAGGAGGAAGGGTTCAGTCTAAAATGGAAATTTAGATGGCTTGTGATGTACAGATTATAAAGACAGCAGTCCAAACTGAAGGTAAGGATTATTTATTATGACCTGTTGTTTCTGATAAGGAGCCTACACTTCCCATAATTCTCCTTCATCCTCTTTTGACTCTTTTTTAACACACAGGTCTTTTTTTAAACATTAGTTTTAAGACTGCAGAGTCCTTTAAAAAATTCTCCAAAAGTTTTCAGAGAATAAAATCTTGTAATATTTTGTTTTAATCACACTCAGCAGTATTTAAGTTTGAATCTACAGAGAATTTATTTGTAAGAAACAGTTGAGTCTTTACTCTGTCTGCTCCAGCAGGAGTAGTCTATAAAGGACTTAAAAATAGCCCATCGATTCAGTTATTTCCCCTGTATTATTCTTTAGGTACAGCGGGGAACTTAAATCATAAAACCTCAGGGTGAGAGTGCATTATTAAAAAGTTCAACCTGCTGTGAGATGCAACACTTCACAGGAAGTGTTAGATATTACGCACTTTGTAATTAACAAATGTAAAACTTCATAAGCTCTGCAGCCACAAATACAAAGGCAGTGATGTAAAGGGAGGGGTAGACAGGTAAGTGGTTTTGGGTGACAGTCTGATAAAATAGTCCACTAATGGAGTTATTTGTTGGCTAATACATCATTCTTTAGGAGTCAGGGAGAATGCAGCTGAAAAGAGTGAAGTAGAACACAACTAGGTTTCGATTTAGCAGTGAGTTACATTTACAATAAGGATTATGGAGAGTGTTGATAGAGGGCACTTTTTTTTTGTTTGTTTCTTTTTAATTGACAATTGAATAAGTTTTGGGTAATGCAAATATGTCTATTGTAAAGTAGGTGATAAATGAGAGTAAGGTTTGGAAAGGGTTTATCAAAAGAGGTATTTTTTTGAAGTATGAACTGTAGCTGCCAATAGCACATCATTTGCACTCACTATGCGCTCTCCCAAGGTCCACTTCACTCAAATAACACTCATTATATTCAAGCACACAAACATCCTCAGAGTTATGTAGCCCTGTGCAGTCTACTCCAGTTTTGCATTTTACCTAGGTGAGCTGTTGGCATCGCTAGCTCTAGCTCTGTTGCACAAAGCTGCACACATTTTCACGCATCCTCAACTTTAACAAAGACTTCTGTGAGACACACTTTTCTTTTACACCACCCAATGTGAGTTGTGCTTTTGTAAATCTTGACAGGCTGACACTCAACATAGCTAGATGTCTTTTCAGGTAAACAGTGGTAAAAAATCAGGATGAAGATCTAAGTGCAGGCCTTCATTTTTTTAGAGATTAGCTTGTACTGTTTCTGATAACTGCAAGTTATTGACATCCCCGGCACAGTCTCTCCTCCTTCAGCTTCATATTTCTGTATCTACAATGTGAGGAAAAAACCTTCGTGTAAAAATGATCGCTCCCTAGGGCAGTGAATCTTTACATCTGTCTTGTGGGACTTTAAATCCACATTCAGAATCACCCGCTGTCTTCTCCCACTGCCCACTGAAGTGTTACTGCTTTGTTTTCTCAAACTGAGGGAAAAGATAATACGATGTAGTCATCACATAGGCAGCACTGCTCTCTGCGACCTACAGATAAAAAGCAGCAGAGTTGGAGCTCAGTGGAGGGAGAGTACGTAGGAATTGAGGCCAGATGAGAGGTCCTGTTTATAGCCGTGCCACCTCGCTGTCTGGAGCCAAACAACCGCCCACATCGGCAGAGTTTCCTCCCCAGGGCCAGCTGACCTCCTCTTCCCTCCCACACCTCCAACATGAGCAAACACATAGGAACGCTCCATCATCTGCCAGCATGGACTTAAATCAGAGTTTCTTCCTCCAACTTATCAAAGTATTTAAGTTTGACAGGATGGAGGGATTCACCAGACTTGAACTTCAACTGCTTGGTGGTTATTCCTGTTTTTTTTTTGACAAATCAGCTGTTGTTTTTATTTAAAAACACTATCAAGGATAGACATGTATTAACATGTTGATTTTAACATCTCTTGGAAGTCTTAAAGCACCAAATTTTGCTTTCAGCTTATTGCTATCTATAGCTTCTGGACAGACATCAACGCTAAAGTACACAACAAAACATATAGGCTATATATACCATAAATGGAGGATTGATTTAAGCCACCCACACAGCTGTCAACACTTACAATAACACAAAGAGCACACAGAGAACATCTGCAGTCAATAACAGCCACCACAGCAGCTGCTGTATTTGTTTTCTCAACCTAGACGTCTAACACACCTGCACAGATACATGACGTGTTTCACACAACAGATGGAGAGACATTGAGGAAGAAAGAAAAGCAGAAAACATGGAGAGTGTTAAATCTCTTACAAAGTGTATCCATGGTCACAGAGGCTTTATGTTTCCAGCTTTGACTCCTGTCAACTTTAACTTCTGAAAAAAAGAGGAGCGGTGCTTAAGTTTGAGTTTTACTTTTTCTCTGTCACAGTGTTGAGCATCCATAAGCGTCCAGTGCTGGGTCATGCAGACATCAGCTTCCCTATGAAGGGCTGGAGGGGAATGGTGGACTGGGCCCGCAGCTCGGAGGACCGAGTCACAATCCCAAAGAACATCCTATCAACCGGCAAGCCAGGTGAGAGCCATAAACCTTGCATGCGATGTGCTTGGAGACATTTTGCTATTCAGCTGGCCTGAAGAGTGGGTTAGGATTCACAGGGGAGCATTTACAGAAATTTCCACTTCCATCTGGGAAGTGAAAATGTAACAGTGTGTTCAATTTGATCTGAAGAGTCTATTGTTTTTACATTCAAACCGTCACATAGTGGGTTCTTCTTGTTCATTATAGCCACTTGTGCTAACAAGCGAACATTAAACTGTAAGGAAGACTGAAGGCTGGTGGTGGTAGCTTCACTTACCATACCAATTTGATGCCTTGCCTACAGACTCTGTAAACCCGTTTAGCCTAATTAATCAATAATGGCCCAATGTTGCTTGTTTTCATAGTGCCTTCTAACCTTTCTACATTTCAACAACAAGCTTTAAAGATGCAGATGTACCCCAAAAGCCCCCTTGAATTGTGGTGTTCCTCAGGGCACTGTTCTAGTTCCTCTGCATTGCTTTCTAATGGGCCCTCCCATTAGAAAGCAGCTGATTTGACTCATATGATGCCTTGATATATAGCTAAAATACCATAGCCCTCATTCCTCACCATTTCTGTAACCATATTAAAAAAAAAAAAAAAAAAAGTTTTTTTCTGGTAAGCCCACCACCTTCCTTTGTTATAAATGTGTCCCTGTGACATGATGTGAAAATCTATTTATGAGGAAGCCCAGGCTGTTTTTTGATGTGTCTTTTTGTCTGCTCTCAGTTTTGTTATTTTCTTTTCTCACATTGTATCTTTTGCCCACGTTCATTAGCATTTAAAGCATTTTGGTCATTTTAGGTTGATTCAGTCTTGCTCAAGATGTATTTGACCTGAATTGGCTTTCCTCCTCATGAACACAACTCACAGTGAAAGCCAATGAGGGATAACATAGAAAAGTAGCACTGCACAGACGCTGTTTTTGAACCAAAAAAAAAAAAAGGCAGGTTGTTCTGATGCTCCAAATTATTTAAATATTTGAGAAAATGTTCTGTTGGTTGATTTATTAATTTATTATTTTTTAGAGGAAAACATGTCCCCTGAATACTGATGCAGCAGACCTGTCTACAATCTGCGCACCAATTCAGGATCATGTGTGTGTGTGTGTGTGTGTGTGTGTGTGTGTGTGTGTGTGTGTGTGTGTGTGTGTGTGTGTGTGTGTGAGTGTGAGTGGTTGGGAGGGTGCACCAAGACAAGAGGAGCAGAAATAAGCAGCAGCAGTTGATTTACAAAACAGTGTTTACCTCCATTAATCTGCAAAGCACAGCACAGACAAATGCACGCGGAGATGGGTGTATTTGATGTTAAAAATAAAACATGCAGAGGAATAACAAAATCAATTCTCAGCCCATACTGTTCAGCAGCTGTGCAACAACATAGCATGTTGTCTGAGGGACAGGATAAAAAGCAAGTGTCAATCATTCAACAGCACTGATTTACAAACTTGAGTTATGCCATTTTTTTATGCCCACAAACAAAAGGATTGGTAGGATTAGCAGAGTGAGATGTGTCAAAATATCAAGGTGTCAAAGGGCCGATGTTTTTTCTGTTTTTGTAGTGCTATACAGTTTGTTTGTGAATACAGGTAACCTTTTTGCCCCTAGACCATACCTCGTGTCCCACTGTGATCTAGAGTCACTGACAGACATAGGCCTTCATTTATACCATCTTGCATACGGCAGAAAACTTGCGTACATCTTGCGTACAAAAGTTACGACGTGAAGATCAGCATTTATCAATCTGAACATGAGCGTACACTACGACCTAATCTCACGACAGGTCTGACATCGTGTACGCAATTTTGAGTCAGTGTGGATCTGCGGTGCAAAAAATGTCTGTCTCAAAATAATTGATAAACAAACCTCAAACCTGTCATTAAGCACAATCAGCCAGATTTCATTAAAGATTAAGACGTAAATAAAATAAAATAAAATTTGTCTGCTTTGTGAAAGAAGATGTATGTGATTTTGTTTTCAAGTGCCCTGAAATAAAAAAGCTATGACTAAAGAAACACCAAACAAACATTCAAAGTGAATTGAGTGAATTAGTTTCCCATGTGTTTGTGTTCAACCGATGGGAAGAAGACTTCTTCAAAAATTGTCCAGTATTAGGGGGGAGCAGAGCAGCCGGCAGCCACCAAACTAACCAAAACAGAGTTCATTGGAATATGAAAAGGAATGGCGTGAAATGGTCTCAGTTTTAAAGCTGAGGTTAGAGTTTAGATGCAAAGTCATGCCTGAAAATCAAAGATTGAGACCAAAAACAGCAAAGGCTGATCTGGACCCCTCTCTGCAGGCAGGTGATGGTACACAGTTTTCCACAGCAGTGGGGTTATTTGTCAGTCTGGATGGTTTTGGCCATTAAAGACAGCCCTTTACGGCTTGCATGTTAATAAGGCCGTCACTCCTAATCAGGAGTCAACAGGAGCCAATCAGGAGCAATTAGAGACAATTTCCTTCCCAGCTGGGAGATGTGTCTCCACGGTGAAAATGTCACGGCAGCAGCCGGCCCTCTTTGTGCACACAGCTTGGACCTGCTTACAAGGATTAAAATGGCTCTCTGATGCCTTGTTTACACTGATTGATCGGTTCCTTCTCCTGTCTTTCAACATGCTCTGAAATAAGCCTTTTTATTAAAATGGAAAAAAACAACAACAAACAAATGGCATACTCTGCAGGCAACAAAGGAACAGAGAGAAATGTGTTGTGTTTGATGCCTCTGAACATTAAATAAAAATGTGTTGCGAGGCTGCTGGCAAAATTTTATTTTCCTCCTTTTTGCTGTGTGGAAACATTAAACAGAGTAACAGGTACCTTCAATAAAACTCAAAGACAGAATACAAATGAAACCTGATTGGCATTGAACATTTTCATAGTGTTGAGAAGTGTATTGAGAGTGCAGATGTAAAAACTTTTACTTGCAAATCACTGCAAACAGCCACCAAACACTGTTGTCTGTGACCTCAGTTTGTCCCAAGCTTTTTTAAGACAGGCTGAGGTGAGGAGGATAACTATCCAACAAATCAAAATTAGATTTTCTTTTTGGAAACTGTGGAAGTCTTGTCCTCTGATTTAGAGAGGGAAGGAACCATCCAGCTTGTCATCAGCACACAGTACGAAATACAGCATCCCGAAAGGTACCGGGATGCATTAGTGTCCATTGTACGGGTAGCCGACACCTCTTTGAAGGATCAGTTACTGCTGAGCAATATTCAAGTTTGGGAGCAACATGTGCTGCCATCCAGACAACTGCTTTTTCAGGGAAGACCTTTATTCTTCAGTAAGACAATGACAAACCACATTCTATAGGGACTACAACAGCATGGCTCTGTGGTAGAAGAGTCCTGCTGATAAACCTTGATTGAATGTATAAACCCTGACTTATGTTATGATCGGCTTGATGCATAGAAGTATTATCTGAAAATTAACTTTTTTTTTTAGGTTTTTCATTTTGCTTACAGTCTGGAGGTGAAAAGGGTAAAACAAATAAAGGATTGAATCATGCAGTATTAAAACAAAACAAATCAAATCCTGTTTTAAACCATATTCTACACTGCCTGATTTTTTATTTTTTGAAACAAGGTTATGAAAAGAAATGTGGAAAAAAATTAAATGGGATAGATAAAGCTTTATTCTGTAAGGAGATGGAATACTGGAGGTCAGATACATTTGGACACAAAGTGATGCTTTCCTTACTTTTAGTTCAAACTTGGGCTCAGCCTCTGTCATCCTTGCTTCCATGTAACAGCATCTAGACTAAAATAAGGCCAAACTTTTAGAGCATGATCAAGATGTTATCCGACAGAGAGGAGTTAAATTTGTATGATGTTTACTTCTTTCATGGCATGTGTGCTACAGTTCGGAGGTAATGGAGTGTATTAGGTAAGAACAAGTGCACTCTCTGGTTTCCTGGTCCACTTCCTCCCAACACTGACTGGTGTTGAAGTGCGGCTCCCTGCGCTTCCCTGCAAAGCAAGAAGTTTGGAGCAGGAATTAGACTGAGCCAAACAGTGTTTAAGTTTGGCTCATAAATTTCCGCTGGGCCTGCTTATCACAACCATGAAAGTACAGTTTTCTCATGATGCATTTGCAGATCACCCATGCAAACACTTCCTATGTGAGTACATCTCAAAAATAAATGTATGGGGACAGAAATTCAGCTCTGAACTTTTTCAGTTCCTGAATGCAGATACATGACTTATTGAAGCACTGGTTAGAGTCCCTCCAGGCCCGCTCTTGTTGGGCACAGACAATCTGGCTGAGCATATTGGATGGGCCAGCCAGAGAGTGGATGAGCAGGACACATAATACTTCACCCCACACACACACACACACTCTCACTCTCACATCTTGCTCGGTTCTCCCCTGATGCCCATGGGAGCTCAGCTGTTGCCTGGGAGCTACAGCCTCTGCCTGCTGCCTGGCACAGCTCAGCATGCTCTCAGGCTGCCGTGTAGTGAGCTGGAGCAGAAGAGCTGGATGTCTTCACATGGCCCAGATGGAGCTGCGTGTATTTTCCATCTTTGACGCTGCAGCCGGAAAGAGAAGGCCTCTCCTCGCCCGGGGCCTGTCTGTGCCTTTATGTAGTCCAGCAGTCAAGTTTTGACAAATGTCCGCTTGTGCTGGCACTACTTTGTTATCCTCTAAATGTATCAGAGGGGCTCACACACACACACACACACACACACACACACACACACACACACACACACACACACACACACACACACACACACACACACAGAGAACTGCAGCCACATCAAGACATGGGAACACAGTTTGTCACTGCATTCTCAAATGCATGTTAAAACTATAACAAGTTAAAAGGAGACCTCCAACAAACATGATTTTAAAAAACACATGCAGTAACTGTGTGTAACTGTCATGTCGTCTGACAAATCAAAATTGTCATTCTTTTTTGAAAAACCATGGATACCACCTCCTCTGTTTTCAAGAAACTCATCCCCTTAGTTTCCAAAAAATGTAAGACTTGTATGTAGAATGTGCAGCGTCTGCCTTCTTGCTGGGTGAAGCCACTCCAAGAACAGCACCCTTTATTGACGGGCTGCAGTATAGGTCATAAATCCCACCTCCGCCAGCAAAGCTTATGGAGCTGTGGACAAACTAGAAATTTATTACACAGAACATAATTTATTTTCCCCCCTGCTTGCGGTGTTGACATGTAGTTACAGTAAGACTGGTTTGTGATCAAGTCTTCTTTTTTCTGTGCAGCTCCGTTTTTAAAAGTTATTAGGGGGTTCATGTTTTCTTTGATTGACACCTGATACAGCCTATGGGCGTTCAGGGATTGCGTAGCTCATGTTTAAGCCGAGCATCATCACAGCGAATCTTGGCGACTCTCCCGCCGAATGCGCACAACACTACTGCGCAATGCTGGTTTCAGGAAATGAAGAAAAATCCTGGAAATACCAAGAGCCTCTTGGCTTTAAATCTGTATACAGGTGGGAGGCGGAACCAAGTTGTCTATAGTATATACAGTCTATGGTGCCGTCAGAAGATGAGGTGATGCAACACAATCTTAAACATGTTCCAGTCCCAACTTTTTGAAGTGTAATGCTGGTATCAAATATAAAATATGCATGATTTTCAATAAACACAAAAAGTTTGCATTTCGATACTTGATTTGTTTTCTTTTTATTGTAATGATAAGTTAGAAATGATTTGCAAACCTTTAAAGTTATTTTTTATTTCATCATTTACAGGGGAGTAAATGCTGTAGGGCTTTTTTTTTTTCCTGTATCCTAAGTTATGTTTGCCATTTCTAATAATTTTCTGGTTCAAACCGAAGAAGCAATGTTAAGATCTTAAAAGGAAAAATAAACAGCTAAAGATGATAACCCATAATGAAAACAAAACATAAACACACTGTGCTTGTTTACAGACGGTTATCACCAACCAAACTTTAAAGACTGAAAGTGTAGGGTTCAGAATGGTTGTTTCTGATGAATGGCTTTGGCTGTTTTTGTGTCAGTGAGGTGGGTACTTTTGTCAGAAAGCTCTAAGGCTTTGATCACAACCAGACTTGTGCATTTAGACTCCACTGGCAAAGTATTATTTTAAAAAATAAATAAATAAAATAAAAATCTGTGTCGTGTTTGTTTGTTTGTTTTCTTCTTCCGGGGTCAGGACAGTGTCAGGCTCTGCTGCTGTTTGCTTCTGTGGGGATTACAGAAAATGAGCAGAGTCAGATGTCTGTGTACACAGTTGTGTGTGTACGCAGTTGTATGTGTGTAAAGCAGTGTAATAGACCATGTTTATAGCTGACTAGTCATGTAGGCCAGTTAGAGTGTAAAGAGCTCTTGGGGGGCTGCAGCAGTGAAGGCATGTTACTTGACCTGTATTCTCCTTAACTGCAGACTGGAGGCTGAGCCATTCAGTGTCACTCCTCTGAACACTCCTTCTGTCAAATCTGTCCCTGACCTCTCTGCTCTGTCTGTTCCTCTGTTTTTGTCCCTTCACAGAAACTGATGAGTCCTCCACGTTTGTGACTGGCATTGTTTTGTACAGAAACCTGGGCAGCATCCTGAACCTGCAGAGGTAACCTGCTTTCTAACTCTAAATGGAGCTTTTCCTTCACATGAAAACAGGCAGATACACCAAACTGATTTTAGTCTCAGCAGGCAAGGAAATCTCTCCTAAAATGTGTCCTTACTGCTTAACCGTGAAGTCCACTGATTCTTTTAAATGTGGATTTCATTTTTGATCCAAGGATACAATTTCTTTTGTACATCCTTGCAAAGTATCACTGACATGACGAACACGTTGTTGAAGGCAGAAAGAAAAGTCAAACACGCTTGACTCTCTCTGAGGAGCAACCTCTAATCTGGAGCAATGAAGCTAACATGAAAGTGCCAAAACTGCAGTTTCTCAAGTGTCCACCTGACGCTGACGACAGAAGTACCAGGAACTGCATGTACTCTAATTTAAAAAAGCTGTTTCTAGAGCTAGAATAAACATTTTTACAACCTGGTGATAAAAAAGATCTTGGTCTGAATAGCTCAGGGCTTCCACTCTCAGTGCAGCACATGCTGTACCAGGAGTGAATTTTCTTATAATTCCAAAGATATTAAGGTTATACGTGTGGCGGTGACCGACGGGTCCCATAACTCTGTATCTTAATGGGGCTGTACCCAAGGTAATTCGATGTAGGCTCACTTTGGCATAAGACTGTTCTGCATTGAGGTCAGTCCAATAATACCAAACCACAACGATGGGAGGTTTTGAAACCTTAAGTTTAGTTGTTACCTCATATTCTAAGTGTTTAGACACATAAATCACATCCAGTGAGCAATAAGAATTATGCAATGCTGGAATGATTCAAACGTGCATGAATAAACCAACCTCACATTGAAAGCATTTTGTTGCCAGGGCATTTCACATCATCTGTGCTGCAGAGAATGTTTCCGGTAAATGCAGAGCAGGATTTGCAGCAGCAGCAGCAGTGGGTGGCCTCATGTATTTCTTTTATCTCCATGAGTAAAAGGATTGTTTTTAGGAAGATGCTGCAACTGCTTTCCTGATGATTAACATACATTTTAAAACAGCAGTATATGCGCTCTTTATAATTATATGAGCGTGTATACTAGTAACCATGTCCGCTTCTGTGGGAAGCAGCCTCCAGTCTGTGGTTATGATTGCTCTCTATTAGAATTAAATGGTAAAAGCATAGATTGAGCTGCTACAATATGGAAACAGGCAAATGAAGCAGACACTGGCTCTTTCAGTCCTCCCACATGTTTGTTCTGAATCTTTGGATTACTGTTGCTCTCCATATTTCTCAGATCCTCTTTTTATCCTTTCTGGGTTGTTGTTTTTTTTTCACTCCTTCTCTGCATTTGATTCCTGCCCTCAAGGAAAGAAGGGAGATGAGTTTGAGGCAAGAGACTGGATGACAAAAACATTTAAGTTGACTGATTGTGTTTTGGAGTGGTGAGAGGGTGATTGTGCGGAGAGGATACAGTGTCGGTGCGAGGAGCTGGTAAGAGAAGCAGGGGCTGTTGAACATGTTTGGCTGAGTCGAGGCCTTTGTCATCATTGCTTCCGGTAGCAATTCACATTTTTTCAGATCATCTCATTCCCTATGATTGATAGTACCTATGAGAAACAAAAAAATGCAATGCATACCAAACAGGCAGGAGGAATTCAAAATGGAATACAATAAAACATTTTGAATCTATTGGAAGACAATGTAAGCGCCACATTTCAGATTATGTGAAATGACCTTTAGACTCACGAGTACTGTTATAGCTTTAATCCATGTACTGCACTTTTGCACCAATGGTCCCAGACCCAATGGTCCAAGTGTTGCATTTTAACTTTTGTCATTATTTGTTAATTTTATGTATTTACTTATATAAGGAGTCCAAAAAAACACACACACACACAAAAAAAACAAAAAAACAACAACATTTTTTTAGTCTTACTGTCTTGGGACAGTTGGTCAGGAAGTCCTTGATCCAGTTGCAGGTAGAAGATGAGCGTTCCAGGTCCAGCAGTTTTGACACCAGTCTGTCTGTGTTCACCGTGTTGAATATGGAGCTGTAGTCCATGAGGAGCATCCTCACGTAACTGCCCTGGTCTTCAAGGTAAAGCAATGGGGTGTGCAGGGCAGTTGTGATGGCGTACTCAATAGACCAATTTGATCTGAAGGCAAACTGGTGTGCGTCAAAATTGCCTGGGATGCTGGCTTTGATGTGCTGCCAGACCAGTCCCTCGAAACACTTCATAATAAGTTGCACTTGCAAAGGTCATGTAATTGCTGGCACTGTAGTTTGTCAGATGCTGGATGCCCTGCCATAAACGTTGTGAGTTGTTCCAGTGATGTAGTCCTCAAACTCTCTCTTGTAATCTGCTTTTGCATCTTTGATGGCTCTCTTGAGGTTTGTCCTTGCCGCACTGTAGAGGGCTTTGTCTTTAAATTTACAAACAACATTTTAGGAGAGACCTGACCTTCTTTGTCATCCAGAGCTTCTGGTTGGCATGTCTCTGGCTGTGTTTGTTGACAGTGGCATTGTTGACACAGTTCTTGATGTAGCAGAGTACAGTTGATGTGTCTTCCTCCGAACCCTGACTTTCAAAATGTCCCAGTTAGTCCTGTCAAAGCAGTCATGGAGCTGAGAAGATGCTCCTTCTGGCCAAGTTTTGATGGTTCTAAAGTTGGATGTAGTATTCCTTTTTAGAGGGGTGTATGCTGGGGTTAAGCGTATGGACAGGATGAGAGAATTGCAACTTGCATTGCAGCTTTTTCTCTCTTTCCCACCAAAATTAAGAGGATTAAAGGCTGTAATGATCACAGAGAAAAGCCCTTTAAATCCAGGGGGACAGGTTCTGGTACTGTGTAAACATACTGGGCTTTTACCAAACTATAGTCAATACTAGCAACACATCACACAGTTACTGTGTAATGAAATACAATACATTCAAGACAGAAAACAGGCAATTTAGTTGTTTTTATTTCAGGTGGTGTCTGACACCAGAGGAACACATTTTCCTCTCATCATTTTAAGCTCTTAAAGTAGGAAGTTATGGCTAAGAGTACAAAGCTCTTGGGTCATTTGTTATAAAATGTTGGTACTATTGGATTAGTCATCTCATCGTGGAATATGCTGAAAATGTTAAGCATGTTCTGGGAGAATATTATCCATGGATGTGTTTTCTTTCTTTCTTTCTCCAGAAACAGCACAGTGCTGAACTCCAAAGTGTTGTCAGTGACCATCAAGCCCACCCCTGCCTCCCTCTCTGCTCCCGTCGTAGTTGAGTTCTCCCACCTGTACAACGTAAGTCACCCACAGTAATCACAATGATAAATCATCACTAACTGACTTTTAAAATGTTAATCCTACTTATCCATCTCTTTTCAATCTCCCAGGGCACCACTAACCAGACCTGTATCTCCTGGGATGAGAGCGACAGGTAAGATGTTTCATGTGACTGTGCTGTGCTGCAAGAGAAACCTTTACACAAGGGTGTAGTGTCCGGGAGAGACCTGTCTTTTATTCAATGCATACAAGAAACAGAAACATAGTTCTCTGTATTTCTGCTGTTCTGGATCCAAAAGCCATTCTTAGGCAGAAATGTGCTTTTTTACATTTCGTCAGCAGATTTTCCAGAATTGTTGTTAAAATAGCCACCATATGTGGATGTTATTTCATGCAGTAGGTGTTGCAACCTTTTAAACTGAGCTTGGGATTTGTTTCAGTACATTGGTGACAGGGAAGAATAGACAGTGGTCCATTTTTCATTTTTTAAAATTTGGAATAATGAACATAATCAGTTTAGTCTTATGACGTTACAGATCCTGTTGGCTGCCTCAAATGATTTATTCTCTGGTGATCTGTTCAAGTGTAACCCCTGAAATATATAAATGAAATAAAAGATGGCTGAAGACTACAGGAGACTTATGCAAGAAAAGTCACACAACAGAAAATATATTTCAGACAGAGCAATGTAATTACAAAAAACGCACATTGGGTTCCTCTGCATGATGTCTGACAGTGATTCTAGTCGGCATGGATTTAAATGAGCCAGTTTTCATCATTAAGCTGACCAATTCTTTCATTTGAGACAAATAAGATACTTAATCTATGTAAACACGCCTTTTTATATCTACACATTTATAGATATTTAAGGTTTTAGAACTTACTGATAGAATATACACCACCTTGGCCACCTATGAGTATGCAGTTGATGCATTTTTAGACCTGTCAAAGGCATTCAATGCTGTTGACCATACACTGTTGTTGGGAGAAATGCATAAATATGGTTTCCAGTATGTATAATGATTGCAAGCGGTTTGGTAATGATGTTCATAATAGAACAAAATATGTATTTTTTAACACAAGTGAGTACACAAGAGAAACTCTCCAATATGGTGTACCTCATGGATCCATATTAGGGCCATTGTTGTTTCTGATTTACATCAATACTATAGCTTCAATTTAAAGAACCACAATCTCTTTGCTTTTTGCAGACGATACTAACCTTTCTGCCTCTTATAGATAAGATATACTTAATTGTCCCAGAGGGAGGTTCATTGTGGGCAGAAGTGCAGGTAGCCTGTATCGCCATACAATATTAGACTATGTAACAGAACAACACATGGTAACACACAACAACCACAAGACAACAACATCACAGTGCAAACACATGACAACGACAGAGCACCAATCGTACGGTGACATACAGTAGCAGAGAAAAGCAAGACGGATAGATGGCGCTAATAGGCAATAATAAAACAATTGCACAACCCAATCCTTAAGAAAAATATACAAGTACAACACAGAATACGAGAGTAAGAGAAGACAGTTTATAGAGACAAAGCAGCTCTTGTTATAGAATTAAACAAAGTGCTTTACTCTAAATGGTTTCAAACAAATATTCTCTAAACAATAAATAAGTCTGATTTATGTTATTTGCAGGAAATGAGACATTTTTTGGTAAGCTATTTAAACTCCATATCAACAAAGATGAAATCACAAGAGTTTCATCAAAATGTCTTTTTTGGGAGGGTATTCAGATCAATCATCAACTCTCCAGTTTTTTGTTGTAGTAGTTAAATGAATTTGTTGTACTGTAATAATTTGTGTTTTTCTTGTTGAATATATACTTTAAAAATGGCTTTGTGACACATTGAATCACTGGAGCCTCTGATCTACAACTGAACTTAAAGGCGGTGCATAGTAAAGTTATCAAAGACAGGGAATCATAGTAAACAAAAATATCAATTCCATCATCCGCAGACTGTTTCTGGTATTGAGTTTTCAAGGGTTAAATGATCTCTTATCATTTCACTTTTCCCCATAGAAAAACAGTCAAACTGTATCTCTGCAGGAAGCTGAGCTGACACAGAGTGGTTAAGATCCCATCTTTAATTATTGAACAGCACCCTGGCAGACTCATAATGCTGTTGTGAGCACTTCAAATGAACAGGAGTAGTTATAGCAGTTCGAGTATCAGATTAAGATTAGTTTTAAAGTTCCAGGCCAGTGTGTTTTATCTCCTCATAGTCAGAGCACTGCTCCCCAGAGAAATGTGCTGAGTGTGTTGGACAACTCTGCAGCTTCTGTCTGTGAAAAAAAAAAACGCTAACTCACACTATCACGGCTTCAACACTGATGCAGCATGTGGAAAATTAAAAGTGTCGCTCATAGCTTCACTCTGCCTCTCTGCAGACTCACACACATCCCGTTTCAGCAAGTGCAGCTCAGAGTCTGTGAAGAGAGAGAGAAAGAGTGGCAGCCATGACAGCGCAGAGAGCAAGTGAAAATACATGTTTAGCAGTTCACTTTGACTGCCTTGGTGGCCACACTCAAGCACTGCTCATTTGATTCTTTCACTTAAACGTCCTATTTGTTTAAGACCAGAAAATAGTGTAAGCATGTCAAGGACAGAAAGAAAAGGAGGATGAAAGAAGAAAACATTATGCAGTCTGATTGTAATGCAGGTTTGGACATTTGCATTTAGATGGGCGCATGCACTTATGTCACAAAGGAAAAGAATATTTGTGGCCACAGTGCAGGGATTAAAAATGTTTGACTTGGCTCATAAAGACTGAAAGAAATAGAGAATGAAGCATAAAGACATAGTTGATTTGGGAAAGGACAGTCTGACTAATCACAGCGAAACTGTATTGAAATAATGTGATTGTGCTCTGGATGTGAAGGGGGTCAAATCTACCACGTAATGAGGGTTATTTTAATGCAGTTCAACCCAAACAGTAATGTCAGTGAAAGTATGGGCTCCATTTGGAAATGTTTTGGCACTGTGCTATCAGAAAGTCTGTCATAAATGAGTCCACTTGCCCAGTATAGTGATGTACTCTGAATTCTGATATTTTGCATGTCATCTTGATAATCTTTTTAGCACCAGATGCAAAGGTTATCAGGCAGACAAGGTAATACAGTTTGTTACCTGAATTCAGTCTTCCCCTTCAACGCCTAACATTGTGTATTTAATCATATGTTGACCACGAGTTGGGTCATGGAAAAACAATAGGACACCTGTTGTTGATGTAAAGTTTAAGCTTTCATTTTGTTGAATGTAAAGACGATCCACAGGTCGGATTTCACTAAAAGTGTTTCACATCTTGTCTTTTTATGTTTGTCAAGTATAATACACCCACAGTTTATGACAGAGGGATTTCCAAATACTTCAGTAAATGCATTATTGGACAGTGATGGATATTTGTCTTCCACAAGCAGCCAAAATCTGTTAAGCTACAAGTCAAGTCAGATTTTTCTTTTGTTAGATCCGGTCCTGTCAGACAGCGCTCAGGGCTGAGATGTATCATTGTTCTTCCTGCTTGCTTTACTTTGTCAGGTCGTTTCATTGCTGTCACTGTTTTTCTTGCTGGTTAGCTCATGAAAAACTCCTCAGCCATGAAAGCCTGCTGTGTTTCAGTGTGGGAGAGCTGTGGGTTTTTATTTCATTAATGGAGCTGAAAGATTTTAGCCTTTATGACATTCACTGATTTCACATTCATAATAACACAACATATTTTCTATAGGTGCCATTGTTGTTTTTGTGTGTGTAGTCAGTGAGTTAAGTTCATTATGTGACACCCTCCAACAAGTAGCATGACAAAGTGCTTTACAATAAGAAATTAAAAGGCAAAAACAACAAGACATAACATTTACACACAGAAGCACACAGTTACAAATTGAATACCTGTGACTTAATGGAGCCGACACAAAGCCAATATAGCCTTCAACCTTTATTTTTATCTTTACGTTGGCCGAGATCTGTGCCTGGCTGCTTTAAAAAAATAAGCAAGCCTTTTATTCTTTAGATTTTTCACTGAAGTGGGGGTACCGTACATTTTTTTCAGACTCTATATTTCCTCTCTGATATCTCTTCAATAGCTTTACATAATTTTCTGATCAAAGAACCCTCCTGTTTCTCACTCTGGTGTATTAAAATATAATTATTCCATTATTTCACCTTTCCAGAGGCTTTCTGGGGACAGGCTGAGGTCAGAGCTTGAAGTTTTGGCCCCGCCCCCTCTATTGTGGTCAATCAGTAGAGCAGTGGAGCAGCGTTACCAGCTCTGCTGTGGGTGTCACCTCACACGCACAGATTAACTTATTGTAAAGCCTATTGAAATGCTGTCATTAGTTAGTGTTTTCCGCAAGGTCCCGTTTTGAGCAGTTTACATCCGTTTTTAAAGATTATGATAACATACATTTACCTCATGATTTGAAGCTTTGCATAAATGTTGTATGAATAGTGGACATTGTAACTTTGCTGTTTTTTGTTGTAAATGTGGAAAGGCATAATATCACCCCTTTAGGGTTTAGACCCTCTAACAAACTTCCAAGCACCTTGAGACCGACCGCTGGCCTCCCACTGCTTCACTGCCTTATTAATAAAACCAGCACTCCATACGGTCTGCTTTTCTGAGTAGTACACCATGCTTTTAAATGCATAACTTTGGCAGGGAGAGCGCGACGGGAGCTGCTGGAAAATGGTGCCCCTGACCAGACCTTTGCCATGTGTCCAAGAATGCACTGGGTAGGCTATTGCACGAGATGATAAAGTGGAGCAAATTTTCAGACTGTCTGCACCACATACATGCCAGAGACATAATTTTCTAGCACTCCTTGCATACAGCTGCAACTGCCCATGTCAGTATCTGAAGCCAACGTGAAAGTGCTAAAAACTGCAAATCCAAGAGTGTGCACCTGAGGCTGTTGATGTTTACAGCAAAAACAAACATGTTGGTAGCCTGATACAAAGAGCAGTATTGATCAATGTGGCGTATTTCTCTAACCCCACACCCTCAGTATGTTAACATGTAAAATAAATTAATCCAGGTTGAGGATCAATTTCCTCTTCCATATACATGGCTCAATTGTCTGAAACTAGCCTATGCATCAGTGATGATGATGTATGTTAATGTATAAAAACCTATACACACAGGCCTCGAATACCTGTGAATTTATTTAGCTAGGAAGAGTATTCTAAGAGGACTAAAATCAGCCATTGTACATCATTCTACAATTTAAAATAAGTAAACTAAGAGCAATCCTGCAGACAGTGTTTTCCTTTAGTTAGCGACACCAACTTTCGTTGCCACTCACAGAAATAAGCCCATGAACAATAAAATATTTATCTTAGGTACAATTTTTTGGAAGAGTGTTACTCTAGAGACTTGAATGATTAAATCCTTATAATTTGTTTGGGGGGAAAATCATAAGAAATGTATGAAAATTACCTCTTTCCAGGAAGATTTGCATCGACCATGTCTTCAGCCGGAAGGAGCAGGAAGCAGATGATGTCATGTAATAGGAAGCACTTGGAAATTATTTTTTAAAAATCAAAACGTTTGTCTAAGTTGTCTTCAACAATTGTTGCCAGTGGGGCAAAACGGGTTGACCTAGCATGTAAACTTACTGACTGTTGGTGAAAAGGGGGTTAAGGGGGTGTCAAGGTTATGAGTTTTGCATGATTAGATGCACAGTTGTCTTGTCTCACAGATGGGAACACTGTAGCGAGGACGCTAAAGGCCTGTCTCAACTCCAGATCCTAAACATATGCTTGGTCCACCACTGTAAGTCAGTTTGAGTCAGCATCGGGTGACCAGTGTTGATAGACTTTAAACCCTACTCCAGAAACCAGTGAGTGATGTCAATTAGCTTACGTAGATGTTTTAGTTAGCATTCATGCCAAAAATGAAAATTAAGTCATCCCGCTTTAACTCCCAAGTTAAGTGAGTTAAAGTAGCATCCAGTAGAGCATCGTTGGAGCTAAATCAGGAGTTAGAGAGATTTAAAGTGCAGCTTATCCAATTGGTGACACTCTTCGGCCCAGCAGATGCACTTTTAGGTAGAGACTCTCACTGAGGTGTCCGGTATTGCAAAAATAAAGGATTGCACATAGGTGTTTGAACACTGAGCAATACCAAGTCAGGTGAACTGTAAACCTGTGGATGGAAGTTCATGGTGAATGTTGGATGTTTGCTTTTGATTGAATTGAAAACCAACAGTAGACAAATAAATCCTCCAAAAGAAAGATTCTAGACTGTCTTAGTTGTCTTAGCATCTATTACTAATGAGCAAATCTATGTAGCCTCTATGTCGCTTTAATTTGATTATAGCTACTATAACTTTGCAGAAGTTCTCTGACTTTAGTCTTTATTTTAATGACAAGAGGCAACTTGCGAGTTAACACTGTGAAAATGTAGATTATTACAGAGCTTTGTTATCAGAGGACTTTTAGTCTTTGGTGTCAGAACACTTGGGTCAACGATCTGTACTCCAGCTGTTGTCTGATAATTGATGTTCTTTTAAACCTCTCAGTTCAGACTTGGTCTGGCTCTAATGAAACGTTGCCATGAAACATTAGAACAATTTTCTGTGTTTCTGATGATGTTGACCTTCATCCCCTCTGAGATATCACCACTATCATCATCAGACGTAAGAGACAACAGAGAATGTCAGAAAGTGACGAAAACACGGCAAGGACAAAAATCTAATTTCTTTGTGTTGGGGTTCAGGGTTGGAGGGGGGCGTTCTTTGCAAAATTAAAATCTATCTTGGACAGCCGCTATGATTAATGAGTTAATATTTCGGGGAGAAATTGGAATCTGAGGAAGCACCCTTGTCATGTTGATAAGAGCCATGAAGCAGCTCGGGCTTTCACTTCCACAACGCTTCAATCTCCTAAAATCAATAACATGAAGCTGAGCAGCTTACCCCTGTCTCCATCCCTCTCACTCACTCTGACATTATTACTTAGTTTTGTTTACAGTGTGTCTTACCTGCTG
This sequence comes from Xyrichtys novacula, assembly GCA_962446985.1. NCBI lineage: Eukaryota > Metazoa > Chordata > Actinopteri > Labriformes > Labridae > Xyrichtys > Xyrichtys novacula. The sequence goes on from OY660871.1 coordinate 14,364,724, forward strand.
TATAAATACCTCCATCACTAAATCTGCTCTGACATCAGCCTGCATTCGCCCTGAAGAAAAAGAGAGCAGTCTCAGAGAATATCTCACAAATCCATCACTCGGAGAGGAAACCATGAAAGATGGTCCTGATAGCCAACTTTCCCAAAGACATTTAAGTATAGTAGTCTTTAACTTCTAAATGTCTTCTTTTTAATCATAGAAAGTGAAAGTAATGCAAAAAAAAAACCTCAACAACAAATAAATTGGATTCAACATTTGTCCTAATAAAGGTGTTCCCAAGAGCTCCTCCTCTGAATAAGAAAACCCAAGCAGCAGACACAATTTAGAAAGTGATCGCTATGATTTGCAATAGCATTAGCCTCATTGGCAAAGCCACAAGAACAGTGGTCTACAAATGCCGTTATTGATTACACAGCATCAGAGTTGCCGAATCATGTTTATGCGTCAAAACCAAACATGAAGGGCTGCTTTCCCACTTGTCTCAGCACTGTATTTAACTAAACAATAACTCTGGACGAATCTTAGGCACCTCATGACCTCCTGAAAGAAAGTCGGTAACACTCCACTGATGCCAATCTCCTAAAGCATTATAAATATATGTATAGTGAGTTATAATCACGTTATAGCACTGTATAACTATAGTTATAAACATTCACAAATGATCATAATGCTTTATAGCAATAATCATAACGCATTATAAAGTATTTTATCATGACTTACAAGGTCAGGTATTATAATGTGTTATGCTTATTGTTATAAAGCCTTATGATCATTAATGAGTGTTTATAATGATAATTATACAAGTTTATAAGCAAAACATAACACATCATAAATATATGTATAATACATTATCTATGTGGGCATTGTCAGTGAGTTGTTAACAGTTATAATACATTATAATTGTAAGTAACCTTGTAAGTCATGATTAAATACTTGATGATGTGTTATGATTATTGCTATAAAGCATTATGATCATTATGATTGTTATACAGTGCTATAACGTGATTATATGCATTATACATGTATTTATAATGCGTTACAGAGATAGGTGTCAAGTAAAGTGTTACCATTAAATCTAGCATTTTTGATCTTTTTGTTTCATAGTGCATGTTGAGCAATAAGAGCATGACCGCCTTGTACATGCAAAAAGGTGGAAGTATGAGACTTATAGTCTGGTTTTATGGCGTGTTGTTAAAGGATGACCATGACAGACTGAAAAAGGAGAAATGTTGGAGAGAAATGGCAGGAACTGCTGTTAGCATTTGCAGGTGTCATCTGGCCCAGCGCCTTTTTCTTCCAACATCATCATATTGGCAGTGTGATGCAGAAAATAACATGCAGTAGTGATGATTGGTCAGGTACCACAGCTTTATCTGTCAACTCACAACAACTCACAGCACAAATTCAGGGCCTAATCCGACACAGGGACCATTATAACGTTTTCTGATGTCTGATTTCTTAAGTGCATAAGTGGACATATTTGCGTTGGCCCTCATATTGAACACTGACTGTTGGAGCATAAGGTACTTGCTGTGATTTTCACATATAATCCGCAGTACTCCTCTTAAAAGGTGTATAAAATTGGCTTCAGTGGGTGGGCATTCATTTGTGGTTTCATATGGTTCCCCTTTTTTAGTTTGAGATCATGTTTCAGGACTGAAATGATCCAGGACTACAAACAGTTTGTGCATAATTAACTCAGTTTGGGGTTTACACTTGTCACCAACATGCAGCTGTCAGTGCTTCTCTCACACACAACAGATGTTCAAACTGTCAGCGGTCAACAAGGGGCCAGTCAGTTTAAGAAAATTAAATTTAGATAACAGTTGTGCGTGGTGTGAAACAAGAGTCTGATAAAAGTTGCATAACCTTAAAGAGTCTGAGCAGAGGAGGAGGACAAGATCTTCAAAGCAGAGGCGCTAATCATACCGAGAGTAAACACCGTTTAACAGCCTACACTCACTAACCAGCCTCACTTCTGATCATACAAATCAACATCAGTGTCTCCTCCAGTTTATCCAGTGAGTGCTGATGTTGACGAGCCGCCTCAGTTCATCAAGGATGTTGCAGCTGAGCACGACGGACTTTGAGTTTCCATCAATTACTGTAATGCAATTAAAACAGTGGAGGTGAGGTGAGGCTCAGCGGGCAGGGGTCATGTTTGTTTACTTCGGAGTGAGAGAACAGGCGGCACTGCCGAGAACAGACCGCTCTCATTGTGCTGCATTTGCATTCAAATCATGCTATTCCTTCTTAACTCATGTGGCAGACAGCTCGCCAGCTGTTTTATAGCAAAGGACAGTGATGAATGGTAAATGTTACCTCGCATCTGACAGGACACAGAGAGTTTTAATTTCTCAAAGTGTTTCCTTCATCAGCTCAGTCAGACCTGCACTTAACTTATGCATCCTTTAATCTTTAAAGAGCGGGTTGATCCTCAATGTATTCAACTTGATTGTATGAAGAAAAAAAAAGCTGCATGTGTTTTTTAGTCAAATCTGTGCCTCTGATCAAAGTTAGCTTGTCTGTATTTGGATTTTAAAGTTTGGCTAACTTCTCCATCCTCTTCTTTACACAGAAGAAACAGATGAGACTTGATTGTCAGTTTTTTAACCTGTCCTATTATCTGCAGGCCCCTAATTCTGTCTCATATTTTTCTTTAAATAACCCAGAGTTAGACACGAATTCAGCATTGGATTGGGGTTGGTTTTGTTGTTTTTGGTTTTGTTGGTTTTGTGTCCATCGGACCAGTTAAAGTCGGTTAGCTGTCGGCATTTTGCAGGTACCCAAGTATGCTTATGACTGAGTTAGCTCAGCTGCGGCTAATGCTGAGTTGGCCTGACTTAAGTGTGCACACAAATGTTTGCAAAACATTTAATCATCATTTCCTTTACCTGACTCAAAACATACAGGATCCGTATTGAGCCGCGTTGCGTATTTGCTCCGTAGAGCATTGGGTATCGCATACAGGATGTGTATTTGGAGTGTAGCAGCAGTGTAGTTCAGCTCCAGTCAGTTGGACTCAGTATAGAGAAAACAACATGCTCACAACAGGTTGTTTTTCCTTTCTGTGGTCTATTTCCCACTAATTTGGATATAATTCAGTGACTTTTGAGCCTCTACTATATGTGAAAAAGCAACGTGATTTTACAGTTTTGGTTTTCGCAGGTTTCTCATGTTTAATAAAGTAAACTATGATCCTTTATGCTGTGTTGTTACCTTCAGACAGAGTTAGCAATTATAATTCCTGTTGGGGTCCACATGGATCAGGGATTGACCATCGTATTGTTCTGTGTTACTGATAAATCCATAACCAGGAAGTATTTCTCATCTGCATGAACAGATACACAGTCGGGAGTCTGCATATGGTGTTTTATTTTGAAATACCAGATGACATGCGTGGTTTTCGTGCTTGACTTCCTGTCCAGAACGATCTTCTCTGTGTGGATTGACATGCATTGAAAGCATAGACCAGCAAAAATAGACTTGTTGCGTATCTTTAGCAGTACTGCTCTCGATACGATGCTGCGATGGAGCTGATACGCGTCCTGTATGCTTTGCTGCATTGATTAGAATGGCATCCTATTTGTTGCATGATATGCAACGCTGCCATTATGCACTAAATACAGATCCTGTATGTTTTAGCCTTTACTTATCACATGGATACTACATTCCCAATCTTTGCTCATTTTAGATTTGATACCATTAACATTTCAGAGAAGTTTGGACAGAAGCATGTTTACTGAAGTATACTTACATGACATTGTGAGTTCATACATTCCAGAGTCAGAGTGCATAACAAGCCAATCTCACAGAGCAAAAAAAGAAAATCGGACAAATATGCACAAATACATAATATTCACTCATTAAAGAGGCTATCTTGTCTTCTTTTCCAGGCTCTAATATCAAATCAGCAAGTGAAAACAGATCAAATTTAAAAAGTTAATCCAATTTTTGCTCATCTGGAAACCACATTATTACAGGCCTTTGGTGAGCAGCTTCACAAAACAAAAATCATATTTTGTACAGTCGATAAGAGAATGAAGCTTAGTTCCCAAGTTAAGCAAATCACTAACTTTACCACCGTCTTGCACCACCTCCTCTTTTACCATCACTTTGTAAATGTTTGAACCAAAGAGACCAGTTCCTGGTGTTTGTAAAACTCCAAAGAAGACCCTCAACAAAACAAGGTCCCATTTGTCATAAGATAAGATAACTTCAAACTTTATTCATATCCAAGGGGAAATTTGATGATCATATTTCAATTTATGTTCCATGGTGCACTAAATGTTTCTGTGGGTGACAATCCAGGACTGCAGGCAGGCCAGTTTATCAGCAGGACTCTTCTACTACAGAGCCATGCTGCCATAATCCTTGCAGAACATGCGTACTTAGTAAACTGAATGTTGATGTTAAAAATATTAATTGTGCATTATATGAAAATAAGAAAAGAAAAACTTTGATTGCTTGACTGTGGATCCATACATTTATTGGTGAAATATATGATATAGAATATACCGTCATTGTCCAACAGAAACCTTTTATCTTCATATTTCTTTTTTTCTTGTTTATTCATTAATTCATTTTTTGTTGTTGTTGCATTTTTTTGCATTAACCATTGCCGATGTTTCCCCCTTTTTTGCCTGTCATTAGGCCTTCTAACATTTCACATATGAAAAGTATTTTACAAAGGTTGTGGCTGGACCTCATGCAGGTTTTGGTTATGCGTAAAACCTAGTTTTTTTTTTTTTTTTACTTCCTGTAAAGAAACGGTTTGGGAGATTAAATCTGGTATAAGTTAGCATTGATGTTATGAAACAGCTGGTGAAGTTTTGTGATAAACTTTCATGAAAAGCATTTTAAATCTTCAAAAAATGGTGGAAAAAAAACCCAGCTTATTTCCCCAGATGACAGAGCAGTCAAAGTGAGGCAGCAGAGCCTGAGGTATTCTGACTTTGAGCCTTTGTATATGGGTCAAGTTTCCAAATGCCTGCATCCTACAACTCCCATAATGCAACATGACATGTTTCCAGTTTGTAATGTAGGGGTTTTGTTATGAACTCAGACATGGTTGATGACGTTATCGGACATATTTTTTAGAGGGTGCATAATGCCAACCATGACTATAATTCATGTTTAAATTAATGCAGTGCACTTTGAATGAAATGTACATTATTATGCAGTGAGTCAGCTGATGTAAGTCAAACTGATATAAATATAGATGAATTTATTTTAAAGAATTGTTTTGAAACAGCTTAATTTATGCTTTCTAGATTTTGCCGCATAACTGATCAACCCTGACTGATGTTTTGATGCTTAACCAGAGCACATGAAGCTTATGCTCTTATAGTTCCTCTGTGCTGTGCTGGCAGCCTGTTTTTCATCCATGTGGCCTGTTCTTGGCAGAGGACATTCTTCCACGCAGGGCTGCTGGAGCAGCACCTAAATTATCCAATTAGAGGATGGGGTGAGACTGTCTGCAGGCCACAGTGTGCCTCACACACTCGCCTGATCACATCAGCCATCCACTGAAACTGCACCCAGTCCTAATATATTGGATTTCTGTTGGAGGTGATGTGCTAATGTCAACACTGAGTCACCTCATGCTGCTAATGCACACATACACACACACACAAAACATCAGCACGCAACCAAACACACACACACACACACACACACACACACACACACACACACACACACACACACACACACACACACACACACACACGCAACAGGACACAGGCTGTGGTCTATTTTTCTGTAAAGTCATGCAAAAATAGCTGTGAGGAGGTTTGCACTGTTTGATGTTTTTAATGCCTATTTTACTTTGTATGGCTGCAGTTGTTGTGCTATGAAGAGCTGAAAAACACCAGAGGATAAATCTGAAAGTTTTAAGATACATCATGACCTAATACATCAGTTTAATCTGTGTTATATATTCAATTCTGATTGGTCAAAAGCCCCATTACAATGCCTTCAACAGTGAATAGCAAGAAAGAGGTCAAGGAGGGCCAGTTCATACGTCATATCAAATGCGTCTTTGAGAAGGAGTCCAGCACATTTATTATGAGGTTTAGGACTTCACCTCTTTCAGTGAAAAATGTGGCAAAAACAACACAAAGGCTTTTACTCCGAATTCATTAGGGGAGCACAAAACCAGCAAAGAAAAGAAGACAAGAGGAGGAGAACAGTGTAGAAACCAGGGAGTGATCTAATATGTAAACATGATTACATGACAGCCTGTTTAAAGCTCCTGTAGGGGACTTTCGACTTTGGCGCCTCCAAAGCAGTGGACAAAGCAGTATTTGCCTTTGTTAAGTAGAAATTATATAAACAGGGTTGTTTTCTGTAGCTGCTTAGCTGACACCCACCCCCTTACACCAGTTTCAGGCGTTAAAATGATGATATAAGATTTGTCAGTCTTGTCCCTGATAGTCTTATTTGCTTTTGGATATGACAAAAGGACACCAATATGAATTTTAGACTTTTTCATTAACATCAAAAACTGTTCACAGGAAGTTTAAAAACAAGACATCAAACTCTCATTGACGGATCAGAAAATATCAGTAAAAAAACTCTGACTTATCACCTGAAATCAGGGAATTGACGTAAATAAACGGTTAAAATGGAATCAAGTCTGTTGACACTAATTGTCCAGCTTAAATCATTTGTTTTCATCTTGTTCACATTTAGAAATACCAGTTTTTAGTCTTTGTGCTGTTCTCCATCTCTGCTGAAGTCCTACATTCAGTTGCATAAATTCATCTTATTGCATTTTTTAATGATTGTAGTGTTTGAAACTTAATTCTTTGTCATTCTGTTTTTATTTTGGAAGTCTAGGGACAGGGATTGCAGGGATTGTTTCATGCATGTGATCTGGTCAAAAAAACAAATATCTAAATAAGTAAATCATGTGGTCCAGCTAAGATCTTTCACTCCATATAGATGATACAATCTCATAGTTAAATGTGACTTATTCTCAAAGGCACATTTTAGTGTCCAGGAATGGCAAAAGGAAGGAAGAGGCCTCAGTGCTATATTTCAAAGTTTTTGGCCTCTAAACAAGCAGCTATATAACAGGTTGTCGGACTCAGTTTGAGGCTGTATTTTCTACTATCCATCAAAAATGAGAGAATGAAAGATGATGATTTGGTTGAGTGTTCGACCCAAATATACCAGGACAAGTTTTGAGCCACATCCTCAAGCTACTGAGTTTGTTTGCATCAAGTTATACTTGCTTCAGTTCTCACACCCTCAGTGTTGTTCCACCATTAGTATTGTAGTCATAGTTACACTACTTTCACTATTTCATAGCACTTTACTAACAAATGCAAGGATTTTTCCCTGAAGACACAGTGCAGGTATTTGCAGATTTATCTGATTCACAGTGAAACAACAGTCAGACTGTGCTGTTCGTCAGAGTGATGATACATATACTGATATGAAATGACAGCCTGACACTCTCTAATGATACCATTCATCCTCCAAAGTTTTAGTTAAGTTATAAATGTGTCAGTGCTTCATTGTCGATTTTATCAGCATGTGTTAAATCTGAACCGGGTCTATGTAGTCCTGTGAGCGTCTTCCTAAAAAGGCAGTGAAATGATTGACAGTTCAAGTGCCTTCCATTGTCAGAGCCTGACAGATTAATTCAGATTCCAAGTTAGAGTCAAAACCATCGTGCTGCTCTATCAAGTCGATGTAAATTCAAGTCAATCAAGTGGACGTAAATGTGGTGGAGGAGATTTTAAGTCTGTCGCCTGTTGCTGTCTGTTGTGAATTCGTAACACTCTTTTTCATCAGTTTGACTTATTTGTTTAATTTCTGTGTGCACTGAAGCAGAGTGGTGTAATGCTGCTCAGTGTCAGAACCTCAATTTTTCTGTCTAATTACAAGATGTGTCAAATCACCAAACCCAGCAGTGGTATAAAATCAAACTGCCTTTATTCCCCAACAAAAGAGTCCCCAAACTTTGAACCTGCTGCTGACCTGCTGTGAGTACATTTAGACTTTTTTGTGCCTTTTTTTCATTAAAATCTACCTTTTATGTTCATTTTTGCTGATTATAACCATGAGACCCAATGGGACTGAATAATTTGCCATTATTCTTAAAATTGACACAGTCTATTTTCCTTCTACATTGTTTGTCATACAAAGGTGCAGTGATTTGACTGAGTTATTATGGGAGTGAACAGAGAGAGAATTAATGAAGGAAACAAAAGTCATATTTTCAATAAGTCAAAGTAATGAAACACCATTACAGTCAGTCACTGCAGTCAGTTTGTGGTCAGTTGTGCATGCTAATTTTTAGGATAGTTTGATGTTTTTCAAAGCTCTAGACCAAACTCTGATATAAGACAAAGTTTTGATGGGTTCCTAATTTCAAAGCGATGTTTGCTTAACATACAACAGGATTTGTTAGTATTATGTGCATTTATACTTCGAAACACTTCTTTTCTTCTCATCTTTTGTAGTGTAAATGATCAACAGCTACAATGAATTTAAGATTTTTTAAGGAGATTGCTTCAGACAGCAGCTGCACAACAAGCTCTTGGGCTGCAGTAAAAGGACTTTAAAAGTCCTTTAAAATACTTTTTTTTTCTTTTCTCTCAAACATTGTGAGGAAAGAAAAAAATGTAAGTCTTATTCTCACAGCCTTCCCCAGCAGACATTTGGGCTTGGACATGAGCACAGATGTAACTGGTTGGGATGTGCACACTCAGTCCATCATCTAAGGAAACATCAATCAATCAGTCAATTAATTTTTTATTTATATAGCGCCAAATCACAGTGATCTTTCTCCCAAGACTCTTTCCAAAAGAGCAGGTCTAGACCTAACTCATTGTTAGTTTATTCACAAATGTTCCTTTTATTCTATGTCTAGCCTTTTAAAAGTGTTTAATGAGAATATTGTGATTGTTGAGCTGCTATGCTGATTCATTGATTTTCATGTATATTATTGGATTGGTCAGTCAGTGCTTATGCTTTGGGCAACATTGAGGGGTTGTCAATCTCTGGTAACATTTTTATTGTCCAAGGCTGAAAAGTCTGGACACCCCTGTTGAACATAAAACCTTTCTTAAGTACATAAGTGCATTATTTAAGTAACATTTCATCGGTCGTGATTGATTGTTTCCTCTGACGTGCTGCATGCACATGTTGCCAAATCTGAGTGCTTTAACTCCCTAAACAGGGGGGAATGGTGATAACACTCCACAGCAGGGGTGAAAATCTGGTTAAGGTCACGTAGAAGCATCATAGAGCTATTCAGGATGTGTCATAGATTCCTTTTGCTGCCAGCAAACACCAAGTCACTGTGATTAAATACGATTGGTTATCAGTTAACAGACTCAAGGTTAAGGGCTGTGAGGCTTCTTCAGAACATAACACACAGTCTGCACTGTTTTCAAAACTTAGCCATATTATTTTAGGGTCTGCCATGTAAACACTAGGCTGATGATAAATCTACCCTGAGCATCACAACTGCAAAAACGAACACAAATATAATGCGAGTCATATCTTGCCCTGGGCTTGAACTTTATCTAGTTGGGCATATTTCCACCCTACTGTGGGAACACGGTTCACTGCTTCCTTTTTTAGAACTAGCCTGCTGTTTCTTTCAGTTTCAGGACTTTTTGAAGCTCTGAATACACATGTAGACAGTGTCTCTAATAAATCTGAAGGGTGCAGATGCTGTTATAAAGGAGGTTTCATATTGTGTCCTTTGTGTTTGTTGAGTGGTACGGGGAAGGTTGAAAACATGTTTAACCTTCAAAAGGGCTGAAAGTGTTTGGGGACCACTAAGATTAAGAATTTTAAAGCACGATAACTTCAAGGTTTCTTAATATTCATTCAAACAAGCTGAATTAAGATATATGCAGTATGTTGCTTTCAAAGGACTAAGCATATTCATTTGTCTGGAATAAATTTTATGTGAATTACTTACATTTAAACTCTAATTTCAATGTTTCTTCCATTTTTTTCTTTAAACAGTGCACAATACGTCACATGAAGTTTACACAGTAACTCCACCACATCAGAAATCTGTTACACACCCTACATTAAAATGCACTGAACTTCATGAGTCGTGCATTAATCAGCTGTAACATTTGCACCAGGACTGTGGTGCAAACAATAAACAAACTGTTGACTCATACATAATAAATAAGCTCTCGAACAGTGGACCCAGTACTGTGTTTAAAGCAGGGCATTCCCAGTATTGAACAGTATAGCAAATGAAGAGCATAATAATAATAATGGTAATAATAATGATGATAATAATAATAATAATAATAATAATAATAATAATAATAATAATAATAATAATAATAGAGTATATGTAAATTAACTGGCTGTTTTTGGTGGTCTTACTTAAAATAGTTTCAATAATAATAATAATGATAATAATAATAATATTAATAATAATAATGATTAAATAAAAATGATAACATATAATAATGATACATAATCGTATTAAATGCACAGCTTTCTGTGGTTGTGGTAGCAGTGTGCCGCTCTAATGTGTCCGGGCTCAGAGCTGCAGCACGCCGCCTCGCAGCCTCTTCATCACCGCGTGCACTCCTCTCTCTGCGGCTCTCGTGCGCTCAGCGGAGATGTAAAGTGGACTAAATAGCCTGTGTTGGATTTAAACCGCTTTCTTCTGCTTTTTCTGGGGCTGCCTTTGTATTCACCGCATCGCTTCTGCGTGTGTATGTGTGTGTGTGCGCGTGTCTCTGTCTGCCTGTGATCGCTTGTGTGCGCGTGTGTGTGTGTGTGTGTTGTGTGTGTTTTCTCCCGTGCAGCTCCTCTCTGCTGGGATCCTGGTCTGCCAGGGGCTGCAAAGCCGTGCTAGTCGACTCGTTCAGAACCAAATGCGTGTGTGACAGACTGTCCACCTTCGCCATTTTAGCACGGCTAAATCCCGACATGGTAAGTCCGACATCCTCCCTTCACTTCGCTGACGTTAAAGCTACCGCAGACGGTGTGTTTTTTTGTGAGGGTTTGTGTGAATGCATCAGCTGTTTTTTTTTTTCTTCCTCCAAAGGGCGTCATTGTCATTACATATCAACAGATCCTCCCTCTCTCTCCCCCTCCTCCCCTCTCTCCGTCTCGACATGCCAAAGCCATGCTGCAAAATTTTGTCTAGCAAAAGAAATGATTCTTTTTTTTTTTGAAGGAGAAGGAGAAGGGGGAAGGCGTTTTTTTTGTGTGTTGAAGGAGGAGATGCTCTCACAGGGAGGGCAGCTGTGTGCTAACCTGTGCATTAAGATGGTGGTGATCACTACCACACACACTGATATCTAAAGATGACATGGTGAGTGGGTTTAACATCACGATGAAGCTGATCATCATACCTGCATGCACCCCCACCTTCATTTTCCCCTTTCTACAACAATCCTCTCTCTTATTAACATAATTTAACATATTACACTGTCAATGGTGTCTCCATGGTAACCGGGCCCTGTGGAGAAGGTGCTGCATTGCAATCCAGTAATGTGAAAGAAAGGCACATCTAAATTAGCTACAGTGAGCTACACAACACATTTCCTTTACATTATGGCTGCAGCTGTGCACAGTGAGGCAGCTGTGTACATGTGTGTGTGTGTGTGTGTGTGTGTGTGTGTGTGTGTGTGTGTGTGTGTGTGTGTGATATTCTGAAATGCCTGTTAAAATCACAGCACTGTCCCTCTGAGTCAAACCTGCCCCAGTTTCTTTGGGAAAAGGGCAGCGTCTTTGTGGGGAATTTTCAGTCAATGCGATTAGTTATTATTAGACTGGAAATTGCCTCGGAAGCAGTTTGTTCACTAGTTGCCCTGGTAACAGCATGGCACAAAGGATGTCTTAAAGACATAGAAGGCAGTGTGCTGTTCATGCTGCTGCTGCATGGCCTACAAGGAAGACTAGGCCACATTGACTGTGGATTATATAGATCTGATCGCCCTGGTGTACCGCCTTGAGTTGCATGTATTTGACTTGTGACGTTTAGTGGAGAGAGGCAAGGTTCTGGTCGAGGAAGACAACAAAGACAGATGGCTGTAAGTATGTTTTGATAGCTGTTTACATGTGAAAAGGCTGCCGTGTGTTCCAGCCGTGTTACTGCTGCTATAATAATTGGTTAATCCATTCATTTAGCCTCAGACTGATGATATAATGCAATATTTCTGCATACTTACAGAGCTTTCTCTGTCACAAATGGGCAAGGCATTGACTTAAGTCTGGCACAATATGAGAAGAATGTGCAGTTATTAACCATAAATTATTGCAGTTTTGTGATTATTTTGGTCAATCATAATAAACTGCTGCATTTATTGATCACATTATGTTTAAAATTCCATCATCTTACAACTCAGTACTGTTTTAAAGTCTGTATTAAAAACATAAAAATTTATTGTTTTAATTTGAAATTTAAATGAATGCAATGAAATGTACTTTATGGTCTTGGCTTTCAGATTCATTGTCTAAATAAATGTTGCTCTGCTCCACCAGTGGAGTCTGACACTATGATTTAGATACAGTAAACAACTTGACAGTTTTTGAAAGACAAAACTTTTACACTGTAAGAAATATGCAGGAGCGCAGGTGTGCATTTCAAGTCCGTGACAAACATCTTGATGACTGCACCTTAACTAAATCAACAGGAATACCTTAATGCATGTGGTTATTGTGCCTCCCAATATTGAAGCATTTGACTGGGCACTATAAGCCATGAGGATATCCTTAGACCTAGCTCTTGCCTGATGTTGACAGCCCTGCAGTTCAATGTCACACACCCATGTTGCAAGGGCTTGAGTGTACTTCTCTCATCCACAGGTCTGATTCCCACACTCTCAATCAGTGCTCTGCAGGCTTTTGTGATGCGGTTGTCTGCAGTGCAATGTGTTAGCTGCTCCTGTATGCTTAGCTCGTAGATGGTCGCTCAAACTGAAAATATTTTGGTGATGTTTTCTTTTATCCTGTTGGACATAAAGTATGTACCCTTTGACTTGTTAACTGAGCTATGTGGGATTGTGACATTCAAAGGTAACACAAATCAGGAAGACTCTAGAGTGGCTCAACTGTGGAACGCCTGAAGGGACGAAATTCAAAAGTTTAAAAAAAAATGCATATACTGAGGAACTTAATTGATAAATGTAATTCATACTGTGTAACAATATTGGAAGATTGAGGACATGAGGACTGAAAAATGTGTGAGTGTGCATAAATCACAATCTGTGTTCTACTTATAGTGCTTTTGACAATACCTGCGTTTGTAACATGTCCCTCCTGAAACCAAAGATATGTTTATAAATGATTTCTTGTGATTTCTAAATCGGCACCAATCGATGCACCAAAACTCCTGGATTTCAGTTTCTCCAATCAGTAAGTTCTGTCTCGTTTTCTATCAAACAGCATTTGTAGCTGATTGGGAGCTTCAGAAGTCAGGCTACTGTTAGGTGTACATAAAGACAAGAATCAGGGGAAAAGCAGTTAACATAGCCCTCTCAAAAATTCACCTATATGGTAACCAGCATTTTTGAATTAAGACATATGAGGAACTCTTGGTGGCTCCATTATCAAGAGTCAACAGAAGATACAGAGGCTGTCCACAAGCTCCTGAAAAAAAAACATTCCCCCAAATGAATTATGGCCTAGTATCAGAGAAAAACACATTTATTAATGATTAACAGTCAAATGACAAGTGTAACCAAACCAAAAAGGCAAAAAACGGTTGGTGCAGGTGCTGTGAGGTAGGACTTTGACACAGGGGAAAAGATCGCCAGGTCTTGGCAACAACATCCCTGCCTTCATGATGTGTCGTAGAGGGACAAGTTAGCATTTTCAGAGTGTCGTCTAGCCCGACTGCTCTTCCTTCCAACCTCATCGTGCTGATTGTGATGATTGGTTCTGTATCACCTTGTAGCCTGTTGTGTCTGTCGGTTGAGACAGCATAAATTCATGGTTCTGTGATTGTCCATAATCTGACACAGTGACCATTGTAACAGACTAAAAGATTATGTAGTCTGACTTTTGTGTAAATAAGGGATTTGAATCCTGGTCCGGATTTGAGATTGCAGACCTCAGTGGCCTCTGAGTCACTGATGATTTTAATGTTTTCAGGTTGTTGAAAAGATAATGTTGGAGTAACTGTCAACTTAATCCAATTTTTAGCTTTTTAACCTGGCGCCTTGACTCTGGCCTCTCCCTGTGATCTCTCATTTTAGATAAACTCTTTTCAAAAACTTAGCAGTTCCCCTCCAGCCAACCATATTTAATAGTTCATCCTGGTCATGGTCTGATAAGGTCTGTTAATCCATCAACATAAAGTTTGAGGTGTGATTACATCCTCGATTGATCTGTCTTCTCTCTGTGTGTTTTGGTGTCAAACTGTGGGTCCGTGGTTGTTTTGTAGAGGTTTGATAGTGCTGTCTGCATCATTTTCAGCACTCTCACCCACCAATACCACACCAGATAACTTCACTGTGACCACACATCTATGAGCGGCTGCTTACATTCAGAGTGTTCAGAGTGAGTGTCTGTTGTTCAGCGATAAGTTTCCAACAGAACAACTTTCTCTGAAACCACAAACTGCTTGTTTCCTGACGGTTTCTGAAGTCCTTATTCTGAGCTCTTTCTGCTTGTAGCACCTTTACATACTGCACTAATATAGCCTAAGAGTGTTTACTTATTATTTTACTACTACTTATTTGGTCTTGATTTGAATCATTTTGGACTCTACTTATTGTCTCACATGAATTCTGGATGGTGTCATAAAGTCAGATCAGGGTGTTTCTGGTGGATATCGTCACAGTCTAAAGTGCTCCAAACATTTTGAAGCCGGATTGAAAAATTTTGTCCTTATTTGTCACTTTTGTAGGGCTGATCAGTTCAACATCTGTCCGGACTCATCTGTAATATCAGTAAGAGTAGACAGCAGTGTGCATGTGGGAAATAGCAGTAGCACAACGCACAAGAACAATGACACCTTAATATGCCCTCTTGCCTGCTTTTGGCACTGATCTGCAGAGTGAGGTTTGTTTAAAGTGCGCTTAAAATTATCAAGGCTTTGTCAGAGAGTTCAAAAAAAGTAAAAATGGACATCCAAAAATACAAGAATATTTGTTTTTAAGTTGAAGTGAATCACTACTCAAACAGAATGAGTACTGTATACTTTAGTCTAGTGTAGTCCACAAAACTGCTGACTTGACTATTGAACAAAGGCTGGTCATCTGCACCCTCCACAAAAGTTCTCTATTGAAGTATATTAATGGAAAGTTGAATGGAAAGGAAAAGTGAGGAAGGGACATGTGGCCAAGCAACAGGGGTGACCGCAGCCTTAAGATGACCTTCATGAAAAGTTGATTGAGGAACTTATGGGAGCATTACAAGGAGTGGACTGAAGCTGAAGTCAGAGCATCAAGAGCATCAAGTCCAGGAAAGAGACTACAGCTTTCCCATTCCTGATATCAAGACACCATCAGAGTCTCATCTCGGCTGAGAAGACAAAGAGCTGGGCTATTGCTCAGGCGCCCAAAGTCCTGTTTCCAGATAAAAGTTAATTTTGTATCTCATTGGAAATCAAGGTTGTAGAGTCTGGAGGAAGATAGGAGAGGCCCAGAAGATGCCATGTCATCTGCTGCTGTTGGTCTGCTGTGTTTTTAAAGTCAGCAGACCAACAGCAGCAAACACAGATTTGAGATATTTCACTTTCTCAATAGCCACTTTTCTTGAAATGTACCTGCATTTTTTAGAGAAGTTAAACACGTGTTACCATATTATCTTGAATAGAATCTGCATTGATACAAGAGAATGAAGCCTGCAATGGTTTCTGTGATGACTGTACCAGATGTTTGTGAGCCCAGTGAATGAAGTGTTTTCACTTTTGGGTTAAATTATGAAGCACAATTTCGTGGGAATGTTGTAAAGCATGCTATCATGACAAGTAGGAGATTAAGTAGGATAAACATGATAATGGCCCTGTCAGCACTGTCATTGTGGACATGTTGTCATACCAGCCTGGATAATTGGCTTGAAGCACTGCTGTGAGCACAGTTCAGCCTCACAGAGCCGATGGCATGGTTTGGTCTTGCTTAACTACAGGTAAGCCTGTGACATATGATTATCAGCAGATAATAATCAGTGAACCAGAGGTGGGTTTTCCTCAGTTTGCTGTTCTCCCTGCAGTCTACCTCCACCTGTGCAGTCGACAGCCTGTTCACAGCTCTGCTGCAGCCCCGAGGCTCAGCACACAGAGGAGGCTAAATCGTGGCAGCTCCTTTTGCCAAAAATGAAGGAAAGGCAACTCCTCTCCTTCCTCATTCTGCCGTCTCTGTCCTCACATTCCATTATTTTGTGTGACAGCCATGGCTGCCATGCTAATTATTCCCAATGCAACACATAGTAGCTTCTAAATGGCCCAGCCGCTCTGTCTGTAGCTAGCCTGCTACAGCCCTCGCATGATAAACACCCCAGCCTCTTTTTCTCTCTATCTCCCCCTCACTCCCCTCTTCCTCTCATCCCTCCTCTCTCTGCCCCTTAGTCATTTCATCACACTATTTTTCATGCTCTGATGCTGCATTATATTTTAGCTCTGCCTCTCTCCCTCCACTTGCCACATCATTTACTCTTTTGCTGCCACCTCTTGTGTCCATTTTGCTCAGTCCAACACTGCTGCAGGCTTTTAGAAGGAAAAACAGAGAAAATAATGTGCAGCAGTCAAAGGCAAAGGCCCCAAAACCTGAGCCCAGTTTACTGCCTCTGCTAGACCTGTGTGCGCTAAAGGGGGTGAGGATGAATGAGCATGCTTGTGCTTGTACCACTTTGGGATGTTGTAGGCCCCTCTTGTAGGCTTTTTTTCAGTTTGAATGATCCACTAGGAGCCTGTCGGCGTAGAAACAGGCCTTTTCGGCCATTTAAACTACAATCCAAAGATAACATAGGATTTTGTAAAAGTGGCAAGGCTTTAGGAGCATCTGCGTATTCAGTTCAAGAAAATTTAACCTGCAAAGGGACACCAAAATATTTACAATCAATGTGCTTTGTAAATACATTTAATGAGAATAAAACCATAAGTCCATATGTAAAATTTGGGGATATAATGACACCACAGTGGTTCTGAAAGGAGCATTTAACTTCAAAAATCCCTCAGCTAGCTTGGTTAACAAGTCCAAAGTAATTACAATTTTATTCCAAACAGAATGAAGATATCACCAATTTGGAATATGAGCATTCACCTGCAAGCTAAGTATACACGTGCAGCTAATAAGATTGACATCAGCTGGCAACTGCATCATAAAAACTGGCAAAGTTCTGTTCTGGAGTGTGTAAATCACTACAGACCCATGGATGAACGACAGTGTTTGCTAAATGTTTGGTGACTGACTGCAGACTAGTAAATGGTAAAAAAGGGTTGGCATTTTTTAATCAATCACAAGTGCAACTGTCACAGACAAGAATGGTTTCATGCACACAGGACGTGTATAAAAGCAAGAAAAAAAACCAGGTTGGAACTCCTTATAGGTGCCAATGCTATAGCTTTGGCTTGACATCAGTGGCACAGCAAGATTATCTCAGAATCAATGCCCATTATATTATATTAATGTGTAACAAAGCTGTCCTTAAACAAACGTAATTAAATAATACCGATAATGATAATAATCTCAAAGTCAAGAAGATCATAAAGAGCATTTTGATGCAATTCAACTCAATTCTCAATTCAACTCAATTAAATTAATCAATTTAGATCATTTGATCAATCGCTATAAAAGAATGCTGTCACAGTCCTAATCTGATCAACAAGAGGATAGCAGCCATCCCTCAGAGCCCTTTTACTCCCACCAATTACCAAACAGAAGCAAGAATGCTCATATTTGAAAAAGTGCTCAAAAAGTAAAACAGGCTGAATTAGGAATGAAACTTTTGTCTATTTCCATTTTGTTCAGTGGTGTAAGTTGAGGAGTGTAGTTTAGGTTTACTACACTTTGAAACATTTTGATACATTTTCCTTTTATTCACACCAATAATTTTTTCTTTATTCACTCTCTTGTCCCTGATGAGCACTTGGCTCAGTAGTTTTACTGTCCACTCTGTGTAACTAATACCAGAATTTCTTGTTTAAGCAATCATGTTTGTTTACTGTAAATATTGGCAGCAGCTCCCTCTGATAGATTTCTGGAGGAAATGACTTCCCGTGGACCTCCTAAGCGGTGATAGCTGGAGCGTATCTGTCTCTGCTCATGTGGAATAATGCAATCTGGTCACTTTCTTTTGGATGGCAGCGCTCTCGTTTGGACGCAGCGTGAGACATTCAGCCGAGCGCTGTCATTGGCTGAGGAGGAAGTAAAAGTTTGCCCGTCTCAGCAGACACCTTTCCATTCCACTGCACTCGTAATCCTCTTCTCCCTCTTTTTTGCTTTTAAAGACCAACTCACTGCAGTGCAGATTAATCAGGGGGATTTAATTAACTTGGCGCTGGCACACGCATCAAACCTGGACACAAGGGAGACTATAAACTCAGCCAATTATCTCCTGCTAGAAGGAGGAGGGTGTGGGGGTTACTCTCCTGTCCATCCTCTGACCACGACAAAGATTATTTTCTTAATTCTCCTCCCACTTTTTCCCACCCAGAACACCTCTGGAAACAGGCACAGATGGAGTAATAATAATAGGTGTGGGTAAATAGCTTGAACTTATGACCCAAGTTATCACTTGGTCTGCCCCTTAAACGCTAATTAGTTGTCTTGACCTTTTTATAATTATGCACCAAGGCGGTGGTTTTCGCCACACAGCATGACTAGTTAGTATGTTTTAAACCCTGAGTTAAAACAGTAACTAGCATCAAATTTTCATGCACTTTTGATTTAATTATCATGAAATGACTTTACTCAAAGTATAACATTACTTAATGGAACTCACGAGACATGATAGCAGAACTGATAAGCTCCCATGTTATTGATTTTTGGGGTTTAAAGTAAAGCACCTGATGTTAAATACAACCAATCTTGATTCCCATCTGTTTAGAGCAGCCACAAGTGACCTTTGACTTGGTTGTGACAAGTGCTAAAAGAAGAGTCACACTTTACTTTCGTTTCTAATCACAATGTCAAAATACACTCATCCGATATACATTTTTAAAGGTCCTGAATAATAATGTTTTAGGCTGTGTCCAACATGACCCACTTAAAAAAAAAAAAAAAGTTTTATTTTTTGGATTCGCAGAAAATCAAAAGTTTAGCCTCTGTGGAAGGTCTGCAGCCTCTCAGTTTCTAGCAGTGATCTAAAAGGGTAATGACACTACAATAATGAAACGTTGAGCTGTTTGGCTGTGTGGGTATTGAGGAGGAAAGTGCAGACCAGTGCAGATGGATTCAGAGATGGAAAAACACCAAAACAGAGAAGCACTACAGAGGAACCTGAGCCAGCACCACGGAAAATGTTTCTTGTAATGACTTAAAATTGTCAAAGTGGTGACAAATGTAAGAAAGATCTGCCACTTTTGGTTGATGAGCTGTTGTTAAAGATCCTTGTATGAGTGTCAGGGTTAATGCAAACCCACCTTTCTGCTCCTTGTTGTCATAGCAGTCTGAGATGAAGCGATTTGCAGTAAAAATCACATAAGCACCTACTGTATATTGTATATGTTGTTAAAAATGAAAAACAGCCGCTCTTTTATTCAGTCCTCTGGTTCCTGGGCAGCCCTTGTATTGATTTTGCAGCCAACAATAAAGCAGTTGATGTATTTGGCACTAAACATTGACATGCTGAATAACCACAATACTGTGGACGGAAGCAGAATCATCAGAGGAGTGGAAGTGGGCTGGTTTTTACATGCATGTCCATATATAATGTTTAATACCCTGATGTAACTTCATAAGATGTTACTCTGCTTTACTTCCAGACTGTACAAGTGCCCTTAAAGATGTTATGACTACTCAAAGACTTGAACAAACAAACAGTATATGTTCTTTTAGGTACTCATTGAGATCCTGGGACCAAAGATCATAAGTCTATAGACAGACCTGGTGAACAGTTTTTTCTATGTGTGTCGGCATCTTGAATAGAAGCCATTACTGCAGTGGCAACTCAGCGTCTGTTGCTGACTGTGACAGCTGGATTTTCTGTGTGGAAAAGAAGTAGGTCCATTCAAGTTTTCTATATCAGCAGCACAGATATTGTATGCATTTTCACCTGAAATAGGGAGGCATGGCTTCTGACAGGACCTTTACAGATCAGCTGATCAGATAGATGCCACCTCTAGTTGGTCAACAGGCCATAACAGCCTCTGTCTAGCATAGTCAGCATTGTTTCATTGTTTTGCTTGGCACGGTGAAACCTTCAAGCATAGAGGCAATTAATATTGGTTGCATGAACCAGAACCAGAAATCTGGAACTGACCCTGGATACTAGAGCTGGGTGATTAATTGGGTTTCAAATTCAGTTAAGAATACGACTCCTGAGTAGGGGCACCCTCAGATCAGTGTGCAACAGTAGTACAAACTGTCAGGCAGCTGTCAGGTGGAGAGAGGAGAGCAGGGAGAGGAGCAGGAGGAGGCAAATTTAAGTAAGGAATTGGAGCATGGTCCCTGTCATTACTGTTGACAATGATTTTTTGTTTGTTTGTTTTTTGATATACTGTATATGTTTGAGTTCGATAAACTGGTATACTTTGGTAAGCAAAAAACATGAACTTCTTAATGTTCATTTTACTTTCACTTCCTTTCTGTTTTTGAAAGAGCTCAGAGAAGTAAAGTTTTAAAGAGTTTTAAGATTTAGTAAATGCATGTATTGCAGATGTCATTAGAAATATCCGTGATTATGATTTCTGCCAAAGTCGAGTGGCCCTCCATACCTTGTCCAAGTCATGACAAAGGCAACAAAACAGCATGTTGGTGTTTACTGCTCCTCTCATGTTTCAGCGGTGCCTGAAATACAACTTAAAATTACATTCTGGGACAGCAAGATTTAATTTTGCTTTCGATATCTGGGATTCTGCGTAGACTCTTAAGAAAAAAGAAAAAAAAAAACCTTTGGATTTGATTTGATTGTATTTTGATGTGCTCAAAAACAAACAAAGGAGTGAGTAGTTTTGTCTTTACATGTGGAAGCTGAATCTAATTGAACATATTGGCCTGTTTGTTTGTCCTCCATTTTGCCACAAACTGAAATACCTCCACAACCATTACCTTGTGTAGAAATAATTCAGCTAAATGATATTTCTTATTGAGGAATTGAGGAGCTATTGTACATGTGAAAATGCTCTTAGTTCAGTGATGGCAGAAAGATGTGCCATCTTTGCTTTAAATTGCGTCAGTTTTCTGCTGTATATTCCCTCTCTGTTAGCTCTGGGAAAGTTTTTTAATTTTTCTGCAAAGCTTCTGAGGGCTTTGTTTAGTTCTTGTCTTTTAGAGAAGAAAGAGGAAAATTAAATAATGATAATAAGTGAATAAAACTCTTTCTAATTATTGCACCTATATTTAGAGATCAATATTTGCAAACTGAGAGATCACAGTCTGCACAGGCATTAATAAACAGCCTTGGATAAACACCCATACGCCCTGTCACTGCTGCTGCTGCTGCCATGTTGGGATGTAGCCATGGCAACCAAGACAGTATCCGATGTAGCGTTAGGGCATTCATCGAGCTGACAGGTTTTGGAAAAGGAAAGAATTTCTGTCATATCTGTATCATGTGCAGTTTTACTATTCAAACACATGCATCAGTAGACAGGTATGTGTGTATGTGTGTGAGTGTGTGTTTCTTCTGATTTGCAGTATCGTGGTTTATTCATGAATCACCTTGCAGTCACCTTGGTCTGCAGCCGAGGCCGTTAAAGCTGCCAGCCTGCTGACTTCTCTCCAGCTGTAGATACCAGATACCAGCATGTGCATTGTGTGTGTGTGTGTGTGTGTGTGTGTGTGTGTGTGTGTGTGTGTGTGTGTGTGTGTGTGCGTGTGCGTGTGTGTGTGCATGTGTGTGTGTGTCTGAGCACACTCTGGATTCCTCATATAATTGTATTCTTGTCGGGGTAGAAAAGCCTCTCACTGAAAGCTGCACCAGTGAAATTCTTTTAGTTGAGTTCACGGCTCCCTAAGGCTGTGGTACTGGGCTTCCTCTGCTGTGTGTCAGTGTGTGTGTATGTGTGTGTGAACTCTACTTACCACCATAAACAGTTCTCTGTAAAGCCAGCCAACTGCAACTACATGCTCTCAGTCCCTCTGCAGTGTTTCCAAGTGATGTCTGGTTAAACTTCCTCTGTCTGGTGGGTCAGTAGTGAAGTGTAAAACACTACCTTTTACAAATCGATGAGATCTCCAGCGTATGGTCACTGTGGTGTATATTTGAATGTCTGTGATGGTCGGGCTTCTTACATCCTGTTATCTTAGGTGTCCCTGGAAGCAGAGCAACGACAGAGCTGCTGTTAATCCCTATGTTTAAATAACCTGTCAAGACCATTTGTAAAAGAAATAATACCCATGAGCACGCCAAGCAGTGGACCAGGTACCTGTAAAGTGCAAAAATGAAGGGGCTTCCTGCTGGTGAAGAACAGCATGAGAAACCCTTAGACAGAGCGTACATGTGCACCACCCACAACAACAGGATTTAAGTTGGAGTTTGTTCAAATTTGCTAATTAATTCAGTAGAGTTGACCCAGTTTGCAGCACAACTGCCACATAAAGACTCTTCACCAGCATCCAGAGTCCTGACATCCAAAACTAAAAAATTAGAAACATCACTAGCTGTCAAATGTGACAACAAAGTTTGTTCTAGTGTTGCTAGCTGCTTAGCGTCCTGGTACATCAACTGCTGTAGCAAATTCATTTCAACGCCTCCCCATGTATTGGTCAGTCTTTACTGCACACTTTGTGTAAACACTTATATGTTGTACTCTCTTTTTCTGATATCCATCTAAGTTGTGTTTTGTTGCATTGTATATCATTGCCAAGGCTGCATTTGTTGTGCGTCTTTCTTCATATAGCTTGCTCCCTGGTTGGGTATTGTTTCATTTTATACGACAATGTGGTGAGTGCATGCAGAGCTGTCCTCAAGCGATCCCCTCATACATAAGTGAATGATGAATGGACAATGTTTATATAGCCAGTCTCTAGTCTTGGTAAGAAATTCTGATCACCTCAGTGCAGATAAGAGGAAAGCAAAGTCACTCTTTGTACACCCCGCACAACAGGATAATTTGGCGAGAAAACCCGCTTTAACTTGTGAAAAACACACTTCAAAGAATTGTTATCCCTCCAAATTATCCTGCAAGATTTGTGTGGTAAGAATGAGACAAACTCAATTTCTTTTAAGGACTTTTATTTTGAAAGGATGCAGACAGGTTTTAAGCCTAGATTGTAAAGTTGCTGGAGTAAATGAAAACGGCTAAAATAAGGATCAAGTAGGAGAGCTTACTAAGAGTTTACTGAAAAGTGGATGGCAGTTTCACAATGCTAAATGGTTTTTAAATATACCATGGTTGGATGTTTAGGTATCGTCTATGTGTGAGAAACACCAGAGTCAGTCTCTGCTCTATCAAGAGGTAAACAAGAAAAGTCAAACAAAGGTAGCACTCCCTCATGTTTATAAATTCTGTTGTAATCATTTAATTTAATTTACATTTTCACCTGCAGTTCAACTCTTTCATCCCTACTCTCAACTGGTCTAGTTTAGTCCCAAAAGTCAAAGAAGGGAAAGTAAAATATTCTTGCAATGCTGTGCAACATCCAAAATCCTGACATTAACACCAATATGTGGAGATGAGACAGTGTTTCTTCTTAAAAGCAGCGACCCTCTGCATTAATATTCCCTGTCAGCTTTCCGGCTCTTTTCAGTAGCTGTGTATAATTTGTAGGGTCTTAAATATGAATGAGCACAGTGATTTACTTGACACAGTTGCATTTCTAGTACTAATGACGCAGCAGAAACATTAAAATATGAGAAGGCTGTGAATTTAGAGCTGTTCATGAGTGGTTTAACAGAACACCCGGGGAGCATATGCAGATTAGTACTGTGAACTTACAACCAGAGATTTTCTTTTTTCTCCCAACTCTTACTATCATATCTCAAGAACTACAAAACTGAAGAAGAGTCAAACACTTGTGCAGCTTTGAGAAATGGTGATGTTTTTACAATGAGGAGCGCTGGTGTCGGGGTTAAATGTATAGTGAGCAGATGGCTGTGTGATGTAAGATCGGCTGAGACAAGACCCCGACCCAGGACATATCAGTGTATTTGAATTATGAGTCAAAGCCAGGTGCTGTTAAGTCAGTTTCAAAAGGGTTAAAGTCGATTTTTATAATATAAAAAATATATATATTCTTGTGATTGTGTGTCTGTGAATTTGTTCCATGCCACAGTTATCACTACATGTTTCCAACAGCAGAGATAACGCTCAACATTTTTAAGCTTCTATAAGTCATTGTTATTTATCTGGTTTTAAAAAAAGCCTTCACTGTTGGATGGTTTAAAGCTGAAGTGACAGTTTCTGTGCACTGGGTCCTCCTAAAAAGCTTCAGAGATGCTGAAGTGATGGTAAGGAGAATATAGTCCAGTGCATTTGAACCATGAGTGACCCAGTTAGGAGGTGAGCTCTCAACAAATGGAGCCAGCAGGGAATCTTTTCTGCTTTGGTATTCTTGTGCTGACAGCTCCTGTCAAAGTCTGCACACACCACAGATCTGCGAGTATCTCTCTGACTTTGTTTACAGCGATGGTTCTGAGCTCTTGCACTACATTTCTATTCATCACAGCGTTGATGTGGACTCAGAGACACTTGTGTACGCTAAGTTGACATTTTGAGCTCAGGTAAACATCAAAATCTGCTAAATCATGATCCTGTCAGAGGATTTAGAGATGTGACTGCAACACTTTTTTAAACTCTGTGTTTCTTTTCTCTTCTCTTTCAGAACATGGATAAGACACAGCTGCCGTCGGTGACGCTGATCGTGGGCTGTGGAGTTTCTTCACTCACATTGTTGCTACTCATAATCATCTATGTGTCTGTATGGAGGTGAGAAGAAGCATCACGCTCTAAAATTACAGAAAGATTTTGGCTTGACGCATAAGGACTAAAATTAAACAGGTTCTGTTGAGCATTTTCAGTCTGATCAGGTCACACTTTCTAACCAAAGATGACTCAACATAATGCTATTTGCTTTCAACATTTAAGGCAGTTTAAGCTTGGTTTTGCAGGTCACTTAATATTTCATTTCATTTTGCATGCTGGTAAAAGTTTCTGGCGAGCATTGTCCCTGGCTCCAGCGACACTTATTATTCCTGTGACTTCACCATTTCCAGCAGATGTTTTGTTCATCGACACTGAAGGCCTCTGATCTACATAAAAAAAACACATAAAGCACAGATTCAGGTGGTAGCTCAAACTCTGAGTACTTTAGTCATATTCAAATTCTGTTTGACGCAAAGTGCATATTACCTCTGACTTGTCAACTGAACCGTCTGGGAAAAGTGACAATCAAAAGAACAGCTTTTTTTCATCACTGCAGCAGCAAGAAGCAGGAAGACACTGTGGCAGCTGAACTGTAATGTGCATGAAAGAACAAATGAGAGTCTTAAACAGTGATATAGATTTCTGATCTTGATAGTATCTCAATTGATGCTGACAGCTTTCGTGTTAATCAACACTAAAAATGCTTCCTGCCATCAACTAGATGAAAAAT
Source organism: Xyrichtys novacula (assembly GCA_962446985.1). Classification (NCBI taxonomy): domain Eukaryota; kingdom Metazoa; phylum Chordata; class Actinopteri; order Labriformes; family Labridae; genus Xyrichtys; species Xyrichtys novacula. The sequence goes on from OY660871.1 coordinate 14,390,373, forward strand.
GTCCCTCACATCATCCTGAAATATCTGGTTGTTTCCCCTAGTATTGTGAAGATTTTCATGCTCCTCGTGGACTAGGCCTGTATTATCAGTTTTTGCTCTTCAAGGGTAGTTATTTTTTTCCAACATATTCAAGACAACAATAAATCTCTCGCTGGATATATTCTTGTCCCTGAATATATATGTTTTCCTTTGAATTCAGTTGGAAAAACAAATATTGAAACTTCAAGCAGATCGGCCGTCAGACACAAACATCTGCAGGGTGATAAATCCAGTTTTTGATCTCTTTTTTTTTTTTTACAGATACATTCGGTCAGAGCGCTCAGTCATTCTCATCAACTTCTGCCTCTCCATCATCTCCTCCAACGCTCTGATTCTCATAGGACAGACTCAGACACGGAATAAGGTGAGGGTCAAAGTATCGGCTCATCTCTATCAGGGTTTGCTTGTGAGATCTATGATTACAATTCTTTCTCTCTCTCTGTCCTGTATTCTCCTCTTTCTTTCAGATCTTATGCACTCTGATTGCTGCGTTTCTTCATTTCTTCTTCCTGTCGTCGTTCTGCTGGGTGCTGACGGAGGCGTGGCAGTCATACATGGCGGTGACAGGCCGTCTTAGGAATCGCATCATACGCAAGCGTTTCTTGTGTCTCGGCTGGGGTAGGGCCTTCTATCTGCTGTAAATCATGCCGTCTGCCTGCTCTTCTACTGTGTTAATTAACATCTTTATCTCCTGTCTCAGGTCTCCCTGCGCTGGTAGTGGCAATCTCAGTGGGATTCACCAAAGCAAAAGGATATGGGACACCAAGCTAGTGAGCATGCTTTCCTATAAATCTGCTTTTCTGCACTGTATGTGTGTTAGGGCTGCTGAACTTTGGACGCCATCCCAATACTGATCAATGTGGAGACAATGATTGTTTAAATTATTACTCCGTCCACTTGACTCAGGCTGATTTTACTTATGCTGGCTCTGGCTCTGCTGCATTCAGGGATTCAGGCCAGAACTGAAACTAAATCTGGTTCATTCCGCCCTAACTTAAAACCCTGTTCCAAAAATGCAAGACACAGAGTGGACTGTTAATAAAATCAGGATTTGATGGTTTGCAAATCATTTAAATCTAGTCTGTATATAAAAAGCACTGCAAATGTTGAAACTGATTTTTTCTTCTATGAAACATGTGTTCTTGTATTTGTTTGGAAACCGTTTAGAAAGATCAGCTCTGGAGATTTGAAAGTGAAATGTTGTCCCGGTCTTGCCTGTTAGAGGATACAGTCACTCACCTATATGAGGTCTCTTTTGTCTGATTTTCTGTTTCATAGTGCAGCAGATGTTTTGAAAGAATCACAGGTCAGGACTGCAGGCAGGCTGGCCAGTTAAGGACCCTTCTACTAGATTAAATTAGATAGAACTTTATTGATCCTCTTGGGGAGGTTCCCTCTGGAGCATTAAAAGAGAGAGAGATTCATACTGTTATAGTAAAAGCATAATGTGGATTGGCATCTTTCTGCTGTTTCCTAAAGGGTCTTCCCAGGTAAAAACATATTGTCTGGGTGGCAGCACGTTTCCTTTAAACCTGTAGATATTTTTGAGAATCAATGGAGCCTTCACAGATGTGGAAGCTCCCCATGACATGGCCACTAATGATCCCCATACCATCAGGGATGCTGGATTTGAACTGTGCTCTGATACAACATCTCCTCCAACTCATACGCCCACAGTTGCCTCCTCTGATAACAAGCCAGGTTGTCCTTATTTAGACCAGAGGATTCAGCATCCATGATGAAGAATGTCCAAATTACTCAGCCATTTAGCGTTGAATCTGGGCCTCTAACTCTTCAACATAGATATTTCTCCTCATATAATTACATGCAGATACTGTACTGTGTGCACAATGATATCCACAGCTTCTTTGAAATTTCAGGCTGAGTTAAAATGGTTAAAATGTTTGTTCACATGTTACTGAGCTGTGGCCTGACCATTTGGGAGATATTCCTCTGGGAGTGGTTTTTTTTTTTTTTTTTCATCCCTGTCACAACTTTTGAATGTGTTACTGGGTCAGAATTAAAAAAAAAATAATAATATTTTTCATAGAACAAAATATGTTTTCTTTTTTTTTATTTATTTATTTATTTTTTTTAGATAACTAAAAGGTTTATATAATTTGCAAACCATCACAACCTTCATTGATCAACTTTTTGGGGGATATAGGTTAGATCTCCTCTTTTGTGACTTTTTACAGGAATATTACTCATGAATCTGCACCACGATTAAACTCTCTTTCTCTGCCTCATCCATCCTTTACCATCCTCACTCATGTCGTGCATAATACTCATCAACCTTTCACCTCATTCTGTCCCTCCTCTTCACTACCCTTTATATCTCCTCCCCCTTTTCCCCTTTTCCCCTTTTCCCTCTTTCCTCCCTTCCTCACTGTCTCCACATCCTTCAATCACATCTCTCTCCACCTGTCTCCTACTGTTCCTCTCTTGTAGCTGCTGGCTCTCTCTGGAAGGAGGTCTCCTCTATGCATTTGTTGGACCTGCTGCAGCTGTTGTCTTGGTATTTCCTCTTCTGTCTGTCCGTTTTGTTTTGCCTCCACACTGCTCAAAATCTTTGCACACAAGCTCCCATCATGTAAAGATTTCATACTGCCACATTCAGATAAAAAACTAAGTCCACTTATACACAAACAGGGGCTAAATAGTGCAAACTATGTTGACAAAGTAAAGAAATTACTCCTTAAAAATATTCAAAATAAATAAGATCAAATTTGATGAAACACTACATTAAAAAATAAAAATAAATGCAATGAAGTTTTCATTATTAAAGACACTGTAAGGGGTTTTCATGCTGTGTTGATTCTCGTGACCACTTTTGACAAAATATCTGTTTTTCTGAAAACTACATTGTGCACACCAAAATTGCATTTGCTGTGAAAACAGTATACTTTGACGTGTTTACTAACCCTCTGAATCCGCCATTGTCAACCACAGAAAATGTGTGTGTGTGTGTCTCTTTGTCATTTTTTTAAGCAACGCCTGACCTCTTGGGCTCTCACTCTGTTTGAGGCAGCAAGGCTGTAAAGTGAAAATTTTTCCTTGCACCTTCTTTAAACTTTTAAGTGTCTTATTTTTGACTTGAATTCTCTGACACTTCAGATTTTTAAGCTGCTGGAGCACCAGAGTATTAAATTGTCTCTCTGTTTCTCACCACTAGCCCCGGTGTCTGCCGTTTTTACTGTACTCAGTCTGAGGCTGCAAGTAGAGTGCAAAAGATGATGGGCACCCATGGGATGGTGGTCTCTGTAGTTTTCCCTTTTATCCACAATGATACACAGCAGCTGCAACAAACTCCACATTTTAGATGGCAGACCTGTTGTTTTTGTGCTGCCAAGAGGTCTGCAACGGTACTGAGACACTTCTGTTTTCACTCGTATGCAGAAATTCACAATATCATTAAATCCCCCATAAATATGGGCATATACAGTACTCACTTCCTAACCCCTTTAAAGAGAAACACACACACTGGCATGAATATTAAATCCACAATAAATGTTATTTCTTACTCAGACACTTACAGGGAGTGAATATTGACACAACTTTTCGTGGAAAGTTTAACTTGAGCACATGCATGAAAGTTCAGTTATTGCCTATGAAGAGGCAGCGTCATGAGGAGTGACACCATTTCAATAATAACTGAAAACTCCTCGCAGTGTCTTTCTTCAAAAGTGTAAATAATATAGAAACTGCAGGTAGCTGTCAGCAGATCTATTTAGAATCAGTTATGATAAAACAAGTTTAGTAAGGCTAAAAACTTGGAGATACTTTTTCCTTTTCCTGTTTAGTTTATCATCTTCCCCAAATTGCTTCTTGTCTCCTTTCTTGAATCTGCTTACCTTTTCCCTTTATATTTTTTACCTTGACTCGCCCTTACCTTGTCAGTTTCTTCCTTTCGATCCTGACCCTCCTTGCCACATTGTTAGGCTGTCCTCCTTTATTGCGCTCACCTTCCCTTTTCCTTGGCTTGGCTAACTGTCCCGCCTTCGTTCCTTTGCTATTCCTTTTTGGTTCTTCCTTTCCTTGCTTGCTGTCTGCTTTTGTTCCCTGTGCCTTTTTTATTTCCCTTCCTAGGCCCTCTTTGTGGTGCTCCTCCTCCATTTCCCATAGCTTTAACAGTCTATACCCTTCCTTTTATTTTATTTTCTTTTATATCCAACCTAACCCCCTTTTTGTGCCTCACATACATCTTCCCTAACCTCCGTTCTTGCTTTCTCCTTTTTTTCTGGCTTTTATCTTCAGTGCTTTGAGTGGAAAAAATGAGCGCTGGTACTCCCCTAATTCACCTTTTGGCATATGTATTGTGTGGCTGGTATCAGTAAGTCATTAGTAGTGTGTTTTAAATTTCTACAGTAAATAAAAAGTACCATATTTTCAGAGCAGACGTTTATCAGATAAACTATGTCAGTGTATCAAACACACAAAGAGCCTTTGCATCTCTGCATGACTTTGCTTCTATACAATTTTTGTGCCTTTAGGAGCCAGGCAGACATCATTGTTGTTTTTTTTTGTTTTTTTTCACTCAGATATTTCTCCTTTATCCAACACTGTAAAGGCTTGTGAGTTTGCATTACTCTGAGGAGCACACCGGCCCACTTAAAGCACTGCTTATCTTCTCTCTTGTCTTATTTGACTTGTTTATTCTCTCGCTATTCTTTTTTCACTAGTTTTTACCTCCCTGCGTTTTTTTCTCCTTACATACCTCTAATTTTTCCAAATCTGTTTCCCGTCACATCATTACTAACACTTTTTTTCTGAAGTGAGGTAACAGGTGAGGGGTAATGTCCAATTCAAAATGACAGTTTAAGCTAATCTAATCTTTGCACCAAATTAAAGAGCTTTACTTTTGTTTATTTTGCAAAAGTGGTCATTTGAAAATCAAAGGTACTGTTGAGTAAACTCTTAAGGCTCTATATTCGTGCCCGCCGGCGGCGTGGCAGAGGGTGGCGAACCCGCGCAGTGGTATTTTCATCTGGCGGAGCCCAATTCACAGCCAGTTTGGTACTTTCTTGGACTGAGGCGCACCGAGGTCCATTAAGCTGGGCGTGGTGGCGCGGTAAGGGGAGGTGTCGACAGAATCAGCTGGCGCAGTGGCATTTTCGTGCTCGCCGGCGGCGTGGAAAGTGTGCTGAAAGCTCGCCGATTCAAACCTGGTCAGCTTTCAATGCAGGCAGAGCACAGCTGGTCGAGTGGTATTTTGGTAGACCGGCAGTGTAGTACGCATACATCACCGATGCCTCACCGGAAGGTTTCCACAGTGTCAGGCACATTTCAGTGCAATAAATAATCAATAACAACTTATATTTTGAGTCAGCACATACATTTAGATCTATATCAATATATTCTGATCTATATCTGATCTGATGAACAGATGATTTGTTTCAGTGATCAGATGAGTTATTTATTTTAAGCCTACATACGGATATTATAATATTCAGTTTTGTGAGCTGGGAGGAGCTGAGTTAGGGAGGTGGGATACTCACGCCGCGCTGCGCCACGACACCGGCGAGGAACGAAAATAGAGCCCTTGGTAATTAATGGTTTGCATTACAATCACCCATCAGTCTGGTGGGTCATGACATCTGAAAACATAGGCAAATTAAATGCAGGGGTCAGAGTGCACAGTCACTTTGTGTGTTATAGAGGTCAGTGTGTCAGAACAGGCGACCACAGAGCCATAAATATGTACCCTTACTTGTACTTACTTGAACCTGGCAGTCTTCATGACCAACCAAAGACCTTGGTCGCCAAAGTGCGTTTATACTCCTGCTTCTTAGCACTAGCTTCATTATCCTTCCTTTGCTTTGCCATTTTGCTTGTCTACGCTCATGACTTTACACCTGCAGAGTGCTCTCATGCTCTCATTGGTCAGCCTGAATGACATGATGTAAGACATCTTGGAAGGCTGACAGAAAAAACTGCAAATCTTTCTGTTGTGTTTTGTGGCCTTGATGGGCATTCAGCATGACACACTTCACAAAATGATCAACCTTCAGGGTTATCTGATCCTGACACCCTGGTGCTTACAGTTTGTTGTCTGACCTCAGCATAAGAGAGGTCAAGATAAGATATGATTGTATTTTATTGATCCTCAGAGGGGAAATTGAGTAGTTCCAGCAACACAGACATAGTCAGTCAGTTCATCCTTTTAACTCAAACAAACCCAAGAAACTTATTAAAATGCACTATTGGGGTCAGTCCTTTCAGGGCTTTTCAGGGTGTCTTTATTCTGACCAAATAGATCATTTAGCAACAATTACCATTAAAGTCTTCACCCTTCCTTCTTGAAGGTTTAACCTGCATCAGGTTTAAATCTCAGTCACAAACTCTGCAGTGATATTCTGTCCTTTATTCATTTAACTGCAGTTTCAGTGATTCACATCCCACCTCTTTTTCCCACCTTTACACCTACGAGTGCACAGCTTGTTCGGAGCTTCTGCTTCACTTATGAAGAGCTGCTGCTCCAGCTGGCAGCAGCCCACTCTGAGCAGCTTCACACTTGTAGTACAGATTTTTACACGCAGGGAATCCTCAAAGCAGTAAAATTGTAGGAATTACTCCAGGCGCAGACATCCCCCTTCCCCCTCTTTGATTTCACACAGCTCATAACTTATGTATCATTTTTTTTCAGCATGCCGCCCTCTTTAAAGAGTGTAATACATTAGCGAACCATCATTTCAGTTATTTTAAGCTGTTAATCAGATGCCTGATAATATTATGTCACTAACACTTCAGATGGTACAGTCTGTTATTTTCTATGTTCAAGGCAAACAGTAAGTGCAGCTAGTGTTTGTCAGGACATTTGTGAGCATGTTGTCATTAATAGCTTTATCTTCATCATCATCATCCTCATCCTCAGGATAGAGCAGCATGCTGTGAAATGATCAAACTGTCTTTGCTCTGCTTTAATCCTGTGCCTCTTCTCTCCGGCAGGTTAACATGGTTATTGGGATTCTCGTTTTTAACAAACTGGTGTCCAAAGACGGCATAACTGATATGAAACTAAAGGAGAGGGCGGGGTATGCCTTATACCACACATCCATTTTACACAGTGACCTATAACCAGCCTGATAGCTCAGCTAGAGGAGGGACCAGCACAGTTGTTGTTCTTATTATCATCCTTCCCCATCATTTCAGACTTTGGCTATGAGAAGATCACTTTTGTTAACACCAGAAAAAATGGTGAAGGCTAGAAAATTTGATGAAATTAATAAAGAAAAATAAGATAAGAATGTGTTTTTACTCTCAGATTATAAGTAATGACTGCAAACCTGTAGAGGTAAACAGTGCACAAAAGAAAAAGACAGAGAAGAAAAGAAATGTAGGGAAGGCTGTCTGGTTATTGGTCCTGCACAGACTGAGCAATATAATGACTCATCTCATTGCTTTCTTTTAAGTTTCAAATGTGTTGCATTTTCCTCCAGCTGCTCTTTGTTTTGCAGGTGTTGCTATTGATGTAAACTTCTGTAAATCCATCCACATCTTTTTTTTTCTTTTCTTCTGTTTGGTTGTTTATAGTAAAGGGAAGCAGGGATTCTAACAGAGTTACCCACTTTGAATAACTTCAAGGGCAAATTCACAGCCTCTGTTTGATCTCTGAAGCTCTGCCCAGGGGTTCTGTAAGTGACATACTAGACGAAGTAAACAAACAACCCCGGAGAGAGCACAAAACAATGCTAACATCCCCAAAAGAGCCGGTCACAAGGGCAACAAAAATCAAACAGAAGTTGGGACAAACCCTGTTTTTTTCTTGCCTTTAAACTTCCATTGAAAAGGCATTGTCATAATGAAGTTATAGGAACTGAGTTTACATGAAACAACAATTTTTCAGGGCTTATCTTAGACTTCCACAAAAGGACCACCTCAACATTTTGGAAAAATAAGACTCTCTGGAGTCTCGATCCCTGGTATTTGTTCCAACAGAGAACATCTCAAACCTTTGAGACTGCAACTATTTTGAGGTCAGGCTGAGGCGGTTGGTAGCTGTGACCAGCATGTTGATAGTAAAAGCAACAGCTACCAAAATAAACCTTCATAGTAGCAGTGGCTTGCTTTGCCAGATTAAGGTTAGCTTTGCTGATGTGTCTCCATCATCCTCAAGTTCTTCCTTGGAATTAGGATGGTCCCACTACCAGAGTTTTTAACTTTAGATATGACACCAGTAAAAATCACAGAAAAAAATATTGACACCTGTTTCAATACCAAGGCACCAAAGATTAAATCCTGAGACACTCATTACCAGCTTTGTCATCACTTTACTGTAAACATTAGTGGATTGGAAAACATCACTGAACAGAGGCCAACATTTGAGCTTTGGATTATGGTTAGTTTGGTTTGTTGGCTTCAGGCCTAGGATGACAAGTCAAATGTTGATTTTTCTGTGAAGTGGCTGATTTGTGTTTCATTGCAGTGATCCATTGGGTAAAGTAACAACCACCCATCTGGAATAAAGGCACGTGCCAGAGCAAAGATTATTCTAAATTCTAGGTTTGGTAGAGCACACACTGTTTCCTGGTACTGCCATTTTATTTCATCAGGGCTTGTGTCCATTAACACCATTTTGCATTGGCAGCACCTAATTTCTATACAAAAACCAATGCAGTTGATTATTTTCAAAGCTTAATGTCCTAAGCTCAAAAAACAACCCTGGCATTTGCTGTTGGACCTTGTAGAAAACTGGGTCAATGGAAGTAGGCTCTAAATCTGCTAAAGGACATTATGTACATTAATGCTTTATTTGGCCTTCTCACTTCCTTTAACTGTTGCTAAGTTATGAGAGGCATTCTGTGGCTCATTTGATTCCCTTAGTGTTGGTGTGTGAATCAACTACCCTACTGCCCCAAGTCCCCTGGGTCATAAAAAGGCATGTCCTTCAAAATAAAAGCATAGAAAACACTTCAACCACAACTTTTCAGGCAGCACCTGACCCACCAAGAATGGGCGGAAAACTAAGAGTCTGGGGTGTTCTTTTTTCCAAAATGTTGGAATGCTCCTTTTAATCTTGGCTCCATATATTGAAAAATTGCTACTGTTGTTACTGTAAATAGAGTAATAACAAGTCATTGAAAACAAAATGGTAAAATCACAGAGCCCACCTGCTCCCTGCTGCCCTTGACCCGCAGGCTGTTGTGTCTCCATCGGCATCGTTGGTGCACTCAAATGTTATTTTCTTTCTCTCTCTGAAAATGTTTTCTTTCTTCAATGATCTCTTTGTTCTACTGTACCTGTTTTTGCTGTCTGAATTGTCTTGCGTTTGCACAGAATCCCCTCTCTCTCACTCAGGGCTCTCCAATCAGGAACACATCAGTCTCAGAAGCCCCCTCCCATGTCATCAGTGATTGGGTAATAAAATACCTGGCCATCCCACCCTCTTTCTAATGTAGAGCTACCAGCCCTGCCCATCACCAAACCTGCTGAATCCTTTAGCAAGCACCTCTGATTGGCTTCCTAGTCCCTTCCGCCTATTGACTTCCCTATTCTAATATTAACTTTAGGCTAGCTGCTGTTAGCTGATAGATCTTAACACGTCACTGCCTCAGGGTCTGTGGGTCTTTCAGAGAAACTGAGACTGATTTAACAATAACACACGCTAGTGTGAGAATATTCAATATTTATAATTTACTTGACTTATGTGGGCATGTTTATGTGTGTGTGTGCGTGTGGGGAGAGAAGTGTAATGTGTACTATCTTACTATCTAGTGTCTTTATTCTGTCTTGTTGGCTATCTTGCAGGGTCATTGGTTAACAGTAAGAGCTGGTTGGATTCCTCCTTGATTTCTATCTCTCCTCCAGTCGAATATGATGATTAAGTGTAAATTGACTGTTGTAACCAGCATGATAGAATAATGTTACAATACTCAGTGCCTTATGAGAAATATCTGGTGGATGTGGTCAGTTATTTTCTGTTTTATTCCATATGTTATCACATTGTTATTGTAATTGAGGTTCAGTGGACCCTTTTGGGGCTGACGTCATGACCTCATGGTGCCAACCGGAGTCTTAAGTGTTGTTGGTGCCAGAATAGAGAGAGAGATAGGAATGTCTCAAAACAAAAATCTCATCATATGCCAGTTGTCTTTTAGTAGAAAACAACAGTTTTGGTTTAGCACTCTTAAGACTAAAGGAGAGGAGAGGAGACAGTCACCAAAAATACTTGGATGTGCAGTGCACATTTGAAGAGCACTGTTACTGTTGAATAAATATAAAACGTGTATCTGTTAAAGATTTGATACACTGTGATGAAAAATTGTGTTGCCATTTCAAAAAGATAGAGCTGCCATCAGCCTTGAGAGGGTTGATGCAGATTTGATGCGGATTATTTCAAAATTGATCAGCCATCTGGTAAATTGGTCTGCATCTACTCCTTTGTGGGACAGCCATTGTAACCAAACACAAATATAGGCACACAAAGGCTTCAAAATCCTCAGTCTGTCTTCATTGTGCACTCATGGTTTTTCTATCATTGAAGTGCCATCTGTATTTCTCTCTGAAGTTGAAAATAAGAAAGGTGAGGCACTTTTCTTCTGCTCAGTGACCGCCCTCTACCCACTCACCTCTCCTGCATATGTTTCTGTAGGCCCACATGCAGAACATGCCTAATGAAGCTAATGAATTTGTGCAGCATCCAATTAGCGGAGTCTGCAGCAGCCAGGTCTGCTTACACCTTAGAGACAGGCCTTGTTGCTGAGGCTCCTTCCCCCACAAATTAGAAACTAATTCTGTGTGAAAATTAAAACAGACAGTGGAAGCATAACTTAAGCCCACAGTGGAGTGTGTTTCTACTTTTGCAGAGGCATATGAAGCTGTATTTTTGATAATTGTCAACATCTGATCTCAATTTTTCAGCCCAACACATCTCACCCTTTCAACCTTTTGCCCCTCGATCCTTACATCCAGGAAAACCGCATCGTGTTCCCACTTGATTGCTTTTTAATATCAGTGCCTCAGGCCTACATTTAGAGGCTGTATTGCCCTTTTACTTGAAATTGCATTTCTTCCATTATGTGATTTTTAATCCAGACGTCCAGAGGCTAGAAAATCGATTCTCCCAGCTCTTCAGCTCTAATTGTTGTTTAGCAGGAGGCCGTTTGATAACAGATGACTTTGTTACAAACTGTCAATATTTCCTGCTTCGTAGTCAACCTCTGTCTGGAAAAATAACTCTGCGGATTTATAAAGGGAGGAGGGATCGTTTGAGGGTAGATTTCAGAGGAAATAAAGTGGTAAAGTTCACAGTGCTCATGCCAGGGAAGTTTCCACTGCTTTTTCTTTGTTTTATTAATACGTATAGATGGTTAGTATCATTTTGCTCCTTAAGTCATTGATGTTGACTTATTTCACGTTTAGGTACCTGCTGCAGACTAGACACAGTCTGTTTTTTGTTTTTTTTCTTTTTTTTGGGGGGGGGGGGGCTGTTAGAGGAAGAAGGTTTAAACCTTGTCCATAAATGAAGACTTCAGCAATGTGCAGCACCTATGCAAATTGCACCATTGTTTTTGCCATACTGTGAGCTGTGTGTATGATAGTTGAGCTAATCCTACAGTTGTTTGTTCGATTTGAACTGATCGTGGGTAGTTCATGATCAGTTCACTAAGACTTGCACTGCCTCCCTTCTCTAAGGTGCTCTCTCAAATTGAGGAGTCTCTTTGGCACTCTACAGGGTTTATATTGGTCATAGTATATCACAGTTTGTTATAAATACATGACACGACCCACTGAGGGAGAATAAGGTTAAAATTTGTGAAACTGGTGTCCCTTATTATTCACACAGCATGCATTGTTCACTGAAGCAGTTGCTAACTTCTTCAAGCACCATCTTCTGGGTAATATACTGTATTACAACAGGATTCATCACTTTGCATTTAATGCTAGTATATTGTTTGCACCAGTGTATACGGCACAGCTCACTTTTCACTTCTATATGGGGTAGAAATCAGGTATTTGAGGTGCATCCAATAAAACAAATTTTGTAATGCTCTCTTTGAATTATCTATGAAGTTTTAAATACTTTGTGGAGATCAGCAATTTACAGATACTCTCACTAGCTCTGCTGCTGGTGCACGGATTGCATGAGAGGATGTTACTCCAGTAGCTCTTCAGGCTGCTCTCAAATCTTCTTGATAACTTTTATCATTTCCACACTTTGCCAAGCCTGAGACACCCACAGTTTATCAAGAAAAACCCATGTGTGGGTTGAGAATAAGCTGGGGGAAATGTTTGTGGAAAAGTTTGCAGTGTGTGTGAATGGTGGGCACTGCTTGAATGAATGGGGGTAAGAGTTTTTAGTAGGCTCCAGTGAGCCCCTACCCGGCCTGGCAGAAGAGGTACAGATGAGACTAGACGAGAATGTAGGCCCTAGGCCTGCTCCTTAGCTTGCCATCGACTGTGGACAGTCCTCAGTTCATCGCCACACAACATGTTCTCCGCACAGTAGAAGACAGAGTTGAAGGCACGGTAGAAGGCTCCTGTAGCCTGCAGCTCATGTCGCTTCCCCACTGCTCCCCCTTAGACTGAGGTGCAGCGCTCTAAAAACTATACTCAGTTGGCCGTGCCAACCAAAGTGACTGCATGATGTCACCAAAAACACTCAACAATTATTGGTTGAAGTGATACTGCAAGACTAGATGGTATTTACTGTAAGAGACAAACTGACGTGTAGGCTTAAATAAAGGTGGAGCTGGCTGCTCAGAATTTACCTGGGTTACATCTCCTATTGCAGTGAAGCTTAACTTTTCCATTCACTCTTAGAAAAGAATGTACGGTTCTGTATAATAATCAGTCCACTTAATGAACAGCCTCGACTTTAGGGACTTAATTGCTTGTCATAATTTAACACCTGTAATAAGAGCGTATTTCATCACCGCCTACCTGTTTCTCATGGCAGGACTTTCCCTTTCTGGCTGCAGTGGCTGATGCAGCCTGTTGCTTGCATGAATGTGTTTGTAGAAGGTGGAGTTGTGTGTGTGTGTGTGTGTGTGTGTGTGTATGTGTGTGTGTGTGTGTGTGCGCGTGTTAACCTTTGCGTTAGAGCTTGGTATTACATGTAATGAGCAGTTTGCACAGATTGACATGAGTAAGGGTTAGCCACATGCAGCATATCATCATAATCAGGGCAGCAGGGATGTAAATTTAAAGAAGAGGAGGAGGTTTTTGGATGAAGCCAAATGAAAGATGGTTGAGTGAGTGAAATACTGAGGAGGGGAGTACCTCCAGGTCATCAAACCAGTCATTTGTGGAAGAGAATCAGACATCCTGTGTGGCGTTAATTATCCACCGATGGCTGTGTCTCAGCCCTCACCTCCCCACCCCCATGAGTCACACACAGGTAAACCCGGAAACACTCACACAAGCACACACACACACTCACACACACCAAACTCTGAGCTGGACTGTAGCCCTGAGAGAGAGACTGTGCGAGAACACTGTGACTCACTGCTTGTGTGACTGTTTTTGTGCGTGTGCACACGCACAAGTGCGAGTCTGTGTGTAGGTGCATTTGTATCTGTTTGTGTATGTTACAGCGTGTTAATTTGACTTTGCAGTCAGATGACAGTGCCACTGTACAATATGACGCTCAAATGTGCCAAGTGCGGAGTTATCTCTTCGGCTGACGTTTCCACCACAGCTACCAGTAACGCCATGTTAGTCCCGCTAATTATTTTTCCTTAACTCTTCTTCCCTCTGTTCTCTCCTCTGCTGAATGCCTCCCTTCTTCTCCTTCACCTGATTGGTTCTCTGTCCTTTATCGCTCTGTCTTTTTTTCTTGCCCTGGCAGGAAGGAGTTCACTCAGTATGAAAGGCTCCTGAAACTTATATGTGTCAACTGTTTACATGTGAATATCTGTGCATACACGAAAATGGAACGAATGAGGGTGAGAGTAAGTGTGTGAGTGTCTTTGGAGTCACACAGCTGTTTGAAGACAAAGTTGAGGAGGCTGTGGCTGCGTGCAGCGAGAGCAGCAACAATCTAAGCATTTAAGTGTGTGTGTGTGTGTGTTTGTATTCTCTTATCTAGATGGAACTTCTCCAATATTTTTAGCCTGGACCTTTATTTTCTTACTTCCTCTTTAATACAATCCTTATTCTAAAAGGTTTGGACACTGTGGAATATGTTGATAAAAGCAGATATGGATAGTTTGTAAATCATTTAAATGCACAAACAACATATCAAATGTAAAAAGAAAAAAAAAATGATACGCTGCCATCAACAGGTTTCAAAAAGTCAGGATAGGGATGTGTTTGCCACCACAATGAAATGTCCTATTTGTGCCTAATATAGTGCTTAGGTTGCTAAAAAGTTTGACATCACTTTGCCATATTTTTTTCTTTAATTGTGCTCCAAATGTTTTCAACAGATGACAGGTACAGACCGCAGGCAGGCTAGTTTAGCAGCAGGATTTTTCTACTACAGAGCCATGCGGCTGTAATCCCTGCAAAATGTGGTTTGGCATTTACTCGCTAAAATATGAAGGTCTGCCCTTTTTAATTTGCACCTCTGAATGCACCAACAGAGTTAACAGACAGTGGTAGTGATTTTAAGCCCATACAGCGATTTCCACTTCAGAGTCATGTCTGTCTGTAAGGTCTGCAGATCAGGACCAACTAGTATCAGTTTTGATCCCTTTTGCGCAGAGATTTCTTCAGATTCTTTTAGTGATATTATGTACTGTAGATGAGGAAACCCACCAATCCTTTGACATTTGACACTGAGGAACGTTATCAAACATCTGTTGAATTATCTGTCCATGCAGTCTGAGAGTTTAGAGATGTTTTTGAAGAATGTTGCTGGCACCCAACCTAAAATAGGCTTTTTTTTTCATATAAGTATCGATTTGATATGTTGTCGGTGCACTATTCTCAGTTAAATATAAGCTTTAAATGATTCTCAAACCATTAAAATCTGTTCTGTAAAAGTTTTGCACAGTGTTTTGGCTCTGGGGTTGTTATATCTAGAGTCACCTGTGTCTTATAGCAGGGAGTGTTTTTCTTTGCTGCAACTCAAAAATCTATCCCTAAAATAGCACTCCTCTGCTTGAAATAGCCATGATTCAAAACGTACCCATCATTTCACTGAAAATAGTCTGTAGTTTGACTCACTTGACACATCAGGCACATTTTCTAATAATGAAGCTATTAGTTGCTCCCACATGAACGAGTCACAGAGTAAAACTTTATTGAACGTGCATATAAATGAATGACTAACTCTTGTGAAAATTACTTTATTTCTAATTATGTAAGAGTGACTGAATAGCAGTTTTTACCAAGGTGTTATGGCCATTTTTAAACATTGGCCTGATTCTGATTTTCTTTTCATACGCTTTGGTTTCTACATGACTTGCCAGAACAAAAACAAAGTTTCAAAAGAGGCCTCATTGAATGGTTCAGCAAACAGCCACAATATAACTATTGAGAGGGAAGAGCCTCAATTCAGCATGGAGCCACTTGAAGATCTTGTTTTGGCCACTGTCAAGCTTTGATTGTTTTGTTGTTGTTGTTGTTAGGATTTTTTATTTTTATTTTTAGCCTTTATTTTGACAAAGACAGCAACTGAGTAGAAGGAGACAGGGATGACATGCACCAAATCATGGCGGCGCAAAAAATCAGTGTTAAGTCCTGACTGAGAGGGACTGCTGCATCTGTAAATTGGACACCTGTTCTATCAACTGAGTGAAACCAGAGAAACCATCCTCAGATTATTTCATGTGCAGAAACAATAGAAGTATCCAGAAGTATTCTCAGTAAAAACCTCAAGGAGGATAAATCTATTGTTTCCCTTTTTTTTATAGAGGAGACACCAGTTATGGGTGTTTTTCTTTCAAAATAACCAGATTTAGTTAAAAATGATAAAAAAAAAAAGAAAAAAAAGAAAGATAACTTAACTAGTTGAAGTTAGTTTTGTTATGTCATTAAATGTAATCTGATTTCTTTTTTTTTATCAAGCCTGATCAAATTGTGCAAAAGGCCAAAGTCACACAGTAAAAGATACAACAAACCTACTAAAGCAGAGGTAGAGCTGCAACTCCCATGTTTTAAAAATAACTGTTATTTGGATTACTGGTTTAGGAAGACTTGATAACAATCAAAGTTTATCAGTGGCAAGAAAAAAAAAAAAAAGCATTCAAAGTGGACTCCTTGAAATTTGTCATGTGAGCCATCCCAGCTCTTCTCACTGCTGTAGCACAAAAGAGCCTGTTGGAATAACTCTTAATCGAATGCACAGTATCAGAGTTTGTTATTCTCTGCAAACTGAGAAGTTATATTCATTCAGAGAAATAATTTTAATAATGTCCAATAATGATGGAAAATAAGGTCCAGACTGAAAAAGCCCAGCATGTCCTATTGTCAGGATTCAGCCTTTTACAGTCAGTTATTAAAGGTTGGGCCAGTTTCAGTTTAACCTTCTGACCTGTGGAGGATGTGCCTCTCAAGCATTATTACAGGAAGGATGAAAAACATCTGAAAGGATTCTCAACAATTAAAATGTAAAGGTCATTAATAACAACAATGAGACCCTATACTATGTCACTCTTTCCCTGCTCACTACCAGAGGTGGAAAAAACTGAGAAAAAGGTTCAACAGCTGTTACATTGGTATTGTAATAAAATGAAATAAGAGTTTTTCATAATGCAAAAGAGCTAAGCTGCTTTTACTTTAAATACATTAGTTGGAATGACAGTAATATCCCTATGCAGGTAACTTTAATGTTGTAAATATGAAGGCTGCAAAGTTATTTAAACTTATATTAAAATGATCATATCGTAATGTGATCAAAGTAAACCATGTGATTAAACGGTATTATGATAAACTACTGTTGTAGTGTTGGAGCTGAGTAACTAAACCTGAAGTCTGAGTTAAGTCTGAAGTCCCCACTGCCAAAGTCAGAATCAAGTCCTTCTCAGCAAGAAGAAACTGAGATAGGAACGTACCATAAATATGAATATTACTAATTATCTGGAGGATCATTGAGCCTGTATTAAACAGTCTTAACCTGGACTGATTGTGTGGGACATTTTAAGATGTGTAGAAAACACATTTCATCGATCAACTTCAGATTCTGAACGATCCTGTCAATATGTCTGAGGATTGAAATTACAGCAGAAGTTAAAGGGCTGGGCATGGTCTTTAAATGTACTTTGCACCTCTGTTAATGGAGAGACACACTCATTGATTCTGCGGTGGTTGGAAAGTTAACTCCAGAAAACCAACAACCCACGCCTTCATAATCATAATCATAATTTTAACCAACCAAACATATCAAACCTGGTGGTTGGGTCAACTACAGTAATGTAATGTTGCTCAAATGTGTTTTTTGTCTTGAGTCTAAATTTTGCATTCTGAAAATCCACAAGAACAAGAACCCTTGGATCTGCATGAGACTTTTTTAATGCGTGGATTACAACCAGATGGGCCAGGTCTTTTCAGCTAAGATTTGCAGGCTTCGGTCATTGTCTCATACTCTTAAAGCGTTCCATGTCATGAGTTAATCTTTAACTTTAAAAAAAAACCATTCAAATGAATTTGCGGCCCATTGTGCAGATGGACTGGTAAACACAAAAAGTTCATTTAAAACTTGGAAATGATTAGCTTTATTACTCCAGAAGAAAAACTTCTATTTGAGGTCATGGTTTGATAAAAACTTGAGCCATAAGAACATGTATTTCGATATTACTAAGTCAGTATACTCTGACATTGCTACAGCAAACATAATGCTCAGTTTAGTTTGAGTCACAGTCAGCATGGCCTAACTTAAAACTCCTAAGCTGAGGTGACACTGAGTCCTTAAATTGATTCCAAAAAAACAGGCCGAATCAGATCACACAAATCAAAAGGACCATATCAGCAACAGTCCAAATAGGCTGACCTCAGCATCTCACTCACTTCTCTAAATGGATACAGGACAGATGTCTGTTTAAGTTTGAGTCTGTCCTCATCTGCATGTTGCATTAACTGGAAAGCGTTTTCAAGTAAAATGCAAGAGTTGTTGCACCTTGCTCAGTATCTCTGCAGGAATAACACTGAACAGAAAGGTGCATAGATTTTACAGCCTTTTACAAAAAAAAAAAAAAAAAAAACACACACACAAACAGCATAACAGTCTAAAAATAAGTCTGAGTACTCCTCTTGATCATTTCAAGTCCTTATAGTTAGTACACAAGACTGAGACCAAGTCTTAACATGCAATTTCATAATTATATCAAAGGGAAGGAACATTTTGAAGCTGAACTATGATTGTTGTTCTGAAATAGTGAGTAACATTATTTCTTTAATGCACATGAAGAATACTGCTAAAAGCATCATGCAGCCCATCATACTTATTGGTTCTAATAGGCTCTGTTACATTGACCATAAAGTTGTACTTACAAAAAGCTGTGAAGTAGTTTTTCCACCTCTGGAGTAGACCCTTACCTAAATAAAATGACAAAATGTTCTCACCTGTGGAAAAATATCAGTAAAACCATGAAGATGTCATTTGTCTATTCACTAATTCACGATTCATAAGAGGGAAGAATCCATTATGGAACAGAAAGAGTAAAGTAGAAGGAAATTAAAGGACAGCAGGAATGTTGCTTCTTCAGACGCTCCTCTCTCTCTCTCTCTCTCTCTCTCTCTCTCTCTCTCTCTCTCTCTTTCTCTCTCTCTCTCTCTCTCTTTCTCGTTTGTCCTTGCATTCTGTTTCAGCCTCATTACTCGTCTCCCCCCTCCACTCGCTCCCCTCTCTCTTTCCTGTGGCACTAGACCCTCTATGGTTTGACTGAGCCATCTTGAACATACATGCATGTAATATATGTGAATTATGAGCATATATATCTGCAGATAATGGATGTATGTTTCTGTGTGTGATAGTTACATAATGACTCAATGTGATGTTATGTATTTATGCATGGATAGAGATGAAGGCTGCTAACACTATGCTAACAGCGTGGGCAGTTATCAGGGCAAATAAGATTGGTTTTAAGATTGAGTTAAACATTGTTGCCTCTGAGAATGGAAAGAAATCCAGTTAGTCCTTTGAAACAGTTTTCATTTATTGTCCATGAAAGTCTGCCTTATGTGACAGTAATGGAGTTATCTCAGCTAATGTGAAAGCTTTACGAGCAGAATTTTCAGATAATGTTGTAGTCTTTCTTGATGTCTCATGTTGACCTTTGCTGTCACTGACTGCAGTTCTTGTCCTGCCCTGCAGGGCGTCATTGTGGAGTTCCTGTGTGGTTCTGCCCCTCCTGGCTCTCACATGGATGTCAGCAGTCCTTGCCATCACCGACCGGCGCTCTGCACTCTTCCAGATCCTCTTTGCTGTTTTTGACTCTCTGGAAGGCTTCGTCATTGTCATGGTGCACTGCATCCTGCGCAGAGAGGTACCAAACATGACCGCAGAGTTTTAAATTAGCTATTTGTCTTTCTTTCTTTCTTTCTTTCTTTCTTTTTTCTTTGTTTTTTTATGCTGTGATTGAAGTGATGCTGTGGAAATCAGTTGGATGTTTTTTTTCAGGACCAAAAAACTCAATGGCTGAATCAGTACAGGAGCTTGTTGCTCCATTTTTTTGATGAACAGTTGTCAAATATTTTGACTACTGCTTGTCTAGCTGGTATGATAACAGTCAGTGCGTTTACATGCACAGCTTAATTGGACTAAGCTCGTATTTTGTTTTGCCGAATCAGACTTCTCTCCTTGCCCGCGTAAACATGCGGCTGAGAAAATTTAATTATTGACGTGAACGTGTCTTCCTCCCCCAAAACTAGGGGGCAATATGGTTTTTTTCAGTGGCGCGGTTTCCAGACCCTTTTTAAAGATGTCTCTGTTCCTCGTTTGGCGACCGTCCATATACTTTAAAATGTCCATTTCTGTCAGGACGGAAAGCATAACGGCACTCTCTTTGTCGTTCCAAAACTGGACATTCTTTCTTGCTTTAGCCATGTTGTAGTTGCTTCTGAGTCGAAAGTTCTTTAAGCAATAGTGCTACCTCTTCTCTGGTGTTTTGTTTCGGGGTTACAGAGGCACATGCATTGTCCTGTCATTCTCCAACTACGCTGGTTACCTGGCAGAGAAAAGGTGTTTACATGCACTTCAGTTGTCCAAACTCAGTCGAAGTAAGGCAATAATTCGTTTTTCTCAAGTGTCATGTAAAAGTACTGAGTGAAGAAAACAGGGCCATAGCCACAACTTTCTTCTGAGTTTAAGTGAGATCTTCTAGACATTTCTATCTTTCATTTCCATCCCTCAACTTGTTAGCATGGTCATCACAGAATCATATATGTTAGCAAGCCCAAGCCACATTTACTGGTCAAGCTGCACACTAGCATTTAAAGCTTCAGAGACAATCTGTGGACGGATGCCTACACTGTTATTATGCTCTATCCTTTCAGGTTCAGGAAGCAGTCAAGTGCCGTGTGGTCGACCGTCAGGAGGACGCCAATGGAGATTCAGGAGGATCTTTTCAGAATGGCCACGCTCAGCTCATGGTATGAATAAATATATATGGTTGTTATTTTCACCTTCTGTGATTTATTGTTGCAGATTGGCCGACTGTGCACACTCAATATAATATTTATTGTCTCTCTGTCCTCAGACTGACTTTGAGAAAGACGTGGATATGGCTTGCAGATCAGGTGAGCAGTGAGTGTGTTTGATGTTTGTGTGTGTGTGATTTGACTTCGGGGAACGCTGCTGAAAAGCTACAGATGTCTCTTTGTGCAGCTTCTCTGTATTTTGACTGATTCAACATTCTCAGCGGTATCAGAACAGATGTGAGGCATGTTCCCCCTCACTCCTGCTCTTGTGTCTTACAATCAACATCATAGCCGCCCCCCTTCACCAAGGAGCTGTTTTGACAAGAGTTACAGCACATTACAGCTGCATAAGGCAGTTGGATACGAGTGGGATGAACGTGTGCTGAGCAGTTGTATGCAGATAAATGTGGCTGTGTGAGTCTCCCCTACACTGCTGCTGTATAATTAAGTCCCTCCCGACAGCGCAGCATCAGATACTGGCTGTGCACTGATATCCGCTGGGAGTGAAAATCTGATTATCTCTTGAGACAGGATATCAAGAAAAGCATCTGGGGCATAAAAGCTACTGAGACAGAGTGGAAAAAAGACAGAAAAGAGCAGTGTGAGATGATTGTCTTTTTCTTTTTATATGTCAAACGGGAGACGGTGACAAAGAGCAATTGTGTTAAGTGTTGCAGACAGAGTCTACAGAGCCAACTGCTGTTAGTGTGAAATAAACGACTGTCAAAAAGTTAGGGCCCTGAGGTCACTTAGGAACTCATATCTATATGGACAATTAAACATCATCACTTTTCTATTATCAGCCCAAAATGCCAGTCTTAAACTGTTGATCAGCCACCTGCCACCAATGACTCCCGCCATAATGTAATAATGCTCTACCACCCTGATATAAACAAGTACAGATGACAGATGTCACTTCATAGCACAGTCCAGTTTGCCATTCTTGTCCTTTACATTAATTATAATGAATTTGGTCATGTATATATAGCAACATACCGGTCTGCAGGTGCACCTGGCCTTTCAAATAAATGGGAGTCGAAACACAGACCTTAGTAATCAGTCCAAGCTCTCTGCACCTTGTCCCTCACCCATCGCCCAGACTGTACATAACTCTTACTGGCCAATGTGGTCAAACACGCCTTACTTCTCTTCATGTCATTCACTGTAGTCCAAGCATTTTAGTTCGCAAAATTAAGTGCCCCAATTTATTATTTATCCTGTTGAAGTACTTTGAATTTGGTGCTTTGGCCATGTTCCAACTACAGCAGCAACTTTAAAACTTAGGGAAGGTCAGCCTCTTGAACATATCCCACGCAATTGACTGTCTTTGACTGATGGGATCAAAGTTTTTAAAAAATAGACATTAGTCTTTGAAGAAGGCCTTGAAAAGAGGTCTCGAAAACATACGTCTTTAAGAATAAGCTAGATGCTTATTCAGCAAGAGGAAATAAAAGAAGTATGCATCTACTGTGCTTTAAAGAAAAACAAGATTTACCATATGTATTTACATGCACAAATAAAATAAACTTAGACTTTGAGCTTACAACTGAATATCTTTTTGCAACAAGTGGGCCCTCCAACACCCTTAAAACAAAGTTTAAGACTCTTGATACTAAGACATCTGTGGTTATATGATGGGATATGAACTCAAACCAAATCCTTGACCACCAACATTTGACTGCTGTCGAGACTAACTTCTCTTTTTTATTCCAACTCTTCATCTGAGACTGTCTTCCTGTCTTTCCCTTGCCTCCAGGCACTGTGAAGCGCTCATCTCTCCAGGGGGAAGAGAAGGCGTCCTCTGGTACTCTCACTCTCCAGAAGGGTTCGAACTTTAACACAATGCCTGCTAGCATGGCCAAGGTCCACCTCCAGAATGTGGCTGACTACACCAGCCACACCCTGACAATGCGCAGGGAGAAGGGTGCCGCAAAGGGAATCAGCACTGAGCTCCCTGGAGCAAAATCCATCTACATCTGCGACGGCGAGCTCTTTAAGCAGCTGGATGGAGAGCTGCCACGGGGGAATGGCGAGGGCAGCAGCTCTGAGGGCACAGGCAAAGGCCCGGGCTACGTCATTCTACCGACAAACAACACGGGCACAATAAAACCAACAAAAGGGAAAGAGGAGCAGACAGCCAAGTACAACATCAGCATTGAGCAGCTGCCACAGACCAGACTCATCCACCTGGCGAACCCTGTCAGCGGGGAACCAGTGCCTGGATTTGGGCTGAAGAGCCTTCCTGCCGACCAGATCAGTGTATCTTGCTCTGACAGAGACTCACCTGCACACAACCTGCAGAGCATGCCCAGAGACGCTCAGATGGCCAACAGTGCAGGAGAAGGAGGAGACTCTTGTAACTCCGGTGTGATGTCCAAGAGTGAGACTGTCTCCACATTATCCATGAGCTCACTGGAGGTAAGACTACTAGAGCGGTTGGCATATGCTAGTCATGGTGATGCATTGTCAGCCTCATTATACATACCTGGTACCAGGCATGCATGTGAAGTTGTGTGCTTACATTAGACACTGACTTTGTTTTTCTTCGAGCAGAGAAAGAAATTTGCAGATACCACCTCTGTTTTGATTAGCTACTATGAGTTCTGTTTCCATGCCTGTTCAACACCACAACCTTTTGAATCTGTTTATCATGGTAAATTCAGAGTAATAACAGTCACACCATGTTCACCAATCTCAAATTCTGCTCAATTATGTTAACTGTCAATAATAAACATAAATTTCTCATAAAGGCAAATTGAAGCTTATTCCTGAGATCAGCCCTGCCTGACAGGCAACACTTATGCACTTGGTGATGGTGACAGGTTCCTGAATGTACCATGAGAGCAGCTTTGATTATAGTTATCTACTCATCCTCAGTGTGTATGATCATAATTAAGGCCTGTGTCCATTAGCAGCTGTTTGTGTCCACAACCTCAGTTTCAGTGCACTTCTTAGGTTACTGTTTCATGGTTATGAAAGTTGTCTTGTGGTGCTCCCACAGTAGTGACTGTTGAGATTGTTTTAAAGTGGCGTGTATGCTTCATTATTACTTCCAGGACACCATAGACAAAGTATTGTGTTTCAGCAAACATTAATAAAATGATTAACTTGCTTAATTAGCACAATATTGTGTCCACTGAAGTGCTCGAACATGCAAGTTTAAACAAGAGAGGAAGGGTTTTCTTCCCATTAATTCAGTCTGTTTACATCAGACATTGTAATACTTCTGTATTACGAATTGTAATAAAAAATTTGTATCATTTGCAATTGCCATCCCCTGAAGAGAACTTGCGATTAATTGCATCTTTGCATTGACTTTATATATAATTCACTTGCCCAATTTGATCTTATTTGTTGACACAACATAGTAGATGCGTTAACCGACAACTAGAGTTCGGTCCCTCAAAGACCCACTCCGATGAAAATAATGTTTTTCTTGTTGTCTACATGTTGAAATAGCATTTTTCTGACGCTAGTGGACATATTACTGCCTCAACACTATCCAATTTAGGATTCTTTTTGAAGACATTGGGTTATTGGGTTGATCTGCTTTCCCTTTTTTGATTTTGATTGGTTGATAAGAAGGTAATAGTGCAGATGAGTGCAGAAAGTATTTTCATCTGAGGAGCTGTAAGCACGCCAACAGAAAACTGGGGTGATTTTGCTTACTCAAGAAGCCTCAGTACTTTGAACTCCATTGGTTTTGTACAGAAAAATTGAGCCGCAAGCACAAAGATGCTGTTAGTGGACACAGGCCCTTAGAGTCCTGTCTTTATGTGTGTGTCATGGTGTAACAGTTTAACTGTTTTCATGTCCATATATATTCATGTCACTGTGAGTTTTACCATGTCATGACTTTTTGCTGTTTTGTTGCTCATCCACTGTTTTTCATTCACATTCATCCAGCCACAAACCACATCCACAAACAGTCATGCATTTCCTATGATAGTATATTAGGCTGTGTTCTCCTAATAGAGCACACTTCCTATACACAAGATAATTAAAAGAAGACATGATAAACTAGAGAGCCAGACAATGATAAACTAAATATTCATTTATGATAATAAAAAACCAAAAGGTTATTGAGTTTTCCCCTCAAGAGCAACGCTGTGTTTCAGTTCTTGTACACTCAGGTCATTTCTGTCTCTGGTATTAATCCAAACAAGAACAGCATCATAATAAATCTCCAATCATAAAAAGTATCTCATCTGGCTCCATGTAAAAACAGCTTCTTTTCAGGGTCAGTTTCCACTCAGCTTCCAGTGTAGACAGCAGTGACAGGATGAGATGACACAGTTTTTAGCTCACAGCCGCCTGGACATCTGCCTGCTGGTGTCGTTTCACTCCGGGGCAAAACACACTCCCATAATGCCGTGTGAGGCTGCAGCTGCCACAGCAGCCGAGCAGCCTGAAGGTCAGGCTTCCCTTCACCACTCCGTGATGGACGACTTAAAGGTCATTCGGTCACAATCTGTTAACAGCAAACTTGCGCCAACAGGGTCAGAAAGACCAGCAGCAAACCTTATTTCCTCCCTCATGACTCACCACTTTCCTGTCTAATGTGGGGACACACAATCAAACAGCTAAACACTGGAGCATTTGTCAGTTCACATGGCACACAGTGTCGAAACACATCTTTAATCTCTCTGTCTCATCTCCCCCCAGAGACGAAAATCACGCTATGCAGAGCTTGACTTTGAGGTAATTTTAGACTCTTTGATTCCTGCAGAGTTTTTTAAGACTTAGACCAAACAGCTGATGTCTCTTAGTGAGACACTCAGACCTCTACATGTTTGCAAACATTTTTAGATGTATTCAAAGTTGGGGTGTAACTTTAGTTTCAAGATTCAAGGGATTAAGATTGATGGTAGCCTGTGCTGTTTGCCTCATACATAACAATGCAATATCCCTGTGTAGAAGATAATGCACACCAGGAAACGCCACCAGGACATGTTTCAGGACCTGAACAGGAAGATTCACAGTGCAGACAAGGATAGAGAGTCTCCACCTGTTGACGCCAAAGCTGCCAAACGATGGAGCGTGTCCTCTGCCAGCAGCGACAAGACCAACATGAGTGTAAAGAGTTTAACTTTATTCTGTTCTGACCCCCCTCCCTCCCCTATATCTAATGCTGTTCTCCTTTCCTCTTATTAACACCAAACACCATGCTTTGGTGGAGCTGATTGTTTAATAATAAGTGAAGCCATTTCAAAGATTGCATTTTTAATCTTCTTACAATGTCAGTGTCAAAAGAAATTAGCCCCAGGGCTGTCAAGGGGCAGAAATGTGGGTGGGAATACAAACTGCATCTAGAAACGTTGCCCCTGACACACAGTCACTCTGATACATGAGGGATCTCTTAAATTCAGTGTTGTTATAATGTGTTTCTAGAGTTGAGGAGTCCTCCTACAAAAAAAATGAATTAATAATGATAATATGATCCACCATCTTTTGGTTTCAATCACCTCTTCAAAAAAACAATGGGTGACTTCACTGAGACTATGTCCATATTTTAAAGAGTCTATAACTCTACAGAGCCAAAACTGGATCCTGCATATTCACCAAAAAAGTCTGAACATCACTTACACCGGTCACTGAGATAAAAGATGTGTTTGCTATCCTGCTGCCGTTCTGTGCTACATCACACTTTGGATTTCTCTGATCAGTTGGAGGTCTGTCCAGTCACTTTCAGAGCCATTTTTGCCATGCATCTTTGTTACCCCATCCTCAGTAGGACATAGATTGTGTAGGCGCTCCTGCTGGCCTTACAGTTGTAGCCAAAAGTAATTCAATAGTAGCCATGCTGACTGAGCTTTATTCTGAAAAGACTCATACATGAAATGTGAGCAGAACAAATTTGTGTGTAAACTGTTTGCAGAATAAAGAAGTTAAGATTTGATCATAGCTACTCACAAAATCTACACCTGCTCCTGACCACAAGCAGTTTGTGAAGAAGTGAAGAATACACATAGAAGTGCTTGTTATTATCAGAAATCACTATTTTAATTCATAATCTGCTTTGAAATTTTTACAATAGGCAGATACATTTGAAACGTAGTTTAATCATGTATCTTTACCTCCTTACATTGTGTTAATTAGCTATTCATGGACCAAGATTTATGCTGATTGCTGATTATTAAAAATTGGCATTTATGAACTTATACTTTTGCCGGCCATCAAATCCCATGTTTCTTCCCAGTTTGAGATGGAAGCATCTTTAAACTCTTGATGCAGTTTTCTTTTTCTCTCAATGACCTCCAAAATAAAACTGCGGTCCTCCAGGATAGTTACGGATCTCCCCAGGGGTCTTGATAAGGCTGTAAAATTAAAGCTACATCATGCAATAAGTGCTGATGTTGCAAAGTGGTGCCTCAACAGTTGCCAATACCAGTCCTTCTTTCACCTTCAATCTGCAGTCAGTGAAAAATGAACTCCTGTCCAGCCTGTAGCTTTTTTCTCCTCTCAAACATCCCTTAGGCAGCAGATGATTTTCATTTCCCTCTGCTGCAGAAGCTTCGATCTCCACTTGTTTAACAGCTTTGGAGGCAGGTTGTCTGTAATTTAGAGTTCCACAGATTAAAGTCGCAGTTATTTGACACTGATGCTGCACTAGGTGTTTCTCAGAGCCCTGCAGAATCACACAGCTTTGGCACAAGTTAAAGAGGCAGAGAGATCAACTTCTAGCTTTGCATACAAGATGTGTTATTTGAGAATGTGTAGAAGCCACAACTATGACTGCATCTAAATCCATGTCAGTAAATCCTGGCAGCTTTTTGTACACTTAAGACTGGATCAGCAGTTCTCATCTTTTTTATGAGGGTGTATCATTAATTACAGAAACAGTTTAAACTTTCTGAATATACTACTTTATGTTTGGTTTTTAACAGAACCAAGTCTAGAGCTGGAGGTAGTAGTTTCTTAGTTTAGCTTGGTATAAGTCAGCTTACTTTATTAATATGGCAAGTTAAGAGAACAAAAAAGCTACTCAAAGTGCTTTATAGAAAGTGTAAAAAGGAATATCTGACTACTCTGTCTACATGAAGAAATAATACAGTAAAATGCAATAAAGGAAATATCAGAGTACAACTGTAAAACACCATATGAACCCACCAATTATAATGCAACTTAAGCACGTTTAAAAAACGGAGTTAGACACCCCGTTGAGAGATGAATGCTGCCGACTGCTTTCTTCTCTAGTTATACTAAATTCAGCAAAGACCGCACGATAGCAATACACCATGGTCTACGTCTCCACATGCAAACCTCAACCAAAAAGCCACTCTATAGCAACAAATAATGCTCAGAACAGCACCTAACTTCATCAACAGTACGTAAAGGGTCCCAGCCATAGTACTAGCCACCAAACATCTTTTTAACTTTGCCTAATTTCTTTAGCAAAGAGACTAAACACAACTCACCCACTCTCCTCCAGCAGCCGCTTGTTTGTGGGGGGAGCCCTGACGAGTCCATCAACGAGTGCAGTGGAGTTCCGCAGCTCAAGGAAGAACATTTATGATTATTACTTAATGGAAATGCAATCAGAGTTCTTGTTTATCTTGTATGCGCACTGCAGACGCGGTAGTTCTTCTGCCTTCGCTTCTCGGTCAGATTGCATTTCCATGAAGTAATAATCAGTAATCATAAATTTTCCAAGGTCTTGTTATTTACTTATGTATTTATTTACTCATTGATTTACTCATTCATTGTTTATATTATATCACAGTGCCAGCCCCCAAACCACCATCTCAACATCCCAGCTAATTAAAATGATGAAGTTGTATGGTATACAGAGAAATTATGCAAATATAGTTTACATCGTCATGCTTTCAGCTTCCATATCCACAACAAAGTTCATCAGCCACTCACAAAAACAGTTTTTAAAAAATCTTCCAGCCCTTTAGCTGCAAATATAAACTTCTTTTGTACAGGGAAGGAGAAGATGATCCCAACTTTGATCAAGACTAGACTCCTGTGGTCCCAGGAAAGAGCAATAGAGCAAAAGAGAATAGTTTTGCCTGTGGTTATAGCCTGATAAGGTGTTTTACCTGGACTACTGTCCAGTTTACATCCTGTGTGCAAAAAAATCTAATCATTGACATAAACATGTCTTTCTACTACAGTAGGCAGTGATATGCTCCCTTTCAGCTTGCTACTATCAGGTTGTCTCCCAGTTGACATTTTATTTATCACACAGTTGGCAAAGTGTGTAAGCAAGAGGCTGACAGGATGTATGTTGAACTATAAAAACACTGTCACTTTTATAGCTGTGTAATGTTTGTTTGAATGAGAGGAAGTCTCATCTTTTTATATGTAAACTGACTGAGTAATATGGGGCATTATGGTCATTCACAGGAGGAGACATCTTTACTTTAAGAAATTTCCATTTGACTTATCACAGTCCTTGCTCAGCCGACAAAAGCGATGCACTCGAGCTGTGAAGTTAAGGGCATTGATTGCACATGGAACAAAAGAACATGAGCACCTATTTTTTCTTGCTCTGGGGAGTCTATATCTCTGACCAGAGGAGAGAGGGATAAATTCCCCCATGAGTGGGAGGTCAGAATTGGACAAGATTAACTTTGCCTTCTGCACAACTTAGATGTCAAAGATCTGTGAAAAAGAGGGAGAGATGCTGGATGTCAACTATCCTGCTGGCTGCTGAAACAATTCTGAAAAAGAAAAGTTTTTTAAGGTCCCCATAAAAAAAGATAAGTATAAAAAATAAAAAAAGGTAAATTGAACTTAATAAAGTAAAATAAAATAAAATCAACATGGAAAATAATTTTGTCTGTGCAGGAAATACAGTCTCTGTTGGTCCTTTTTTAAACTTTGGATGCATTAAGGTCAAAGATCAAGTCTCAATCATTCACATCCCCAAGTACATGACAGACTTAACCATCTCCACAAATGTGTGCTGACTATGGCTAGGAGAGGTGACTGTGGGGTTTCTCTAAAATCAATGACCATGTCCTGAGTCTTTGTTACATTTAACTGGAGGAAATGACTGTATACACGGCGAAGTACATAGTACAAAACAGAGGAGCAGTAATCCTATCAGTTCATTTTTATGTTCTTTAAAAAAAAAACATTTATTGCCTTAGTCCAACTAAAACTCAACTTGACTGAATTCACACAAAATCAAACTTCTTATAGTAGGACTAACGTTCCTGGATAATGTGACTCGAGGTTAATTTTCTCTGTCAAGTATACAGCTTAGTCAAACTGGCCTATGCATTCTGAGCGTGCTCCAGTGTTTGCACTCCAGGCTTTGAGACGAAAGTTAAATGGCATGGATGTGTTTCAGAAAGCCAGGTGGTGGTAAAAAAAAGAAAGAACATAAAAATAATGAAACTTGCCATCCTACAAACAGTACAGAGCCGTAAAAGGGACTGAGTTTCATCAGTAGACTTACATCCAGTTAGCCTGTTGCTAACGTGTTTTGCTGACTGTTTGATATAGGTCATGACCAGACAGTAAAGAACTAGAGGTATGTCACTACCTAGTGTAGCTGAGGCAGACACACTTATGCCAATGCAAGATTTTCACCCAGTGCATGTAAACACGGACGTTTAATGGAGCTCCACTGAACTGCATGTAAATGTACTGACTTATCCAGATAATCATGCAGGAAGGGAACATTGTAAAGGAGGTAATGCAAGAAGAGGGCAGCAGTAATTACATTTTAGTTAAATCAGCCTAATAAAGCAGGGCCTGACCTTTAGAGAAGCCTCACTGCAGACACTGCCCCAAGAAGACGAGAGTAAATACATGTCACTCTGCAGAAATTGCAATTGCCTTTTGCCTGGCATTAGAGTCTTTTTATTTGTTATTATTATTTTCTTAGGTTTTATATAGATATCCTAATGATATGGTTATCATAAATTTTGGTAGCCTCAATGATCACAAGGTAAAATTCTAATATTGTGAGAGTTGCCTCAGTTAGAAGATCAGCCCAGTTACTGTATATGGGTGCAGACTCATACCACAGTGTCACTGCATCCAGCCTTTCCACAATCACAGCAGAAGTCTGGCTCTGCATGTAGCTGGATATCATTCAAAGAAAAAAAGATACACGGATAAGAAGTTGATTCAAAAGATGGACTTGTTCCTTCAGCAAGCTCAAGTTAGATTTACTCCAGTTTTAATCTCAGGAAGTAGATCAGTGCAGACTGAATGAAATAACAGCATCCACGGATGTATGAGAAAGTAGAAACTTAAGAATTTCATATTTAAAAAGTTTAATTATTCTTTAAAGAAAGGCAGAACAGACAGACTGGTAAAGTAGGTCCACCATATGTCTTCTGGAATAAGTCATGGATTTTAAACTTTTTTTGTCCACCTCTCTTTAGGACAAGCAGCAGACCCCAAGTAAGAGGGCGTGGGAGGGCATCAGGAAGACCCACTCCCCCCCATCCTGGGTGAGGAAGGACCTGGAGACAGTGGCGGCCTCCCCTCTGGAGCTACAGACGGTGGAGTGGGAGAAGAACAGCGCCACCATCCCGTTGGTGGGCCAGGAGATCATGGACCTGCAGACGGAGGTGTGACCCAAATTTTCCAGTTTCATACCCACAACCTCCTGTTTTATTTTTTTCCGGACAAACAAGCAGACACACCACACACACTGCCCTGCTCAGTACTTCTGCCCGAAGGCTGGATGAAGCCCACAGCGAGAGTGAGAGCAAGAGGGGGAGGGCGGAGGGAGGAGAGTCGAAATATCAGAAAAATAATTTAGTGATTAAAAAGAGAGCGGGAACATGGCGTCTCTGTCTGTGTCGTTTCTTTTGATGTTTGGACGGTGTTTTTGTCTGCTGGTCATCTTTTTGTATATGATCTCGGATACCCAACGCCTCACATGGGGAAACAGAATCAACTGCTATATGTGTATCATATAGTCAAATAATAAACAGCATAGCAATGGTAATCATGCAATGTTTGCCCCTGCAATCAATGAATACGTTGTAATAATCATGGTTATGTCTTTTTTGTTTGTTTAACTGTTGGGAGTATCGTTGCCTCACTGTTCTGCTCTCTCTTTCTCCTGATGAACGCTGATGTTGTACATGGCTTGAGATGCCTGTGGAAAAAAAAAAATCTTCAATATCAATCTCAAAAGGGAAAAACAACAAGCGTTTCAGGAGGCAGACTGCCAAAACGTACACCCACGTGCCCTGAGAATGCCGTTCCCTCCCCCTTTCACCCCGCCTCTTTCCTGCTGGCTCTATCCTCCGTGATCCAGGTGGGGCAAAGTCAGCCCCACAGTGACAAATAAGGCCTCATGAGCCATGAGCCAAAACGGCACTAACGGACACCTCAGAGGATGCCAGAAAGCGTGCCGGTGGGCTATGCCCCCTTTGCCAGCCCACAACCTCAATACCGCAAACAGGGACGTCAGCATCAGAGCGTCCAGAAGGAGCTACGTTCACGCTGTTTGGATTTACAAGCAGGCTTGGTACAGTAAATGCAAAATATGACCAGAGATGCTAAAGAAGAGGGTTCTTGTGCGTGTATGTGTGACGATGAAGATGAATAAATGAGTAGATCTATAAATATATACAGTATGAAGATGATCCTGATGTATGGAGGTGGAGTTCATCAGAGGGTTGCACACAGAGAAAGCACAAGGCTCACTTGGAGTCCTGATGTACAGCATTGTAATTATTTCAACAGAGTTCTACAGAATGGATTTTAGCCTATAAATATCTTTCTTACTGTGCTTGGGGATAGTTGTTCTCATTATTATTAATATGAACATGATTATTCTGATACTGATCCTCCCATCCCCTCCCCCCTGTCCTTTCAGGGTACTGGACTATACGCGTGTTCTGTATCGCAATGTAACAGTGTGTGTTTTGATATCACCGCCAGTCACTCCCTCAGATCTGTATTTGTCGAAACCCTGACCTCTGACCCCTCTGATCCTTGCCCACCCTGCTACACTCACCCCGCCCAGCCCCTCTCACTCCCCTTTTTATTTTACTGGGGTCGCCTCTTTGTTAATGTACAGTTTTCAGAGCACAAGATGAATGTGTCTTATTTCTAATAAAAGCATATAAGCATATAATAAAGCAACAATGGTCCTCTTGTTTACTCACAGACAGTATGTGACTCACCGGGATGGGAAATGACCGTGGACTCCACTTGTTTGGTGATCAGTCTTTGGGTAGTGACTCAGAAAAGAAGATTATTACACCTAATAGTTACTTTTTATAGAAAAGTTACATCAGTATAAGTTACACAAATTAATTACCTGACTTACATAATACTCCATAACATCCCTTCAGATGCACTATCATTAAATCGCCAATTAAATATGAAAACCATACTACACAACAGTATGTCATCATCAGCGTAAAGCCTGACACAAGTTGTATTTTTATGGGTTTTTTTTATGTATATATAAATATATATATACGTACACACAAATGTGTAAACATTTGGCCAAACAGCACTGCACAAAAACATGTCAAGAAAAAAGCTGCAACATCAAGGTTACGAAAGCTTAAACATTTTTGCTCTTATTTAATTTTTGTTCTTCCTTTTCATTTTTTGGTTACTTTCCATTTCATGTTGATGCTGTTTTTTTCAGTTGCTTGTTTTGCTTATGCTAATGCTCAATTCACTTAATTTTTATAAAATTTTGTTCTACTTCTAAATTTTTGCAGAATTGAACATTTGTAAAAGGAAAACCCCTAAAAGTAAAATGCAGCAATGGGACCACATTTTGAAGAAAAACTAAGAATCAAGATTTCAAGAATTAAGTCGTTATTTCAAAAAATAGAATATTTGTATTACAAAAAGCAGGTTGTTCTGCAACAGGATAACATTTTCTAATACAAAATAATGTTAGTATGTTCAATGAATGAAGTTGTGATGTATCAGAAACACATATTTGATGTTTCCTGAATAAAGCAGTCATAAGTTGAGAATAAAGTTGGTATGAGAATGAAGCTGTAATCATAAGTTATGTTACGGTATTAAAGTCATTAAGTTAGGGGAATAAGTAATTAATTTTGCCAACACTAACCATATGGGCGGTGTTACCACACAGATAAAATAAATGTTTTCCAAAGGCCCACATACAGTACTTGGAGCCACCCTTGCATAAGTCAATGTCATTTTTGTCCGTTCACACAACAAATTTAAAGTGGTGTGAAAACCTTCAAATTTTTGAGGATGCTTTTGACTGAGCTGCTTTCCCGTTAACACTTCCCCCTCAATAAATTTGAGTCAAAGTCACAAACACACTAGCAGTTCAGGGTTAGAGGACACTGTGGCAGGTAGACTGTTTTTTATTTTATTTTATTTTATTATTATTATTTTTTGAAGTTTTCATCTACTCAGTTGCTAACTACAGACCAGTCCAGTCAGCAGTTGCTCAGTGGTGCCATCTTGAGCAGCAGCCATTGCTGCAGTTGCAGCTCAGTTTCTGCTGCTGTCTGCACACATTAACAGCAGTATGGGTAACTAGACTATAAATGTTACACAAGTGCAGATGAAGGTACCATAATCACACGAGTAACACTTTACACTAAGGTCCTTGTAATAAGTATGAATTCATAAGCCACTTATTAAACCCTATTTGGTGCTTAAAAACACTTACAAGTGACGAGTGTTAATAAAGTATAATCAACATATTTAGTTTTACCCACTAGTCACTTGCAGCTTCTTATTAGAAAGTTGTTAACAGCTTAGCGACCTGTCGTGAACATCTAAAGAATGTTTAGTAGACTTTCTAAGGGTTAATTGACTCTTACAGCACCAAGAAAATGCAGCCCTGAAAGGACAGAAATAGTTGTGATTCTGACAGTTTGTAATGAGTCAAAGCTGTCGAGCCACTCCGTTCAATAATAGCTAATGTTACAACAGGAAGTTAATTGCGTCAGTGTTATAGTTTTTCTTCTTTTGACAATGACACAGTTTCACAGGATGACTGTGGGTGTGCTGTTGTTGTGAATCTGTCAGTGAGTCTCATCTCACCGATTCACAACCCAGCTCTTTCTCTGAGTTGATTCAGAGTCCATCACTCCTCCAAATCTGTTGTTAGAGAAAAGAAGAAATACTTTCAGCATTTTTATGTGTGGACTTGAATTTTCTTTATAATTTTCACTTTGGGCATCCAATGTTTTTTTGTCTGCAAGTTTTGTGAGACATACTGTACGTATCCCAAAAAAAAAATTCAAACATGAGGGTTAGCAAAGGTTGCATACGAGGGCCAGTCTTACCCTGTTTGATTGTTTTATGAGTCGTGGTGGAGGGCGAAGAAAAGCTGTATGAGTGAATCATGAGCGACATGCAACCAGACACTTACAATGTTGTTGATGCGGAGTGTTTATGTGAATTACTGTTGTCAACATCACAGGTCATGGTGTCATGGTGCTTTCAGGTGCAGTCAGGAAAGTTCTGAAATTAATAAATCAGGTCATAGGTTTGCTCTTTCTCTGCAGTCAGCCAACAAAATTTTCTGACATGTCAGAATTCCATCCGGCCAGTGAGGAACAGCTGATCGGGTTCTTGTGACGCTGAATGGGAAAAGATCAGGAATGAAGTTGTCCTGACTTCTAGAGCAGTCCTACAACTCATGAACCAGGTCAGAAACAGTTTCAAATAACACAGTGTACGCTCAGCGTAAGTAGTTTTCCAAACCTACAAACAATCAGATTAATGCAGTGTAGTATTGATGAGAGATATAGACAGTAGTGTGCAAAGGAAAGAAACTACCTTTTTTTTGTTTTGTTTTTTTGTTTGTTTTTTTACCACTGAACTCTGTATATTGAGGCTGTTTGCTCCTCTTTTAATGGAAATAATTTGTCCACCTCATGTGTAAGCGATGGAATGCTGTATCCAGCTGACCTTGATGAGAAACCACAGTCCTACATTTAAGAAAGCAAATATATAACATGGTCTCTGTCTCTCATGAAAAATCATGTTGCGTCTGTCCTTGTTTGTCAGTTTCAGTGAAAATGACACTGCTGAGCAGGGCTGTAATGTCAGAGGTCAGAGCAGCTCCCTCTGTGAGGCTGCAGCTGGAGGCTGAAATGGACAAACTGTGCTATAACAGAGATATTTAAAATGTTATTTCAGAAACAAATCAATAGTAACAACAGCTCAATCCATGAGGCGTTGAAAACACTTAATCTGACTAATGCAAGATAATAAAAAAGTGTACAATCTTGCGGCTGTGCTTGCAATTTTTGGCTATGTGCATGATAACCAATGGGTGTCTATAAATAAATCCATAATGGCCTGGGAATTATTTCCAATCCCTCAACTGAAACGCAATCTGGATGCGAAGATGACGGCAGACGGCTAATAAAGATTTAAGCAGCAATAACTCGTCAGGCAAATAAAAGCCAGATTTCAATAATACATCACTGACAAAGAGCTGCACTTCTAATAAGCAACATTATGGATGCATAAACTGAACAAATTACCTCCAGTAAGAGAGCATTGTCTTCATGGAAATTTGTGAGTCTGTGACAATGGAGTTTTTCTAAGTTATTAAACCTGTAGTAAGAGAGGCTGAACTCTGCAGAGCTTCGTATGATGATGGTTATAAATTACTTAGCGTAGAGACATACAGTCCCTCTAGTTCCTCTAACAATATTAGACACTAAATCATGTGACGGCTTCAACATTGGACAGAAATTGATTGATTGACCGATGAACATGGTTTTAGTCTCAGGAGAAATGAGACAGAAGAAGCTAATGAGAAAATATGTTTGTACAACAAATTATTTGCCACTTGATAAATGACTTGTTAGTGGTGTACAGTGTTGTCTCCCAAAAGCCAAAGCTGTATTTTCAGACTGTGGTTGTAGCTAAATAAACCGTTTTTTGAGTTGTTTAGTGGTCGTTTGGCCCCTTGCTGCTGTGCCTCTATTTCTTATGTGAGGTCTGCTGTGGTGGTTCTGACAGAAGTCACAGCTGTCATATCTGAGAGTGAGCCAAGTGACGTTTCCATCCCTCTGTGGAAAAAAGATAAGAATTAATCAATCAGATGAGGTAAGGTTATTCCACTGCCAAACTGTGATTAAAGCAGGATAAACACTTGATAATTGTACTGATTTTGGCCCTCATTCCATTCTCCTGACAAAAGTCAGAGGCCTTATTATCAGATCATTCAAAAGTTTATCACACCAAAACCAATTTTTAAAAAGCCAGAGATTCCTAGCATGGCTACAAATGCTAACAGATTCAAGTTTTGTTCCTGTAATTTATAACAGTGTGGTGAACATAGCACAACTTTCATACCTGGAAATCTCATTAAATATCTTAAGGTCAAATGTAATTTTAGAGTAGGAACCTATGAGAGCTAATCGTTGCCGACTGCTTAAAAGTCAGTCTTAGATCATCTGAGACTTTGCAAGAAGATGGCCTTACGATCAGTTCCTCTTGTTTCCCGGTTAAATTTGGTTAGATAGTGTTCAGTGTTTGACGGGATGGTGCACGATGCAGACTGCAGCTGTATGTGAGCCATTGGTGTCCTCAGATTCAGAAAGGTCGACTTGTTTTAATGTGATGTTTGTCTTTGTCAAAGCAGAAGCAGAAGGTGTAATTCTGAATGCTGCTAAGAATGTCTGGACTTGGTCCTTGTGGTGGCCTAAACTGCCACTACCTCGTGTTAGTATTTCTTTTTCTTTGGGTTTTAACACCAGTTTTGTTTGTAGTTTAAAAAGAGCACATTACACACCTTTCTGTTGAAATAAAATCACTTTAATTGTTGTTCACTTTAGTTGTTTTCTAACTTGGGTGCACACAATCTAGTTAACAAACTGTCACATGGTTGATTTTCCACATCATGCTTTAATCTCAAGTTATACTTCCTCCTGTTTTCTTTTGTTTGAGTTTCCTGGCAAAGGGCTGTCTGCTGATCCAAGATGGCCTTTTAAGCCCTGCCCACAGGAAGTGGGAGAGACCATGGAGGGGGAACACAGGGGCAGCATGGACTTTTATTTCATCTCCAATCTTCTGTTTGTGTTCTTTTCAGTTTGTAAAGGCAATTTAGTTTATTCTGTAAATAGTTTGTTTTGATGATTTGAAGCTATTTTTCTTAGTTTGTTTAATGTTTAGTTTGGAGTCACATTTAGTTTCCCCCTTGTGTTTCTGTTGGACTAGTCCTTTGTCTATTTAAACCCCCAGCATGTCTCACTTTGGTTAGGTCTGTTTGATTATGTTAGGTGGTAGAATTAGTTGTTTTTGCTGAGTTGACCTCTTTTAGAATGGGCCCAGGTTTTGTTTCTTTTTTTTTCTACCAAATTAAGTTGAACATTTGTTATGATTTAATCTATTTTTTCAAGTAAATAAAGGAACAAGATCTTTTTCCACACCTTTGTCCTTTGCCTGATTGCTTGGTCCCTCACAGTCCTGGTCTTCAAATCTGGCTGAGATATCAGTGTAAAGAAACAGTCCTGATTTTTAGATGTAAATAATGTTTACTTAGTTGAAAATAATACAAGGACACCAGGGCCCTGCAGTTCACATGTTAAAAGAGGATAAAGTCCTTGTTGCAGTGGCCACAGGTTTGAGTCCTGGTATCTCCTCAGCTAAGAAAAAAGCAAGAAATATCTAAAATATATTTTTCTAAAAAACAAAAAACAAACAAACTCTTTAACCAATCAAGTTACTGTCTCATGAGAAATACTGTAAATGGTCATTATAAACTTGATGCCAACTTTCAGGTTTGTGACAGTGCAGCTGAAGCTAGTCATCCTCCCTGCGTGCAGAAACACAAAGACTTGGTGAGAGAGCTGTGACAGTATGAAGAAATGTCATCAGAGTGTCAGTCTATTAACAGCTATTGTCAGGCCTTTGTAGGACGAGGGACATGCGGAGGCTAATGTCCGTTTATGAGCTAATTAACGACCCGGGGTTAATGCGTCTGGACAGATACTAATGATGATACAGGCCACTTTTTTCTAACACTACATCATCAAACCACTGAGGGCAGCGTGACCAAATGATGCTCTGAAGAGAGGAAAATCAAGTGAAGTCATCACAGGTCAAACTGCTAGTACACCGTGACTCAGTGCGTGGCGAATGAAAGAGTGGGTGCGTGTGACACGGCCGTCATGGCGGGTGCAACTGCTCCGAATAAAGTACTGTGAAATCCTCAAAGGTCAGGCTGTCTTCATCTTCCTGCAGAGTCACACATGAACACACGGCGAGGTGAGGACTGGAAAGGGTCACATAAAAAGTTTGGATGACATCTCTTACTTTTTTAATCAACTTTTTTGTGTTCACTTGATAAACCCAGCTGCAGGTTTTTATGATCTGCGTGAATAAAAAAAAAAAACTTCAGGTTTAATAGTCAAAATTAGACACCGTCGTGCATTATTCCATAATCTGCCAGTCTGGGGATGTTTTAACACTTCTGTTAACACCTCTTAGGTTCCAGATTGAACAAACTGTAGATTGTTGACGTTTTAGAAAATGCAGTGCTGTTGATTCAGATGTTTGTGCTCTTGTCTTTCTGTTTCAGGATAACCAGGGTTTTTTTTCAGGTTGTGATGAGCCTGCACACCACTGACATTAGTGTTGTGTTGTTCATGAACGTTTTGTTCAAAAGAACAGAACTTCTGAGTGAAGGACATGAATGGAATCACTCCAAGACCTGATTCTTTCCTTTCCCAGTTCAGTTGAGCTCAGCCACAAGCGTGGCATGCCAGTCGGGAGTGGAATCGACGCCTTTGACTCTTTGGCAAATGACACAAAGCCAGCCAGCCAGCAGACTGACGGAGTCTTGTGATTTGCTCACGGCGAATGAACGATGTGTATCAATCAGACTGGGAATGATTCCTGAATGACTTTATTCAGGCAGAGGAGGGAGGGAAGTAGTGTCATTCAGAAAACTGCAGAGCACCGGTTCGTGAGGCTAAGATAAAACAGTGCATTATAGTGCCTTTACATTAATATACGTTTATAAACTTTCCTGCAAGAAGGGTTGAATTTCAGCCAATTTAAAGCAATATGCTATTTGATATCTTTAAAGTAGCAGAATCCCCCTATACAGCTGCGATGTTTATTTATTTTTAATCTCCACTTTTCCGCGATATAAAAGAACGGCAACTCGCGCTCATTTAGCGGGTGTGCTGCTTGCTGCTGTGTTGTTTCACTCTCATTGCGATGCAAACATCGGCAGCAGGGGAGTGATTCTTCCTTCACAACTTGGCGAATGAATGACACGTGTCACCCAGTGAACGACACTGTGACTTCAGCAGCAGGGGAGGGGACTCACTCACGTACTGCACCCAGCAGGATGGGGGTCTGAAGCACTGACTGATTCAGTGAACAAATCTTTTGAACGAGTAATTTTAATAAACAGATTCTAAAGATTCAGTAAAGTCAAAAGAACTGTTCTTCCCATCACTAAGTGACATCAACTCCATACAGCACCTTAGAGATGAACAACGATGCAAACTGCAAATCCGTCCTACTGTCCAATCCA
The DNA here is from genome assembly GCA_962446985.1 of Xyrichtys novacula. Lineage (NCBI taxonomy): Eukaryota > Metazoa > Chordata > Actinopteri > Labriformes > Labridae > Xyrichtys > Xyrichtys novacula. Next base: position 14,430,379 of record OY660871.1, read on the forward strand.
AAAATCTTTTTGTTAAATGGAGTAAATTTCTTTCAGCTGGATCTAAAACTTCTGAGACAACGTGAAAGGTCTGCACATCATTAAATCCAAAGCTGTGTGAATGATCTGTTTAAAGGATCTGTATATTTTAACTCCAAGAGCCTGGGTGGCATCTGACACAAGTAAGCATAGATTTCATATTTCATGCTCAGGGGGAGTGTTAAGTTTCTTAGCATTATTCCCTGAAACTTTATGAGTCTATCAAAATAGAACTGCCCTCTGACTGTCTCCTGTGCCCCTAAACATGCACTATTCAATTACAAGAAGTAAACCCTCTAATTGGAGCAGACACCCACCAGAAACATTAAGAGCAGAGGTAAGCACGTCACCAAATTTAGTACCGCAGCTCTGCAGTTTGGCTTCAAAACAAGGCTTTTAGCCTGCAGGGCTGAAATGTGTTGTGACAACACTTTTGAGTTCTCTCTCTCCTCTCGCCTGGAGCGCCGTCTTCCAGTGGATAGTCTAAAATGGAGAATTAATACATTGAAGAAATGAGCAACCTTTCCTCCAAGGGTTCATCCTATTACTGCAGCTCTCATCATCTTCGTCATTGCAGCATTATATACCTTAAATATGCTGCTGCAACCAGAAATTTACCATTTATTGCTCCAAAAAAAGAATTTTACATTAAAATGTGCGTCTTATAGTGTCTTTGGTAAGGCGCACATGGCTTTGAATCAGGTGTTTGTGGCTGGAGCTCACAGTGGACAGAGGAGCCATCAAAGAGGGATGTGGTCAAAGACAGTAGCTACCAAAACCAGAGTGTATCAAGTCTTTCATTTGTGAAAAGATGATGTGGCACAGATACGCAATCCCCAGGAACAGCTTGTACTTCAAGAGCCCGTTCTTTAACCAATGGCTGTCCAAAATCCTGCCTGTCCTTTGTCGTGTCTTGTCTGCGTCCACCTAGCTGCACTCCTCCTGTCCAGATGTGGTGTGTGTCCATCTACAGAGACAAATCGCTGCAGCAGTCAGAGTGCAGACAGGACATGTAAATACACTTTTCCTCACATGGCGTTGGTAAACCCCACTTATGCAGCCAGGCAGAGCTCTTCACCCTTCAAATCCTCTCTCCTTGCATGACCTGGGAATTAAAAAAAAAAAAAAAAGCTAATACAAATAGCAAATAAAAAGTGAGGGAAGATGAGCAGCAGAGAGTCATGGTCAGGGGTTGAACCAGCAACTGTTGCAACAATGACTATTGCAACAGTCCACTGAAAGATCTTCTAATTCATCACACGCACCTGAAGGAATAAAGGACTGAGGAGTAAGGAGGCTTCATGGCTTTCCTTATCACTCGAAGGATTGGAATAGCTACCATCATGGCCAATACTCAAACATTGATGGGGTTTGGATCATTCCTTACCTCTTTTTGGACCATTCGAGTGTTACCATTCCCTCTACAAAGACCCTACATGTCTTCTTAACCCCACCCCCAATGGATGTCCGATAACTGTGCCTGTTAATTTTGGTGTAAACTAGACGTGTTCATGTTGGCTCTAACAGTTTCATTAGCTTTAAGAGACAGCCTCAGGTGGACAATTTTGGAACTGCAGCTGTGTGCACTTCTGCATTAGCTCCATTTTTTTGATACCAAAGTTTGCTGTTTGCGCATCACTAAGGAGTAAAGCAAACCCCTCTTTCAAAACAAACTCCAGAGACATCTCAGAAAGAGGTAATACTCGTTTTTTTAGTGGCAAACATCATCTTTTTGAGCCATTGTGACAGAGCCAACTCTCTCAGAGTGCATGTTGTTATTTATTCGACAGACGCATTTCCGTCACTATTAATTTGCCACTTCTAAAAAGAGGCCTGCTGCAGCTGGACGGGGACACACGGTGAAAACAATGACTGGAGGCAGCATATTGCATGTTGGAGGAGGAATTAAATGAGCAGAAGCCCCCTGGCTTCATGTCCTAGGTCATCTGTTAATTTTTCATGGATGCCTCACTAATTCATGAGGACATCTGTTTTTGCAGCTTCTATTTTATGAGCCCCATGTTCATCTGTTGTGAGCAGCTCCAGCTGCAAAATGATTAGGCGGGACTTCTGATGCAAACCAAATCAGGGGAAACTTAAGCACACAAACAACATGAGCACAAACACACACTGGCATATGCTTGCTGGAGACCAAAAATGTAAAATTTTAAGTGTTCGCCTGATCAGTGCTCTCTGGAGGCCTTAGTTACAAAACAGTGACATATGAGCCATGCAGGTGGTGGGTATAAAAAGTGAAGCTTGTCTTAAAGATGGTCTGACCTGATACTTTATGAGCCCCTCTTTGACCATGACCACTTTGTGCAAACTGTCCCCTAGGAGACGTGAGGAACAAGAACATCAGCAAAGGTCAGTCATTGTCAACCTGTGAAACATTTTAACCTCACTCTGTAACTGTGCATTTTCATTCTGCTTGTTCATCTCTAAATCTGGCCTGGAGCTTTTGTTGAACACCATGTTTCTGTTTTTCCTCACCTGAATCACACCTGTGCACATCGGGTGAGTTTAAATAAAGAGCTGACTTTTCAAATCTTTCAAATAAATTATGGCCAGCTGAAGGGAACAAAAGGTGTCCTGTAAATATACTGTACCAAAAAGTAAGTTATACAAAAGAGTGCAAACTTTGGGGTAAGGAAAACTCACCCATCTTGCACAAGGGAATAATGTCTCCATGTTGATCAGGGGGCTCAGCACGGTTACCCAAGGAGATCCATTGTTTGACTACATATGAAAAGTCTGTAATGTTTGAGCCTATCCAGTGTGCTATCAAGTCTTGAGAGTCTATACTTCAAGTAAACGAATTGCACACAAATTTATCAGCTGTCTTATAAAGTTACTGAGCAGGAACAATTATAACGATACAGAATTTTAATGGTCAGCTGCTCATGGCGATGGCTGAACATGCAAAGATGTCCAAAGTGTGGCTACATGTTACTCAAGCTGAAGGAGTGAAGCAAAATGAATTTGAGGTTTCTTACAACCTCCACAGCCAAACACATCAGCATCTTGCATCAAATCAAGATAAAGTACAGAATCTTTGACATTCTGCAGCTTCAAAACAATGCTGTGAACTCTGGCTGCTGCTGCTGCTATTTTCCTCTTCACCCAAAGTAGCCAGGGTGACACAGTCAGACTTACACTCAAACACACTGTGAGGTAGGGTGACCTTATGTCCTCTTTTACCAGACATGTCTTCTTTTTGTGGGGCTGTCCGGCCTTGTCCGGGGAAGTATATAAAATCCTTTAAATGTCTGGGGTTTTGTATGGAAATTTTGAGTTTGTGTTGTGTGGATCCACCGAGTTAGAAGCATTCGACCCGACCTGAAAAACTCTTTCACTAGACGCGACTCTGTGAATCTGCCCCTGCGTAGTTGTGTCCTCTTTTTGGGGATTCAGAATATGGTCACCCTATGTAAGGTGTTCAAGGTCGGGTCGGTAAAAGGAGAATTAGGTAAAAGTAGACATCAGGGAGGTTGTTCTAAAATTGATGGCAAGTCAACAAGCCGTGACTGCGCTGACCTCTGCAATTGTTTACAGTATTACTCTTATATGAGATAAAACGTGAAAATGACTGTTAACATTTGTGTAAACAGACTCTGTGATTCATATATTTTGTGTTTCTCTGATCCAGAAATGTAAATGTTTCACGAGAAAAACAAAAAACAAAAAACTTTTTATGAATTGATAGGGTTTCAAATTCCTTTTCAGCAGAAAAAAATGCACTCGGGAGTCACCAAGACTAAAACAGAGCCACAAGTTTTCAAGATAGAACAACCTTTCTCTGAAAAAAAAAAATCTAATTTAAGCCATTTTCAGTTTCAGTCACAGCTGGGTTGAACATTTACTTACACACACAGACACACACTTGTATATTGACACCCTTATCCATGTCGGTGCTGACAGTGTAGCTGGGTTATTACAGCAGGACGAGATAAGGCGTTTGGACAGGCTGGTTGCAGGCCTGCGCTGTAATAGCCACCAGCTTATCTCTGCAACAAGGACAGAGAAGAGCTCGAACCAGGAGCAGTCCTGCTCCCTTTGTCTCCTTCTTCAGCAGCTGTTTTAATCCTCGAACACACCAAACACAGGAGGAGGGAATAAAAACACTCTCTGTCGTGATGCAGAGCAGTGTCTCAGTGTCAGGACGGCTGAGCTGATGTGTTTGTTATGGCTCTTCTTACTGTTTACCTGTGTTAATAAGGGGGGAGCTTAATAAAACAATGCAGAGACACTGGCTGTGTTTTCTCCACATGAGAAGACTAATTACTGTAAATCTAATCTGCAGGAGATGCCTATATCCAATTACATGGAAATAAATGCTCAGTGTGTTTGTGCCGTGCTGTTAGTCTGATTGTGCATGAACGGACAAATACGCCCTCGTCTCTCGCTCTGTTTCTCCCACACACATCTGTGTGCGGCTTTTCTCTGCCATGCAGGACCTACATGTGTGCTCCTCAAACCAAATCAATAAGATACAGCTTGAAAAAGCAGCGTATGTCTTTGTTGATAGGATCCCACTGACAATGCTCTCCACTGTCCTCTGGACTCAAACAAAGGAAATAATGAAAAGGGGAAATCAACAAATATTTGTCGCAGAGGGAGAAAGGAGGCAGAGCATGTAGCCCCGAGGTCAGCCAATAAAGACATCAGGAGGGCCATTACATCCTCTCTGAGATGTTATTAAAGAAGAGAAATATTGCCATACCTTAATCCTATTACACACATGTAAAGAAATATGAAACAGAGGCAGTGAGCTCATGGGGGGAGAGGATGTGAGCTACAGAAAAATGGAGAAATCTTTAAGACGTCCAGCAAGACAGATAAAAATAAAAGTGATGACAAATATACTGTATATATTTCAGAGGATCAAAACATGTCAACAGTATCTGTGCTGTAATAAAAATACATATACATTTATGAGTACAAATCAAAGACCCTGTAAGTGGACTTGGTTCTGGTGATGCTGCCAGTGAGGGTGTTTTCACACTTGGTCCCCTTTAGCCCTCTTACTCAGCACTTTTTGTCTACATGTGAACACACAAACCGTAAATGTTCACTTAGAAGTCAGCAGTACAGTTCACCTAATCTGTGCATTGTGAACACTAAGTCAGGTTCACTAGGTTCACTTTGTATTTTTGCACTGAATTATAACTTCATAACCTTTTTAGCTTGCTGTAGATTGGTCAAAGTCAAAGAGAAAGTGTAGTTCAGGGAGAAGCCGAAACTGAATGTCTTTTGGAAATTTGGAATGATGAGAGCATAATAGCATAACTATATACGACCCACCGTTATCTTAACCTTTGGTTCCTACGATGTCCTTTTTGAGGACATTCATCATTTTTATAATTATTTTGAGCTGATAGTCACATTTTTAAAGATTGAGGCATCAAATTTGGTAAGAGCTCTTATTTTTCTTAATAGTAAAAAAAGAAAGGCACGTTTTGGCTCCATCCAGCCTACTTTGTCTACAAAAGTAAGAAAGCTAATTATGATACTCTCATCATGTCCCCAAAGACATTAGTGTGTCAGAGCTGAATAGCTCCTATGTTACCTGCCACTTCTACGACACTGGAAATGTTAGGCTGCAAGCTAGCATGAAGAGGAGTGTGCAGAGCAGCGCTGTCTCCGCCCACAACTCAGAGGTGAATTGCTAATGAGCTACTAGAGCTCTGCAGAAGAAAAGTCCTTGAAAATAAAACAGGTAACGTGATTTTGGCAAAAAACTTCATTATCAAAATTTAAAGATCACTAATTACACTTTAAGTAAAAATATATCGGAGTGGGACTTGAATAATGGCTGAAAGGCAGAGTTGAAATTTTGATGAGTGCTGCTGACCTCTGAAACTGATAACTGATAGACTGCAAAAGTCTTGTTTCATATCTACATTTGAAGCATTGTGACTGAACTTGTGTTAACATAGAGGCTGCTGTTCTGTACATGAAGTGCAAACAGGGCAGAGAGAAAATATTTCCCTACTTTGGACATGTGGTTTGTTAACATGATGACATGGAGGTGGTTCATGGACCTGTGGCTTCAAGCTGCAGGTTTATATCTGACATCCAGATGCTGTTAAGACACGGTGCAAGTCTATGTCTGTTTTCTTATGCAACTTTACCAACTCTTTACATCTCTGAGATGAAACAGAAAAAAATGAACATAAAGACCAAAGAGCTTATCTTGTAGTCCAGTCTTCTGTACTCCTTGGCTTATTTATCTTATTGTTGTTTCTTCTAAATTACACATATCACACATAAGCCTTAACTGCGCAGTCACATATGTATTAAAATGAAAACAGATGTTTCACAGTCACCCTCTAGACTCAGTCCCACTCACTCACCTCCCCATCCCCTACATCACTGACAGTAAAAGTCAGCTGTGAGAAGAGCTGTGTACTTGGCAGTATTTTCTCCCTAGTATTCAAGTGTTTACGACATCAGCCGCCGCAAACAGCTGCTAAAGCTGCCACTGATCGGACAAACACAGTCTGATTTACAGCCTGTCACTCCAGCACTCTGACTGAGAAATGTTCCCAGCAGGGGCTGGACGCAAACCTTTCCACATTGATCTGTGTCTGCCCACAGTCAATGATTAATGTTCCCGTCAGGGCTCAACTCACACCAGCGCACAAACACATACAAACACACATTCACAAACACCCACAGCTTTTCCTAAAACGCCCACAGCTTCTTCCTAAAATGTTAAAAGACCTGCGCTCACACTTGGGAGCCAAACTGAACTTTTCTTTTTGGTAAAAACACATAAAAACGATATGGTAATAGCAAATGGAAAACTTCTTTTTGCGCACCTGATTCCTGTTGTTTGGTTTGGGAGTCCTTGTCTCAGAGTGCGTCCCCAGAGTCTCACTGAACTGCAGCTGAAAGGAGAAGTCGAACAGCACAGGCCTGCTGCACAGCTGCCTCTCATGGATAACTTCTAATGGGTATTATTGCTTGCATAATTGTAAAAGTCATTAAAAATAAATCAACGGTAGTGCTTAGCTCTACAGTCATAATAGCTCAGCCACCAGAAGCCTATTCTTTCGAGACACAGTGGCTGAAGAAAGAAAAGTTTATCCCACAGAAAATAAGCCCGTCACCAACATCAAAAAAAGCTCTCTGCGCAGGACATTCTCAGGAAATTATAATAACCTAAAGGCCCTCTATATGACTTCACTGTAAAATGTGCCTGATTCACTCTCTTGAGATTAATTAGACTTTATATAAACTGGTCATCACTAAGGCTAGAAAGCAGCTGTTGAAGTGGCGCACCTTTAAACCATGTACACCTTGACATTAATTACCTCCTGTATGCAGAGTGCATGTGGTCGTCTGTACAGACGTGTGCCTTCTCTGGGGGTTTAAAGGAGGGTTCAGGCTCTGAGAATGAGCTGTGCCAGAAAAGCTTTCATAGTAATAATACTGATTAGAAATCACAGAAATGATATGAGTCACTGGGCTTCTGTGCTGCCTGAGTGAAGATGACTCTTGTTCCCCTTAATGAGATCCAAACGACCCCCCGGCTATTCCCCGTGTCGTGTGCTCTTCTCAGGCGGATGAGCACAAGTGCCCCCTTACTGTCTGGCTCTCATGGTTCAACAAGTTTACAAAGAGACCACGACTAAATGTAGAGGAGCACATAAAGGTGTAAATACATGTAGAAAAATATGTTTACCATTACATCGTACCTAAAGGAATACCTCATTAATTCAGACACCACCGTATACCTGTAATCTTTCGAATGGCCACCAGAGGGCTTTTTTTCAAACTGTAAACTATTTGTTAAGTGCAAGAAATTGTTCTTACCATTTTTTTTTTTTTTTAAATTATTTTTTGTTGATTTGGTAACTCACAGGTTTATTAAAATGAAACAGCTACTCAGGTCCTGAACCATGTAGAAGAGCTTGAAACTGCAGTTCACTGACGCCACTTTTAGACGGAAACGGTCTCCATAGAAAACGGAAAAGTGCCGTTTCATTTTCAGTTTTTATGCTGTGTTTACACAAAAACGCAATGTGGTTGAAACCGCTGTAATGTGCATGCCAGGTCGCTAGGTGGTGCGTGTCGGTGTGACCACGCTCCGATATAGACCAACAACGCATACGTAGAACAACTTCCGTTCTACCAATTGGCACATTAATTATTTGATGCAAATAATTCAGACGCCTCCTCTGCTGAGCAGTATGATCCGTGAGGATTCTGTACAGGTCGAAATTGAGCTCCTGCCCGTTCAATAATAACGACAGCGCGACTCGAATGTCTAGCATGGTTGTTGTCGTTATTTTCAAGGAAGCTGCGCATGGCTATGATGTCATAAAGTGGGTGAAACAGTGTTAAGCATTCAGTGAGGCAGCAACTCTGAAAGGTGTGTTTTGCAGACTGCAGCTGCATGTGAGCCGCTGGTATCCTCTAATTCTGAAGTCCTGTTGGCACCAAGTCCTACTCCTGACAGCAGGAGAACCTCTCAAGTCTTTTTCCTCCTCAACATATCATTGTTGCACCTTGTACAACTGCACCAAAGAAAAGAAGAAAAAAAAAAATCTTTGAACGTAATCATCCAGCTGTATACCAAGATAACTAAGCTAATCTTTCATAACTGCTAATTAACAATTGAGATGTGATATTATGTTCCCTCAATGTGTCAGATATATTTTTACTCTATACATACTCCTCTATACTGACCGTTATATCATTAATGTGCTAATTAGGAAGCATTTCATGAAGCACATCTAATGAGTATGTACTGTATGTGTCAAACTGGGGGGTTGGTAATAGAAACAATGTGGATGCTTCTCAGTAAGTATCTCTTTTCCTCACTCAGCCACTACTGCTCCTGCAGAAGCTCAGTGAAATATGAAATACCGCTGTTCAAATGCTTTTCATCTCCCTGTTTTCACCCATCCATCACATCCGTAAAAAAAACATAATTTCCTGTCTCCATGCCATCCTGCTGTCTGATACAGAGACAAAACAGACAGGTGAATCTGCTGCAGATCAGGAGCGTGGACTTTCATTCTGGGTGCAGCAATTTCATGTCAAATAATGTGTCTATTCTATAGTCTCTATTCATCCGTATCAATTTTACAGTACAGCAAAAAACCTGTAGAGCTATTGAGCCTATCCTATAATGCACTGTGGAAAAAAACAGTCTCTGGTCCATCAGGGAGAAAACTCATAAACTGAAAATCCTACTCAGTGTCATTTAGTTTCTTCAACTTCAACAGTTAAATAACTGAGTTAATGGTTGGATACAAGAAATGGAAGTAGCAAATATGTCCACTGATTATGAAGCTTTAAATTTAGCTTTGTGGCTGCATCCATCTGGGGTCTGTCTGTCAAAACATTGGATATTAACAGAAAGGGCCTGAAAGACTATGCGTTCACACATTTTGGAGGGAATGGAAATTAGCGTTGCAGGTTTTGAGAGGGTGAGCTGAAGTTAGATTATGTTTTTTCAAATTTAATGCCATTAAATGTCAAAGTAACAAAACCATAGCATAATAATTACTAAAGTATATTAGTTAGTATATTGTTTTTACATGTGGCTTTTGTTAGCCTGTTTCAATGTCATAAAGTCTGCTAAATATTTCATCAGCTTCGTCTCATCTTCAAATCCTTTAAAGCGCAGGAAAACCTGACTATGTTAAATGCAGTTGCAAGACACAGTGAGAGCGTTTTATCATTATCCTTCAACAATCTGAAATATCCCCAACTTGGATTTTGACTGTTAATAGCGACTCCTGAAAGAATTGGACAGAGGCACTGTGACAGCTACTTAACACATTCTCTTCACATCTTCATTACCTCCATGTATCTATTCAGGAAATGAGAAAAGTGTGGTAGTTAAGCCAAAGGTGGCTCTCACACAATTGCATCAGTCACAGCGCAGGTCAAGCTGGCCATGGAAAAAAGAAAAAAAAAAAGAGGTTAAAATTCAAATGCAAAGTTTTGTCAAATGGTAACTCAAAAAAGTTGGAGATTGCTGATGTGGGCACACTGATGAAATGTAAAAACAAATGAGTCCCATGGTATAAATTCTTTAGTGACGTGTAATGGTGGATGATGTTTGCACGGGTTAAGCTGAAGGACTTGTAATTGCTGCAGAATTGTGGTGTCAAAGCTGATTAACAAAATGTATTTATGTATCTTTTTGTTGTGATTCTGTTGCTGTGATAAACTGTAGTAGGAACCTCTGATCCTCCAGCTTATTTGTGGCATTTTATAAGAATGTGGGCGTGAAGAGGGTGGAATATAAGGCTGAACCACATAAGCATATTCCCAGGTGGATCATTATCTATAGAGGGAAAAAAATGTGTGAAAGTGTACATACAGCCAACGTATTTTTCACATACACCATCTCCAGGTTTTTGGCATACTTATACCTTGAGAATGGATTTTATGTACTGTTTTACAAATGAGGTCTCTGGTGATTTTGGACACTGAGGTAACCAAATTTAAGACGGGGTTCATTTATGAAAAACAAACCAGTGAGTAAAATGTACATAAAAAGCTCCTTCTCACACTCGCTGTTGTTGCAAAGGTTGTCCAGATTGATGAAAACAAATGCCCTGTTGTCTATTATAAGGTTTGTCTTTTCCCTGTGTCCCCTGTTATTAAACATGGTCTTGTACAGTTTTAGTGAAGCCAAATGCACTGCAGCAGTAAGTGATATTCAATATGTGTAAGTGTCTGTTATCTAAAAGACTTCCATGAAGGCTGCTTTTATGTATCCTTAAGTTGCCAGTCTGATATCCCTCCTCTCGCCCTGATCCTCTCTCCTCTGTCGCAGTGAGCTAGGATGCTCCTGAACATGTTGGGTCCACATTTACTAGTACCAGTTAGAGAGAGGACTAAGTGATTACTTGTAAAAGGGTTTATGAGGCAGCCTATGCCTAAAACAACCTGCCCGATCGATTATCTTTAAGGTAGCTGTATTTGAAAGTACCCAAAAAAGTAGCAAAATAATGTGTTTTCTCTTTTGTTTATCCATTACTATGATGACTTCCACCTTACCACAATGACGTGTGTTTCAGGAGTTTGTAAAGTGTGAGTCAAAGTGGCTAAATGTGTTTTTTTACCACTAAAATTGAGAAAGATGCTTTTGCAGTTTTTGTGCCCTTGCTTCTTATTTGCACTCACTGGCAGAGGCCCATTCATCTTCAAACTTAATGGAGAGAATGCAGGAACTTGAAAATGTACAAGTCTGTTTCTCTAATCTCTACAAGACCTACAAATGGAGACCTGAAAACACTGCTTAGTGTTATCCCAGACCATGTTCTAGTTGGAAATCCATTACCTCACCTGGTTTCTCTCAGAGTTCCATTAAGGGATGTCCCATGATTGATCCATGGAGAGGCTCCACATCCACAGTAAATCACTGGTCTGAAGTGGACATCTGAACATCTACCATGAAGTTTGGAGAGTGAAAACACATTAAAATGATGTGGAAAAGAGGTGTTGATCCTTTTAATTTTGATAATCGAGCACAAAACAAGGAAAGCTGATACAATGATGTATGTAGCTCCAGTGTATGTTCCTCTCTGTCACGCTTTTGCACAACAAAAAAGTTGAACATTTTCTTGGAGGATCTAAAATATTATTTCCCCTTCACAAAAATGATAGTCACAGGGTTTATCGTCATGAACATAAATTAATCACCCAGGACTCCCATCTTTACGAATGAGTCTAATTACCTGAGGTACCTGATTCTGATCATGCATCCCCCTCACAGGGAAACATGGATTCAAGTAAAGGTGTGATACATTAAAGTCATACATGTGAGAGACATATTTACTGTCTATTAACTCCTGCAGTGTGGCATGAATCTTAATTGGGGTTTCACATGACAGCCACTTGGACCATCATTAGTCTTAATAGAGACACTTACGATTTTTGTGCACGAGTGTTTGCATGTGTGTGTGTGCCTTACGCACAGCCATAATGAAGGTTAAAAGCAGGGAATGATAGGTTATTACATTTTTAATAACAGCTATAAAGCTCTTTACTGGCCTTTTATTAAACATTGGTATTGAAGATATTAATTTTTCATTTACTTTTTATTGATGCCAAGTTTCACATGCACTGAACACAGGCTTCAAGTGAGATAGTTCTGATTATGGTGGCCTCTAAGGTTTTGTTTTTTAAGTTTGTTTCTGTTTTGACAGGACTGATGAGAACACATATCAGCTTCTGTTAATGGTTTAGCTGCCAGACACAATAACTTAATAAAACTTTAACTAAAGTCCTGTAAGACCAAAGACAAGCATCCTGTCATGTCTGTTCATGTGTGTTAAGTATTTTATTTTTCCCTTCATGTCTTGTGCTTCCTGTTTTATTTTGTGATCACTCACCATTGTCAGTGTTTCAGGTTCCTGTCTGCCCTGTCCCCACCTCGTCTGTGTGCACCTGGTCCCTGATTGTGGTGTTTTCCCCGCCTGTATATAATCACAGTCTTGTTGCCGGTTCGTCGTCCGTCATAGTTGACATTCTAGCAGTCTTCAAAGTCAAAGTCATGTTTGAACCTTGCTTGGTTTTTGACCTTGCCTTTTGTTTCTTGTTTTTGGATACCTCTGCCTTGTCTGACTGCCTTTTTGAGTACCAAAGTTTGCCTACTAATAAACCTCACTTTTTCATTCTGGAGCCAACTCTATGACATACATTTGAGTCTCCCCTATTCTGTTGCCTCATTCATGAAAGAACAAACTGGCCAGAATGGACACAGCAGACTCAGATCCAGTTCATCGAGCTCGTAGGGCACAGGGACAAAGGCTGGCTCAACAAGAAGAGCAGCTTGTGACCGTGTTCACTGATCTGAGAGAACTGGCAGAGCGCCAGGACTCAATGATGTCTTCTTAGGATTCACAGGTTAATTTGCTTTTGAATGAACTTCAAAAGGAAGCTCCAACTTTCCAAACTCTCTTCTGAGTTCGGCCACCAACCCAACACCTTAAGCCGCCGCTACAGCATCATGCTCATAGTTCTCTCGTTCAGTGTTTTTCCAAACATTCAGGTAATGTAGAATCCTTTTTGACTCAGTGAGTACTCCATTTTGTGTTTCAAGCTTTGACTTTTCCCACAAATCGTGCCAAGGTGGCTTTTATAATCTCCCACCTGACTGGACACGCTAAGGCTTGGGTTACGGCAGAGTGGGGTCGCAGATCAGCAGCCTGCTCCGCCCTTGTGGGATTCCCCACAGCCTTGGAGCAGCTTTTTCAGCACACCTTACCGGACAGAGAAGCCGCCAGGACTAAGTTAAAATCGAGACAAGGCAAGCGCAAGGTATCAGACTGTGTCATTGATTTCCAGACCCTCGCTACTGAGAGCAAAAAGAATGCTATGGCTCTGATTGATGCCTCTTTTCAAGGGCTCTCTGACTCTGTGAAAGATCAATTAGTGTCGATTGATCTGGATTCACGCATGGCCTTGGCCATCTAGATCGACAAAAGACTAACTGAATATGGGCAGGAAAAGGGCCGTCTCTGGACTCTCACAACGCCACATGGGGCATGGAGGAGCAGCTCCGCTGACCCACTGAGCCACGTTTGCCCACTGCTGACCAGTGTTACTCCACCCACTACCAACACCGAGGAGCCATGCGGTTGGGACAGACGCAGTTTCCCATCAAAAAAAATGTTTTTGGCGGCAGAAGGATGGGAGGTGATACTACTGTGGCCAGTTGGGACGTTTAGTGAGTAGCTGCCATGTTAATCCAATCCAATGAAAAACAAAACAAAACAACAGCGTTTCTGGTGGCCTACTATGTGAAAAGATGTCACTGATTATGTCAATGCCTGCTCTATCTGTGCCACGAACAAGTTTCTTACCAGAAACTCCAGGGAGAACTCTGCCCATTCCTCAACGTCCCTGGTCTCATATTTCAATAGACAGAGTCACAGGACTACCCCCTCAAAGTAAAACTATTATCCTTACTGTTGTAGACAAGCTGTCTAGGGTGTGCATTTCATTGCCTTGCCTGAGCTTTCCTTGGCCAAGGTAATGATGTCCAATTTTTATTTTTTTGAGTTCATGGACTCCCCAAGAACATCAGTTCAGACAGAGGACCCCAGTTTTTCTCTCAGTTCTTGAAGGAGTGCTGCAGCCTTCTCGGTGCTACCATGAGCCTTTCCTCTGGGTTCCACCCTTAGACTAACCAGGTCCTAACAACCTGATGGACCAAAAAACCAATGGAGGTGAACGACAATGGTGGGTCGATTGATCCAAATATCGATGACATCGATACTCGTGTTGGTATTAATATTGAATGATACCAGTGTAAAAAGATTTATTTTCTCGCACTGACTACTGCGGTTTCAACAAAGAAGCGACATGGCTGTCTATGTAAGTGCAGCTGCTTTTAAGTGCTAGTCCTGTCACAGTGCGGAGCACACACTCTCCTCGTCTCCCTCTTGTGTTTTAAAGTTGCACTGTCACATGGTCCGGCAACGTCAGGCAAACAAGCAAACAGGCAGGCTCAGCCAGGCTTGCCCACTTAGCTCTTTCTCTCTCTCGCTCTCTCTCTCTCTCTCCCTTATACACACACGCACACACACTCTAAAGCAGCACAGAGATGGAGACAGAGCAAAAAAATGGCAGAGAGGAAGAGGAGCGCCGTGGGGCTATATGTAAAAAAGAAATACTCCAAAGGAAAAATAAAAAGAACACCTAAAGGTCAGCAGTGTGATGATACATCAACCTTTGATATTAAAAAGTGTCGGTATTGGTGATACTGGCCCTGTATTTACTTGGTATAGGATCAATACCAAATCCGCAGTGTCACCCACCACTAAAGATAAGATAAGAAGAACTGTATTTATCCCCAAGGGGAAATTCGATAATGAGAATAACATATTATGCACTAGTGGACGGATTCTCTCTCTTCGCTGCAAGAAGAGATTTAAAAGGTCTTACCCACAGCCTTCAGACTTTTAATTCTTCTGTTGATAGTAGATGAGATGAGATTTCAGACGAACAAATTTCACTTTGAGGATCGATAACATTTTTGTATTGTATTGTGTTGCTGTACTGAATGAAAACATGCAAGGGATTTAGACCACAGCTGGCCAATGATTTCCGGTCAACTCAAGCAAACAGGAAGTAGGGATGAATTAAGGCTTTATGATTCATTGTGCTCCACAGTAAACAACTTCCAGAGAGTGAAGTCGCTGAGGAGACAGACCTCATCATAATCGAAGCAACAAGTCTTTCCTTTGAAGCAAAAAAAAGAAACATGACTTGGACTTCAACCTGGACCCACAAATTCCTAGGTTTAAAGGAAGTGACTCATAGATAAAGAATCCCTGGTGTAAATATAAAGACACATACTCAAACACACCACGCTGAGACAGAGTGATAAAAGACAGCTTAAGAGATTGTTTCTTTAAGATAAGAAAAATCAGGAGCTTTGTTTTAATAAGGTTCAATATCAGTGTTAACTGACAGTCTCAACGTCATCGTATGGGTGATATAGAGTGTTAGACTGAGGTGGCGCAGAACTGTAAATAATAGTACCATCTGTATATCAATGGCACAGGAATAAAATAACACAGACTTGTGCTTTGTTTAATTTGCTTTATTGAAAAAAACAAAAAACAAACAGTTTCAATAGAAAATGTGTTAATATTTGCAAAGACATGTCTGCTGTCCCCTAAAAAAATACCATAATATCAAATCTCTAGATTAAAATTATTGTCTCTTTTGGCTTGAACCAAACCCATAAAATAGTTAGGGTTCAACAAGATTTAAGCTTCATAACTACTGAGTTAGTTTTTAAAGAGAGGTCATTTGAAAGGCAATGAAAGGCAATTCATGCTTTTTTTTTTCCTGTTTGTTAAAATCAAACATGGAGTGAAACTGAGAGATGCAGATTCTAGATATTTGGGATCATAAAAAAGAAAACTCAAGATTGAACATGTAAGACTTTCAAATAAATCTCTGAATTGGGTTTTACAGAAACTTTCTAGACCTTGGACAGAGTAAACCGCACAGTGTAGGTTCCAGACACTATTTACCTCTGATATTAGTGTGCTGCAGAGGACTGTACCGTATCGATTGTGTTTCCCTCCCCTAAGTTGAAATCCAGCCCGCCGTGTGTGTTGGGAGATCAATGACAGCCGTGGCAGAGCCCTCCCCCGGGGACGCTGTAGAGGTCAACGCTGATGTGGGTGGCTGGTGGAGGAGATAATCTCTCTGCGTACCCCCACAGGGTATTAATGTGTGTGTGTGTGTTTGAATGAGTGTGTGAAAGTACAGTCAGTTACAGGGCGGCTGTAAAGCCACTGTGAGGCTCCTGTTATTCCCTGTGGCTGTGACACTGCAGTTTCTTGCTGGATGACAGAGACGTGATGATGATGAGCATCCATTAGATCCAGTGTCTGCTCTATATCAGCAGTTTTTTTTTCCCTCTGCTGCATGAATATCCTCTTAACCTTTTCCTCACTATATTTGAAAGCTGCACCATCTCATTTTATGGTATAACCTAGTTTGAGAGAATAATTTTTTAAATAAATCAGTTCAAATAAATCAACAGATTAATAAAACCTCAAATCTAATCATAATCAATGATAAAGACATTAAGAGCAGGCCCAGAAGGCATTCTTAAACTTAATATTAATTCACCATACAAAGCACTTTGCTGGTAACAGTGGTACGAGAAAACTTTTCAATAGGCACCTAAGAAAAGTTTTCCCGACAACTGACTGGGCTGACATTGTGAGGGTGATATTACTAGGAAATAATCCTGTTTATACTTTTAAAAATAGTGTTACTTTCACGGAGATACAAGCCGACCAGAGAGAGGAACAGAAACGCACAATGAAGAATGTTAAACTTTTAGATTTTCCCAGACCAGGTTTCAGGATTTGGTTTCAAAGCTTACCTGCAACCAACATGATTTATGCCAACTTTTTTATCCTATGCAAGTCAAATCTTTCACCAAATATCCATTATGACAGCTTCAGAATAAAGGATTGTGTGATACAAGAGGAGTCTCTCCACAGAAAGAAACAGAAATAAACTCATGGTACAGCAACAAATAATAGAGTTATCTGGAAAAGGATTGAAGTATGAGCCTAAACTCGCAAACCTTGCTTAACAATCTTGCTTAAACTCTTCTAAAGACCGCAAATCTAATAAAACATTTAATGAAGTTAATGTATTAACTAAGGTTCAGGAGCAAGGCTACGCCTTCACCACACCTCCAATCACCTGACTAGCCTACATATACACATCCATCCCACTACACTCTGTCTGCGATTCTTTGACCCATCCTCCCTCCCTCTTCAACATTAATGCTTCTACCACCTTCCTGGTCCCCCTCTCTCTGATCTCAATCCATTTTCAGGGACAGTCTGAGTTGGACTAAGCTCGGGCAGAAAATGCTGAGACGGAACCCCCATCCAGAGTCTCTCCCTGCCGGGCCTCTACAGAACCTTCCAGACCTACAAGACATTCAACACTCCTCATTAGCCTCATCATCCATCACAACATACACACAACAGACAAGACATGTACACATTCCCAAATTCATATTAAATATTCAAACGTACATCACTGTGGCATGGTCATTGCTAGTAAAGTTCAAGTTCTTTCAAACTTTTACAAAGTCAAGACATGGTCTATGGTTCTGAACAATGACTCTCACTATTTAGCCCTGCAGTCAGTGTGCTCATTCTGTCCCTTGGCTTTTCAGGCACACACACACAAGCATGCACGCACGCACACACATACAGCTGTTTCCTCCTGCTCCTCTCCCCCAAATCGTATCAAATTTTATTTGTATAGCGCCAATTCACAACAGTCATTATCTCCAGACACTTTCCAAAGAAAAAGAGCAGGTCTAGGCCACGCTCATTGTTTGACGAATTATCAAGACCCAACCTGAAGATGAGACAGATTTGACCCATCTCATCTAACATGAGTAACAGTGGCAAAGAAAAACTTCCTTTTAACAGGCAGAAACCTTGAGAAGGACCAGACTCATGTTTGATAGCCACAGAGCCGCTGCTGGGTTGAGGAGAAATACAGAGAGATAGGGAGGGAAAGAGAGGAGTAGGAGAGGGGGCAGGGGGAGAGTAAGAGAACAAGAGAGAAGGAAGGAGAGAGAGAGAACCTGCACTCCTCTCTCCACCTGTGACTGGATGATAGTTTGTACTGCTGTTGCACAAAGTGTTGAAGAATACAGTGGTCCAAACATTGATCTTAGCAGGAGCCCGTCCTCCAACCGTCCTCGTGCTCTCAAACTTTGTTTCTCCTTGATCCAAGCTGTTTATGATAAAGTGAAAGTGAGAGCTGTTTGAGGGGAGGAGCCACACCTACGCTCTGCTGTAAAAGAGGAGAGGGAGAAAGACATTCATTTCACTTCACATATAGGACATAATGAGGGCAACACAGCAGGCGGCACAGTAATAGTTCAGTCTCTATGAATATATTTAGTAGTTATAATAATTACAATCTGATTAATCACCAAACTAGTCAGTGTAAATATCTGCCCCCTCTAAGTTCTTCAGTTGACAATAAACTTATTAAAATTAACCCTGATTTATTGTAAACTGTACTTGTAAAACCAGCAAGACTGAGTACAAAGTGATGTAAACAAAAAAAAGACCATCAGGCAACTAATATCAGCTTTTTTGAGACATTACAGTTGCTTTACTGTAGTACCATCCACAGGAAGAGTATGACTTTTTTTTACAAAATCCTTCATTGTGTAATTTAGCTGAGCCAGTTTACTCTGCTTTTGTGTTTTACAGAACCAACCACCTTTTATTCAAATATTCAGTGAGTATGTGTTTCATTATGTCCGCCACTTTAACACAGAAAACACTGCAGCCTCTGGAGCCCGCTGCTGGTTTCAGACCTTTAGTTTTGCTTGTGTTCACCAGAGAATATGTATGTTTCATATGTTTGTGTTTGTTTGTACATATGGGAAAAAGAGTCTGCTGCGGTTTGGATAAAGGTGAAACTGAAACAAGTGAAACAATCTCCCTGTGGAAAACCTGAATAATGTTTACATTGGACTTTAGCGGTACTCTCTCTCCTATTCTATACCTCTCTCTATCTCTCAAATGGTAGGTCCCAGTCGGGATGCTAATGGTGCTCCATGAGCCATTGACCTCTCAGTGCCATTCAGAGAGCAACCACTCACTGTGAGCATCTGAATAAAACATTGACGGTATGTGGAGTACCAAGTGTGGACCACACATGTATAAAGGTTTGTTGCATCTTTTACAGTCAGTCTGTTTGCACCACTCAGGACTTCTCCGCAGAAACACCCCAAACTGAAAACACAACCTGCTGCAGAATCAAACTGTGGTCCATCAACAGGAACTCCTGAAATTGATGGTTTTGATCGAGAGTGGGAGAAATGTCTTTGCTGACACCTGGGCATGATAAGAACATGAAGCTGCTGTGACAAACATGTTACAGCTGAGGTTTCCAATCAACGGCCCCTGGCCTGCAGGCAACCCCCATGTGGCCCCAACCCTACCGGGGTACGTGAATCCAGTATGAGAATAGCACACTTGTACACCAAAGTAGCTTGCAAGTGGGCCATATCACTTCCTGCCTTTGTGGAGAGTTGCACGTGCTCTACATGAGAGTATGTGGAGAAAGAACGCCAGTAAACAACCAACTTTTCACAACTAGGAACTGAGGAGAGAAACTACAATAACACCTGGCCTCTATGTGTTTTCTATTGGACCATTTACAGACTGCTCCACACTGCTGTGCAGCGACTAATGGTTTTGCCAATTATGGCCTTACTTTGTGCTGAATTACTTGTGTTTTCTGATTTTGATTCTTTACACATATGTTCGCTGTTTTGCAGTTTCACAAAAAGTGTAGATGCACCAATAAATGTCAAGAAAATTTACAACCCATGCTTTCTGGTGGGCTCGAAAAATAAAGTTTTTAGGGCATTTTCCCACAGGAATAAAAGCCTATTCAGGCTATATTGTGAAAATTCAGCTGTAAGTGAAGTGTTAATGCTACAAGATTAAAAAATGAAGTCATGGTAAAGTCAAAATATGGTACGGCATGGCAGCCTCTGGATCGAGGACTTGCTGCTTCAATATACGAAAGCCTTTTCCTAAGTCATCAAAAATAAAAGAATTAATAGATTTTATTCAGTTATTTCTTTAGAAAATTTCTTCTGAATTCTCTCTACAGTAATTGCAAATTAAGAGTCCCTTCAGGGTGAGCTGAGGAGGTTTTTTTTTTCTCATGTAGTGAAGCAGACTCCTCGAGGAGAAGGGAGTAAACCTGTTGAGCCCTCTGTCAGTGATTTTGATCAAACAAAAACCAGAGACTATGAAGAAGACCAAATACAACAAAGTGAGTTATGGCTGGACATTAAATACACTGTTGGAACCATGTGTCATCATAGCCCCTCTGAAGTCACTTTTTGTTTTTTTCAGCATGTTAAGATTTAAGAGCAAAATGGAGATTTGTCTGTTCCTGTTTGCGGACATGTCATTCAAACTCTGTCAGTCACAGCCGACATGATCTCAGGTGGATAACCACAACATGTTTCCACATTCATGTAACAAAAGAAAACATACATATAAAAAATAAAAAGCCATGTGCAAATCCTGCCTGTCTCTGTAACTCCTCTGATTGCATCAAATGTTCAATCATAGATCTCTTTTTCTTCATATTTCATGTGACAAGAAAAGAATCACTTCCAGCTTTTGTGTTTGTTTGACTTAGTCCGGCTGTGTGATTTCTACACACAGTAAGAAGGGTTTTCTAAGTCCAGGATTTCTCCACTTGGTGGGTTAAGTGTTCACATTTTTAAGGACCACATAAATCATGAATATTGTGAAGTGCAGGTCCGTGTAATGCTTTGTCATTTAGAGGAAGGACTTAATGATTAATACATGTATTTACTGAGAGCCCTGACCATGTCTGAACAAGCTTGTTTATCAAAGAAAGAAGTCCATCTGGTTTGCAAGAACCTGTCTGAGTAGTCCTCATAGACAAGGGTCGTACTTTTGTCTCCTGCAGTTTTGTTATAATAATAATTTACAAAACCTGATTCCATTGAAGTTGGGAAATTGTGATAAACGCAAATAAAAACATAAAAAAAGGATTTACAAATCCGTTTTAACCTATATTCAATTGAAAACACTACAAAGACAAGATATTTAATGTTCAAACTCATAAATTATTATTATTTTTGCAAATAATAATTAACTCAGAATTTGATGGCAGAAACACGTGACAAAGAAGTTGGGAAAGGTGGCAAAAAATACTGATAAATCTGAGGAATGCTCATCAAACACCTATTTGGAACATCCCACAGGTGAGCGGGCTAATTGGGAACAGGTGGGTGCCATGATTGGGTATAAAAGCAGCTTCCCCAAAAATTCTCAGTCATTCACAAGCAAGGATGGGGCGAGGTTCACCACTTTGTGAACAACTGCCTGACCAAATAGTCGAACAGTTTAAGAACAACGTTTCTCAAAGTACAATTGCAAGGAATTTAGGGATTTCAACATCTACTGTCCATAATATCATCAAAAGGTTCAGAGAATCTGGAGAAATCACTGCAGGGTAAAATGTATGTATGTAAAATGATCTTTAGGCTAAAACTTTGTTTACCTGTATGTTTATTCAGTCAGTGGCCTGGGAATAAGTAGGACGATCTATAGTTTGGTGTTGGTATTGAAAAATGAACTCGACGGGGTCTTGACTCACCCTGCAAGGATGTATGTATGTACTGTATGTACAACACTGATTTGAGTGTTTTATTTCTTTTGTTGTTTTTCCTTTTTGTTCAAACATAGACTAACACAGTAAGAAGAACTCATTCACACTGTCCTTTCCTTTTTGTCTCAGGAGACATGATGTTCAGCCCCCTGTCACTGCCCCTGTGAGTACCTACTGGGATTAGCATAGCAAAGAGAGATAGCACGTGTTTCATTTTCTCCAGGGCTCTTCACGGAGCGACGCTTTCACTGAAGCATCGCTGCCAGGTTCATCAATCTCTGCACTTCTATTGTCTTGAAAACCCCCCTCTGTGTGCATCTCACTATCTCCTCAACCCAGACCCCCCCCCGGTCACCTGTGGCCTCACACTCCTTTCTCTCCTTCCACTTCTTCCTATCACAAGATCTTTTTGTCTTTTGTCTTCACCTCTTATCTTGATATGTCTCTGGTTTGGTTGGACGAAAAAGCCCCATCATCATCGATGGACTGCACTCCAATTTCAGCTTTTAGTCTTCTGTGATATAACTTGTTCTTTATTTTGGTTATATACTTATTAAAAAAAACTTCCTTCATTTATGAGGAGTTATGTTTACAAATGATATTCAACTGCAAAATTGAATACTCCAGTTTAGCCACTCCAGTCCAAAAGCAGTTTATAATATTAAAACCCGTTCACAGATCTAAAAAGGCCAAAATGATTTGGATAAAAACAGTAATGCTTCACACATGCTGTGTTTGTTGTGTTGCTCTGCAGTGAGAGGACAGGCTGATTCACTCTGAATGATACTGCAGTCATCTACAAACTGCTGTTCGTCACTCTGTGTTGTCTTTAATCACTCAGCGTTGCTGCATGTGTCCTCGGCTGCAGGGGGAGTAAAAGCAAGATTTGCTTGTAAGGAAACAGAATTAGGTTTATATAATATTTTCATATTTTTATATTTAGACTGAACTTTCTAGAAAACGCCTGCACCATCCTTTTGCCTGTTTGTTGCTATTTTGAACATGAGCACTTAACATATTTGGGCTCTCAGAGAGTAATAGGAACAAAAGTTTTGAAATTGCTCCTGAAGATTGCTTCAACCAGCCACTCAGAAACAGGCTGTAATGGAGGCAATTTGGTGACAAATGTGTTCTTCAGAGTGGATCCAACAAAAGTGCTTATTTTTGCCTCTTTGAGGCTCAAATTGTTATTCAAAGTGTTTGACAACCAAAGTGACTCCACAAACAGAATTTCTTCTTTTTTTTGTAAAAGAGTAAGATTTTTTTCACAAGGAAGCAGATGTGACGGAGCAGCCAGACTGCTTAAAACAGAGTCTTTTCAGTTTAATTAGTTAGTTAAGTCTTTTTTCAAACCAGACACTTTAAATATGCCCACCATAAACTTGTCTGACTGAAAATTTAGATTTTAATCAAAAATTCCAAATAAAGTCAAAGTTAAAAAGTTAAAAGAAGAATCTCTGCCCCTTATATCTTGCACTCGTTATGGTCTGTTTTAACGGGTGCCAGCTCAAAAGTTCTGTTCAGAATACCGTACTAAACGATGCAAGGAGTTTTTGTCGTCTATAGGTTTCTGAGGTTGAGTTTTAAAGCCTGTTAATGATAACGCCATATTGGTAATCCTGCCTCAGCCTGATTTTTATGCTTTCAAACGTGCACAAAGTTCCTGAATATGTCCTGACATTACCCTATGGGTGAGCTAAATGAGTCATGGTATGGTCTGTTTATTTAGTTTTCTCCTGGTTTCATCTGAGAGCATTTTGTTTATTTCCCCCAGTGTTTCTGTTCCCTATTGTTCCTGTTCCTTTGTAGTGCTGTCTTGTGAGTTTTCGGTTTGTGCTTGACCCTGTTTCCCTCCAGTTCTCTGTTTTGTTCATTGAATCAGTTTCCAGTGTTTATTTCACGTTTAATTTTCTAGTGGTTGATTTCTTTTGTTTCTAGTCTGGTTTTATTTGGTGAGTATTTTTTGCCTTCAGTGTCTCTTTCACTTGTGTTTTGTTAGGACAGGGCCCTAACATGCATGTATATCCATTGAGCAGTGAGTGTGTCTTGTAGACTCTGACAGTGGGTAGTTTGTGAGCTTGGTCCAAGCAAATGTCTCCAATGATAACCCATGCGAGGTCAAGAAGTTGGGCGTATGGGTCGTCATGGTTACCATTATACTGCTGCCTCACTTAATGCACTTGCAAAGGATCTGAGCATTTTCATTGAGAGGTGGTATCTTATCTGCTATATGTCTCAGATGGGGGGTAATAGCGGGATATTTCAGGTGTGGGAATTTCATTTCGGTCATCTGGAAACATTTCACACTCTATGAGTGTCGGCAGCTTGATCTTAAAGTTCTTTTTCAATGAAGTATGCATTGGACCAGTCTGCTCTGCCTACTGTTGCCTACAATGCAAAGCGCCTGGGTAGACGGCGGACTAGCGGAGAGCGGCGAAACTTTCCACCCGAGCATTCGTTTTTTATAAGGACAGCCAAAAGATTTCTCCTTCTGACAGCTTGTCTTCTCCCCCTTCTTTCAGCATTATGTGTGCAAACCACTGACAAGAATCCAATGTTTAGTTTACATACTGTTCAGTTTTTATCCTCTATTTCCATCGCCTCAAATTTTTCTCAAATTTTCCTGCCTCTCCTCATTCCTTTTATGGTCAGCAATGTTTACACCACACAGCTGGACAGGCAGCTGGCATTAAAGCTTTAATGCAGAAAGATGAGTAGACGTTAAAGCAGTCTGACTCAATCAGCAGCCAATTGAAATAAATTGATGGAGACAGGAGTTTGTATTAGAGGGTTTTTACTGTAGTTGTCAAATTATCGGAACAAAGGTAAATAAGACCACACAACACAGACGCCATCAGTTAACACGTTTAGCGAAGATGCAACTTCTTTCAGTTAAGCAGGAAACAAGGACAACATAGCTGACATAACATAACTTTGCTGTATTTACAGTGCCGTGACGAGAATCAAATGCCGCCAGGTCAGCAAGTCATCGCATAGACAGAATACGTTTTGATGGCTGGTATTGGGCTAAAAAATCCAGGAAAAATCACATTAAAATACACATCAGATTCTTTCAGTGCATAAATGAATGAGCCACACCCCACTGAGCAATAGACGGCAATTAGACGTCTAGGTTTTTTTTAGACCTAATTTCAACCGTCTAGATTCTGTATATTTTTAGACCGAATCATTATTCAATAATTATTTATTTCGAAAAGCAACTGTGAGTTGCATAACTGATCTCCAAGTACTTAACCAAAATAATTATAATAGCCGTTGAGCAATATACAGTGTAGTATAGTATAGCTGGCTAGTTTAAACTTGGTCTTAATTTAGACTACATTTAGACGTCTATTAGACCTCTTTTAGACCAAAAAATGCTCAGTGGGACTGTAGTGTCGTTGCAATTTACTAAAGTACAATGTACTTTTCCATACCGGAAAACAGTTAGACTGGGCCAAGCATACTACATAATAACGACCAATGCGCACTCATACTACGCACTACTATCAAACACAGACCACAGTATGCAGTATCTACTGCATACTATGGTTGGTGGGAGTATGCAGTACGTCAATCCGAAAACAGCCCCTGTCTTCTCCTCTGTCTTGGTTGGTTTATTGTGTGTGTGTATGTGTGTGTCAGCGTATGCTTGTGTCCCCAGTTGTCACCTTGTGTTTTTTTCCCCCCCCAGTGCCTTTGATTGGATTTGGGATTTTTCAGTTGAACAGTTTGAATGCCTTTTGTTGGATTTTGCCTTTTGGATTTTACAGTTGGACATTTTAAAGTAACTTTTTTTTGTAGTTGCTGCTTTTCAATTAGTCCTTCTTAATAAATCTCTATTTTTTGAATCTGCACTTGGGTTCTCTTCCCTTTTGTAAAGCCCTAGCTCATGACAGAATGTGTGAAAACAAACAGCCAAGTTTTCACCCCAACTTCACCTGGAATACTCCCTATATATTTTACATTCCTACTGCTCCTCTCTCTGTTTGTGTTGTCAGAGATGTAGGAGTGTTGATGATCCACTATTGCACAATCTGTCATTAAGATTTACGGAGAAGCTTTCCTTCATTGACTGATGTCCTCTATCAGATAATACACCCATGGGGGACAAGCTCCACACGCACAGAGCTGCTTAGTGATGCATCTCTGTGGGAAACTCTACTCCATATAACAACAATTTGATACCTAAAAAGTGACATGTAATTATAATAAAAATAATGTTAAGGATAGTGAGATGGCCATGCAGGGGGAGACTTTGAGCTGTATGAGTCAAGCAAATTTCCAGGTGAGAGCCCCTGAAATTTCCAGAATTTCTGAGAGTGCATGTCTGAAAAGGGCTTCATTCGACCAACATAACCTAAAGTAGCTGTCACTGGTAACAGCCACGGTGTGCCCCCCCTGGGAGTCATGTCAGACCTGCTCCTTATTATGTTCGAAGCAAAACCTGACCATCTTCAAAACTAATGAGTTATAAAAAAAATCTCCTGTACTACAGAGTATGTGGACAGTGAAACCAGAACTTTTGTACCTAGCATGTTCATTTTTACTGTAAAGACACGCTATTTTGATCTTTGATCTATCTATCTATCTATCTATCACGTATTTACAAATGACTGTAGCTTTTAGCAGACAACTTTCCCTGTGGAAACAGAAGCAAGCTGTCATTACCCTCCAAAGATTCATCATGATAAATGCATTAGGTAATAACAGTTGAAACGTATATGTCCTTCACACTCTGTATATGCAGTCTGAGGGTGAAGAGACCACTCAGACTTCAACAGAAGAGTCAAATGTTAATCAAACTTTATAATTATGTAGGAGCAACCCGTAACTGACTTCCTTTCAGCACAGCTTCTTCCAGTGCAGTACGGTAATCTGTAAAAGTGACCTCTATAAAGCAGCCTGCCAACACTAACTGTAATCAGGTGCCAGTGTTACAGTAATCACACTCTGCTTTGACATTGTGGGGACGTAAAGTTCTGTACACACAAAGTAAAAGCACTTAAACAAACTGTTTTTAATGGAAGAGCAGAGGCTGGCTGCAGTATGTGGGAACATCTGTCCCTATGGTGCTGTAGATGGGTAATAATGAACTGACTTTGGAGAAACACTGCCCACTCCTGAATAAAGACATAAAAACGCTATTAACGGCGGCCAGCTCTCACATACTGTAAGGACTGTAATCAGGTGGAGGCTCATTGACCTGCAGATGACCTCTGTTTTAACCACCTTTACCCTCCTTCTCCTCTGTGTGGTTAGATCAACTCTCACTGCACACATGCTGTTAACATACCCTGCAGTGAAAATGCAGATTAAAGCATTAGCACACACTAAAGACAGAGCTTTACACTGATATGAGACTTTTGCATGATAGAGTCATGAATGTAATGCTTTATTTCCCCCCTGGTTAAACTCCTCATCCTGATCTTGATTGTGTTAACCCTTCATGTCAAATGTAAGGACGGACAAATACTGAAACAGTACTGGTACAGAAATCTATAATCAAGAAGGAAGATTTTTAAAAAGTCTCTTCTTTAATCTCAACAAGAGCTCAACCTTAGTTTTGAAATGCAAAGTAACAGTTGTCCTTTCTTTGGTGCAATTTACAGATCCAGTTGACCAGTAGTGTAGTGGTGAGATGATACAGGCTGCAGTTGTTTTCGTTTTTTGCAAACATTAAGCCCCCTACCACTCTTTGCACCTATAGGCTACCGTATGTACAGTGCCCAGCGTAAGTCAGTACACCCCCTATTAAAAGTATTTCTCAATATCTAGATGAGCAAAAGTACAATTTCCAAAGTTTTGACTGAGCTGAGTTTAACATCACATTTTATTTACTATAAGGTGAAAATAAGGGTGATATGGTAACTAAAATTTAGCTTTGCCCCCAGAACTTAGACTGGGGTGTACTAATTTTTGCATCCTGATTTTAAATTGAAAAAAAATGTATACTTTTTTTTGTATGGAACTTAGAAAATCTTGTTTGCAATCAATGGCCTACATTTGGGGGAGTGTTTTGTTTTATATTCTGACATGAAAAAAAATGTTGATTTTGAAAGGAAACTAGAGGTTTTCCGACAACTCTGAAGGGAAGTACTCATTTATGCTGAGTACTGTACGTCGATGCTTTGAGAAAGATAGAAAGACATCCAGGTTCTGTGTGTGTCTGGTGTAGCAAATAACAACTTCCATCTTTTATGTCCAGTTAGCAACTTCAGGAGTGATCATGTGTTCAGATCCAAAGTGAAGCCAAATTAGCCCTTACAGATATGTCTGCAGAGTAATCATCAGTTAAAAAATGCTGCTGTTGTGTAAATCAACAACAAAGGAGGTCTGCGTTATTTATTTAAGTTTTCAGGTTATGCACAGAAATTAATTTGCTGTAAAAACAAGGTAGCATGTTTTAGTTCAAGGAAAGGTGTGTTTCCATGCACCATTATAATCCATGGAAGATTTCAGTCATTTTCTGCTTTCATTGTTGATCAACCTGAAGTTGACTTGTTATATTCTTTGTAATGTTTATTACTAAGGCACTGGCAAAAAAAAAAATTCAATGTCATATAAATTAAACAAATATGTACCAATGCCAACTATGAAAAAGAAGTCA
The DNA here is from genome assembly GCA_962446985.1 of Xyrichtys novacula. NCBI lineage: Eukaryota > Metazoa > Chordata > Actinopteri > Labriformes > Labridae > Xyrichtys > Xyrichtys novacula. The sequence continues at coordinate 14,458,727 of OY660871.1, forward strand.
GAAAGCCACAGGTGGTCAATTGGCTGAGACGATACAAACTTTGCACTCTAATTGAATCCTTGTCTCTCATGCATGTGTAACTCGCTCAAACTAGTGCTGAAGTTCTTCACCTCTCTCGCCCACACGTAGATATACACTCAGGAACAATAAAACAAACTGCAGCGGTCCTGCTGCTGTCTGGACCATCCCACAGAAAGACATTTCTGAGCTGCTCGCTGCTCGTAACAGGCAGCTCTGTGAGCCGGCAGCGGTGATTAAAATGACATCAGCTCCATGGAAACTGTGCATCGTGTCGTTCCCTGCAGGAGAATCACCAGCCTATTTCCAGCTGTATTTCACTCCAGGTAATTCAATATGAGCTTTAGTGCCACAATTAGGATGTGGGATGAATTCTGCTAAAGAGGAGAGGAGAGGACAGCCGAGTGGTCCAGCTTTTACCCAAAAGTGTTTCAAAATAGAGGAAAGCTCCCACAGGGGAAATTCATGCAGTAAACTTGAGTTCTTATCACCTGCTGTAGTCACAAGAAAGCAGCAACAATCACCACAGCTGGACCGGAGCTAACAGATTAAAGAATGTGGATCTACAACTGACAAACCTTCAAGATGCATCAGAAAACCAAATAGTGGTGTACGTCGGTTCATAACATTAAGTGTTGTACAAAACTGTTGTTACAATGAACTTTCCTGACTGTTGAACAGATACCAAGATTACCCTGTCCATTATTGTAGTCCTTTTTTACAGTATCTAACAGTTTTTTCATCTGCAAAAGATCATTTGTTTAATTACAATAATCTTTTCAAAGGATGAAGAAATAACTTTGACATGAAAAAGCTGTCAGGTATAATGGGTCTGCAAGACGAGACAGGCAAACAACCTCAAGTGTCTCCTCTTTGTGGAGTGAAGATTGACTGAAGTCATCAGATAATCTTAGGCAACTTAAAGCACATTTTTAACGAGAATAAAAAGGAAAGGTTATGGATGATTTGCATTGGTCAAGGCGCTCTGCATGAATTCACTTTAGAGAGTTGTCAACAGTGTTCAACAGTGAACGAGCTTATATAATGATAAACAGTAAACTGAATGTATGCTGCAGTGCTTACTCTGGAGATGGTGAACAACTGCTTACACCCCAGGAGATGCAGTCACACACTCGAGCAACCCAGCTGGGTTTAGTGGGGTTGATTGGGCCACGTCTCACCAACATTTGAAGGAGTTTTATGAAATTATCAGGACAGATTTTAAAAACGATTTTGCTTTGGAGAGATGTTACTTTTGCTTTCTTTAACCCTGTTTTTTTTTTTTTTTTTTTTTTTTAATTAAAAGCAATCTTACCCACATCTTAATTTACAAAGCACATTTTCCCCAGATTTTTATATACTAACGTCAGATCCTTGAGCCAGTTGTTAAGGCAACAAGTGAATTTTCTTAGTTTGTAGGTAAAATGCAATCAAAGGGGATTTTCCTATATATCCTAAATATTTCCTAAATATCTGTAAATCATTTTTGGGGAAGAATATGGTAATTCATGTAAGTAAAGAAGAGGCAATAACTGATTAATCGATGTGTAAAACGCAGCTAAAAAAATTGAAAAAAAAAATTAGCTAATTAAATTCAGCTCTATTGAATGAACTATAAACCAGATCTGATAACTTACCTCTAGTGTGAACTTGCACAGCATTACTTGTGGAGGTTAAGTCATGTTGTAGAAGCTAGTGTTTAACTTTTGCAAATATTAATGCTCGGTTTCTGCTTACCGCGCACAACAAAACATACAAAATATCATACAAAATATGTTTTTTTTTTTTTTTAAAGTCTGTTTTATTGGTCCTGCATCCATCGACACATGAAAAGGGATGATATACTCATGTGTTTTTTAAATGATGATCAGATGTTATAATTTTGGAGGATTGAAAGGACTTCTCATTTTTACCCCAAAAGTTGAAAAATCAAACTCTCCTGCATAAACAGCTCCAGAGCCGGGGTTAATCTGGTATTTATCACTCTGGAAACTTCCGATGTTGCCTGCGGCTCTCTTCTCCAGAGTTGGCCTACACTGTGCAGCTGTCTGAGGTCGACAGACAGCTGCCCCTCCACACAACACTCCTCAAAACCTCCAGAAATACACACTCATTTCTTAGACCTACCATCACCACTATTTTATTCATAATTCAAAGACTATTTATAAGATTTATTTCCATCTATGAGCTGCGTTGTTTCAGTAGGTGTGTTTGAAAGGATTATGAGGATGACTATCTGCAGCTTCACTCTGTTCAAACTCAAAATGTTCAGTCATCAGTGTTGTTGCTGAGGGTCTCATTTGCTTTTGGATATCATGAAAAGGCATCCATGTGAGTTTTAGTCTCTTCCTCCTTACAGAAGCTTTGGACAGAAATATAAGCCCTCAGTCCTCCCTGCTGGTGAACGTCTAAATGGTTACACATTGCTTCTGTCACACAAACCATTTCTAGATTAGACAATCTAGATTACTGACAAACTGTGCTGCACTATGAAATGCAGTCTGTCATTGATTGTAGATTATGATATATCATTAGCCATTGGTGTTGGTTCAGCTATTTCAGTATACGTTGACGAAAATGTGGATAATACCTAACTGGCCAGTAACTTTAGTGCTAGCTAGTGAGGGTGACAAGATTTAATCAGTGGCATTTAAATTGTGTATATTGCAGAAAGCTTTATTTTTTCTTCTCCCTTTTCTCTTTTCAATTATTTTTTTCTTAATTATTACATTTATTAAGTTCTTAATATTAGGACCCTTATTGTTATAACTGCATTTTGCACTTTCTGTCTTGTCTGTGATGCTGCTGTGACAAAAAAATTTCCCCCATGGGGGATCAATAAAGGAATATTCTATTCTTCTATTCTATTCTAATGACCAGGCACGTACCTCGATAACAGGCTTGGAGCCAGGACCGTTCCTGGCCACCATTTTTGCACTATAATTTCCAGTAAGCCCATCACTATGACCATCTCAGGATGATTAAGACCACTCCAACCTCAGGGCTGTTTGGCTGTGAGGGTCTAAAAACCTCTTTTTTGAAAAAATCTTTTGCCATAGTAGTGTAAATCCAGAAATAAAGATGTGACTGTGGTATTTTAAGTCATAAAAGTCTAAAACTTGGCATGAGGTATCTTTGAAACACACAAAAAAGTTGTAAAATAAGATTCTGGTGCTTGCTGCTTTGAAACTTTATATTAATATTAACAAAATTTACAAAAAATACAAGTCACCCTGTCCAATTTATGCCGTTTGTTTAATTATGGGGGTTGACCAACAGATAAGAGCGTCCATGTTTGTCAAGGCCTTTAAGTGAAACCTGCTCAAGTTCAGCTTGCTAGTCGATGTGTCGGATGGGTTAAACTCTGTTTTGTAATGGCACATCCTCATCATCTCAGCTGACCTTTCATTACTCTTCTCTCTCAGTAATATCCGAGCGCCTCAGAGCCCCCCGTCTCTGCTTCTTATGTTGTTTCTTAAGTATCTGCTCTGCATTGTGACTGCTGTACAGTCAATGTTGCTAATATTCTCACGCAGGTTTGGTCCTCAGGGGAAATTATGTTGTGTATATTGATAGAGTGTGAGTCATTGATCCCTGTGTGTGTGTGTGTGTTCGTGAGAGAGAGTACAGTCATGGTTGTGAGTTTATCTCTCCTCTGAGGCCCACAGAGATGTACCCACACAGAGTGACCAGCAGGCAGACAGACTCATTACCTCACTTTACAGCTTGTCATTGCGCCGACAGGAGCGGGGATCAAACCTGACATGGGCTTAGACCAAGGGAAGCAGGCGAACAGTTTCATAAAAAACTAGATTTTCTCCATCAGAAGTTGTTCTGTGCAGAGCTTTTAGCAAGAAATGACAACTACATTCACAGTTTGCAGACTGTATCACCCAGCAGTTACAGAGCCTTCAGCACACCTACTCACAAACAACACCATTCAGGAAATAAAGCACACTGTGACACTGGTTGGACAGCTTCTGATCTGTTGAGGTTGTGTGAAAAGCAGAGGGATTATTTCTGAGGAGAGAGGCATGAAAGTCAGGGAAATACCAATTTGAAGGTCAGGACCTTTGGCTGATCTGAGCAGATGGACTGGTTTGTGATCTGAACCTTTCAGATGACGGGGTCGATGAGCCTGAGTGATGCCTCGCTGCACATCCAAACAAACAAACAAAGACGGGTCAAAGACGGGAAATGTTCTTCATATAAAAACACCTGTGAAACAAATCAGCCCCATTATCTTCCAACACAACTCAGCCTTTGCAGAAACCTTCAGCACTGATCCTGAATAGAGATTCTTAACCCATTTTGGTTCAATTTGAGAGATATTACAAGACTTTTTTACAGCTTTCAAACATTCAGTACTGAGTTGCTAGACTTTTCGTATTCCTCAAACAGGGTCAAGTGTGCAGTAACTCAGTTTATTTTTTAAAAGGATTCAAGGTGAGGTCTTCACAGCAAAATAAAAAGAGATGTTAGAATTTAGGTTGTAATATTTCAGAGTTTATTTCAGCTCTCGGTGTATAATTTCAACTGTTTCTGATTAACTGTACATCCTTAAATAAAGACTAGTGTTCAGTTAGGTGGACCAATAATAATGACATTGGATTTACAAGTGAATTAAGACCAGCATTCAATTAGTAGATGATTATATATTTGTGATTTGATTATGCTTATTATGACGTGATCACAGCTGGTAAAAATGCCACTCTAACGGTTTTTCAGCTTTTATTCTTTTTTCTTTTCTGCCAAAAGACTGACTTACATAGAGACAGAGAGCTATTATCTGCTCAGAATGAAAACATCACAAATCATTTAAATGTATGCAAACATCAGCAGCACACAGAGATACTGTTTGCTTAGAAGTGAAGTTTATGGAGCCTTAAACCCTTGGTGCTTTGTGAGTAACGAAATATACTTTTGGCTGGTTTGCATAGGTTCAGTGAATCAGGCCCACTTTGTATGAAAATATAAACAGTTGTAATTCCCTAAGACTGAGAGAATGAAAAAAGTGAGGCAGTTAAGGAAAATAAAATAATAAAACAGTGATTTGCCTTATCTGTTAGTGTCATCCTATCTCTGATTTGTCAGTTAAAGGGAAACCCCTTGTAGGGTTAAATGTTTAGAAAATGGTAGAGCTATAAAAACAAAAGACTTTTTGTTGTGTACAAGACCACCCCCACCTCATTTCTGACCATTACCACTTTTTGATGTTTGTAGTTTGTCCCAAAAGGACTCATAGTCAGGCACTTTCTTCCTTTCTTCATTAATTTTTTCCTTTCTTTTTTTCTTTTGGCTAAAGTCACTTTGAAGTTTGCAGTAAATAGCGGTGATGTGTGGTGTTGCATTACAGTAAAGAGGGCAACAAAGTGGAGCCAATAAAATCCTGGACTGCCCCTCTGCAGTGATGCCGTCGACTCAGTGGATCTCATTTCAGGTCCAACCATTACACACTGTGACAGCCTTGATAAAACTTTTAATTGCATCCCTCTGAGCTTTTCTCTGATGCCGGAGACAAATTGACTTTGGGCTAAAAGTCAGATGATATCAGAGATTTTTTACTGCAGTCCCCAGCAAATAATCCTTTGTAAATTTGATCTGCAGTCCACCAACAGCAAGAGAAACACACAGGGAGCGGCTTACACCCTGTCTGCCTGCAGCTTTGTATTTACATGTGTTTAGAGAGGGAGCAAACCACACTGTTATTGAATGACTGATGTTTTAATGGCATGAAAAAACAAACCAAGATACATTTTCACCAGATTTAAAGTAGGAGTGGTAGTAATGCCAATTTAAAGAGAAAAAAAATTAACTAAAAATAAAAATCTGGCAAAAATAGAGACACAGTACATATGAACAAGTCACCTTTAGGTGAGAAAAGTATGAAATGTGATTCTTAAAGCTACGCAAAAGTATGCATCTTGATCTGAAATAATGACAACATAAATCATTTTATCTCTTAAGAAGTCAGTGTTCAGTTCAATACTCAAACTAGCGATGGGAACTACGGCTCTTTTTAATAAGCCAGATCATTCGGCTCAGCTCACCAAGACAAGCCGGCTCTTTCGGCTCCCAAATGGCTCTTCATTTTGACACTTACACATTTTATAATTCAGCCAAATTTAGCGTTGTTTGGCTTATGATATGTACCTATGTGTACACATACCTCTTAAATAATTAAATCCATCCTTTGTACTGAATTATTCACAAGTAAAAATGACATTTTCTAATATCAGTAAATTGCTGTAGCCATCCTGAGGGCATCTATCTAATGAGTACAAGCACATGGCGCCCCCCTGTCCCTCTTTGCCTGGTATATTCTCGTGTGATTGGTCACACACAGCATGCACATGACAGTCATGCACTGCACGCATGGAGCACCCGTTGTCCTGTCATTCTGCCTTGTAGTTTTTTCTATGGTCTGTGGGGGGAAAAAAGAGAAAAATAGAAACAAAAAAAATGGCTCACAGGCAGACAGGAGCTCCCATCATTCACGACTGACACATCACTAACTTAAACTGTGTGCGAAAAAGTAATGAGTTAGTGCAGAGTCATCTTATGTATGACTGAAAGAGCAACACACAACTCCTCATGGTAGCCTGAGTCTCAAATGCACAAAACTCTTAAAACTTCCCAAAGTTGTGCAACTATTCAAATTTTTCACCCCAACCTTACCTGGACCTTGATCCAAAGACAGAGAGCTCTATTTCTGTGCCTTGCCAGCGGCATGGCGCAAGCGTGGTGTGAGTCAGGTCCGCCGCGCCGACAAGGCATGCTCAAGCACACTTTGGTATTTTGGTGAGCAGCGCAGCCCAGCGTAAGTATCCCCCCTCTCTAACTCAGCTTCTCCCAGAGGAGGGAGAGAAGGGGTGGAGTGGGTTTAACACAGCCGAGACCTGTTTTCACCAGCTCCTCTCCTCACCTTCAGGTTGAGTGTCCAAACGCGTGCCAAATGCGCTCATCAGATAAGATATAGATCAGAATATATTGATATAGATCTAAATGTATATGTACTGACTCAGATAGCTGCACTGATGGTTGTTGTTGACTGTTTATTGCACTGAAATGTGCCTGACACTGTTGAAACCTGCCGGTGAGGCATCGGTGACGTATGCGCACTAAGCTGGTTTACTAAAATACCAATAGAGCAGCTGCGCTCCGCTTGGGCTGAAAGCTGACCAGGTTTGAATGAAAGGTCCTTTTTTTTTGTTCAAATTTCTGGAGTAAATAACTCCTCTGATCATTAAAAATAAATCATCTGTTCAGCCTTGTCGCTGCAGCAGCAGCAGGATAGGGAGAGAACACTGCATGTCCAGAGACATATCCAGGTTGAGATGCACGAGAAAGAAGCGGAAGAGAAAAAAGAGGGGAGATGAATTCTCTGATTAGCTCCTCCTATGATGGCGTGTCAGTGAATGATGTCATCCTGCCACTTCAGATAAGAAGATCAGACCTCTATAAACCAGCTGACAAACTACATCACATCGTCATCATGTGTCTCATCCGACTGCAAAAAGTTTGCAGTCAAAACACGTCTTCATAAAAGAACAGGTCTAATTATGAGACATGTAAAATACACAGTCAAAGCAATCACTCTTTTTTTGGACTGGTTCTGTGTGAACTCTCTTTGGGTGCGTTGCTTTAACAGATTACTCACAGACCATTTCACAGCTGCAGGCTAAAACATTCCGACTCAGATAAATAACTTTCTGAGCTTTAAACTCTGTAACAGGTGTGTGAATTAAAAAAAAAAAAAAGAAAACATCAATATCCTGTGATTTTGCCTGGAGTCGGAATAGGTTGCCTCAAATTCTGCCTCCAAAAGTTTCAAGTTGGGAAGCGATATACAAAGCACTCTGGGTAAGAAAAACAGTGGGGTGCCGACCTAAAACAGGATATTCCCTGATGAGTTTCTATTTCTGTATTGATTTCAGAAGTCAATCGTAAGCTCAGCATTTCTTTAACAGCTTTGCCTCACACAATGTATTTACGTTTGTCTTTCCTGGAGCCTAATATTAAATCTCCAAACTTGTTTAAGTTTTTGTGGGTGTTTTTCATCAGCGTGACTTTATTGTTGAATTATGTTAGCCTTTAATGTAAGTGTTTAACCTTTATGAAAAGGTAGCTGTGCCCTATGCTGAGTATCAGCTAACCTTTAAGAGCTATTTCAGCTTCAGGTTTACTCCATTTCAACTTCCTCCCACATGCACTGACATTTTCGGTAAATAACAACAATAATAATGTGATCTCCTATCTATTCCAAACTTGCAGCTCAGTCTGAAGGCATTTCTCATTTTAGTTTGGTGGCTCCGTTTTTGGAGTCAACAGTTCCACCAGTCATATTGTGCTTTCTTTGAATGTATTACTTTAAAATGAGTTGTGATTGCCAACAGGGAAATGTTCCTGTCCCTCCTGTGAGCTGCTGTCTGCTTTTAGATTTCATTATTTCAGCCGGCTGCCTTTCCGACGTGATGGAAATACATGAAACAACAGCGGGGTCATTTGAGGAAAAGTATTCATGTTACTGCAGACAATAATGTTTACTCTACCTTTTTTTTATGTAGTGAATCACCAAAAAAACTCAGCCATGCCCCTGATGGAGACTGGGCTCCCAGTATGCGTGGGAGTCTCCCTCATTTCAACCCATTCTCCTGCTGTAGGGGAGACCAGGGCTTGTTGTCACATGGGTAAGTTGTCACACTGCAATTATCTTTGCCACCAGAGGGCACAACTCAAAAGTGGAATACTAGTTTTTTTTCTTCACATGGTCTGGGGTCGTGTCCTGTCGAATAAGAGAAGACCACATTGTAAGCTGAGATGAGCGCCAATTAATCATTTTGCACAATTCAAAGTAAAAATAATTAACTTTGTATATTTTAAAACAAGCTTCTTTAAGATAAATATCCCAGCAGTGATACGTGTGGACTTGTTAGAGGAGAGATTAAGGCATCCAGTCATTGTTCTATTTCAAGCTAACTAAAGCAAAAGCTAGAATTAACAAACATGGTAGTTTTGGGCAACATGTCTCAGTCATTTTGAGGTTAGTTGTCACATGTTAGTAGTAAGTCAGGTCCACCGCGCCGATGAGGCATGCCCAAGCACACTTTGGTATTTTGGTGAGCGGCGCAGCCCGGCGTAAGAATCCCCCCTCCCTAACTCAGCTCCTCCCAGCGGTTTAATTAGTAGAGAGGGAGGGGAGAGGGAATGGAGTGGATTTAACACAGCCGAGACCTGTTTTCACCAATCACATCAGCTCCTCTCCTCACCTTTACATCCACCGCGAGGTGTATTACAATTTTCATGCAGTAGTTGAAGAGATCAAGAGATGTCTGAAGACAGCAATGCCACATGATGGCGACAAAAAACAGTCTCTCAACAAGTGTCATGGTAAGCGCTGCGGAGGGCGTCCTCCACACTCTCATATGAGCACAGAGGGATTTGGTGTGAGTGAGGTTCGACCCACTGGTAAGACAAACACCCTTTTCCACAAATAAAGACACTCACATAAAGTTGCATATATTCAAACCTCATGTGACAAAGATGGGTTGTGCGCAGAGATCACAATATAAACTCCAATAATGCTATTCAAATCGGAACCACCTCTGCATAAAGGACGCATTGCGCTCCGTGACCTGGCTCTTCTTTCATTGATGTTGGCATATGAAATAAATTTGGCTCACGCAACTGAATATTATAATATTTGTATGTGTGCCTGGCTCCAAATTGAATATTCACAGAATTTTAAGGATGTGAGGACATTAGATAAGCAGGTTACTGAATGAAAGGTCCTTTTTTTTTTTGTTCAAATTTCCGGAGTAAATAACTCTTCTGATCATTAAAAATAAATCATCTGTTCAGCCTTGTCGCTGCAGCAGCAGCAGGACGGGGAGAGGACACTGCATGTCCAGAGACATATCCAGGTTGAGATGCACGAGAAAGAAGCGGAAGAGAAAAAAGAGGGGAGACGAATTAAATATCTTAACCTTATCATGTGTGACTATTTATTTACAGGGTATTTTATTTAATGCGGTTTCAACTGTGTTAATTTGGTCAGGTTGAGTGTCTAAACGTGTGCCAAATGCGCTCATCAGTTAAGATATAGATCAGAATATACTGATATAGATCTAAATGTATGTACTGACTCAGATAGTTACACTGACGGTTGTTGATGACTATTTATTGCACTGAAATGTGCCTGACACTGTGGAAACCTGCTGGTGAGGCATCGGTGATGTATGCGCACTAAGCTAGTCTACCAAAATACCACGAGACCAGTTGCGCTCCGCTTGGGCTGAAACCTGACCAGGTTTGAATCGGCGAGCTTTCAGCGCACTTTCCACGCCACTGGCGAGCACGAAAATGTCACTGCGCCAGCTGATTCTGTCGACACCTCCCCCTACCGCGCCACCTTGCCCAGTTTGATGCATCTCTGTGCACCTCAGTCTACGAAAATACCAAACTGGCTGTGCGCAGGGCTCCGCCAGACGAAAATGCCACTGCGTGGGTTGCGCACCCTCCACCGCACCACCAGCGGACACAAAAATAGAGCTCAAAGAGTCTTTTTTCCAGCAGTTTTCATATTGAAATTTTGACTTTATTTTTACAGATAAAAGAGTGGTTTAATGGAGAGGAGAAAGTGAGAAGACATGGTCAGGAATTATAAAAGAAAAACAGAACGTGGCAGTGCAGTACCTGATGTGATGCTGAGGGCAGTCAGGCAGGTGACCCTAGCTAATAAATCAATCTGGAGGACAATAAAGGACTTTAATGTCAACTACCATATCTTGGCTCGGTACTGCAAAAACATTCACCTCAGCTGAAATACAGAGTCAGACAGCTCTCCAAACTCCAGAGCATGTAGCATAATATTCTATGTTAACATTTGTTCAATGACTTTCTCTAGCTCAATGATAAACATTTTCTGTGCCTGACTTTGATGTTCACTTTCATGTAAAAAAATGAGAACAACAATAATTTTGTCCTTGTTTTATTAGCTGCAAAATCCACTGTGACATCTTTCCCCGTGTAGTGAGACAACTTACCCGATGGTGGGGCAACATGTCACATGTTCACACTCTCTATTTGATTGTTTATAACTGTGCACTGACACAAGATATGAAAATGACATGAATACGAAATATATACCTGAGACTTCGGTCTTTCATCTGGTACACATTTTGTTTATGTATGATGTATTGATCCCAAGAAATATATGAGTGTAAAAAGTGTGACAACAACTCCTGGTCTCCCCTATTCCTGATTTGTAAATCCTCCTGGTTATGTCTCTGTTTCTCTTTGAGACTTATCACTCAACCTCTCTGTCGGGTGTGTCATAAAACCTGGAAACTTAACATTGACAGGTGTGTGCAAACCACTCGACCCTCTTGACTGCAGTAGCTCATCACTCTCCCTCATTCTGATAAGCTTCATGTCAAAAATCGTAAAAAAAAAAAGCCCGTAGCTCCCTGATATGAGGGTTTCACCAGGTTGTCCCTTGTATGTTTTATTTATTTATTTATTTATTTATTATTCTTATTTTTTGTAGAGAATTACTCATTATTATTCTGTCATTTCAACCAATCAGAGTTGAGTATTTAACACTGCTAGCTGCAACAGGGAGTCAAAACAAGTGTATTAAAGGAGCTCCAGTGTCTGGGTCCATGATCAGTCTGCTTGTCTCAGCCACTCCATTAATAATCTCTGTTTTTCTGCGTTAGCCCTTTGCGAACTCTCACACATAATCAGGCTGAACTCGCGCTGATAGTTCGGAAACTGTTTGAGCTGTTGACAAATCGATGCATGTCTAGACATCACACTATAGCAGTTTTTCCAACAAACATCCTCCTTTTCTGACTCGCCTCTGCTACTTTTCTTCACACATTAGCAGAGGCCTCGCACGAATATGATCTACATGAAATTATAACAAAACAACATATTTGAGGCTTTTATTGAACAAAAACACCACATGGTGAGTCAACACTTAAGCACAGACTTAATGTTCAGAGCGGCAGCCTGAACAACAGTCTGCTCATTAGATTTCTCCTCATGCAGTGTGGCGGCATTATATTTTCTCTGGCCTTTACAGAAGTGGGACGATCTGGTTTCTTTTATGCACATGAATACAATTAGTTTAATTAGTTCACCCACATTTAAGACTGCAGAGCATCTCACAGTGGAAATCCCATTACAACTTCTAAATGAGCCTCTCTTCTTTAAGATTCATTTTAGATGAGTCACTCTGATAATCACTTAGGGCTCTATTTTGGTGCCTCGCCGGAGACGTGCCGCAAGCGCAGCGTCAGTCAGATCCGCCGCGCTGACAAGGCGTTCCCAAGCACATTTTGGTATTTTGGTGAGCCGCGCAGCCCGGCGTAAGTATCCCCCCTCCCTAACTCAGCTCCTCCCAGCACCATAAGTAGTAGAGGGGAGTAGAAAGGGCGTGTAGTTGGTTTGACACAGCCGAGACCTGTTTTCACCAATCACATAGGCTCCTCTCCTTGCCTTTAAATCCGCCACAGGCGAGGCGTAATACTATTTTCATGGAGTAGTCAAAGAGATCAAGAGATGTCTTAAGACAGTAATGCCACAAGATGGCGACAGAGGGCAGCTCCTCAACAAGTGTCCTCCACACTCTCTCATATGAGCACAGATGGATTTAGTGTGCGTAATGTTGGACCCACTGGTAAGACAAACACCCGTTTCCACAAATAAAGACACTCACATAAAGTTGCTCATATTCAAACCTCACGTGACAAAGGTCGGTTGAGCGCACAGATCACAACATAAACTCCAAAAATGGCATTAAAATCGGAACCATCTGTGCGTAAATGACGCATCGCGCTCCGTGGCCTGGCTCTTTCTTTCATAGATGTTGGCATATAAAATAAATTTGGCTCACAAAACTGAATATTATAATATCCGTATGTCGGCTTAAAGTAGATAACGCATCTGAGCACTGAAACAAATCATCTGTTCAGCCGCAGCAGCAGCAGCAAGACGGACAGAGGACACGGAGACGTGTCCAGGTCGAGCTGTGCGAGAAATAAGAGGAAGAGGAAGAAAGAAAAGGAGGGAGACGAATTACATATCTTGTTAACTTCATCATGTGTGTTTATTTACTAGATATTTAATTTAATTTGATGCGGTTTCAGCTGTGTTGATTCGGTCAGGTTGTGTGTCCAAACGCGTGCCAAACGCGCTCATCAGATCAGATATAGATCAGAATAAATCGATATAGATCTAAATGTATGTGCTGACTCAGGTTATTAGTTGTTGATGATTATTTATTGCACTGAAATGTGCCTGACACTGTGGAAACCTGCCGGTGAGGCATCAGTGACGTATGTCAATACGCCGCCGGTCTACCAAAATACTACAAGACCAGCTGCGTTCCGCCTTGCGCTGAAAGCTGACCAGGTTTGAATCGGCGAGCTTTCAGCGCACGTTACACGCCGGTGGCGAGCACGAAAATGTCACTGCGCCAGCTGATTCTGTCAACACCTCCCCCTGCCACGCCACCACGCCCAGCTTGGCGGATCTCGGCTCGCCTCCGTGCGAATCAGTCCACGAAAATACCAAACTCGCCTTACGCCGGGCTCCACCAGACGAAAATACAACTGCGCGGGGCTCGCCGCCCTCCGCCGCCTCACCGGCGCGAACGAAAATAGAGCCCTAAGTGATAAAGAGGCCAGTGGGAGCGGAGAATAACTCATACACCGAAATGACACAAAAATGGAGTCTTCCCAGAGATGTGGTTTGATTTCTGCTCTGACTCATCTCAGGAAAACTAATCAAGTACGCTCACACACAGCTTCTCCGACAATTAAGTCAGTCTAAAAACATTTAAAGTGGAATCTACAGAAACAGGCAAACAAAGCCATGAAGAAATGAAGAAATTTCTTACGAGAATATTGGTCTGAATCAAACCTATCAGACTGATTTGTGTAAAAAAGGAATTTAGTCTGTTATATCTGCAGAATATGGTGATTTTCTATAACCTTGAATAAAAAGTGCCTGTAGAGACAACCCAAAGCCCCATGTTATACAAAATCGACCCCAGAAGAGGAGACTAGCACATTTGTTGACAAATGTGAGGCAAAAACGTTTCTGTCAGCCCTCTGAGCTCGTATTTAACATGGAGGAGTTTCAAAACTCTGTTTTAAATTTCTGGTTAACCTCTCATGAGTGACAGAAAAGAAACAGCTCAGGGACAGGAATGGATACTACAACACAACATGAAACTAAGAAGTCAACCGAATTGAAGAAAACCTAAAGCAGCTACAGATCAGATCACAGTCTGGGCTTTGGCAGAGTCATGGGACAGGTTGAGTCAGAAGAAACTGTCAGCAAACTTGTTGTTAAAAAGCACTGGTCATTTTATACGTCAATTAAAAAAATACAGACACAAAAATAAAAATAATTTCAATTGATCGTAAATGACAGTGTTGCTTGTTTGACACACTTGCTGCTGAAGAGTCTTTGATTGTGGCATTGGAGGACTGTTTTTTCTGCTGTTTAAGACAACCCCAGGATCTAAAACCAATTAATGTCACAATGTGAATTGCTTAAAGTTAGATGTTACCCTTGAACTAAAGGGCATTTCTGTTGCACCTGAGTAGGTAAAGTCCACCTGCTCTCTATTTGCTCGAGGCTCAGTGTAACATCAGCCTTTGTCTCTTTGATGAGTCGCTATAGCAGTGTTTGACTAATGCATGGCTGTGATGGGAATTTGTACTTTGGACGGCATGTTTTCTGACCTCCTGAATCCTTCGTTGTCGACCACAGGAAATGACCGCAGGTTTTTGTTTGGATATACAGAGACATATCTCGTGATCTTATGAGCTTTCCTTTAGAAACTTTTGGCCTGACTGGATTTTTACCTTCACATGTTCTTAAATATTTTATTCTCCAATATTTTACACTTTAAGCAGCTGACACACCTATAAATTCAAATCATCTCTCTTCTCCAAATGTCCGTGTCCAGCATTTTCACCTGAGGCAGAGAGCAAGGCAACATAATGACACGCTCCTGTTGTTTTAATGCTTTCCTTGAGTTCAGTTTGATTGAACTTGATCACCTGGAGTGACTGACTTAACACCAGAGAAGTCGCCCTCCTCTTTGATGCCACACACGTATTGTTTAGCTCACATGAATCCAAGCATCTTAAAGTTTAATTGGGATTTTTATGTCAGCTGCAGGTGACAGGAGACATATTATTCCCCCTCTAACACCTGTCGTCCACCAAGGTCATCCCCAACGAGTCCCTGCACTCTGAACAAGAGGGCTGCCTGATTTGCATGCATAATATAGTTTCTGTGCTCAACGCCTTGTTAAAAGATTCCTTTGTCTCCATCTCCTGTTTTATTTTTATTTTTTTACCAAATCACCAACATTTAAAGGCTGCTCCTCTGCAGTGAGCAGAGACTATCAGCTGCAGTTTGACAATTAACAAAGTGATAATCATCAACAGTGTATCTGAGATAATAAATGCTCATAGTACCGAAGTGAAAGTTGGCTTAAGGCAGCATATTTTCTGAAGGGTAATGAAGTTTTGTTGCCGTGGTGGAGAAGTGTGCAATGAAATGCCATTTCGGCCTCCCGAACGTGACATTTTTTCCTCCATCTCTCCCTTGAACGTTTCTGAGAAGAAGTCAGAGCCGTGACCTTTTCCAGTTTCCTTGAGGCTTCGCTGGAACAAAACGCCCTTCGATATTTTGCTGCGCGTCTGAGCTAATTGAATCTAAAAGATTGCGTGTGAACCCAGGGCTGTGGTAATGAGAGCAGAGCTGCCTGTGCACCAAAGGTCTGTAAATTGATAGAAAAGGTGGGCGATCCTGACGTTCTGCCTCAGACAGAGCCTCCAAAGGGCAGCCTGCAAGCCCGCCTGATCCTCAGAAGGAGCCGAAAAGGGCACAGAGGGACGAATGTGGAGTTACAGCCTCCAACCTGAAGATCCAGCCATCAAAGCCGTCGGTCAGACATCATCCTTATTCTCCACAGTACAAGTAGAGATTTACCAGGATTCAACATGGGATCAGATTATTGCTCTTTTTTACTTTCCCAAAGTGAAAGTGCTTTGTTATTACAAGTATTAAAAAGAGATTAAAAATAGTACAAAGAAAAGACACTGAAGAAGACAGAAAGCATTTCCTAATACTGTGGAGGGGTTTTTGTAAGTCTTCTAAATGGTTATTTATCTATTAATCCATCAGTTATGTGCACTGCTTTTCCAGTTTGGGTTCATGGAGGCTGGATCACTGCACCCCCATGCAGACCATGGTTGTTTACATACAGTTACAGCTTCTCGTTGTACCTGATCCCTCCACCCTGATGAGGTGCACAGAGTGGATTCTCCGTCACCTGACGGCCAGCCCAGTGTGTAATTGTCTTCAGAAGGAGATCATTCCAGGTATCCAGGTCACTTAGAAGTAACCACGTTATATTCCAATGCTGCTAACTGTTTGAATTTAAAGCTTTCTAACTCATTAGGATGAATGGAGTCAACTCCACTTCTGTCGCAAAAATGCCTCTGCATATTTTTGATGACATGGGCCATCAGGTAAGTGGCCAGGATGTGTTTGGATTGACATGAAAAGCATTTCCTTGGCACTATTTTTTTTCTTCAAATAAGTAATAGTTTTTTAACCCTTAGAACTCCCAGCTATATTTTGCTATTTTTGGTCCGCCTTTTTTTTTTTTTTTTTGTAAAAATCTATGTAGCAACTCTATTCTTTCAAGCACAGCAAATATATACACATCTTTTTTTTTTTCAGGACAATCTCAGCTGTCAGTTTATGGGTGCAAAAATTATGTAAATTGAATGTGACAGTAGATTCAGAACCAATAAAGTCAACCAAAAGACAAAAACGGAAACTGATGCACAAAAAACACATTAATCTACAGTGACCAAGCCTATTCTCACCTGCACATCGTTCTCTCAAGTCTTGGCTATCAGGATAAGAAACTGGAAAAAAACACACAACAGAAACTATTTACATATTTATACAAATTCTTTCAGGCCTTTTTCACTATTTACAGTTGTTTATGCCACTCCTTGAAGCAGTTCCTGTCTGGGATGCGACGGAAGACCACATCATACTGCTCATAATCTCTTCTTTGCTTGTTTTCAAGCATTGAGGACCATTATTTCTTATTTTGCAGACAAGCAGGGAACTTTCTTGTCTATTGTTGATCTTTGGTTGCCCCCCTATTGGACACGACCGTCAAGAGAACAATAGAAGAAGAATATAAGACCATGTAATTGGATGAAAGTTTGACAGGAAAATACGTCATCAAAACCGCTTGTCAAACCCGGATAACATTAGCATTTAGCAATAGCGATCTTTTTTTTTATCACAACAGTATGATAAATGATCATGTTTTCACCGGTATAACACCGCGGATTTACCATCAAACATCTCTGATCAAACACCCTCAACTTCGTGGCTGATTGTAAACCTTGTGGAAGGTATAAAAACGCCTGAAAACCCTAAATAGATCGCCAAAAGGGTAAGCTTTTGAACACTTTTCATCCCATAGAGATACACGGTATAGTTCCCGAGAAACTGTAAACAATATTAATAGTGTCGCGTGGGATCACCGGTGATCCAGCAGAGTTTTAAGTGTTAAGGAATGCCTGACATCCACCAATGAAAAGTGGTACTGTAGGCAGCAACAGACCATCACAGTGCTCTGAGGGTTCAAGAAGGCCAACATTAATTTCTGATTTGAGACTGAGGGTGTAAGTGTCATAAAGTGGAGACCCTTCAGCCATCTATCAGCGTAACTTAGTACCACTCAGCTAAACACTGAGGTTCAAAGAGATGATTCATGGTTTTATTTGAGGAATCTGTCATCATACTTACATAAGACTAAAGTATACACTTTAAAGTATACAGTGAGCAGACAGCTGAGTAATGTTTCAGCTGGCTGTCAGGTTTTATCGCCGTCCGCGCAGTGTGGATCTAAAGACCAGCCTGATTTGCTTTTTAATGACAGTGGGCTCAGTGATTAATGGAAATGCTTTGTTCAACGCCACATTGTAATTTCAGGGTGTAATTTGACATAAAGTGTCACAACAGCCTGTCAGACACTACTAAATGGGAAAATTAATCTATTTTCAGACAGGAAGTGGGAGGAAGTTTCCAGGAACAATAAGAACCAATCAGTGAGGTTGAATGAACAATATATTCTGTTTCATATCACCTTAATTTCTCACTGATTTGGATCATAAAACTAAACTTTCAGACATCGACACTTTCTTCAGGAGATGACGAGGGGCTGAACAGACTGATAGTATTTGATTTTGTGTCATGTACCCTGGTTTGTGTGCGTCACCATGTTCGGATCTTTTGAACAGTGTTTTTGCCCGTCGTCTGTGGTCCCTGAGGATGCTGTACTTTAACTTTGATTCGACGGTGGTGAAGTTTGTATGTGTGAGATGAATCGTGTCTCTGCAATTAAACCCTGTCCCTGATGGATAGCTGAGAGAGTCACTACACCATTAAGTGCACTTATACTGCAGTGGAAACACAAAGAAATGAGTGTCCTCAGTGTTTTATCACAACGTTTTTAAGGGAGGCAACATGCAGAAGAGCACACTGTTTGGAACAAAACAGAAAGCAACTAATGGCATTTATAAGAAAAAGTACTTTAATTAGGGTGACCATACATCCTCTTTTACCCAGTCCGCGGTTTTGTATGGATGTTTTGATTTTGTGTCGGGTGGACTTACTGAGTTAAAGTGTGTAAAAAACACTCAACTTAGCTTGTTTTTATATGCAAGTTTCTTGGTTCACTGGAAAGTGAACTGTCAAAATGTCCAGCTGTCTTGTATAGAAATAACACACGATGGTGACATGAATTACAAGTAGAGCTTGAGGAGCTGTACAGAGGCGTCCCTCCAATCTCTGTATCAGCTAACCCTGCTTTAAGGTTGGTGGGGGTAAAGGGACACACTGCCCCCACTATCAGCTCTTGCACAAACATAGTTATGTGTTCAAGCAACCTCCACTTCATCTGAGAGGGTCATCTCCACAGCTGGAGACACAATAAGCCCGGAGAGATCCAGGATCCTCCCAGAGGAAGCAGATGTGCTTATTTTCAGTACAAAATTGATCAATGAGTAGAATGACATTGATAACGATAATAGTCGATATGTGCTGAGTCAACCAAAATTCTGATTGGTCGACTTGATTTTTCTTTCTATTTACGGTCTGTGGTTAATTTCATCAGGAGGAACATACCAAGTGCTAATGGGGGTGTTTTCAGAGCATCCCTCTTTCATAGGTGACAGTCTGTCTCAGAACACCCCCCTTGTTTTCACTGTTTTAAATTCACCCAACCCACTGGAGACCAGCTGGAGACAGGAAGATTGAAGATTTTTCATTTTTATTTTGAGTGTTTCAACTTTCTGTTTGTGTTTAATTGCCTTCTTGTGCTGATATCAGTATATTTTCACCCCACCAAACTGCGCTCCGCTGAGTCACATCGTCCCCCGCTGCAGAAGGGTTTGCCGTCAGAGTCTGAACCACCCCCCACCTCCATCCCCCCAAATTATTCAATTTTCAGTCTAAAATTCCAGGGTTTTAGTCTACCAAGAATTTCTTTGTTTGATTACAGCCCTTAAATTCTCTGACAGACCTGATGATACACTGTGGACGCACCTTGATACCTTTATGAACTACAGTCCACAGTGAAAAAGTGTGACTTAATGCACTGAAGTAAAAAGGGGAGAAATTCCTGTGCAAACTGGACACAGGAGAGATCCCAGGTTACCTGGTGGTGTAGGTGTGTAAACTGTGAGTAAATGCCCCCAAACTGAGAAAACTACTGTCTGTCAGGGTGAGATTTGGTAACATCAGCACCTCTGGATCTTTGTAAATCAAAATATACCAGCAGTTCACATGAAGCTGCAGTCTGCGACCATCACCAACCAGAGTCTACTGCGAAACGTTGTTTGATTCCCAATTTCTTCTACATCCAGGAGTTAAATCAGAAAACCAGAAAATCTGAATGGAAATGAGTCTTCAGAGTGAGAGTTCAACCCTCTGTGTTTTTACAGCGTAATAGCACAACAAAGACATTGCTGGGATTGCAGGATGATCTTAAGAACATGGTGCTGCACATTACATTAAGTCTGACGCCTATATGAACGCCGCCCTTTACAAGTCAAACCATCTACCATGGCTTAGTATTCCTTCTCCCTGTGGCTTGTCCACTGGTCTCTAGAAAACTTCAGTCCTGCTTGCATGCAAATTCTTCCAAAAGTTTCTCATTAAAAGAAAAGTAGGCAAAGAGAGCTTGGGGTGGGGTCCCTCTAAATTTTCGTGGCAGTCTTTCCCATCTCCAGAAAACTAGCTGAACTCCTCCAGCAGTTTCAACTTAATGGAGCAGCAGAGAAGAGCAATTACCATGTAATTGTGGATAAATCACCGTCCAGTGACATGTAACTCAACTTCACTTTGAAAATACTGAAATATCCCTTTAACCTAAGCTTAGAGCATCATCATAAATCCAACACGCTTAGATTGAAAAGCTTGGGGGTTATGTCAGTAGTCAGGAAAACAAATCACTGATCTCTTAAGGTCTGACATGTCTTTGTGGGAGAGGGAGGTCTGTAAGGTTTCCTCTTATGCTCCTGTTTGTAGCTGAGGAGGAAAAAAAGCACTTTTCAGCTACCACCAGGGGACAGAGAAAAATCTATGCTGGGTCAGCTTGTCAGACATAACCTATCGGGATTTCGGACATACTGCAGTGAGTTAAGCCCCCCCTCTGAGAATAAAAGACACTCGTAAGGCTTTCATGATGAGGACGGGTGTCATGTCTCCGCACATATTGTTAAAACGATCAGGAGCCGGCACGAAGGGAGGAAGATGAGCAAACAGGAGGCAGCCACAGCAAGTCAGGCGGGGAGGGAAATAATATATAGCTTTTTATTTAACAGGACATGTTTCACCTCATAAATACAATGAAAAGAGCTGCCAGGTCCAGGCTGAAATGAGTTTTCTGGAGCTCTCTCTGTAATAAAATTTATATAATGCTGTTACACACTGTGTGCACATTTGATTTCCTCAGGGAGAGGAAGACATGTCTTTTTTATTGTTTGTTACACTGATTCAGGTGCATTTTTAATCAGACTGCTCTGAGCACTCGCAGCATTTTACACAGACTTGACTTTTGGACCATAATTATCTCATTTGCATTTGTTCATAGCCTATAAAAAAAATAAAAAATAAAAAAAACAGACAGATTGAATCCATCGCAATTTGCTTCTTTCTGCTCATCCTGTCCAGAAAAGGCACCAAATCTTTGCCCAATCAGAATTTAAATTAGCTCCTTAAACTGAGCACTATCAAAACTTCAGCTGCTTAAAAAGCTCAAATTAGGTATTAGCAGAGGAATTTGTTGAGGATAATCAAAAAGTAATTTACTCTGTATTTTCTCGACATATTTATGTTTTTACAACAAATGCTCCTATCACTTATTTCATTCTTATGCAGGGATATGAAGGTTTATATCTTTATCTTTGTGCTGCTGCTGAAATGTTGGGTTAATTCAAGTCTTTTCACATTCAATTCAGTATTTTAATACCTTTATTTGCACATCATAATCCTCAACCTTGTTTAAGTGCTGCTGAAATCTCTGCAGCAGAAATGAGGTCCTACGCAGACGGGAATAATGGGTGATTTTAACTGCAGGTCATCAGCTCAGACTGCTGCATCACTCTTCCAACTTGTTAATGTGTTTGTTTGTTTGATCAGAATCAGCCATGGCTGCAGAGAAACAGTGTGACAGACGGTGCACTTCAGGTGATGTTTGTTAACTTCTGCTGTAGTTTCAGGGTAAAGTCTATTTAAATTAATGACTATGACTCACTCCTGTGCGTCTCACAATGACCTTTACAGCATATGCGTGGAGTTGCTACGTGACTGTCTAAAGAGAAAATCTTAGATGGCTGAACTACACAGACAGCGAGACAGACAAGTGTTAATTCTGAAGACAATGGAGGGCAGAGATTTCGTACTTAACGAACAAAGATGGTCTTCTCCAAGCCCTGTCCAGGTTTTAGACTTCATTATCTATCTTCTGATGACATTAATGCACATGAATCACAAACTAATGACACAAACAACAGCATGATGAAATGAACTATTTTGAGCTTTAAATGAAACGGGTTTGTATCATCACAAGGAGACATGATACAAGGAGTAATAATAAATCTCTCCATCTTTCTATCCATAGATAGATGGATGGATACAAGATACAAAAATTGAGAGACTGAGTGCTACAGTCTCTCTCTACATACTGAAAGCTTAAAGGAGGAGCACAATAGAGCTCATTTTGTCATCCAAAATGAGCTCTATAGCTAGAATATATCCATTGAATGTTGAAAAGTTAACTTTTTTTTTTTTTCCTTTGGGCTTTGAAAGAGTAAACATCTTTCTCTCTCATCTCTCTGAACCACAAATGCTATCCCCTTGATAGCTGTAGTGGGTAGGGCTGGAAAAAATATCCTGATGCAGACATGAATGATTCTGCATCGATGCAGTGATGGCACATAATCAATTATAATTAATAATGTTGTGTTTATTGTTATCATTGTTATTAATAATTAACGTGTTAAACTTAGCAGGCCCTGCCTTTATTCCATAGACACAAGTGTAAAGCGAGCTAAATTACAACAACAGCAAAAGAGTTACGGCAGCTAATGGTAACCCTGAAGGGACAAATTAGAGTGATAGCTAAATAAAAAAAAAAATGGTGGAAAGCAGCCATATTCAGAGCAGCCGATTAAAAAAAAAAATAATAAATAAACACTTCTGTTGAAAGCAGACATCCAAATACTAAAACCATAGAAGTGCCACCAATCTGAGAAACCACGTTGGCCATCTCCACCAAGAGAAAATGCCTGCTTAATACTCCTCTTAGATTACATGATCCATGTAATGTGTTCAGACTCATTTCATTTTTGTGCTGTTTGCCACATCCAAAAAGTGTCCATTCATGGAGCAGAAGACAGTTGCCAAAGGCTGTAGCTTTTTTTTTTTTTTTTTAATTTTGGTTTTGTGAGGAGGAGGGAACTGTTTCACAAATGCAGGAAGGCTACAGCTATTTTGTTATTAGAGGTATTAAAGGCATTTATGTTCAAATGTATTTTTATTTCTAAAGCATTAATGAATAACAAACCAAAGTACTGCTTGCTTGTCTTTACTGATGCAAAAGTAGATTTCCAGTTACAGAAGCCTTCAGGGTGTAACTCTTTCTCTGGTTTTGTTTGAACTACAGAATCTGAAGGGCACAGCCTTGTTTGAAGGTGAACTCCTCAGGGGTTTCCTTCAGTCTAGCACTGACTCACCTTTTGGTGCGTTGCCTCAAAATATTAGCTTGATTTCTAAACACTTGCTAGCATCTCCTGTGGGGGCTTTCCGTCTTGTTTTTCTCCCTCCCTGCTCCACTCTTCTTCATCTTCTGACCTCTGCTACTGTCTCAATCTTCCATCCAACTATCAAAAAATAAACGTTATCCAGCACACAGTTACTCTTTTGACAATGTGAAGGTCAATCCACTCCACTCTAACTCCTTCAAAATAAGAGCTCTCTGTTTTGTGATTAGGCATGGCAAGTGCTCACACGGATACAGTTAATGGTGACTTGGCCCAAACCCCTCTCTGATATTTCAGACGTCGCTGGCACTCCACCAATGAGGACTCAAAGACTAGTAAACACTAGACTTGGACTCAAAGTTAGGTGACTCACTTGAGAGATTGGGACAGGATAGGGACATCCATGTTAAACTGTCAAAGCCTGAAGACTCACCTTAGATTTGTGATGAGCGACTTGTGATCGCCCCTGTCTTCATCCACAGAGCTAAGAGTCCAGTGTTACTATTCAATCTTTGTTTTGAAGCCTCCTCTCATGTGAGCTTTCCTCCCGATTAATTTTACATCTCCCTCCTCACGCTGTGTCACCTTCAGTCGATCACACTATTACAACTGCTCACATTTTTATTCTCTTCAATAAAAAGGATGATTCTGGACAATAAGAAGAAAGTACAGCAGCTCCCCCACTTCCCCAGCGCTTCCTCTCCCCTCCACAAAGCCTTAGATGGAGCATCTGCAAAGATGGATTTAGCTTGGGTGATCATTTTCCTAATTAAACCACACATTATTTAATTAAGAGCCAGCATAGTTTAATTACAGATATTTCTCTCTCTCTGTCTCTCTCTCTCTCTCTCCCCTGTTGCTGATAAGGATAAAGTTTGGAGAATCACTGCCCGGAAAAGACTCCTCATCTGTTGAAATAAGTGAATATCTTTGTAATGAATGTTGACCCAGTATCTTCACAGCGTGGTCCCGGCTGCCATCTTTTCTTTCCAGCTCTGATCTCTCTATCCACACAGCTGAGTGAAAACCTTTTATCTCTCAGACTCTGCCAATCAGTTTTTTTCCTACGCTTCATAGATAAACAGGTTAACAAGCAGGCTGAGCTTATTTCTGAACAAAAGACCTACAAAGACAGACTGAAACTTCAGGAATTTTAAGTGACCAGACTAGGAAAATAACGCTCCTAGTTGAGATAGAGATGTTTTTGAGGCTATCAGACTGTCAGTGAATCGTTCAAATGTCAGTGGTAATGCATTATGCTTCTGCAAGATTAGTTAAAGCTTTAGACCAGAGAGGACCACCATTGTCATCATAGTTCAGCATGACTGAGTAAAGAAAAGACTAAGGTTTAAACAGCTGATTTGCAGCATTGACGAGTGTGCAGCATGAGCAAGATTACAGATAGCAGGTCTTTTTGTTTCAGATAAGGTTTTTCTAAAACACAAGGATATCTTACTTATTTTTCTGTATGCATTACCGATCAACTAATATTGACTTTTTAGAGCTAATGTGAAAAATACTGATATCACTAAAAACTACCTAATCTGACCTTACTTTGAAAAAAAAAGAGAGGAATGGCTCCTTCAAGAAAATGTCAGTGAGCAATGCGGTGGTTTGGACCACTGCTCACAGCTGCACTAACACAGAAGTGAATGTATTTTCTGC
Source organism: Xyrichtys novacula (assembly GCA_962446985.1). Lineage (NCBI taxonomy): Eukaryota > Metazoa > Chordata > Actinopteri > Labriformes > Labridae > Xyrichtys > Xyrichtys novacula. The sequence continues at coordinate 14,483,797 of OY660871.1, forward strand.
ATGTGCCACATTCAGCCTTTTACGCCTAAGTTTTCATTAGCAGACATTTGAACTTTCCAGTGTTTACTCAGAAAATTTAATAGAGAAGATATTGCTACATCCTTTGCAGTCTGACTTGTGTTTCATGACCATTGCTCAGTTTGTAAAATGGGAGTTCACACAAGGCGCGAGTAAAATCATCGAGTGAAAGAATTACATGTTAAGTCAATGCAAAGAAGCGATTAGACACTAGGACTATTCTAGCGGCACAAGATTGGGTGACCATACGTCGTCTTTTACGCAGCTGTGTCCTCTTTTTTAGGGGCTGTACGGGTTTGTCTGGCTTTGTCCAGGGAAGTTTAAAAAATCCTTCAAATGTCTACAGTTTGGTATGGAAGTTTCAAGTTTCTGTCACATAGACTTACTGAGTTAGAAACGCGTAAAAGACACTTGACCCGACCTGAAAAACTCTCAAAAGTAACTTTGTGCGACTCCGTGACTCCGCCCCCGTGTAGTCGTGTCCTCTTTTTGGGAAGTCAGAATTTGGTCACCCTACCTTTGACGCATGAATTGTGCAAATGGACTCAAACTATTGTCGTGAATAGAGTGAAATTTTCACACAAATGAAGCAAGTAAAAAATACTATTCAATCAATGTGTAGATTTGCGCAAATTAAGCAAGTACATGATTTACTTGCGCTTGGTGTGAATGCTCCAAAATAGCTGCAAATAATTCTGCAGAAACACTCTGCTCTAGTTGAAAAACAATTCATTAACCTGAATAAATACCCAGGCTTCTGCTGTAACCTTTCTGTCAGCCTCATTTAAAGCTTGACCGTTTTGCAAACAGAAAAATGTCACAAACAACTTTACTCCCAAATACTCTACGCATTACTTCTGTGGATCAGCTCCTCAGTTTTAAAGCCTTGTGTTTACCTCAAGTGTTTGCATCCCTGCTGAGTTTGTGTGTATGAAGCTGCACAACAATTATGCCTGTGATTGCAGTAAATGCAGCTTTTCCCTTTTTAACTTCTTCAAATGATCAAAGCTGAGGTTTGACCACATAACCCCCAGGACATCAGACATGTTTGAAAATCAATCAATTTTTACTGTTTGGATTGTATTAAAATCCTTAAATATTGTTCCAACAGCCCTAGTTTACAACCATCCAGCATTTATTCTTCTGACTCCATCTTGTTTGGGTCTGTATTACAAGACAGGCTCCTTTTGTTTGACTTTAACATGTACCTATATTTTGTCTCAGTAGAATTTGTGTATTTACACATTTTTTTCCACATGATGCAACATTTTGCAATGTGAAAACCAGCAGAGACACTAAGAGGAGTCACACTGATTTTCCATAAAGTGCACTCTGTTTCTACCTGGATATTGAATTAACTCTTCACACTCTCCACACAGAGGTTTCAAACTCTCAGTGCCTGAAACCCTCCATCTTCTCTACTTCAGTACTTCCCTGTGCTGCTACATTAAACCAACGCTGCTTCAGGGGTTCTTCATGTAACAGAGGCAGTGCTCACAGCTCCCACACACATCCCCTCATGCAGGAAAAGTAGCCGCTTCTGCAGCACACGGAGATATCAAGTTAATTAAAGTGCCAATCCCTGTGAGGACCGTGACAGCCGGAGACGACCTGCGCCTGGATCTGAACAGAGGCACTGCAAGGTGGAGGTAAGGGTGAAGCAATCAGCCTAGTCTCATTTATGTGTGTATTTATGTAACAGCATCACTTAAATTAGCTTCAAAGGTGAATAAAAAGCCTTTTTGAAGAGTCCGTGAGTAAGATAGAAAGGTGTAAAAGTCGTCCATCAGCCTGGGAATCAAGAAGAGATAGTGAAGCTTAAGTTGCTGACTGAGACCTTTGAACCTGCACTCTCCTTTCCTTTCATTACCCTTTTCATTTGCACCTTGTCCTTTTTATCAGCGCTGAACAATTACATCCCCTCAGACTGGGAAGACACAAGGATTTCCACTCTGACCTTTGACTCCACCGAGGTGTGAGAGACTGCAAAGGGGGGAAGAAAAAAATCAATGCTGATAAAAGAAAATAATGAGTGAAACCCTGCAAACAAATAACAGCAGTCTATCAAAATGTCTTTGTCGAAACAATGAAACTGGGACTGCCTCCATCGCACATATTGACAAATGCAGCCAGTCGTGACAAAAGCGTGATAGAGCGGCGGGGTATTAGCAGGGGAGATATTCTCCAGTGGCTCGTTCAGAAACAGTGTTTTCCTCTGTCACACTGAGCGTACAACAAGGAAAATAAGTGAGAGCAGCAGACTACAGGGAATATCACTTCTCTCACCCAAATGTGATCTGCTTTTGTTGAAATGAAATCAGTGTGATCGCTCTATTTCTCAACATAAACGGATGATTCCTCGCAGCGCTGCAACACAGAGGGGTCTACAGCCTTAGTCTGTCACTTCTCCATGTTTTCTTCCTCTAACACGATAGAAACAAGACTCCACTCAGAGATTTGCAGCCTGCTTTCCAGAGGAGAGATGTGGACAAAATTCCCCTGGAGGCCATGAATATTTTAAGTGAAGATAGGGAGCTACTCATTATCATTCAGTCCTTAGGGATTACAAACTTAATCAAACAGGCTAATATTAACTGAAGGGCTCCTGTGATCACTTACGATAACAAATGTCTGCTTTTAAATCTAGTGAATATTTCACTTTCAAATCTGTACAGTAAAATCATCCTCAAATTACTCATTGAGTAATTACTCTTTCATTTTATGCCGCTGATATGACTAACTGACTTTGTTCTTTGAGACTCATGATACAGGTATGTTTATACTTCTGTATTTGACAAAGCAGAAGGCCTCTGAAGTCTCAATGTGAACCAGCTTTGGTTTTAATGCTGAAATTGGTTGAAATTGGAGTTAAATCAAGTCCCATACCCCATTTCTACGATCTTCTAACCCCTGGGGTCAGGACTTCAAGGTCAGTGAGTATCACTGCTTTAGCAGACATGTCACTGAGTTTCCGCTGAAGCTTTAAGCGCCCACTTCCATCGTGTATGCCTCCTCACGCCCTCTGCTCTCCCTGGACTCTTCCACTGAGTCAGCAAATTTTAACCTCTTCCTTTCAGGTGCTGCCTCCACTGGTCTCTTCTAAGGCACAGTCAGCTAAACTAGTGGTGCTGAATTCTTGTCTGAGGCCCACATGACCATGTTGGGCCACAGCAGACGATTCTCCTTGAAAAGCTGCCTGATCAGGTCTATCTGCATCTTCCCCTCTAAACCCAGTTTCAAGATTGTGTTGGTTGATCTGCTGTCAGTGTTATCTCTGTCTGTTGACCCCTAGCTTCAGTAAAGTTGAAACTCTTGCTCTATCCTGAAGAGTTAAGGAATTTTAACCAACAATTGGAAATAGTAGATGAATGGATGGATGCCTGGACGGATTGGTGGATGGAGGGGGCCATAGATGCATGGATGAATTCATGCAGGGACATTTGGAGGATTGGTTTGACAGATAAATGTAGAGGCACATAAAGATGAGTGTATAGATTAATGCAAGGTTGGATAAATGGATGCAAGAATGACTGGATCCATTATTAAAGGGATGCAAAGTGTGATGGGTTCATTTATGGATGGATGCAAGATTGGAAAAATAGATGGGTGTATGCAAAGTCATAGGGGTGCATGGTTGGATTTTTGCAAAGTTGTATGTACAGATGGATGCATGGATGGGTATATTTGCTGGATGATTGGACGTATGGAGGTTTGCATTGTTTGGTACATGCTTGAATGGATGCAAGGTTAGGTGGGTACATGGCTGAATGAGTAATGCAAAGTCGGATGGGTGCATGGATCAACAGATAGATTTAAACATACAAGTTTGGACTGATGCATGAATGGATGCAAGGGTAGATATATAAATAAGTGGATGGAGAGATTTAATACAAAAAAAAAGATGGTCTGCTTGACTGAGATACCATTTGAACTTTTAACAGCCTGCACATGATGTTGGCTGAGTCCTACCAGTACTGTACTTGAGGATCTGTTTTGAGTGTTCTCTACCTCCACATCTGTCTGCCTGTAAATGATTCTGCACTGTCATGCTGCCCTATCAGCACTCGAGCAGTTGAATCCTGTGTTTCATGCTGCATTACGCCTCATCACAACTGACCAGTTTTGTGCTCATCATTGTTTTTGTTTTTTGTTTTTTTGCATCTTATGGTTGAATAACCATCTTAACAGCCAAGAAGAAGCAGCAATTACATGTTAATTTATCAAGCTTCCAAACAACATCAAATCTCTTTGTATTTGAATGTACTGTCTGCTGTATACAGCCTTAAAACAGTTTAACCTCAGATATACCATAGGTAAGAAATAGTGTCTGCAGAATTGGGTTCTGAAAACAGTCATGATTATAAAATAACACCATTGGATTGTAACACTTTCTTCAGATTTTGATATCATTTTGCATACAAAGAACTTAATATTAGCCATCTTATAAGACCTGATATTACAAGATCCTTGAATCAAAATATCAAAATTGAGATTAAACTTTGCAATTTATGATATTAAAACTCTGCTTACTGATTGGTTTGTGAAAATGGCACAAAAGGAACAACTTTAGCTGAAGAGATCACTTTTCCAACTGGGTATGCACCAGTGGGGGTCTAACTGGCATGTGCTTGCAGAGCTCTGCAGCCACGTACTCTTAAGGCTCATTCATGCTCAACTTAACATACGGATCCGGACACAGAAGGAGCTCTCCGTCCCTGCTGTGTGTTATTTCCATCCGTATTTCAGCACATATCCTTGGAGTTTATGAATATGGGCCAGATGGAGCAGTACCACCAGAAACAGTGGGGGCAGTGTTGCTGCTGTGACTACCTGATACGCATCTCTAGAGAGAAACCAAGAAGACAATGGTGGGACTTTTTGAGGAAATGTTGTGTGAGCAGGTACACAATTACAAACATATATATGATGTAACTTGCCCGGGATAAAAATAAACTCCAGAACAGCTGGCAAGAAATTGGGAGGGAGCTAAAAGTTAGCTGGTCGAACGTGAAGGAGAAGTGGAGGTCTGTGCGTTTGTTTCTTTTTGTTTGTTGCCAGAAACCATTGACTCCGGCCTGTCACCTGGTGGATGTAAAGGTTAACATCCATGCCAATGTAGAGGAAGCATGGAAGAATGTGGGCAGTGACGGAACCATTGTTTGAAATGGGCGCTTACATTTTCACACGTATGATGAGCATAAATGAGCCTTTAGACTTTTGATGCTGGTTTGCATCCCATGCAGGACATATTAGGTCCATATTCTCATATTATCCTGCAGCAGTCCTCTTTGAGTGTTGCAAGCTCTGTTTTCTCCAAGATCTTGAAAACTAAAGCTTCCTCCAACGATTGGAAAAAAAGACGATATAACTTCCCCTTTTTCTTTCTACAGCCCCAAAAGCCTGCAGGTATTATTGGCTCATCAGGAACACCATCATGGTTGAAGTGGTCATCCTTAAACCCCCTGAAACCCTAAGTCCAGAGTGCAGCTCCCACCCAGCATATGTGATGAATCTTTTTCTCCAGTAAAACATTTAGCGATACTGTCGGCCATATCTTTTTGTAAATTCTCTGTAAATTCAAAGAGCTATGTGCCAGCTTCTATTAGCATTTATTTATACAGCTATAAAGAGGGGGCGAGAAATATAATATTGATTTTCATCAGTGAAGCGCTGTTCTGGAGTTGAGTTTATTAAAGGTTTTAAAGTGTGGGCCACGGCCTGTAAGTGTTTACTGGAAAGTCTCTCTCATACAGAACATATCCCAGAGCAGATTTTCATGACCAAACAGTGTCCCCGCTCATGTTTTTCCTTTATAAACCCCCACATTAAAGTCTGTTTCCCTGAACCAAACTTATAAATAAAAAAGAAAACATGCTCTTTGTGAGGTATAAACACATCTCAGTCCCTGTAGCAATATGCTAATTGTCCTCCACCACTGTAACCTTCTCCCTTCCCTCCCCCATCATGTCCCTCCTCCACCTGCCTGTAGTTCTGACTGTCTGTCTGTCTCTTCATCTCTCCCTCCTCCTCTGAGCTTCAGTCTGCATGGCCTAAAGAAAAAGCCAGCCCAGGTTCTCCCTCCTAAACTTCCTACATGCCTCTCCTCGCTCTCTTCCTCAAACATTAATAGGATTTGAGGCCAGAGGGGGGGACAGGCTGTTTGAACAAAGGTAAGCACTTTGTTTGAGGGTTTTATACAGAGAGACGACATGCTGCACCTCAGCCTGTGGAAGGAAAACACATTCAGATACATGCTGACAATGTAAACATGTCAGCTAAATATAAACCCTGGGTGTCGTGTTGTCCTGCAAACAGTTTTGTGTTAAAATGCAAAGAAAGTAACAACTTTAAGCAGAAAAACAAACATAACACCCGTTGAAATAGATGGTTAAAGTTGTGATGACTTTTATCTGTGCGATGGTGTTTGGGGCCAGTTTTTAGAAAGAAATGTTAAGAATCAAAGTTGGGACCAATAACAACTAGAAGTTTGATTTCCTTTGACTGAAACATGTCAACAACCCAATGACTTTTCCCACCTTAATGACTCCTTAACAAACTGTTCCCTCACTCTTCAAAACTGCAGCTGTCACCCTATACTGAAAAAATAAAAACTGGTTCAGATCTTAACAACTACAATAACCTCTGCCTCATCTCCAATCTACCCTTCATCTCCAAAATCCTTGAAAAAAAATTTCGCCACTGAACTCCACTCTCACTTAAGTCACAATTCCCTCTATGAAAAACTCCAGTCCAGTTTCTGCCCTCGCTATAGTTCAGAAATGGCTCTCCTAAAAGTCAACTGATTTTACGCATAGCTCTCAGGCAACACTCAATTCATCCGTCTCAAATCCTTCACATCCCATCCTTCCCTTCAGGTGTCCCCCAAAGCTCTGTCCTGGGGCCCCTCTTTTTCATCATCTACCTGCTTCCCCTTCACAATAATATATTTTTTTGCAAATTCAACTTGCACTTTCACTGATGTGCAGATGACACCCAACTCCACCTCTCCAGCACATCCAACTCCTTACTCCCACGCCCGTCCCTCACCAACTGCCTATCTGAAATTAAATCCTGGTTCACCTCAAACTTTCTTAAATTAAACAGCGACAAAACACAAGTCCTCCTCAATGGAACAAAATCTACGTTATCCAAGCAGACAGTCCCTCCCTTACAATTGACAGCTCCTTAGTCTCCCCCACCCCTCAGGTTAAGAGTCTGGGTGTCATCCTCGACAGCTCCCTATCATTCCAAGCTCTCATCGGTAATATTACCCGGTCTGTATATTTCCATCTACGCAACATCTATCGCCTCCACCCCCATACCATTTCTATTCTTGTTCACAGCCTAGTTACCCCTCCCTGTATTGATTACTGTAATTCTCTCCTCTTTGGTCTTCCTCACAAATCTCTCTGTAAACTTCAACTGGTTCAGAACTAAGCTCCTCACGTCATCACCAGAACTCCCTCCTTCGCCACATCACCCCGTCCTACAGCAGCTCCACTTGCTTCCGGTCAGATTCAGAATACCTCTCTAATCTCCTCCACACATACTCTCTCAGATCCTCCTCCTCCTCCATCTACCTCACCGTGCACCCTGCCTACCTCAGCACCATGGGGAGTAAAGCTTTCAGCAGCTCTGCTACCAAACTCTGGAACTCACTACCACCACACATCCGGAAACACTGACTCTCTCCTTCCTTTAAAATCCAGGCTCAAAACTGACCTGTTCAGAATAGCCCACTCTTTGTAATTACTCTGTCCCATTTTATACTGAGTTTGTTTTTATCTTCTTGTTTTATTGCACTGCTTTTTATCTGAAAAGTGACCCAAAGGGGAAGCAAACAACAACTTTTTCCCCAGCTCAGTCCTGACTCTTGGGACTGACAACAAGAGCACATCCTGGGAACGAAGTTGATAGGACCCGGAGCTCCTTTCACTGATGAGGGTAAGAAGGTAGGCAGGTCAGAGACCGAGAACTGCTTTATAAATGAATATAACCTACCTGTTCAGTGATTTTCTGTACAGCACAGACACAAAATGGTCTCAAGAAATCGCTTAAATTTGTCATTCAGTGACACCATGGTCAAAGAAAACCTGACTTCTGCCATTTAGGTTGTTTTTGGATTCGTATTACCTTTCATAAATCACTTTGGTGTTGTTTCAATGTAAGCTATTAATAGGACTCCCACCTACACTTAACCATGCACACATCCCTTTGTATCTTCTCAGTGTGTTGGTCCTTTTCTTCCAGTGTGAGATGAGCACGTCTAAAAAGTTCAATTCAAGAAATTACTCTTCAAGTTTGCAAACACCAGCCAACATGTACAACTGTAAACTCCCCAAACATATATTTAATGAAGTCATAAGTCTTTAAACTGTTCTTTGATTGTAAAATAATCCACAGACAGAAATATCTTCAGGAGCAGAGCAGTAAAGCGTGCTTCACTTTGTGATGTAAGAACCAATAGGAGTGACATATGGACACTGGCTCACATCCAGCTGGGTCCTCCAGCTCTTGTACGCCTCGCTGGCTGTTGTCAATAACACAAACACAACTCCCCCACAGAGTGCTGCCAATGATTTTATCGGCCCTGAGTGAGCCTGCAAATTTAAACCTTATGGAGGAAGAGCAACATGAGGATAGAAAGAGGCCAAAGGCTGCAGAAGTCTTCTTTTCCCAGCTAAAGGTAGTGGTTCTTCTTTAATCAGAATATAAAACCAGACACAACTGCCTCTATCAGAGTAACAGAAGAGATATTTTTAACACCGCTGTTCAGTTTTCAAACTGTTGATTCAGCTGGATGAGCTTTTTTGGAGCCTTAAAGTAATCTGTCATGTATTGCTGAAGATCCAAAATGTTTACTGTTATGTTGCATCAGCTCCTCTGTAAACGTTTGAAAACCCAGGAGACCAGTTTCTAGAGTTTGAAAAGTGAAATATTTTCCCATTCTTGCCTGATACAGGATTTTAGTTGCTTGTCTTTATGTTGTGTCTTTTATTTTATGATGCTCTCAATGTTTTCACTGGGTGACAAGTCAGGACTGCAGGCAGGCTGGTTTAGCAGGAGGAGTCTTCTACTACAGAGCCATGCTGTTGTAATATAGTGCAGAATGTGGCTGGGCATTGTCTTGCTGAAGTATGCAAGTTACATCAACAGGGCTGTCATACAGATACAAACTTCCATTTAAGTACTCAGAGTGACAAAATCACCCAATGAGCTTGAATTTGAACTGTGGCGGGAGTGCAGAAAATGCCATCTCCACACTGAAAAGCCCTTGCCTGGCTGGGGGATTCAAACCAACCCAAAAAAATTACTTTAAATATGGACAGAAAAATTTAATCTTTTAAGGAAACCTCTACAACCAGTTTTTTTTTTTAAATCTAGAGGAGCCTATATTCTAGATATTACCGTGCTATATACACCACTAGCATGATTAAACAGGGCTGGCACCACTGACCCTGTCAAACAAGCCAATGCACTTAACCTGTCAGATTTATCTCCCTTTCAAAGGCGTTAAACTCTTTGTTTATCAAATAAAAAAGGTGTTTCCTCTCTTCACACATTTATTATCCCACATATTGACATTTCAGTATTTTTTTGTTTGGCTAAGGGACATAAATGTGTCCTTTCTGTGTAGGAGCAGATTGGGTATAAAACCCTGATCCGGAACTTTATCGTTGCCTGGGGATCCTCCTGGTTAACAGACCCTTAAAGTGTGTGCAGAGGGAAGCAGGAGCACACAGGGTTAAGGAGGAAACCTTCCTCCCATGATCTCCTCCTTCCTCATTCAAAGAGCCTTGTGTCCATCTCTTTGCTCACAATCCTCTAAATCTCGGCAGTGACACAGCTTCTTGGACGGGGGCAGCTGGAGAAGCAGAGGAAGAGGAGAGTCAGACCAGTGAAGGTCGGGGAAAAGAATCTGCACAAACACACATCATGGTCAGCAAAGAATTGAAACCCCCTCTGCTACTCTCTTTGTTACTGCTGTGTGTGTCGGAGTGCATTTGCATGTGCGCATGCATGGCTGTGTTTAAGTCAGTGCGTGGGCTCCTCTCCCTATGTTTGTGTACGGAGCTGCAGGAGGAGGTCAGGATGTTTCTCTGCTGTGTGTTCATGTGACAGCCTCCTCACACAGCTCTTGACTGCCACCTGTTGTCAAAGGGGTGTTACTGCACAGGAAAAGAGCTGTGTTTTCATCTAGCGAACACTTCACGCTGAGCTGTGTCTTCAGCTCTAAGAGCTCTGCAGGGTCTCTGTGCTGGTTGTGATCATATGACTCAGGGTTCGGGCATAATTTTCAGTTGATTTCACTTAAAATAACATGCACCAATGAAAAGCAGAAGACAGCTATTATTTTGAGCTGGCATTGGAAATCTCAACCTTATAATCTCTATAGAATTAAATAATTTTCAGTTTAGCAACATGAATGTTTTGCTCCCTGTTTGAAGACATTTTTAGCTACTATTTTATCCTTTGATCAGATGAGGTTTGGAAGATACCAGACAGTACATGGAGGAAGGGGCACGGAATAACAGTCTGAATTTACCGAAAGGTTTCTGCAGGACCTGAACAAAACTGCAACATGCAAGTGCACAACAATACAGGTTTCTATCAGTTATCAGTTCAGTTGGGGACACTGTTCGTAAAAACAGCTGTAAGGACTGCAAGTACAATCAGATTTTTATGAGTGACATTTGCATGGATTAGCAGACACCAACCTTGAATTTCTCATACATTTCTTCAATTATATGGAGTGGTCAGTGATAGTGGAAAAAGGAGCCAGCCTCAGGGGGGTATGACAAGATAATCCTGCCAATTTTGAACCTGATTCCCAGAGTCTTACAAAAGTTAGCAGAGGTCTAATCTTTGGGATGGATCTTGTGATTTTCTTTCCAGGTTATCCTGTGGTTTTAGGCTAGTTCAGAGTATCAGCACAGAGAGTGATAGAAGTTTCCCCAGCTTGATGTCCTAAAAGTTAAACATGGTCAGTATCTACAGTAAGAAGTTGTGCTGTTCAGGCTAGTCATTATTGTCACAGGTGTTTTCCTTGTTTTTTTATTTTCTCTCTCTCTCTTTTTTTTGTTGTTGATATTTTTGAAGCAGATCAGATGACAATAGCCCCTGTTTCTGTCATAAAATGCCAGCTTTGCTATTTCCTTCAACATATTTACCTCCCCTTGTCTCGGTTACAGTATGTTTAACCAAACACACTGTTTAAACACCTGGGTTGTCACCATGTATCAACAAGTGGGTTCTATATTTAGGACTTCCATCCAAGTTTTGGTCCCCATTTACTTCTGTTGCCATGGCTACATAAATCACACTTCCCTTAGTCAGCCAAAGTGATATCCTGATTGGCTTTTCTATGTGACAAAGGACAGAGTGCATGATGGGCCATCTTCTGGGACATCTCCCACACGTGAGGAGAGACTCTAAATGTGTTATGCAGAAAGGAAAAGAAAAAACATTTCAAACACACCTCACACCACAGGGTAACCTGACAAAAAAAATAAGATAATGCTGACTTTTCTCACAAGGGAGGACTCATACTCAGGATCGGCCGAACTATTTTCAGACGGGCATCTTTCTCATGCTCGTACTAATGTAGAGCAGAGGTGAATGTTTCTAAAATATAGAGGAAAAGCAAGTCCAAACTTGCTATTCAAATGCTTCATTAAATCAATAATAAGTTGCTGGCAGTAATTACAATACAAGAACTTCATTGATCCCAAAAGGGAAATTCGTAAGTCTTGGACTCACATTTCATCTACAGTTCATAGTAGAATAAAGAAGTCTAATGGCTGTGGGTACAAAATATCTTCTGATTCTCTCTGTTCTGCAGCAAAGAGAGAGGGAGGAGCCGTCCAGCATCTTTTTTTTTTTTTTTTTTTTAAAGGATGTTGAGTCTGTATCCTAGCGATTGTTTCATGGAAACCATCACACAGAACTCCTGCCCTTGCCTTGGGTGGGACGAATGCAAGTATTGTTATGATCTGATGGAGCTCCCCTGGAACACAACAAAGCCGAAGAGCTAAAATATCTGGACAACACAACTTCTTCTTTGCAGTTATGTGTGAAGAGTTACACAATCTCTGGTCAACAAATAAACCCTGCTCCTTTCTTCTTTCCACTAGCTTTACCATCTCTGCCTGACCCTATAAGAGTGAAGCCAGGTAGATCCTCACTGGAACTTTTTATCACTTTATCTATTATATTAGTCTTTAACAGCTGTCATTGTCTTTTTCATTAATAATTGTCTTTTTTATTAATAATTTTATGCCATTAATACGAAGCCAACAGTCCTAAATTAGGTCCATTTGTTTGCTCCTCCCTCCATTTGTTAAGTGCAGGCAGAGGTACACACATGTTGTATTCGCAAATAGTGTCACAACAAGGTGGCTTTTTGGTGTCAACATGAATCTTGGGTATCCTCATGTCTTTGCTGAAATCGTTTGAAATGTACTCAAAGTAAAGGTAACATTGACCTTGTTTAAACAGGGCCTCCAGGCTAGGTTCTCCAGCTGTTTTCATAACAAAGGGATAGACAAACACTCAAAAAAAAAGAAAAAAAAGTTCAATTGAAGAACCTGTGTGGCACCACAGTTCAGCTAGATCAAGTGACAAGTTATGGCTTTCACTGATTTTGTCCCCTGCAGGTATAAGTTGTGTTTTATCCACCTGTGTCAAACTGTCCTTCTGCAGTCTTTAAATAATCATACATACAACCTAATGTGATTCTGTGCTGTGGAAAACCTTTAGGATGTTTTCATTGCCCCTCCAGTAGTCCTTTGGGTCAGTCTTCGGAAATCTTATGATGCTTTTCTTGTTTTCTCCAATGAAAAAATGGATCTCACCACTGAAGAAGGGCCAGCCCTGGGAAAATCAAGCCTCTTGTTTTCACTTTTGTAAAACACACAATCAGAGAGATGTTTCACAGGGGACACAATGACTGGTCTTCTTTTCAATCACAACAAAATTAACACCACTCAAGCTCCCCCAGTATGTTAACACAGAGATTATAGAGTCTGGTTTTCTAACCCAAGATTTCAAATAACCAAACAAGCATTAAGGGTAGCACGGTGGTTAGAGTACCACAGTTAGAGGCCCCTTGTTGGAGTCATATTGACTGGCATCTAGTGACAGATAGGTACAGCCTCAAATCACTGTAACCCTTTACAGTATGAACAATCTAGATAATTGATTTACAGATACAACCCAAAATGACCATCACTCACAGTCAGAGGCTTTGGGAAATGACCAAAAGAGTAAGACCATCGGGTTAAGAACTGGGCACTTTTACCCCTGCCAAAATAAAGGTCTCTGAAGGGGTTTATGCATCAGCTGCTTTCAGGGGATGTCTTCATTTCTCGTCGTGCCGACTGCCAGACCCTAGAGTAGACCTTTAAAACCCCAAGGTATTATACATCTCATCTGTCCAGTGAAGGCCAAAACATGGAGATGGATGCTCTCACCTCAGAGGGGCACATCTATACTTAACTACTGCCACCATATCCGAGAATAAAAGCAGAAGAAAATGAAAGAAAATGAGGGCATTGATTTTTCTGTTGGACACTTGTAATGTTGTATTTGTTTTTCCTCAACTTTTGTTTGTTAAATTCTTTGACTCTGCATTTTTGGGTCTGTTTTACTTTGTTAAACCCTTCCCTGTGACGGATGCTTAATTTTCCTAAATCTGTCCCTTTTGCAGTCCGTTCTCATCAGGACGACACTCTCAGTCTTGTTTTTAGAGATTGTGTCCACAGCTTGTGTCTTTTCCTACTTCCCCTCATCTAGGCTGCAGGTTGTGATTTTTTTCTGATGCCAGCATAAGTTTGTTTGATCGGATCGCTGATATCTGACAAGCTTTGACTTCTGACAGTAAACACGCTTCTTACAAACATGCGGAAAATCATCCAATGACAACGAGAAAGATGAACAGAGGCGGTGAGAATTTATAGCTGCTCACTTGTAGCAGATAAATGATTGGTTTAAAAAGGTAAACAGTTCCATCACTGTTTGTCCGCTTCAACAGAGCCGACTATTTCCTCTCGTCATTACTCATCAGAGCATTTTTGAATGGGATTCGGGCAACAATTCTCATTTTAAGTTTGATCACAATTTAAGTTGTCTCTTCTCAGTTGTGAAAAAAATTGTGCATCAACAAAAACTCTTAAAACTCAATTAACACTGAACAAGCACAGGACTCCAATTAAATGCCAAATGGAGCTATAACCACAGCTCAGCTAACTGAGCATGTACTCATACTGACTAAATACTTTAGACTCAATCTGGACTCTTGTTTTTATCAACAAAATACTTAAACAAATTTAAAACCAGGGTAATCCTCAATAAGGATCCATCCAGCGCTCTTACTGGGGCTCAGAGGAGAGAGGATCAGGGAGAGAAGAGGGAAATCAGAGGAGTGACAGTATGGGATCTGTTTCAGCAGTTTTTAGGGAAGTCTCTTCACTGACAAACGCACCTCTGTATTAAATATCACTCACTGATTAGACACTGGACTGGTTTAACTTCAGTAAAATGCCACAAGATTAACAGAGTTTAATAAAAGTCCATTTCTGAACAGTCAGTATGTAATAAGCTGGGAGCTAGAGTTTAAAACAAGTATTAAAAATGAAAAAGAATTTTATAAAATCAGCGAAATAGAAAATAATGTCAGTTTTGTTTTCAAAGACAGACTAAAGACATTTTAATTTTTGCTCTTCCTTCCTTTTTTATGTCTACTCAGTCAGGAGGCCTGTTTGCAGATCAAGGTTGCAAAGCTAAATTTGATGTGCAGATATCTTCATCCCAGTATCCTACAGGCATTATTTGAACTTGCTGCAAACTTTTCGAATTTAAAAAATCATCTTTTATTTAATAATAACAGATGATTCAATGAAATTCAATGATGAATTTGTTTTAATAAGTTTTAAAAATGTCCTTTTTCCTTCCTTTAAACCGTGAAGTGCTTACTGTTTACTCAAGCCCACATTTTTCTCTATACTTGAACACCATACATGTGTTTTTACTCAGCATGCTGCTTCCACCTACGTATTAAAACACTAAACACCAAAATAGAGCTCTTTATCCATCCACCCTCATCTTATCTTCACCTCTGAGTGTATAGGTAGCCTCTGGCTGCAAATCAAAGTGGCCTTGCCTTCCATTCAGACATTAAGTTCACAGTATTTTACTGTTTTGATGGCTCACCAGGGTCAGGGCACTCGTCTGCTCCTTTGTCTCTTCATCTTTGACCAGTAGTGGGTGGTATGACTCACACTAAAACGTTTTCTCTGCCCCAATAAAAAAAGAGAAAGTATTCACACACCTTACCTCCTACTGCCACCTCTGGCACCTGCACCTCCAGTCAAACATGTTAAAATACAAATGGTTGGATGTTTGATGATTATTGCTTTTAGCCAATAACACAACACATACTTGTGGAGCGAGGTTGGTGTATGGGCTTAAAGCTTAAATATATGGGAGCAAAGACCTCTGGACTGACATCACACCAACCAAGACACACATTTCATGAACTCATATAACTTATAACATATAAAGTAAATTTCCCTCAGGTTGGTACAATACACAGTAGAACAGATTTTTGTGTGGAGTTGAAGCTTGAGCAGCAATCCCAGTTATTGTTGTAAAATTAGCGGGAACACCAGAAGTGGAGGTAGGAGACCATATATTGGCACCTGTCGCAACAACACTTCAGCCATATCCCAATCCACCCCTTACACACTCACCCTTCACTCCCAAGTGTCACTCGAAATGAAGTCACACTCACAGCTGTGGAGGGACGACAGTCCCATTTACAGCCTGGCCCTGTATCTGCCCTTTAGCTTCTGCCTGCTGGCAGATGTGGCTATCCTTGCCTGAATAAGCCCATCAGTATCATCACCCCCTACAAGCCGCCCCTCCACGGACAGGTCCAGGAGCGATTCAACCGCCACCATTTCAGGGCTCGGCCAGCGGTAAAGCGAGCTTTTGGGGTGATGAAGACAAGATGGAGAGTCATGTTCTTCCCTGGAGGTCTACTCAGCTTTGACCCCTGACACCTTTGGTTGTTGTGCATTTCTTCACAACCTCTGCCTTACCACCAATGATGTCATTAAGTCATTGAAAATGTGGTCTGTGATCTCCAGAGACCTCATCAACACCCACCAGGAGGACAGGAGACAAATGGGTGTCACATCAGGGACAGGATGGCTGCTGTCCTTTCTGCCGCTGTGCTGCTGCCACAGCACCTGCAGCAACACAAGAACCCAGAAGATCCATAACGAAACCAGGAACTTTTCATTGGACAATAAGAAACATCATAAATACCCAGAACATCTAAATTTTAAAGTCAAGTTGACTTGCACATAGAGACCCAAACAACTGATCAGATTAGTCCTTATTTATATAGTGCCACTATATACCCACTCTTTTCCCATCTTCAACCACATGAGTTTCGGCACTTTCCAGCATTTAGAAAGTTACAGTAGAGAAGGAGAACTTCCTTTAACAGGTAGAAACCTCAAGCAGAACCAGACTCATGTTAGATAGTCATCTGCCGTGACTGAGCTGGGTTTAGAGAGGAGATGCAGAAAGAGAGAGAGTGATTACAGTGTCAGAGATAAAGGTGTAAGTATATGCAGTATTTACAGAACAGCATGATGATGATAATGGACTGATCTTTGTTTCATTGATATGCATCAAAACTCAAATTATGGCAGAGAATTATCAGTATGAGCTGCACAAAGTTAATGACTTCAGCTGACTGGTTGTACAGCTGCCCCTTCATGACCTTTCTCAGTACACAGTGAAATCAAGTTTCTAGATGGTCAAACAGAAGCAGCTTTTTTATGAACTGCGCTCGTGATGCAATAAATAGTAATGAAAAGAAAAGGTCTCCATTCCTGGATGGTTTTATTTGCTGAGCTGAAAAATGTTGGTCTGGGCACAGTGGAAGGTCTGAGAAATGGCAGAGGGCAGAGGGAGGATCCTACTGTAGGTCCATGTGAGTCAATAGGGAAAGGCAGAGCGAGGAGGAGAGGGAGATGAAATGTTGAGGATGGAAAGGGAGGCAGAGAGCAGCGGGGAAAGAAAAATCAATAAAGTCATCAAACATGAATTGCGCGCTGAAATGACTTCTTAAGTCCCATCAGGAAAGCGGCTGTGAGGTGAAATGCAGCGAGGAACCTGCACAGCGACTTCTATGTGTCCTTCAGCAGCACTGACTCAATCACCGAACTCACTTCTGCTGCATGCTCATGGAGAGGCAGTGCGCTGCAGAGATATCACTGCTCTCTGCGATAGATCACCCACATGATCTCAATGTTTGACCCCTGCTGCAAATGTGCTTTCTCTTACATGAAGTGTTTTGAAGGAATTTAAATCTCAGATATAAAACCTTTATAGAATCTTATTAATGTCCTCGGTCGTTGCACATTAACAGTAAGTAATTTGACAGAACGTCTTTTTCTACCAATATCATTAAAATTCCTCCTGCTCTACAGCTGGAACTGAGTTGTTTTGTCATTATTATCTCTGAGCTGACATCATTGTACACCAAGTGACTCCTGTAAGCTTCAGTTTGAAGTTGAGATTATTCCTGAGGACTACCACAGTTTATCTGTGACAGGGCTTTATGGAAAACATACATTTATGTAGATATAACATTAAAGGGAAAGTAAACATGTAATCCCATCCAAAAAGGTTGGGACACTGCATATAACGTTTATAGAAACGCAATCTAATTGTTTCAAAATGGTTTAAACAACTATATATTTGAAAACTGTGCAAAATGGCCTTCATCAGGGTCATCCACAAGGCCACGAGATGAAATGCGTCGGTCTGACAAAGTTGTTTCCTGAACTACCAGGGCTCCATTTTCATGCCTCGCCGGCAGCATGGCGTAGGTGCGGCATATGTCAGGTCCACCGCGCCAACAAGGCGTGCCCAAGCACATTTTGGTATTTTGGTGAGCAGCGCAGCCCGGCGTAAGTATATCCCCTCCCTAACTCAGCTCCTCCCAGCGGCGTAAGTCATAGAGAGGGAGGGGATAAGGTGTGGAGTGGGTTTAACACAGCCGAGACCTGTTTTGATCAATCACATCAGCTCCTCTCCTCACCTTTAAATCCGCCACCGACGAGGCGTATTACAATTTTCGTGAAGTAGTCAAAGAGATCAAGAGATGGCTGAAGTCAGCAATGCCACACGATGGCGACAGAAGGCAGCTTCTCAAAAAGTGTCACTGTAAGCGCTGCATTAGGCGTCCTCCACACTGTCTCATATAAGCACAGATGGATTTGGTGTCTATAATGTTGGAGCCACTGGTAAGACAAACATCCTTTTCCACAAATAAAGACACTCACATAAAGTTGCATATATTTAATCCTCACGTGATAAAGGTGGGTTGTGCGCACAGATCACAACATAAATTCCAATAATGGCATTAAAATCGGAACCAACTGTGCTTAATGACGCATCGCGCTCCGTGGCCTGGCTCTTTCTTTCATTGATGTTGGCATATAAAATAAATCTGGCTAACAAAACTGAATATTATAAAATGTAGGCTTAAAGTAAATAACTTATATGATCACTAAAATAAATCTAAATGTATGTGCTGACTCAGAATATCGGTTGTTGTTGATTATTTATTGCACTGAAATGTGCTTGACACTGTGGAAACCTGCCAGTGAGGCATTGGTGACGTATGCGCACTATGCCGCCGGTCTACCAAAATACCACAGACCAGCTGCGCTCCGCCTGTGCTGAAAGCTGACCAGGTTTGAATCGGTGAGCTTTCAGCGCACTTTCTGCGCCGCCGGCAGGCACGAAAATGTCACTGCGCCCGCTGATTCTGTCGACACCTCCCCCTACAGCGCCACTACGCCCAGCTTGGCGGACCTCGGTGCATCTCAGTCTACAAAAATACCAAAACTGGTACCGCCAGACCAAAATACCACTGAGCAGGGTCCGCCACCCTCCGCCGGCGGGCACGAAAATAGAGCCCCAAGTGTTGCTGGAGCTCTTCTGCTCTCTTCAAGGCCTTTTCTCTTCAAGCACCTTGGAAGATGGTGAAGTTGTGCCAGAACCTTTAAAAACTGTGCAAAATACCATACTGCAATGTCAAACTGAAAAATCTGCTCATCTTGAATTGGATATATTTTAAAAGGTTGGTACAGGGACATAATAACTATTGTGTTGCAATAGCTAATCTTTGATCAGCATTTTTCATTCATATTTATGAACCCAGGAAACCAGTTTCTGGAGTTTGGAGAGTTAAATGTGGTGTAATCTTGGTCTGATTTAGTATTTCAGCTGCTCAACAATTTGGAGTCTCTGTGGATGGGATACACTGATGTTTCCAGTGGGTGATGTGTGTGCTTTTGTCATGAAACCCCACTTAAGAAGTCCAATAAAACCAGTAAAGCAATCAGAAATAGAAATTCCTGTCATAACTGGAGGGGAAAGGTTGCTGTGAGACAGTTTTCTTCAGCTAGCTGTAATCACGATCGTGAAGCGCTCCAATAATTGAGGGTGTAAACACTTAACAGTGGGCACAGGCCCCCAGTGACAAAAAACAGTGAATGATAGGAGAAAAGCATTGCTATGAGAAGACATTGATTTCTCTTTTCTTCTTGTTGCCCTGTTCTTCTCAAGGTTGCTGCTCCTTTTAAGGCTTTTGAGTTCAAAAAGCCGATACATGAATGGATTTGATTAGATTTGTAATCATTATAACTTGGTTTTGGCTGGTGTTTAGGAGGCTTTTCCGCGTATTTGAAGTGACCACTCTTTATTCTGTCTGTTTCTTTCCGGTTTAATCCAAAGCTTCTTATCATTCTCCGGCCTCTCCCTGCTCTTCTCTGGGGTTAGTGTATTGCTTCGAGTGTCCAGAGGGCTGAGTGTTTGCTTGAGGGCCAAAGTCATCATTTCTGTTGGAACTGGGTCCATGCCTCTGGGGTTGAGGGGCTTGTGGTGGTGATGGGCCGGTCCACGCCGCTTCACACAAGTGCTGAATACTGACAGGAACGGGCTGTTGAAGGGTTCACGCTCCAAATGAGGTCGCAGCGCCTCAGCCGTTCAGCTGGCATCCAGACAGCCCCGAACTCATTCTTATTCAGCCCTCAGCTCTCAGTACAGGCTGCCATTGTTGACCAGCCTAATAGCTTTCTCACAGCGCCCAGGATACGTCTTTGATGAGTCAATAAAAACACTTTGCATCGCCAAACAAGCCAGGCCAGAATCTCACCAGGGACATGGTGTATTACATTGTGTGTTTTCTGCATTATGCTGCATCTTTCTCTTATTTGACTCTCATTATCTGCAGTGCCCTTTGACATAGCAGTGTCTGAGTACTGTGAATAACACAGAAGAGATTCATGATGATAACAGTTTCATCCTCAGAGATGGCTCTTTTTGAATAACATTTCATGTCTGTAATAAGCTGAAGGAATGGATGCACTGATTATTTTTGAGATTTTTGCCAGTAAAAGGACATGATCAAAGCTGGTATCATTGGAAAGTTATCTCATACTCAGGGTATGAACCCCTTCAGTATGTGAATGTGCTCTGTAAGTTTTAGTACAGGCTGTTTACTATATTTGGAGTATCCAATTTTTGAAGAGTGGGAGAGATGGCCGGAAGCGTTTTTTTAATTTAACCTTTATTTAATGAGGTTTTTCCATTAACATTAACTGTTTGATTAACTGATTTCATATGTTATAGTTTGAAGCTATAACCTACTAATTATCGAACAAATTGTGTCATACATTTTTTATCATGTTTAAATTACGTTTTTTAAAGGTATCTGCATTTTGTGAACCAAATAGATCACAGTATGAATTACAATTTTGATTTCTAATCATATAAGGAATATTTATGTTTAATCTTCACTCCCAGAAACTCTACAAAGAGTTAGAGGCAGGTGTAGATTTCTTATGAGTAGCTCCAAACAAATCAGGGCTGCTGAAATAGTGGTAAGAGGGGGATCACACCTAATATCCTTTCTTTAAGATGGACTGCTGTGACAAAGTTAAAGGAAATAAAAACTCTGCTGGGTGGATCTTTAAGCCACAAAGACTGCTGTGAATGGAAACAAAGAAGCGGGAAATACCAGCAAGACTCCCATATAGAAAGAAATTAGCACAGTGGCATGGACTAACCACGTCCAATCTCGTTACTTTGTGAAGTAGAATAAAGAAAACGAGACGTGTGTTTAACTTGATGGGAAAGCTGGTCTGGTTTAAAAGGAGCTAAGTTAAACGAATAGACTTAATGTGAGTGAGGGTAGTGTTAAAGGAGGAGGGTCAGGAGGAGGGTGAGCTAAGAGAGCAAAGAGCAGACTGACAATTATGTGAGAGAAACATGAGTTCAAGAGGCAGGAAGGCCTGATGAAGAGCAGGGCTGAAATAAGGAAGTATAGAAACAAAGACGTCTGTTGATGAAGAAGGAGGATGAAAACCCAACACAACAGAGCAGGGATGACCTCAGTGGAGCTCATGGTCAAACCAAAGTCTGTGTAAGACCCCTTTAGGGATTACAAAACATCAAGTACAGTTATTTTAAACTGGACAAAGTTTCATTCACTGTTGTGAAGTTAATAGTCAGTTTTGGATAAATTGACATGTATCGAGATATTGTCTCATCAGTTTTCTACTTTTCAGTATTGTCACATGACCCCTGAAGCAACCATGATAGAATGATAGCAGTCTCAATTGTAGCAGGTGAGTTTATGGCTATTCCATGTCTGAATTTGGATTGGTCCCTTAGTGAGCAATATCTGACAACCATAACAGACAGCAGGGGTTTCAAGTCTCAAGCACCATTTTATTAGGGGTACCCCTGATGTGGATGAATATGTGAGGGTGAACAGAGTACTATCCTGACATCCAGTTAGGTGACTTTTAAAAGGAAAGTCAAAGTCAATTCATTTATCCATCTTTATTTGATCGACACTTCTAGATGCTCCAAATTATTCTGGTTCAAATCAAAATACAGTCTGGATGTTAGTTAGTCCTGGTGGTTAAAGTGTACATCCAAATGCAGAGGCTGCAGCCTTTTACTTTTTCTTTTGGTTCAACAGCTCTCATTGACACCACACACATCTCTCCTTATGCTCAGGTTAAAAGGAAATCACTTGCTGCTGGCTGGTGGTGTTTTTTGTGGTTTAGGCACAACTCCTACAGTGGCTAAAACTCACTTTAGAAACATGTACCTTGTACAAACTCACGTCAAGAATGCTGAAATATCCCTCTAAACAGAAGTTTTTCATCAAGGTCAAGGAAAAGTTTGGAAAAGACACAGAAGGCGACTGGACTTTTAGACCACATGGTTAGAAAACAAGGTATCATGTAGAAATAGTGCCACATCATCATCAACACCCTGTAACATAAATAGGGTGACCATATGTCCTCTTTCACCTGGACATGTCCTCTTTTTTGGGGGGCTGTCCGGGTTTGTCTGGGGAAGTACATAAAATCCTTCAAATGTCTGCGATTTTGTACGTAAGTTTCGAGTTTGTGTCGCCTGGACTTACTGAGTTAGAAGCGTGTAAAAGACACTCCAACCCAAAAAACTCTCAAAATTAACTTCATGTGACTCTGTGACTCCGCCCTTGCTTTGTCCTGTCCTCTTTTTGGGAAGTCAGAATACGGTCACCCTAAACATAATGGCTAATACAGGAACAGTGAAAAAGATTTACCATAGACCCAACACAGTAAGCATATTTCCTCCTGCTCTTTCCTGCAGCAGGCGAGGATTTTTACAGCTGTCTTTATCAGGATTTTACGCTCACAAAACGCCCAGCTCAGCAGAGCAGATGGGAGACAGGGACAAAGGGAGAGCGGGGAGGAAAACAACACTGGAAGAGCTGAAAGTGAATGGGACATTACTTTGACTGCTTGAACCAAACAGATGGATGTGATGATAAGTGAAGACAAGGAAAAAAGTTGTATTCTGTGAGACTGACGTTCAGCTGCTGGATTTGATTGTGTTTCCAAATGTTTGTCCTGAACGCATCTTCTCAGGAACAAACTTACAGTACATTACCCATTGAGACAAATAAACAGACAGATGTCTGCATGTTTATACAGAGTGTGTCTGAGAATATCTTGGTCAGTACGAAGACACTAATCTCTCTGATATAACATAAATGCATTTATCATTCAGTCAGTGGTGCTACATAGAAACGTCATGCATTTGTAATGCACTTAAAAATATCTAAATTTATGACCTAGCATTTTCACTAATCACCGGTGTTAAAAACTTGATCCTGATTGGTTCATTTTTACTAATCACCGGTGGTAAAAACTTGATCCTGATTGGCCCATTTTTACTAATCACCGGTGTTAAAAACTTTATCCTGATTGGTCCATTTTTACTAATCACTGGTGTTAAAAACTTGATCCTGATTGGTTAAAACGGTCATCAATTCTGAAAAGCAAAAGTGACACCAGGACGACCTGAAAGTCCAGCATATTAATGATGTTATTATCTTACCTTTTTTTGTTGACTATGTCACAAAAATGCTTGTGTGCATTAGCTTGGATGAACAACATAGAGAATACTTTTAATCTAGATTTATACCGACCTTAGTTTGTAGGTAGAATTAGCTTAATAACACAATAAATAATAATCTGATTGACAACTGTGTTGGTTTCAACACAAAGAAAGACCTCACAAACATTTTCTGGTCTAATATCTAAAAAATGAAAAAGTTCGATGGACACATCAAGAAACTTTTCTTTAAGTTCATTTAAAACTCAGACAACAAATCAAATCAATAAAACTGACAAAGTTTACTGGAAGAGTAAAAAGCTGTGCACATAAAGGAGTTTCTGTCGGGTCAAAACCAACGTTCACAACATTGGGTGAGGAAAATGTACACAAAAGAAGAGCCAGCCACATAGCATTTTTTTTTATTTAGGCTTCAGTTACTCTGAAAGAAAAATCTCATGAAGCAACACCTCTGACCTTCCTCAATTTGAGCCTCTTCTTCAGTTTTCTTAAAGGTTAAAACCTTCGGCATGTTTGCAGCTGAGCAACAGAGTAAAACTTCCCTTAACTTGCTGAAAAACTCAACACTGCACTGCAGACAGACACTTCACCTCCGAAAGAAGAGCGCACAGTAACGAATAGTCTACTGGCTTCAGGTCTGTTGATCTAATCGATTTTAAGATTGGCAATGGCTCTAATGACTACCTGTAATCTAAAAGGCTAATGCTCACACTGATAAAAACTGAGATAATTATAACCTGACTCAGCAGTTTCCAAACAGAGGTGTCAGGCATTTTTTGGAAATGGTTTAAATTTCACAGAAAGAAACTTGAACACTTCATTCTACAAAACATTTGCTTTGTAATAGTGTAAAAGATAAAGACACTGATGGTGATTAATTGTGTTGTAGCGATAATCAAATTACACTGGCTTTGAAATAGTGATTAAAATGGATAATCTGCTGCTTGGAAATTAACATTAGCTACGTTACAGTGTTAAAATGAAGAAACAGATACGAATAAAATAGCATTAGCCTAACGATGGTACTTGAATAATGGGACTTAACATGTGCTTTTTAACATCGTTAAAAATGGTGGGACTGATGTTTGAAGTCTAAGCAGCTAGAAAGCAGCCAGGTCCAGAACAGCAGGGCGTCTGCAGCAGTGATCCAGAGGAACCTACAGGATGAGGGAGCTCAGCAGGGACTCCCAGAAAGGACTCTAATGGGACATGATGCCTAAAAGAAAAAACACAGAGGTCCTGTTCACCTTATAGAGTGTTACCTTTAATGCAGATAAATTCAGTTTAATGAGAATTTGTACAAATGCACCGAAAGGATCTTACAGAGCTTTGATAAACAATTTAGTCAGTCAATCCAATTTAGCAAAAACTGTTTACAGGAGCTAAATTTAACTGATAAAAGAAGAAGAAAGTATTTTTGTTAAGGCTTTCTCTCTCTTGTCCTCCTTTTGAAGATAAGATCATAACTCTGACTCTGATGCCCAGCAGCTCTCTGCTGATATTATGAAAGTCTGGTGTTGTGTTGCTGTTTTTGATTATCAGTTCACAAAGGAAAGGGAAGGACAGAGAATGTGCTGCCAGGTGTACCTCACCAAAAAAGCTCCCCTGATAGGAACATTTTGATAGAAACCAGAGAAACAGACAAGCAGGAGGAATGTGTGTAACAAAAAGAGACGAGCCTGGGGAGAGAATCCCAAAAGCCTGAGATCTGCTGCCTCATTGGTAGCTTAATGGTGTGTGTCATAAACGGTGTCACCACCTCGTCTCCACTCACCCCCTCCTCCCCCAAACCTTCATCCTCAACCCTCTCCTCCACCCTCATTCTCATCCATCTCCACTCATCCCCTCCTCCTCCTCCTTGTACTGTGCTGCTGCCTAGCTCTCCATCCTGAGCCTGGCAGATAATACTGCCAGTCAAACAGCAGAAGATCTTATCTCCTTCTGCTCAGCACCTGTGAGCATTAGCCAAGATTTACACTTATTGTTTGGAGGGGAGATGGAAAATCTCTCCTGCAGCCTCACCAATTTATTATATGTCTAAAAATAATGAACAGAGAACAGGCACGCCAACATGATGTGAGGTTGCACTTAAATCCTAAAACAGAAATAGACGGAGCCTACCCCGGTGTCAGTGCTTACTGTGAACTCATTTCAGACTTTGTGTTTTCAGACTTTGATCCCTGCTAGGCAATGCGGTGGTGACATTTGTAATGAGAGTTGGTGCATGTTTGGGAACTTTGGGTGGAACCATATTCAAGGCTGTGTGTCACGATTTATGTGAATTGTGCTTTTGATACGATACAGTACGATACGATACAATACACTTTATTGTTCCCTTGGGGAAATTTGTCTTGGACTCCAAGAGCTATACAGATAAAGCTGCCAACTGATAACACAAAGTATTAGACCTAACAAGGACATAGTCACATAACCATAGACTGTATATACTATGGACAACTTGGTTCTACTTTCTGCCAGTATATGGATTTGAAGCCAAAAGCTCTCTGTATTTCCGCAATTTTTATTCACATCCTGAAACCAACGTTGCCCAGTAGCATTGTACGCATTCGGCAAGAGAGTTGCCAAGAGTTGCTGTGATGAGGTTCGGCTCAAACAGCGTATCCCCCCTGGTGAGCAACGCAATCTTCGTACACCAATAGGCTGTATCAGGTGTCAATCATAGAAAACTTGAACCCCCTAATAACTTTTAAAAATGGAGCTGCACAGAAAAAAAGAGGACTTGAGCACAAACCAGTCTCACAGTAACTACATGTCAGCATCACAAGCAGGGGGGAGAAAAATGTATATTCTGTGTAATACATTTCTAGTTTGTCCACAACTCCATAGGGATTGCTGGAGGAGGCGGGATTTATGACCTATACTGCAGCTCATCGCCAGAGGGTGCTGTTCTCAGTGTGGCTCCACCCGGCGAGGAGGCAGGCGCTGTCCATTCTATATACAGTCTATGCATATAAACCATGCATATTGCACATACACATATTGCACAAAAATCTCACAGAAATGGTTAAAAGAAACATACTGACATCTGACAATAAATGTAAAAACAGTGACAAAGAATAAGACACAGCACGGTAAGATAAGGTAAACAAGATTAAAAAAGGAAGTGATAAGATAACACAACAACATTATTGCGCAATCCAGCTACCTTTTCAGGAAACATTATTTAAAAACCAAATCAAGGTGGGCACCAAGACCAACACCAAGAGTTTTTAAAATGGTTCAGTTAACATTTTGGGGCTCTGTATCGCCGACCAGACGGTAGAAGTTCATATTCAGAGTAAAGGATCAAATAAAGCTTGCTGTGCTTGCCTGAGAACAGACTGTTCATACATGGACTGCAGGGAGGAGTTGTCTGTCCTCCCTACCACCTCCATGGCATTCTGCACCAGACGAGCAAGTTTAGATTTTAACTGAACAGAGAGATTACCGTAGTAGGCTGACATCCCATACCGAATAATGCTCTCCAAAACAGCCCAATAAAACAAAAACATGAACTTCTGATCAACACCAAGCACCCTGAGTCTGCACAAGAAAAACAGCCTTTGCTGTAAACGGGAAAAACAATCAGAAAGTCACTTTGACCCAAGTTTCATTGTTGCCTCTTGAGTTATCACTCATGTATAAATCATTTAGCTAAACTTGCTCATCAGTTTGAGTGCCCGTTCGTGCATGTGCTATGCAGAATGTGAACTGCTGACATTGATTGAGTGAGTGGGTGTCCTTCTTCTTGCCAACCCCTCACAGTAGCATCTAAAGGCATTTTTCAGAAGTCTGGGTTGAATGCAAGTCAGCTGATTTAAATGAAAGTCCAGGCTTAGGAAAGTCCAGTGTGTAAAACAATGTTATTACAAGACAAAAATACAATAAAGTCACTCAAAGACATAAAGTTATCAATAAAAATGCAAAGATGATGACTGAAGTGGAAGCCGCAGCCTTTACTAACAGAAAAAAAATGACAATGCAAGCTACATTTCAGTTCAATTTAAACAGTATTGTGTGATTTGCCTTCATTATAAAATAAAACACATGAACATGCAAAGATTGAGAGGAATAAAACACAGTGTCAGACAAACAGCTTTTTCAAAGGGCTCACAGTCTTCATTTTAAAGCGAATCCCTGTTTTTTTAACTGTCCAGTTTGGACATAGCAGTGACAAATGAGTCCCACCCGCGGACCGCTGCCTCCTGTGGGCGGGAACATGAATCACCCATCAACCCACCACCTCACAGGGAGACAGGTGTCACATGATCTGACAGGAAGATGTTTTGGTTTGCAGCCTGACATGAGGTGGGATTGTGAGTAGGATTATAGCTGTTCAGAACTGACTGATGAAGGGTTCAGAAGGTCAGTGCTGTTTTATTTTGGTTCCAGACAAAAAATCTCATCTCAGAACATGCAGATTATTTTAAAAACATTTCTGATATGTTCCTGAAACTAAAAGCATAATTTAAAGCAAATTTGGCCTGCTGCATGAACTGATGTTATCTACTTTGGAATCCAGCACGTTTTTGTTTTCTCACAAAAATAAGTTGAATGGACAGATACCAAAAAAATAACACCTCTTCAAAACTGAATAATGAAGTGTATTTTAGTTTTTCCTTTCACACTTCTGATTAACTTCCTTATACAGCGGCAGTGGCTGAGGGGACTTTCACACAGGATGTCATTTCAGAAGGAGGTGGTGGAATCATGTTTTTTCTCATTTTAAAAACAAGCATTCATTAAAATACTGGGTGCTGAATCTTCATTGGGTGCACTGAGACATTTTCATGCATCCTGAGTGTGTACTCGTCCTGCTGTGAGCAGTCAGTGTTAACAGTGAGAGTAAGAATGTAAACCTCTGAATGCACAAATATTGCATATGATAATACGCATTTTGGTTGCTTTATTGTGCTTGATAAGCTGTAACAGCATCCTTACCATCACCTGCACCAGATGATGTAACAGTTACTCTTACAATGCTCACACAACAACCTTTCAATTGACGAAAAATTCACTGACTCATGGTGCATGTGGTTGATGAGTCTTCTTTACAGATTCTGTGAGTTTTTGATCGGTTGTGAAACAAACTAAAATGAATGGCAATGTGTCTATTTGATGATTAATAGCAAATGAGATAATTAATGACAAGATGAGTTATTTCTATTTAGCAGTTTTAATGCCTATAACTGCTGTGAGTAGGATGTTACTTTTTAACTGCAAATAACAGTGGTTGATAAACCTCACTGCAAAAGTTAAAATATATATATACATATATATATTTTTTTGTGACGGTTAACATGACAGTGAGATGAAATCAGCATCAGCATAGGTGTTATGGATTTTTAAGTGACTTAAAATATTGGTTGTGTGAAACTAGAAGATAATTTTCCTCCTTTCAGAAAACTTGAGCATGTTTCGCAAATTGCAACTATTTTATCCTTCTCTGAAACAGCAAAGCACATTCACACCGGTGAAGCTTTTTTGTTTCTCTTATCAGCCTGTTGAAACTCTTCTCTGTACTTAGTAGCTGATTACATCCTACTTACGGTGTCAGAATACTAAGACTTGTTCATACAGAACTAAAACTAGCTTTAGTCAGTTATTTAATGAGATGAAGCTGTAGCTATAAAACTTTCCTGTTATTGGCTGATCATTTTTGGATGATTGCAAATCGTGTGTCGCAGCTTAAAACCCACATAATATAACAACTCATTTTATCCAGTGTTACTCTATGAAGAGATGGCAGTACTATTTTAAACTGGACTTGTTCAGATAAAACTTGCATCTGAAGCATGTAGGCAGCAGAAGAATATTAATATGAAGAATTAAACAGAAAAACATGGACAACAAGGTCAGCAGGGCCTGTTATGAGCTATCCATGTTGATTTAACTGCTGCCAATCAAGGCTGAAATTGTTTTTTTCTCTACTCAAAAGTGTCTGTAACACAAGGAAGGACATGATGTGACTGTAAAGACCCGTTCAGCAAGCAAATGTGGGTGTCTGTTTATCATTTGAAAAGTCTGTTGTTCGCTCTTCAATTGAAAAATGAAACCCTAGAGATTTTAAACTCAAACAGTGTCAGCAGGGTCTACAGAAAGTTTCTATGAAGGGGTTGAAGCTGTAGGGTTGATGCTGTAATTTCAGCAGAGAGTGCCTTCTTTGAATCATACCAATCAGGATTTAAAACCCACTGACCCTCCCGCTTGTGTAATACGCATCTAAATTTAAAGTCTTTACACAACAGGTTTTTATCGCATTCATGTTTACATTTAGGAGAAATATGCTTTAATTTGTGTGTGTTCATGCATAAATTTCAGTCGCTGACTTTTATTTGCGAAGCGTTATACTCCATAATAATGCAACATTTGAATTAACACTGTTTGCCATGATGATTGTTGATGAAAGTTGTGCACTTGGCTGTAAGTGTTGCACATGTGGGGCAGTTCCCCAGGTGGCAGAGGTGATTCAGATTCAGATTTAGACAACTTTATTAATCCTTGAGGGGCAATGCTAAGTGGTTTATTACTCATCATCCAGAAAATGGTGGCAAAAAGCATAAGGAGGTTAGGAGTAAGAGGCTGAACACAGTACAAAATGATGAAAAAATTATAGACTTTATTGTTATTTGGTTTGATGGATTCGTCTCTTCAAAGTAAAATCACAAAATTTTGAGAAAAGTTTTGAAACGTTCCTCGTGATACAAGAGGTCAGACCTTGGTCATACTAATCAGTGACCATGCTGCCTTCACCACATGGGGCAATCAGTGAAATAGGTCCGTGGGACTTAATTTGTGTAACAAGAGCAACTTTTTCCTCAAATAGAGATTAATCACTCCAGAGCCAGAGACGGCAGGTTACTCAAAGTTTTTGGGATGTAATAATGCAAACTGTAATCTGAGAATGCGGTTTGGGTGCAAAATTATACAAAGCAGCAGACTGTAAGATGTAAAAACAGTTGGAAGGAAGGCAAGAAGAGACAAAAACACACACCTAAGACAGTGCAGATGCACTTTTTGATCTTAATTTTTTTGATTATTTGATCTCACTCTATGCCAACCTGCTACACAGACAGAGAGGGGGAGGGAAAATTGAAGAGTCCTAATTAGGGTGACTTTTACCCAGACATGTCCTATTTTGAGGGAGTGTCAGGCATGTCCGAGGGGAGCCCGTTTTTTTTTTTTTCTTTTTTTTTTTCACTGGTTGAAACAGGCTTCCAAAGTTTTGAGTTTGTGTAACATGTACTTTACATTTGCATCACAGACCATTGTATTTACCACACACATCCAATAGTTCATTTGGAAACACACTCTGAGAGGCGGAGCTCCATGCCCAACCCCAGAACATGAATTCATTCATTATAAAACAGTGCAGCGCATCAGTACTGCTATGCCCCTCCGCTTAGTTCTAAGCAAAGCCACTGATGCAATGCATGCATGCACTGTCTGCCAGTGAGCGAAAGAAAAGGGAGAAATATTTGTATGTGACTGACAATTGTTGAGGATCAGTTGTTCTCAAGTCCAGTCCTCGAGGTCCACTGTCCTGCATGTTTTGGATGTTTCCCTGCTCCAACACACCTGATTCAAATGATCAGCTCGTTATCAAGCTCTGTAATGGCTTAGATAAATGAATATATTGTTTATAGACACAACTTTGTGTGAGTATTTTTCAGTATCTCCAAGAGGCCTGGTTAAATGTTTTGTTGGTAACTCAGAATATGCATTTAACTGAGAAGCACGTAAAAAACACTCGACTCGAAAAACCCTCAAAATTTAGTGTCCTCTTTTTGGGGATTCAGAATATGGTCACCCAAGTAGTAACTTACCTCTGTTTGTATTAGAGTTATCAGTATTTCACTGTAAAAGTACTTCTTGTAAAAATTTAAATGTCATAGGCTACTGGACAGCCTTATATCCAGGGACTGATGGAGAAAAGACGTTTGTCTTTTTTAATGCTGCTGCTTCCTTCATTTTCATCTGTAAACTCAGAACACAGAGAGCAGAGAGCCATCCTGTTAATCAGTGTGGGACACATTTCTAATCACTTCATCCTGATCAGTTTGTGAGAGATTGTAAGTCTGATTGGCACCACACGCTGATATACTTGTGCATGTTTTGCTGTGGTTGATCAGCCAGTTTAAGAGTCACATATCTACAGTCTTGTACATACGTTTTAGTTTGGTTATATTCCCTCTTTTCTTTTGGAAAAAGATAATTATTATGGTCCTGCTTTTTTTGATGAGTGTGCAACACAGTCAAACCACTCCCTCTGTTTTCTCATTTCTATTGTACTGTTGAGTTCCTTCTGAAGCGAGGGGCGTTTGGGTGCAAGTAGAAAAATCTCCAACTTCACTGTAGATGTACTCACCCAAAACTTAATATCTTGGGCATTTAACTAGTGAGCATGGAGGTCTCCATCAGGGCTATACTCTGACCCTAAAAAGTAAACGCTTTCAGTTGTATGATCCTCTGAGTGCTCAGGTCTTACAAGAAACTTGACCTCATCTTTATGTTGTCTTTCTTGAAAATGTAACATTTAGCATGGCCTAGACCCAAAGTGTCTCTAGAAATGTGAGCAGCTGTATGAATGAGATTGGTGATTGATCAGACTTTTTTATGATAGTCAGATAGACAGATTTGACCCCAAAGTTACATGAATGATGTAGATATCATTCATGTAACCATATCTATTCCTCTGATTGCGTGACTGTAAAAAAAACAAACAAAAAAAAGATTTTGTGTGTTAAAATCACCTCTACCCCATCAGATGTTATGATCAATAAGGCAAAAACTTAAAGATTAACTGCTGACCCTGCTGACCTCACAGTCAGATTTAATTTGCATCGAACTCCAGGAAGAAGGCTTGAATCTCCTCCATCAGCTCTTTCATCTCCACTGGCCTTAGGCATTGACACAGGCCAGCTGAAAACAATGACAAATGATGAGAAGACTCCACGCTGTGTCAAAATACATCGATCCGTAATGATAAATCAATCCAGTTATGTAATACTGACTCCATGGTCTCAAAAAAGATCCACTTATAGATTTTCCAGCAGCTTGACTTCAGTTCTGGTTGGTGAGGCTGCCGCAATGCTACCACTCAGTCATTCTGGCTACGCTTCATGCAACGTCATTACAACGCTGTGCAACAACAATAAGACCCCAATCGATACTTCCAATCAAATGCAACTGAACATGCATTTATAGAGAGGACCTTCAGGTCAATCTGTGACTACAGGATTCTTCGCAGGAGCTGAGAGAGAAAAATGGACTCATAAAGATCCTTTAAATGCTCAATAGAAGAGCAGTCCCTCAGTAATAAGCTGCTGTGCAGGCACACAGCTGCTAATAAATTGAGGCGGCATCAGATAATGGCACTTTGCATAAATATGCAGGGTGGACAAAATACGAGGGGAGACGCTGTCAATCATCTAGTGTGAATGTTTCTAATTTTATAACATCCTCACTTGTTCACACTCTAGCTGATAAAAAATGACTGTGTATGTGTGCTCCGAGTGTTACTGCTAATGGTTTATTGATCCACAAAATAATGCCACACTGCTGCCATAGGATATCTATACGCTCACAACATAAACACAAGAGATACAAATGTGGCCCTAATGTGCTAACACAGGCATGTTTCAGGGATTTACACGGCCATAAAACGCCTAGTCAGGTTTTATTAAAGGCAGAGTCATCAGCAGTGCTGTGTGTATATACAGTATGTGAGGCTGAGATAGAGATAACACACTGATGCTCTTATTGTATCTCACTGAGCCGTATGTTTACAACCACCGCTTCAGTGATGTTTAATTCAGATGTTCTCACCAAGCATGACTGAGTAGACATGTTTGCTGTTATCAGCTCATCAGTGAAACATGCAAGAGTATCAAGAACCAACCATACTGTTCGCATTTATCCTTCAAATTTAACCTTTACCATAAAACTTAGCAAGAGGAGTACCCAACTACACCCCCTTTTAACTTATTAGCAATTAGAGGACAATACAAAGAGAAGATATGAAATAAAATCAGGTTATTTTCAAGTCAGAACAGCTCTGTGATGACACAGGGCCGTCATATATTGACGAAAACCACCTTAAAATTGTGATATTGAGTGTTACAGTTTACCTAAAAACTGATCAAGATGAAGTTGGAATAAATGTATTCAGATTTAGAAAATGTTATTGTATGTTGTGACAGAAAATACCAGACTGAATTACAGCAGAGAGGACTCTGCTCTGCTTATGCTGGCTTTACAGATGTAAATGGTGGACTTTGTCCTCTAATACCTTGAACTTAGTGTTAGTTCCATTGTGGACTTCTCCTGTTTCCATAATTTTGTCATACAGGGACTGGATGTCAGGGTCTTCCTGCTGAGCCTTCCAAATGTCTTCATGAGTTACACAGAGATTTTTACACAGTGTCCTTTTTGGAGCTGAGAACTATAGCACAGATAGCCAGGAGATGTTGGGGATCAACTACTGGAGCTCGAGAAAGTGTATCTGGCATGGCAGTGTACTTCCCTTTTTGATATTCTACCATAAAGGAAAACTCTTACAGACAGAGGACCCACTGGATTAGGTGAGAACTGTTTTTTTGTTTTGTTTTAAGACCCACACGAGGAAAGAGTGGTCTGTCACCACTGTGAATTGAAGGCCCTCCAAATAATACCTCCATTTCCATAAGGCCCAACTGACAGCAAGGCAGACCTGCTCTGTGGTGGAGTAGTTCTGCTTTGCCTGGACCAGAGCCTGTTCTGAACCCCGATCAGTCTGTTGAGCTAAGATAGCAACAAGGCCCACATCACTTGAATCAGTGTACACAAGAAAAGGCAGACTGAAATCAGGATGGCCAAGGATTGGTGGGGAAACCGGTTGCTGTCTGAGTGCTTCAAAAGCCTTACATACAGCTCCTTGTATATAATATCACAATGCTTCAAGTATTGATGATTTGGAATCTGTGAAGAATCTCATCTAAATGTAGCCCTTGTAGCCTTTTCAACATTTCCTTGAGGGAATCTTTAGTTATTATTATTATTGGCCTGCAGCTAGTTGTTACTCAGTGGAAACACAGGTTCCAAATGAAGTTCTGGTTCTGGGCTAGCCTTGGACCTGGCTTGGTAATAAGGGGTGACTATGTGCTTCTGTTTTCCACTCCTCTGTTGCTGTAGTTGTGAATGATAGCTGGTGTGGTGCTATCCTCCATTGTGGCTGTATATCAGTATTTAAAAGTCCAGAACTTGGATACAACTAAATCAGAAATACTTCAAGGTAAGAAAAAAAAAAATGCATTTTAGGGTAAAAAGTGATCAGTCAGGGTCCAAAAGCTGATCAGGTGGATATGGTGGCACAGCAGTACAAAAACAATCATGTGTAAAAGAGAAAGCTGCAGTGAAATCACTCGTCCTAGGTCAAATTGATCATATTGATTTAAGGCTAAATGATGAATGAGTGTTGCAGATGGGCTCAAGCTATTGTGTCATGATAATGGTGCCATAGGATGCAGAGGCAGACTCAGTATAGATCCTCTCTACAAAGCTGTGTGTGTGGCGGGCTGATATAAGGGCTGTCTTTGTCTGGGAGATAATGACGGTTTTTAAGAGCAGTCATTTCTGCTTTTTCAGGCAGGTGCTTTGACCTTACTGATACCAAACCTTTTTTAAGCCATCATTCACTCCTGCTATATGTTAGAGGTCCATGCTCGCCAACTGCAGCTAATCGGTTCCCTAAAAAATGGTCTGGATTTCAGTATAAAGCCAATGCAGTTCAGATAAACTTAAGGTACTTGAAGGATAGTCAAGTAAGTCAGATCTCATGATTAGCCCCCACTCCGAGGACCACCTGTTTCCATACAGAACAAGTTGTTCCTCATTAAAAGGTGTTTGCTGAACAGGTGAAACACTGTTTCTGTGTTTGTTTATGTATTAGAACTACCTCAGTGTGCAGACAGAGACAGGTATTAAAGCTGACTGATAGCTGGTCAGTAATCAGCAGATGCTGCCATCACAAACAGATACACACATGACAGTCCAGAGAAAGAAAAAAAATGGATCTGTAAGAGCTAGCCTTTTGAGTGGACCTTTTATGTAAACAGGGTGGCTAACTTCTAAAGTCAAAGGGCCCTGTTTAAATGGTCCAGTATGCAGGGTCTAATGGACATGGAGCAAAAAAAATACCTGTATATCTGAGGCTTTTACTGGGAAAAATGTGAGAAAGATAAAAAAATTCTAATGAATGTGGGGTCTGCTGTGCATCTATGAATTTGAAACAAGAGGAATGCATACTGTAAAGTGTTTAGGCTGCCTTATTATCTCTGAACGCTATTTCAATAGCTGAGAAGTGTTTCTCCCTTTTCTTTAATGTTATTTTGTCAGGACAGAAATTGTAATATCTTTGCTAACTTGGATTTAAAGTCAGAGCATATTTTATAAAAAAAATAAAAATAAAAAACTAGTGTTGAACAATAAATTAATCATGTATATGAATAAATTTAAAGTGATGTATAAATGCAAAATCACCAGGGTTTGAACAGCACATCATTCATTCTGACACTATCTGCTTCTGCAGTTTGACTAAGAAGTATAAATCCCGGCACAGAGAGACTTTCTATCCTTTTTTTCTGCTTCATCAAGAGAGCATGACCTCTAAATTTATTGTTCCAGTAAAAACCTCTCTAATAAAACTGCCTTTTTCACAAACAGGGTTTCATGGAGCCTCAGAATGGGTCCTGCAGTCTTTGTGGGTCCATAACTGGACTCGATACTATCTCCCAGCAGTGAACTGCTCTCCGCTTCTTTTTCTGCTCATTTCAGCTGAGCCCAAATTTTTACTGTCTGTCTGCCAAAAAAATGGTTTAAGGTTAAAAACAAAATTTTAATTCCAAAAACATTTTCCCAGAAACAAAAATCTAACCAGACATTAAAAGCCTCAGCAGTTTCTCTTATGGTACTTCAGCTCACTCCATGCTAACATCGACCAGGATTTTTCAAAAGGGACTGAACTTTGCAAGCACAGGTCTATTACTTTGACAAGTCAGGCAGAAAAAAAAAAAAAGTATTGCTCTGATCTGACCCATGTGTGAAAGAACTGCTTCGAGTGGCAACAACGTACTATAAACCAGATTTGTAGAGGGCTGTTCAAGGCAAGAAATGCCATTAGTCCAACTAGGCAACATGCATAAGAGGAGAAACGCAATTGTACATTGTTATTTTTTTGTTTGTGGACTTGTGTTTAACTGAGGGTTTGTTTATGTGTGATAAAGCACACCGGGGCTGTGTCTCTATTCAGAGACCTCACCGTCATACGGCGGATTTCAAGTGTGCGTGACATCATCACGCGGCACTAACAGTGTCCCATTTGGCTCGTGATTCTGAGCGCAGAGTTCAAAGTGCCTTACAAAGGCTAAAAACAACAATAAAACCTGACCCTCCCACCCACAGACCCACACGCACATAGACACACACCCACCCATACTCACCCACATACACACAAGCGCACACAGAGTGAGAATCTAAGATATATTGTTAAAGAGACATGGCCTGACACCGAGACATTGCATGAGGAAAGAGCTACCTTTGGGAAACATCTCCTCAGTTTTTAATACTTTCCAACCCCTTCATCCCCCCCCCAATATTCCAGGGGGTTCAGCGATCTGTGGATGTTGGGTTCCCCAGAATGCAGAACAAAAAAAAGATTAAAAAGAACAAAATAAAAAGCATCAAAAATTGACTTCAAAAATGTCCAACCAAAAACTCCAAAATCCAACTAAAGACAGTGACAGGCAGACAGTGATCACCATGTGATGTCCATATTTAGGCCTGCTAAAGTTGCTCCAACAGGTTCTCAGATAATGTGAAGATGTTAGAGCATATGGAAAGTGCTATTCCAGTGTGTGTCCACCTCCTGAATGAGTTTTAGTGGTGGCTAGCCCATTTGCCCCTGCACCTGGGTCAGCCTCTTCTGTAAAAAGCAAAAAAGCCCACAAAAAAAGGTGAGTAATTTAGGTGTCACTACAGCTGCAACTTGAACAACAAAGCAGCATTTAGAATATTGCAATGACATACAGGAACTCACCTTTAGAGTTGTGCAGCTCACAGCCCACGATCTTTGACTGTAACCAGATCTGAGGTTTGACTCCCGGCACATACCTGCTGAACTGAGCGTGTGAGTCTCCCTCCAAGACTCGAGTCTATCTGACTTACCACAGTCTAACTTACAAGACTGGACTACAGGGGGACAGGAACAATGGGAAACAGAAACACTGGGGAAAATACACAGGAAATAAACTCAAACAACAAAACCTGTGAAAAACTAAATCAACAGAACATACCATGACAATTATGAAGCGAAAGCCACCTAATTGCCAGTTTGGATCGGTGAACGGCAGACATTATAACCATCAGACACTCCAATTATCAATCTACATCTGAAAGCCTGAGGGGAGAGAGCAAACACAGCACACACAAACATATACGGCTGGGGCAATGACAAAGTCTACTGAGCATTTAGATAGTAAAGTCTCGTCCCTCTTATTCTTCAGAGTTGAGTGAATGATATTTCACACCTGAGTTCGTCAGACTGATGGGCCTCTTTGTGATGCTGCTGTCAGAGAGGTCAGGGGTTTGATTGACATCGTGTTCTGGCTCCTCAGCCCCACATCAACAGGAGACCGTGCAGTATGTTAATCTCAAATCAAATGTGCTGACATGCTCGAATGACCTTTGAATGTCAGTACCTGACATTTTACATGTGCACCAACAAACTAGAGAGCAATTCAACAACTCACAAACAACTCTTCCAATCCTCTCCATTGGCCCGCAGCCTCGCTGCACAGCTTGTTTTGTGGTAAGCGCAGATTTAAAGCCAGCTTACAGTAACAGAAGACTGATTTAAGTACTACGGTTACATCCTGATAGGCAAGGGGCACTCAAGACTAACAAAAATAGCAATTAAAAAAACTGAAAATGATGGAAATAAAAAGAGAATGGCAAGAATATGCAATAACTCAAGTATTTTAATAACTAAACTTAGGTTAGCACTACCACAAACGTAAAACAATTCTCAATAATTATAACACAAAGCGATCCTCCCAAAACCAGGACGACTACCAATAACAAGAGACAGCTACAAAAGCTCACCAAAGGGGAAATAAAAGAGACATCACTCTGTCTAAACAAAGATAAATCACTTTTCCAATCATTACTGAGAAAATCACACTAAGGCTGCTGCTGCTCCACTGCAGAATGTCACTCTGGGCTGAGAATGAGAGAGAATGAGCCGCATGTCCTCTGCTTCCTTTGTTGTTGCAGTAGCTGCAGGTGCTGGGCATCCTGCAATCAGAGAGTGAAGCACACCCACAGACACTCTCACACAACCACTCCCACTCACTCTCACAGAGACACTCCCACACAGGTATATGCTCACCTTCACATGCAGACACATCCACACAGGTACTCACACACTCACATTTGGATCACACACATATGTTCGTAACAACTATCCTCAAGTTCAAAATAGAGACACAGGGCCTGATCTACTAAAGGTTTGCGTGCATAAAAACAAGTTCCAACATTGTATCGCGCTCAAAGCTGATCTACTAACCAGGTGCACCGAGGATTGCGTCTGTCAAATCAGCAAAACAGCACACGCAGTTGATTAAGCGTGTTTGCCTTCATGGATATGCAGAATGTATGTAGATCAATAGAACGTGCGAAATAGTGGGAGGAGGAGATTCGAATGGAATCATGATTTATCAAACCCTGGAACTGATTTCAGTCTGTGTTTTTGCATCTAAATTTAACATTGGAAAGGCACGTGCAAACTGGCACAGCATTAGGCACAAATGGCTGCAGTCATTGTGAAGGAGATGGGTGAAAAGACAGAAAAGAGAGAGAGAGAGAGAGAGAATATTGTGTGCATGTCAACATAGTTGGACTGTCAGAAATTAAAAAATAAAAAAATTGAACGGTAATAGTAATGCCATTTTTGAGCGGCTGGATGACCTCAAGACTGATCTTCTTCTTTGCAAAAACTCCTTGCTTCACTTCTTCTTCCTGCATTTGGATCATTACAGCACACCACCCCAGTTAGTGTCAGCATCTCCCAGAGTAGTTGTTTTGGTTTGCTGTCCTAAGTGTTGAATATTATGTAACACAGGATGGGCAAGTATGTCCAGTTACCACACACTTAGGATGCAGTAAATGACACAAAACACAGCTTTTATGCAGTTGCTAGCTTCCCCAAAACAATAGGTGCAACTCCACGGCTTCTAACTCCATTTTTCAGTTACGATCTCTCTGCTCTTACAAACCCTCGTTTAAAGAGGGCGGTCCGCACTATATTTGCACCTGTTATCAATTGCGCACACAATCACTGTAGTTCACCCGCATCATGCCTACTGATAGCACATGCAGTTTTTTTGTTTTTACACGCCATTATTCTACTCTTAACTACTTTGACTGTGACAACAAAAGGCTTCACCCCGTTTCCTTGACATCTGTCACCTGTTTTTTTGTACTTGTCCCATTTGTTTATCAATCCACTAAAAATAAGCACAAAGTCAAGGCAACAGATCTGTACTACAAGCCCCCTCATTTCATCATGCCCCACTGCATGAGCACCATGTTAGGGCCCTTTAAAATGAATAAGCTTAAATTTTACATGGGTTACATCTATAGTGCATTATCTTTCACTCAACAGGCCACTCAGAAACTGTGACTCTTCCCTGCTATGTCTGAAAATAGCATGCACTCTAATTGGTCTTAACATTTTGTTAATCTGTAATTTACTATCAGTGAGTGTTATTCAAGAGCCCTAGCTGTAGAGTGCATATCTCTAATGATAATGAGTGTAAGAGGGAGATGGATAGCAGCAGAAATAGATTCAGTTTCCATCCTGGCAGCCAGCTGGAGTGCACAGAAACTCTCCAGCCGCTGACATATAAGAGGAAAGCTGTTTTAGAAACACCTTGATGCGGATGGAAGAGGATTTACTCAAAGAAAGCGGCAGCTGATATTAGTCCTCATAACTTGAAACGAGACTGATATTGTTGTGAAGTCCAGTAAAAACTCAATAACCAGCTTGGACAGGTAGCATCCAGGCCCTAATGTGGATTTATACGATGAACCAACACTGCACTCACAGCCTGTCAATTTGCAGCAGATGGATCTGCTCTGCTGGACCATGAATGGAGCTCCCCCATAGGCCGACCTGACACCTGCTTGGCTTAGGCCCAATGATGCAGCACTATGATGACCAATGAAGCAGGTTAATACCGACGGGATGGGCTGTGGCCCCTGATGAGGACTTTAAGAGTTAGTTGCATGCAGCTAATTTGAGGTGATGTTTTCTGGTTTCGCCTCGTCTGGATCTGACTGAACCATAAAAGATGGGAGATGACACGCCATTAATCAAACACGGAGGGCCTCCCATTTCTTACAAAAACAAGCAAGTTGGATGAGGGAAAGGAAAGATGCTAACGCACAAAACTTGAAAAAAAGTCCTCTTTGTGTGTCTGTTTTCTTCACTCAGGCCTGCGACACTTCAGCTTCACATTTCACTTCAATTAGACACAGACTCTCATGAACTGCTTGGACTATTTCTGTAACTCTGAGGTTCACAGAGTGGAAGAAATGAGGAGGAACTGAGAGGTTAACAATGCTGCTCTTACAGTGGAAGTAGGTCAAGCTGAGGAGGGCAAGGACGCTGAAAGAAATATAACAGACAGATGCATATTAAGTGAATTATCTTTGAGTGCAACAGCCTCTTTGATCCTGTCAGCTCCCGGACCCCTTCATCTAGACTCCCATCTCCAATGCATTTGTTATACATCAACGCCACAGTCTTTGATGACCCCGCCTCGCCTGTTCTCATTGACATGGGCTGATAATGGGGGTAGAGTGGGAGTTAATTTATGGCCATTCAGGGCAGATCGCCGTGAAAGCACGCCAGAGGTTGTGCCTTGTCATAGCAAGGGCTGTAATGAGTGGCCCGTGTGCACCATGCATGGGGTCTAGCCTTGATCTTGGCTCATAGGTAGTGAATTCATATGCAAAAAGGGTTCTTGGTATGGCTGACGGCAGGAAGACACAATGTGTGGTCAGATGAAAATGAATTTAACAGGATGTAATGCGACTTGGATGCATGGCTTGCTCCACTGTCTCTCATATTTGTGCCTCCATTCTTCTTTCTCTCTCTTTGTCTTCCTCTGCGTCCATTTCTTACTCAGAGATAAACAGAGACAGGTTTCACATATGGCTGCTGTTTACCTTTGGATCCCTGTGTGAGCTTTGTAGCTATTAAGACATCAGAGCAACTTTAACGAATCCAATGACAAATATTATGGTTTGAGGTGTTAACGCAGATGGCCATTGGTATTCAGAGACTTCATGAGGCGGAGGAGTGCTGAGGGGTAGCAGCAGCATGTGGGGCTACCTCATTATACCTCTTACATATGGACAATTGAGAACACACTCACCTTGAGCCACTGTTTGCCTGCTGAAAGCAAAACAGGTTTTAGACTGTAACAGACAACTTTTCAATGCCCTCCAGTTTCAAAAGTGTTCTGTGGCTTAAAAGAATAAGCCACAGAACACTAGAATTATGAATGACAAAGACAAAACAAAATGTTGCACAAGTAAAAAAAAGAAAGAAAAAAAGACTTCTCAGTCTATCTTTGGAAACAATATCACAAGCATATCTGCTTAGTGTGGTGACATAAAGCTGGACGTCTCACCCCCAAAATTCAAAGGATGTGTGCACACTATTCCATCAACCCCACACACTCCTGAGCTGATCCATGCGCTTCTAGTCCACACTTTTTCCAAAGGGAGCATCTTGATTCTGTCCATAA
Source organism: Xyrichtys novacula (assembly GCA_962446985.1). Taxonomy (NCBI): domain Eukaryota; kingdom Metazoa; phylum Chordata; class Actinopteri; order Labriformes; family Labridae; genus Xyrichtys; species Xyrichtys novacula. The sequence continues at coordinate 14,526,174 of OY660871.1, forward strand.
AGTGTATCCCAGCTTCACTTTGTTTTAGATACTCGCCTATTTTAAGAATAGATTGACCAATACAGGATGTCAAACACAGAAACTCTTGACTTAATTCCAAAATACAACATACAAATGTATCAAATTATACAGGTGTGAAATTATCATCGATGGTGGGTCTGTTGTGAACTTATTACAGCCACATGATTTATAAAAGTTTACTCTGACCATAGGTAACAGCCCACCTTAGATAGAGCAATACAGGTAGATGTAACACACCCCTCCTGTGGGTTTACAAGTCATTCTAATGAATGACATCTTAAACACACCAGCATAGGTTGAGAAATGTCAGTTAATACTTACTTGCATCATTGCTCACTCTCACACTATCACGATCACAGTCACATAGCCGGTATTAAAGCAGCTGGTTGTTGTGCATCTGTTTTATGAATTAGAAGAAAACACAGTATGTAACCCAGACATCATCAATACTTGCAGTGTTGTAAACTTGCAATACAATATGTCTATTTCTGTTATGTACTCAATGTAGGCATGGAACAGAGTTAAGTAAACAGGTAAGGTTTTTAATATTTTAACCTCCTTTCAAATCCCTTACACCAAATACACAATGCCCACCTGATCATCATCAAACTAACATGCTAGTGATAGGAATAAGTCCGCTAGTGTGTGTGTGTGTGTGTGTGTGTCAAGTAAGTAGGAGGTGTGTTGACAGAGGAGTGAAACCAGAGTTGATGTTTTTTTTTAATTATTTACCTATGATGGTGGCAGGTGTTTGAGAGGTTGCTGTTGGATGAGTGTGTGTGTGTGTGTGTGTGTGTGTGTGTGTGTGTGTGTGTGTGGATGGGGGCAGTAAAGGTCACCTTCTCTGTATCTTGTTTGGTCTGCAACAGAAAAAAGGAACACAGCGAGCACAAAGCAGAGGCTGGCATAAACAGGTGTACACCAGCCTAGATGTAAAGTGACTTATAAAATGTAAAAATATTTAAATTGTTGTCTTTAAAAAGTCTCATTACCAAAATTCAGCATTGATCCTACTCAAAGTACCATTTAAGGAACCTGTGACTAAGTTGGAAATTATGTAAAATGTAAAAAAAAAAAACTAAATAATAAATTAAAAACACTTTTCACTCTTCCCCTAAACCAGAAATGTTTGTATTTCTGTTTAAAGCATTTTTTTGTTTGTTTGTTTTTGCTATTTTTCCCCTTCTTTTTAAGTGCTACATTTTCTCCTACACAGATCCTCCTGTCTCCAGGTCTCTGAGCTGCCCCCCGTTCATCTGTTCTCTAAAGAATGATGAATGAATCAGTCAGCGCTCACGCTAACAGGAATCCTGCCCATGGCGATTTGTGTGATTGTTACATAAGCCTCAGTGTGAGTGTGAAGCCTGCAGACACAAACAGGTCCAGATCTGTGCTGTCAGGTATGATTGCAGTCAGCACGTCATCAGCCAGCTTCCGCTGCCACTCTCTGTAAGGCGAGATCACAAGTGAATGATGTTAGGCGCCTGTCAGGGATCTGAGTCATGATTTACCAGCATTTCTCGCTCAAACGGGGCAACAACTTCACAGAAATAGAAACACATTGGTGAGGAATTCCTTAAAGGATTCTGCAAATGAGTGGTTGAAGCTTAAAAAAGTTATTTAACATTCAGACTCCAGTTTGTCCAAGCTTAAAGATATGATTATTAAACAGCTAACACTAAATCACTGTGTTCAAACTGTATAAACATTAAAATCTCAGAACTTTGTCATGGTATCATCTTAATTATCCTCTTGGTCTTTCATGTTACAGTGCCACATTCAGCAGTCCTAACTATAATAACTCTTTCTTCTTCAGCAGAATCAGTTCAGCTAAGGTACAGCAGGTTGTAGATGGCCTCAGCCTAAATGTTGGTGCTAGACCAGACAGTCCAGAGATCAAATTTCTAAAGATCCATACTAGCTGTGTCACATTAATTGTTCAGTTATACTATAATGTTAGTTTTTATTCAGTGGTCTATGTATTATGAACTGTATTTCCAGCACAAAATACAAGGACAAGGACCACATAATAGCCACGGCTAGAAGTCGTGTATACACGGCATTGCTTTCTCTTTAATTATGTGACGGCCCCTGTGTGGATGTCCAAACTGGAGATGTGACATATCTGTCTGTTCTCTTTTGAGGTGGCTGATTCAAATCTGCTCTGATGTGGATCACCTGGGCCTGCTGCTCCACCTTCTACATATTAGTTTCCTGTGGCCTGTCCTTGCTCTCTTGCTCTTCCTGTCTGGCTTTGTCTGCCCTGCTGCTCGCCGTTCTGCTCTGTTCGGCTGCCTGCAGATCACCATGCACATTTTCTTCAGTTAGTTTTGTTAGTGCACTTCTCAACACCTCGCACCACATCATTCTCACACAACCACATCCACACTACTGATATTACAGACTAACACACCTCAGACTCAATCTTCTGGGAACTCAATCTGAATTTAGACTGTTTCAAAAGGGGTACCTCAAGGTTCATCATTAGGTCCTTTATTTTTTTCCATCTATATCGATGATCTCCCTTAAAATTTTTCAAGTGTTTAGTTTTCATGCTCCAAATATCTGGACAAACTACCAGAAAAAGTCTGGTCTGCTAAAGACTTGGGTTGAAGACTCATTTGTTTCCTGCTGCTTTATTAGATTATTCGATTTTTAAGGTCAGCTCGTCAGCACCAGTGTGTAGAGTTTTTATAATAGGGGAGCTATACGACTGCCTGAATGTGATTAACACCATGCCAGTGTTGTGAAAAAGTTTTTTACATTTGTTGTGGATTACTTCTATTATTAAACTTCAAGTTTGTGACACTATCACATACAGTATGTAATAGACCATGGCAACTTGGCACATAGCTGCCAAATTGTAAACCTAAAGCCAGTCAAATCAATGAGTCAAACCAGCACCAGCGTCCTTTTGCTGGTGGCTCCGAAATAAAAAAGAGCAACAAAATCTACTGAGTTTATGTTCCCACTGAAACTTATTAGAGGTGACAGTAGCCTGGAGATTAAGAAAAACAAGCTTGTGAAACTTGGCAGTCTGAATCCCTGGTCAGCACTGGTAGGACTTGTCAGAGCCGGGTCCAGGATCTTTACTGCTCATGCTCATTTTAACTTTGCTCTAACAGGAGCTGGCAGGTCAGATCTGTAGGGAGCAGACCAACAGCTGAGCAGCTCTCAGTACGAGGGCGGCTTTTAAAGTTATGACAAGCCCCAGCACAAGGTTTTTACGAGGCTCACTTGAGCCCAGCTCAGGAACACCAGCATTTCTGCATTTCACAGACATTACTGTGGATTTAATATGCCAGGCTTCACTGCGTCACTGTGGGTCAGCACCAACAGCTGCAGTCGGAGTCCATTTAGTGAGACACAGGTCACATGACGGCTTACTACTCAGCTGTGTTTGCTTTATCATAGTCCTGAAGGTCAAACACCCCTCTTTTTGTCTTTGCTCATATAATAGAAATGAAGTTTCCTTTTTGAAAGTTCTGCACAAATGGACCAGTTTCGCTTAGAAGCTAAAAGTCAGTTATGCATGAGAATATTTGATGATTGACCTTATCACTGATATAGCACTTTACAAACAGTGGGTCCTTGTCCTTGTTGCCATTTTGCACCCCCATGTTTTGTACAGTATCTCAGAATGGACCAATTAACTGATACCAAACAGATCTTTGGCTTGGCCAAACCACAGTAGCTGAGTTAGACACTAGCCTGTGAGGGGTTGAGTCTCCATGTACAGCTCCTTCTACGGGTCTAGAAAGGTGGCTTGAGTTGGTCTGATGACCATCAGTCGAAAGAACTGTTCATCACAACGTCACCAGAATAGCAGGCAGACACACTGTTGGTGCCTCAGCACCAGCAGATGAGACTGGGTAAGTAGCAGATACCAAAGCTCCTGATGGCCTAGGTCCTGATTCTAGATCTGATTGATGACACAGCAAATGAGGAGTGGTTTAGGTCTATGTTGCTTTACAAGCAAGGGCTGCAGGAGAAACCCCCTACTGCAAACGCATTAAGTCATCATCATATGACAGTTCCTCATTTAAATGTTGCAGGTAAGTAGAGGGTTAAGCAGGGAGCAAAGACCAGCTTGGAGCAGTAGCTCCAACCACAGCCGTCAGCAGTGAGAAATGGACCTGTTTAACTTTGGCCTGGTCATCTGCTGGTACAATGGTGTATATGGGGCCTCCTTCAGTTGGTGCTTTGAGGACTTACTGCAAAAAAGAACTCCACAAATCCTGTTTTTTCTGACGGCCTCTGGCACCAAGGTCCTGCAACAACACAAGCTGGCTGTTTGTCAGCAGTGCACCATGAACATGTTAGAATGATATTTCTAACTGTGCTTTGCTTTAACCCTCATTTTCTCTCTGGCATCTTCAAAAGCAAAGGTCTGGTGCTCCTGAATCCATTTGTAGACCTCACCACCAATGGGGTCCTCAACCCTACTCAACAAGAAGTTGACTGTGAGCCTTAAAGAACTGGGATTTACCAGTTGACTGATGGGGGATGGTGTTATAGGGGTACAGCAACTTTGGTAAGGGGGAGCTCCGATCTAGTTTCCGCGACATAGATAGAGTACACACCAAGTCATGTATAGACAATTGAAACGCTTACACTGGCCGTTACCAGCTGGATGGTCAGGCAGGCTAAGACAGCTGTTTGCACTCTTCCCGGTTGGGGCACCACTTCTGCAGACTGAAGGACGTGACTACGCAAAAATCCGGATCTGTTTGTCGAAGCAAACCAATATCAGAAGGCGAACGATGGAGCAGGGCTGTAACCTTTGTTTTGTATGGCTTCAGTCTTCTGTGCCTTCAAAGCTTGCTGCAAGGGCCTTGGGATAGAGATGCCAGGGAGCACCGCCTCCATATCTAATGGTCTAGGTAGGTACAGATGGGACAGAGCGTTAGCATTTTTGTTACTCCTGCCTGAACAATATTTGATTTCGAGTCAAATGCAGCAAACTAGGTCGTCCATCGCTGCTCAGTGGCCCCAAACTGGGCCGATGACAAATGACTCAGCAGATTGTTGTCTGCGGCCATGACACACCATCAGCCGCAGGACAGATACTCAGAAAAAGGCAATTTCCCTGCTACACTAAGATGAATTCTGCACGCTGAACCTTATATTAAGGGATAATGTCTAGTCTAGTTTTGGTTATGTGGTTAGGGTAAGAGAGTTAGGCCTTTTAAATTTACATCTGGTTCCTGCACACCCTTTCTGGATTCTTATATGCATTACCACCCAGTCACAACATCTCATCCCTCTGAAAACTGGTACCAACTTACCAGGCCAGATGAGATATCAGTGAGCTCCAGGTCGGTCATGGGTCTCCTCCCAGTTGGATGTGCCCATAAAACCTAAACACCAACACCAGGAGGCTTCCTAATCGGAATCCCAAACCACCTCAACTGGTTCCTTCAGTTGCAAAGGAAAATCAGCTCTGGGTTAACAAAACTTGCACTCTCCAACTAACAAATTTTGATGTGTACACCCATTAACCAAGTTTTGACAAGTCATTAATACTGCATGTATTGAAACCTACTAATCACAGCTGCGTAACCTGGTTTCATAGGCATATGTTGCAACAAATGATGTGTGTTTCATTCAATACCTACTCTCTTGACGTCATATATTTGACATCACTTTTACCTTTTAGGTGTTCACCCCATGTTCACAAATGTAAATGCTGTAAATGTCATTGTTAAACCAACAGCTCCAGCTCAGCTTTGCCACCTGCTCTATCTGTGTCTGATGTTGGGTGGTTAAAGATAATGTGTTTCTGAAAAAATAAAAAAATAAAAGATTGGGAGCTGATTTTTATTGATTATGAAAGGTCAGATTTTTTCAGAGCACCCGTTTCACATTTAAATCAAACCAGCAACTAAAAAAAAGAGAACTTTAACAGACTGCTGGATCATTATCACCTCATGTTATTAACCTTGTAAAAAATTGTTTTCAGCAACCTGCTGGATCTGAAAATAAATAAAAAATAAACTAAAATAATAGTAATAATAGTAATTTTTCTTTATAAAGCACTTTTCAACTTTTCATCATTTCACACTCATCCTATTCTCACCTGGTGCTTGTAAACTGGGACAAGCAATCAAGTTAAATCACCTATTCAAGCTTTGACTTGGAACTCAGCTTAACTGCATGTAAACGTACTGACCTATTTACTTTGTGCCATTCACTTCAAACTGAGTTTCAGATCATTTTATCAGGACCTTTTGTGTCTGAGACATTTGACGATTTTCAGGAGCTACATCCATACAGCACTGGCACTGACAGACCATAATTCAAAGATAAATGAGTAAAAGAGTCTAAATTTAAAGTTTTTTACTTTCAGTGTTTATGACGCAACAATAGCCACGTACTGTTTAAAAAGCATCCCTCGTATGCAATTGTGATCTTCCTCAAGGGCATTAAAGAAGTGCAGACTACGAGGGCAGCCAGCCCATCTGCGACAGAGCACGCTCAGACATCTGGACTCTTCTTTGAAAGTTCCAAATTAAAGCGGAAAATCATCTAACCTGATTGGCTGGGGCGTGAAGCAGAGTAGAGTGGATTAGAATATCAACTCTGACAAATGTATGTGCATTCCTAACCTGAGCTGAATGCCTGCACAAACACACACACACTCACACACATTTGTAAATGAGTGCCCCCCAAAGCAAACAAGCGCATGCAAATAAGGAAACCAAAGAACTCCCGTATAACACACACACAGACACACAAACACGTGCTAATTAATAGAAAACAAACAGTTACTCAGGCAGTCTGTGGGGACTGGATTATACTGTGTCTCTCCTTGCTGAACAAATTGCTCTCTAAATTCAATCAAACATACCAAGCTCTTCTGTGAGTCTACGGGAGGCTGTAATCAGCATGGCAGGGGCTGAAGATGGAAAAAAAAGAACAAAACAAAAAGAGGGAAAAGCCAGCGCCCTCTAACCATTCGCAGAACTGTTTGGCACAGAGTTAGCAGTCTTCAGGAACAATGTCTTGATTGAGTGAAATTGATATCTGCCCACAGAGAGTTTCAGGCTTCAGGCTTCCACAAAGAGCAGCAAGCAGAGTGAGAGCAGCTCTGCAAACCCGCTACCGTCACCTAAGTAATTCAAAACGCTTTTCTGTTTAATTCAACCTCTCCTCCGGTTTAGCCCAAACCATTTATTTGTGGTGCAAAACCACAATGAGCAAGAATTTGCATATTAGTTTGGCTGCTTTATTGGGAACATTGCCATCAACAAACACAAATAAGTCTTTTCTGATCCGAACACCAAACTTGGAAAGCTTTCAAAAAGATTCTTTCTGTCATGGAGTGCAGAAATGTGGAGAGCTACAAGACAAGGCCAATTTATGTGTTTAGTTGCATCTCTGCCTAATGCTTTGTTTAAAAAGTACTTCACAGAGTTTTTAGCCACTTCTGATGATGAAGAGTTTAAAAAAGTGGGATCCTTCTGCTTTCAAGTCAAGTATTCTTGTATGGACGAACAAAAATGCGGATGTAAGAAGGATTTGTTGTTGAAAGCAATGACGATGATCCGATAAAAGACTGCAGATTTGAAGGTTTATTTTACCAACTCTTTTGGTGAGTTTTTAAAGTAGGTTTAGCAATATGCTGTAAAAGTGAAAGTTAGGGAAACATATTTGCAGATTTAGAGCACACTCACACTTTCCTAGTTGACCTGTGCTGCAGTAATACTGTCCCAATCCTAGTCACCGTCTGGCTCGCACTTGCGCTACCAAAACAGACCTGGGCTATTACCTACGTCAAAGACAAACATGGCTCTCTGTCATGTGTGTCAGAGCGCTGTTTTTCACAGAAATCACAGAAATATACTGCGCCTGTTTGCAGTGCAGACAGCTGAGTTTGAGTGAGTGTCAGATCAATTCAAAGCTTTATGTCAGACTCAGGGTCCATACAAGAGATGTCACAAAAATCCCACCCCGAGTGGCTCCTAGAACTGGTGTGAGCAAATCAGGTGTTTTTGCAAATCAGCTAATTAGCATTTTGCGTCAAATATATACATAATTTGAATGCAACAACACAAGTGCACATACACAGTACATGCTCTGCAGTGCAGGTAATTGAGTATTTATACCTATGCACATGCTTCGTTAATTGAAAAATGTATCGGTTGCAGATCCCACCTAGCCTTCGCCATAAGATGAACCCCAGTCTATCACCTCTCTGTCTTAAGTGTAAGATTGAAGAAGGAGACTATTTCCACTGTATATGGTCATGTCATAAGATTGAACGTTATTGGTTTGATGTATGAACAACAGTTGAATGAGATCTTTGACATGGAACTTGAACTTGACCCTTTGTATTTGATTTTGGGACTGCCTGATCGTAGGATTGTGAACAAATCCCTCCTAACCTATGCTGCAAGGAAGAATGTCCTGTTGTCTTGGATCGATGAAAAGTCACCCACGAAAAAAGGATGGCACCAAATAATCATGCAGTGCATGCCGTTGAAGTTTCTCACTTGCCTGTTATGTTCCACAACCGATAACTGACACTTTGACATTGGGGTTCCTTAACAGAAGTCATACCGCTGATCTTGATGGGTAGAACTCATCCTATAACTGTGGTGGGCCTGTGGCAGGTTCCCCCCTGAGTCCGTGCCTGTCCGATGGTGCCTCGGCGGCGGCATGGCGGGCTACAGTCAGGGCTGTGGCTTGCCATGCCGCTGCTGGGGTGCTGTTGGGCGGGCGCGGGTTCGGGTGGGCTCTGCTGTAGGTCCATTTACATGTTCACTGCGGTTTGTTTGTTGTTATTATTCTCGGCTGTGTTATTATCTTTCTTTTATTGATCACCTATATATACTGACTGCAAAGCACCAAGCACTCTATGATTGACGTTTGATTTTATTGTCCAATGTAGGTACTGTACACTCATTTTTATATTAACTGTGTCTTTGTTACGTTTCTGAGCTGAGCTGTTTGTGTCTTTTTGTCATGTTTGTTTAAAATTTGAAAAAAATCAATAAAAAATATTATTAAAAAAAAAAGAAGAAAAATGTATTTTCAGCTCATTTTTTCTGGGCACAACAGCCACGCAGTTCTCTCTCTGAACCAAAATATAAATGTTGATGCTTCTCAGACAGAGGCATTGTCCTTTAAAAGCTAATATAGTCTGCTTCATACAAGGACCCAAAAGCTTTAAAGCAAAGGACCTGGTTTGAGAATTCTCAGTGCACCATTTGGTGTTTACCAATGCACAGAAAATGCACCAGCATACATTGGTTTACTTTCAGACCCTGCAAAACTGATTAACTGAACTGTGATTGTGTTTTAAGAATAATCTGCTCACTCCACCTACTGCATTGAGTCTTTGTAGGTCATAACGAAACTCAATGTAAAACTCAATGTAACACTAAAACAGTATAACATCCTTTTACAGCTGATAAAGAGTGCATCAGCAGTTTTTGCTGTAGTTTCATGTCATAATAATGAATTATTCTTAACTCAGCTAACACTGTCTGGATTATTTTTCAGTTCCAAAGTGTTTTTCTTTCTCATTAACTGAGTAATTTTAGGAAGAAAGAAAGAGAAAAGTATAATTTCTACACAATTGAACAGGAGATCCCACAGCTTCTTTCTCTCTGGGATGATATTCAATCACAGACTGTAATTGTTTCTGCCACCAACATATTGTTTTAATTGTCTCATCCACTGTGTTAATTAAAAAGGTTTGACAGCTGAAGTTTCCAGCGTGAGTATGCCCCTTCAAGTGTAATTACAAAAGTATACAACACCACACACTAACACGGGTAAACCCTCAGTAAAACAAAGAGAGGTAGTTATTTTAAGAAAAGATGAAACAAATGGCAGAGGCTACATATTTAGCGACATGACAGAACTGAAAATTTGAGATTTTACCATCTCAAAAACGTGCTGCTGAAAACACACTAGATTTTAAAAATGGATCTACAGATAAATGCAGTTTAAAAAGCCTGTTTATATCTTCTTTGTCTTTCAACCAAGGTCCAGTCTTTTTGTTTTTCTTTTAGCGGTTTTGAGAAGGTTATGCATGCTTTTAACACAACTCGTCTTGATTATTGTGTTGCTGGTTCAAAACGCCTGTGTTTTATCTGGTTGCCGTAAATATGCCTCTCTTCACTGATTTCCTTTGTGTTTTTGGATTGATTTTTAAATTTTGTTATTTAAACTTATAAATCTTTAAAGGGGCTTGCTCTTTTTTATCTCTCTGACCTTCTAAAACCCCATAATTTTTCTAGGTCTCTCAGATCCTCTGATCAGTGTCTTCTGACTGACTGTCTCGAGGTCAAGGTTAAAGTTCAGTGGTGACCGAGCTTTTTCCGTTGCTGCGCCAAAGCTCAGGAATGCTCTTCCTCTTCATGTCCGACTGTCCTCCCGACTGTCTGTTTTTTTAATCAAACTTGAAAATGCACTTTTACTCTCTGGCTTTCGACTCTTGAGAACTTGAAGTTCAGACGGTCACCAACTAATACGAAAGGTTACAGAAAGGTCTCAGTAACAAGCAGCTCTACATTTTGTTAGGTCAGCAGTAGACTGATCCATGCTGATCAGGGGGCTCTGTTGATGGATCAGACAGTGAAACACAGACTCAGCTCAAAGGGAACAGCTAGATGACTTGTAAAGGATGTTTGTGCATATAGAGCAACTTTCTCTCTCCAGATAAGTTCATGTGGATTGCCCATCGGCAATCCCTCTCCCGCCCCCGCTGTCAATATAAACAAATAACAGGGGGATCCATCCAGATCATCAAAAGGAGATTTTCTTTGACAGTATTAGCAAAACAGTGTCCTAAAATGTTTTATTTTCTGCTTCACCATCTGAACCAAAATATGAACAGGATAGTATTTGAGGAGCAGCAGATTCACACCTATGTCAATGTGAACATTAAGCTTACATTTTGTAGACCACTCTTACCTCATGCTTGTCATCGCTCTGTTTGGTCTCTGACGAATGCAGCAGTTTTCACCCTCTGAATTGTTGACTATTAATGTTCAAAATAAATGTGAGTTTGGGCCTCTCAGGTTACTGACCAGCTAAAAATTTATACTTTATAATACATATGATTCATCACAGAAAGTGTTTTTTTTTTAGAAATGGATGGTGAAATATGAGTTGATTGCATTTATTGGTTAGGAAATGAAGAGTTATGTTGCTCTACCCTTCTCATGCCTCTCCTCAGTATAACTGATTGTGTTGTTTTATTTTCCATTAGGTAAAGTAAGTATTATATCTGTCAGAGTCAATGTGGTGGCTGATGGTCGCTCTGATCCAAGTGTTTCGAAGTTGACTCCACTCTCCACTCACAGTCTAATAAGGATTTACGTTTGTAAAGATGCTTTGGACACATTTCTTCACAGTTTCTTTCCTGACCCCCTCCTCTCCCTTTCTTCTTAAAACCCCGCTCTCAATCCACATTACCTGTGATCATCCGACGCTGTGCAGGTACCGGGGGGACACACTCCAGATGGCACTGACAAGAATCAGCATTTTCTAGCTGCTTAAATTAATTGGGGACACTTTGGTGAAGGCCATCCCTGCCTTTGACAGGCGTTTTGCTGGCTCTTTGTGCCGCTGCTGACATATGCCACCCCGCACCACACTGCATGATGGGAAAACTAATGGCCCTGTCGTCTTATATGGGGCATCTGGCAGGAGATATAATAAGAAGGGGGAGGAGGACTGCTGTACGCGCATGTTGAGGAGGGACCCATATGGATTTTAAAGGAGTTACAGTTAGCTCTGTGGAATAAAATGATACTTATTACCAACGATAAAGAACATATAACCATGTAATGTCCTCATTCTGCTGCACAGATGAACATTATATTCTCCTCTATATCATTTCAAACATGTAAGTGTTCAGTGATGAAGACACTGTGTGCAAACAGACGGCTGTGTTAGTGAATGAAACAGTGCAGTGTTTGACACCGTCGATTTGAGCGGCCTCAGCCGTGCAGTAATGACTCGACGTGAGGTCTGTGTGTGTTTGCTCATAAAGTTTTGACCATGTATGAAACTGTGATCTCCTTTTTCCGTTTAATTATTCTGCACCTCTACTATGTGCTGAAGAATCTAATTAACGAGTACTCAGACCGGTCAAACCCGGTACAGACCCTGTCATATATACATGCACATGTAAACCAGGGGTGTTGATATTAATTATGTGTGTGATGCCAAAGCTGAAGCGGAAGATAATCAATTGTAGCCAGCGTTGAGTGTGCATCATTGCACACTCTATTAGTTTGTGTGTCACCCCTTTCCTTAAAGCTGACGTGTAGACAGCAGAGGCGTCAGAGGCCGACGCTGTAAGCAACACAAAGGTAAAGCTCAGCGTAATTAATCTTTTAATCACATGAACTAGCACATAGCCCTCTGACAATTACTCCTCAAATAGAAAATATGCAGGTAAAAACAATGTCCTCTCATGTCCTTCCTTTTCCTCACACTGCTAAAATCAGGGCGTACACACAAACACATGTGTATAAGTGTGTAAAGGTGTGTGTTTGTGCAGATACAGCTGTGCATTTGAGGGGTTTGGGCACAAACACAGCTCCAGGAGGCTAACACACTCTCTGTGTCAGAGCCTCATAAATCTTTCAGGATGCTCTCTCCAGCTCTTCTTCACGCCTCTGTGGGTCAAATCAGACCTGAGAGTCACAGGTGACCCCAGCACAGGAGGCCTGAACACACGCAATTACACTTCGGCTGTCTGTGCACACACACGCTGACTCACACATAAGAAGGACATTTTACAGTTGAAGCCAACACGATGGCTGATTAGTCGGCAAATTTTGTGGGCTATCAGCACAACGTTGGGATTTTTCAGCTTGTAGAGTACTCGAAACCTGAAAATTCAAATATAAATAATTATGCACATATTTCTTTACTCAGACCTGTTTCATTAAAAAAATAAATATATATATATAAATAAATAATAATAATAATAATAATAATAATAATAATAATAATAATAATAAAAACATACACAGACAAGGAAAAATCCTCCCTCTGCATCCATCTACCTCCACTGACTGTAAAGCAGCAGGTAATTAATGTATTTAGAGATATTTTATTCAAATCAGATCATATTTTTGGATAATGATGCACCCAATCCTAATTCGGAATCAATAAAACTACTTTATATCCATCAGAGCTCTTCAGTTAATGCCCGCACAGGAGATAAAGCACCCTTGCAAATGTACCTCTGTGAGCTCACTGTATGGACTCACATGATGCTTTTAGGTACATTTTAGATTCACATGAGATTACAGCCACTCATCTCATTATGAATGAGCTATTTAATGAGGTCAAACAGCTCTTAGCATGGTGCTCTTTGCTTCTTTGGAGTGCTCTTATTATCTCTAATTTTCCTTTTATAATGCATGCATCAATTAATTCCCCAACAAGTCAAATTGGAAACTGCGCTAGAAGACTCAAAAACCAGCATAAGTGAAAGGACTCATGTATAGGAGCTCTGTCGTGCTTTTTTGCTTTTCATCATTCTGCAGAAAGTAACGACACAGAATTCAGTATTTGTTGAAAAAGTGAAGGTAATGAAACAGAGCTCTTTATTAACCGGGTCATGTTAAAGAGATGGGTTTTTTTTCTTTTTTTTAAAGCTATGTTCCACAGTCCATGTTACAAAAGAACATTTTCCATCATTATTAATGTCTCTGGGCTTCAATGATGATGGTTTGATAAAAGGAGAAATAAGTTATTTACCAATTAAACTAAAAATAATAATGGGTGACAGTTTCTTTGAACCTCCAAATAGGGAACACACACACATAAACTCACACAGTATATGTAATACTGTGTACAACATATAGATAGTGAATATATTTTGAATATTTCTTCACTGTAATTTACCTTAAAATATCAACACTGTCAAATTTAAATCTAATCTATCTACTTTATAGTTAATGTAAAACATGACTTGTATTTTATTTTGTGTTTCTTTGATAAAAGTTTGAAAAAATCAAACTTTGAAAATGTAAAACCTACAGTGTGATTCAATTCAGTTATTAAGCAGCACAGTCAATACCATCCATCCATTTTCTACCACTTTTTTTCCCGTTGGGGGTTGCAGGGGGGCTGGAGCCTATCCCAGCATTTTGGGGTGAAGGCAGGTGACACCCTGGACAAGTCGCCAGTTTAATCGCAGGGCTGACGCAATACATTGAAGGAATCTTTAGTTGCTTAAGGGGAAATTTAGCTTATGAACAACAAGAGGTCATCAGAGAGCGGGTATATCACTCAAAGCATTGTGCAGAGAGAAAGGTGAAAGGGCCTACATCCCTATTTTACAGTAAATTACCTCCATCTTTCCATCAAGTTTTGGAAATTCCCAACAGCCGTATGAGCTCTTGGTAAGTTTGGATTTTCCATCAGTGCACCTCTCAACTTCAAGTGATGTTCTGCAGAAGTCAGAGTTTTCCAGAGAGAAAGATCCCTGACATTACGGTGCAGAACGATAACCCGGGGTAACGATAACCCAAACAGCTGCACACCGAGATCAACACAATATTGAAAACTGACTGCAGGTGTATTAGAGAAGGTTTTGATGTGATAAAAAGCAGCATTCTTGGCATTGTTTCAACATGGGGCATTGTTTTAGTTGATTAAAACTGGAACACATTCATTTTTCCAAGATATTCATCAGGATCTGGGTCACTGGAGCTTGAAATCAGTACAGGTGGTCTGCTGAAAGTAACATAACAGTGGTCACATTTTAAGACGTGCTTTTTAAAGTTTGGATTTTTTTTGAAGCACACCTCTCCTCACAAAGATCCTTTGGGTCATTGCAGATAATCTGCTCTTGTCGGCCACTATAAAAAAACAAAAAGCTTCAAAAATAAATTGCCAACTGTCAATGTGAAGGTGTGAAGTTTGAGGATTAACATCTGCTGTGTCAGAGACAGATACATTTCCAGCCTGTTCAGCTGTGTCCTCAGTCGTCACCGCTTGTTAATGAGACCAAATGAACCAGCGTCTAATGAGGGTTAATGAGCTGAATGACCCTGATGAGGTCCAACACATGCCCGTGTGACGGAGTGGTTCTGCAGTTTAACAGTCTGCTTGATGGGGTTAGTCATCTATAGGGGCATGAAAACAAGTATATTTATTTGAGGTGAGCTTAAGTTTGATGTTGGTAGTTTTATTTGGGAAGTTAATGCATTAAAGTAGACCTCGAGTACCTCAGAGACTGAAGAGGAGAAGTAAGACGCACCACCCACAGACCCTCCGAGGACAGAAACACTCTCTGACAGGTCTGACATTATTGGAGGTGCTGTGCAGAGACACACTGCTGCTCAGACTTGTCGTGCATCTTGAACAGCATAATAACAAAATAATGCGACCGTGGAGTATCATCCATAGGAAAATGTGCAGGGCTGGGGGAGAACACTTCTCATTAACCTCTGACTGGTGCGGAGGCAAAAGGGAGCCGCAGAGTGACTCAGCTTTAATATTAAAGAGACTTCAGTTCCTATTATGAAACACAAGATCCACAGACGCAGCAGCTCTCCTGAGCGAGGGTGTTTTTAATAAAACCTTACATTTACTCTTGTGCGCGATTTAAACAGATGTAGACCTAACCAGCAGAGAAACATCCCGGCAGCTCAGAGTTTGGAGAAATAAACCGTAAGAGAAACTCTGCGTGTGTTTATTTCATTAGGCTGTGATTAAAGGAGAGGCTTGTTTACTTACAGAATACCTCCTCTGGTCTCTGCAGCGATATGGCTCTTACACTTGTTGAGTATTCAGTATGGCTTCATCACACTTAGGCAAATGTCCAAATTCTACCATATAGAGCAACTTCTGGTATTTTCAATATTTCCATGAGATTGCCTCTGCTATCAGCAGTGAAACTGGCTGTAATGGCAGCAAAATAATCCTCAGGGGAAAAATGTGCCCTAGACTAAAGTTCCTGTTTCTGCCACTGACAGGTTCAGATTGTTATTCTGAGCAGAACAACATTACAGTAAAGATCCCTGCAGAGAAAGGCTGTTTTAATGTCAAACACAGGCTTCAAATCAAAACAGAAGCCTGCAGAGTGCTGGTATTTTCAGTTTAATGCTGCCTTGATTTCTGAGTTTGTTTCGGTTGTATTGTGTTGCACAAATATTGTGTTGGATCCGCATCAGCCACTCAGAAAATCAGAGTCAAACAGTAGCGCACCAAAGACGGCAGAGACAGATATTAACCCTGTCTTTCTGAGAGGGAGAGATGTGCTATTTTTAGAGCTGACAGTGGCTCCAGTTTCCAAGTGACCATGAAGTAGTAATTTATAACTGAAAGCTCATTTGAAGAGGAAAATCACTTAACCTCAGAGTCACCAACTGCACCGAGCTCTTACTGAAACAGAGCTGGACAGATGTCACACTTTTTATTTTACTGAGTTTATTATTAGTTTACTCTACAGATCAATTAGCAAACCCTTTGCTCTGTGAGCATGTAGCTGACAGCACAACCATTATGTTAAATAAATGGCTTTATTCTACTTAAGTGTCTCAGTGAATCAACTGGAGAACATTGCAGCTCTGTTTTAATCATTCAGTATTTTGAAAAGTTCTTTTTTTTTTCATTATTTAATTGCTAAAGGTGAACTTTGTGTTTTCATGAATTTTGGCGCCCCCTGTGGACAAAGCAGTCTTTAAGTGTCTTGCACTTCAGGAGTCCAAAATATATAACCTTTTGAATTAATTTAATATATGACCGACAATATTGACCTTTTTTATGCATGCCTAACTTGCTGACATGCACTTGTATGTCCCAGAGAGGACAAAGTATTACCACAGTGATACCGTAGACTGTATATATAGAATGGACCCCAGCCTCCTCGCTGGGTGAAGCCATCGCAAGAACAGCACCCTCTGGTGATGGGCTGCAGTATAGCTCATAAATCTCACCTCCTCCAGCAATCCCTATGGACAAACTTTAGAAATTTATTACACAGAATATAATTATCACCCCCCCCCCCCCTTGCGATGTTGACATGTAGTTACTGTCAGACTGGTTTGTGCTCAAGTCCTCGTTTTTTCTGTGCAGCTTAATTTTCAAAAAGTTATTAGGGGGTTCATATTTTCTATGATTGACACTTGATACAGCCTATGGGCATACAAAGATTGCGTAGCTCACCCGGGGGATACGCTGTTTGAGCCGAGCATCATCACAGCGACTCTCAGCGACTCTCTCGCCGAATGCGCACAATGCTACTGCGCAATGTTGGTTTCAGGAAATGGAGAAGAAACCCAGAAATACTGTGAGCTTTTCAGCCTCAAATCCGTATACTGGTGGAACAAAGTTGTCCATAGTATATACAGTCTGTGAGTGATATCAGCTGAGCTCCAGTTCTCTCAAGTGAAGCAAATAAAAACAAATAGATACTGACATGGTGCAACAACCTGCTGCAGTAAAGCTCAGCACTGAAAAATAAAAGCAGAACACCAAACAAGTCTGGATGAGAAACTGTTGAACAGACTATGTAGTTCAGTGCTGTCTGATTTCAAAGATTATACCTGCTGTTTTTTGTCAACAGCAGCATGTAAATTAACATTAGCCTCAGGAATTAGAGTCCCTCTTGATGCTTGGAAACAGTATTGGGTGTTTTTTGACCAAAGGCACCCAGAACTTTTAGTTTCAGGGACTTGTCCTTCAGGAACTAAATGGTTGCTGTGGCCCACTGTTGTCTGTGTTTCGAACAGGGTACCAAAGTCCTGGAAAAATAATGCCAATCAGGCCAATCACAATGGAAATGAAGTTACTTGCACAGCTCTTTGACTGTCTGCTGGATTTTTTAAATCTTTTTACTGTTCTGCTCAGCTTGTATCTGTGAGTAAATTTTATACAAGCTTATATTGTAAACAAGAAGGTTTCCTGATCGGACTAACTCCTGATAAAACTGATAAAACACTAAAAATCATTCCTGTACATGAACAGAGTCAAAAAGCAGAATCTCTTCAGTGTTTCCTCCTCTGTCTGTGTCTGTGCCACCAGCATTTAATATGTAAATGAACAACCTGTTTTTTAATGTAAATGAAATCATCAGACCCTGTCCTTCAAAGTCCTTGAGCTATTACAATGTTCTTCCCCCCAAGCAGGGGCTTGACGGGGTAAATATTCTACACTGGAACTAAATTCAGACCCTAATTCCTGCAGTCGAAGGAAATGCCCACTGAAGGCTGCGGACATCATCTGCATTCTGAGCCAGTGTCTGCACGCCAAGACTGAGCCTTAAGATTGCAGTATTTACGTCATTCCCCTCTGGTAACCAAACATACCTTTAACACATTTTCATGGATTTGAGTATCCCAGCTTTGGTTAAGTTATTCAAGTATCCTGTCAATGTCTGTGCAGATGGGCATCATATCCAGGGTCCAGAAACTGTACTGATGACCTGCACAGGCCTGACCCCAGCAAAGAGATGGATCAGCAAAACAAACAACCTGGCAGCAACAAGAGTTCCATACTTTCAGAGTGATGAAGAAACTGAGTTTTTTTTCCCATGTAAGAATAAAAAAATATGGGGACTTTAGATGGGAGGACCCAAGACTGACATATTCGAGTCTCTGGTGAACAGCCGACAGCACACCAATTTCTCAACATCTTCATTGGAAGAAGGTACGTCACCTTAGATTCAACTGAATAAACATCTGGAAAAAAATCAGAAATTAATGATGGTCATAAGAAAGTTGATGTGAAGCAGACTAAGCATGTCCTGGTAGATATATGAGAGATTGACATCTCCTAAATGAACGAAACGGCTACAGTGTGCCCACCATTCAACTTTGTTTTGCCAATCTTGTAACCTTGACAACTTTAAAACAAACACGTTACGAAGAAATTCACTTCCTATGAAGTGGGTGCTGTGGGAACCTCAAAAGTATTTTCTGAACCAGGCTGTAAATGTGTTTTTCTTTGCTTAAAAAGAAAAAAAATAATAATAAATACATTTTTTTACCTTATTTGTACTTTGTCTCTGGTGCGTCTGCAAACGGGAACAGAGATTTGCAGTTTGGAGCTCTTCTGCATGGGCTTTATTCTCAAGACTGAAGGTTGCTTCTTATTGTGGATGCAGCCCCACACTTGTTTGAACATTTGTGAGACACTCGACTTTTGTTTTGTTCAAGAGGGCATAGTTGTATCCACTGTGGGAAAAAATGAGCCCTACACTTGAACCAGGATGAGTTGCATAAACACAATCACACTACTCACTGCCCTGAATCTGCGCATTTTTCTCCCCCGGCTTTAGAGCAGCTTTTGTAAATGTTGTTTAAAGTGAATGTTTCTGGCTGACATAATTGCTCCTGCAGTGGTACCATTCTCACAGGATTGAAAAGAGATTGTGTCAGCAGTGATATACCAGTGTGAGAAGTTGTTTGAACTCTTTTCAGACAGCAGCTGTGTTCTGAAGCTTCAAGCTTATTATGTTGATCCTAAAGACTTCACAATATCCGCTGCACCTCCGTGGATGCCATTATGAACTGTCAATTACACTGCACCCATTACAGCAGCTCCCCTCTGTAGAAGATCTATTCACACATTATCATATTCACTCCACAGAGCTGTATGTCACATATTGTGGGGATGAAAACCCACAAAGTGGCCTCCTACACTGGATGATTGAAGATGCTATCTCCATCGTTCAATCATGCCTCTCTCTGCTGTTATGTTTGATGAATAGCTGGCTTGACATACAGTTCCTCAGATCTCATTTGGATTGTAGCCTGTAGCCTGAAGGCCTGGCGCCATTACACTACAGCATGCGCAAGCACCAGCACACAACGCGCACACACACGCATATTCAGAGACTAACATACAATCAAATGCTTTCAGACAAGCACATAAACACATATTTGCGTCACTCAACGTCTAATTTAGGTCATCCTCATCAGACTTTACACTTCTTGTCATTTCCTCTTCCTCTCCATCTCTGTCCGTCTGACTCTCTCCAG
Source organism: Xyrichtys novacula (assembly GCA_962446985.1). Classification (NCBI taxonomy): domain Eukaryota; kingdom Metazoa; phylum Chordata; class Actinopteri; order Labriformes; family Labridae; genus Xyrichtys; species Xyrichtys novacula. Next base: position 14,546,162 of record OY660871.1, read on the forward strand.
AGAGCCATTGTGTTTCTAGAAAACCGAACCGCGCAGCAGGCTGTGCATTACAGTGTGTCAGGGATATTCTTAAGTCGAACTGGGAAGCAGTGAGCAGTGAAGTCTGCCGCTGTGATGGCAAAAGCAAACAGTGGAGGATGTTAACGGCTGTTTTTCTGTGAACAGGCACCCTCTTATCACTCATAAAGTGTGTCCCACCTCCTCATGTAAACCCCCATTTGTGTGATAACAGTCATAAAACTCAGCGACGGCCCCGTGGTTGTGATGGAACACGCTGAATCCTGGTATCGTTCTCCTCCAAAGTTTTCTCATATCCGCCGCCCACGCCGCTCTGCTGATTATACTGCAACATAACAGATGTTCGTGCTGCTCGCCTCTCCCACACAATGAGACACCAGCCGCATACACTCACTCTCCACAACAGCCTCTGCACCAACATATCCCTGCCCGTCCACACAACTTGTGTGCAAACTAAGAGGATGTGTGTGTGTGTGTTTGAAAGAGAGAGAGATGATATGTGTAGGAGGAGAGACAGTATTTCGTGAGACTTTAGGATGTATGACACTGGTCTGTTTACAAGTGTGCAACTTTTAATTGTCAAGGTGAGTTCAGGGCCTCCTCTTTGGCAACAGTTGGCGAACACACTGGGGAGTCGACACTGGATTTGACCGACAAAGAAATATTGATCTGCAGAGGCAGCCGAGGTCCCTGAACATGCCAGAGAGCAGTCTGACTTTAGTTCTTGAAGCAAATTATTTAATGTCACTTTCCTGTTCGCAGTGTGTAGTCTCAAAAGATATTCAAAGCTGTCTGGACTCCTTTGCCCTAAATTCTCTTAAAATGAGAATAAAAAATAAATATGTGTAACAATATATATTTTTCAGTAGTAAAATGCCCATGTGCAGACGTTTTTGCAATTTTGGACATGTTTAGTAAACTATGTTCCACTTTGCTCTGCTGTTACCTGCTGACAGAGTTAGCAGCTAAAAGTCCTGTTGTGGTCCACGTGGATCAGGGGTAGGCTTTGAGGCTGTTCTGTGTTAATAATAATTCCATAACAAAAGGAAGGTAAAGACCTATGCTTTAGGGAATGCTGTCATACTTGTGTTTAACAGTTGCTGGTATGTATTGTGCCTGCCCTGTGATAGTGGACTTGAGGTTTATTTGAGTCTGCTCCACACTGTGAGCTTTAATTGCATGTTTACAAGGGAACCTTTCTGTTCTTCATCACTACACCATGGCATAGGGGTGAATAACACATCATAGCATGGCAGTTTTTTTTTTTCTCTTCACTACTCACTACATATTTTCTTAAGGACGCTGTTTGTGTTTGCTTCTTGTTTAAGTAAGCACTTTATATGCATGCACAGCGTTCATCTATGGTGTTTTGACATGACAGACTGTGTATTCTGGCATATTTATGAGAGCATTTTCAACCATTTCTAATGTGTCACGTACACATATTAACACCTCTACTGTAGATAGGATTATTTTTATTCCTTTTTCACTGTACAAAAAATAAAAGAAATGAAAGTGTTTTGACAGCTGCTCGTTTGCGGCGGTATCGTCACTAACAAACACTTGCTAAGAAGTAGAAAAACACAGGAACGTAGAAGAAAACAGCCTATGCATTGGCCAGAACAAAGTGGATACCCAGCCTGTGTCACCAGCTTATTAACCACACTTAGATGGAGCAACACCAAGGTCATGCAGTCTTCTGGTGTCTCCATCTGCTTTGGTGTTCATACTTTGGCTGTGTTTCTCATGAAGTGCAGGTAACATAAGACAAACAAATCAGTTCCCAGAAGGCCCCAAATGAGGTACTGAAACATGGATGCACAGATCTCTATGCCTTTTGTGAACAAGATGGTCAACTCTGCTTTTACACCATAGTTACCTCCAGCTGACGAATCTGGACATGATTTTTGAAAAAGATGAAAATAACACTGTTTAGCGTTTGAGGTGAAGGGAGGCCTATACATTTATAAATGTAGTGAGTCGTGAGTTTCCAGCACTTACTTCAATTATTTTCCCTGCTAAGAATACATTCCCACAGCTATGGATCCATGGGCGCTAACCTGAGTGCAAATACACCTGCAATTTTCACAGAGCGTGAGATATGGGTGTGAAACTGACATGTGCATAAGGTTTGAAAAAATAGTCGTACTTGCACTTGCATGGGTGATACAGAATAGTTCATCAACTGCAATGGACTCCTCTTAATTGTCTAAGCTTAATGTATGAGACACTAGCAAGAACAATATTCTACTTAGCTTGTAGTTTGAATCCTCAGCTAACAGCTGATCATGAACTACTGTTTTTTAATCTCTTGTCTCAAGAGTTTTACTATGTGAGCTGTTTGTAAGAACAGTGAACAGCTTGTTTATCATAAAAGGTATCGGAAGTGCTTTATTGATCCCTAGGGGAGCTGGTCCCCCTTTAATTTGCTCTCCACCATTTTCTTCAGAAGTTATGAGACCATTACTGTGAAGGTCAAATTTTCTGAACACTCCGTTTAAACCAAAGTGCTTTAAAAAAAAACTATAATTGAGAAAAACGATTATCATTAAAACACAAGTAAGGACATACATGTAAATATATGTGCAGAGCTGTATGCCCATGGACAAAGATGAATTGTGAATTATTTTAAATGGTTGCCATGGCAAAAGGAACACAGTTTGGTGTCGCTCAAGGTACAATAAGTGGAAATATTTAGGGATTTCTGGCTGTCTAATTTCAGATTATACTGCCCCCCTGCTGTCAGTGAAGCAACAACGGCTTTCAAGTCCAGAGATCTTGTATTTGTCAAGTTTTGACCATCAAAACAATTTATGGGTAGAAATTATTTCGTTCTTTTGTGTCATTTTCTTGCCGTTCACCACGTTTCTAGTAGAGACTTGCTTAATGCAGAAATGCACAATTTTAGTTTGGTACTTCTGGCAGGGCGAGATGAAATAAGATCACTGCTGAATGTGAAATATTGACTCTAAATAAATATTTGTCATGATAAAGTATCCATTGAGGAAGCATGGTAAAAAATAACACCTGGGCATCAAAACCTTATTCAATTACAAGATGCTCTCCTCTCATGGAAAATGTACATTTTAATGACTTTAATGATTCTTTTCCAGCATGTTCTAATTATTTTGAGTACTAGTGAAACAGACGAATGCACCAGGAAATGAGAGTATCTGTAATGTATACATCGGACACATATCTGCCTGCAGCTACACTGAAGTAAAACCCAGCACTAAGGCCAGATGCTAGCAGGCAGAAATAAACAGCTGTTTCTCTTTGTTGGGGAGGAGGTGTGGAACATGTCGCCTGTGAGCGGCATTATGTCATTAATAAAGCAACATAAATCATCTCTTCACCGAGACGAAGTAACTTCCTGTCAGTCTGATCTTTGTAAAGCGTTATTCTTACCCTGTCTGCATCAGTGGTTTTAATTATCTGCATTTACACAACGCTGATACGATCATGTCAGAGACATGTATAAATAAATCTTTGTATGGCTGCATTAACAATACGACTCACACAAACTCACTGAACAGAAAATGAATACCAGAGTACTTTTTCTGTAATGCTGCACATAATCTGTTTATCAGAGAATTATACAGGGATGTATGTGGAAAATACTTCATCTACCCTTTTTTGTCCTCAGGACTATTCTAGACTTTGGACAGTTTAAGGGATTATCATCAAAAGATTCAAAAAGTCCAGAGAAATCTCTGCACATAAGCAGCAAATCCAGAAACCAACACCAAATGACCGTGACCTTTGACCCCTCAGGCAGCACTGCTTTAAAAATCCACATAATTCTGATAAGGGTATTATCATTATGTTGAAGGCAAGGACGACAACAACAGCCAGAGACACTGCCGCTTCTCTGGACCTGAGCTCATCTGAGATGGACTGATGCAAAGTGAAAAGTGTTCTGTGGTAGTCTGATGAGTCCACATTTCAGATAGTTTTTGGAAATCATGGACGAGGTGTCCAGACTGTTCTCAGGTCAAAGGTCAAAACCAGTATCTGTGATGGTCTGGGGTGTGGTTGGCCCAATCCCAAACCAACCCCTACACACTTGGCCTTCACTATGAAGTGTCACTCGTAATGAAGTTACACTCGTAGCTGTGGAGTGCGCCCCAATTGAAACAGGAGGGTATAAACAAGACGGGCGGGTATGGGACACCCTCCTCACTCCACCGGGAAACAGAAAGATTCATCACATAGCAACACAAAGACGCGTCCTGTGCAAGGCAGTGTTTATTTCCTTAGTAAACGGACATCATGTACAGTTCTGAGCCGCACCGTCTGCCTTGTTTTTTCATTGTCCTAGTGAAATCATCAATCCAGTAACCACTACAGTGACAGGAGCTAAATTATACTTCTGATTGTTCAAATTGATCAAATCTTAACTCATGCAAAATTGGTCTGATTGGTCAGAGGTCCATAATGGTCCTTGTTCTCTCTCTTCCTTGCTGTACTAAATCCCAGGTGCATGTATTGCAGCATGAACATCTGATAATGGCTGCACCACCTTTCAGAAATGCATGCACATTTGATCGATTCAAGTCAGGCCTCCCAGCAGCTGCAGACTCCCAGTATAGAGAGAGGTCAAGTATACAGCCACTTCCTGCTCAGTACAGTTTGTTCCATTAACCTGCAGCCAAGTGTCGGCAGTTAAGGAGACAATAAAGCCTGCACGCGGCACACAGAGACTCAATACCTTCAGGGACAGCAGGGACACACAAAGCCACACAGTGACCTGACAGAAAGCCAAAGACTGAGCTTTACTGTCATCCTGACCTGTCAGTGACAGGCCAGCACCTGAAGAGCCTCTGCTGAGCCCTGGACAACACAGGAGAGGGAGGAGGCGGAGGGAACCATTTCATAGAAAAAACAATGTGAAGTGAAGCTGGCAGTTTCATGTATTCATGTATTTCATCCAGAAAAAAAATCTTGATTAAATTACTACTACTACTACTACTACTACTACTACTACTACTACTACTAATAATAATAATAATAATAATAATAATAATAATAATAATAATAATAATAATAATAATAATAATAATAATGATAATAATGATAATAATAATAATACACTCTCTTCAAATGGAATCACTCAGATGTGTTCACTATCCATCCACCATCCAAACCTGAAAATCTAAAATGAGGAACCCTAGAACCAAAACAGTCTGTAAAATGACAAAAACAATTTCTTTTCATTATTTCTGATTTACTACTCTACCTAATTGCCACCCAACTCCCAAAGTATTTCTCAGTTACAATCACTGCACTTAAAGCTTGGTGTAAAAAAAAATAATAAAAAAAATGTCTCTTTATTCTTTTATATGTTAATTTTTGATTTTTATTTTAGTTTATTCTTATATGGTGGATATGCTGAAACAATACAGGCGAACTCACAGCCTTGGAATCTCAGGTGGCTTCCTTTTGGTCATCCTAAAGCCGAGACTCAAACTATAAGAAGAGGACAGTAATTTTGGCTCTGATGTGATCTTGTCCTTCCTATTTTTTTTCCTTTTTTCCCCCTTTGCTTGTATTTCAATTGTCTCTTAATTCATTTTGCCCCTTTATTTGAAATATAAATTGATTTATTCTTCCTCTGTGTTAAAAAAATGCACTTTGTAACTTTTGTTTTCTAAGGTGCTATAAAAGTAAAAGTGAAAAGAATATTTTCATAAACTGACACTTTACTCTTAAACGCTTTTATTTTCATCGGTATTGTTCACCAATATTCTTAAGAACTGAAGAAGCCTTTTCGGAAGAGAAGCAAAATGCCTTCATAAACCTCAAACAAGTCCAGTTGCCCTTTCAACGAAGAATAAAATATAATCAAATGAATAATTTCTGTGCTAATCGTGACCAACGCAATGACTGTAGGGGGCTGGAGCCTATCCCAGCATCTTGGGGCGAACACAGGAGACACCCTTGACAAGTCGCCAGTTCATCGCAGGGCTGACATACAGAGACAAACAACCATCCACACCTAGAGGCAATTTGGAAGTGAGCTTTTAACCTACTTGTGCATGTTTTTGAGATGTGGGAGGAAACTGGAGTACCCAGAGTGAACCCACACAGACACAGGGAGAACATGCAAACTCCACACAGAAACGCCCTGACCCAGATTCAAACCCAGGACTTTCTTGCCGTGAAGCAACAGTGCTATCCACTACCCCACTGTGCCGCTGCATGTCCAGCTAAACCTGCTAAAAGGTAAAAGAGAGAAGCACCTTTTGTCGCACAGCTGACCTCAGCTGCTGTAACACACAGTGCTGGGTAATTCTCAGTATCTCTCACATCCTCCCTGGTTGTGTGCAGCTCATTTTAGTTTATTAAATCACAGCACAGCTATAGTAGCGGGAAGTATGTCCCCTTTTTAGCCTATTCAACTACTGGGCGGGTTGATCCATTCTGGCGTGTGTAACAAAACAAACACGCAAACAAGAAGCTAACAGGTAGTATTTCAAGCAATAGAAACACAAACAGCTTTTAGGCGATTCGCTCCATTTTTTTTAGTATCCCCTTTTCTTCTTATGTCGAGGTTTTGTTTACTAGTCAGCCACCATGTGTAAGTGTAGGGTGCATGTGTATCAGAGTGTATACATACATAGATACAGTAGGCAGGGTAAATACGGACATACAAATAACACTCTTCGACTGTATGGCACTTTTCTCTGTATTTTGTAACTATTCTCTGTACTTTTGCACCATGGGCTGGAGAGAAAGACCATTTTTTTATTCCTGCGTATGTTCTCACATACGGCTGAAATTGACGATAAAAAGCTTGAATTTTGAATTTCACTGCGCATTTATAATGTTTACCTCCAAGTCAAAGCCTGACATGTGAAGTGTAGAGCATGCAAAAGACACTTACGCCAGTTTGAGTCCAACTGAGGTGTTAACTGGAGAAAATCGATTCCCAACTGCATTAACTAGATGTCAGTCTGACCAAGAGAGAGAGGGATTTCAGTCAAACTAATGTGGTGATGTGTGTTATAAATCATGTTCTGACTCAGCTCATACTCAAGCGCTGACATCTCTAACTTTGACCAAACAGATGAAGAACCAGACTTATTTATCAAGAAGGACCTTCTCTGTCTAAATGACTTTTGAAAAATGATTTTTTATGACTAAAACCAGGCTCAGGTGTTTTGAGAAGTTAATGTCCGCAACTAGTTTAAAACTTAATTGGGTAAAAGAGACTAAAATGTGACTGGAACTAAAAAAGCTTTGTTCAATGATGAAGAATAAAAGCTTAGAAAATTAATTCCTTAAAGCATCGAGATTTAAACCATCAGATTTAAATAGATTTGTGCATAACAAAAACTGCCCAATGCAGTTATCAGGTATGATAGATGTATGTAAGAAGATGTATTTTAACAGTTTTTTGAAGAACCTGTCAGAATAATTTGTGGATCTTAATACCCCAAAAAATATCATTTATAAATAAGAGTCAGTGAGAAACTGTACTACTTTATCTGTGGAGTGGATTTGCTTTATAGGGGCATTCACGGTGAAAGATAATACATTCATATAACTTTATGAGTACACCCACACATGCATACTGCTCTGATGTTTGTAAACAAAAATAAAAAGACTGGAGATGGAAACTTTTATTCATGCTCCTTTATTGGAAATCCAAATCTGTTATGGAGGCTGTGAACTGATAAAATTATAAACTAGTTTAACTACAGAAGTTTGAAAATTACTTCAACAATCAGATACTGTAATTGCTCAGATAATAGTTCATGCAGAGTCATTACTAGGCGGATTATGTCAAAGTAAAGTATGAAACTTATGCTTGAGTCTGGATGAATGCATCATAATAAGTTTTTTTATGATTGCACATTTTGCTGTTGCAATACATACAGGCTGTTTGCACTCACTAATTGTACTTTTTGCACAGTTCTGCAACATGCATCAATCAAATACACATAAATTGATTTTTTTTTACACTCCTCCCCTCTACTGCAGCACCGAACCCTTCAGACCTGCTGGATCAGCCTTATCTACATAATACAGGATGGAAAGGACAAGAATGCATAAAGAGTGTCTGACAGTGTTAGTGAAGGACACAGAGACCTAATTGTTTTTCTTATATCCATCCTGTAACTGCACATATGTGTGTTTCCTCCTGATGACAGTACTATTATGTTAGGTCATACTCAATCACACCAAAATCAGTGTCCTCTGAGGCAAGGGCACTGAAAAGAAAGTGATGGACGAGATGAGAAATAACAAGTGACACCCAGATCTATTCTCTGAGCATACAGATGTGTGAGCAAGAATACACTGAATGCGTGTTATCACCATGCACTCAGAGCAGTATTTACTCAATGCAGCTACTTTAGGACTAACAATACAAAATCTTTCTGGGGGAATAACCCTCTTGTCATCCCTCCAGTGAAGAGAGAACAATGTTGCAGCCACCGCAGGGAGTTTATCACAGTTTCTGAGACTGAACTGAGATCAGCCTCCAAACCACAGCTTGCTCGTTTTTTCAAAAGGGTGGGAGCAGATTGTTTAAACTCTGCTGTGTATTTCAAACAGGCAGACACAATGCTGCTTTTTCTTGACATTCCATTAAAGAGGCTGGGTGCAGCTTCCACACAGAGAGGGACTGGGCTGGGCTGCAGGAGGGGAGGAAGAACAAAGGGAGGAGGTAGGATGAAGATAGAGGACTTGGCTTGAGTCACACTGCCATCTAGTGTCAGGTGATGTAGCAACAGGTGCTGTCCATGGTGCTGAGTGTGCACGCTGTAATAGCTCAGCTCGTCCATTGGGGCCGATAATTAGGTTTTGTATCCAAATGATGAAGTTTGATCGACCAGAAAATAGAGATAGCTGCTGTTCAGCCAGCAAGACTCATCTACAACATGCTCTGATTCACTGAATGAGTCCTAATGTAGGATTCAAGGCTAGTTCATGACCTCAGCAATGGTTGTATCAGCTTTAAACCAATGGCATACAAGCAGGAAATCCCCTGTAATTTGAGCCTGATAAAGCTTGATGGTTGGAATATTGTTTACACTCTGTAGTTAATTGGAAGTAGTGCACAGATATCAAATGTTGAACTCGAAATACTGAAAAATGTCATAGTTTAAAAGTGCTTATTTTGAATTTGACGCCAGCAACAATTTTCAAATAAAGAAGAAAACACTGACAAACTTAAGTAATACCAAGAAAAACAGCTGGGGAAACATCTCTCAGCTAATGACATAATTCTGCAACAGGTTAGTGACATGACTAGGTATGAGAAGGAAATTCAGAGAGACTGAGTCTCTCAGAGGAAAAGTGGGAGAGGTTTCACATTCTCAGAATAATGTTCATAATTGCAAAGAGTTAGTGGATTTCATTCATACAGTATAAAACATCATGAATAGATTTAGAGAATTTGGAGACATCACTGTACAAAAGGCAGAAGGACTGAGACCAAGACTGTATGGTTCTGATCTTCAGGCCCACAGGCAGACAGGACTCTGTGGTGGAAGTCATGGCATGGACTTGAAATCACATCCAAAAACCAGCGTTTATGAACACAGATCATCACTGCATCCATAAATTAAGTTAAAACACACAGCATTACACTTGCTCTTAATTTTTATTTTTTAGAGATGGAGAACTGAAATACAAAGTCATAAGAATGAATGGGAAGAAAATGTAAAATTAAAAAAAATATTTATTTACAAAGTGCAGCTATTTTCAAAGAAAGAGTAGAAGGTTTGTACAAAACCCGTTTGGAGTTATAGGGATATTGCACTTAGACATATTATTGTGTAGCTTTAAAACAGGGTATTATCAGTAGAGACCCTTAGATTATAGGAGTTTTGACCAGTTTACAAACAGATTGCACAGAGTGTAATTATATGTAGTGGAGAAGTTTACACCCACTACATGAGAATAAGTCCAGTACCAGTGTGAGACATTTAGGGGAAGGAGGTATAAAGTCTGATGGCCACAGGTAAGAATGACTTCCTGTGACACTCTGTGGTGTATTTAGGGGAAATGAGTCTGGTACTGAATGTGTTCCTGTTTTTGACCAGCACGTTATGGAGCGGGTGGTGGAGGTTGTCCAAGATTACATCTAGCTTTGAAAACACCCTCCTATCCATCACCACCATCAGATGGTCCAGCTCTAACTTCACAATGTCACTGGCTTTGTGGATGAGTTTGAGTCTGCTGCTCAAGCACACAACAGCAAACAGCATCACACTGTTCTACCACAGACTCATAGAACATCCTCAGTATCATCCTGCAGATGTTAAAGAACCTAGAAGTAGAAGTAGAAAGTAGAAACGGCTGAAGCCCTTCTTGTAGACAGCTTTAGAGATCTTAGACCAGTCCAGTTTGTTATCGAAGTGCACCCCCAGGTACTTGTTGTCCTCGACAATGTCCAAGTATTTGCACTCTGAAGAGGGGAGGGATCAGCTGTTTTTTTTTTTTTTTTTTTATCAGCTCACACTTTTTAAGCCAACAACCCTGATGGTATGGGGATCTCTAAAGTCTCCCTTAAAGCTGAATGACATCAGATGGTGTCATTTGGACAATGGCCTTTTCATGATAAACCCTAATACAACAGCATGGCTCTGTAGTAGAAGAGTCCTGCTGATAAACTGGCCTGCCTGCAGTCCTGACTCTGAGGGACAGAATATGTTCAACTGTAGGCACCCTTTTGTCCTGTGTATTACAGGTAACAGTCTACCCTTGCTCAGGTAGGAGGTTAAGCTTGTAAAGGCAGAGTTACAAGAGTTCATCATGCCGTAATGTAAGAGCTGAAAAGAGTTTACACCGAGGCTAAAGGGGAAACATGCAGTCCAGTTTATAAAGAGAAATGTTTGCATGTCTTTTTCTTGTGACACAAAGTAGGTCATGTCATGTAGGGGAGACTATGCGGACATGATGGTGTTTACTGTAGTGTAAACAGAGCAATATTTACAGAGAAGCTCAACCCTGACTTATGTTTAATACACAAAGTGATATATTCATGTGGACAGAGACTTGGAGGAGACACAGCCTAAAGTCAGGCTGATATTTTCATAAATCAATTTCAGTATACTGCATTTGGATATGAGTCAGACAGTGCTGGCCACAAAATGGAAAACCTGATATGACATGTGTTTTCTTTTTGTTTATTTAATTTTCTAAGTACAATATTTGTCCAAATGAATTAGGGCTGCTGCTTATTTTGTTTTTTAACTAAATCGGAGACATTTTTTGTGCCCAAAAAACATAAAATAATACAATTTTTGCACAGAAGGACAGACTGTCCAAGGTGTACTGACTTGCAGTATAAAACCTACATTTCAGCTGACTTTAGGGTAAGTGGGGGAAAAGTCAGACTAAGTAGGACACTATCACAATTAAAGGGTAATAACAGTCTTCTGTAAATGAGAAAATATCAAAACTAAAAGTGAATATATGACAATAACCCTAACTATTCATGCTCAAGACAACAAAAATGCAGACTGTAGACTTCAGTGCACTGTTGTCATGAATGAGACAACAGAACAAAGAGGACTCAAATGCACAACACAGAGTTGGCTCTGAAATCCAAAAGCAAGGTTTGTTTGCTGGCAGAGTTTGGTACACAAAAAGGCAGAGGTATCTAAAAACAAGAGACAAAAGGCAAGGTCAAATAACAAGTTCAAACACAAATATGACTATGAAAGAATGCTGAACATCAACTATAGCCATGAATAGCAAAATTTCTTCATTCAAATAAAAATTTTAGGGATGGAAAAATCTGAATCCAATGTTTATATGGGCACAAAATCAAATAATATGATCATTAAGTGCATATACAAGCACCAAGCTTTATTCAGATTAGAAGCATTTGCACATGTGCAGAGTTGTCTAACTTGCCGCAGAAGAAGAGTTGTATTCATACCTGCGCTGTCAACAAACCAACAAATGTGGTAGTGGCTCACTTCATCCAATTCAGGAATGGACCTGTGCCAGGTTCTGAGAGCAGTTGTATTGCACCTAGCGTACTTGATCATCAAGTGGGCCGGGCAGCACATACTGATCCTGCTTTACATGAGGAGACTGTATCCAACAAGAAAGTTGTGTCAGACACAGACCACTTGCTCTTGGATCCCACCATGTTAACGTCTCATCACTACTGGCAAAAATGCATCACGTTGACCTAGGATACACATGCGCAGTCAGGTTAGTTTGCCCCAATAGAGAGTCACGATCAGAATAAGTGTTTACATGGACGAGTTTCAGAATAACAATCAGCACAAACCACCCCTCTAGAATGATATACAATTTTTATCCAATTGAGTCTAATCAGATCAGAATCTTTTGGTCCACCTGTTTGCATCTTTTTTTTTCTCTGAATGGGCCTTTAGTCTGATTATTTGTGCCTATGTAAACACAGTTTATGAGGAACAAAGGACTGGCAACAAGACTGTGATTAGATACAGGTGGGGAAGACACAATCAGGGAGCAGGTACACAAAGACGAGGCGGGGAGAGACAGGGACCTGAAACAGAGACAGCGAGTGATCACAAAATAAAACAGGAAGCACAAAACATGAAACACAAAGGGAAAATTAAAATACTAAACAGACATGGACGGACAGGTAGGCCCAATCCCAATCTGCCCCCTACACACTCACTACTGAGTGTCGCTCGTAATGACGTCACACTCACAGGTGTGGAGGGTGCTTCAATTGAAAGGGGAGGGTATAAACAAGACGGGCAGGTATGGGACGTCCTCCTCACTGCACCGGAAAACTAAAAGACTCATTGCCATTTCAGCACTAAGATGTGTCCTGTGCACGGCACTGTTTCTTTTCTCAGTAAAACAGGCATCATACAGTTCTGAGCCGCCCCAGCTGCCTTGTTTTTTTTTTTTTTTTTTTTAATTATCCCTTTTGAAATCACAGTCATTACAGTGTCAGGAGCCACATTATACCTCTGATTGTAAGTGATTCCACACATCTTTGAACCCCCTTACTATTTAATATGTGCCTGCACAATTAAATCAGACACATCACATAGTAAGATTTCTGAGTTTTATTTGACCTTTTCAAACTATGTCTTGAACTTGTGAGAAACATAAGGGAGACATGCAGAACTTAGCCTACATTTGTATGTTGTTTTCTCTACCTCCATTTTTTTTCCGCACAGTCCCTGCAAATCTGTCTGGCAGCAGGATGCTGCCAGAATGTCATTTTTCTTCGTCCTGAGAAGAAGTCCCCTGTTGTATTCCTCAGTCTGACCTGTGATATTTATACTCGCAGCCTTTTAGTTTGTCATTTTCCTCTCAGTGTGAATGATTTTGAGTTGTTAAGCATTGTGATTTTGAGCTGTTTAGTGTGTGTTTTGAACTTACCTGTGTTTGTTTTGATTCAGAACATAATATCAAATATTTCACAAAATGCAAAACATATTATTAAAAAATTTCTAAACAAAAAGATTTTGCATGGAAAATTATGGAAAAAGATATTATTCATGAAAAAAAAATGGAATCCTAAAATAAATAAATAAAACACTTGAATATCCTGGATGTTGTAAAAAAAATATATATATGAAACACACACACAAAAAAAAGAAAATTAAAATATCTTAAAATAAATTAATGAAAACAAATCATAAAAGCAGTTGATTAAAAAACTAAAATACCCGAATATTGCAAAATATTTTATAAAACAAAAACCTCGAGTAGAAATATGACTCTGCAAACACATAGAATTATCATGAAATGCAAAACTTTTTTTTTCAAAAAAACTATTTAGATATTTTCAGATAAAACCATTAAAGTATTTAAGTTAAAAGAATAAAAAAAACTGTAAAAAAAATAAAAAATAAAAGCACCTAATGATGAAGCAATCCACAAATGAAAAACATCTCATAAAAAGTAAAAACATTTATAAAACGAAACAATACAGACAAAAAGAATATTGTGGAGCCAACAACAAAAAGAGTTAGACTGAGATATGTTTTAGCTCCACAGCTGAGCCGTATCGCTCTCTTATTTTTCGTACGTCTCACTCAGAGGAAAAGAAAACTAATGGTGGGCAAGTTTGTGACAAAGTTTTAGTATTTTTTTCAACAATGCCAGTGACATCATTTAAAATACAATGAAGTACAAATTGACTTTTTGATTCCCAGGAGTCAAACCCAGTCTGTCTGCTGAAAGTCCACTGCTTGTTTAAAAAAAATCCATCGTCCTGACTTCAACCTCAGCAAACTTCAGCACTCTTAAAAACAGCATTAAATGGCTTTAGCGGCACATCAATAAAACATCATTACACCTTAATAAAGTCCCACTTTGTTTGGCTTTTCTTTGGTAGATTGCTTTCTGAATTTCTCTCTGTCGGCTTCATCTGTCAGAGAACTTTAAACCTCTGATTTATAAGAAAACCAGAATAATGATCCAGAGGACAGTCCGGAGAAACAACACTGTCTTACAGAGAAGCTGTGGGCCATAAACCAAGTGCCTGTTTTATGCTGTTTCACTTCATACCCTTTGTGAGTTTCTCTGCCCCCATCCTTTTTACCCTTGTCATTTAAGTTTAAAATGTGTCTGATTTCCTTGTTGAGGGGATTTTTCCTTATGTGCCTCACTGTCTGTCCTGAAAGGCTTCTTATGTGCACCCCATGTTGACTTTAAAGCATTATTTTTGCCCTGTTTTTGTTTGTTCTAACACTAAAATCTCTTTGTGGAGCCTCTTCCTTTGTGACAATGAGTTGTGAAAAACAAAAATATGATGTGATATCCAGCCGTATTGCCAGTTCAAAGTGAAGTATTTACTACAACAGAAGATAAGCACTCCATCAAAGATATCTTCTCTTCATTTTTGGAAATAAATCCATAAATTGATAAGTATTAAATAATAAATTCCAATTGGGATGCACAGGAGAACAATGACAGAAATAGGTGCCCTAGTTTAGACAAAGTAATTGAAGATTATTTTTTTATTAAAGTCTTCCAAAAAAATTTAATAAAAGGGTAAAATCACAAGGAAAAAGTCATTAAAGACAAAGTAAAATGTTTACAAGAAAACAGTCACCAGGAAGAAAGTTTGGAAAGAATATTTGAAAAGTCATCAGAGAAAAAGTTGTAGATTTACCAGGAAAATTTGTTGCAAAGTCTTACATGAATGAATGAAATGTCCTTTGAAAATAACAGAAGAAAGAAACTCATTTTGGAAAAAGAAAAATCACAGGAAAAAGTCAGCAATTTAACAGAATTAAGTAAAAAGAATTGTAACTTCACTCGAATAAAGTCTCTGAAGAAAAAAGTTTAAAGAAAAAAAAATACTTTGAGAGAATAATAGAGAATTAAAAAAATCTCAGCGAAAAAGTCATAAATTACAAGAAAAGTTTTAAATGTATGAGAAGAAAATGGAAGGAGAAAATTGTACAAATATATGAGAGTAAACAAAAAATCATAAAATTAAGCCCATAAATGAATGAGTATCAACCATATAGACTGTATATAGAATGGATGCCGTCATCATTGATATGCTAACTCAATCAAACATCCAACTTCTCAAATGAAAAACATCCTACAGTCAGTCAAATCAGCCACACCCTAATCTTATCCTTATGTATGTCAAATATTTTAGCCATGATGAAGAGTAATGCATAATGAATAAAAAAAAAGAAAAACATTAAACCAGTCTGTAAAAATATACAGTATACAGAAACTTATTTGCATTGACGATATTATTGACATAAAGTTCAGAGACTTCTCCTGGTCTTACAGATAAACTTTCAAACCTCAGTGCTTGATTCATTGCAGGGATATAACTTCCAGTGATGCTAAAAATGCTTCTCCACTATGACTGAAGCTTTTTACTGTACAACACTCAGATTTTATTCTTTTGTATATTAGTTCCATATTTCTGCACCTTCAGCTGATTCCACTCTGAGCGTTTATCAGCCCTTTGTGCTCGTCCACTGTCTCATCACTCTGAAATAGATCACAGCAGTTGAGCCTGACACTGATCCACAGTAGAGCCATTACCCCACCACCACCACCCTACCCAACTCACACACAAACACACGCACACACACACCCATCACCATCAGTCTTTCTGACTACAGGGCCTGTGTTTTTCTGAGGTCATGGAAGATCAATGTTGACTCCATGGCGTAATCATCTGAGGAATAAGATTAGCATATCTTAGCGCCGATTGAGTTGTCTCAGTGGCTGCAGTGGGGAGGGGTGATTAAGGATTGATTGTCCCAGAAGGAGCGGTTGTGAAATTCAGGAGACAACGGCTGACAAAACAGGAAAAATGGAGCAGAGAGACGGAGAGCAGAGGAATTGTTCAGCATCCTTAAGAAGTGGTAAATTGTTTTGTTCCAGATGAATTCTTACTAACAATTCTGTGTTGTATTTTCTGATCAGTACTTCCACAGTTTAAGCTTCAGTTAAGTCATCTTGACTTTCACTTCAATAATGCAACATCAGTGAAAGTCATTGTTCGTTTTCAACAGTTTGTCTAACCTTAGAAAGTTTCTTGAATTGTTGTTTGACTCTTTTGTAGTCTAGAATTCATTTGAAAAAGCCAAGATTTTTTTTTCTTTTTGACTCAACTCATTGAGAAAACCATTGTAGGATCATCTACAAACTAATTAATTTGTGACAGGTTATAAAAAGGACACTCAGAAAAGCTGACTCTCTCAGATGGGAAGAGGTTCACCACTCTGTGAGAGACTGAGAGACAAGCAAAAGCGTAATGATTTCAGATGATTGTTTCTTAGAGGAAAGTGCCAAAGAATTATCCACACTCCATTAGATCACTGAAAGATTCAAAGAATCCGGGTATTTCTTTGTAAAAAGGGCAAGGACCAAAATCAATACTAGATGGCCCTGATTTTCAGGCCCTCAGGCAGCACTGCAGACATGACTCTGTAGTCGAAACCACTGCATGGGCTCAAAATCTCATCCAAGAATTATTGTCTGTTTGCTGTTGCATCAAAAAAAGCAGGAAACCAAATGTTAGCTTGATCCAGAAACACAAGAGACTTCAGAGGTGGAAAACTGTCCTGCAGTGCAACCAAATTTGACTTTCTTTTTGGAAATAATGGACACTTTATTTTTTACTCTAGAGAGAAGAGGGACCCCCACAGCTTCATCAGCACACAGTTCAAAAGCCAGCTTTAGTGAGAAATTGTCCTGTGGTGATGAGTAAATTTTGAGATTCTTTTGGAAACCATGGATACAACAAGGAGAAGGACCGCATGGCTTGTTATCAGCCAAAAGGTCAACATTTCAGCATCCCTGATGGTATGGTCCATGCTATGGGTAGCTTATTCATCTAGGGCTTCATTAATGCTGAGGAACATATACGGGTTTAGGAGCAACATCTGCTGCCATCCAGACAATGACTTTTTCTGATAAGAACTTCATATTTCAGCAAGATAATGGGTCATGAGCAGATGTAGAAGCTACCCATGACATGGACACTGATGATCCCCATACCATCAGGGATGCTGAGATGTTGACCTTTTGGCTGATAACAAGCCATGTGGTCCTGTGTTTTTATTTCATTTATTTTATTTCATTTTTTGTTTTACCTGCTTTTATTTATTTCATCTTCATGTTTTCAGCATCGTCTGTTCTTTTAATTTTATTGTGCAGCACTTTGGTAGACTTGAACGTTTGTTTAAAATGTGCTATATAAATAAAGTGGATTGTATTGTATTGAAGATAATGTCAAACCACATTCTGCAGGGATTACAACGGCATGGCTCCGTAGCAGTACAGCCCTGCCGATATATCAACCTGCCTGCAATGCTGACTTATCTTCTATTACAAACATTTGGAGCATCCAAAAATACAACAAAGGAGACCCTGAACTGTTAAGCAGCTGACAAGAATGCCAGGATCTTTACATTTTTCAAAACTCAAACTGTTTTCCTGGGTTCACAAATGCTACATGAGCATAAACTTTCTTTGTACTATTCCCAATTAAAACAGGCTTTAAATGGTTGAAGAATCTGTTTTTATTAACTCTTTACTCAGTGTTCAACTGTTTACGAATTGTGGTTGTGTGATGAACTCATTTATGGGAGACTACCCTGAAATACAGTCACTATCACAATCTATATAAACATTACATTTAGCCAATTGGAGGTAGGCAGATGTGGCCGCGGTTAAAATATACTGTGTATATCACATAAAAATCAGTAATACTTAAATAAAGTCAGTTATTTTGCTGGCTGGTGAAATATCTGTTCAATGATACACTGGACTTTAACCAGGAATCTAAAGATGCATACTCATGATAATTTGCTTCCTTTGTGCAATGGTAAACTTGTGCTGTTCTGTGACCCCCAATGTTTTATAGGGTTAGTTTGAATTAACACTGATTTATAAAACAAGCAGAAACACAAAAATATTATGATGTTGAGGGAACGATAGCACAGTAGCTATAGTGTTCTGCATGCTGAAATTATTGTTTCTCTTAAAGTAGTCATGTTGTTTTGAAGAGAACAACGTCACAATATCTTTATTCATTAAGTCTGTTAAGACAGTCTGTTCAACACTGATATAAACTATGGCCAAACAATAAGAAAACCTGTTTAGCCTCACAGAAAGACTCCATCTGGGTGTGCTCTCAGGGCGTATCCTCTGCACTTTACCTTTTCTTCAGCATCCTGAAGCTCGCTCTTAAACAACATATTGGAAATTCTCCTCAAACCTGCTCCATCGCTCACTCTTTATTGTCCGTGTTTGTTCATAAATATTCATAAATCAATTCCAACCTCTGACTTTAACTGTCAGAGAGGACGGCAGAGGCTGTGCCAGTTGTTGTCAGAGAATATAAAGAGCCCATTACTGTGTCTGTTTGAGGAGCTGTGAATTTCATTACTGAATCCTCTGTGCCACCTCTGACAGCTTTTTGTGGCTCTCACAGGGTAAAAGGTTACGTCTCGTGCCTTTATTGCAGCCATTACTTGCAGATTCACACCTTCTCCCTCCAGATGCTGCTACATTTGGCTGGCAGTGACAGACAGATGCCAGTAGTGATTAGATCCAGAGGATTAAAGAGGAGGCTCTCTGCTTGAAATACACCTCTGCAGCTCTCAGATGTCAGCCATGAAATGAGACAGACACTCCAAATGAGGGAACAGCTCTGGCTAATATCCCGTCACAAATGCTGTTTACTCCGGATTTAGCCCGGCTGCCCATGACTGTCAGGCCAGACTGAGAGCTGGGAGGGAGGAGTTGGAGCGGAAACATTTCCCCTGAAACCTGACGAGACATTCCCAAAGTAAGACCCAAAATGGTCCATATCTCACACAGCCAACTCCCTGTCAGTTATGTCTGATATCTCCTCCAAGCGCAGGCTGGGAACCAGTCACAGAGTGGCGCCTCCTGCTGCCGAGGAGTGGCACAGAGCCACAGAGGCTCCCCTCACAGCCAAGAAACAGCAGATCACATTCATTAGTGAGTCCTTTGTCCTTGTGCTTTTGGACGGCGTCCTTACAAATGAAAGTAAAACAAGCTCCTCATGCTAAGACGTTTTCACCGAGAGCCTCACCCAACACATTCAGAGCATGCAGGGTCTGGATACAGACAGACATCATCCTAACCTGGGAGTAAAAACTGGTTGCAACTAGTTATTTAGTGTGTTTTATCGACGTTGATATTAGAAGAAGTAGCTGACTGTATCTCCACTGCCGGGGTTTCAACAATGCCTGCAATTCCTCTATTCCTCTCATACAGTGACAGGATTTGTTACTCATGACACTGCTCACCAGACAAACTACATATGGGATATTTTTTCAGTCTCAAATAACTCTGTACTGATTCAGAGGAATCATTTATTTTGTTATAAAACCCATATCTTTATATTTGTAATTACTTAACAAATGATTGTTCATTCTTTTACATATCATTAACATACCCGCACTCTTTTACTACGAAGCCACGCTGTTGTAACACGTGCAGAATGTGGCTTGGCATTGTCTTGCTGAAATAAGCAGGGGCGTCCATGAAAAAGACGTTGCTTGGATGGCAGCATATGTTACTCCAAAATCTTGGTCACTAATGCACCCCATACCATCGCAGATGCTGGCTTTTGAACTTTGCATCGATGACATGGTTGGTTGGTTGGTTGGTTGGATGGTTCTTTTCCTCTTTGGCCCGGAGGACACAACGTCCACTATTTCCAAAAACGATTTGAAATGTGGACTCGAAAGATCACAGAACACTTTTCCACTTTGCATCAGTCCATCTAAGATGAGCTCGGGCCCAGAGAAGCCAGTGGTGTTTCTGGATGTTGTTGATAAATGGCTTTTGCTGTGCATAGTAGAGTTTTAACTTGCACTTACAGATGTAGTGATGAACTGTATTTACTGACAGTGGTTTTCTGAAGTGTTCCTGAGCCCATGTGGTGAAATCCTTTACACATTGATGTCGGTTTTTGATACAGTGCCGCCTGAGGGATCGAAGGTCATGGGCATTCAATATTGGTTTCTGGTTGTGCCGCTTACTTGCAGTGATTTCTCCAGATTCTCTGAACCATTTGATGATATTATGGACCGTAGATGTTGAAATCCTTAAATTCCTTGCAATTGTACTTTGAGAGACGTTGTTCTTAGGCTTTTTGACTTGTTGCTCACGCAGTTGTTCACAAAGTGGTGAACCTCGCCCCATCCTCACTTGTGAATGACTGAGAATTTTTGGGGAAGCTGCTTTTCTACCCAATCATGGCACCAACCTGTTCCCAATCAGCCTGCTTACCTGTGGGATGTTCCAAATAGGTGTTCGATGAGCATTTCTCAAATTTATCAGTATTTTTTGCCACCTTTCCCAACTTCTTTGTCACGTGTTGCAGGCATTGAATTCTGAGTTAATTAATATTTGCAAAAAAAAATAAAGTTTATGAGTTTGAACATTAAATATCTTGTCTTTGTAGTGTATTCATTGAATGTAGGTTGAAAAGGATTTGCAAATTATTGTATTCTGTTTTTATTTACATTTATCACAATTTCCCAACTTCAATGAAATTGGGTTTTGTGCAAATCAATTATAATGGTCTGGATCGGTGGTCACATGACCCCCAAAAGTGCGCCATGGCAGCAGGTAAGTGTCTGTATGTGTGTGTGGCGTGTAGTTGTCGAGTATGCACCCCCAAACTCCTACAGCGGGGAGAAAAGAGTCCAGATAAAAAGGGAAACGGTTGGTTGGAGTGCAGGACTGTGGGACACAGGTGTGGGGAAACAGTTAAACAGCTTGGCTCTGCGGAGAGCGGGTGCGCACCATGCACACTCCCGGCATTGGCACTCTCAGGCCCCGGGAGAGAGAGACCCGTGCCAGTCGGGGAATAACAGTGCTTAATGGCGCTCCGTCACAGCTATGTAGTAAAACTACAGCAAGATACTGGGAAATGATGCTTAACTAGTTTATTTACATGTGTTACTACTGAAGTAGTATTTACCCCCAGATGATCAATCATAAAAAACACAGATCCCTAATAATTTAAAATGGAGCTGCACATAAAAAAGAGGACTTGAACACAAATTCAGTCTTACAATAATTAAAAGTCAACATAGCTACCAGAGGCAAAAAAAAAAAAAAAATCTGTGTACTCAGGAGGAAGATAGCATCCACTCTGGTTACAACACAGATACAGTAATAACTGCTATTTACACATACTTTGCCACCCCAACAGTGTCAGTACTGAGGATGAGTAACTCCATTAAAAGGTCTGGACACGCCCCTGCTTGTGCACCTCACCCCAAGTAAATTATTTTAGCAACAGATGGATCCATGTTGAACAGACGACTCAGCTGATGAAATAGAGGAAATACTTTAAAAGACTTGGACATGATTCGCAGGTTAAAGTTAGATAACTTGTCAAGGATGTTTGTTCATGTAGAGCACCACTCTCCAATGTGGATCATCCGACAATATAAACAATAGCTCAGTCTAAGCAGATCTAAAAGAGGGAGTTTCCAATAACAATTCCCTATAATGTATTTTTCTTAACTGTTTATCAAAAATGTGGCCAGGATCATATTTGAGTACCAGCAGACTACTCTGCACCCATGTCAGTCTAAATACTGAAAGTCAGCAGGTGATGATTATAATAACACAGTGATTAATTTGCCTGTGTTTTTTATTTATTTATTTATTTATTTCTAAGCTGTACAGCATCAATGCAAATCATGGATAATGATAGTCCTTCACCTTTTGAGAACTCTGAGGTGTACCACCTCCATAAGAGACTCAGAGGACGTGCTGTTTCCAACTCTGTGCAGGCGGAGTTTGTTGTCAGTCAGCCTGTCGGTCCGGCCCACGTGTCTGCTGTTTGTTGTCTCTGCTGCTGCTGCTGTTGTTGTTCCTTTGCACAGGTGTGATAAGAGCTTCAGGGAGCTGATCTACAGCTAGCCTCTGTGTTCAGCTTGTTTGTTTTTGATTGTGAGTCAGACGTGCTGCAAAGACGAGACAAACACACAGATCTGACCTCTGACCTCTCAGATCTCTGCTCCTCGCCCACTTCAGAGCGAGCTTTTCCAGCATATCCTCCATAAATACTTCCTCTGATTGCAGGTGTTTCGGTTCTTGTCTCACTTATGGATGAAATAGTGTGGGCTGGATGATGACTGTCTCTTTTGTTATGATGCATAGTTGTAGGTAACTTATTTTTCTTTTTCTGTCTGAGCTCAAACTCCACAAACTACAGTGTCTAACTACCGCACTTGTGTATTTAATCTGTATGTTCAAGTTTTAAGGTCAATGTTCTTTCAATTTTCTGATAACACTGAAAAGAAAGCAGTGTGTCTCGTCTTCTTAGACGCATTATCAGTTTTTTTCGGACTATTGTCATGTCGCTTTCTCTCCATTTCGCTAATTATGTTTTTCTTTTTGCATGTCTTTATGTAAGGAATATATTGTTTTCTTTTTGTTTGCTCTAGACCTTTCAAGTATTCACTCTGACTCTTCAAGATGCATTTTTCTTTCACAAGGGCTGCGATTTAAAGGCACTTGCTTGGCATGCTTTTATCAAACCCACACTTAATTAGATAGTTATTATAGGGTCTGACACACTCACTGATTCTTTGCAAACTCATTTAAATAAAATACCTAAGAGTCGGTATCTTATTTCTTTAAATTAAAGGACAACAACCATCAGTTTTAAGAGGGGTGTGGCTGTGGACCTCCACTAAGAGGACCTGAGGTGACGTTTTTTCTCACAACACAACACTGACCACATGAGAGACATTGGCATCCTCCTCCCTTTTTCCCCACTGATACTAATGGAGAATTTAAAAAAAAAGAGTTAACCATCAAAGGGTGAGTGTCTTTTAACTCTGACCCCATCAGACAACAACCTCATCTGTTTACCAGCGGTGTCATAGACCAACATCGCATCACTTTCAAGTATATTTCAAATGCCTTGGGGTGGGATCATCACATTTTAAGTCTATTTCTTTGCAGTCACTTCTGTTATTGTACAGAGCTGTTATATAGTGATAAATGGCAACACAATGTTTAATACAGCTTTCTAACCGGAGATGCTGTAAACTCCCTCTGTCATTGGATTTAAAGTAATTACGACTCGTCTCACACATTATTTATATTTCTCATCATTATAACTTTAACTGAACACTACACCGAAGAAGTTTGATTTAAAATAATAATAAAAGATAAAAATAAAAAATAATAAATTGATAATAATAATAATATAATTGGTAGCTCTTGCAGAGTTAGGTTAACGAAGACACATACATGCACATGAAACAGTTTTAGCATTCAGAGCAACGCTAAAACTGTTTGTGCTCACCACTTCTTGCATGACTCCTTTGTCAACAAATACCATGAGCTGGATTTATGTCTCAGCTGTTACTGAAACCTCAAGCTCTTCGTCTTCGAAGAAGGCTCAGAGTTACGCTGTTTGTAATATCCTAACAGCAGCTAATGTAACAATAGCTGACATATGCTAACATAGATAAACTGGGAACTGAGTTGGGGATAATGGGTAGCCTGAGACATTTTCTATAAAGGCATAACTTTCGGTCATTGAGTGACAAAGCTGTGTTAAAAGTTAACCCCCACACGCTGAGCCTTACTATAAAAGCAGCTAATGCAGAAAGCGCTGAGATAAGGGTTTTCACAGATGTCAGTATATTCATATTTTTTCGCATTTCAGCCAAAAGTCTAGTTTCAATTGGAATTTAGGCAAAAAATAATCTGTTTTAAAACATCACTAAGTGTGAGTAAGCAAACAAGAAGGTGGTGAATGAGAAATATGCAAAAACCATAATTGGAAAAAAAAAAAAAAGTCTTCCTGGCTGAGTGTCCCCTTGAAGCTTTGTGAAGTAACTAGGGGTCAAATTATTAAAACAAAAACACAAATATGTAAACCATCCGGGCTGTTTATAGACTGATTTCTCCTGCTTTGGTATAAGCAAAACAACACAGTTTGAAGGTGGAGCTTTTCATCTCTGTATTATAAGATAAACCGCCACACATTCAAATATGAGACACATAAAATGCACAATGAGGCATTTGGGCAAATAGCGCTCTTTAACCCCGGCCTCACATTGTTTGCCAATCATTTGAGCTGTGCTGTAGTCAATAATAGATGAATGAGACACTGAAATGGAGGGGTGGGAGAGGCTGACAGCAAGGCAGCGTCGCTCCGTTTTAGCCTTTAGATCAGCCAGCATGTAACACAAAGTGACAGGCAAAGCCGACTCCAAAAATCAAAGCCTCCTTCAGCTTCCACACTCTGCGAATGGAACTATTTGAGTGGCTTAGAGAAACTTCAAAGCTGGGAGAAGGGGACTTTTTTAATTTCAGATAAGGCCCCCGAGCTGAATGTGAACTGCTGGAATTGTAGAAGTTCACATCTTAATCGACGTGACCAGCTGAATTGAGGAGCGAGGAACTCATCTCCCGAGTCCTGTTTTTCTTTTCCTTCTGTTTTTCTTTCCGTTTTCTCTAAAAATTTGTATAATGGAAAGATGCTGCCAACCATAAGAGAGAGAGACTGAGGGAGAGAGAGAGAGAGAGAGAGGGTGTATTGATTAAAAAGAGCTTTGGTCAGTGTAAAATGCATTTACTTAGTTAAGCTGCCTCACCATCATCAGCTCCATTGATTTCAGTGTGATGCTGTGTCATTATCAAGCCAAGATAATCTCTGCTTAATCGGCCTTCCTGCTCTCTCTCTCTGAAGTCAGTGGCTTTCAATGTATGAAGGTATTGACCCTGGCTTGTTCCGCCGTGTTAATGCGGCTTACGAGTGTGCCTGTGATTTATGCCTCTGATTTTTTCTCATGATTTTTTTTCTGCAAGTCTGACGCAACAACACACATCTTCTTAGTTATCTTCACATACAAATAAGCAAAGTGAAGCAGGAATAACTGATGCACTTGGCAGACACTGTGTGTGTGACAGACACAGTATTCCCTGTTCTGATGCAAGTTCCTGTCACATATTGTTGTATTTTTTCCTGCAAGACTTAAGACAAAAACATCCATGACTATCTTGTCACAGCCAAACACTAGTATCAGAAAAACAACTGCAATGCAAAGCGTTAAAAATACAGTCCCTCATATAACAAGTGGAGGGAGTCATCTCCGGTAAAGCCTTGTTAAAGGGATATTCCGGTGTAAAATCAAGTTAGGGTCAAACACATTGCAACACTGAGTAAGACAGCCCCTCCAGAGAGGAATGTTACCGACTGCTGGCTTCTTTAGTTATACCAACTTTAGTAATGACCGCACCATAGCAATACACAGCAGTCTAGTCTCCATGTGCACACCTCAACCAAAACGCCACTCTATAGCCACAAATAATCTCAGAACAGCACCTAACTTCATCAACAGTATATATAGAGTCCCAGCCATATTACTAGCCACCAAACATCTTTTTAACTTTGCCTGGTTTCTTTAGCAAAGAGACTAAACACAACTCACCCACTCTCTTCCAGCAGCCGCTTGTTTGTAGGGAGACCTCAGACGAGTCCATCACCAACTGCAGCGGGGTGACGCAGCTCAAGGAAGAACGTTTTTGATCATTACTTCATCATTTCCTTGAAGTAATAATGATTTTGCACTGCAGACGCAGTAGTTCTTCTGCTGTAGTGTCTCGGTATGATTGCATTTCCATGAAGAAACGATCATGATGGACTTGTTGAAGCTCTCCCTACAAACAAGTGGCTGCTGGAAGAGAGTACGTGAGTTGTGTTTAGTCTCTTTGCTAAAGACACCAGGCAAAGCTAAAAACATGTTTGATGGCTAGTTATATGGCTTGGACCCTATATGTACTGTTGATGAAGTTAGGTGCTGTTCTTAACATTATTTGTGGCTATAGAGTGGCGTTTTGTGCGCATGGCTCCATAGACCGCTGTGTATTGCTATCGTCCAGTCATTACTAAAGTTGGTATAACTAGAGAAGCAAGCAATCGGCAACATTCATCTCTCGAGGGGGTGTCTAACTCAGTGTTGCAGTGTGTTTGACCCTAACTTGATTTTATGCTGGAATATCCCTTTAAAATGTCCAGCCTGAAGAGAAATAAGTGTAAGTCTCCATGACTATTTATGAAAACACATACAGGTGCAAAGCATTTTTGCGTGCAGTGTCAGGGTTATTGTTATTTTTCACCAAGTGCACTCACCAGTTTTTACTCCCAGCACCAACGCTTTGTAGATATTAGGGAAACTTGTATCCATGCACATTTTAAACATGTTCAATATTTATGATCAGAATTCTTTATGTCGGGGGGGGGGGGGGGGGGTCCCTGAGGTAGTCAATTATTTACGCTGTCCATTGTCACATGACGCAACTGGCTAGCCAATTAGGAGGCCAGTGGACTGAAGACGGATGTACAACAAATGCAACCATGGCAACGGCATCATGAAGCAAAAACTGAAACGGACCGTTCATCACATTGTTGCACACCTAATGATACAGAAACAAAACAGTCAAGTCTTCATAATTTGTTGTTGTGTGGTGTCTCTGCAGTTTTTAAAATCTGCTAATATTGTAGAATCTCATGGTGTGTGCCAGGTTTTTGACTAAGGATGCAGGATGCAGCATCACTCCCTGAATAAACTGGTTTTCTTTCATCAAATACAAGTTTTATTTGCAGATTAATTTGCAGGCATTACAGAAAATTACTGACTGTAAAATCTGCTTGCATAAACAAAGTAGTGGCAATGAAACTCAAAATAATGTTTGTTTTGTCAATGGTAAGAAAAAAATGCATTTATAGCCTGGTGATAGGGCTAAAACTGATGCGAACAGTCCTCTTTGGGCTCATTTGTATCACCTGGTGCAAACATAATACAAGGATGAGTGCGTGCCTTCAGTTAGAGTTATAAGACTAAAAGACACAAAAGACAATCACAGCATGAGCACATTACTTGGAATTGATTTTTATAATTGTGGAGAGAAGCTGTGAGAAAACATTCAAACAGTTCAACCATCTTTTTTGCAGAAAAACAACAACCAATCAATTTTCACTCTCACACTAATTTCATTGGACTCCAGTGATTATGGGCCGAGGATTCTGCTAATTTCCTTTGCGAGAAAGCAGCCCTCTGCTCCTTAAGCAAACTAATGGCATGGGCAGGCAGCCATATACAAGCATTATGCACAGAGCTGTTAACAATGGGTATATATTCCTCCATTGTTCAGGCTCGAGAAAAAGAGAGAGAAGTGAAAATTAGGACTGTTTGCCCAGCCTTCAGCCACAGATACACTGAAAACATATTACTTAGTAAAGGTTCACAAAAAGTTCAGAAAATGTAAAATAAGTAATCCACAAATGACTTCCCATGCCTTTTTATGGCTCAGCCTGCAGGAAAGAGAATAAAAACATAAAGATATATCTACGATTGACTTTGTTTAGTAGGATTAAAAAACTTAGCCAGATATTGTTTTGGGGAAAATGAGAAGTTAGAAAATAAAGAGATCATTTCAGCCAGTATAACATCATCATCGACGCTTTCTGTGCTGCACTTACTGTTGTCATATTTGGCTAATACCACAGGACACATAGGATTCAGGTCTCTTGTGCAAGCAGAAAATTTTCACTCAAGCAAGAAGTTTGAATTTCACTCTGCTGCTATAGCCAACCTGAAATTTTTCTGTTTTTACATATTATACAAATGAAAAATGTCATTCATTAAAAGAGGAAAAAGGAAACTTTGGACCACATGAGTCTGAAAATCACACCTTAAGGGGTGGCTGTAGGTGACTCCACATTACAGGTGCAACTTTATTGACCCAGCTCCAGGCAGTGTGCTGTCACCTCTACTTTAAATTTAATACACAACTGTTGTCACAACAGATACCCTAGACAGTATCTGGATGGTTATTGTCTCACTGAAATACATTCTTGATGGCAGCACATGTTGCTCCTAAACCTGTAGATATTGTTCAGCATTAATAGGGCCATCACAGATGTCTAAGTTACCCATGACATTGACACTTATGATTCCCATACAGGGATGTCAGAGATGCTGGCTTTGCACTGCACTTATAACAACAGTCGTGCTTCTCCTCGTGGCATCCATTCCTTTTTTCAGGGTTGTAACTTTTTTCTACTTAAGTTTCATGTTGCATCATGACTTTTAGGTAGTTGTGCTCTGAAAATGTTGCATAACTGCTGGACCAGAGTCCTGACACCCTCAGGTTCCACTCATATTGACGTTTTTTTGTGACACCTATGTAGTTTGTGTATGTCTTTCCAACACTTCCATCACACTATGTGTTGTATATCTATGGTGACACAATGATGACATGACAACCCCAGAGTACATAACCCCTTCAGTCTGTCAGTCAAATATTTGTATCATCAACACTGAGTTTGAGGCACATCTTGAAGCGATATTTGCCTGGAACACAAACTGCTCTCTCTGTGAGGGGCTTGCCTGGTTTACTACCGTGTTCTGCCTCGCCTGCAGCTGTTTAGCTTGTTTCCTTATGTCCAAGTGTAGCAAAACAACCCTGTAGCAATCATAATCCTGTAGTCTGTGGCGGTCTTTGGAAAACTCCTATAAGAAAATTCCATCCGTGTGCTTTCAAAGACGGCTTTCACACTTCAGAGATGGCTGCCTCCGTAGCTGCAGGGCGAGCGGCAGGAAACCCGCACAGCACCACAGAACAGAGAAGAAATACTGTGGTCCTCTGGACACACAGCAACAATATTTACTCTGGATCTGCAGCAGAAGACGCGAGGGAAAGTTTTTTAACCTTGATGTAATCGCCTGCAGTGACGGAGCCTCTGCTATGTCTCAGAAGTGGATAACGTCTTAGTCTGCATTCTTATATGTGCAGAGGGGATGAAATATTGTCAGAAATATATACAAGCCTCTGAGATTCTGCTGTCTGAGGTCGAATACTCAAACAGAGTGAAGTACTGCAGACCTACACTTGTCTCATGGCTACTTAATGTCTAGGTATCCTCTGTAGAATTAGGTATCAGACATATATGCACGCCATATGACCTCCCCATTGCCTCTTCTAGTGTTAATATAATCCAACTTATGCACAGCACACACATAAACATATGCAAATATACATACAGTTCCACTCCCAGCTTTACTTCCCTTCATACTGCCTTTTAATCTCCCCCACAGCCCGTTAAGCTCTGCTGTCTGCCTCACCACGCTCATCCTGTTCTTTTTAAGCTCTGTTAATGTTCAGCATGCATATTGATTGCATTTCCATATGTGACTGAAACATTTCCCCTGTCTACATGTGGATCAACAGGTCAGAACCAGAGATTTATACTGTGATTTTGAAGCACAGTGTTCCAGTGTCGCTGCTGTTTCATATGTGCCAGCATCCTTTTGTGGCTCCAGATAAACACAGGCTTTGAAACGGCTCAATTCATGCACAGATTAGCCTTCGGCACAACAACATCTGCAGGCTGAGTGCATTTCTCTCAGCCTGTCGTCAAACAAATTCTCTGCTGAAGGTAAAAGATCAAGCTGTCACAGCAAAATGCCTGCATGTCATCCCTCAGAGGAATAAATATTCTTTAATTCAAAAGGATGATTTATGGCCAAGTCACTTCAACACAAAAAAACAACCATTTGTATTTCACTTTGAATAACAAATGGCACTTTGATCGGCTACTTTCCACAAAATAAGGATGAAATCATGAATCATAAACTGGAGGGCTGCACACCTCTGGGCAGTGTAGGATTTCAACTGTATGGTAGCCAATACCATGACATCATACTCAGTGTTCTATCCGCTTATATTATGATTTACTGTTATGATGTCATATTGCAGGTTAAATGCTGAGATACTGTGTATGGTTACATGAGTGTCTTAATTGGCTATGATCTGTATCCTGGCTTTAATCGTTTGCAAGATGCATGAAGAGAAATCTAATTATTAATGGCTCTATATGCATGATACATACATGTAGCTTGGTATCTGGTTACTGCAGGGACCTGTTGTGTTCACTTTTTTTTACACAGCTAACTGTGGCCATCTTGAATTCTTACAAAAATGAGATCACTGGGGCTCATTGTGGACGAAGCACTATTAAATCCCAGCTTGATATGGGATATCCACATCATTTCCAGCAACAGGAGAAGAGAGCTACATCAAATATTTAAGGAAACTGCTGTCATCCTATTACTGCTACCTCTTTGGAAACTGATGTCCTACAGCCATTACCCACACAGTTGAAGAGGTCAGTAAATTGATACTTTAAGTTGTTCAAGAACTTTATGCATGTATCTCAGATTTGACCCCATCCTAATTTCTGAAATCAGGATATGTTTAGAAGCATAAACACTACAGTAGGATACCATAAATCTGCCAAGAGTGGGTCAAATAGTGGCTGCCACTGTAGGCGTTTAAATCAAGTAGGTCTTTGTATCTTTGCAATTTAAGAAGTGCTGAAAACCACTCTGCCACAATATATGTCACAATGCTACTTTGTCATGAGTATTCTTAATTAGTGAGCCTAGGGTTGTCCGTGCCTCAACTCTCCGCATACAGAGTCATGCCAATGTGAACAACAGACGATTGGCTTGTTCGTGTTTTTTGATTGATGTTTTTATTTTTAAAATAAAATTAAATAATTTTTGTTAAAAGAAGCGGCAAGAAAAATGAAGAAGTTCTATCAGCAAACTGAAATATATTAATTTACACGTGCGTAAAACAGTCGTCCTGCAAACTCCAGGTTTGAAGTATGAGATGTGTAACATCCCTCACTTTTCATCCAGCTCTCAAACTCTGATCAGTTTGAGAGCCGATGGAGTGCAGCTTTTTACAAAACTTACAGCACACAATGATATAGTTAATATATTCCACTACACATCTGACATACTAAATGTTCAGAGTGTCTGGCTGGTGCATGATCATTGTGAACTCACTGTAAAAGTGTGTGTGCACGATGTAAAAGTGCCTAGCCAACAGTTGACCACTGGCCTGTCTTCAACTAAAGACAGTGATCCTGGTTTTAAAAAGAGACCTGGCTGCAGATTGAATACTGTTTTTGTCCAGTAGTTAAAAATGTAATCAAAACCTGGATACTCAAGTCCATTTGGTCCCTCCAAGTAGGGACTATAATTGCTGCCCGTGGTGAAAGAGTCAGTGTGGTATTTCCAAATATTTTCTATGTACAATATCAGAACGGGATGTGAGTTGGATAGGTCTCTTGGTGCAGTTTTTTCACCTGACTGTTGTGTAAGAACAGAGCAGCTGGTTTACCAGTAATCCGACATTTGTCCTCTCTGCTGGACATCACAAATAAGAAGAAAAAGACATTTTGAAATGTCTGTCTCTGTAGGCATGTTTTCTGTAATGTGATCAGGCATCTGGAAAATCCATCTGAGACTGACTTTTGGTGACCAATTTATCATCACATTAATTTGCCTCTGAGGATTATGCCACAGATATTAAATCTGGTTTTACTGCTACAGGCTAGAAAAACTGCTCAAGCAAGGCTACAAATCTTTGTACTCGTTATTCAAATTTGCAGATAATGCTCAAATAGAGCCCGAGGAAGGAAATACTGGTGTTTGCAAAGTTGTTTATGTCATATCTGTTTTTGGGATATGAAACTGCAGCTGAATCAAGAATTTTAAAAGTTAATCCTCACTGAAAACATGTCTTTAAAAGCTGCCAAATTTAGAAAGTTTGTAACTTTGAAGTTGTTTTTCTTGGTCACGTATTTCAGCGGTACTAGACATGGCCTGACTATCACTCCCTCCTCGCAGCAGCAGACGGCGAGGCTTTGACGTCGATACGTCCTGCTCTAATAGATCCCTCCCACTGCTCTACTGTCTCCTGAAGAAACTCTACTGCTGGTCAATCAGAGCAGTGTGTGTGGAGAATTTTCCAAATGTTTCAGAGCTCATACGTCTGCTGGATGTGACCATCTGTCGGCCCCGGCCCACTGCCCTCTCCCAGGTCTCATTATGTTGGCGTGGCGCTGAATATCAAACCAATGCCATGCCGCCTGCTGGAACCGCCAGTGAAGCATGGGGATGCTGGCACACACTGAGATACACAGGTGCGCATGTAAGCCTGTGAAACACACTCCTTTCCTTACAGACTCTTTGGCTGTAAGGTCACTGTGCAGAAAACCAAGGCAAGTGTTTCTTCTGTGGAATTGACTGAACTTGAAGAGTGAGAGCAAAACAAAAGGAGGCCAAATGCTGCCAAAAAAAAAAAAAGCAAGAACAGCCTGATAAATCCCAAAAGAGAAATCCAGGATGGCTCATCAGAATCAGAATTGAATTCATTGTCATTGCACATGTTACAAGTACAGAGCAAAGAAATTGCATTTCAGTTCAACCCATCCAAGAAAAATAAAAAAGACAGACATACAGAGGGGACAGGAACAGAAGAACCAGAAGAACTGTCAGGTTGCCACAAGGGCGACACCCTGTTTTCTTAGATGAGAAAAAAAGGAGAAGGGGGTGGGGGGGGGCAAACTATGCTCCTGTTGGGGGGCACAGTGTGGGATTAGGGAAACAACACCTCAGTTCATAAGCAACAAAATAAGGACATATCAACATTGCGGATGTTTAACTAATAAATCTGCAGCAACTGTCAGGTCAATATGGACCAAAATCTCAGAAAATGATAAGTATTAATAATTATATTAAACTCAGTTGATAATTTTACTTTCATTGTGAGGTGCCACCAACATTACAATAAAACATTCAACAGAATGTACATCAAGATATCTAAACTACTACTAAAACACTTAGTCAACAGGAATATGTTTAAAAACCAATAAAGGGTTAAACTTAAACCAATTAAGTTTCTGAGTTAAACTTGGACAAAAGTTAAAAACTAAGTAAAAAACCATATGCTGTAAAAGTACACTTATAAAAATAGGTTTTACACAAGTTTTTAAAGAGGAAACGGAACTAACCAGTGTGACCTCTCTGTGTAAAAGAGGCCCAAAAAGCCCTGCCCCCCTGGTCCTCAGCCAGCCTGAGGACCTCAGGATATGACCAGGCTCATGGAGATCATTCCCATTTTAATGAATTAATGACACATTTAAAGATACATTTACATATTATATGCTGTCTCTTTGTCCTCCATACATATGTATGTATGTACAAATAGAATAGAGCAGTGGTCCAAGAACTCGCCCCTGAGGTACCCCACGGGACAAATTCACACTGCATGACTGTAAGCTTCCAATGGCAACACCAATACTTTTTCGTTATATAAGAATGAAACCATTTAAAAGCAGAACCAGAGACACCATCGCTGAGTTTTAGATGTTGCAATAAAATCAAATGGTCACCAGTATCAAACCCAACACTTCTGTCTAAAAGCATTACATTCAGAGATTCAGAGAAGTAGATCATTTCGTCTGCTGTGAGATCAGTCCGTATGCTGTGGTTGGCCCTGAGACCGGGCTCAAAAACTCAAAGGATCCACTTGTGCTCAAATGTGTTATTAGCTGATTAGCCACTGCTTTTCCCAAGAGGACTGGCAACAAGGTGCATCGAACAAAGTGGCCGTGAGTTTGTGTTTTCCTGATTAATGTGGATAGTTGTATAAGAAAATGCTGATCAAAATACTCATATAAAGAGTATATAAGTTGGGATGCAGCTGTTGAACAGCCCCACTGTGTGTGTGTGTGTGTGTGTGTGTGTGTGTGTGTGTGTGTGTGTGTGTGTGTGTGTGTGTGTGTGTGTGTGTGTGTGTGTGTGTGTGTGGAGAAGTGATACTGCAGCTTCTCAGAGAACTGCAAGGTCAATTAATTGCTTCTTATTCAGGCCATCGATTCCATAAAGTGGTTTTGGCTGAAAAGGCAATTTCAGAAACTGATTCTGACAGTTAACTTTGGCTCAACCTTCCAGGCAATTTAGAACTGTTTAACATGCGTCAATAGGAAATATTTATCTTCATATGAATTAATTGCAAGATGCAAAAAGATCAATATTTTGTGACTTCTCTCTTCCCCCTCCTTCTGTTTGCAGCGACAAAGAGATGACTGCAGGCTGATGCTCCTCTCTCGGACACATCCTGCAGATTGCGTTCTTTAAAATCTCTCACCTCGCTTTCTTTAGTTTCCCGTCCTTAAGAGCGGAGCTGAAAGACAATCCCAGGAGTGATTAGAGACTGTTATGCTGTGGGGAAGCTCTGCAAACTCTTCTCTGTCTTAAAGCATCACTTATTATTCTGAGTCTGCAGCCCAAAACTAAGGAGAGAGAAGGAGTGTCGTCCTGAGGATATCTAATCAGTCTGACAAAGATGAAGGAACTACAGAGACTACAGGAAGGTCTGCTTTTACTCCCTCTGCGGGTGCCTTGGGGGGTCTCAGTGTGCGTCTTTGTGTTATGAATGATTCACTGAGTACAACCACACACTCAGCAGTCTAAGGCCTGAGGCAAACACAGGTACAGCCCCCTCTTACCTCCTCCTCTGACCCTTTCTCTTCCTATTTGTCACTCATGTCTCTGCACGGATGGATTGATCTCCTGTAAAGGTTTCTGTCATTTATCTCGAGTTTCATTTCTGGGAAGATAAATATGAGTTCCCATGATCAATTTAAGTCGGGCTACAACTCTGGGGCTGAAAAATGAAGCCAGAGAGGAGACGCAATTTCTTACAGTTCATCAAAACTGATTTACCCTAAGTACAGAAGTGTATTGCATTCATTTATAAAAAAAAAGGTGCCCTGAATTAACACAACTTAGGAACCTTAATTCAAAAAAACACAGCAACATTTTTCAACAGGCCTATTTCCTGTTACTCCATTGCTGCAGGCCAAGCATTTTAAGTGAAAATTTTTGTTTCTAGCACTTTCTATAGTGTGCAGTTCTACTTTGCTCATCCCTCTGTAAGTGGAGTGATGGTGACTTTGAGGGGAAGAAGCTCCCGTGATCCATGATCCTCCTATTGTCGAGTTTTTACCATCAAAATACAAATTATTTTGTGCACAAAGACAAACACTTCTCTTCTTCGTCTTCCAGCTGGTGCATTTTGCATGTCAACCTACCAAATACAAAAAGCAATTATTGTTAGTTTGTCTGCCCTGTGCTGCTGTAGAGCATTATTCAAGAGTAGTAAGAGTGTGGCAGAGATTGGGCGGATTGAACCAAGGCTCATGAAGGCACTGGAAAAAAAGGCAGAGAGAAACCAGTAAGTAAGGGAAGCACGCAAAATAGGCAATATTCAACAGGTAGCAAAACAGGAGATAACTCCAGCAGATTTGGCTGATGTACCACATGAGACACGAGAATAATCTGGCACTGGAGAGGCCTCAGAGTTTAAGAGCTGTTGGTGATTGCAGTGAGAGATGTGAGTGTGGGTGTGCAGAGAGAGCCAGTGGGAACCTCCCAATCTCTGTGAATAGAAGACAAAAATACAACTCCACACACTCCAAGACTAAAAACAAACAAAGTGTTGCAATCACCACAGTATATATGATGTTTCTCCACCCTTGTCTTGCCTTTTCTCAATTTTACTTACCGTGTTGCTGAAAACTTTATTTTTTCCAAAAGTGTCACAATATTATCACAATTATCATTAAGGTACAAGCAGCTGACTGATCACTGTTAACCAAAACTACAACTCTATCATGACTTTATTTGCACAACATACAACTTTGTTTTTTGTAATCTTAAACATGCAATATAAAGTCGAAAATGTCAATCAATGAGGCACTCGCTTCCGCTTTTGTAAATGTCTGTGCAATGTGTACAGTCTTACTCGTAATTGTTCTATCATTATCTTTCTCTATTTATGTTTCATTTTGTGAAGCACTTTGTAACTCTGTTACCACCTCTGACCTTAAAGGTCCCATAATATTCAAAATTCACTACAGAATGGTTTTCTAACAATAATATGCATCTTAAGCCTGTACGGCTGGACCACAGCGCCTCTACAAGCCATACCTAGCACTCTGTGTAAACATCGGTGCGTGGTACCAAATCACAAGCCACGCCCCCTCTTCTAGAGTTTAAGAGTTTAGTTTAAATGATGTAAAATTGGGACCCTGGCCAGAAGATACTGGAAATATAAGTAAAATGTTTACCTTTTGTTTCTCAGACAGTACAAAAATGACTAGTAAATGTAACATTTCCTAACAGATGTATCACTCTGACCTGACCGTTGAGTCCATGAAAGCTGCTCAGACAGAAGCAGGTTTAAGTGAAATGTCGTGTATTTTTGAGCGTGATGATTTTATACACTTTGACACGCCATGTGAGGCTTTAAGTATCGTCCTTACTTATTCATTCCTCTAAAAACAGCCTGCCAGACTCACCATTTCTCTACTTTACCTTAGTCTGCCTCTGCTTACCTGAACGTTGGTTATGTCCTGCTGTGACCGGCCCTGCTCTCTCTGACAGTAATTGGACAGTGCGTCTGTGGCTAGGGAACAGCTGCAGCGTAGTTTAGAGGCCGCTCTCTACAATAAATGTGTTTTACCGTCAAGATCAATGCAAGGCTCTCTCATGCATACATAACGGCTCTGCCTTTTTCCCTGCATTAAGGTAAAATGTTTGGACAAGACACGCAGGCTGAGGGTTGAAGATATGCCTGCCCAACCTGCAATCATGTTCCTCTTTAAAACCTGCAGCTACCTGTGTGGAGGAGCTGCACACAAAGCAGCACATTTGTTTATCATTTTTGCTTCCTCCTCACAGATAGAAGTGAAGTCTTAGGGGGTGGGAGGAAGAAGACTGATGGAGAATAATAGAAAAGATATGACTGACCAACCAGAGGAGGAGGGAGAAGTACAGTCAGAGAAATAGGGATGAGATACTGTAGCAGAGGAGGGGAGAGAGAGAGATGAAGCGGTGGAGGCAGCAAAACAGTTTGCTTGAGAGTGCCTTTTAATCAGCACAGAAAGCACCGGCGAATTGGATAAAATGTTATCTGGGAGCTGGAAAAGTGGAGGTGGAATTTATGGTACATTATGTTCCAGCTATAAACAAGTGCTTCACAAATTTTAGCTCACAGAAGTCATTTATCACACACAGCTCAAAGCACTTCTTTCCCTTTCTCTCCCTTTCTCTCGCCTGCTGGCGCAGTGCCTGGGCCGATCCGAGGCTCCAAACATTCGGAGCTCCTCAGAAAAAGTTTGAGGCAAAGAAAAGTACTTTCTCATTGTTCCAGAAGAGATTCAATGAATCTGTATTCCTCTTCTTATCTGTTATAAACATATTGTCTGAGTGGAGACGTATTGAAACA
This sequence comes from Xyrichtys novacula, assembly GCA_962446985.1. Taxonomy (NCBI): domain Eukaryota; kingdom Metazoa; phylum Chordata; class Actinopteri; order Labriformes; family Labridae; genus Xyrichtys; species Xyrichtys novacula. The sequence goes on from OY660871.1 coordinate 14,583,812, forward strand.
CTCCAGCGCGCACAGCTGTGAAGAGAGGAGATCTGAAGGAGTCAAATAAGGATATTTCTGAAACAGGTTTCACAGCACTGTTTACTGTTCTGAGGTGATGCTGTGAAACCTGGAATAAAGCCAGACTGAAACCTTTCATTTCACAGTATGTCGAGGTCAGACCACACGATCACTTTGACTGTTACTATGGTCACTGTGTCGGGAATAGACCATATAACAAGGCATTGTAAAGGAGCTGGGCTAGACAACACCTTGAAATGCTTAAAGAAGTCACTCAGTGGATTACTGAAGTGCTTTTTCTCTCATCCGACATCATTTATTTTTTGAGTCAGGGTTGAGTACTGTTTAAGTTATAAGAATTTTGGCTACAAGCGGAGTTCTGTTTATTCATTCTGGTTTTATGAGTAAAAATGAATAAAAATCATGCATCTATTGTTAGGACACCTCTCTTCTTAAAAGTGAACACTGAACCGGATAAGAATTTTTCTTTTTCTTTGAAAAAAAACTGATACTTCTTTCAGGGATAGATTAATGAGAACCTAACAAGACCTTTCTCATTCTCCACAGAACAATCGCCATGATTGGTTATTGTTTTATGGAAAATTACATTATTTTGGCTACTCTGTGTGCACAGTTTTTGTACAGTTTCAAAATTTTGGGAACAGCAGTACACCAAATGCAGCACATTCACTCCAGTTCACTCCATGTTGGAGTAAATGCTGTTAATACATTGTCTTTCTTGCTGTGTTGTTCTCTTTTTGTTCGAGTTTAGCAGACTTATGATCACTTACTGCTGTCCTCTCACAACTGTGGTCACAAACTGCATCACAAATGACATACTGTTGTGCCAATCCTGAACAATTCATGTTGCTGTCAGCAACCAGCAATCAGTTCTCTTAACCTAACTTAAAGGGATATTCCAGTGTAAAGTTAAGTTAGGGTCAAACACACCATGACACAGAGTTAGACACCCCCTCGAGAGATGAATGTTGCCAACCGCTTGCTTCTCTAGTTATACCAACTTCAGCAAGGCCCTAACCCTAACAGCACAATAGCAATACACAGCGGTCTACATCTCCACGTACAAACCTCAACCAAAAAGCCACGCTGTAGCCACAAATAATTCTCAGAACAGCACCTAACTTCATCAACAGTATATATAGAGTCCCAGCAATAGAACTAGCCATGAAACATCTTTTTAGCTTTGCCTGACTTGTTCAGCAAAGAAACCAAACACAACTCACCCACTCTCCTCCAGCACCCGCTTGTTTGTGGGGGAGCCCTGACGAGTCGATTGCCGAGTGCAGCTTATCATTTCCATGAAGTAATAATCATGATAATATTCATTTTGCACTGCAGACGCAGTATTTCTTCTTCCTTAGCGTCTCGGTCTGATTGCATTTCCATGAAGTAATAATCATAAATGTTCTTCCTTGAGCTGCTTTTTCTTGCTTTTTTCATTCCAGAGCTACAAGAATTGACTATTTTGAGTACAATCCCACTCCAGTATTCAGACTCTGATCATGCCCTTAGCTGGAGGCTTACACAAACTTCTGTCAACTGACATTATTTTATGCTGTTACTGGTTTAATGTACCAATTGCTGGAAATTCATGCTCTGTTCATTGAAAAAATCCCACAGATGCACTCTTTTATCTCACCACTGTTTGAGGCGTCATCTTCGCAGTAGATCAGCCCTCCCCTCCTATGATATCCCTGCCAGAGTTGATGAGCTCCAGACTGTGACAGCAAGTTCTGTAAAAAACAGTGTCCTTGGTGTCACTGTTCATGACTTGCCTCTGGACACCCCTTAGCCAAGGTCCTTTACCATGTATGTATCTATAAGGAAAAAAAGAAAGCAAGGTGATTTTCTTGACACAACAATCTGATGAGTCACATTCTTCAGCTGTGACAAAAGCTCCACCACAGATCTTATAAAAAGGAGGAAAACTCCTGACTGGTTTCAGCTCTCTTACTCTGTTTCAGGTGGACCCCCAGTCATTCAAAGTCTGATCTTTTTTGCCACTTTGTGCCTTGTCTGTCACTCGAAATACAAACTGCTGCAGAGCTATCGGTTAAACTGTAATACCAACCTCCAATTGATTAGTTCAAAAACTTTAAAGACTGTAAACATTTGGAATGAGATAAATGATGCTCAAATAATGATGTTTTGGCTTTTTGTCCACTAAAACTAGAAGGCATTTTTGTCCAAAGACCAGCTGACTAAGTATAATGCTGACCATTTTTACAATTTCAGTTTTCTGTCTGTTTAAAATAAATATTCACTGGGGCTCTGATGCCGTGAGGTACACACTGCAGGTAAAACACTCTTCAAAAACAGTGCTCAGGGCACTAGACTCTCCAGAGGAGATCTTCAAACACTGGGCACAGGGACAAACTTTAAGAGACTTGTGTGTCTGTTAGTTGATGAAGAGCCCTCTGTTCCCATACAAACCTTATCTCTGCTAGTCCGCCGGGAAGCTTTATTAACATCTGCAGCCCTCATTCATCCTGGGCTTATTTTCCTGTTGTTTCTCTTTGTCCTGTTTCCTCTCCTTCTGTTTGCAGCCCTGCGGTTTGATTTCCTCTCAGCCGGAGCGAAGGTCACCCTCGTGTGCGAGCTGAGCGATATGGAGGGACCAGGCAGTAAATGGTGGAGCAGAGGAAACAAGATATGGTGATAGGAGGTTTAGTGCTGAGCATGTTCAACATTAAAGATGGGCCTTCATGGTGGTCTGGAGCAGGGCTCCCACCATTCACAGGCTTTTATCTCTATTTAACCTTGAGGACTGCAAATAGAGAGCAGCAGAGTCTTTGACAGACAAAAATCTAATATCCCCCAGCTCAAAGCAACATTAATTTATCCCCAGCTCGCTACTTTGCTCACTTTTATAAAAACACTGACTTCAAAGTCAAAGATCCTGTAACCTGTACGCCAGAAGATGCTAAGTTTGACTCGAGGGGCTCTATTTTCGTGCTTCGCCGGAAACGTGGTGCAGGCACGGCGTAAGTCAGGTCCGCTGTGCCAACAAGGTGTTTCCATGCACAATTTGGAATTTTGGTGAGTGGCGCAGCCCGGCAGAAGTATCCCCCCTCCCTAACTCAGCTCCTCCCAGCGGCGTGAGTCGTAGCGAGGGAGAAGAGAGGGCATGGAGTGGGTTTAACACAGCCGAGACCTGTATTGACCAATAACATCAGCTCCTCTCCTCACCTTTAATTCTGCCACCGGCGAGGCGAATTACAATTTTTGTGAAGTAGTCAAAGAGATCATAGATGGCTGAAGACAGTAATGCCACACGATGGCGACAGAAGGCAGCCCCTCAACAAGTGTCACTGTAAGCGCTGCAGAGGGCGTCCTTCACACTGTCTCATATAAGCACAGATGGATTTGGTGTGTGTAATGTTGGAACCACTAGTAAGACAAACCCCCTTTTCCACAAATAAAGACACTCACATAAAGTTGCACATATTCAAACCTCACGTGACAAAGGTGAGTTGTGTGCACAGATCACAACATAAATTCCAATAATGGCATTAAAATCGGACCCATCTGTGCGTAATGAAGCAATGCGCTCCATGGTCTGGCTCTTTACTGTATTCAGCTTAAAGTAAATAACTCATCTGAGCACTGAAACAAATCATCTGTTCAGCCGCTGGAACTGCAGCAGGACGGGGAGAGGACACGGAGACATGTCCAGGTCGAGCTACACGAGAAATAAGAGGAAGAGGAAGTAAGAAAAGGAGAGAGACAAATTCCATATCTGTAAGGAGTAGGTGTCAGACCAGGAATAACTTTCTCATACCTTTTTTTTCCCCACACCAAACTTCAGAGTGAGTACAAAAGTTCAACTTTACAAGAGAACACTGTGGTTTTTATCTTTAATACTATTCTCACATGTACAATACCGGGGATGAGATATATGACTTTGGGGCGCCAAAGGCAATACAAACCAGGTGTCCCTCACAGAAGCTGTAAGCAAAAGTTTAACTGAGATTAGATTCATGCAGCACAGTTAATAAATTACAGGGGAGGAAATATGAAGAAATAGATTACATTAAATGTACAATGTGTTTAATTTTAATCCAATTTTCCCTTGAGGATGAATAAAGTTGTTCTTATCTTATTCAGCAGCATTTTCCTAAGATATAGAATATATTTTGCAGAAGTTTGAAGTTGAAACAATGGGGAGCTGAGGAAATGAAACAGACCTTGTTTCCCACAATGGTTAAGATATGTTGACAGTGTCCTTTCACAGGCAGAAACCTGTGCTACATTGGTACCGGGCTTACAGCTTGGAGAAAGAACAGGTGTAAGAATGAGAAAAACAGAGATGCAGTAACAGAGTATGCAACAACTCATGGCTGAAATACAAATAATATGTGTAAAAATACTGGAAGCAGTAGCTAAAGAGACACAAACTGTGAAATGCTTAGGTCAACAGGTCAATTTTTTCCATTAAAGTATGCTCTGAAAATAAAGGAACGCTGCTTTGGCTCAGTGGTTCAAATGTTCACCCCATATTCTGAGCCTTTAGTCCATTACCGCTTTAACTTCTAACCGCCCCTTGCTGCACATCTTCCTCAGCTTTCTACCCCATTCATGTCCTGTTTCTCCGCAGCTATCACTCACAGTGATGACAAAAATACATATATATCAACAAATAAGAATTTCTAAGTCTTGTCTTAAATCAGTGCAGAGAGTATGTAAAACACAAGCTGGAGGACTGCATGTTGCTCCATCTTGATGGAATCCTTCCCTCATCAGATTTGCAGGAGTAAAAAACCATCAGCTTTCATCTCCACTCTCTGTCTTTCCCTGTTCATGCAAATTTCTCTAATAGATTCATGAAATGAATTGATTTTTTTTTCCCTTTCCTACTCCTTCACATTAAGAAAATTGAAAATGCAGCTAGATATGTGTGTGTGTATGTGTGTTCGTGTCAAGTGCATGTGTTGAGGAATATCCATATTAAATCATGCAGTGTTATAAACCTAAACACTACGTCAGTGTTTAACTGCATTTTTTTTTTCATTTTGCTTGCAAATTGCTCATAAGTTAAAAAAGAAAAAAAAGGTACCTTAGCTTGTCTTCCAAATGTGAGCTCAACTGTGTTTGTACCTGAGTGTGACATGGCATAGCTACACTGCTAGCTGTGGGCCTTTTTTGTGAGCAGGAAACTGCAGTACATTAAATACAGAGCAGTCCCTCAAATTCATGATTTGCTAAAGTTAATACCTTGTCATATTGAACATGCTGCCTCCCTTAGTGTGTCCTCACCTCCTTAGTGAAGTTTAGTGGTCTTCCATGATCATCTTCTCCCAGCTTTGTTTACGTATTGCATCACAAGCAGGCGGTGACCACGGGCCATGAGAACTGAAGTCGATGCAGAAATGTTAAAAACTGCAGGTACCCAAATGTCTGTTTGAGGTTGGCTACAGAGGTAAGAATTCTGCAGCCCAGATTAAAGTTTTATTTTTCTGCCAGGACCTGCTAAAGAGGATCATGGCAGACCACAGCAAATAATCTAAAGTTTGGCTAAATTTCACTAATGAGATACTGACACAGCAAAGTAGGAAGGATGTCCTCTATGGCAAAGCATGTACTTCATCATGGTGTGAATTTGAAGCATTGCAATCTTCTGTTCACAAACAAGCACGTTGGTTATAGTTAGCGGTGGCTGCTACGGCAACATGTCATCAGACGAAAGAAGAAAAATGAAAATCCTTGTCTCTGGTTAACAGGCCACCTTTGAGAATCTACAGTCCAGATAACTTTTGGTTGTTAAAAAATAAAGGTCATTTTTTTTACTCTCCAAAACTATTAGAATCATTACAACCACCACCTTGTCCATAGTGCATACTCATACTATCACAGGCATTTCTTCCTGGCCTCTGATTGTCCAATAAAATAGAATTAGAAAAAAAAAACATAAAAATCATAAATTATTAATAAAATGTCCTTCTAGGATCTGATTGGCTGATTAACTCACTAATCTTTGGTGTGTAAACTGTAAACAATGGCAGTTTCAACACTGTGCCGACTGTCCATCACTTTATTTGACACCAACTGGACAGCAGCGGCTCAAGGACTGTTAATACTTGATTACTTACTCAAATGCTTGACTTGATTTACTTGCTGATGGACTTGTATACTTTTGTGGCTCATGAAGGAGTGAAAGCGTTTATTTCAGTCGGTTTCAATCAGAAGTGAAAACTACTCACAGAGGCTCTGATTTCTGAATAACTGAAGCACTTTATAATGATTTTAAACAGCAACTCTGCAGCTAATTCTCATTTTTTTTCCATCTAAGTTTGGTCTAAGTTATAATGTTGCAATCAAGAGCATGATTTCTTTTCCAAAAATCAAAAATACATATTACAGTTCCTGCAATACGCTGGTAAGAGTGTATTTTAATATCCAACATGATCATTTCAATCAGCTTGTGTTGTGTCTTGAGGGATGAATCTATCAGATTCAGGCGACTGAGTGTCTGCAGCTTGTTGGAGAGCTGAAATAATGGTATACATTCTTTTCTGCTGTGTGTCAGTGGATTCTTTGCTGCAGGCTTAACTCACACCGAATGCTGCAGCACAATAAAACATGGCGGGATGCATTCCCTCCTGACCCATCTGGGAAGGTGTGGGCCTAATAAAGGAGATATAAGTGGCCTGTCGTCAAACCCATGTGGAGATGACTGCAGAGCCTGTTGTTGTTTTTATTTTATCTGCAGCCGTGAAATGAAAGCTCCTGTTTGACTGTTGAGAAGGCGAGGCAAATTAAAGTCCAGGCCTGTGGGTTCTGCTGGGTATAGTGGCTTGTGGTTCTGCAGGATCTGGTTTTATTGCTTCTGTCTTTTCATTATCTTTTCCAGGTGTTGTTCAACCTGGAAGTTTGTGTTTTCTTCATAATGAGAGACATTAAGAAAAGAAAAACAAAGAATGTATTAGTGACTGTAAATACTATTGACCATGAATTTATTGTTGTTGGCAACCCAAGTCGCCTTTCCAGTGTTTTTGAAAATGGTGATGCTTAGGTCAGTTTTTTTTTCATACATTTTTTTTTTATGATCCCATGAGTTTATCAATTTTATAAATATCTGCTACTCAGTTTTCATAAGAGGTCAACAGTAAACCTGACTCATGAATTTTTTAACTAGCTTAAGTGTATATGACAGCTACAAGAGGAATGTTATCTACAAGATTGCCTTGTTATTATAATATTTTAGATTAAATTCTTCCCCTAAACTTTACAAACCCCAGTCTGAGACATGTAGGACCAATGAAAAATTCATGGTGACTTTGCATTCATATCATTGATGATCTTTGATAGAAAGAAAATATCTTAATATGATTATGAGTGTGGGGTCATCCTCTTATCCCTCTATTAAAAACTGAGCAGTCAGTTAGCCCTTTCAGATGGTTATTTACTACAGACAAGCTGAGTGCCGGCTCCAGATTCATCATTTCTATTGACAACAGAGAACAAATGTCCCCAATCATGATGCATGTAAAGCAGAAATATAAGAGCTGAACGCCTTTCCCTTCACTCAGCTACTTTATAGCGGTACCAGCCACTTTATTTCCTATAATAAAGTCCCATTAAAGTGGCATGAAAATGACATTGCCATTACAGAGCTCCCACTGTTGCTATCAGGCCAAAGTGCTGCAGAAGCCCAGCCAATTAATCAGAGAGCATCATAAGGTTTGCACATTCAGACTGCTCTCTTTGAGAAGGAGGGCTGGATGAAGAGTGGATGAAAACAGGCTGTGAAAGACGGCAGACAGAGAGATGGTCTCTATACGTTCAACGAAAACTCCTGTTTTTCTCCTGTCAATCACTCTCAGCAAATGAGAAGTGTTTTTAAGCAACAAATGACACAGTAGACATCCACAGGGACACACTGTTTTGTGTTCTTGACACTGCAACATGATGGTTAAATAGATGTTATTTATGTTTGCCACTGAAACAGTCATCATAGTAGTTTAGTAGGTACTTTTCTCTCCCTGCTTATCATTTGAATTTGTGCACACCATCAAACTGGCTCTTGGCATTGCAGATTTTTTATACAAAAGCTCAGAGAGGTTTAACAAAAATGCACCTCACTCACATATGCATCCACAAGCAACAGCTTATGTTAGCTGTTCACCATTAGACTCACGACAAAACTTTGGAGGACATCGTCGTAAATCTAAGACTGTTTGCTAACGATTCACAGAGTTTTTAGTCAAAAAAACAAGATTTTGAAAAGACTGGGAATCTCTTAGATTTCAGCCACATTCCTGAAAGAAATGTACAACATTTATGCTGGAATTGTGTTACAAAACCTTTGAGTATTTCTGAGATCACAAATTTTTGAAGCCAAAATAAAATCATGAGATTTTAGCTGAACTCGGGTGTGGTCCTTTGATTTAGGTTATTTGTCAAACAGTGTTTTTTAAAATGTGAACAGGACTGAATGAGGCAGTCTTTTTATTGTCATGCCTCTTTTAAGTCTTAAGTCTTGTCTGATACCCTGGACTCGGGGGGCCGGGCAGGTCGGATCACAGCTGACCCTTCTCATCCTGCACATGGACTATTTGAGACACTCCCCTCAGGCAGGAGGCTACAGTCCATTCGGACCAGAACCTCCCGCCATAAGAACAGTTTCTTCCCCTCTGCCGTTAGACTCATGAACACTTCATAACTCAGTCACTTTAATGCCGTCACTTTATCACTGGTCACTTTAGTTAGTTAGTTAGTTTAATGTACTTTGGATTTTTTTTAATTGCACTCCTCCCACTGCACTGTAGTTCTAGATTGTTTAGTTGTACATAGCCTCTTATACTTATTGCACATAGCATTGTACATAACCTTTTATACTTTTATATTTTTATACTTTTATACCTTATATATTTCTTGCATGCTCTTATTAGTTTTTATTCAAGTATTTTATATTTCTCTCTGTTTATTGTTGCACCATCATGCCAAAACAAATTCCTAGTCTGTGAATACTGTTCATTGACAATGGCAATAAAACCCCTTCTGATTCTGATTCTGATGCGGATCAGGTTGTTCAGTGATGTGCACATTGTCAAGGAAAATCTGTGTAAGGTCAGCTGAAAACACTTTATTTCAGAGCAGAGGTTACGCTGTTCATAAGCAAACCAAAGCAGACTGTCCCAGGATTTCAAGAGTTCAAGCGTTAAGAAGTACAGTTTATGACTGATATTTTGAGTTTATCATAATAAAAATAAATAAAAATATATAATTACATTATCAATAAAAATAGTGGTTGTCTGTGAAAAGTTTGTACATTCGTACCAGGAATCTGGTTGTAGTCTTGTAGTCCCCAAGTGAAGTCTTTTCGCAAATGTATGGTCTGAAATTTCAAACTCTGTGACGGATAAAAGTGTATTTTAATACCACACATAACAGTAAGATACTTTCTATACATAGCCAAAGTTTAAACACAAACACACTTATGAGAGAAAGGTAAAGACTCAGATGGAGCTCTGCAGGCAGATTTCTGTGGACTGTGTGTGGCAAAGGGGGTGCTATTTTATTCAAAAATAGAGAATATTGTCTCCAACCAGCAACGCCACCTGGGGACTTGCACCCCAGGAAACTGAACTTTTAAACTAAAACCATAACAGGAAGCTAAAATAAGAATAAAGGCAACACAGGTAAGTTCTGAAGAGGCAGAGACAGAGTTCAAAATATTTCAAAATGTTTATTAGATCAAAAAAATGAAGTTAAACGTAAATATAACAGAAATTTAACCTAGGAGGGAAAGAAAGGGATAAAGTTAAAACAACATAACAAAACACAGATAAGGGGCAAGAAAGTTAATTTTATTTCTATAATAAAATTTAAAACAAGGCCTTCTACAAAAGTTAAAAAGTACAATACCCCCAACTTAAACTAAATCAAAGAAATCCAAACTAAGTTAACTTAAGATAAGCTGAGGCCACCAGAAGGGAGGCAGACTACAGAGGGAAAGTGCAGGGGGGTGCTCCTTTATACTCACCAAGTGAAGCACAGCACACACACTGCAAACCTTCAACAAAAGAAACAAAATCGGTGTAGTCTTGTGACCCGGTGCCAAACTCATGCAAAGGTGGAGGGCCCTCACCCGGGGTGCCTAGCCTCCCAAACTAGTGGGCTCAACCTCTGAAATAAAATAAAAAGGATTAACCAAAGAAACAAACAAACAAACCAGCGAACCCAGTTGGTAAAACTAGAGGGAACTAAGGAGAAAAGCAACTAAGGGTAACTAAGAACAGAATGCAAACTAATGGGGGAGTAACTGGGTAAAACAACCAAACTTAGAAGTAGAAACAAACCAAGTAAGGGGGGAAACCAATCAAAAGGGCAGAAACAATCAAAGTAAACAGGCAAAAATAACTACAATTAATGGGGGCAACAAAACAGCAGCAGGTCTACCACCTACAAACAAAAAGGACATGCTGTTAAAAGCAATCATAAAACTCTAAAGATTAAAAAGTTACCAGCCACCCTACTCACCAGCACTCTGAGCAGATCAGAAGGCCGACTGCAGGTGAGCTGCTGCCTTTTGTTCAGCTGACCTGATTAGGGGAAGGGAGGGGTTAGAGGAGGAGGGAGAGCTGCATTCAATAGCAGCAAGGTGCTGCCTGCCACATGTGGAAAAACAGGAGAAAAACTGGTGAAGTTGTGAACATCTGCTGATTTGTTGCGTCCTCTAGTTTGTAAGTTAACAGACCATGTGGGTGGGGTTTACATTTTATACCGTAGTATCTTCAAAGCTGATGACGGTCATAATGGTGTTTTATTTTGCTAGCGTTAGATTTGTACTTTTTCACCAAACAATTTAATGAGTGGTTTTATCTACTCACTGGTTGTTTTCATTTATCTGGAACAGTGTGATGTCTAGTTTGATAAAGTAGGAAACCTGATGAGCCACAAGGCTCTCTTTGTTTTGCCGGACAGGTTTGCTACAGTAGATACACGCCTCAAGGTCAACAACACACACACATATTTCATAGCACATTTTAGCAGGACCACATGAACAGTGGTTAGCCTGTTCACATTGGAGATAACTGGCAAATGATACCAGGTTCCGTATTAAGCCCAACCTCCGTCCAGGACAATCCCTGACCAAGGTGATAAATACCCGGAAATGGGCACTCGTTGTGATGGAGATCCTAGGAGCTCTGTCATTGCGAGTCCAGCGCTGTATTACTTTACCTGTGACGATAATACAAGGTTTATCTGAAACCTGAAGGCTTCTCTGGTTGTCTTTGAGCAGTCAACTAAAGAACCGATTCTTACATGACCTACAAAGAAAGTCAGTTGTACCAGGATGAAAATGTGTTAAAATTTGTATTAAAGCAGAGCTTTCATGAATGGTTGTGCAGGCTTCTTGTAGTTTTGTCACCAGTCCCAAGTGGACACGTGGGCAATTGCAGGTTTCAACATCTCTTGATCAGCTTCACTTCCCAAGACTTGAGGTTGCCGATTAACTCAGATTTCCAAAAAAGCAAACCTTTAATTTTATGCCAAAGAAAGGATGAAATAATAATCATTTCATGTTTCCATTGCTCTTGATTTTCTTCTGCACAATACAATTAACTCTTTTAATATTCCTGTCAAACTTCATCCTGCGGCTCAAAAGCTGCAGAGTTTCTTAGCTCGGGGATGGTGCTGACTGTTTGAGTGATAGTCTTGCCCTGTCTGATTCCCCCGTTGTTGACTTGGGATACATAATGAACCAATCATGGCTGTGACTTTGTGAACTTGTAGTCGTTGATGAAATAATTGTTCAGAGAGATGGTTAAATGTCAGTTAGTGATGACTGAGTGGACGGGGACAGGCTCATTTATCTGATAATGATGTTAACAATGACTTAAACTTGTGACAAATCGACTCATGTAAAAGTCATTACTAAAATGACAACTGTGGTCTGTTCAGTTTCTCCTTCATGCTGTGTCCAAGAGTGTGTGTCTGTGAGATACCGAAGGCGGTGTGGTCGATGAGGCTGCCATCCAGACCAAAAGGCCAATGATCCTCTCAGTAGGTGGATGTCCTGATTGTAGGATGGAGTTGTCATTAGTCTTTGTCCGAGCCGCCGCCCTCCACACGGCCTCTCATTTGTGTCCCATCTCTCTGGCCAATCATACGCCCATTAGTCTTCATTTCTCCTTTTATGGTCGAGCCCTGCTCAGTCCAATCAGCTTCTGCTCTCATTTCCTTCACATCAGTTTTATCTGCACAGTCAACTTAGAGCTGGAAGTCCTCCAGCCGGGTTCTTCTCCATCATTTACCGACCCATAATACCACACACAATTTCAGTTCATATGGAGACACCCAAAATGTGTATTCTCTAATGTGTCCTTTGAGAGACTGAAGTTGAACTGAATGAGTAGAAAACAGATGTGCTGGAAATATCTTTAAAAGGAGAAAAGATATTGGAGGTTGAGTGCAGTCCTAATCTGATGAGGGAAGGAAAACCTGAAAGGACAGGGCTAAACAAACAAACTTCTAAAAACACAGCCCTGCACTTTAGACAAACTGGTAGACAAAAGTCATTTTGGGACTGTCAGTTCTGTAAATTTTGTCCAGTACATTTTTAAGTTGGTGGCAGCAGCCAGGTCTGGCATTAAAATTGGAACCACGTGCGTAAAGGACGCATCGCGCTCTGTGGCCTGGCTCTTTCTTTCATTAATGTTGGCATGTAAAATAAATTTGGCTCACGCAACTGAATATTATAATATACGTATGTGGGCCTGACTCCAGATTGAATATTCACAGAATTTTAAGGATGTAAAATCATCGGATATACAGGTTAGTTTGAATGAAAGTTTCTTTTTTCTTTGTTCAAATTTTCTAAGTAAATAATTCATCTGATCACTAAAATAAATCATCTGTTCAGCCTTGCCGCCGCAGCACCAGGACAGGGAGAGGACATGGAGACATGTCCGAGTTGAGCTGCGTGAGAAAAAGGAGGAAGAGAGAGAAAGGGGGACAAATTAAATATCTTGTTAACTTCATCATGTGTAACTGTTTACTGGATATTTAATTTAATGTGGTTTCAGCTGTGTTGATTTGGTCACTCATCAGATCAGATGTAGATCAGAATAAATCTATAGATCTAAATGTATGTGCTGACTCAGGATATTTGTCGTTGTTTATTTATTGCACTGAAATGTGCCTGACACTGTGGAAACCTGCCGATGAGGCATCGGTGACGTATGTGCACTATGCCGCCGGTCTACCAAAATACCACTAGACCAGCTGTGCTCCGCCTGCGCTAAAAGCTGACCAGGTTTAAATCTGCAAGCTTTCAGCGCACTTTCCACGCCGATGGCGACATGAAAATGTCACTGCACCATCTGATTCTGTCGACACCTCCCCCTGCCGGGCCACCACGGCCAGCTTGGCGGACCTTGGTGCGCCTCAGTCTACGAAAATACCAAACTGGCTGTACGCCGGGCTCCGTCAGATGAAAATACCACTGCACGGGGTCCGCCACCACCCGCTGTGCTGCCACCGGCGGGCACAAAAATAGAGCCCTTTGAGTTTGTAACTTGCAGTCTGGAAACATTGGGGGTGTTTTAATTGCCTAGATCCATATGTTTTCAATTATTTAACAGCATTACTTGTCTTAAATCAAAAGTCTCTTCAATGAAACCAATCCTGTAATACAGAGCCCTTTAGCAATACACAATAAATAGATGCAGTATAAAAATAAGTTTTTTTGAAAGGGACACTAGGAGGAGACACCTCTACTCGTGCAATGCTTACTTCTACTGTATTTGTGCTTGTACTTACGGAGGTCTGCTGTGTCTGCACACAGGTTCTTCTCAAATTTAACAACAGGCAGTCAGTTTTCACCTCTAAAAACATCCTGGATAAAAAAGAAAAGTTGTGGGAAAAGGCATTTCTGGAGTGCTAGTGTCTCATTTCGTGCCAAGGTAGAGGCATTCATTTATTTTCATGATTCAAACCTCTGGTGCTGCTCTTATTAAGGCTCTGGATCTGTTTACTCTATGTTTGCTGAGTTCAAATTGAGTGGTGGCCTATCTGGCAATAGTGTGTGTGTGTGTGTGTGTGTGTGTGTGTGTGTGTGTGTGTGTGTGTGTGTGTGTGTGTGTGTGTGTGTGTGTGTGTGTGTGTGTGTGTGTGTGTGTGTGTGAACAGGGGGTGAGGCAGTACAGTGTTTCTTTGTCACACAGTCACTCCTCTTCAATTTGCAGAAGCATGTAAACGCCTGACCTAATTACATCACGTCTAAACACTTAAACAAATCAATCAGGATGATTTTAGTCAGAACAAAGAAAAACTGTTTGCGTAAAGGCAGCAATAAATACATGCCTGGTAAAGACTGTGCTTGGACTTGAACTCTTTGATTTTAAAGAAAAAGTTGAGCACTTCCCATTGAAAATATCTGTATTATGAGAAGAAGATATGGGACATGTTTGAATGTAGCCCTGACTTCAGTCCGTCTTTCATTTTACCTTCACCTTCTGACTGTATCAAGATTTCATCTGAACTTTTTCAATTGTTTGCAGGGCAGTTCTTGTTCACATGGGGCACTTTCTGATGATTGCCCTGCAGCGTTCATCCCACCAGTCCCGACAGAAAACTTCTGGAGTTATTGTGTCCCAGAACAACTGAGTGAAAACTTGGAGAAAGTGCTTGTGAGAGAAAAATGAGGAATCCATCAAAACGTTGTCTACAGAGACCTGCTGACCTTTCAGATTCATGAATATTATTTTCATGGAGGGATGCAGAAAAGAGCCATCACTGTGTCATTTTTCTTCATATATCAGAGTTGCACTTTAGGGTTAAAGTTCTCTAAACTTATACTTAGTTTTTTTATTTTATTTTTTTAACATCCACTCAGCAGGTTTTTCACAATCTCATTTAATGACATTATTTTACTTCAGAACAACTCTGACGTATGTTTGCATATCTAAAAGGCTGTCCAGTGCAGTGTCTGTGTGGCCGTAACTTAATTTCTCACGTCTCAAATCTCATGAAATGAGAAATGCATCTTAAATTGAAATTGTATTTTTCATTATGCCTTTATACACTCTGCACAGATGGAGAGGGGCTGCAGGAGCAAATGTCACTTATTGTTTCCACGGCTCTCTTTTTTCCCCTCACATTCTTCATTATGTCTCTATTTGTCTGAGAGATGCAGTCATTGTGTATCAGCTCTATTTTCTTGGCCTGTGCAGTGTGCTCTGAGGGGACTCCACCGCCAGCCGCTCACAATAAATGAGATGTGGCACAGCAATCTGCGGTAAAAGGCTCAGGTCATAATAAGTGCCCTCATACATAAATTACCTATTTAATGCACAGCTAATCATCCAAACTGACAGAGGGCAGCACCCGCCGGGCATGTGTGCACGCAGTTACAATGCATGAAATAAGACTGACATCAGCAATCAGATTAGAATGATGAAGGTCCGCGTGTGTCTCTGAAGGCAACTCTGTAAACGACATGCAGTCTCCATGAATCAACAGAGGATGAAACCACAGCTGCGCCTCATGTTTCTGAAGTTTAAACTGCTTTTGATTAAAGGACCCACTCTTGTGTATTACTGCTACAGTTGTTGATGTGTTACACTGTTAGCCAACAACGCCAATGTGTTAGCCAACATCATGGGAAAAAATTCCATTTTCTTTATAATAAAGGCCAGAAATTTTTCAACCATTTTCTTATTATAATTATAATTTATGACTGCAGTACATGCTGAAATGAAGCAAAAAGCAAAAAATAAATAATTAAAAAGAAGAAAGCCAGAAAGGAGGAGCATCAGAAATTCAGATAGTGTCTGAAAAAGAGCTTTTGTGTTGTAAGGCAGACAACAAGCATTCCTACAGACGACACAGGTGCACCTATATAAATCAGAAGATTATCAAAAAGTTGGTTTATTTCAGTAATTTAATCTGAAAAGTGAAACTCACATAGAGGGCTCTATTTTTGTGCCTCACTGATGGCGTGGCGCAGGTGCGGCATAAGTCAGGTCCACCGTACCAACGAGGAGTGCCCAAGCACACTTTGGTATTTTGGTGAGCGGCACAGCCCGGCTTAAGTATCCCCCCTCCCAGCGGTGTAAGTAGTAGAGAGGAGGGAGAGAGGGCGTGGAGTGGGTTTAACACCATGTGTTTTCACCATGTGTGCATGTGTGTTTCCATAGTAAAGTTTTAACCCTGGTTGGAGAAGAAGCAGAAAAAGCCCCTGAGCTAGGTGAGTGAGGGTTAAAACCACACTTACCGTCAACACTGCTGCGATGGAAGACCACAATGCTGCAAATGGTTCCAATGATTGTGGCGTAAGTGCTGTAATCCATAATTTGTACAACTAAAATTTAAAATTTTATGAAATTGTTTCTTATGCATGTTGTACATAAGCATACAAGTCCAGCATCTTCATATAGTGCCACTGAAAAAGGAATTCCAGTGGGATTAACCGAATATGCAGCTCCTCAGATGTCCCATCTTTGTCTCGGCTGGGATTATTCAGAATGAAGTCGATCTAAAAGTGTAATAGATAATACATAAATGCTGTCTGTGTCTGCATTCTCTGCATTCTCTCTATTTTTTCCTGTGCAGAGTGATAAACAGTCCGTGGAGGGTTGAATCTTCAGCCTTAGTGCGTGTAATCTCAGCAGTATGAGCCTGGAGGAGCTGAGATCAGTCAGTCAGAGGTTTAGGCAGACAGACAGGTATGTCTCACATGCAGACAGGTGAGCAGTGTCATTCTGAAGGTGAGCATTGTGCTGACTGTCTGCTGACCGTTAAATCTTTTTATTTGAAGGCATGAGCATCACTTTTGTTCAGCAGGGTGCTGAAATCTCAGCGCAGAGGTTATGAACCCTGAGGTTTTTATAGAAAAGTTAAACATGAAGAAGATAAAACAAAGGTCACAGAAAAGACAGCATTGTGTGAACTGTAGAGAGAAATCACACCCTAGAATGTGTAAAATCACAAACAATCTAATTTTTTCACTGTAAGTAGATTTATTTCAGCACTTTAGGCCTGAGAGTGAGTCAGATTTTCTTAAGTGGTGTTCAGTTTGCTAAAATAGCATCATGATACAGGTCAGTGAAAAGTCCTTAAAAAGTGAAGAAAACAATCAATTGATCATTTCAGCTCCATTCCACAATGTTGAGAAATCATGAAAACCACAGGCTTTTGTGGCCCATGATCAAGTAAACATATGGTTCTGTATAGAGAGGTGATCTAGTGTGGAAATATCTGTTTGTAGTCATAAATAGTCATTGGGTTACTGCTGATAGAAGCTGTAACAGGATAACAGTGAACTGTTTTTCCTGCACATACTCAAACCTGCTTTTGCAAAAACACAAATGATACTTTTTGTACTGAAAATCCAGACCACAACTAACAGACGCCACAATTTCAAGTACAATCTGGGCTTTTGTTGGATCCTGAAGAGTCCTCAATTTGGCTCTAACCACTGCAGGCATCCCGCAGACACACAAAAACACACATGTCTAAAGACGCCCTCAGATGAAGCCTGTTTTAAAGATCGAGTACACATTCACAGGACAGGCTCATCACATGCAGTGATACCAAACACTTTAGCTTGATTACTGTTACTGGCGCTGCTATGTGCTGCAGGTTTAATGAGAGACCATTTTGTGTGTGTGTGTGTGTGTGTGTGTGTGGTGGTGGGTGGGTGGGGGGGGGGGGGGGGGGGGGGGGTACGAAGTAAGTGGAGAGTGTGGGGTAATTTCAGAAGTGTCTGTGAGAGCGGGCTGACACTGCAGCACAGGGATGAGGTATAGAGCGAGCCCCGGGGTGCCTGGCAGCTCCTCAATACAAGTGTCAGACTGACTTTCAGGAGAGACTTTACTGCCAGTCTGACTGAGAACACATCAACGCTCCATCGAGGAAGCACAAAAAGCACAAATGTACTTATGTCTGTCAAGTGTGACAATGACAGCGACACACCCCCTGCCTCTGCGCACACACACACACACACCAGGCAAAGACATTTGTGAGGGCTTTTCATTCACTGCATTTATACTGTGGCCTCTAAAATTAAACACATAAAAGACAGGTCATTCTCACAATATGTAACCTGTTATATGACATATCCATTATGAATTGACATCCTGATGCTGACTTCAGTTTTACAGTCCCGATTCCAAAAGAGCTGAAACATGCAAGATGTTGATAGATCCTGTTGAGGATTTATCTGCAGTATATAGGATTTCAGATGCTCAACAGCTCATGTCTCTTTTGATGTTTTTTTTTAATCTGATGCACCAAATGGTTTTAGTGGGTCACAACTGCAGGCCAGTTTATCAGCAGGACTCTTCGACTACAGAGCCATGCTGTTGTAAGAATGCGGTTTGTTATTGTTTCACTGAAATATGAAGGTCTTTCCTGAAAAAGTCATTGTCTAGATGGCAGCATTAGTTGCTCTAAAACCTGTAGATACTGTTCAGCATTAATGGAGCCTTCACAGACATGTAAGCTGCCTGTGCCATTGATCCATATGACCCCATACCATCAGGGATGCTGGCCTAACACTGTGTGCTGATAACTAGCCGAGTGGTCCCTCTCCTCAGAGTGAAGAACACAGAGTCCATCGTTTCCAAAAACAATGTCAAATTTTTATTTGTCAGTCCTCACAGGACATTTTCCCAGGAAATTGCTGGGGTAACTGGACCATGCCTAGATATGGTTTCCTCTGCATTGTTTACTTTTAACCTTGATTCATGGTTGTAGCAACTAACTGTGTTCACAGCCTCTTTAATGCTTTTTCTATACTCAGTCATGTCACTGTGAGGTGTGATTTTAAGGCAATGCAGTGATTTCCACTATAGAGTCATGTCTGTTTACCTTAAGAAGGCATTGGGATTATGTAATCCAGCACTTTTCATTTCTTAGGGCACTTTGCATTTATTCTTCAGATAACAGCAGATCATGACCCCTATCTTCATAGAGATCCTTTTTGGTAAGGTCTGTGTAATTGGAATCTGTCAGTGGTGAAAGAAGAGAAAAGAAACAGGTGTATTTGATCAGGCACACTTGACTTTGATCATTGCCACAATTACGGCTACTTTTACTGTCTGATATCATGTATCAGGGTATCAAACACATACTTACAAATAAGAATATATGCAAATATTCCCTGTTCAAAGAATATAGTAACATCACTTGTACAGGACCAGACTTCTAGTGTTTTTAAGTGGATAGGAAAAAAGGACTGCTGAAAATACCCTCATCCTGTATCCTTTGGTGCCACTGGGTGAATCATGTTGTGCAACAACCATAGAGAAAACTGAAATAGTTTGGGTACAAATGTAATAAAAGTCGTGAGTCTTGAAGCATAAAGTTGGACTGTTTATCCAACCACTGGAGCTTCTTTCTTTTTCTACTTCGGTCCTGCCTGTGACACACTCACAGCATGTTTGTAAAAATATGATCCTTGTGTTATAAGGTGAGATATTTTTATACAGTAAACACCATAAATACTAAAAGCCTGGACCGCTGTTCATGCACAGAAACACACGTCATCTTTGTCGCACGAAGGCAGACAGCAGGATCATCAGTGTTTACCTGAAATCACAGAACCTGCTGAGGATAAATGCAGGAGTGTTATCAGGACATGTGGATAATGTCCTGCCAAGTTTTATCTTAAAAATGTACTAAATACAATTAAAATCATTTGTTTGAGTAAATTACGGATAAAGTCAACAAATAGACACAGTAAGATGTGACTTCTTGCAGAAGGACACAGATGACATGAATGAGTTCACCACTCTCCTGACTTTTCATTTGCTTATTCCTGAGAGTCAAATACATCTGAATTCAAGTGAATCACTCGACAGCCAATGAGCAGGGAGAAACCCTGGTGACATCTGTCAAGAACAGATTAGTGGAGGTTCAATCGTCTGTAAAATGGAGGAAAACTGATTGTGACAGTGTACGGATAACCTGAGATGAACAACGAGACTTGCTTATGTTGTTGAAACAGGACTGAAAAGGAGCCTGCCCGGAGGAAAGTGAGTGAGGAGGTCGAATTAACTGGTAAGTTTTGCAAACACACCAAATCTTCAAGATGTAGTCAACCTCACCCCTCTCTCGCATTAATTCATGTGTTTGGGTACTCATGCAGACGGGATATATAACGTGCAAATGGAGCGAGACATTTGTACAAATCAGCCGAGTAAACACAAAACATTCAGGTGTTAAAAAAGACATGAATCAAGCAAGTTAATCATATTATTTGTGGCCATGAATTTCCAAGTGGCTGTGAGTTTCAGATTTTCAAACAGATTGAAACTGATACTTACGCCTCTACATAGCTTAAGTAGTTTTTATTGCATGTTTGTTTTTTGCAAATGTCAGAAATGTTAAATAACTAACTATCCACACTTTTTGCAGGGTTTGTAAGATGGTTAATAAAGTTGTGTCATTGTAATAGCGCTTTAAATAGAAAATAATCATGTTGACGTGTTTGTTTATTTTGGGACTAACCAGTGTGTTGGTTTGAGAATCAAATGAATGTTTTCCAACAATTTTACAATATAATAAAATAAAAGTGATACTATCGGCACAATAAGTGTGAGGTGAAAATCTGATATTCAGACCATCCTTGTCTGAAACAAAGACTGTATATAGAATGGACGCAGTCTGCATTTTCGCTGTGTGAGGCCACCCGAGAACAGCACCCTCTGGTGACGGGCAGTTTAATAATGGGAAGTCAGCAATCATCAGTGAGGAAACCAAGGCTAAACTCAACCTAACCAAACCAAACCAAACTGTCTGGCAAGCACCAACCTTCCAGGAGGGAGAGAGAGAGAGAGCCATCTTGGATTCTACCAGCTTTTAGAGGCTCCAAACAGGTGAAATCAGTCCCTGAATGAGGGGAGTGGAGCCGGCACTAAAGGAGGAAAACAGAGGCAGAAATGCAGGAAAACACACTGACCCCAAGGCCTGTGGCTTTCACAACTGGCGCTAAGCTGCTTTAAGTGATGCGGCTGCCCACTAGAATCAGTCTGAATAGTGGCACCTGTATATTTTCAGCTAGTAGGTACTAGCTGAAACTTAAAGTGCTTTTGTGCTTCCGTTTGACACAAAGTGCACAAAACAACTTTCAGCAGAGATGCCTGAGAGTTACTTTAGGACTTAAAAGCAGGCCTTATTTGTGTGGATGCTGCACTACGGAACTTAACCACATGATGCTACCAAGGCCTAAAAAACCTGTTTTAGAAACCTGTCGATATCTGGATGAAAACACAGTATATTTAACACCTTAACGCTAACAGTCTTAGTTTACATTCATGTTGTTTGTGGTTTTGCTATTATTTTTTTTCTGAGGCTTATTAAGTGGTTAGTTTATTCACACACAGAGGCTGGAAACAAAGTGAGATCTTTTCTCAGAGATGAATACATGCTTCCTTCTTTGTTCACAACCTTCGAGGGCCACTTTTCCACAGGTGGTGAGTCAGCTTGCCATGTTCTTTATATTCTTAGTGTATTACGTAACAAATGTGTTCAGATTGTGGTAACAAATGCAAATAATCCATCCTGTTCATATCAGGAGGTTGTAATTCCCCTGCATGTCTCCACAGTCAGCTGCCTCTTTCTCTTTCCTGTTGTGGCTAACTAAGTGTCAGACCTTCAGTGCTGTAAATAAGCAACACCACCTCTGAAGGAAAAGTCCAGGACCTAGCACTGGTGCAGGATCAGACAATTAGCCTCCAGTTCAATAGATACCAGCCTTTCGTAGTCTGTGTCTTTCCAAGGGTGTAACATCTTAAATAAGACGTAACACAAACTCAGTTAGACTTGTGCAGCACATAATCAAACACAGACAAGAGTTTGAAGAAAGTGGATACTTTTAATACTAGTGGATTATCCTGTTGCAGCAGTTAATATTTTACAGGCTTTTTGATTTTTATTTTTTTTTATACACCCAGTCAAGCATCTTCCTGCTATCTATCTTTCTCAGCCCACAACTGAAGTGATTTTTTGAGTTGCCTTTTCTTTTTAAGCAGCAACACAAAGCTTTTTTTCTCGAGCAGGAACTGATAAAGCAGCCGCTCAGCGCCAAACAGACTGTTCTGAGAATAAAAAGAGACCACAACAGGACTAAAGGGGTTGTGATAAATAGATTTACCAAACATCTACAAGAAGCTTTACACAAGCAACTGTGTAAATTCTGTCGGGTCACACAGGATGACTGGCGGCAGCAGAACACTGCATTTTTCATTTCTGTGTGCATGCTAACAGACCCTTCTCAACACCTGCATGAGCAGCACGTCTTACATACATCTCATATCTGTCTCATGTTCTGGAAATCAAGAAAACAAAAGGCTTCCAATATTTTTTTTCTGCATGCTATATGCAGATCTTTACAAAAAGGAAAAAGGAAAATGATCATTTTTTGACAACCCTGGGTCTGCATCGTCTTTATTTTTGTTTGAAAAATATACACTAAAAGTACTTTTGGAAAAGCATCTTAAAGCAAAGGCCCAAACTATTCCTTTTTTATAGATTGCCCTTGTTTTATTCTTAGCTTTTTTATTTAATTATTCCTTTTTCTGTCACCTGTGTCTTTAAAATTATGAATTAAACTTGTTTTGAGCATTTTCAAAAATCTTACGTTGCAGTAGAAGCAATAAAACTGTGGACTCGCCTTGACAGCTTTTATTGCAGCTCATGCAGTTTTTGTTGACACTACTGACCAACAGTGTTCGTGTGACACGAGTGTAAGCCAACAACCTTTTGAGCTGTGAAAAAGACGGGATGACAACAGACTAAAAATGCATCACAGATGACAAAAGATTTTCTGTTTTCATTAATAAAACAGTGACAACACAAAAAAGTGGAATGTGGTACTTTTCAAATTAACACTTTCCCCACTGCACATCTTATCTATCCCTTAAAGTATAAGCAGCCCCTCCCTGTAACAGGCTGAGCTAGTAAAGAGCGCAGTGTTAACTTAGTCACTTAAAGGTGCCCCATTATGGCATTTTTCATCAAGTTTAAATCGGTCCCACAATAGTAAATTTGAAGTTTGTTGTCTAAAACACCAGTTTATTTGTGGATATCAGCCGGCCTTCCCCCCTTCTTTTTGAGATCCACTGAGAGTGGGATGATTCTGCCCCTGTACCTGTAAATGATAATGAGCTGTGTGTAACCAGGCGATTTCAGCCAAAGTGCTAGTCATATGGGCGGTAGTAAAGCAACATAAAATGGTAAAACATACAGCTTACACATTTGAAGTTGGGTCCCTGAAGCAGGTTGTATCTTCAGATTCTTAACGAATTCTGCTTTGAACTGCCCCTTGTTGGTAGATAAAGTCCATGGTGAAATGGTTAACACACACATAAACAACATTTTCTGAGTCATTGTGGGTACATTTCAACATTTCAACATTCTATTTCAACAACTGTAAACCTGGTGCAGTGTCAAAGTGCATAAACAGGTGCTCTACAATACCTCATGATCAGGTGTTACTCTAACTCTTTAAACACAAGTGTTTGCAGAGCTCTTTTGTGCTGTCTTTATCCCACAACTGATGTTATTCTCGAGCTGAAGTGAAAGCAGATGTGAGAAATTTCTCCATCAGTCCCCCAGACCACAAAGCCTCAGTCTTACTTTCCTTGAGTCACAGCCAAAGTAGTGTCACATTTAACATTATCGTGCAAAATTCACCAGATAAGTCTGTATTTATGCTCACTAGAGTTTTACAGCACTTCTTTTTAACTGTCAACGTCAACTTCACAGTCATTTCAGGCTGAGGATTAACTTGTCTAAATTTAAACCAGGCTTTCTGCAGACCCCAGCTGTGTAGCATCGAGAGCACTTCCTCTTTCATCGTAAACAGAGAGTAAAAAACAGCTTTACCTCAGATCAGAAATCACAAGTGTGCTGCTTTCATCCTGCACACACAACACAAAGAGACATCAAGCACAAGGCCCGGCAGCTGTGTCATCCACAGCAGGATACTCGACTCTACAACACAGCAAAGCTGCAGCAAATTTAACTCAAGTGACAGAAAAACCGGCTCCTGTTTTCTACAACTGAGGGGTAAGTTGTGCAAGGATAAAGGTGTTAAATATTCACTGTGTGTGGTATGTTTTAATCGAGATACCATCATGGTTCCTCTTTTTTTAATAGAGATCCTAAACATGCCAGGAAAAAAGAGGATGAGGCTTTTGTTCCATCTCACACTGGTGTTGTCACTGATCCTGACTTCAACTTTAGAGACCCTCGATTCAGACCAAGAGCTGCAGGACAGTGGTTTCGGTCAGCCTCCGCCTCGTCATGGTCTGAAGCTGCTGGTGTGGTATGTTCAAAACTGCCTGGACAACAACATGGTGTCCCTTTGCGATCCAGTCCAAAGAGAGTTTGGATTTCATAAGTTTTGGAACACAGCACGTCTGCTGCCAGTCATAAGGGACAGACAGCAGTACTCGTACTACACCATCGGAAACCTCAACTCTCCTCATGCCAAAGACCTGCCGTATGATGTGAGGAGATACTACGACCGAAAAGACCCCAGAAGTAACATGGACAGAGTTTTGGTGAAATATAACATGAACAATAGGCGCATCGAGGAGATCTACGCTTCTGCACATTACGATCCATCAGAGACGTACCAGATCGGCCCCGATCTTCTCGCCTCTCTTCGGCAGCAGACGGTCTTCATTAGCATAGAAATGTGATGTTCCTCTGATGCAGAATCTCCCTGTGGCATCTTTAATAACTCTATGGCTCTTCAAAAAAAAAATCCTGATGAGGTTTCCAACATTTTCTTTAACAGTCTTGATTGACATGCTTTACTGCTGTATGTCTTTGATGGGAAAAGTGCCAGGCTGCTGTGATGAGCTTCCTTTAAGGCTTAGGTATAAGTTGGAAAAGTTTAAGCTTCCTTATTTGCCTCAGTGTGCCTGCATGGATAAGAATGTAGATGTATATTTAAAGATTTTATATGCAAAGAAAGCTTTGGGAAAGTTTCTTACTTTGAACATCATATGCTGCCTTTGTCATCAATAAATGACAGTGATTCATGTTTGAATTTGTGTCTGGCTCTGTTGGAGAAAAAGTCAGCTTACTTGCGTTTAAGTTTCAGAAACAATAAAGAGAGAACACATGCTTAAACTGCGACATTAGGAAAATGTGGGCAATACGACAATATTTGCAAATATAGCTATTGTATGTCAGCAGCAAAGCAAATATAGAGCATGCATGCATTTTTCATTGTTTGTAAGTCTATAAGTCACACATGAATTTTAGGGTTAGGGATGAGAATAAAATAACTTCAGGTTCAAACTTTTCAGGATCATACGCTTTGAGAAGAAAGTAAGAATGTTGTGAACAAAGGAGATATTTGCTCAGTGAATAGCTTTTCTGGAGCTTATTTGCATAGAAAGGGGCCAATATTGCCCATACTAATGCATAGTGGCGCATTTGAATATTAGCAAACACTAGCAGCTCAGCCATTTGTTCTACAGTGCAGAGTTAATTTTGGCAGCTATTTAGATAAATAGCTTTCAGTCACATCTTAGTCTTTTTTGCCCTTCAGAGTTTTTGTCTGGTTCAATTCTATAATAAGTTATTACACTTAGTCAAAATGTCTTCAAAGTGATTCAACTAACCAATCAGAGATTGGTATCAAGGTTGAACTTATGCTGCGTTCCATTTACCTCGGAAGTCGGATGTAGGAGCTGGGAATGACGTTACACCCAAGTTGATGACCTTCCAGTAAACATGACGAAAACCAAGATGGACATCTACTGTTAGCCTTTGTTAGCTGTTGTTTACAATTGTCAGCTGTCGTTAGCCGTTAGCTGTCATTGTTAGTGGTTGTCAGCTGTTGTCAGCACTTGTTAGTTGTTAGCTATACCAGTTATAAACAACTCATGACACATTATTTTACTCTAACAAACACCATTGCACCATGTTCACAGTTAGATGTTGAGTAGTACAATATATACCACTTATTTAATTTCACAAAAACAAAACAGAAGTGCTAATAAATAATACATTACGAGAGCTTTCACTGTTACTCTTATCTGTTGATGCACTGTGCTGCCATCTTGGATTATGGCATTGTTGTCAACTTGGGATTGGTGAGGATCGTCCGACTTTCCAAGTCAGAAATCTAACTTCAGGGGGGCGTTCCAGTTGAATTTCCGACTCGGAGCTCGAAAATTCTGACTTTCAAGTACAACTGGAATGCAGCATTACCTCAAAGTTTTGTGTGTATTTTGTGAATTAGACCCTGCCTTTGTATGTGCAGTCAGGCCCAGTGTGCAGTTGTTTTAATGTTCACTCAGTCACTCAGCTTCTGCCTGATTTTGATTGTCATGCATTTGTTGTTTTTTAATATCACCTCCCTCAACAAAATGTGATACAATATATCAACAGAATTCTGCATTTTAAAATCTCTGTTGGATGTTTGTCCCAGCAGGTCAAGCTTTAAAGACTGAGCTGACCCATACTTCCCCCACTGTGAATAAACAAAAAGTAGTACTCACTACTTTTAAGCCTCCGGTTTGTGCAAAAATAAAATCTGCACATCCCCAAATCAACTGAGAGAGCTTAGTGTCCAATTTAGCAGACAAATCAGTGGGAGCTCCAGAAAGTGTCAGTACGCATTCAGTCAGAGCGCTCTGTACCTTCTGGTGAGGCCACTACCAATTGCTAATATCATGAAAGCCATGATAAGCCAAACTCCTGTCGTCTGTTGTTGTGTGTCCTGTTGCTTCATGTTTGTGTTACAGAAATGATCACAACAGGTTGTACCAACCAAGCTTTGTCCTTAACTGAAAAGTTTCATTTACCCTAAAACGGTGTCAGAGTTGTTAAAGAAAATCTAACTTCCAAAACTGCCTTCAGACCGTTGATTTTTTTAATGACCAAAGCCGTGATTTGAATGACTCCAGAAGCAACAAGGGTTTAATTATTTAGTTAGGAAACTCTTTTTCCAGTCTTGACGCATGATTCCGGGAAGTCCACATTTACATCCTTCATAAATAGCATTTCAAACTTTATAGAAACACTATATTTCTTCTAGACAGGGGAACACAATGATATCAAAGTGCACTCTTTGGCAAAATGCTTGTCTGGGTAGCAGGGAAAGTTTGCCTTTAAGGCCTTCTACCAGAAAAAATCTATTTCTTTAACACTGGCATCCAGAGAGAATGAATAACAATATTGACGTTTGATTGAAGAAAGAAACCTGAGTCTTTACTCAGCCCTGTGGTCGGTGTGGTTGGTTTTAGGCACTTCTTCAGCAATACATGTAGAAGATCAAAAGTTAGTCTATATAATGATAAAAAAAATCCATATTAGGCTCCACATTTGCATTTGTGTAGATATAGTTTGGTTCAGCAGCCTAAGTTTTATGCCACAGTGTATCCAAAAGTGGGGGCTTTGACCCCTGAGGAGGCCGGGAGACACTGAAAGCTCGGGTACCTGTGATATCATAGTCCAAGCACTCTTTATACAGGGGTTGCGTCCCAGCTGCATCAGTTCCAGCCATCAACCTTTGCAACATGTTAACCTTCACACTCAACTTCCCATGTCTCCTCTCTGGTACCAGCTGCTACACTATTAAAAGCAAAAATTCTCCAAAACATAACTGAAAGAAAACTAAAGTAATTACATCTACAAACATGTCTGGGTGTAGGACATGATGTCCGGTTGTAGAGCACTACAGAGCTTCTTGCTACTGTAGTGTTTTCATAGAGAGACTATTAATCAGAGCAGTTCTGACGCTGTTTGTTTTGAACTCAGCATGAAGTGTGAGCACTCTCGTACAATCAAAAGGCTGCTTGCCTCTTAAAGGCTTTTGAGACTGAGAAAATGCAGTGATTGCAAAAAGATATTTTTTAAAAGGGAATTCTAATCTTAAATATGAAGTTTGAAGCAGTTCAGACTCTGTATTTTGTGAGTCATATGCACTGTATCCTCTGCTCTAAAGAAAAGAGGAACCACCAGAGGCTTGTTATCATCACACAGTTCAAACTCTGATGGTACAGTGGTACATACAGTATATACCCATGGTATGGGGAGCTTACACATCTGGTAAGGCCTCACTAATGATGAACAGTAACATACACTGCCATCCAAACAATGACTTTTTCAGGGAAGACCTTTATATTTTAGCAAGACAATGTCAAACCACATTCTGCTGGGATTACAACAGCCCGGCTCTGTAGTAGAAGAGTCCTGCTGATAAACTTGCCTCCAATCCTACCTTGTCCCCCATTAAAAACATCAGGTGAGTCAGGAAGTAAAAAATGTAAGGAAAGGGACTCAAAACTGTTAAGCCGCTGAAGGAATGGGACAATATTTCACTTTCTAAAATCCATAAAGTGGTCTCATTGGTTCCCAAACTTTTACACAGTGTTGTTAGAAGAGCTGATACAATTCAGTGGTCAGAACCAACCTTTAGTAAACATGCTGCTCACATCAGATATAAAAATGAGTGGATATTATTCAAAACTGTAACATTTATAGACATTAAAGGGTTTAAAGGATTTGCAAACTGTCCAAATCTGTTTTTATCAACATTTTAAAAATGTCCCATCTGTCATGGATTCAGGGTTGTGTTATGGTTCTTTTGCTGCTGTTTTTAGTTTTTGTAGTTTTCTGGTTTGGCCTAATAGTACTCACTTGCCGCTGTGAGCAACATGCAACCACCTCGAGGCACAGTTGGAGTCACCAGTGTCTGGCACCATTATTTTGGGGATCACTTGTTAAAAAAGTTTGGGATGCTCTGTTAAGACGTAGTTTAAAAATAGAAGAAAAACTGCAGGAAGGTCTTGTAGGAGTAGCGGCTGTGCTGATAACGAAGTTCAAATGAGGTACAATAAAGTGATGACCACATAAATAAGAAAATGATATATCAGCACAAAATTACAGGTGGTCATGATATACACTCTGTTTAATCCTTAAATGCAGTTTTTCCTCCAAAGTGACCCAAAGTTAGCCGATTATATCATGCAACAGGCGTGTCACATTACATGTGCTTGTTACCTATTTCCAGACGACTCATTGATGATCATTAATAATTAATTGGTTGCATCATTTTAGGCTTAACTAAAGCAAATACAGCCCCAGCAAATTTACAGTATCCTGCAGTAAATGAAAAATAAAGAAACTATCAAGTAAAGGGGGCAAATGGTGAGGCAGAGAATGACTCTCGCCGAGGGAGAAAACAGCATACAGCTTTATTGAAATTAATGAGCTAGGTGCAGGAAATAAACATAATAAACGAGGTTATGAAGAGGAGGGAGAAATAGAAATAGTGTGTGTTATGTGTGTTATAATTTCTCCTGAGGATTTTAGATGGTCTGAAGGTCAAGAAGTAAAAACAAAAATGTAAAAATCTTCCAGTGCGAAAGTTCCTCAGAGCTCTAGAAATGTGTGTGGATTCCAATATGAGCCCCCATAGCAGGCAGTCAATCAAAATGTTGACTCTAATGAGTTGTGAAACAAGGCGGCACACACCTCCGTGGCCAAAAGGCACAAAACTCCTGCAGAACCCACTTTCAATATGATGATGACAAAGCACCCTCACGCCTGCAGTCCTCAAAAGCCACAGAAAGGTCTCATTCATCTTCTGCTCTCCTCTGGTGCCAATGGGAGGACACCAATCGTACGCTCACAGGTTAAATTCTGATTTGATTTGATACTCCCACTGAAAATATAACAGAGCCCCCTGAACGAGCAGGACCAATCTGAGTAGATAAGAGAGATTTATGCTGTGTTCAGCTGTGTTGAGAAATACCAGGAGAGTTTGAAAACACATTGTCTGATTTGGTGTTTAAGAAACCCTCGATATCTGTTTACCTTTCTTTTCACTTTAAACACATCCTGAATAGCAAAAACCCTCAACACTTGTGTCCATATCTCCTGATAATAAGTGTGAACTAAACTGTTTCTGCCAAACACTTACAGACACAAACAAAATAATTGGAAAATCAGATATCGGCGTCATGTAATCTTGCCACCAAAAACTCAAGTGTTACCCAAGACGACGCCTGGATAAGCTTTACACTCAAACTAATTTCTACTTTAACGGTATTTGACAGACTTTGCTGATCTCAGAGTCTGCAGGATGAACTTCTTGTTGGTAAGTACAGATAAGGGGCTCTATTTTCGTGTACGCCGGTGAGGCGATGGAGGGCAGCGAGCCCCGCGCAGTTGTAATTCCGTCTGGCGCAGCCCGGCGTACAGCCAGTTTGGTATTTTCGTGGACTGAGGTGCACGGAGGCGAACCGAGATTTGGCAAGCTGGGCGTGGTGGCGTGGCAAGGGGAGGTGTCGACAGAATCAGCGGGTGCAGTGACATTTTCGTGCTCGCCACCGGCGTGTAAAGTGCGCTGAAAGCTCGCCGATTCAAACCTGGTCAGCTTTCAGCGCAGGCGGAGCGCAGCTGCTCTAGTAGTATTTTGATAGACCGGCGGCATATCTGCATACGTCACTGATGCCTCACCGGCAGGTTTCCACAGTGTCAGGCACATTTCAGTGCACTAAATAATCATCAACAACTAATAATCTGAGACAGCACATACATTTAGATCTATATCGAGTTATTCTGATCTATAGCTGATCTGATGAGTGCATTTGGCACGCGTTTGGACACACAGCCTGACCAAATCAACACAGCTGAAACCGCATTAAATTGAATTAAATAGCTAGTAAATAGACACACATGATGAAGTTAACTAGATATGTAATTCGTCTCCTTCCTTTTCTTTCTTCCTCTTCCTTTTATTTCTACCTGTTGTGGATTTAAAGGCAAGGAGAGGGGCTTATGTGATTGGTGAAAACAGGTCTCGGCTGTGTTAAACCCACTCCACGCACTCTCTCCTGCTTTGCAACAATTTACGCCACTGGGAGGAGCTGTGTTAGGGAGGGGAAAAGAAAAGGTTGGCTAATAATCTGTGCTAGCCTAAATGTTTACACTGAATCACTGTTCAGTTATGTTTGTCTCACTTAAAACTGGGTCTCATTCATGAAAAATTGCTAAATCTATGTGCAGTTACACAAAATCATTGGCATTAAAAAATTACTCTGGATTCATCAACACTGCGGAGACCATTGATTTGATTGTAGACATTTGAACTGACTAAATTTCGTGAATGCCAATTGATCCCTCCTGATAGCCACTAGTTAGCATAAATATCTGTCCATGAATTGCCAGTGAACGTGGAGGTGTGGACAAATGCTTCTTGTGAACCAATAGGAGAAGAAAGAGGAAGGAGGAGATACTTTCAAACTGTTAAAAAAGAAGTTATTTCACGTGTCGTGGAGTTGATATGAATATGTTAGTGGTGGTGTTACACTCTACTGTGGATCTCTGTTGGTGCTGTAACAATCTGAGCCCTTATTGGGTGTCACAAAAGGCAGCTCCTGCTGTGTGTGTGGCGGGACAGCGGTGTCAATAGCCTCTGCTTCAGTGGGTAACCCTGTCTTCTTTGGATTGGTTAGACCTCTAGATAAAACACTTCAACGGATCCCTGAGGTGCCAAGGTAAAAAAAAAAAATCCTTATGTGGAAAGTATGGATTCATTGGTATAAATAACAATCCATGCATGCAGATTCCTAAAGTATGCATTTATTTACATCTTTTTTTAAAATAGATTTACAATTTTAATTGTTAAAAATGTATAAAGCATCCCTATAGATCACCTTAAAACAGTTTTTAGAACTTTTTTAACCTTTTCTGAAGCTTAAATCTGCTTATTGCCAAATGCTTATGTTTTGGTCATGTTTAGTTGCGTTTCAAAGGTATCTGCCTATTGTGAACATACATTTAGATTTCCCCACTTTTGACTGTATCAGAGTTAATGGATCTCACCTCCTCTCAACATTTTTTTTCCTTGATGATTTTACCCATTAATTACAAGAAAAACATTTTTTGCCATCATGTTTCTAGAGTAAAACTTTTTAATCATTAAGAATTTACAGAGAATCAGACTCACCTGAAACAGATGGATGGTGGTGCACCATATGAACCAAGAAATGCCACTGTTGAGCAGCTGGGTATTTTTGTTAGCTTTTAGTTTCATCACATGATCACTTAAGCTCTCAAGTTGCTGCCTGGACTGGAAGCAATGCAGTGCACAGAAAGAGAGATCTGGTTAAGAGTTAAATTTGCTGCACCAGAATGCCAAACAGACCTTCTCAAAGGATTATGTAATGTTAAACAATAGCTAGAATTGCTACAGCTCTTAATTTTTAGGCTTACTTGTCTAAGCTATTTATTATTTATTAAATTATTCATTTAAAATTATTTATTATTTATTTCTATACATGGTCACAGACAAATTTAGCATTAAGTGCAGTGCATGGAGTTTATTTCCTTTCAGTTCTATTCTTCAGAGCAGTAAATGGTCTGTTTGTTAGTTTGTTTTGAGGTCAGACATCCATCAGTTCCAGTTCAGCTTCCAGAAATCCTCTGAAGAACAGATGTAATTCAAAGAAATGTCCCCCAAAATGACATATGCAAATGTCCCCATATGCACAGATGTTTCATCATCTGACGTGTTCACATGCATGGCTGTTTCTTCTTTGACATGCCCGTTTCTTGCTTCATAAAACCAGCCATATACAAATAATAGTTCTGATTCACGGGCTGCAGTCTTTTTTCCCTGTCCCCATGTTTTGTTCATCGTAAATTGGCTTGAATGGAAATCAAATTGAAAGCAGCTCTTAGCGAAGGCTGACTGATGTTTCACTCTGCCTGTCCATGCTTAACGGAGGACAGGTTTTCTCTGAGTGGATGGTTGAAGGGGGGGTTCAGGCGGGAGGAGTCCGAACTCTTTGACAGAATTGTAAAGCGGCAGAATGAACAGATGTCTCCCAATGATTAATGTTCCTCCCTGCCTTGCCTCAGAGGAGCTGCGTGCCTATGCATCTCTAACCCTACACCTCCTCCCTGGCACTCTATAAAGCTAATTTCTTTAACTCCCCGCTTTCACTGTCTTTTTCTATCTTCTCCCTCCACCTTTTATTTCTCCCTCTAGAAACATCACCTTTAATTTCTCACATTTTTGAACATAAAAAGAAGCAGTGCCTTTTCTGACAATTTCCAGAGGAGATATGCAGTTCCTGTCCGTGCATTGAAAACATACTTTAGAGTAAAGGTTGCGAGGAAATCCCCATGTACTATAATGTTAAGACTACAAACATCAAGGCTGCGTGTTGAAAGGATCAATCATGGAGAGAAACAACTGTCTTTCTTCCTACTGTAATGAAATGACACCTGGAAAACATTTGTGGAGTAGTGTAAGTCTGTCCCCTACTGGCTAAAAGCAGAAAAAAAAAAAACTTTTCCTGCAAAGGGCATAAGGAGATTTAAAGCAAAAGGTTTTATTTGTGTTGAAAGAGATCTCCTCTCCTATTTTTCTCTCTCTTTTTTTTTTCATGCAAATATTTAAAGACGGAATAAAATGGGATGATGCCACCAACATCAAACAGCTGATCCCCTCCTCTACAGCTGCTCTCATTTTTAAGCAGCAAAATAAATTCGAAGATAAGGTAAAAACAGTCGTGCAGAAATCTGAATATTTTTATTTACCCAAAGCATGTCTCTCAATTTGTCTCCTTTCATTACAGTGTTTTTTCTTTCACTTTTTGAATGAGCTCAGAAAAGAAGTACAGGACAACAGCGCCCCCTGCTGCATCTGCAAGGCAAAGGAGGAAACCCTCGCACACTCTCAGGGGAAATTGCCCATTAAAATCCAGCACTACGTGATAATGAATACCAGGCCTATGGTAAAGGGCTTGCATTAAATATTTACACTCCTGGTTAATATTTCATATGGTAATTTTGTATTTAAATTGGATTTAATATTTAATATAAATACAGAGCTAAGTGGGGTGTACTATTCTCAAACACCGATCCAGACACCTTCCATATGACTGGAGGGAGGGAATATGACACGGACAGCAAACATATGTAGATCCTCCAGGCTAGAACACACACGCACAAAGCAGCACACACAGGCAGACTGTTCACACCTGCAGCACAGGTATTTGTCAGTTTTCTCCTTTGGGATGAAATTAGAAAGGTCAGAGCCACTCTTTTGAGAGTCTGAGGAAGTCACAGGCTTTTGTCTCAAAGAAAAAAAACTCTCTGGGTGTTATTTTCATTTATATTATCGAATGAATCTTCACCTGAATCAAAAGATGCAACGTGCCAACAGTGCACAGAGTCTCCAGTCAGTGAAAGTCACAACTAAGACCAAAGTCAGAGGAGATTATTGACCATATTCTGCAGACTCTGTAGACATGTTTACTGTTTTTAAACAGTTTTGATGTGCTCTGCTGACTCCTTGTGAATGCATCTCAGTTTTATTATAATAATAATCACATAGAGGTGCATATCATGAAATCAGAATGCCATAAAAAGGTACCGTACTTCATTGCTTAGTTCAAAAAAGCAAACTTTCACATATTCCGTTTGTGCCATGTATATTAAGCCTCGAAATATATTGTCTATTTTTGTTTTAACATTTGGCTCATAGCTCATAAACAACAATTTGGCTCGTAGCTCATAAAATCAGAAATCCAGTTTCTTAAATTCATAGAATATCTTCCAAAATCAATCAAATGAATTCTTTACAGACAGACATACTCAGTACTTGGGGCTATTTTACTATAAATTTCTGAATCAGTGTAATGTGGTATGGAGGCAATCAGCCTTTGGCTCTGCTGAGGCTCTCTGAGGGGTTCAGGTCAGGCCGGTCTGCTGGCCAATCCAGCACAGTAATACCATGGTAAGTGAACAGTTTCTCATAGTTTGGCGCTGTAGGCAGGTGCCAGGTCCTGCTGGAAAAGGAAAGCAGACCCCATCACACCCCAAATCATCCCAGACTGTGTAAACTTCCTGCTGGACTTCAGACAGCTTGGATCTGTACCTCTCCACTCTTCTTCCAGACTCAAGACACGGAACATCTGTAGCATTTCTAAATAACAATATTGCTCCCAAATTTAGTCCTTTATGTTCTGATTAGAAATTTACACATTCTGTGTCATCGCTGGTGGGGAGGTCTATATACAGACATTTTGCATCAACAAGTCGGCCCAGGTTTGCTTCTAGCCTGTGGCTTCTTTCCTAAATGTCACTCCCCACCCTCTCACCCTGTTTCCTGCTTCGTCCCCCGCTGCCCCATCCTTTCAAAACAAAGTCAGAAAAAAAGACATTTCTGCGAACAATATCATTTACCAGCAAACACTACTTATTTGGCTAAGAGCATTGTTTTCCAGATGATGGGCTGCAGCCTTTGAAGCACACATTTTAAGGCTTTATGTCAGAAATCCACAGCAGATCATTTTTAAAGCTTTCTCAAACTGATGCTGCAAGAAGATTACCTCTAACCCCAGAATAGCAATTTTATCAAATTATTGTCTTGTTGAGAGTGTGGTCCTCACTTATTAAATTTAAAGCCAAGCACAGACTCTTGACTCTTTCAAGTCTGCTCTGAAGCGACACTTGTTTATCCAGGCTTTTGGTATCTAGTTATGTTTATTGTAGTGTGTTGTTGTTGCTGTTGTCTTGACAATATTATGAAAAAGTGATGTCTCATATATTCAGTCAGAAGAGCACAAATTCTTGGCCAACAGCAGAGTTTGCTAGGAGACTGTGTTGCTCTAGCTAATGGTAATGTTATCTAGTAGTACATATGTACTCGAGTTGGCTCTTGTTGTTATTAATCTACTGTTAACAGCTGCTAACATTAAGCAAATGTTTTTGCTTGAATTAGAATTGAAATTGTTTCTTCTGAATCGCTGCTGCACATCCTGCTGCTGTGGAGCTGCCTGATTTCTTCCCAGCTGGTTCAACTACAAGCATCAGTCTCACCTTTGTTAACACACCGTTACAAAGCTGATGTTGATTGTAGAGCTTTTGGATAGTTTTTGCATCAATTTGTACTTCTAACTCCATCACCTCAACTTCATTTATACTGATGCTTTCACTGCTATGATATTAGCACTGATAGTAACATTCTTCATCGTCCATCTTGTCCCAGTTCATTGCATGCCTGTTCAAACCACATCAAGCCAGTCTGCATAAAATACCCATTATCTTAGCCAAACTTCCAGACATCAATTTAACATAGTATACAATCTAAGTGTAGTATAAAATTGACCTTTTGTGACATAATTTCAAATTTTATGATATAGAGTTCTTGACATACACAGGAAAGACTGGTGAGGATTAAAGAAGAAAAGTATTCACCTCAGTTTGTCAAATTCTAATCTGGATAAAGAGTGGCAGCATCAGATAAATTTCCTTGTGTCAGAAGACGTCTGTGAGCTGTCGGATCAAACCTCATCCTGAGGAGGAACAGCAGAAAAGGAGACATCTGTTTCCATGAGGAGAGGGAGTCGTCTTTTTACAATCATCTTTTCTCTCTCTCGGACATCATGTGGTTTGTCGAAGAAGAGGGTGATGGAGAGGATTCACACGGCTCTCCCATCAGAGCGAACAGTGCAGACAGAGCTAATCAATCACCAGAATGAGCTCCAGGTTGACGAGGTTCAGACGGTTGTTAGCTCTTCGGTCTGACACATTTTTTCCAACCATTTTTCTCCTGATTGATTCATTTATCTTCATTTCATCCTTCAGCTTATGTATCAGTATTTTCTACCTTAGCCGGAGATGAGACAGCTAACACCTGAAATAAAGAGGACATTTATTCACGTCACCCTTTTAAGTCAGGTTTACTTCAGTCAAGTTTAGATAAATAGTCTCTTCAGTATTGAAATGATTAGTGTCATTTCCAGCTATTAGTGTTATCTCGATTGTAAATATATCAACTCAATGTCAGGCTTCTCAGGTGTGATCAGTTGTAAGTGTCAAAAACTTGAGCAGTTAAGTCAGTACAAGCCTCAAACAATGAGACTTTTTATTAGTGTACACCTTTTGAAATCACATTTAAGACTTTTGAACAACTTTTGAAGAACCAAAAAGAGAAATTTTTAACCTATAAACGCAGCAGGACGACCAGTAATTGACATATTTATAAATATCAGTGCTTGGCTTAGAAGCTTTCATACATCTCTTGCAAGTTTCTTAATGTTTGTCCGTACTCATTTTGTGCGTTTTCATCAAAGCCAAATTTCCTGAAATTTGCATGTTCCTGATTTCCTCTTTTCCATTCAAGGTGTATGAATGTGTTTATAATATGCTGCCAAAACTGTTGGAATTGATCCATAAACAAGCAAAACTACAAATAAGAATGATAACATTCTGTCTTATTTCCACCTAGGATAATGATTTAAAACCTTTTTATGAGTAATAAATACACATTTTTCAGATGCTTTGTGACCTGAAATACTCTAAACCCAATTCAAGACTTTCTTAAAGATTTGCAGGAACCTTGTCTCTTAAATATGGTGGATAGGTTTTATTTACTTGTTTTATTTTAGGTTGAAATCAGTCTTAATGTGAAAGGAGAGATGGACAAAAAAATAAACTTAAACCCCTCAGTGTGAGTTAAAGTGAGATTACAAGTTGGTCAAGCCAAGTGAGTAGTGTGTTGGGGTGTATCCAAAAGGTAAATTTTGATGTTAATGGGGGTAAAAAGCAGTTGTTAGTCAGTTGTGTTCTAGAGATCTCAACGTATCTTTTTTCCCTTGGGCTGGATGGATGGATGGATGGATGGATGGATGGATGGATGGATGGATGGATGACTTCCATGAAAAGTTTTAAATCAAATTGGTTTAAGGTGATCTGAACATTTAAAAAATAATAATCAAATCATTTAATTGTTTTCATGTGTCTCTGGTGTTTTGCTGCCATTCACTGGCCATTGTCAGGTAAAGTCATCCCTCCAGGAGTGATGTTGCTACTTGACGTTTTCTGATATGCTTTAGCCTTGGAGATCATCCCTCTGTAAGTTTAGCACAAATATAAACACTATAAATCACAATATCCATGTTTTAACTGGAACGTGTGTGTTTTGGTTGAACGTGTGCTCTGCTAGCTTGCAGCAGCAGTCACAAACCGTTTTACTGTTGTTGTGGATTTATCTCCAAGCAGATTAGTTGTGTTTTTGTACAGTTTAGTTTTAGACAGAATTTGAGTGTAAGCAGACCTGGTTATAATTCTTGCTCTTTACATTATTTAGTAACATCGCAGTTTTACAGCAACTCAAAAGAAGAAAGAGCCAAGCCGTGTGTATTGAAGAACTTTTGGCCTAAGTCCAGACTGTTGTGGGAAGGAACGGCAAGTGATTCAACTGGATGACCCAGCCAGGGTATAGGAATAATGCTTAGTCAGCATTCCTAATGTGGTGACCTCAATTGATTAAGTTCAAAATACCTTTTTCAGAAAGTATCAGGGATAGTTCCCTATTTTATGTTTTACACTTATAACGACTTGTAACGTCTTACATGGGCGGGATGTCAGTACCTAAATTTTGGCTTCTCTTTTGCGTAACTGTGGGAGCATCGTCTAGTTAGTTGTCAAACAATTTGCCAATCTCCTTTATTTTTAAAAGAGACAAAAAGAAAATACATATCAGAAAATTTCAGTCCCCACTCCAAACAGTTTTAAGTCCCTGAGGAGGGTTACTATGGATTGACATTTATTCATCACGTAGTCCTACCTCATGATTTAACGATTCCAAGCCAGCATCTCCTCTCTTCAGCTGGGTTTGTATTCAGCTTGAGTATATTTGCATAAAACTTGGTCCTTTGACATTGAATTGAAGACTCTTCCTGTCTCTCAGAGGTCAACATGTCTGAAGCAGCACTTCAGTCTGCTGAGCCAGTTCAGAGTGTTCATCCCTTTATGCTTCACAGAATCTATTTTCTGAGTTCCACCTTTTGTACCTTTGAGGTCTAGGAGTCCTGCTGTGGACTGTGGACGGCATCCTTGATCATACAGGGATCTTAAGTGTCAATGTCACAGGCAGCTTACACACCTGTGAAGGCTTCATTAATGCTGAACTTTAAATACAGGCTTTAGAGGAACATTTGCTGCCATCCAGACAGTGATGTCTTCAGGGAAGACCTTCATATTTCAGCTAGACAATGCCAAACCATATTCTGCAGGGATTACAGCAGCATGGCACTGTAGTAGAAGAGTCCTGCCGCTAAACTGGCCTCCCCGCAGCCCTGACATGTCAAAACATCCGTTTTCTTTGCACTATTTTCAACCAAAAATAGGCTTTAGATGATTTTCACATCACTAAAGTCTGTTTTCGTCAACATTTTACTCAGCGACTCAACTTTTTTGGAGTTGGGCCATAAATCTGCATCCATATGGAGGGTCAGAGCCAAAACCTCTGCTTTAATATCCTACTGCTATAACAAAGTTTCAGCAAATACATCTTGAGTTGTTTGGCTGGAATTATTTTGCACTCTAACTTTTATCTTTTACAGCTGTCCCACAAATATTTTAGCTGTTTTATTGAACCTTCTCTTGGCTTTTTAACGGCTCTCATAAATCCTTTTAAAATGCTTCTTTATAATGTTTTATTGGCCTTTTTTGTCATGATGTGTGGGTAACTTTTGTAAAGCACTTTAAAATGCCTCGTTGCTGAAATGGGATTGTGTATTTTTAAACTTGCCCTGCCTTCACACATAACTGTTTGCATAAATTCAACATGGCATTTCTTTTCTTCTTTAACATTTTTGGATGTATGGTGAGGGTTTTGAGTATTTTTTGTTTTTCCCACTTTATGCTTCTTTTGTCATTTATTCAAGGTTGACAGACATCTATGCAGAAAGAAACTCCAAATAATTAATGTGGACATCCAACCCAAATCCATTAAATCAATCTACTATTTCGAGGGTATCCCAGGTGAGGCAGTTAATCTGAAAAATACGATATAAAAAGATTGTTTCACTAACTGCATCTTACAGTGAAAAACAGGTAGTTAATGCCGCTGAAGATGCACCTAAAGTTACCCATAGTCGTGCAAATTATCTGTGATGGATGTGCATCGTGCCCTAGCAGAAGTAGCTGAATATGGATAAGAACAAGGAGCTGGATGGAGGGAGGATGAAGGTAGCTGTTCAGTTTTCACAGTGGAAACGGTGATCCCAATGTCAGTGTGACAGGAGAGGACGAAGCTCTCATTACCACAGGAAATTTTTACATTTACATCAAGATACCTGTAAGAAAGGGGGTAAATTAACTAACAGCATTGAACATTCCCATTCCCTGAGGCACCAAGCCAGTTTCTGCAATACAAGTGGTTTGTTTCCAGTCTTACACCACAATGATAAAGAGCATGGGCATTTTATTTTGGAGATAATTCCTATTATTGTTTCCTCTCTTTCTTTCTCTTTCAAAAGCAGTAATGATGCAGAAAGTGACGTGAAGGGTTCATTGAGCAGTGCCATCTAATGTTTACACGCCCCTGGGGTCAAAATAACACAACCACAACCTTCCTGGACTTTACTACTAAAATTAAGAAAATAAGAAAATAAGGTCAGTGTCTGTAAAAGCACAAAAAAAGATCAGAAAGTTTAGATCTGTTGAAACAGATATAGCTTTGTTACTGCAAACCCTTTTTGAATATTTGCACTCTGGGAACATGACACAATAGTAAAATCAAAGTAAAAGCTCATTGCATGGATTCATTAATAAAATATATGCTGCATAATGCTGTGTTTAAACAAAACATAAAAATCATCCAGGGCTGCATAATTACTGCTTTAAGAGAAAGAGCTTTTTTGCTCTAGATCTTGGGTGTGGCGCTGCAAATTTATTAGCACTTAATACAAGAGCAGATTACATTTGGCTCCTTTATGAAGGGAAATAGTTCAGGTTTTAGAGTTGTTGGAGTTTTACTTGTGTGCTTGTATTTTGATTTGGAATATATTCTGGTTTACAGCTTCTCCATCCACTGTTTTTCTTTCTCTGGGGTCGCATCCATCCATTTTCTTCCATGTATCTGTGGTTGGGTTGCAGATGCAGCAGGTTTGCACAAGTTTCACCAGACATCCCTTTCCTTGGCAAAGTTTTTAGCTCCTCCTGGTGTGAACTGAGGCATCCCTAAAACAGATTTGATGCATAATCCCTCCAGTGCTTTCTTGGTCCAACTCTGGGATCTATCCCCAGGTGGGCATGAAAACTTCCAAATGGCAGCACCAAGGTATCCTAACAAGTTGCCAGAATCACCTACATTGGTGTTTACTTGGGCCCCTGACACTGTCCCTGAAGATGCTTTTCAACAACAGGAACTCTGTAAGAACTCGTGTTTTTAACAGCAGAAACAAGGGCCTAAATTTAGCTTTGGAGCAATGATCAACCCTGTGAGGAGTCTCTGTTGCACAGGAGCTTGTACTTTCTAGGTCCAGGAGTTTCTGTAGGCAGGGACTGAAGATGATCTCATTTATACCTACAAATAGGTCTTTCATTTACGTACAAAGTACAGCTGTGGGCACACACACATGCTCACTGACGAGGGAGAAGAAGAAATTGTATTGGAATAAACCCTGTGTAACCTGATGTTATTTTATGGGTAAAACCATATACACCAGCTGCACTAAGAGGGGTGGACAGTTAATGGCACAAAAGGGAGATTGCACTCGAGCAACTATTTTCC
Organism: Xyrichtys novacula; assembly: GCA_962446985.1. Lineage (NCBI taxonomy): Eukaryota > Metazoa > Chordata > Actinopteri > Labriformes > Labridae > Xyrichtys > Xyrichtys novacula. The sequence continues at coordinate 14,625,354 of OY660871.1, forward strand.
CTGACCTGAAGTTTTTCATAATTAGCACAGCTGCCAGTGTAATTTGGCACTTTTTGTACATAAGTTCAGCAGAGACATGAATAGAGAGCTGTGCCAGTGACTTAATTGACCATACCACAGTCCAAGATGTCACTGTCTGTCCCATAGGACGTCAGACAACAATGAACCACAGGAACAATTAAGTTCGTTAAAGAGAACTAAAATGTCCTGGTATTTTTAGAAACTTCCCCTGGAAGAAAAAACTTTAGTATCGGGGTAAAGGATCATCCATCCATTATCGTTACCACTTTTCCCACTCCAGGGGGGGCTGGAGCCTATCCCAGCTGTCACTGGTTAAAAGGAGGTTCACCCTGGACATGTCGCAAGTCTAACCTAGGGCTGACATACAGAGACAGACAACCACTCACATTTACAGGCAATTTAGAGTGACCATTGACAAGCATTTTTTTTCCAGATTGTGGGAGGAAGTTGGAGCAAAATTTGCAGTTTGTGTGGAGTTTCAACAAAAATGTCCCCCCCTGCTCTCTTTAAATCATTTAATTTCACTCATGACTGTTGCTGCTGTTGTGGAAAATGCAAATGAAAAGCTTTTCTGCCGTTTAATGTTGATCATTCAGTTTGACACCTACCCTGTGACAGCAGCTCAGACATTTTAAACAGTTGAGAAATAGCTGATCTTTATGCTGATGGACTTGTTTACTTGCTAGCTAGCTTATGACTTTACATTTTAGAGAATGAGCTTCTTTGTGTCTTTCTGTGCATTTCATTGATCTGTGTAGGAGTAGGAGCAGGCCTTGTAAAATTCACATCGAAGTCCTGTCTCAAAGCTGTTGTGGCTGTAACCTACTCCTTTGAAAATATTTTGCCTCTCATAAGTGTACACAAAGGTTTGCAGCCACTCTTTTACTACTCCCGAGCAGGGCACTGATGATAGTAACTGAATGTGTAGAAATAAAGTTTTTGAAAACCCACGTGGAGCTGGATTCAAGCCCACAAGAGAAAAGGGTAAATGTTACAACCCTGGTTGTGATTGAGGTGGCTGAGGGAAGGTAACCTGCCCGTAACCTCAGGCTGACTTGCCACGACATTGTATGTAACCGCAGCTTCAGTCTCTTCTGCAGGAATCTGTTGCCTCCGCCACACTCAGAGAAGCACACCCCTCCCTACCAAACCAGTCAGAGTGACAAGCCTTTGACTCACTCTTAATCATAGTCCTCATTACAAGTATGTCATCATATAAAGATATCTAAAAAGGTCATCTTTTCTACACTATCATACACTTTTAGCATATCCGACACCCATTTAGGCTATAACCTTTAAATTAAAGAAGATATTAGATGAATATAATGAAATTCAATCAGGAAAAAGCTCTGCCAAGGTTGAGTATTTACCATAAAGAATGATTTATTTACAACAAGGCACTTTGAACCAACAAACATTAAACAACAGAAAAGCGGAAAATAATGAGGATAAACTATCACAACTTCAGGGTTCTCAAAAGCCAAATTAATAAACAAAATGCCTGTACTAAATGGAAATAAAAGACATAACGACCTAATCAGGAGGAAACAAACACTGTTCTGACCTCTCTGTCTAAACACGACACAGGAGGAAACCAAGGGTACAAAGACAACGGCAGAGAACTCCTACCATGAACTCAAAAGATTCGGGTTCACAGAATATGCTCACAGTGGCTTTCTACAGCAACAGTCAAACAAGCAACCCTGCATGTCTACAGGTCTACAGGTCTACAGGTTGAGAGAGACAGAAAGACAGAGACAAGAAAGTGTCTTTTAAACAGCCAGCTCCCCTTATGAGTGATGCCTCTCAGCTAAACATTTGAAGTTGGACATTTATTCATCTGCACAAAAAGGGATGTGAGACAGTGGCACATTGAACCTGTTTTGAAGTTGAGGTCTCACCTTGCATGTTACCATCCAGTTATTGAGTTGAAGCTGCTGCTTCCTCTAGCTGAGTCATGTAGCAGATTATTCTGATGTCAGCTGACAGCTTGGAATCAATGAAGCCTATACGTTGTCAAACATAACACTGGAAGTGACAGACATTAATGTCCTACAGATGCTGTTAAACATGTTTGGATGAGGAGATGGAGCAGAAAACTGAGAAGGAAGCAAGGATTGAGATACTCATTGAGATACTCAAATTCCTGTTCGTGTTCATACTAAAGAACAACAAACCTGCACAATAATACTGCACACCGTGGCATTGAGGCACCCCGAATCACTACAGGGGGGACTTCCTCACTGTGACAGCCCCACCCTTGTATTTCCTGGCATATTTTGCTCTATTTGCAGTTTAATTGTCTACTCACCTTTTTTTGTGCTGTTCCTGTCAAAGAGAGGTTTGAGTAGATTGTGTGATTCTTTGCAGTGGTGCAGAAAAAGTGTACATCCTGGTTTCAAAGTATCATCAGCCCCAATCACAGTACAACCTAGAAGCCCACCAGTCACATCAGAACATAACAGCCTAGTTGATCTAGGCTGGACCAGTCCTCTGACTTTATATGAGTTGGTTGAGGTTACTTTAGTGCACTTTGTTAAATACTAGGAGCAAAACTGATCTCAATGTCCTTTGTAAAAATATACATTTCCTTTTGTTCCTCTCAGAGAGCAGCATTATTGATGCTACACTGTCAGCAGCAGTTGGTGGTCCAGGTGTTACTTTGTCTGATTACTGCACACTGTTGGGCTAAATTAACTACAACCATCCATCAAATTTATGACTGGATAGTAATCTGTTATATATAGCCATATAATAGGCCTCAGTATTTATTTTTATGTCCTCTTTAAATTCATTTCTCCATCACATTCAGCTTTTATCTTATTCAGTTCATTTTGTGTCAAGCATACTGTGCTCACAAGAGGTGTTTCTGTGCAAGTAAAATCAAACAAGAACTATCCGCAGGTAAGGAGTGATCTTTTTCTCTAAAACACAGACATTTTATTCAAGACAAAACAATGTGGCTTTGAGGGAGTTAAGTCATTAAACCATTTTTCCTAAAATTATGTTAATTGTGTTCAGGGATGGGGTGTTTGGAGGGGTGTTGAGTTAAATACACAAATATCCTGGAGTATATAACTTGCAGTTTTCATTGTCTAACTTTTTTTCTTCATGTTTCCAACAGTTCCTGTTTTTGCAAACTGTAAGTTCTGAATCCAAAAAGCTCATTTTAACACTAAACTGTCACAAAGTAATCTAAGGTTAGATGACAACCAGCTAAAGGTTCATTTGACTGTATGAAAACAGTGACAAGGTCAAATTTACATATAAAGTGGGCAAACATGGATTGCACATTGACTAATTTGAAATTCATCATTATTAAAGGGGTGTTTTTGGAGTGTTTTGACTGCAAATGCTTGAACTGCAATTCTGCATAATTTAAGATTAATTGTGCAGCTTTAATTCAAAACCTTAAAGTGCGTTGTGGTTGTGACTGGAGCTGTGACTGTGTGATGGTTAGTCACTTTTACAATACTGCAGCAACCAGGGTAAGAAAGAAGAGTGCACCATGTTCACTTTTATTTTTTTTAACCTGTGCTTTTCCTATTGTTTTTCTATGAGCTCTGAGGAGATCTACTTCTTATTTCATCTCTTATCCTTTAATCAAATAATTATTTGCAGCTCTAGGCCTTATTTGCTTTAAAATAAATAGAGATTTATAGGCGGTGCCTCATCTCCAAAGCTGCTGCACAGTTTTGATCATTGCCATGCACGTAAATTCAACATCTCATTCTCGATAACAAGGAAGCATATTCAAGTATATTTTGCTCCCTATATATGCTCAAGGAAAAAAAAAACACAATCACAGACACTATGTGTCACCAGAACGTTGTGTTGCTGTGAAATGTGTTGATAGATGTCCACCAAGAGATCTATAAAGTGGAATGAGGTTGTAGGCATGACAGATCAGCAAAAACGAACACCTTATATGATGTCTCCTCCCCTCCTGGTATACTTGACACACAGAGCTTTTGAAGTGTGTGTGTGTGTGTGTGTGTGTCTGTGTGTGTCTGTGTGCGTGAAGGTTATGAGGACAGAGCTGTAAAGAGAGGCAGGTGAAAACAGAGTTTATATGGATCCGTCCTGACCTCTAAATGTAAGAAATAAAGCGAACAGGGCAGGGTTTATTAGATTACTACTGATCTCTGGTGACAGACTGCCCTTCCAGGTATTCACACAAACACACGGACTGATGCTCAGCTTAATACTGCCCCCAAGTGGACAAAATACAACGAGTCTTATCCATATCTGGGCTGTTTTGTGGTTCACTGAGCCATTTCCAAATAACAATGTGTGCAACTGAATTTTGGGTTGAACTGTTCTGATCACAGATTTTTTGATAATTCAAAGCTAAAATACAAGAGGGAGGAGGACTCGTCTATGTCCACCCACTGTACTGCAGCATAGTAGGTGGACCAGCACCACTGGCTTGCAGTTACCACAACATTATGACAGCATTAATAAGAGATACAATACTACTGAAATAGAGATAGAATGAGATATGTAAGTGATAGAATACATTAATAGTAATGAAAATAAAAAAACTAGAAATAAATGTGACAACAGTGTAAAAAAATGCATAAAAAATGAACAGTTGCAGTATTGCGATAAGGAGTGTGAAAAATAAACAAATAAATAAATAAACAAATAAACTTTTAAAGATTTATGAATGCTGACTGTGAGATAAGGTGAGGTGTGTTTCTGTACAAAGGATCATTTACAGAGTTAATAAGTAAATAACTATATAAATAGTTTAACAGCTTGAGATACATGAAATCAAGCAAGCATTAGCATTAATATCTTGATTATGTTGAAATATCAAATCAAGATAGAGAGTCAAAAAAATTTAATTTTAGGAAATAAGAGGCACAATAAAATGAAATAGTAAAATATCCTAACATTTAGTGTTTGTTACTGTTATTTTTATATCCATAGTCCTTCCACGACCAACCATAGACCATGGGATACAGACACATTGCATACCATATTGCAAATCAAAAGTGAATTATATTTTTGGGGTTATCCAGTCTCACTTTTACCCAAGTATGAAGTCCTCACATAAAACAGAACTTTCTAAAATAAATCTGCACTAGGCCTGTTGAGGTAGACAGGGTTTTTGGGTTCACTTTCACTGCCTTTTTCTTTCAAAAGCACTCACAGTCAGTTCAGATGTCTGTAGAATGCCGCACATTATTATGAACTTAAAACTATTAATGCGCGTACAGATGGAGAGGTGACCAGATGCAGCGCAAGATGGCGGACCCAAAGATAGAAAACCACATTTACAAAACGCAATAAGTTCCTCCGATTGGCGGACCCAAAACAATTACTTCCGGTGGAAAGGCTTTCTCGTTGGCGGACTTCCGGCGCCGAAATACTTCAGGTAGTCGGATTTAGTCGCCGGATCCTTTTTTTTTTGCTCCGTTCATTCCATAAGAATCGAATTAAATTTATTATTGAGCTAAAAATCAAAATAAAACGTTTATGTATTAATTATGACTACTGTTTTGTTCTGATTTAATTCTGAAGTTTACAGTAATATGTATATATAGCCTGATGTCCTCATATTCTGATAATTTGTCAGAATAGGTAAATGTATGTAGAAGTTATCATCTTACTCAAATTCTTTTGTAAGAGTTTGCTACAAGTATGGACTGTTTTAACCTCTCGTTACACATCATATAACAGTGTTTTCTAACTTTTCTCTCCAATAGCTTTATTACACAGCACATCAATGTTTCTTAACTTCTCTGTGACCTTGTTTCTCCACTCCTATTAGGACCTCGTTTAATGTCAACAATGTTGCCCTGACCCTCACATATTTTCTGTTGTTCATAATTATGTTTTATGAGAGTGCTTATGTTGCTGCACAAATTTACTCCCCCCATCCTTTAGTAACATTGTGTAACCAGGGACATAATTTATGAAATGGTGTGCTTCCTGGTGAACCTCTTCAGGATTGCTTGACTGTGCAAAATCCAAGTATACAATAGTTGTAGAGACACAAGTCACATGATCTCTTTAAGGTTCAGAAGAGCCATATAGCAAAAACAATTGAATAGCGATATCATTACAGACTGTGTAAAGAAATGGGAAATTGTCATACAACTGCTTTGAAGATTTCTTTAATTTTTTCCAAACAAAATTGTGAACAGTAAAAAAAAATATATATATACAAAATTCAGCACTGCCGTCGGTGTGGTGGGGGGCTTAAAACACGTTGCCACAGGCCATCATCAGCTCTGCTCTGAACCGGTTGATGCCATGCTCCTTCAGTGCTTTGATCAAAAGCTGAAAAACAGTCAAATAATGTGAACAATTGAAGTTATGCAGTATGGGTTAATTGTTGTTCTTGAGCTTTCCAAATGAATAAGAACAACCTCTTAACAATATCATCATTTTTCAAAGCAAGCTATATAGTTTGATCTACTCACCTCTGGGAGCATGACGTCAAAAACGAAATCAAGCAGATGAATCTCGCCTCTCTTTATTTTTTTAGAAATGTTTGTTGCCACCTCAATGAACCGCAGGAGCTCGAACATCTATTGAAGAAAAACACAGAAAGTAAACACCTTTCAAATGTAACACCCCTGAGAGTAAAAATACTCATGATGGATGGCATTTTTACTTACGCGCTGCTCACTCCAACTTAGTGTCCTTATCTTAAGATGCTGCTTTAGTCGGAGTGAGGTGGCGGGATTCCTCCAAAGGAACATTCTGTTGGAGCGGATCTTTCCAGACAGTAGATCATCGTGTAATGTCTGAAACCAAAGAGCAAGAGACAAAAATGTAATCATCTGAAAAAGAAACGGTGGCTTTAACAACTGATAGTGCATTCAAAAGCAACCTTGATCTGTGTCTTAGAAAAGACAGCATGAATTCCTCAACTGTCAACAGCATCCTTGATCCTGCAGAGAAATAAGAAAAGAGCAAGCCCTCATTTTTTCATCCTTTGAGCCTCGTATTTTTGACTGATACTATGTTTCCTTGATAAATTATGTTATACCGAGGATGCTCAATGGAGTCCTCGCACCCGCAGTCAAACGGCTCCATTTCAATCCCAGCACAATCCTGATGCAGCCAGCCCCTGCACGTCTTGCACTGGACCCATTTTATGACGTTTACCTCAGGGTAAAGCAATCTGATCAAATGAGAGACAAACATAATATCAAACAAACACGCTGTCCAATTGATTATACCTCTGCAGCACATTTGAATGTATAAATAATTTTCCTGCATGATTCGTGCATTTAAACTATATGTAAAAGTGGTCACTTCATGGAAAATCACTGAATAGGCCCCGATAATTGCATTTATTAAATTGAGTCTGCAACACACCTCTCTCCTGTGTTGTTCGATGTCTGGTAGACACAGAATTGCATTGAATCTGCCATGCACATTCTTTGGACATCCGATACCGTCTGCTTCATGGTTTCCTTGACAAGGCAATTTGAAAAGTAACATCAATTACCAAATACATCGAGACAATGTTGATCCATACAACTGTGTGCATTTTGAAGGACTCCCACTGAGATAATACTGTTTTTACAAGGCAATTTCCTAACCTCTGTGTCCTGCTGCTCTGCCTTCCTCTTTAGACTGAAGACCAGATGCTTTCCAGCAATGAGCTCTTGACATTCTTTGGTCCAGTGGGCGAAGATTTTCCCACAACTGTAATGACAATATGTCTTTAAGTACAATATATTGATTGTCTTCCAGTTAATTAGGACATCTAGTTTACTTAAACTGTCTACCTGTTCAAAGAATTGTTCTCCAGGAGCAACAGGCACCACCATCGCCGCCAAACAGGCATGTCATGCTGAAATTGTTGTTTGTATTTCATTTTAGTGCACAATACAAAATACAATCTTGAGGATGACACTGCATGTTGAAAAGTACTTACAACTGAGTAGTCAAACTGTGACTCCATAACGATGTACATGGCAGACTTTAAAAAAAAAATTATGAGACAACATGTGAGATAACTTTAAAAAAGTCCATGTTGGAAAGTTATTCTAGATACAATATTTGTGCATTACAGCTCGTTATGACCTACCATCAACATGAATATGCCACAGTCTGAGCCGAAGTCCTGGCTGGGGAAGCCCTGATTTAACAAAAGCAAACGTTAATCATCTTGTCACATACACTTTGTAGGAGCCAGATTGGGGTTTTGCAGTTTATTGTTATGTATTTTTTGTGCCAGCAGATGGTGCTATTGTGCCCGTCTATTTAATGGGTGGGTTGATTAGGAGAGGTGCGCACATAAAATGATGAATGAGTAAATAAATCAAAACAACAGAAAATGTGTGTGACATGTGACATTATTCCACCTGCGGGCACGCATCAACTCAAGCAAAAAGGTGTTCGCCACAAGTAACAGCATTGGAAAGCTGTTATACACTTTTCAACTGTAATATAGAGCATGCACAAATACCTCCAAATCTCTGCCCGTTTTCTCAGTCCATTGCCCAGGACATATCTTCTGCGCAATGTTCCTGTTAATTTGAGAGCGTCACTTAGATTTCCCATGATGGAAACAATGGAATGCAGGGTTAGGGTTAGTTTGAGTGGTCGGATGTGAGATTGAATGAATGCGGACGGCTTGCTTCTTTTCAAACTTCCTGAGAGTTCTTCTTCTTCTGTATATTTTGCCGTCAGAAAGTGTAGGTACATACCGCCACCTACTGTTCTGGCATCGCAAAGCAGAAGTTCAAAGTTCATGTTTTGGGTCCGCCAATCGGAGGTAATGCGGAAACTTATTGCGTTTTGTAAATGTGGTTTTTTATCTTTGGGTCCGCCATCTTGGCGCTGCATCTGGGTACTCTTGTACAGATGGACAGTGTATAACTATCCATACATACATCGGCTGACACGTCTCATGACGTATTTTTTCTAGCCAATCAGATTGATTTTGTCACCCAGTAGTTGTCGCGGGAACTGCTCAACACTCAAAATAAACCAAAGAGAGGGACGTTCAACAAGTGTCCAGCGAAAGGAGAACTTGCAAAGTAAGCATTTGTGATCATTTCTGCCATGGCAAGTCCGGCTATTTTCGTTTGTGAGATCGAAGTGCTTCATTACGCTGTTAGTGAATTGGAAAGCTTACTATTTTGGCAAGCTAATGTTCGTTGCTAAGGGGATTGGCAGCTGGTAACAGTGAAATTTTCTGTAAAACTACCAGAAGCTGGGCCACACGCTTCAAAATAATGGCGTTTAATCGGTAGATTGTAAGTTGTGCCCCTCAAAGTGACATTACAACATTTTAGGAGTTCTTTAGACGATAAATCAAATATTCAAATGTCTTGACTTGGCCTTATTGTCTTTGATGAGCAACTATTCAGTGGACGAGTTCGGTGACTGCTTTATTTTGAAAACATGAACCGGAAATGATACGAATTAAGCCTTGTAGGCAGACGCCTAGCTATTCAACGACAACACGTTTTCTGTTTTGTGTATTTTAACACTCTTAACTTTTTCCGTAAATTTAGCAAATTTGGACGTGCTTCTTTGACTTTATGTAATCTTTGGCCTATTGTGAAGCTTTCGGCTACAGATATTCCAGAAACCATCGTCGTATTTCAATAATATTTAACATTTTAGTTATGGTTTATATTGAACCGTATCGTCGTAAGTTCCATATACCTGTCAAAATATACTGCGAGATGCCCAATAGATATACGGTGTTATCAAAAGAGCGAAAACGGATCATTCTGTAAACAAACCAAATAAAACAGAATATTGTTTATACTCTTTGTTTATCTTAGTTTTCATAAACTATCAATGTCCTTTTTACGAGAAAAAATATCAGATTTTAATTTTTACTCAACCCCAACCCAAGCCTAAGACTTTAGTGATTATTTATCTCCAGAAATCAGACAATAATTGGTGTACCTTTGCTCACAATACCCTAAGTTGAAAATCTGTCCATTTTTTGACCAGCTGCATTCATTGCTGGCCTCTTTCCTATTCTGAAACAGTGCACAATATTTCAAGAACTTTGAATTCTCTTTGTCTTTCTGTCTTTTATCTAGTTCCCAGTCTGCTGATGGATTGGATTTAGCGATAAAATGACCCACAGGCTGACTAAGGAGCAGCTGGATGAACAGTTTGAGTTGTTTTTAAAGGAGGTAAATAAACACTGGGAAAAAAAATAAAAAACACCAGTTTACTGATGACATACTATCATGTTTTTCATTGGTTGCATGTATTGCACATCACGAAAGCTGTCAGAAACAGATATGAGTAGTCACAGTCATGATATAAAGGCTTATAACCCTAAGGCAAACTCTTTTGCTGTCAGTCTGTTTCAGATGACTCTGTGGATTTTGGCTCCTCTGACAAGAAGACTTTTGCTAAAACCAGCAAGAAATCAACCCAGAAACCAACAGTGTCCTGGTGGCCAGATGACGATCAGAGTGATGGAGGAGCAGAGAGAGGTAATGACATGGAGGAGATTCATTATAGTACATCACCCATCAAAACACACATATTTCAGATCAATAATTTGAACTCTGCCTGAGTCTGTGTCAACCTTCTCACAGTTTGTGGTCAGATCAAGCAACTCACACACAACCGCAAAAATAAAAATAAAGAATATTCACGGACAAAGTTTCTTTGTAAAAATAATCCAGATTTCTGGATTTTCAGACTCCCATGAAGGTAGTTCATATGAACCAAAACACATTTATGATAAATAAGCTGCTAAACTTTGTGCTTTTTGAAATTAAGCCACCTGCTTTTTTAACAATGCATTAAGAGTATTTTGTTCATGTGTTTGAACTGGATAAAGATGCTTCTAAAGATGTTTGTGATAGACTCCCTCTGTGAGATTTTCTTATTAATCCAAACCACTGAATGTTTCTCTGTCTGTGTAAATTCAAAACCTCAGCTGAGCGGTGCACATGTTGAGAGAAGTGGGAACATATTTCACAGCTCTGTATTCTTCCAACTATCATCTCTCCAAGGTTTGAAAGACTGTCTTCTTGTGTTCTTCTTTCCTCTTCTTCTGTTTCTCCTCTTTCCTCAGCAGAGAAGACCAAAAGCAGATTTATCAAAAGCAAAAAGTCACAGCCAGAGAGCAATGATGGTGAGAATCAGTAGAAATGACATCTAAATACTTGTAGTCCACATCCAAATAAGACAATTCATTTTAAAACACTGCCTCCATTTCTTTCTGTAAATACAACAGATAACTGTGAATGTGAGCCTGCTCATCTTCTGTTTAGTTCCTTCTTCTGTGGTGAACCATAGTTGGTTGTACTTTCACCCGGCATATGTTTTTGTTGTTGTCACACACTTTTCTTTTCCTGTTGTCACTAAACAGATGAAGTAATCTGAGTCTCTCACTGCACACTCACCTGCACATGCTCCCTCTCTCTGTTTTTCTCTTTTAATGTGTCTTCTCTGCTTTTGTAGAGTTGCCCAAAAATCACAATACAGACACTTTTTTTCTCTTGATTTTATGTGGAGAGGAAGGATCAGATTTATCTCGCTGGCACAGACCGGCCACGCACACAGGAAATTGACGTGTAATAACATGAAGATTGTTTATCTGCAGAGAGTGAATTATTGTCAGCAATCAAATTTGTAATGGGAAGACTGGGAGGAGGATTTCTGCTGACTTCTGGTGTGATATGTTTGACAAATGAGACACTAAAAACAGAAAGTGCTTCACTTGTTAGCCAAATACATTTTAAGTGGCAGTTGATATTAATTTAGTATAGCAGTTTAGTTGTGGCTATGAGCTCTGTGAAGCAGCTCAATATTCCTCTAATTTAACAAAAGGCAAAAACCCTCTTTATATACTTCAACAAATGTGATTGTTAGACACTGTCCAGTACATGCCTCCGATTCTCCCAGAGTTAGGACTCTGTGTAAGACGTTGATAAAAACACCTCAATTTTTTTCTTCTATGGTGTCTGAAGTCATCACTGCCGAGCCTGTTCTTAAACCGGTCCCCAAACCTCGCTCCAAAGCTTTGGAAAAAGTGCTTCAATTGGAGAAGACGTACAAAGAAACACTTCACAGAGCCCCATCAGATGACCCTCACTCTGACAGTCTGAGTGCTTCTACACGAGCAAACCTCCAGAGTGAGTCTGAAGAGAGGAGATCAGATGAGACTCAGTCCTGTGATTCTCCAGCAGCCAGCAGTGAGGGTCTCTCCCAGGGTGGCAGTGAAGATGGTAACTTAAACCCCCAAACCCCCAAACCATCAGCTAGTGCTAACATAGTCCCCCAGAAGTAGAGTTGTACACTTAAGTAGAACAAGTAGCTCTTAAAAATTGTCATCTCTACTAACCTCATGTAGTATTTGTCCTGATGTTGTCATGCATTGCTCAACAAAGACTCTTTGTTTTTATTTTAGTGAAAACACGAGTGAGACTGCGTATTAGTTTTAGTTTCTTTTTGTTTTTACCTTTATATGGCAGAAACGCATTCTTAAATTTTGTGAAAAGCTGAATTTATCTCTTGTCAGATATTTTGACAGGCATGTTTCTTGCTGTGCGGAGACATAATTTTATTCTCTTGTTCCTGCTGCCTTTACTGTAAAATCTCTGCCTCAACACTACCTTTGCTGCATCTTGTGTTGATCTGTTGCGTCGATTTTTGCAGATCAAATATACGGTGGAAATGCATAGTAGCCATCATACAGGTGTGTTTACACAGTTAGAAAACAAGTTAATCTCTGGTTTACTGAACATTTTGGACTATAAAGGTCAAGGTCACAAAGGTACTAAGGTGCCTGGCTGTATAAAGTTTTTAAAATGCTTTATGAGAATAACTGTCAATCAGTAAAACTGTGTTGATTTTAGGAGGGCATTTACTTTTATGAGCAGGTTGCACATCTTTTGCAGAGTCTCATAATTGAGGCCTCAGCCGGGAGGATTTAGTTCTCAGCATTTAAGAGCATGTCCCCCTTTCTGTCTTTTCTGCATTTCGTATCTTTCTACAGCATTCACTGGCTAATTTAGGCCAACAAGGGAAAGAAAGAACATACATATGAAAATTGAGTCATTTAGTGTGTAGTTTTTAAACACTTGGAAGTTTAAAAATTTAAATAAATTAGATTAGCATCAAGAGAGTCTCAACCACAGATAATTTGATAGACCGGTGATTGGTGAGAGAAGATAGGAAGAATATTATCAAAGTCCTCCTCAGTCATTTAAAACAGTTCCCTGTGGTCTAAATAATATCAGAAGTGATGATAGATTTAGCAGCAGAGGAAGGTTGAGACCCTGTATTTAAGCAGTGACTCCTCAGAATGGTCTTCATAATGGAACCAACGCTTGTCTCCAAAAAGCTCTTTCAAATTGTCTTGAGATAAAATGTCTTACAAAGAGAAAAGACATGTTCTCCAAATGTTTCACTTCATTTTAAAGAGACCAGAAGATACGGTTAATTGTATTTTGGTTTCTTTTTGCAGTGATTGTTTAGTATTCTTTTTATGTAAGTCAACAGAAATATTTGCAATAATTCAGTTTTCATTTATGCTGTTGGTTTCATGAACAGTTATAACCTTGAACTTTTAAGATGTACATTTCTGAAGGAGTAAGGAGAAAATCCTTGAACCAGAGAGGTAAGTAAACAAAACACTGGCTTAACTGTAGCGTTCAATCAATGCAACTATTAGAGATCAATATTTCCTTTGTGAAGCCTATGAATATTTATGATCTTTTTGTGTCACCCGTCTAATCCACTGTAGGTAACCTCAAGGACCCTGTGCTGTGTTATATACAGACATGATATGATACTCTAAGGATTCTCTCTACATGTTTGTCTGTCCAGGGAAGAGTTTCAGGAAGTCTCTGAGGAGGTCTCAGTCCATTCAGGAGGAGGTGGATGCAGAGGAGTCAGGTCCAAAAGAAGAGGGGTTTAAAGAAGCTACTTCTATGAGAGATGATGCAGAAATACTCGGTGAGTGTTACACAACACATGGACAGGATCTGACTGTTGTAGGGATCAAGAAACTTGGATTTCAACTTTACTTTTTCTACTGTTGGCTGGATAACATTTTGCGCAACAAAAAACAAAAGATGAGTATATAATCTCCTCTCCCTGCTCTCCTCTCTCCACATGTGGCCACCAGATAGTTTGTACCACTGTTGCACGACATGGAAAAAAAAAATCTGAGCTTTTTATAATGAAGTAAAAGTGAGAGCTGTTTGAGGGGAGGGGAAGGGATGCACCTACGCTCAGCTGTTAATAAAGAAAGAAAAGAGGTAGCAGATAGCTCTGTATTGTTTAGTCTTAATTACCATATTTTTAATTTTCTAATCAAAATTGAAAAATCGCCCAACTTTGCCATGAGTCCAGTTAATATTGCGCTTTAAAATAAAGACCATTATGTAGACCCTTTTTTGCAGCATATGCAGATTTGAAAGGTTTTAGCACATTCAGCAGTAACAAAGAAATTGTTAATAAACGTATTTCAAACAGCAGCTCGTTTGAATACTCATTAGGCAAAAGTGCTTTTTAATCAAGATGAAGCCTTTTATAGGAGCATCTCAGTACATGAGAATTTCATGTAAAAGTTCATGTATTTAACTCAAAACAGTAGACTGTCGGATGTCTTTGTATTTGTGGCTTGAAAAGTAAAACATTTCATATTCACTTTTGCTGAGTGTGATGACTTTGGATGATAGCTCATGATAATCAGAATACCAGTGTCTCACATGCTAAGAATATTTCCTGAAATCAATTATAAAAATGATTTAAAATGTACTTGGACATCTCTGTGAATAAGAAATTAGTTTGAGAGCACTAAAGTGTCTTTTTGTTATTGAAAAAAGTCAACCTATCCCAGTTTTGATAATCATGGTCTACAAAAATGTACATATAGGTCTGACATTTCAGGTTTCTCTCTTTTTTGTTATGACCAAAGTGTCATGGTTTTTCCTCCTTATCTTTTTTTGTGTGTTCATACCAATTCAGCGATGGCACCAGCTGCAAACACAACCAGTCTAGGTTTGGACACCCTGGAGGAGGAAGAAGAGAAAGCTCGCTTCTTCTCACAGTTTGAGTCTGGAGCTTCATCAACCATCGATTACTCCAGGCTGAACAAAGAACTGGATTCAACTAGTTCAACTGACTTCAGGTGAATAAATCAGAATTAACCAGTTTACAGCCTGTTCAGTAATGATCAGCCGGTCCTCTCGGATATGACTGATTCTGTGCTGAGAGAAAAAAAAAAAAACACGGACCTGCAGGAGGATGAGCTATTACAGTTTCCTGACACATTCATTCTGTCAAGTCATGAAAATTTCACACCTAGATTAACCAAAACACCCAGAATCCTGCACAGGACTCAATCATATGGGACAGCTGTCACTCTGTGTGTAAATGCAACCGATATGAGAGTCCTTGGGGCTTTTTTGGCGCAGGTGTGATGTGTGATGTTTTTTCTCCACATTGCTGGTTCAGTACAACTCTCTATGGATATCTGAAAAACAGGGCCCCATGCAGGCGTTAACAGCATTTTTAATTCTAAAAAATGTAGAAATGCCATCCTGTCCTGTGTTACAGTGACATTTTTAAGGACAGTTTCCATCTCCTTGGAGTCGATCAGAAGCCTTTCTTTAAATGGTGCAGATACTCAATATCGGGGCAGAAAGTTAAGAAACTGCGCGTTTTGGTCTAATGAAAAAGTCACCTATCAGATTGAACCCCAAAACTTTGCTGTGATTGACACTACACCAGAGACCATGCAAACAAGCTTGTGGTAACTGCTGCAGGGACTGCGCTGCTCTTAATAACGTGAAGATCAGGGTTGTTACCATGGTGTAATTATGATGTTCTTCCTGCAGGAAAGCTGAGGGAGAGGAGGAGCAAAGTGATGAAGATAAAAAGAAGGGCAGAATCATAGAGAGAGAATCACCAGGTAAGAGCTCTGAGCCTGATGCATCTCTGTCCTCATTCTCTAAGTCTTAACTGGACTCTTTGTCTCTCTTTACTCAGGCTCTCCACACTACAGTGAGGATTTTGAGGAAGAAGACAACAGAAAAGAGCCTCAAGAGGAGGTTTGTAGCTAAAACTATCAGATTTTAAAGTCACATGGAGTTCTTATTAATATCGGTTACTTAAAATGATCCAAAATTGTTTAGAGTGTTTCACTGTTTGACTGAAACTCTTCACTACAATGTTTTTGAATCGTTTGTTGATTCCCTCATATCAACATTAACTGAGGAGACCAGTTTTAGAGTTTAGAAAGTGATGTCCCATCTTTGCAGGAAATAAGATTTCAGCTGCTCAGCAGTTCAGGGTCTCCTTTGTCATTTCATGCAGAAACATGATAATCAGAGGGGCGAGTCAGGATTGCAGTCAGGATGGTTTATTAGCAAGACTCTCCGACTGCAGAGCCATGTTGTTGTAATCCCTGCAGAATGTGGTTTGTCATTGTCTTTCTAACGCATAAAGGTCTTTACTGTAAAAGTCATCGTCTGGATGGTAGCAGATGTTGCTCCTAAACCTGTAAATATAGTTGAAGATTAATGGAGCCTTCACAGATGTGGAAGATATCCATGACATTGACACTTGCTATCATAGATGCTGGCTTTGAACTAACTTTAAACTAAACTACAAGCTGGGTGATCCTTCCATGATTTCTAAAAAAAATAAATCATGTATTCAGGTATGTTGTGTGGGTTAAATGCATCTATTAAAGAATTTTGTTGTTTGAGATACTTTTCAGTATACCACACATGTCTTATTGTGTTACAGTTTGAAGCCAAGCACCCTTAACCATGATTAAGTCTATTACAAATTTGTGTGACTAAGCTTTAAAAAGTGATGGATCAAAAATCCTTGGAGATGGCACCACTGTCATTGTCGCACACCGAAGCAGGATCATTTGCTCAGCTTTGATCATTTTTCACAATTTGCTCTCCTGAAACTGTTTTTTTTTTTTTTTTTTTCGTTTTAATGCGTGCAAAATTTGCTCCAGCACCAACAAAGCAGTGGTAGAAACATCAAGGGTACAGCTTGTGGAAATGTTAAAACCACGCATCAAAAGACCTCCTTTAGGCAGTCAGTGTTTTCCATAAAAAGGCTCTCAAATGTGGAAAACACTGCCAACTGAAACAGAGATCACACAAGATCAGAAGATGTTCTTAAAAAGCATGAAAGGGTGGTTAAATCAAAATCAAAGATGTGAGTCTTTTTGCTCACAGTGCTTGCAGCTCACTGATTAGCACTTAAGGTCCGTCATGTCTGCTAAATAAATGCCCAAAAATGTAGAACTTAAAAAAGTCAATAAAACCGTCATCTTGCTACATGATTCAGTAATTCCTGCTGTTTCTGTTTTTCAGAAGTCTAAGATGTCTCCAATTCTTGCCAAAGGTAAGAGAGGAAATATGTCAGAGTAATTCAGTTTTCTTTGTCTGATTTGTAGAATAAAAGCACCTTTTAAAGGACAAATGCAAAGACTTTACAGCCCAGTCTGTGTATGTTTAATTATTGTCTTATCATCGTATCCTGCTGGCTGCTGAAATAAACCCTGTAATTACTAGTTCTTTACTAATAAACTTCTCAGAGGAGTAACTATGTATTTAAATTGATGTTTATACCATATAACAGTGTGATTCTTCTTGTCTCAGTTTCTCTCTATGATTCTCTGGATGACACTGGTGGAGACAACAGAGAGAAGCTCATACCCGCATCAGAAGACAAAGGTAACAAGCACATTCAGCAGAGTGAAAGATAAAACTGCTGTTCAGACACAACCAACAAACAGTTTCAGTATGGTTTGCTCCTGAAGAAGCTTTCAGACCTTTTGTGCAACAAAAATGTTTTATATTGACACTTCCAGGCTTGATGGGCTTTCACCAGAATTTACAGTTTCCCAACACTGAACTTGATTCCTAAAAATGAAGAGTGTCTTTATTTAAACCTCAATGTAACCTGCAAGAATAGCTCTTTTTTTTATCCAGTTTAATTGATACATGACAAAATACATGCATTTTGTGTTCAGGTCAGTCTTATGTGCAGAGTGGAGGCTCAGAGATGGAGGCTCTTCAGGAGGCCTACAGACAGATCCATGTGGTTGAGGACTCAGAAGACCATGAGCGTCATTATTCAGACCTGGAAAGCAGAGAGGGAGTCGACAGATCTGCCTCTCCGCCCTCCCCACCTCCTCGTCATATTAGACAGTCTCTTCAGCCGGCTTCTACTGCAGAGTCAGGTCAGATACTTTCACTGTGTCATCAGTATTTGGGACTTTTAGTGTAATTCTCTGTCTGGTTTGAGTGTCACAGTGTTTTAACTAGACTGTCCACAGGGAGGATTGAGATGAGTTGATTTTCTAAAAAGAGGATTGTTCCCTTTGTAATCCACCAAACTCAGTTGCCAGAAACATTCATAATACTTCCATGACTGTATCATGTGTTGCATGAATCTAGTTTTGGATCTAATGGGACATTTACAAATACAGAGTAGCATTACAGCACAAAACCATCTTAATAGCATCCAAGAAAGACACACTGATACGGTGATAGGCTGCCTGAAGATGTTCCATGTTAAAGCTGCTGTGGGCAACTTTTTGTTTGTGTTGATTATGGCGCCCCCTGTGGACAAAGTCAGACCTCTTATCTATCATCCTGTTCATGTGAGAGTTTAGTTTTCAGACAAGAAACTCATCCTGTGAAGTATAATTACTTCATGCATTAGCCGTGTCCAAATTCAAAAAGGCGTTTTTTTAGCCTGATGTAAATCATCTGGTCCGACAACTCTACCTTCACAGAGTTTTGAAACATTCAAATTACTGAAGTGAAATTCAGTCTTGCTGCTGATGGTCTGCATCAGCATCAGTTTTAGGCTGTTTCTCAAACGTCTCACGGTGCCTTTAGAGGCGACACACAGACAAACACACATATAAAGTGGTTAAAGTAGTTGACTCTTTGATTAGTCGGTGAAACTTCTGCTTGTTTATAACAGTGACTTTGTGTTTTTTAATCCAGAGCTCCCTACTGCTGAAGAGTTAATGAGACCCATCCGCCCTGAGGTGGACCAAAACAGAGGTTTCTCTCTGCAGCCTGTCAGGTTTGATCTTAAGAGCAACATCTGATTCTTGACAAACATACATGCTGATAGTCTCTTGAAATGTCTGAGTCAGAACTTGTGCACAATAGTCAGACTTGTGGATTTTGGAAAATATTTCCAAAGAGGTTTACATTTCTTAATCGATAAAGTTTTGTGCCAAAAAATGTTTGAGTATTTTCCTCGTTATATTTGTTGGTAACAGTGCTGCAGAATCCAACCAAGAAACGACACCACGACCCCTGGAAGGGACTTTTGTGACCTCTCCGGAGGAACACGTGAAGCTACCAGAACAGGCGACAGGAAAAGAAGGACTCAAAGGATCCACCAGCCACCGGTCCAACTCTCCAGACTCTCCTCACTACGACCCGACCTGGAGCATCAGACAGGAAGTGGAGCGGCTAATGAAGGATCAGGACAAACCTGATTCTCATGCATCCTCTCAAGCTGGCAAAACCAAAAAACAACAGGTAAGGATAACTTTGTGGAGGTAAAGTTACATCATTTTGTCAGTTTTAAGTTCATCTGTCCTCATTGTGAATGTCTTTACATAAGGTGACAGAAAGTTAACAAGCTTTAAGAGGAGTCAGAGGCTGAAGTCAATTTAAATCTTCTTTACTGTCATTCTGAAAACTACAGCATTGTATATACATGTGCATTTAACAAGCCTCAAAATGTTGGCATACGAAAATGACATTCATATTATTGGTTCATTCAATTTGATATTTGATATTTGCATATTTGATATTTCTTCCCAGACTTCCTTTGGCTCCACTTTTTCTCACGCCTCCACATCCACAGTGAGGAAACCCACCCCAGCCTCTGTGAGAGGTAGAAGAGTGGAGGGGAGGACAGCTGTCACCTCCAGATCTTCAGGGATGAGTAGAGCTGCCGCGACTACCAAAACCCAGACTACTGCTTCTCGTCCCCTGCAAGCAAAATCCAAGGTCACAAAGAGCCAAGAGAAAGAAGATTATGCAGGTAATCAGAGGAAACGAAACTCAAAAAGTCAGGTCACTGGGAGTCTGTGAAGACACAAGTCTGTCAATTCTAGAGCTGTGTGTCATGTGTGTTTTCTGATTGTTTGATGCGCAGATCCAGGTCTGAGGGCGAGCAATGAGCTGGTGTCCTCGGTCCAGTCCTTAGTGAGCGTCCTGCAGCAGCAGATTGACACCAGCCGTCACCGAGAGGTTGCAGCTTTTCCTCAAGACCCCAGACTGACACACCAACTTCAAAACAACAAGGTAAAAAAATACCCGCAAAAAGATCTGAGGTGTGGATTCAATGTGCAAACTGGGCACAGCAGGGATTTAAAAGATGAGGTTTGCACATCCAAGTTTAAACGTTTGTTAAAAGAAGAATGAAGGTGTGTGAGAATGGCTTTCAAGACCCCTCATATACCTCTCTACACTTTGGTTTTGGTGTTTTTCTTACAGGGGGAGGAGGAGGATTGTTTTCTAGTGGAGGAACTGAGATCTCAGCTGGTTCAGAAAGAGAGGGAGCTTGAGAGGATGAAGAAAGAAGCTGAGGAGATCACCTCACTGAAACAGCAGAACTTCCTGCTGCAGAGCAAGGTGCCTTAAGAAACACACAACACCTCTCAAAAGAAATAAGAATTATAGAATTTAGAGAGAATTTTTTTCAGCTGCAGTCAAATCAAACCTTTTATATTTGGGTCGTGACCCTTTTTGTCCTGAAATAGCTGTGTGGGCAGATGTACAGGTGGTTAAATTTAAGTTTTCATGATCAGATTAAAAAAAAAAAAGAAATCTGGACACCATAAAAGCAAAGGTGATGCATCTTCAATATGAACCTTTAAACTATGTTTCTTATTCACAGCTGCGAAGTGCAGAGGAAGCATGTCTGAATAAAAACAGATTGGAGGATCTCAATGACTCTGCTGTGAAGGAGAGGCTCCAGCAGATGGATAAAGAAATACAAGAGCAGGAAATGCTTATTAAAGGTTACCAACAGGTGAGTTTTCTTCAGTATTTATTTATCAATGATGAACCAAATTAGTAAGTGGCTTTACTTGTAATCTTTTTGATCACCTCTGATATTTTCTGATTCAGTCATGTTTTTTGTTTTCCTTTTGTGCTCATTTGAATGAAGTGACGCCAGGTTTGTTTTTCAGGAGAACGAGAAGCTGTATTTGCAGATGAAGGCTCAGCAGGCTAAAGGTAAAGCTAATGAGGAGGCCATGTTCAATGAAAACCAGACTCTGCTGAATCAGCTGGCTTTCACCAGGTGAGTTCGGTAAAGTTGTGACTGTAGAGTAAGTTTAAAGAGTAGGTTTAAACAAAGGTATAATTTTCGGTACATGTTCTATGTAAATGTAATGTAGAGGTGAAATGTAAAGATCAAAACTACGACAGACTGAGAACTAGACACAGTTCTACAATCCTCTTCCTTTGGCCTCAGACTCAGACATGAACTGAGTATGGCTTTGTAAACTTGATGTCATGTGCATCTGGTAATACTGCTGTTTAATACTGTTACTGCACAAGCAAAAAAGTAATATGTATATTTCTAAATAGTAGATCATATTGCCTGTCATAGGAAGCTCAACCAGACTGCAGCAGTACCTTTGTTAGAGACCTGACTGTTACAGATACAACATCAGCAAAACTTGAATTGGACTCAAGGGGCCCAGAGGTCTTAAAGTGATCTGATCTAGTAGTTTAAAAAAGTATTAATGAGAATATGTTGAGTTTATATCTGAAGGTATTTGGTGTTTTTCTGTCTGCCATCAACAGAGACCAGCTGGATAAAAACTCAAGGCCTGCTGGAAATATCTGCCTGATGGATCACACTCGGCGCATCACAGACTTGTTGGCTCAAATAGACACGTTTCAAGTAAGCATAATGGGACACTCGTGGTAATGTAGCATTCAGATGACAGGGTTTCTTTGTCCTGTTGAAAACCGTGAAGCTGTTTGCAGCAGGTTCATACAGGCTTTCATGCTCAGTGTGAAACAGAGTAAATACAGATGCATCTGAAAACATCAGAACGTCCCAAAACAAAAGTTCCTTTTTCCCACGATTTGATGCAAAAGTGAAACTGTTGTATATTCTAGATTTATCAGACACAAAGTGGAATATTTCACGACTGATTTTGTGTCAATCTTAAAAATCAAAAATCATTCAAGAGGTTCGGCTTTTCATCAGGACATGCTCACTTCCTGATCTGAGGAGTGCAGCACATGTGTTAAAGTGTCCCCTGTCTCCTTTTTGTTGAGCTGGCACAGTCCATTTTTATACTTCATCAGCAGACTACAGTTAAAAAGCAGATTTTGCAAAAAGACGAAAACTCTAAAAAAAACTTGAACATTCAGGACCTTTGGCAAAAAAAAAAAAAAAAAAAAAAAAAAAACTCAGCATGAACAGGAGCCTAAGGATGAGCATATTGCTGATGTAACATGTATGGTATGGATCGGTGTGGCTGTGGGTTGAGTTTGAGCTGCCTCAGAAATTATGTTCCTGTGTGCAGAGGAATGAGGCCAAACTGTGTGAGGACGTTCACAGACTGACTCAAGAGAAGCAGGCTCTGCAGCTCGACCTGCAGCTGATGAAGAAAGAGAGACACCTGGCTAAAACTCAGGCTGTGTCCGCTTCAGGTAACACCCGATTCATTAGGTGGAATTTCTTTTCAAATATGTTTCAAGCAAAAATGGTGCTTCGATTGTGAGATCTCAAACATGTTCATACTCCTGTGTGTTTCTTTTCTGAATGTGTCAGGTGACAGGACTTTGGAGGTGCGTATGTTGGAGGAGAAGCACCGAGAGGAGGTGTCAGCGCTGAAGAAGAAGCTGCAGTGGTTTGCAGAGAACCAGGAGCTGCTGGACAGAGACGCAGGCAGACTGAAGGCTGCTACAGCTGAGATACTCCAACTCAAAGAACAGGTGAGACTCTGCTTCCTCCATCCGATTCATACAGTTTACTTGTTTTCATATCAACACTTGAAGTGTTTTTACAATTATTGTTGCCCATGCGAAGAGTTTGTGCTCAACAATTGACAAAGATTTCCTGGACTCTGTCCTGAGGTTTGACATAGGATCAAATATACTGCGTAGAAAAACACAGAACTTAGCACACAGTGTTTCTTTTCCCTCCAATTAAACGTGATTCAGTATGACTCCAGTTTTCCCGTAAAGATCAATCCTACTATCATTTATGTGAGATTTTTGCTATCATATCTTCAAGTATATGCTTATCCAGCACTAAAGAGAAATCCTAACTTTTGGTTGTTGTTTTTAAGTTTAAAACAGAAGTCACATGTTTTTATTTCAGGTAGAAAAACTCAAATCAGAGGTGAGCAGACGGAGCAGCGAGCAGCAGAGGAAAACCCGAGAGAAAACCCTGGAAACGAAAAAGATGCAGGACCTCGAGCGTCAGGTTTGTGTCACATCCAAACAAACTAACTCACCAAACTTTTCACTCTCTGTCCTCATCACTCCGGCCTCTGTCTCTTTGTGGCTAAAGAGTCTCCCTGTCTTTACCAGGTGAAGGAGCTGGAGCAGATACTGAGACGTAGAAACCCAAACTCTCTCCCCGCACTGATCTACGCTGCAGCCTCAGCTGGAGGCTCAGAGGATGCTGGCGCTGCCAAAACGTCCCCACCGAGCAGGATCAACGCTCTGCTGGAGCGCAGGATCCAGCGTTTGGAGGCGGAGCTTGAGAGCCACGACGAGGAGGCCAAACGCAGCCTGAGGTCCATGGAGCAACAGTTTCACAGGATCAAGGTGAAGAAAACAGGAAATTTCCAAAGTGTTCTTGAAATTTTAACCAGACCTGATATTTACGAGTATTCTGCTGTATCTGCACCCTGCTGAGGTTTCACAGATGTTTTTGGTGGAGCTGGCACGAGTCTTTTCCTCAATGTACCTCTTATGTTTATAAATGTACTCCCAAAAAAAGAAATTTGAGTTAATAAGCTACATCAGATTTTTACATATGAATAAAAAACTCAGTAATGGTTCACAACACAAGAAGAAAAAAAAACGAACTGGAATTTGTTTGTGTTTAGCTCCGTTATGAGCAGCAGATCTCAGATCTGGAGCAGCAGCTGGAGCAGAAACAGCAGCTAGAAGCTTCAGATTTAAAAGCTGCAGCAGAGCCGTGGACGTCTCAGGTTCAAACTCTGGAGGAGGAGCTGAGGCGCATCAAAGAAACCCACCAGGAGAAGGAAAAATCCCTGCAGGACCAAATCGAGTCTCTGCGACAGCAGCTGAAACAAAAGGTTTGTACTCCAGGAGCTTGACAAAACAACTCCTTCAGCTCTAACTTCACTGTCAGCTCTACTATTCTGAATTAAACACATATATCCTTACTCATGCAGGCCCAGCCGAGTCCGAGCCGCCACCAGCGTCAAGCTGAAGCAGCTTTTGGCGTCCGAATCGACCGTCTGAATCAAGAGCTCGCTGCCAAGACCCGAACTGTTCAGGAGCTGAGCCACACTGTGGAGAGACTGCAGAAGGAGAGGAGGAACATGCTGTCAGGACCCAAACCCCGACCAGAACCTCGACCTGCAGAAAGCAAACGACAAGCAGGAGCTGCAAAAAGTGTAAGCGCAGCTCCTGCAGGAGAGGCGTGTGGAGGGGAGGAGACGTTCCCAGCTGCTGCTCAGTATGAGAAAACCTACCAGCCCACCATCTTTACAGGTACAGAGGGGCTCCATGGTCCTCTGCATGTTTAGATTGAAGTAGGATTCTTTTTTCAGCAGAGAAACAAGCTAGATACTCGATAACTAGATAAGGTCTGTGAGTGTGTGCAGCATCTTGGGATCTGAGTGTGTCCTCATGACTCTGAGAAAGTAACAGGTGCTTTAAACAAAAACTGAAACAAGCCTGACTTCTCTGGATCAGGTGGTAGTAGCTGCAAAGGTTGGTACTTTAACTTACAGCTGCACTTATTGAACAGAAGTTAAGTTACTTTTTTCATTAAAAACATTCAAAATGTGTCGCTCATGCACTTTTTACAATTCAAAGTAAGTGAGTTTGCATCACTGCTTACATCTTCAAGTCTGAGGCTTTGTTGAGTTTTTGTGTATTTTACTGCTGAAGACATTCGTGATGATTTCAGTGTTTTATTGTTGGGTCCTCTATTAGGAAGTCACATCTCAGAGGTCCTGCAGGAGAATGAGGATCTAAAGCGAGATCTGGAGCTGCTGCAGCAGCAGAGTGAACAAGACAGAGAGGCACTGAAGGCTGACGCTGCTCAGGCGAGGGAGGAGCTGGACAGGTATATGAAGCAGTTTGTGAGAACATGGACTGAGATTTTCTGTAGACACGATCAATCACTGGGCTGAATGTGTCTTCTCAGGCTGCAGGGGGAGTCTGCAGAGCGGCTGTCCTCACTGAAGGCTGAACACCTCAGGGTGTTGGATCAGCTACGCGCTGCTCACGCTCTGGAGCACTCTGCATCGAAGGTCGCTGAGCTGACTAATAAGCTTCACTCTCAGGAGGTAAGAGCCTGACCAACAGCTAACAGAGTGTTAGAGCCATGTCATAGAAGAAGAAAAATGGTTGTTACAAGAATATCGTCACAAACTTAGAGGGAGCCAGTGGATAAATTTTAAGGACAGAAGTGATGTGATGTTAGGACCTTATACTTGTAATCTATGACATTATTTTTAGAATCTCAAATTTTTCCACCTTAAAGAGGTTTTAACAGGAACTCCTGGAAAAAATAAAAAATCTGAATCTTTCAACTTTCTGCAGATTTTGGTGAAACATCTGCAAGAGCGACTTATAGAGCTGCAGGGAGCGAAGGATGCTCTGGTGATATCGAGGACCAGAGAGGATGCTCTGCAGAAACAGGTGGGAGAGCATCACATTTAAAACCCTTTAACTTTTATGGTAAAGAAAAAAAAAAGGTTTTTTTTCTTGAAGTTTTTATTGCAGTGTCGTCATCTTAGAAAATTAATACTTTTATTTTTTTTCTGTTCCACTCTCTATCTTACATCTGTATTTTTGTGGTTTATAGATATTGAACAAAGCGAGACTGTTTTATAAATCATTTGTTAGAGAAGTTTAAATCCTCTCCTTCCTGTGTTTATACTTTACAACATAAAGGTAAAGCACTTTTACAAGAATGTCATGTATCTCCAGATAACAGTGAGCAAATTGAATTAGATTATTTTAGCTTTTTTATCAATCAGATTTTTTTCTTTTTCGTTTTTTTCAAATATATTTCTTTTTCTAATTAAAAAGCTGAAGCCTTGTTCCCTCGATCAGCTAAACTGTCTGCGAATGATACCCATCAAAGAATAAGTCTGCGTCAGTCAATGTGAGAAGCTGAAACATGTTCTTGTGGTTTCCTGTTTCTTTATTGGGTTAAAAAGTTTTCTTTAAACTGAATAATAGGATCCAGTTTAGTTGTATTTTAACTCCTCATAATCCTGCTGTGTTTCACCTCCTGATCAGCTGACCAGACTGCTGCAGGAGCTGAAAGAAGCTAAAGAAGCTCAGAGTCCAGAGGTGAAGCTGCTGTGCAGTTTGGAGAAGAAGATCTTCAACATGGAGCTCAGACACCAACACAGAGAGAAAGAGCTGCAGCAGGTACCCACTGTTCACATAGGAGTTACCAAGATGTTCAAAGTCTCTCATTTGACTGATTACTAGTTAACGGGTGATAATTCACTTCAATTATTTAGGTGACATTTTGGAGGTGTGGTTCTCCGCTCTCTAAAACGCTCCGTCTTCCCCCTGTAGGTGATCGGCAGCTCGTGGCAGACGTCAGAGGGCGACCAGCAGTCAGAGGTAGAGCGATGGAAACGTCTAGCTCAGGATAAGAGCAGAGAGCTGGAGGCTTTCCGTCTGGAGCTGGACTCCATCCTGGACATCCTGAGACACCTTCAGAGACAGGGAGTGGTCCTGACCCCCATCACCACTCTCACAGCACCCACCAGCACCCAGAGAAGTTAGTGGTTGGGCTGATGGATGTCTTTTAAGCCAAACTGACTCTTAAAGGTTATTTTAACTTTCTATCAGAGTAACTTAATGGGACGAGAATACGTCCTTCCTGTTGACACTGCAGAACCTTATCTGAAAATAACCGACAATCACACTCAGAGGTTCAATTTTCAGGGTTCAGAGGCATTTGTCTGTAAAATGTACATTATGTAACTAGTTTCTAGTTTAAGATATTGTAACTTAATAAGATTCAGTGAAAATAAATGTTTCTCAAGTTTGAATAGTTCAGGTGATGTTTTGTCACACCATGTATATCTTTAAAATAAATTACGGTAACCCTTTCTTTTACGGTACACTTACCAGGTAATTAACAGGTAATTACCTAGTAACAACATAAAATTATCTGGTAATAATTACATGATAACTACTAAGTCAATAGTAGTTTTTCTTTTTTTCTTTTTCCTTTGCAGCTCCATTTTCAAAAGCTATTTGGGGTTCTTATTTTCTGTGATTGACACTGGAAATACCAGAGCAATTCGGCTTCAAATTTGTATGATGATGGAAGGTTACCTACCTGGTAGCTAGACAGTATTAACTTGGTAGTTATCATGTAATTACCAGATAATTTCATGTTGTTACTAGGTAATTACCTGGTAATAAGTGTACCGTAAAAGAAAGGGTTACCTAAATTACTCATAACATGATGCATTTAATCTTGTAACGTCAATTTTCCTTGTGATAAAATCTTTAAACAATACTTAATTCTCACAAAAATCACAATTTTTATAAATTTATTCTGGAAATCTAGTTTAAGAATAAAAAATATCTTATTTCTAATAAATCAAAGTCAGACCTTTAAAAACGTCACCATGATGCGTTTTATTTTACTGCAGCGTGAACATCCAAAATTGTCAGAAATGTAAATTCTCTTTTCGGCTTGCATGAAACATCATCATCATTTGTTTATCACAGAACAATAAAACTTTTTAAATAAACAGCTTTTCACTATTGAAACGTACATCACTCCTGGACTATTAAAGGTCGGTTCAGGTATTTTAAAACAAAGGGCCTGTTTTAACATATTTTAGTGTTTAAAGGACTAAAAGTTTTTTGAAATTGTCCAGAAGAAAACCCCAGCATCACAGCTATGACCGCTGCAACATTAGCTTTTAATAGGATGTAAGTATATTCAAGTATGTCCACTATAGTTCTGTTTTATCAGTGACAGGCACAGATTGTTGTTTTCAGAAGTACAGCTGTACAAATGTAAAAAGAAATGCTGTTATGATGTGAAACAAACAGGTTACTGGTTTTCTGCGGCTTCAATCTTTTTAAGTTTTGTCAGTATTTTGTCTCTTTTCTGTCCACCACAAAAAATGTGTGGCATCACCAAACTCACACAGTTGATTTAATGGTAGAAAAAAAAAGGAAGTAGACCACTAACTGATCAGCATGTGTTTTGCAGCGGTGGCTCAGAAATCAGTAACATAAGGGCTGTTTGTGGCAGCAACAGGATCTTCACCAAAACAAAAAGGTCTATCTGGGGCTCTGCATTAACGCAGTTGGTGAAGCAGGTTCCTCAGAGGCAGTATATAGTCCTCACCTCCTGTCTTATCCAATAAAGGCTAAAGATCCCACCTGGCGCCAAATAAATATGTCTGTCTTTGTAGGGAGCTGTTTTCAGACATGAACCCTGGAAAATCCTAGAAAATGTCAGAACCTCTGAGCTGGAAATTGTAAGTCATGTTGAAATTTTTTACAATCCTGTCCAAGATTAAATCCACTCGTCCTTAAATTAACTTTTCAGAAGTTAAACTTTCCTTCAAGCCTTGTCATTTTCCTCATGGCCCCTGGAACATGTGTCTATAGATTCACAGCTGTTATCATTAACGATTGCAATAAAGTTTATTTTCCAAAGTTAGCACACAGAAACAGAACATTATGTAAGCTTTACAACCGTTTTCACTCATACAGCTCACCCACTGGGGACTTTTCAGGATGTTTTTTTCATTCATGTCTGAAAGGGTCAGCACACAAGCTTCTACCAGGTGCATTTGGCTCAACAAAGTACAGCCCATGTTGCTGCTCTTCCAGCCCTTTTTATGGCTGCCTGCTGCAATCGACTCGGTTACATCCAGAATTTTACAGAAAAATAGGCCCCATATTCAAAAATACCGTGTTACACTTTTAATTCAGTCCCAGACACTGACCAAACTACAGTACTGCATCGTGATTTCCACAAAGCTTGTTATAAATGCCCGGCTTGTGCTGCGTCTGCTTTATCAGACCTTCAGTGCATAGAGATACAGCGCTCCTTTCATTTCACACTAACACAGTTATATAAATTACAGCAGACTCTCTCCCTCACACTCTCAGGCACACTCAGTCTTTGCAGCGTTCAGTCGTGTTGAGGCAGAAATCTTCAGCCCTGGAAAGCATGGAGCTCCTCTTCACTGAAGCCCTGCTGCTTCAGCAACCTGGGACATGAGCAGACAGAACAAGAGGTTAACTCGGGACCTGCTGGAGAACTAAACAGAACACAGCTCAGGATTTCAGGTCAATAATTACTACAGAAGTGGTTAAAAGTGATGCCAAACTTGTAAGCCTGGAGGTAAACAGACAGATTCTGTAGTGTGCGGTCATGAGGACATAGAAAGATCCTATAATGATCTCATGATGAAGGTTGACATACCCTATCGTGAGCTCTGTGAAGGCAGTGGGGCCACACACACACGCGTAACATTTAGACCCGTCCGGTCTGTCGAGGACATCTTTCAGCATGGACTCGTCCACACGACCCCTCTTTTCAGTCCAGCTCTCAGAGGGATCAGAGAGGACATACTCCACCTGAAACCTGAGGCAAAAACACACAAATATATTCTGAAGGATGTAGAGATGAACAAAAAAACAGATTAAGATAATCTGTTGCATCTATCTGTGAGGCACACTCTGTACCACCCTTGCATGGATTTATCTCACATGATCCACCTCCTACTTCATTATATTCAGATTATATAAAGAGGACACGCTGTGTGTGACAGGGACAAACAGAATAAGGCTGTAAACAGTGACACATAGCTGCAGTACCTCTCACTGTTAGCAGCCAGTTCATCCAGCTGGCAGCGCCACAGGATGTCCTCCTCTCTCCGGTTAAAAAAGAGCAGCTTGGTTTGTCTGCAGACACACAAAGATTATGAGGATTATTGAGCAGAAGTGGGTTTATCAGCAGATACAAACGTACTTAAGCAATTCAGGCATCAGAAAATTATTAGAAGAAAAACAAAAAAACAAAAAGCAACAAACTATTTTTCCTCTTGATCGGAGTCTGTTATTGTTCTCACCTGATGGACTCAAAGTCCTGCAGTGCCGCCTGGATGAGACGAGCCATGGGTGTGAACCCTGTGCCTGCTGCCAAAAGGTAGAGATGTGTGACATCACGAAGGGGGCGGAGACTGAAGGTCCCCTCTGGACCACTGACACATAAATGGTCACCTAAGGAGAAAGAAGAGAATAAATAAATGAATGAAAACAAAAGATGTCTTTGTACAAACATCTGGAGTGACTGCAAACATCACTTTGCTCGAGGGTACTGAAGAGAAAAGGCGACACAGGGGTTTGTGGATCTTTGTTACTCTATTCACAGAAACACTGATTTAACCTTAAAGAACAGAGAGTTGATGATAACTACAGTCAAAGCAAACTACTAAGGCTTTTCTCAACTACGCAGACCCTGTATTATGTTTCAAAGAACTAGGGCCCAGTTTAAAAACACAAAAATAGCTTCTTCTGTCAAACATTTAACCCCATACTTTTCAAAAGTGGGTCTGACAGCTCTTTCCTCTCTTTTCTTCTCTGCCCTGTTACTCACCGATGTGCAGGCTGTTGAGATGAGGTGTGAGCACCCCATCAGGGTAAACTTTGATCATGAGGTAGAGATCTGAATCCTGTGAGGAGTTATTGGAGGACACTGACAGGTTCTGACCCACTGGAGTGTACGCCCTCACAACTTCTGTGTCTGAAAACAGATGAAAACATTTAAGAAACATACAACTCCTGTGAGGTGTTTGAAACAAAGTGAGCCCCACTCTGGCAGGAGGAGGAGAATTGACGATTAAACAGAGCATACCTGCACGAGTTACTCAGTGTGTAAGGTAGACATGATCAGAGTCTCCTACCGACGTTTAGAGAAATGTACTCCACACTGACTTAAAGGAGGAAAGAGGAGGACCCGACTGATTGTGCTGGCTTTAAGTATGGATATTGTGCAGGACTGTGCTAAAGTTTAAATTAGTCGGTCCATTAAGTAAGAGATGTAATTTGTTGAATTAAAGCATCAGTGCTTTTGGGTTTTAGTGCCGGTAAATGTCAGATAATTGCCTGCATAACTATTCAGATCTGATGTCCAATAGTTTTTCCCATACTGCCTGAATTCTGGTACATGGTTCAACTTTCCAGTCAGCAGAAATAAAAGTCCACTCTGACTTGTATCACAAAGTCAGCAAGTGGCACTCATGTTCTCCGTGTTATTGTCCGCTGTACAACAGTACAACATGGCCCAGTGTGAGTGCTCCCCAAAACTCGACTCAGTTCCCAGGCTAAAGTTAAGCCAGCATCTTAAGACGCCACTACATGGTATCAATGAGATCATGTCCGTGTTTTATACCATCTGTGCTTAAGTCTGTCTGCTTTTTTTTTTTTTTTTTTTACCTTGAATGTTTGCTTTGAGGTAGACATGTTGACCGACAGGCACATGCCTCACAGTCCCACGTGGAAGTTGTAATCTGAACACGTATGTGTTGTGGTTCACCTCAGTCTTCGACACCAAGACGCATTCTCGGTAAAAAGGAGCTGGAAAAGAAAGATCGCAGACATAAAGATGGATTTAGAACACTTTTTCCTCACACGCAATTTTGGCATTTAGATCTCTGCATATCCTGGCTAACCGCTGAAATTAAACCAAATATATTATCATTGTCCAAAAAATCTTAAAATAAGCAGACACTATATTCAGAGGATTATCTTCCTGTATCCTGAGTCTCACCTCGGTCTTTTTTCCGTAGGAATGTGTTGTGAAATTCCAGCGGCTGTCCTAAACTCTCCCATTTTCCTTTAGTCTGTTTACGTATGGTGACCTGGATTTTTCCCACTGAGAATGAGGTGTGAACTGAAGAAATGACAAAAGAAAAATTAGAAAAAAAAACATGAAGATTGTGCTGAATATTAAGCATTATATAGGATATTATCTCACCAGAAACATTTCCCTCCACTTCATCAGCTAGACCTGCAAGAGAGTGATCACACTAGTATAGTTAACAACGGGGGGTCAACAGCAAGGCAATAGTTTTGTAACCAGATTATGGTAGAAGGTTCATAATATACACAGTGTGTACTGAAAAAAGAAACATAGTTTTCATAGGTGCAAAGTTAGGTTTTAACACTAGGAGAGGAGCATTGCAGTGAGGAACAAAAAGCAACACGGAAAGTTAAAAGTGCCTCAACATGTATCATTTTGTTTAGTTTTAGAAGAAAAATGAGCTTCAACTCACGTAAATGAATCATGTAGGACATTTTCCCCAGCAGGACCTCCAGTCGAAGAACACCTGCCTCCAGGTCGACCTGGGTGCAGCCTGAGCTAGGTAACTAACAGAGAAAACAAATGTGACATTTTGGTTTGGACAGAAATACGATATATCCCAGTATTTATGAAATAGCAAAGGTGCCATGTGGATGCAAAAATTAAACGAGTGATTACCTTTCTCTTGGCATAAACCACCAGATGAACAGTGACGTCAGTTTGGAACCAGTCGTACCTGCATGAATGAAAGACGGGTGGTTATAATGCAGCAGATTTTGTCTAAAATTTGCATGTGACTGTATAAAGTGTTGCTCAGTTGTTCGTACCGAGGCCGCGAGTCTTTGTCTGGAGGAGGAGGAGCCACTGAGACAGGTGGGAGGAGGCTTGTGGGTGGTGGAGGAGGAATCATGGCTGAAAAAAAAGAAGAGAACAAATGTCAACAGCTTGGACTAAAGTCAAATGTTTGCCATCACTCAATAAATTGTCCGGGTGTCTGTTACTATTTAAAGTAACTTCTCATCTGGGTATCTAGTCTTCATTCAAACTTAGGGGTGAAGTTCATATTCCATTCATAATGGAATGAGCATTTTGGATTGAAGTCTGTAGTTTGCTGTTTCATCCATCAAAGGGTGCTCTTACTGTAACCTGACCAGTAAATAGTAAAGAACTGTAAAGGAGGAGGTCGCCAGAACAAAGGGTTTGAACAAGAGAATCAAAATGGAAAAGGAGGTTTTTAAATAAAACGAAATAATCAAGTTCAAATTGAAAAGTGTTTGAATAAGTCAAAGAAGGTCTGCCAAAGTGAGTTTAAAGAGGTGATTTAAAATATGTCAGTGATTCAGCAAGTCTTATTGGGCTGCATATTCTGCTTCTGCCATGCTGACTGCTGATAAAACTGTAAAATGGGGTAAAGATTCAAATATCAGCACATCATGTTTTATATTTGTGCACACTTGATTTTTGAAAAAGTAATGACCCTGATATAAAAGTGCTAAATGTTGGGGAAAATAGTGTCCAATGATTTCCATTGATAGAACAGCACTGTGTACAGATTTTATTCAAGTGTTACTAAACTTTGTTCCAGCCAAGACAAAACTTTGACGGACTTCAGGACGATTTCTTTTTCAAACAGTCGGTAAATAAAGCTCATAGATCTGTCAGTGAATATTCCCTCATCTCTGTGTTAATAATGAAGCCAGCATGGTCCTGCATGATGGAAAATTGTTACTGAGGAATCCAGACACAGTAAGTTTTTAACTAAACTTGATAAAATTGAGACAGTAGTTTTGGCTGACTCTTTTTTTCTGCTCTCCAAAAAGAAGTGAGCAACAAAATAAAGAAAGTTTAATTTGAACTTTAAAAGCCTCTTGTAAACAAAGTGATGCCTCATATCTGTTTCCTAATCTTGTCTTGTTCACACATAAATACAAATCTCCTGTAGCTGTCTTTCAGTGATCAAGCGCATCACTAATTGTGAATTTTTGCCATCGGGAAACAAAAGGCCTGTTTTCAGTGTCTTGTCAATCACCCGTCTAGACATCCTCCTGCGGTGGTCTCAGGGACTGAGTTATGATGAAGAAACCATCCGTCTTGTTGCTGCTGGTTTCATTTGCTTTTGTTGGTGTCAAAAAAAGCATCACAGAAAATGTCATTCTGTTTGGCAACTCCACACTGCAGCTCTACACTCTGAGTAGTGGGTGTTCCACTGGGATTAAGGTGGTGAAATCTGGGGATGTGTGTGCCCGTGTGTGTGTGTACCTTTAAGGGCTGCAGGGACTTTGGTGGCCATCCTGCCAACCAGGCACTCCTTCAACATGGACTCATAATTCACCCAGCGATGGACCTGTGCACAAACAATGACCATCTATTACACAAGCAGCACATGAGATGATTTGTGTAACATCTTTTACACAAGTTCAGTTGTGAAAGCAAGACAATAAAGTAAACCATCAATGATTTCATTTTGACGACAATAAATCAAGTGCAAATACTGCACGATAAAAACAAGCAACGACATGCACCACAAGGTACGAACTGGAGTGTGAACCCACTGAGTCACCTAACCATAGTCACATTAAAAAGCTGAATAAGCTGAAGAGGGTTGACAAATTAAAAGAGACATCAATATGAAGTGCACATCCTCAGTGCTCTACAGGTCTCTGAACTCTGAGAGAGCACGATGCAGGACTGGGGTGTTTTTGTGAAGTCATTTTAAACAAATATCTTTAACACAGGTTTTATTGTTCAATGTGTAGAAAAGTCGCACAAAAATACAGGATGAACCAAATTTTGTTTTTGTTTTTTCTTCTTATTTACATTTTTGATGTATCGGAGATCCAGGATGCATCCCCAAGACAGGGGCTAAGTTAGACCCTCCATTAACTATTGCTAAATCTACAGTAAACTTCACAGATACTTAGTATTATGTCTTTAAATGATCATCTTATGGACCTTTCAGCTGACCCTGAAAACTCATTGTATTTTGACTTCATTGCATATAAATCAAAATGTCTTAAATACCTTCACAAAGTAGGATTTCCTTCCTCCTTTCATACCTGGTCAAATAGTTCAGTACCGTCTATCCCTGCTGCCTTCATCAGCTCCTCTTCTCCTCCAGGGTGGTAGTCCATGTAGGGGGTCACATTGTAAACCATCCCTGTAAACAACACAAAAGAAAAAAAATGCATGCTAAAACTTTTCAGTGATCATGACAACAATTTCATCTGTGGTCAAAATAAATATAATTAATCAGTCTATGAGGGTAAATATTACCTAATACCTTGACATTACGATCATGTTATTATATTCAGGGGTTGGCTCAGCATGGAAATTAAACCTGGCATATACAGGCACACTTTTCTCACACTTATGGATAGTCTAGTAGAGAAATTTATATATTTTCAGCGCATTGATGTTAATATATTCCTATTGCGCAATTAAATTAGAGACTAAATTCAAATTAAAAATGTAAAATGTACTGACTTTCTCATCTTGATGATATTGATGTTACAGATGCTTCCTTCATGACCTTGACCACACAGTAAAATGTTACAGCTTGTTTAATTTAAATGTCTGCATTGTTTGTGTCTCCGGATCAACCAGAGCTACTTGTGGACCACCGTCCTCATGCACAGCTGTGGCACGGTGACAGCTAACTTTAGTTGTTTGCTAAGTTAAATTAGTTAAGTCAGAATAAGTCAATTTTTTTAGTTAAGATAAGATAAGTTAGAATAAGTTAAGTTGTTTAGTTAAGATAAGTTAAGTTAGAATAAGTTGAGTTGTTTAGTTGAGATAAGTTAGGTTAGAATAAGTTAGGTTGTTTAGTTAAGATAAGTTAGAATAAGTAAATACACTGACTCTTCTCAGAGAATTAATTGACAACAGGCACTGGCTTTTATTTATGGTCTCCTCTGGCTCCTCCTTTCAAAAAAACACGGTCTTTCTGGCTCCAGAAAATAAAAAAAAACAAATGGGTTGTGTTACAGTGACTGCACAGTCTATGGTTTTGATGTGCACTGGGTAGTAGCTTTTTCGCAAGCTAATGACTCAGACTTCTCTGTAAGTTGTTTCGCAATGTTTTGCACACCTTTATGTTGCGTGGTTTTGTAATGCGGCCTCCTCTCCTCCAATAAAACCCTCTGGTATCCTGCTCTGTTCTTAGTATGAACTGTTCAACTAGATGATGAATTAGTTTAAGAAGTTGACGGTTTGGTTTCGTTTCTCAAAGACCACAAATCCCTAGCTCCTCTCCAGCTCCTCCTCCTCTCACACTGGCTCTCTAAATAAACAAACAAACCTGAAGCTTCAGCTAAGGGCAGTAAAAAGGACTTCACCTTGGACTCATTAGGCACTGCCTCAAAAGTCCTTGGTTGTGTTTTGTGGTTATTTATTTTGATGTTATGTGTTGGAATGTGGTGGCGCAGTTTTAGTATAGTGTTCTTGGATATATGATGGTGCTGTGTGATTGAATTTCATGTTTTGTAGTTTGTCATTTGCCATGTTGGACTGTTTTGTGTTTTTATGTATTGTGTTGTGTTGTCATGTGTTCTTATGCGCTCTGTTTCCTTATCTTGTGATGTGTTGTTTTGTTCTGTGGGTTGGAATGAATGGATATCTAGATGGATGGACATAAGGGAAAAAAAACCCTTATGATAATTTTAACTCAACAAGATTCTTTTGCTGATCAACCAACACCTTTACTGACCGAACTGCAAGATGTTTTATAACCACAGAAAGAAAAGACAGAGTGATTAAGAGGGTGGGTGGACAGAAGGAAAAACAAAACCCTTATAATCATTATTTAATCTACTTTAAAGTTGTGTTGGTGGTCAGACAACAAGATCCTGTAACTTATGCTAATCAACAAACACCTTTAATGGCCAAACTACAAAATGTTTTTAACCAAAGACAGAAAAGAAGTAATAAAGAGAAAAGACGGACAGAAAAAGAAAGAAAGGATTTGTTTTATATGTTTTATAATATTATCTCGAAGACATAGAGTGTTCAAGAAAAGCCAGTCCCCCCTCCCGGGCCTGACAGTGAGTCAGCGCCTCCCGTGATGTGCTTGTGCCCCCCCGGGAGGGTGTTTCCCCCCTGGTTGAGAACCACTGGTTTAGAGGATATGCATGCTGGGCTTCCCTCTTTGAAAACTCCCTCTCTGAACTCCACACCGATAAAGTGGGACAAGTATCCTCAAGCTGACATTAAGAGTCCTCTCAAGTCCTGAGTACTACAGGCTCCATGAAGGTTATTCATCTGTCTCTCTGGCTTCAGACTGACCCCTTCTCCATGCAGGCTCCCTCACCTCTTATGCAGGTCCAGCAGTCCTCTCTTGTGTTGTGTTTCTGCAACTCTTCTGATGTCACTTCAATCAAGCGTCCTCTGAGCCCTGTCAGGTCCTTTCCACTCTTAGCGAAGCGGATCCAGTCCATGAGACTGTGACCCGGCTTCAAGGCCACCTGATGATTAGGCAAGAGCAGAGTCATCACAAAACAGAAAGGCTGTTTGTTTACTGTGAAGCGATGTCAGACCAGGTTTAATTTATGACTCTGCCTGAGGAAAGTTCTTCTAACATACTTATAACAGAATCTAGTCCTGAATCTGAGAAGCCTTGTGACTCTGAATGGAATGGGGGGAGGAGTTCAAAACACTATTCCGGTCCGAGTTTGATCAGTCAGTTTGCCTATTGGTATAAAGAGTATTAGCCTTCAGTATATCTACAGTATACATATAATTTTTTATAACTTCATAAAAAAATTACAAAATTGGCTGATTAATCGTATCGGCATCAGCCCCAAAAAATCCATATTGGTCGGGCCCTAGTCTGGAGATACAAACAAGGCCCCTTTTTTGCATTTTCATAAACATAATACAGGTTTTAGAAATCACAAATTGTGTTTCTAAAAGACTGTAGCCTCTTCAGTTGAATGGAGTCGAGATCTGATGTCTGTTCATTCTGGCTCTGGACTACAACCCCATTTAATATAGCCTTAAGGCATAGAAAACACAGAATTGCTTTTTATTACATTTTCATTAACCTGCCTAAGGTTTCACACATCCGAAAGTGTGTGTTAAAGATACTGTGGCCTCTCTAGAACAATCCAGTCCCAGTTTGAGAAGTCTTAAATACTGTGGTTTTGGATCAGAATCTATGTGGTCTAGAGATGAAAATAAAAGTGAACTCACTCTTTCGTTATTTTACACTACTAGAATAAAAGTTTCTTCGACTTGTAACTGTGTTTTTAAAAGAGTGCAAACTCTCTTACATAACCTGGTCCTGATCTGACAAGTCCAAAAACAGTGGTTTTAAATCAGGACCTTGTTTTCATAATCTTTTTTATCTCAGCTAAAATGAAAGCAGTGAATAGGACATAAAATTTAACGTCGTTACAAGAATACACAGGGTTAGCTCAAGAGTCCTTATTTAAGTGTCCCTAAATGAGGCAGATTTCCGTGTGTTTGGGCGTTACCTTGTTTCTCCCGGACTGCCCGGACGGAGCGACCCGCTGCTGGGAGCCCGGAGCTGGGAACGCCTGGGTCGGTATGTTCAACATGATCTGGACGCTTCGGAGGCAGCCCCAGTCTCTGAGAAAACCTATTCAACCAACGGGAGACGAGGTAAACGACACATGGACTAGGGTCGTGCGGTCCCCGTGGTCTCTAGTTGGTTCTGAAGTCAGCTCCTTCCTTGTTGTGACACATCTGTGTTAAGCAAAGCTGCTTAGCTAAACCGGCTAAGCTAAGCTAGGCTACAAATATTTGCTGACTTCTTCAGCAATACCGGATAAACTAATGGTTAAAATATAAAGACGGTAGCATTAGCCGTGTTGACAGATCAATTTTTAAGTATATTCTTTCAATGCAAACAGTGAACTAACGGTGAACTACCGTCTTATTTCGCATTCATCGTTCCGCTGCAATGTGGGGACTACAGAAATTGTCGCATTTTTGATGACAACGTAAACAAATGATGTCATCAATGTGCGACAGTCATCCGTTACCATGGTTGTGCTGCGGCGCCTTGAGTGCAAAAAAACTGACTGGAAACAGCCTAAATAATGATCCACAGAGACATCTCTGAGCCATCTTACGTTCATTTACTCATTT
Organism: Xyrichtys novacula; assembly: GCA_962446985.1. Taxonomy (NCBI): domain Eukaryota; kingdom Metazoa; phylum Chordata; class Actinopteri; order Labriformes; family Labridae; genus Xyrichtys; species Xyrichtys novacula. The sequence continues at coordinate 14,664,501 of OY660871.1, forward strand.
TAGTATCTTATATTTAACTATATGTGTCTTTATTTATCGGTATTTATACTTATTCGTAATTTCGTAATTGTTAAAACGTTTAATTTTCCTTATTTCTGTGCCCTGTTAAAGAAAGACTGCCCACTTTTATATTTCAGCGATATATTATAAAGTCAAATTTAAAAGCCACAATACTTTGTCTTCTTGTGTTCGTATTACGAACTGCAGCTTTTTACAAAAGCACCAACAAACGTGTAAAGTGGTTTAAGTAGGGTTTGTCTCGCAAATATGACGACATTTACAGGAGAAATAACATTGATTTATTTCAGTCAAATAGACACACTGAACAATACAAATAACCCACCTGGGAGGAAACTGTTAAAAACAGATCTACAACTCCTTGATTCACTCTCATGGTTATCATCATCATCATCGTCGTCTTCCTCTCCTTCTGAATCTCTCTGGTTTTCATCTGACATCCTGAAGAGCTGATTTCCCAAACTGCATGCCGTTTGTTTCGTGTTAACATGGAGCACCTCTGATTCTGGCCGGGAGGGTTTACTTTGAAAGGCTTAACTACTAAGAGGATTGAGGCTTTTCAAAATAAAATTCCATGAGCACACTGTGAATACTGTTTTAATGCTGAATACTTTATTATTATTATTATTATTATTATTATTTTTCACAAAGGAAAAAGACAAAAGAGGGCGGGGATGTGTTTACAATTTTAAATAAAAATAATTAAAACTTTGACTGTTTTTAAATCTGCAGTTAAAAGGCTGGAGTACAAACTCTCAGAATGCCTCTGTTTTAACTGATGTTTCCATACATTTTTATTCTGTATTGAGTCTTTGTGACTGTTTGTTGTAACTATTTATTGCTGCCATTCTCGGTCAGGTCTCTCTTGCAAAAGAGATCCTCAGATCTCAATGGGACAAACCTGGTTAAATAAAGGTTAAGTAAAATTACACTGAAAACAGCAGTCATTTAGGGGAGTGATTTTCTTTTTCTTTCTTTTTTTTTTCTTTTTTTACTTTTTAGAGTTTCAGGATGATTCCCCAGTTTGACAGTGGCTTTCCTTTTTGTACAGCATTTATTCTGTGTAAATAAATGATTATTAAATTTAACATTGGCTCATCTCTGCCCACAGTTTGGGGACTGGGGAAGGAAAAACTCACTGTTCTTTTTGAAACTGTTGATTACCTACCCCCCTAGTCGGGTGTGTAACCATACCATCACTTTAACTTACAGACAAGAGCATCTCCTAATGTCTTGGGTCTAAACCAAATTAAATCCAGATCAAAGTATACAGCTTGGACATGCTCACATCTCTTTGTTGCCTAAATAAGAGCTTCAACGTTTTGAGAAACGAGTATCCCGTTAATCACAAAAAAAAAATAAAACTGAGGATATTTCTGTCAAGAGAATGAAACACGCAACCACTGCAACTATACCAGTTTTAATGCTGATATTTAACCTCACAAAATTGTCACAAATCGATGTACAGACTTTAGTAACTGAGGTTCTACTATGCAGCATCCTGAAGGTGGCAGCAAAGGTCAACATTACAGACTCCCTGGTTGCCACAGTCAGATCTTTCATGCAGTTTAATATTTCTTTTTTCATGATGTTTGAACTTGAGCACAGAGGGGGCAAATCTCTCCTTGTTACTGTCACTCTAAAGACACTCAGACAGTTATATTTTGAGTTAAATTTTATTACAAAGCTTAGTGTTTCTGCAATGCTGTGACATATGCAACTTAAAGTATCATGTTTAATTTCCTCCTATTCCTTAACATGTTTCTGCAATCCATCCCCTTCCTCTTTTTGTATATTTTCTTTCTTTTATATCCCCCTCATTTGTCACTCTGCCCATCTCTTCCTCCCTCCCTGCAGATCCAGCATCAGGGCAGATCATTATTATTTCAAAACCATTTGCCAGATCATTACCAGCTAATCCCTTGTTTGGTCTGATGAGTCACGCGCCTCATTTGCCACGGTGCCGGGCAGCGTGGGGCCCTTTCACAAATACTGGCCGAGGACCACTGGCCTGCCCAGTGGGGCCACCGGTCCACCGGGATGAGGGCGGGGGAGGAGTGTTTCTCCAAGGCCAGCAGGGATCACAAATGCAGCAGAGTGAAAGTGTGAATCTTTGATTTTAATTATTGTTTAGACCGGTGCTTTTCAGGAGATGCTGAAACCCGGAAGACTAATTGTCATCATTATCTTGTTTAAAGTCAAGCACTTTGTGCAGCAGTGATAGAAACCTTTTCATCATTTTTACCCCATGTGTCCCCTTCTTCACGAAATCTATACCACTTAACACTTTTTAAAGACAAGTCCTTAAACTCAATTTCTTAGCAACAATTAAAGGCTGTAGCACAATGTGATTGTGTCTCATATATATTTTAAATCCTTGTCTTTTGAATTCTCAGCTGAATCCAGAACTCATCTTTTACAACAAAATGATTCATAAACTATTTCTTAACCAATCCCTTGAAAAATGTCTTTAATTAAACTGTTTTATAAGCAAAGCAGAAAAAAGTACAGCTCGATTTTCATATTTACAAAATTCCAAAACCTTTTATTTTATTCCCGATGAGGTACCAGCCCTATTGTAACTTTTCTGCATGGGATCTGGGTGGACATATATGAGAACTCAGCAGGGAATTTCCACCACGAACATTAGACAGGAATGATGACATTAATATTAGCCGACCTGTAAGAGCAGCATGCAAGACCCAAGGTTTCAGGAGAATCATTTTCAAGACAAAGTTAGCAGAGATGTCTGTAGATCTGTTTAGAAATAGTACCAATGTATCTTAAAATTCAGAGTGTAAAACTTCTGTCTGAGTAACAAGTTGGCGGCATACACCTTTGAAAATATTTCATCTGTATAAAACATGGATAGAGCTGTTTTCTATGGTGCTGTGTTATAACCAGATGAGCAACAGCTCAGATGCAAAGCCTGCTGGGATCAATAGCGACATGCCAAAAATAATGACAGGCTGGCATCACCACTTTCAAACAGCTACTTTGCCTCTTTAGGTCAAAATCATGCATTAAAAACACATATGGTGGTGTTCTGTTAAAGAAAACTGTGGAGCGCTGATTTGATCCAAAAGACTCCTAAATTCGATCAAAATGACTGAAGTCATCAAAGTGCTCAGCCACTGTTTTATGTGTTTTTAAGAAACATGTGTTACACCATTGGACATCCTGTGAGTGAAGGCGTTTGGTTTATTGCTGTTTCACATTAATTTATATCTAACTGATTCAGCAGCATGTTAGTTAGACTGATATACATTTCTCTGGATCCCGATCAGCTTGGAGGAAACTACAGTATTGTATAATAATGCGCTCAAATATAGTGGATTCGTCTCAACATTGCTCTCCATCGAATACTGATCCTCCTCCCACCAGTATGGGAGGTGAATTAATGTATTTTAACCTGTTTTTCAACTTTCAAATAAGTTAAAGTTTAGCTGTATTTCCTCTTGTTCTTTCAAAATTTAAAAAGACTTTCCTGCAGCTTTTGCTGAGCAAGCTGAAAGCCTGACAGAATTCGGTAAAAGTGACCTTTGTTTTTTTTGGGTGAAAGTAAAACAAGATTTTCCTAACTGGACCATGGTGAACATATTATCGGCCTTTTAGACTAATAATATACTTATATTTGGCATTTTTCCCACTGCATGTTTGATTGTGATGACATGTTCATATGCCTGGTAACTGCATGTGAAACTGACCAAAAGTTGGCAGATACCAGCATATGTTAACCCTGAAAGAAACTCAGCTGAAATTGGACCTGCAAAAAGTGTGGTATTTTAAAGTGTGGTTGTAAGAAGTACTCATCACTAACAAGTGTTTCATCCAAAGACATTTAATAAAGTTCATATGTAATTAAAAATATAAATTTATTGGGGTACTCTAGCAGAAACTAAGCTTCAAAACTACATGTAAACACAACCATCTGCATGAAATTTTACAAAAAAATCAAACTCCTTGTAATTGAAGTAACAAACCTCGACAAGTTGATAAGTGTTCTGGTCACATTGTAGGAAGCCAGCTATTAAACAAAACCTCTGCAGAGGAAGAGGGGACACTGACACAACAGTATATCATATCATAAATATGAATAGTACAGGGTTGTTATGTTGTAGTCAGCCTTTCGCCAACACCTTTCTTCAGAAATGTTCCAGTATGTTACATAATAAGCCATCAAGGAGACACCAAATTGTAATGAACAGAAAGAAGACACATCGACACCTACTGGCCTATTTTTGTTTATAAACCAATTCTTACCTTTTGTTCACAGATGGAAAGGGGGAACAGAAGTTGACTTAAAATAAAAACCAGCATGTCGAGTCTGTTATTAGTAAGAAAAAGAGTTTTGCGCTTTGCCACCAGGAGGAGGAGGCCCCTTCAGTTGGCATTGTTTTGTGGATGTTTTGCGGTTCTCTGCTTGAAGGACTGAGAGCATCAATTTTCCTCTGGTTCAGTTTAAAAATCAAAATGTTTTATTCTGTGAAAATTCAGCAACAGTTTCTAAAGACTTTCTGCAGGACTCTTCATCTGTGCCAGGACTCTACACTCTATCTCTGAGGACAAGTTGGATCTTACTAAAATCAACCCATTAGTCCTTTAATGTCCATCTGTTTCTTCCTGTATGTGTTCAGTCTGACTGCCAGTGTGGTCTCGTAAACATTCACACCCTGCAGACTGTTGCTGTTGACAGTTATTTCCCAGCAGTACACTGCTCTTTAATGCAAACACACTGCCATATGGTTGTGTGTGTGCCATAGTGACCTGTGTTTCCTTCAGCGGGTCATTTTGCCACGCGGCTCCTGATGCCACAGCTCAAGGAGTTTCCATGGTAACAGATGAGGCAGAAGTGTTTGAATAAAACTATGGATTGAAACTATCAATTGCTGTTTTTTATATCCTCATAGTGAAGTTACATCTCTGTATTCTGCATCTAAAATGAACCCAATGAGCACCAACCTGGAACTGAAAACTAAAATTTAATAAAAAACAAAACCTAACCAGGTCTGGGCACCTAAAACCTACTTTCACCTATCTAAAGACACCAATGTGTTTGAAATACAGTGTTTTATAATTTTGATAAACTATTGGTCTTTATCATGACCAGTGACAGCACAAGTTGTAAGCACAAGCAGAATTGTTGTGATATGACTAAACTTACATCCCCATTACATCAGCTCATCTGAACATAGACTTAGGAGGTGTAAGGAGACAGTATAGCTAGAGACCTGCTGACATCACTTTAACTTAAGTGCCACGACAGACCACCCATTCATCATGGTGGGAGTAACGGGACTGTTGCTGTCAGTGTGAGCGACCCCGTGGAGAAACTCTCAGCAGGAGAAAACCAACCGAGGAGCCATTAGACCCGAGGCAGAGCCTGGCCTGTCCGTCAAAGGCAGCGTCTGTTTGAAAAATGTCTTCAGGGTGGGGAGTTCGGAGCCAGCTGACTCTGTAAAAATATCCTGAGTGAGGAGAGAGTTTTCTCTGTAGCTCTCCAACTCCAAATATAGATTAAAAGCTGGCTTCCTTATGTTGAGGTAACTATGATACTGTAAAAGCATGCCTTTATTATGTCAGAAACGAACCGTTTTGTGAGTTATTTATGAATTATTTTGCACTTTATTTTGACCCTTTTTTAGGAGTATTTTTCTTTTTTTTTGGAGACAAAGTTTAGTGTGGTCAGACACTGTTCAAAATTGTCTTGGAAATAGAATTAACTGGCAATGAAAGAGTCAAACTTGATTCAGTGATTCTTAACTAAGGCCTGTAGTATTATTTATCCAACGATTTAGGTCTTTACTCTCTATAAATGCTTAATGAGGAGTTCTCAGCTGGTTACAAAACAGCAATGTTGATGCATCATAATGAGTTACGATGTATCCTCTAATGAGGTTAAACAGATCACTGATCACTTTAATATGCTCTGAATAAAATACAAAATGATTGCACACTGCTCCAGGCTTAACTTGGTAAAAGTCACTGCTGTCAGAATTTGTGGAATGAAATTCAGAGACATCTCTGTGCTTTTGATGGGAACATTTCTCTTTTTAAAAACTCAGTCTGCTCAATTGACAACTAAAAGTTTTATGCACTTTGTGTCAAACAGAATTTAGTGTTTTTAACCTACCACTTTGAGGTTCAGCTATACTGGACAAGTGCAGCTAATTAGACTGATAATAGAGCGCAACAGCAGTCCTCTATCGTGTAAAACTGTATAAATTAAAACATTTCGGGAAAAAAAATCGAGAAAGTTTCTAAACGAGAACTCCTAAAAAGTGTAAATGCATTATGAACATCCATGCCATTCAGTCAGTGTTTCAGAAATAGCCCTACTAATGTGACATTTTACAGTATAAACTTGTACTTCAGCTTATCTCTATGTTTAATAGTTTTATCCTTCAGAATATAATTAAAGTCTGAATTTGACGGTAGGTCTACAATGCCAAATCTGTCATGTGCAAATTGGTCTTAATCTGATATTCTGAGATTGATTACTTCGGTCTGTATGAATTTGAACATTTTGAATATATTAAAAAAGCTACGGCCACAGATCTCATAAATGCTCAGTCCTCTGATGTGTAACAAAATGCTCACATGAAGCTCTCCTTCTTGGAGCTGTAATTTTGACCTCTTGTTTTTAATCCCCCGTTTACCTCAGGTGCCCTGCTGGGTTCAGTTTCATTATAAGTAATTAAACATCAGGGTTTATGGATATGGAGACTAACAATAAGCCAGAGACAGTAGAGCTGACAGTAAAAACTGCCCTCTTTAATGAGTCTGGCCTTTCGTAGCTTCTTAAATGTTGTGCACTCATGATAATTAATGGAAATGGTTGGCTCATGCTAATTGCTCCGTGCTTTGTTGCTGACTGTCTCAATAATTTAGATCAAGGTTTATTCATTATTCACTGGGTGCTGATGGTATCACATGCAGCCTGCAGGGGGTCAGGTCATAGATTGTAATCACAGTTGGACAGGTAAAGGTCTACATTTGGCAGAAACCACTTTAATGTGGAAAAAAGCTGCTTGGTTTCAGCAAAACCAAAGTTCTTAAAAAACAAAAGCTTCAGGATCAATTCACTAGTTTAACATACCTAATATAACTCACTGACAGTAATATGTGAGGCATAAATTAGGGCTGTGTACCGCTTTGCAAACCCACTTCTTCCCAGTGATTTGATAAAAATATCCAAACAGTTTATAAGTAAATTAGATTTGTGCCTAAATTAATGTCTGCACGGTGCAATGACATTGACCAGAGCATGGGTGTTCCCAAAGTACTGAAAGAAAAGCAATTGATGCAAAAGTTGTTTTTGCCCTTGAGATGTGTTCTGTTTGATCTCACAAGTAGAACATTTTAAGTTGGCTGCTGAAAACATCATATCTCACCTCCTTACATTTGGAAATTTGTCATGGAAACTTGGAGGAACTTAGAAACACCAAGCACAAAATCCAGAGTGGCTGCTCCTGGTATTAGTAACTAAAGGTATGCCGGACTTAAAGACCACTGGTCACCAGCATCCTTTGCTCTACAGCCAATATTTTTAACCAATAACCATTTTCTATTCCCTAAATTTTCACCATGAGACCCAAATGTGAGACATGCCGCTTTAATCTGTTGACATCCAGGTCCAAATGAAAACAAAGCCAGTATGAATGAAGCTGGCTTTGGGATGCTGAGCACTAAAAACACCCGACTGTGTTTGTTTTGAGTAGTAAACCATCACCATAAAATAAATAAATACATTAAAAAAAAATCACTGTTGATAAACACAGGCCTTTATACTGCAGGATAATCCAGAGGAGTCAGCGTCTCTGCTTTTTGCCTCTTTACGGTTAAATCTCATTATGTGGCTGCAGCAGAGAAATGCATCTAAGAGAAAACTTTGCACCAACTGCGATGATGCATATATGATATATAATATTATGTGCTGTCCTTGCATTGAATATAAACTGTTAGTGATATGCCGTCTTGAAAATATTAATCATGGGGCACTTTTTTATATTCATAAACCAGCCATTTCAAGAAATTATTTCAGCTTTATCTCATCAGAAATTAATCTGATATAAAGTACTTTTTTTTGCTGTGATCATCATAAACCTACACTCACCGGCCACTTTATTAGGTACACCTGTCCAACTGCTCGTTGACACTTAATTTCTAATCAGCCAATCACATGGCGGCAACTTAGTGCATTTAGGCATGTAGACATGGTCAAGACAATCTCCTGCAGTTCAAACCGAGCATCAGTATGGGGAAGAAAGGTGATTTGAGTGACTTTGAACGTGGCATGGTTGTTGGTGCCAGAAGGGCTGGTCTGAGTATTTCAGAAACTGCTGATCTACTGGGATTTTCACGCACAACCATCTCTAGGGTTTACAGAGAATGGTCCGAAAAAGAAAAAATATCCAGTGAGCGGCAGTTCTGTGGGCGGAAATGCCTTGTTGATGCCAGAGGTCAGAGGAGAATGGCCAGACTGGTTCGAGCTGATAGAAAGGCAACAGTGACTCAAATAACCACCCGTTACAACCAAGGTAGGCAGAAGAGCATCTCTGAATGCACAGTACGTCGAACTTTGAGGCAGATGGGCTACAGCAGCAGAAGACCACACCGGGTGCCACTCCTTTCAGCTAAGAACAGGAAACTGAGGCTACAATTTGCACAAGCTCATCGAAATTGGACAATAGAAGATTGGAAAAACGTTGCCTGGTCTGATGAGTCTCAATTTCTGCTGCGACATTCGGATGGTAGGGTCAGAATTTGGCGTCAACAACATGAAAGCATGGATCCATCCTGCCTTGTATCAACGGTTCAGGCTGGTGGTGGTGGTGTCATGGTGTGGGGAATATTTTCTTGGCACGCTTTGGGCCCCTTGGTACCAATTGAGCATCGTTGCAACGCCACAGCCTACCTGAGTATTGTTGCTGACCATGTCCATCCCTTTATGACCACAATGTACCCAACTTCTGATGGCTACTTTCAGCAGGATAATGCGTCATGTCATAAAGCTGGAATCATCTCAGACTGGTTTCTTGAACATGACAATGAGTTCACTGTACTCAAATGGCCTCCACAGTCACCAGATCTCAATCCAATAGAGCATCTTTGGGATGTGGTGGAACGGGAGATTCGCATCATGGATGTGCAGCCGACAAATCTGCGGCAACTGTGTGATGCCATCATGTCAATATGGACCAAGCTCTCTGAAGAATGCTTCCAGCACCTTGTTGAATCTATGCCACGAAGAATTGAGGCAGTTCTGAAGGCAAAAGGGGGTCCAACCCGTTACTAGCATGGTGTACCTAATAAAGTGGCCGGTGAGTGTATAACCTCCTTTTAATGACCTGAAGATTTAACATTATCTCTCATGTGTCACCAAATCACTGTAAACTTAGTAAGTTTGGAGTTTCTTAAGTTTATGAGGCGAGTGTAAAAGTGCCTGTGAGCACACTTTTCTCCCCTTTGGTTGAAGACTTCTCTCAACACACAGTTTTTGTTGGTAATAAACTCAGTTAGGCAGAGATAACAGAAGGGTTTGTGTTTACCAACAAGTGAGGGTGAAATTTCCCACCTTTCCAAGACAAATATGTACTCTCCCACACTTCACTATCACAGAGGGAGATAAAGATGGTCGCTGATAATGGCTCAGAGACGGAGAGCAAGAGGGAGGCCAGATTTGGGGTGTAAACAGTGGTTGAATACGCCGACAGTGTGAACACAGCTGATAGTGTTTAAGTCACACTGTCTCTCCTCTTTGGTCCTGCATTGTTCTCCGCTGCCTCAGGCTGTGTTTTACAGCATAATTAGAGTTATTTCACACGAAAACACCCTCACGCTTTACATTCCCATCTGTTTGCCTCTTACTTCTTCTCAAATACGCAAACTGGAGGACATGGTTGGTTTTCAGGGGATTTTCATTTATGTGATGCTGTAAATCATTAGACCATGTTCATATTCTTTTAATTCAGTTTCTCAGAATGGCCAATTATACAAACATCATGGTCTTGAACTTGTTTCAGTGACAGGAAACACAAATCTAGAGACTCTTTTGAGGAAAACTTTTTCAGCCTGGATGCACATCTCAATTAATGAGGTTAATTTGCAACAGGTTAGTGACATGACTGTGTATGAAAAAGACATTCAGAGAGTCTGAGTCGCTAAATTGGAAAAAAAGACACAGGGTTAAGGTCCTTACATACACGGAGCTTTTTTTTCATGCGATTATTGCGGACGTCAATATTTTTTTTCGAACCCGTATCCTGTCAATACAAGCGTTCACATAAGCAACATTTTCCCATCCTGCAATATTGCCGAATTTATTTTTTCGGATCACGGTCGATTTTTCTAAGGTTTCGCATACTGTGTGTCCACTTCTGACCAATCAGATTGCATGTTGTTGCAACATCAGATTCACCGTCATAGCGTTGGATGATAGTTTGTGTGCTTTAACAGTTTTTGGATTAAAACCAAGGCTAGATGATCCTGATCTTCAGACTCTCAGGTTACACTGCACTAAAAACCAATCTGAGTCTGCAGTGGAAATCACTGCAAGGGCTCAAAATCACTTCCATAAACCTTTTGACATGCATCCACAAATGCATGTCAAAAAGATCCCAAGCAAAGAGGAAATGAGATATGAACATGATCCAGAAACACCAGAGACTTCTCTGGACCTGAGCCCATTTAAAATGAGCTTGGGACCACTGGAAAACTGTCCTGTGGTCTAATGAATCAGAATTTGACATTCTTTTGGAAACCATGGACCCAGCATCTAAAGAGTAGAGGGACCACCGACTTGTTACCAGCTCTCAGTTTAAAGCCAGCATCTCTGATGGTATTGGGATCATGAGTCTCCATAGCATGTGTAGCTTACACACCTGCAGAGTCTTAATTAATGCTGCACAGTATAAACAGGTTTTGGAACAACATCTGGTGTCATCAAGACAATGAGTTTTCATGGGAAACCAGACAATGATAAACCACATTTACAGGGATTACAGCAGCATGGTTCTGCAGTAGAAAGGTCCTGCTGCTAAACCAGCCTGATTGTAGTCCTGACTTGTCACCCATTGGTAACTTTTGGGCATGGTGAAATGAAACTACAAAGGAAGACTTAACTGTTAAGAAGCTGAAATCCTACATCAGGCAAAATGGGACAGTTCTGTCTTTGAACTCTTGAAACTGGTCTTTTTGGTTTCCAAATGCTTTCAGAGTGATGTTAAAAGTAGAGAATCTGACGTCCTTGTCCCAACTTTTAAAAACTTTTTGGGTCACTTTGGCCCCAAAAGACAGAGTGTAATGACCCAAACTCCAAATGTAGGCCTCAAATGGTATCCTGCTGACCACAAGATTTGTCATGTGTTGCTAGCTGTGTCACCTGTGTTATCCACAAAGGATGTCTCCATCAGCTTTTTTGGCCCCTGGGCCTGCTTCTTTAGTATTTAGTATCTCTGAATACTGAATCCCAATCAAATACTTTGAATTAACTAAAAGATGTCTTCAGCTTATTCTATGTAGAGGAATAAATCTAGTATACAGTAAGGGTTAGCATGGGACACTTCCAAGCTCCAAAGGTCTGTTTTAAAACTTACAGCAGTCACATCATGTTTTGAATTACCTTGCATGTTGTCTCAAACTTGGAGTGGTGAAACATCAGGACTTGCTGTGGATCTTACTCTAATATTGCACCTTCACTCTAACATTTCTGGCAAACCGAGTTGATCATCTCAAATTGCTGATCGCCAACCAGGAAAAAAAACATCTCCATCAACTTCAATCTGATAGTTGAGATCCGGATCAGGACATCCTTAATGAGCACCTGTATTTAAGTACTAAAATGCAGATCTGGAAACACTTTGTGGCAAAGTGCCAACGCGTCAAATGAACCATCTGGCATCCTCTAAAAACAGGGTTCATCTTTATCACCACATCCCCTGCCATCATCTTCCCCTTTCCTCCATGGTGTTTTATGCTGTAAATGTCATCACCAAGGATGGCTGACAGATGATTTAACACACACAATCCTCACAAACACACATCAATATCAAACCCATGCTTTCCTAATCAGCTTATCCTTCTCCTGCTCTGTCTCTCACCCCACTTGTAGTGTAGGATTGATATCTGATTATGTTGGGTCACTCATCCAGATGGACCCGTGTTCAGACACCCACCCGCCCCACCATATACCACAACTGACCTCTGACCTCATATGGTGTTGCCTTGGAAACCTGTTCCATGGAGATGAGGAGAGCAGAGATGGAGAGGATGGGAGAGACCACGGGGAAGGAAGGGGGAGGTTTCTGTGTTTGATATTCTGGGCCAATCTCATGGCTGGTTAAGCTCCATGAATAGAGAGTGAATCCCCCTCCCTCATTCCTCACTGTCTCCTCTCTGTGTCTTTTCTCGCCTCGCTCTTCTCCTCAGCCTGTTTTCTTTCTCTGCTCTGGTGCCAGACAGATGGTTCAGAAAACAAACATTTGTCTGAAGTTCGGAGAGCAGCCTGTACCTAATAAATAAACTGGAGGAAGCAGGAGACTTTGTAGAAAGACATGTCCTTTGTGGGTACAGGCGCACTTATTCATCGCATGTTTACTTAATGACACTGGCTCCTCGCCATTTTTCAAGCTGGAACACCCATGTACTCTTGGAGAAATAGATACCATTATGGGACAGTTTGGTGACGCTGATGCAGCAGAAGCTGTAATGATACTGCAAAAGGAACATTCAGGATTTTTTTTTAAATATTTTGTATTTGCGCAGGAGGCAACATCCAGTTAAATCTTCTTCTGAATAGCTCGGGCTCCTAATTGATGATTTTCTGTCTTTTAAACTTCATAGCAGTTTAAAGAAGTTGACACTGTGGCTGGGCCTCTGATATAGAAATAAGTCTGTTTTTTTTTATTTTGCTTCAAAGAAACAACTATTTCTTTTCCTACTTTTATGCCTGTTGATGTGATTATATTTTATGTATGCATGTTATATCTCACATCCTTCACTCTCTGAAAACAGTTTTTACGGGGCTCTGAGGCTCATTGCGAATCAAGTCTCATCACTATTTACAGAGTTGGCAGATCTGCATTGTGTACCCCTAAACTAAATCGCTGTCTCTTTGAATTAGGTAATTTCTAACTTGCTCCCCTCTTATTTAAATGATCTCATTGACTTGAAAAACCCTTGAAGCTTCAGTCTCTTCTAGTAGTGCTTAGTTTTGCTTGCTCTCCCCAGAGTGTGACTTGAAATGGATAATAGGGGTTTTAGGTATGCTGCCCTGCAGCCCAAAAAGTCCTGCAAGAGGATTTGGGTCTGAGGGAACTACTTTCTCTGAATGTTTTCAAAAGCAGATTGAAGGTGTTAGAGGAAGATGCATCAGGCTGTAAATGCTTTAAATGATGAGGTGAGAAGGAGAAAGAAGTGAGGGAACGTGGAGACTGAGCAGAGTGGGTCTGATCTTACAAGGTGAGACTCAATCTTATTGCAAACCTGTGTTTGGTCTTTGTAAATATCATTAAGAGAATGGTCTACACCAGTGATTTCCAATTGATGGATCACAACCCACCTTTGGGTCGTGGATCTGTTTTCAGCAGGTCGCGACGCAGATGCTCGCGACCCACTGAAATTACATCCTGTGCTTTTATTTTGAAGGACACTGTTTGTGCAGCACTGTCCTCTAATTAGCCTGGATCAGATGAGTCTGGATTGTGTCAATGAAACAACTGCAGGCTTAATTAGGAGTTTATGCCATGACCTCTCAGATAAGATTGGCTTTCTGAAGTTACTTTGGTGGAATACAACCTAATATCTTATGTTAATGCAATTATTATTGACATGAATCTCATCCAACCCCACTTCAAAATAAAGCTAAACTATCCCTGTAACAGCAGCAAAGAAACAACAAGCTGAAATAACTGATCAGAATTGTAAACTTTAAGACAAGCATAGGAATCATTAATTGGGATTTTTCTGTGTTACTTGTGTGTTAGCGAGCCACTAATTTCCCTCTTCGATGTAGCACAAAGAGTCACCAAACACCAGATTTTCCAAAATACATAATTTTCATTCTCAAACGTTGTGCTCCCAGAGGATACAGACACATAGTCGAGCATTAGAGGTCTGTTAGTGTTTATCGTATGTGATCAATTACACCTCCCACTTCACTGCCTGCACCCCCAACACATGGACCCACACCTTCAAATATAAGTACTTCAACCTTCATGTGACGTGTTCACATCTACAGTTAAAGAGCCTCTTCCTCAAAATGGAAAATTTTATCGCAGACAGAGTAGGCTTTTCAAAATTTCACAATAACTTTAAATATCTAAAGTGTTTGAAGTAAAAAAAAAAAAAAGATTCAGATCAACTTTATCTCTCACAATGTTAAACCTAAACACTCTCTTACTCTCTGTCTCTCTCACACACACACCCACGCACACTCACACAGTGAGGCTAACTGTAACAGAGGAGTGTTGACAGCAGCCTCCTCGGTAAATATTGAATTTAGCCAAGCAGGCTCAGTCTAATCTCCCAGCATGCACCGGGCTGACGCTCACTTATCCAGATGGACAGCTTTGCTGGGAGTTATTTGGTAAACAGTTCTCATATGTTCTGCTATGTTGCAATCCAGACAAATACACCGAGAACTGAAGCCAGAAAGTGGAGCCAACAACTTTTACAAGTCCTGAAAAACATCAGTTTGTTTGAAACAACACAGAACAGATAATATAGACTTGGGCACCACAATAAACTTTTGCATATAATAACTAAATTACACATTTAATTTACCAGTAAAGTTCGCTCAGGTGGGTCCACACTACGGCAAAACAGCTTCTTGTTTGGGTTTGAGGTAGAAACGCACAGCTGTGGAAAGGTAAGTTACTCTTGTATTAGCATTAACGCAGTTCTTCTCACTATTCCTCTTTTACTCTCATGATTTGGCAGACACAACACTTGAAAGTCCCACTATGATCTTTATTCTTAGTGGTCTTCAAATTTTGATCATGAGGTTTTTAGCCAAAATCACATTACCTGTGTCATTTTTAAAGGAATTTTCTTCTGCAGAGCCCCAGTAACTCATTGGCAATTCGCCTCTCAGTCTTGGGCAGAGATAGCGCTGCTCTGCGCACTCCTCTTCACGCTAGATTGTAGCCCAACATTGAAGCAGAAGTGGCAGGTAACATAGGAGCTACCCAGCTCTGAGACACTAATGTCTTTGGGGATATGATGAAAGCTAATATCATAATTCGCTTTCTTATGAGCATCACAATCTACTACTGCACACAATTGCTCCGCCATCATCCTCTCTACTTCTCAGGGTCCAGCCTGCAGAGCGGGGCACTGGGGGCAGGGCATGGACTTGTGACATAGAAAATCCCACCACTGTGTCTGAACCTGCCATTTGGTATGTGAGAGGTTTACAGTGATTTAAATGCAGAAATACTCAGAAATGCAGTTTGTACTCAGTTTTCTCATGATATGTCCTCTAACATCAGAAAAAAGTCATATGAACAGACAACAAGAAAAATAGGATTTTCATCGAGTGGGTATTTAAGGTGTCATATTTGTTTTTGAGAACTGTCAATCATGGTGTTGTACACATTTAGACTAAACCTATCAGGAAATAATCAACACATCAGCTGATCTCAAACCAATTATCTTTAAAGCATCCAGATGTGTAAGCATCAGAATGGGCATTGCTTATCCTACTACCTCTTCAAACTAGTTGTAACCCACCTCCACCCCAGCTCCTTCCTTTGGCTGTGTCTGATTTTACCACTGTCATATGTGTTTTTACTGATGCCTCTTTTATCTTTGCTGCTGCTATCCTTGCCTTGCCTTTCATGTATGCACAAAACATAAAGGAGAGGTGTGATCTACCTGCCTCGGGGTTTGATCTTCCACATGGAAGGGCAAGGAGGGCAACTTACTGCATGATAATGACTAATTGTCATGAAAGTGGTCCTGACTGTGCTGACTTTATAGTAAGCGAGATATACCAATACAGAAGACAGCTGCTCTTTGGACTTCAATACATTTTGTAACACATAACCTATGGACTTATCATCATAGCATATTTAGGTAACATCATGTCAGCTCAGTACTGGCCTTTCTAAAATTTCCCATGAATTTGTGCTGATTTTTAGTGCTGAGTTAAAAACACAGTTGACTCAAAATTGTCATTGCGCATTGTACAATAAATTTTTGTGCTTTTCTTAAATATTTTTAAAAGTATTTTCTTTTTAAAGGAAAACAAGAAAACAGTCGCATTCATCATATTTTCAAGTCTCACAAAAGGTGCAAGAAAAGCCGTTAAATGGAGGAAGAACGTTAGGGAGGAGAAATGCTTTCATTGCAGTCTTTTTTTGTGTATCATTTGAGTTATTGCACTTTTAGCCATAGTAACACATACAAGGTTTTTGCACTGTGGGTTTTACACAAAAGATTATTGCTCCATGAGTGACAACAAATGAACTACTTAGACTAATCAGAGTACAGAATCTGCATAAGCATTTAAAGAGGAGAGAGAGTGAAACTAAGCTGAGGATATAGACGTGAGTTCATCTTGTCAGTTTTCTCTTTTGATGGCGGCGAGCAGAAGTGTGAGAGATCTTGAAGGGTTTAGTTGTGCAAAGTATTCTCAAACACTGTCATGTGTAAAAGCACTGGCTGCTGTTAACTGTTTAAAGGCCGCATTGCTTTGAAGAACTGTCTCTTTGTCTGCTGGACGAGGATGGGGGCTTAGCCGGGCTGCTTGGTATTCCCCCCGAGGCTTTGTGCCTTTGGCCGCCATATGGGAGAGAGAAAACAGCCGTATAAGTACTTAAGCAAAGTTTATATTTACCCAGGAATTTTCTCAGCTTTGCTTTACTTTAGTGGAAAAACAATAACCAGGCTGAATCCACGCAACCATTATAAGCACTTATGCAAAGTTCATATTAGCAATGGAAATTTCAACCTTGGCAGGAATGTCCATGAGACGCTCCATAATACTGCTGCTGCTGCTTTTCTGTGAACTCGGAGCAGACAGAGCTGTGAAAGGCGATGTGAGAAAAACCCATATTCACTGTTTTGCTTCATCAAGAATGCAGTTTTATTCACGGAACAAGCAAATCTAACTTTTCCTCCTCCACTTTGACAAAATGTGGAAAAAGACTGTTTTTACCTTCAGGAAGTGAAAGACAACAACACAACTCATTTTGGGATTGCTTTGAGAAAAGAAAGTTTTCTCTTTTTTTATGAGCAAAAAGTACCAGGATAAACTACCATGATTTATAAAAACATAGACTATAGACGTGCTGTTTCAAAGAAAGCCTGTTATTGAAGCGCTGTCTTCACATTTTTGTCCTTTTCAAATGACATCTTTACAACTCACTGTTTACTTTTGGAAGATCATGTCTGACCAGCAAATATATATTAACATTTATCCATGAAATATCAGAAAAAATAACTGATAGTCTCAATGAAAAAAAAAATCTAATTTTTTTCTTTTATTTAAATAATATCATTAGCTGTTTCTCCTTCATAGTGTTAGTGTTTCTACAGCAGAGACTTCTTTTTCAATAGAAAGTGGTTCAAGATAAAAACAGTAACGAGGAAACTCTTTCTTAATTGTGGAAACTATGAGTCAAATCTGGAAAGAAACCTAGATTCATTCACTATATGAAAAAAAAACTTTTTCTATATTGGTATAAATTGATTTGCAATCTAATCTATGAAGCTCTTGCACTTCAATTCAGTGATGTATTTGTACTCAATAACCAAATGAACAACCTTAATGCCACATAAGAAAGAAATGTTAATAAATTTGATTTTTTTCACAAATGATTTAACACCCATATTCGGTTGTGGGCACCACAAAGACAAAATATCAAAGGAGAAACTGAAAACGTTTTAATCTGATGTTTGTAACGCATTAAAAAAAGTTCTGTAATGTCAAAAAAGGAGGAGAAACATCTTCCAGCTATTGAGGTTACTTTGAAACAGGATAGTAAGAAGACAAGGTATAAAAACAACGTTCAGAAGGACCGGGTCTCTTAGGAGAAGAGATGAGAGGGTGTTCACCACCCTGTGAGAGACTATGTCAGCTGATAGTTTAACAGTTTCAGAAAAATGTTCCTGAGAGTCATGTGTGAACGAATGAGTGGATTTCATCCTCTATGGTACATACTATCATTACAAGACTCAGAGAATCTGAAGAAATCTCTGTACAAAAGGGAAAAGGACTAAGACTGGATGGTCCAGATCTTCATGCTCTCGGGCAGCACTTCATTAAAGACAGGACTCTGAAGTGGAAATCACTGCATTGGTTCAAAATCACTTCCAAAACTATTGTCTGTGAACACAACACTAACCCTAACATCACAGACTTCTTTAGACCTGCGCTCATTTTAGATGGACTGAGGGGTGGAAAAGTGTCCTTTGGGCTGGTCAAAGTCTGACATTCGCAACCTTTCATCAGCTCACAATTTAAAACCAGCATCAGTGTCCATGTCATGGGTAGCTT
Organism: Xyrichtys novacula; assembly: GCA_962446985.1. Classification (NCBI taxonomy): domain Eukaryota; kingdom Metazoa; phylum Chordata; class Actinopteri; order Labriformes; family Labridae; genus Xyrichtys; species Xyrichtys novacula. Next base: position 14,683,021 of record OY660871.1, read on the forward strand.
ACACATCTAGAAAGGCTCCATTAATGCTGAACAATATCTACAGGTTTACGAGCAACATCTGCTGCCATCATGACTTTTTCAGGGAAGACCTTCATATTCCAGCAAGACAATGACAAACCACATTCTGCAGGGATAACAACAGCACTACCTGCTCATAAACTGGTCCAGATTTCTTAATCCAAGTGAGCTCATAATTATGATTCAACTTCATTTACAAAACTATAGATGTGCCTTTTCTTCACTTTATTTTTTACTCCTTTTTGGTTTCTTCTAATGACATAAAATGCTAATTTTGAGGACATGATTACATTACCACATCCATTTCTCAGTCCATTTGCTTCCACTGTATGTAAAGTGTAAATTACAGTCAATGAGACTTTAAACGATCAAAAAATCTTGCAAAATCTCTGACAGCCACCTTGGGCTCACAGAAAAAAAATCTATGTATTTCTGATCAATTTTCGTAACTTTCAAAGCAAGTGTTAAAAGTTAAATCTAGAGCTGCTGTATGTTAATTTAAAATACATGTAAAATATGTATCTGTGTGTGATTGTGTGTGTGCACAGCAGACACACACACAGGCTGAGCCAGACATCAGACGTCATTGTTTCTGTAGAGGAATAATTGCTGTGAGCTGCAGGGAGATTTAAGAGTCTGGGCCCTGCTGCTGCACGACTTTATGGCGGGAGTGTGAAGTGTTATCATTAGTAATGTGATTAACACCTTCTCAACGGGGGCAGCAGAGGGCAGCGCTTTGTGTGAGCGTGTGTGCTTTGTGTGTAAGACAGAAAAGAGACAATTATGTGTTGGGTTTGTCAGGGGGGGGTGGGAATATTCTGTCATTCTGACTGGAACCTGTAATATCTAAGAATGATGGTGTGTTGCATTTGTTACACAGGGGCTGCCTCCTCCACAGAGCTATAATTACCTTGTTAATATATTAGCGACTAGCATTGATTACCTGGCTAATCCGATCACAGTGCCCGCAATTGATCCTTCTGCAAGCAGCACGACAATAAGCACTTTGAGCAAAGAGTCGCTCAATAGCACATGCACAATTGGCTCTCTCACAGCTTAATTGGCTAAAATAAGCCAAACATTTTGGTTTCCCTCTCAACAGCCAGATCAATGGAGGGAATGAGGCTTGAATTCAGATGACTCTCTTAACAAGCTCAGCAGAGTTTTCCCCCCTCTGTACCTCAAATGCCTCTCCCTCATGTCTTTTCTTATTCAGTTTCTAAAGATTAGTTTTTGGGGCATTCGTAGGGTTTCACTGTAGAGAGAGAGAGAGGCAGGAGAAATGGTTTTGCAACAACGCCATGAGAAACTGTTGTTACATCTGCAGGAACTCTAAGACATATGGATGTTTTGTGGTTGAGTTTAGCATACTCCTGCATGCTAGTAATGCGGTTTAGCTTCACTGACAGCAAAGAGTTGGGGTTAAGAATATGCTCATGACTCTTTTTCCCCCTTTGCCTCCCTGCACTCAAAAGAAATGTGTAATTTCTTTCTGTTGAAAAGGAGTAGAAAGAGAAACAGCAGCAGTGACAACAGCTGGAGTCAAGGCAGCTCCACAGCAGCAGATTGCTCACAATGGTAAAAGGACATAAAACTCACATGTGATGAGATGATATGATTGCATAGAAATAAAGACATCAAAAGTTTAGAAATATGCTGCTATAAGAAGTCAAGGCCTATAGCAGCACCGCTAAATGTGGCCTAAAGCTGTATCACTAAGTCATAGCCTATAGCAGGATAACTAAGTCTGGACCTTTTGCTGCAAAACTAAGTCTTAACTTACAGATAAATGACTAAGACTGGGACTAGACCTTTTATAAGATAAGTTCATTTTGGTCTGTCACTGCATTACTAAATCTGGACCTAAAACAGCTAACTCGGTCAGGGCCTATGACAGGATAGAAAGATTTGACCTGTAGCAGCATACCTACTTTTGGCCCACAGCAGAAAAAACTATGTCTGAAACTAACCTTGGGTTCTGAGCAGAATAAGTAAGTCTCGGCTTAACTTACAGATAAATGACTAAGACTGGGCCTAGGCCTTTTATAAGGTAAGTTCATTTTGGTCTGTCACTGCATTACTAAATCTGGACCTAAAACAGCTAACTCGGTCAAGCCTTGTTTATGCGTCTGAGTTGAGCCAGTGCTCGAGCATCTACTGTAGGTCTATGCAGAAGCCTGTGCATGTATTCTGATGCCCTCTCTCCCTTCCCTTAAAATGCATCTACATTTCAAAACCACCAGCCCAGTAATTGCTCTACTTGGCATAGGTCCTCTCCCTTCTTAAAGTCTCTCTTCTCATCGTCCATTAAATAATTCAAGCGTAAACAACTGCTGCAGAGATATATAATTTTAAACTCAAATATATTATGCTGATTCAGTTGCCATGGTTCCCTGTAAACTGAACAAAGAGGACGCATAGCAGGAACAGAGACTGGCAATGTGACAAGCACAGACAACCCACTGCCAACTAGCATTTAGGTGGGATATTGCAGCATGAGTGGGGGTGCTCTGATGCTGAATGTGGTACCCACGATGGCATCGGTCACTATCGTGGAGCTATGATGTAAGTCTGCAGCAGGAGCATAAACCTGGCATAAGCCCAAAAGCAGACTGAGCCTATCCCAACTATGATGTTTATTAAAAGGAAAGTTTAAGGTTCAGGAGAGGGTGTCTCCTCAAGGTGGATCGTGATTTATGAATGATTTCCAAAAGGAGGAGCAGAGGCCCTGCCCCCCATACTACTTTTGGACTCTGAAACATATAGTCCCTGGTTCTGCGATTTCGACTTTCTCTTTATGTTTCATTTCTTAAATGACTGCAATGAAACATGAATGATGTTATTATGTAGCCAATCTACCTCATAATTTATTGGCCTTTCTGTTTTTATATTGCACCTCTCATACACAACTTTTATACCTCCTTCTTCCCATCTGCCTGTGTATATTTTTGTGTGTGTATATATTTGCATGTGTGTGTGTGTGTGTGTGCTTCCCTCTGAGGCCCATCTAAAGGCCAGCTGGTGGCTGACAGCAGCTGAGGACCATAAATCAGAGGTGGAGGCAGAATTCCTTACGCAGCGTTGGCATTCACTTTGTCAGCCATGAAATAAAGATGTAGCGGAGCCGGAGGTCAAAGCACGCCGAATCCACCCCCCACTAAAGCAACAACAACCTCACATCCACCCTCTAAAATCTTTATCCTCCCTCAGTGTCTTTCTCTCCACAGGTAGCCGCTCTCATCACCTCTTCATTTGTGTGGTCCGCCTCAACAGGACAGGATTTATGATCACATTTGACTCTTCTGGGTTTCTGATGGCGAGGAGCCGTAATTCTGGGAGCTCGCTGTGCGTGGTCTTTGTAGGCACCTTACCTTAAGATTATTGTGAATATTTTGAGGTATATTTTGAGATTATTGTGATATTTTATCCTCTTCTGCAAGCTTTTTTCCTTCATTCTCTGATATTTTAACAACCTTGTTATCTTTAGAACTAATGGATCGTTATCAAACAACTTTATATTGTTTTTCTGAATAAAACCACCATTTATTTCTCCCACAGTCCACAGCTTATCAAAATACAGTGTAAGCTGCTGAAGAGGCAGGCTGAGCTGAAATAACAAACTCTGAACACATCACTGTTTCTGCAAGTCGATCTGAGACATTTTGTGTTCAGTGATATTATGCAAAACTGAGATGCAAAAAAATCACAATCATATTTTATCAGTGACCTACAACAGAATATTGGGGCCACATTAAGAAAAAAAAGAAGACTTTGAGATTAAAGTTGTTAATTTACGAGAATAAAGTCATACAAATGAGAATAAAGTCGGAATAAAGTAACTAAAGTAACTTTAGTACTTACGAGAATGAAGACGGAATAATATCATTATAATAATGTGGTGCTGATGTGCGACGTATCTCCTTGTTTGAGAAACCTAGATTGAAGTACATTTTCACAAAATGCTCCATGGCTCCCATTTTAACAACTGTCATCTTAAACAACAGCTTAGAATATAAGGACTTAGTTCTGACTTTATTCTCGCATGTAATGACTTTTTTACAACTTTATTTTAGAGTATAAGGACTCTATTCCAACTTTATTCTCGATCGGAATTACTATTTTACAACTTTATTCTCGTAAGTTAACGACTTCAATCTCGGTCTTACTTCTTTTCTTTTTCTTAATGTGGCCCTAATACTCTGTCGTAGAGACCCATGTCTTATAGACAGAATTAGTTCTTTTTCATCTGTGTGGCTCACAGTAGGTCTAATAAGACATTTTAAGCAGAAACAAGAACAATACATGTGTCAAGATTTGAGTTTTTGCAGTGCACGCACAAACCCAAACTTCTTCATGTGAAAGAGCTCATTGTTGCAGTGCACCTGCCCGGCCTCCATCATGAGCTGCAGCAGCAGAAAGAATCCCATGTTGGATTTCTTCTTAATCCCACTCCTGCTTGTTCTTGCATTAGTCTGCATGTCATGGTGACATGTAGTCCGCCTCCAACCCGCCAACCAGGAGGGATTGTGTTCACACGGCATGGATGTCAACCTATATAACACATGTACAGCACATATCCACCTCCACCGAAGCAGACGGAGGTGACAATATCAGAACATGTGTGAGGACACAGGGGTCAGAGGTCAGCCGGGTCTGGTTACATTTATTCTGTGTTTATGGCTCCATCCGGATTTTCTAGACCACAGTTGACTGATTATAGTTAACACATAAATTGAAGCTCAGCGTTGGGTTCAATGTAAAAAACAAGTCGTTTAAATTTAGACACGCTCCAGAATAACTCAGGACCAAAGGATTACAAATACTGAAACAAACAGGAAAAAGATTTATTTTCTTCCACTCCTTTAAGCAAAGCAAACGCCAAAAAATTCTTCCTTGTGTGGTTTTAAAAAACCCCAACACTAATACTGAAAAAATAATTTTAGTCCTAATCATTGCACCCACATTCCTCTGCACCCCTTTAATTATTTTCTGTCACCTGACCACTCCGTGATTATTGAGCTTACATTTCTTACAGCATTTTGTTATTATTCTAAAGTTCCCATTTCAAAAGATTCTATTTTAAATAGCTGATTAAATTTGATAAACCAAAACATCTGAAGATTATAAGGACATCTAAAGCTTCCCCAAAGTTTCTGGAGTAAGCTCACACCTCATCTGCACCCCTTCTGGCTTTTCTTTAAAATCAGATCAGCTGCTCTGCTGTGGTTGTCAACTCACATGCTGTTGGAGGCAGGCTGTTCTGCTTTGCTTGAAGTACAGATGAACTAGTAAGGAGACACTTGCAATGAGGCAAACATTTTAGTGAGTCTTGCATTTTCTTGCAAGGTACCATTTTGAGCAGTTTACATCTATTTTGTGTTTTGTGAAAATAACCCAAATGTACCAAAATTCAGAAAAAGATAGGGGCCACAAAAAACTGAGGTGACTCATCTATCTATCTATCTATCTATCTATCTATCTATCTATCTATCTATCTATCTATCTATCTATCTATCTATCTATCTATCTATCTATCTATCTATCTATCTATCTATGTCTGTCTGTCTACATATATATATATATTTTTTTTTTGTTTGTTTGTTTGTTTTTTGTTTATATTATTTTTCTCAGAAAGAGGATTTCAGAACTCTTCAAAGTCATTTTTCTGAAATAAAAATCAGAATAAGCACATCTGACTTCACCCTCGGAATTCTGGGAATAAATCAGAGCTAAAAAAGAATCTTGTCCTCATTATTATTATTTTTTTTTCAAAGCAGTCCTTATCTTCTTCCATCATAAAGCCTCAGAGCCACCAAACATCAACTGTCATCTGAAGAATTGTTTTGACTGAGATACTTAGAAAGTTGTTTACTGTTTTTTTTCACTCAACATTTTGAAATAAAAGTATGACAGTACAAATTAGTGGGCCTATAGCCGTGTGAGCATGTACCGAGCCCACCTTTGCAGTGACTGCAGTTGCTGACGTGTGTGCCTGCATTTGATTGGATTTCTTTAAACTCTTTTCAACCCTGATAAACGCTACAAGACAGAACATGTCGATCTATGAGCAAAGTTGTTCTTTCAGTACAAGTGCTGCTGGAGTTTTGACCCTTTAGTAGTAAAAAGAAAAACAAAGATAGGTTTAAATCTCAGACCATAATATTCCCCCCTGCAGCTCTCATCAATCCTCCTCTTGTCCCCTCTTTTTCACTCTTCTTCCCTCCCTTTCTCACTATTATTTCCTCTCTTAATCGCTCTTCTTCCCTCTACCAAACGCTCCTGTTTTCTCCCTTTACCGCTCCTCTTCAGTGTCAGCGGTCAGGGCAGGGAGCTGGGGTCAGGGTCAAAGGTCAATCAGATAGCCCCATGTTTGTCTGCTTGTATTGTCATGGCCTTGGTCCATCTGACCTCAAATGTACCGTGAGAGTCCAGGAGTAGATGTGTATTGGTGTGTTAGCTGCATACACACTGATGGAGATACACAACCATCTGAGTCATGCTACGACTTCAAAGGAAGGAGCAGAAAGAAAAAAAACAGAAGTGAAATAGTCATCCGGTCATTGAGGCTCTGTAATGATCTGTGGATTCTGGTCTCTGGTGGGGGACTCAGTTATGTCTGAGGGTTTAACTCGGGTAGTATAACCTGAGGTGGATATTTCCCTTTCAAAGATCCTTTGAAGAGGAACAAAGGGTCGGGCCTGTCGTGGAGATTATCCTGTTAAGCTGTGGCCAGCCTCGCCCACCCAGGACGGCTGCAGACTGTACCGAGCTGTCATATCAGTGGAAACATCCATCCTGTGCTGGCCTGCAGGCTGGGGAAACTTCCACATTAAGGGTATTTACCCAGCACCCCTCTCCATGTGTTGGATCACTGGAGGATTACCGATGTAAGAGGTATCATGTCACAACCGGTGATTTCCCTCAGTAAGAAAAGGTTGAGACAACAAGAGAAGACCAGAAAAAGGCAGAGGAGAGTTCATCAAGGAACCAAGGAACACTGTGATTTTCATCCCAGTGTACAACTATAGGGAGAAAAGTTTAATTAATTTTCAGGAAACATACTTAAGATGGAAGTTTAAATTGTGCATATCCTTGAAACCCTTACTGTTGTCTAAGAACAACATAAGCCTCCTGGAGCAATGGTCATCTTGGTACTTCCATCATCGCTGGTTAGAAATGATGGACCTAATTTATGTTACCTTGACCATTCAGTTCCTTGACGAGAAGTTTCTGCAACTAAAAGTTCTTGGTACTTTTGGCCTTTGGGTCAATAATTATGAGTAAAATTAGGAAAGATCTGACATGGTACCAGTTTTGCTTGTTTGTTTTTCTCTGCCTCTGCATCCGTCTGCAACAGTCTGCATCCTCCCCTGTTAGACAACGTTCAGCCCAGAGCGGGCCCAAGCCTCAATGGGGCCCTTGGCGAAATTTGATTTCGGGGCTCTCTATTTCCGCCAATAATATTGATTGATGATCATTCACACACCTTCACAAATCTCTTTGATTAACATTCCATGACATGCAGACATACTTTTAACTTGGCATTTTTTCTCTTCTTCTTTCTTTTCTCTGCTCCTGAAGGATATGTCCTTTTTTGCTACATTGTTTTGCCCCACATCTACCTGCGCTTTGGATTAGTAGTATTTTTAATGCTCTTGGGGGCTCCCTACTGGCTGTCGGGCCCTAAGCAGGCGCTTAGTTCGCTTATGCCTTGGGCCGGCTCTGGTTCAGCCCAGCACATCATCATCACATTATCCTTTCTCTCTTCGATCATTGTTCAATTATGACCTTAGAAACTGTGAGGCTGCAGATCTTCTACAGAGGCTGAATTGTTGATGCTTGTCTGATGGTCCATCAGCAGGTTAACACCCACTTTCAGAAACCTCCTCAAATTAAAATGCTAAAAACAGAAGTTTTTACCAGACTTCTATACAAGTAAAGATACAGTGATACAGCTGTCCTCATTGGTATGACTGAAGCGAGTATCAAAATTTGTTGGAAAGGTTTCATTATAGGAAACGGAAGAGTGAAATATGCATGAAACAATCTACAATACGCAAGTTGGCAAGTTGAGTACATGTCCATCTCGCTGCTCATCTCATGGAAATTTAAGATGTGTGGAAATGTCCTGAGTGGGGAATGCAGATGATAAAATGCCTGTGACAGTTTTATTGTAATCTGGGAGCATCCTTAGCCAAGACATCAGTCAGCCCGCCTGGACAGGCTCTCACAGCTGCTGTTATTTAGACGACAATTCACGACCGCCGCACCACCAGGGAGATCTGATCTGACGGGCCGGGTTTCAGCGAGGGGGGATCAGAACAACATAAATAACTGAGTTTAATGAGACCCATGATTTTTATATCTCCAAGCTTTTAACTTTACATCTGTGCAGCCATGGTGAAACAACAGAACTTGGTTTACCAGGCACCTCTTGAATGGTACATGGCATGAACAAATCAGCACCGGGCACCCAGTCGTACGTCACAGACCTTGTTGAGTTTCTGGTGATAACTTGAGAGTTTGGCTGTTGTTCAGATTCTGCTTAAAGTCTTATTCATGTCTCGTTGAGTCATTATGTTTCCATTAATAAATCCTGCAAAGAATATCCTGTCCTTGCATCAGCATCATGGGCTTGTCTTGTTGATATTTGACTCTTGGTGCTTTTATTCAGTGGCGTAGTCATGCTGTTGGGAAGCAGGGGTGAAAACAATATGCCGTTGGGGGCACCAGGGCACAGAAAGTTATGATTGAGGAAGGACTGTCTGCAGTAACAACAAAACTGAACACTACCTCCTCCATGACACTCGCTTTCAATGTTCATTCAAATCAAACACAACTCAAAGACAGAATACGTTGATTTCATAATAAGACCAAAATAACTTAGTGAAACCTTTTCACATTTAACCCACTGACAGGGCATCCAAGGGGGGAACTTTTGACCTTATTTGTTGAAAACACATTAAAATGACATTGATACCACATCTTTTTAAACTGGAAGGGCATCCAGGGGCACTCTTTTATATCCAACTAACCAAAGGGCATCCAAAGGGAACTGTTCAATCATCTATTTGTTGGATGTGACTTCAGAAATCAGTTTTTCTACATCATGTCAAAACTGAAGTTGCATTGAAAGGGCTGTTTTTTTTTTTTTTGGTTTGTTTTATTTTTTTTTTGGACATTTGATTACCGAACGAGAATCCAAAGGGCTATTTCAAGATATTTCCTGGGCTTTTAGTCTTAAGTTGGAGAGGACAGAATAATGTACAGAGTAGGTAACGAATATAAAGAGATGGAGTGACATGAGTGAAGGGGTTAAACAAGCTTGAACCAAGTGAACCAAAGCTGGCCCCCTTGAGGCATAATCTCTATAAACTGGGTGCCCACATACACCACTTGGCTAGTGATGCCTCCAAGAGGGCATATATATATATATATATATATATATATATATATATATATATATATATATATATATATATATATATATATATATATATATATATATGTATATGTATATGTATATGTATATGTAGTGTATATGAAGTGCACTTTTTTATGTGTGATATCCTGAAAGGGCAACCAGATAGTACATTGTACATTTATATACTGGAATAGCTTCTACAGTTTACTTATAAATGTGAAAGGGATTTCACAGGACACTTTTTTTCTTAATACAATGGCTGGGCATCCAGAAAGCACTTTCTTCATTTTTTATACGGCCTACCAGTAAGATCCAAGAACTGCCTCCAACTAGTCCAAACTGGTCCCAACTTGCCTTTATCAATGCTTATCAATGCTTTCCAACTCGCTGGATTACGTAATGCAGTATGAGAAGCACAAACAACAATCAAGCTGTGCAGGCCAGGTCACATGTACCATTGCTGCACCAATAAACATAATCGGACATACTGTCATGATTCAAGCCCTTGATAATGTTCAAAATATTGAAAAAAAAAAAAATCCTTCCATTCAATCATGAAGCAGAAACCTGAAATGAGGATGTAATACCGTCTTTTGGACTCTTGGGGCAACACATCGCCTTATGTTAAAGCACCATCATTCCAGAAGCTAGAAGATCGCCATGATCCATATTTCACAGTGAGCATTTTGAATAAATCCAGACACGGGTAGCTGGCCTCTTTTGAGTTTATCCTATTAAGTGGAGAATAGCCTGTGCATGTAAACACTGCACTGATACTATGATAGATGGCTGAGGACCTGACAGAGCAGGAGAAATGTAATCTCACCAGGCCTAGAATAGACTCACGGTGGCACTAAATTAGAGCTCCCTTTCTCCACCTGACCATCCGCACACCACATGTGTCAATCTCCTCACCCTCTGGCATCTCCTGCCCCCTGCTACCAAAGGCCACAGAGGTACAACCAGGCTCAGATAAGCTTACACTTCCTGCTCCAACATGACAAATATGAAAACTAGACGTGCGTGAGCCTCGACAGATTGTCAATCAATGTGAAACAGAGCTCCAAACAGAGCTTCAGTTCTTGATTGAAAACTTTTGCAGACAGAGGTTTTGAAATGGCAAAAGGAATAATATGTGCAGCCGACAGAGGAGTGTGATCGATACAGTTGGAACAGGGCCTAAATTAGACGGATGTGTCTGCGTCTGGGAATGCACTGTGAGAGTAACGTTCAGAAATTGAACCTTAAAAGGTTTCGTTGTTTCACATCATGGGGTTACATGAGCATCTGAGGTTGTCCAATGTTGGTCCTATAAAAGAATAAAAATGAATGCAGCAAAATGAATAATATAACAAAATAATTCACTTTCAAAGGGGCTTGGGTTAAAACTGGTGGCATATAGACAGACATTAATCATCAATCATTATTGTATCTTAAAAGGCTGTACTACCCCTTGAGAACGTTACATTGCCACTTTGCAGGCCTGCTCATCATACCTGAAGCTTCTAACAGTAGTATTTCGAGGTAGAGCCTTCAGTTGTCCTTTACTTAGGAATCATTGATCTGTCAAGTCTGGGTGTTTTTTTTATAAAGCTGATGGTTTAGACAGAGTCAGCCTTGGATCACCTCTCAAGATCTGTTTCCATGCAGCCTCGTTTGGTTTGGAGCAGTTAAACCCTGTTTTGTTCCCTGGCATGTTAGCTGTGTAACTTCCTTGTAATGGCTTAATTTTTGGCATGCATGATAACAGATTAAACAGCCCAGACTACTTGGTTGAGCAACGCAACTCACATGATTTTTTTCAAGCCACATGAAGAAAAAATACATATTAAATTACGAGCTGATAGCTATATTAGCTTTTTACCAGCTATGTTTCTGTCACAAGCACAAAAAATATGGAAGGCTTTTAAAACGAATTTTTTTTTTTTCTCTGTGTAAAGACTCTTTTCCTTCATGCTTTGGTGCTGAATTCATGTCCCAGACAGTTTTTAGTAAAAGAAATAACTTGCACACCTCTTAATTTCAGTTTACAATAAACTTAGATTGATAAGATTGCTGCAGATATGCTGTGTTAATTATTAAATTAAGTAAGGTTACAAGAACTATATTGACAAACGCAATTCTACTCTCAATTTTCCTCAGTCATCTCTGCAGCCCTCTTACTGCTCAGCTATAGTTTGTAGTCAAACATCCATTAATAAAACCCAGAAACCTCTACAGAACTGCTCTTAACATTGATAAATTCAGCCTAATAAACTGTTGTTAACTTTCTCTAAAGTCAAATAAATCTCAGTGTGATTTGCATATTTGCATAGCCGTGGAAACACACATTATTTAGTGTGATTTAGTTAACTACATTTCATCTTCATCACAACTGAGAAGTCTGCTTTAGTACTTTTATTAAAATTTTGAATAGAATTAATGCTCTGCATGTAGGCTGAACATGAAAATACAAGTGGCTACAAGTCATCTAGCTGTGCAATACTATACTTGACTTTGTTGCCTGGTGCTTTAGAGAAAAAGGATGTAGCAACATTTTTAAAAAGAATTATTTCTACTATAACTTTTCAACTGTGGCATTTTTTTTTTAAAAGAAAGCACATCACTTATTTTTCATTAAAAAAAAATCCTCATATTGATATCAGCAAAAGTTGTCTTGCCTTTGTTTTTTTGCCTCGCAGGCTGAAATATGGACTGAACTAGTAGACACTAATAAGCAGTAAAAGCCTCAAAAATCTCTGATTTAAGTTCTGATTTAAATTCTAAACTTTATTGATGATATTTCAGATCAAAGCAACCATAATAAAGTTCTGCAGGCCTGAGCAGTTCACTCTTGTTTTGGGTCTGATTGAAGAAATGAGCTGTCAGCATCTCCACTCGCTTAATATGCTATACTGTTCACTTACACCCTGTTGATGCTCACATCGCTGGACGGGAAAACGTCGCTGATGTGAACACTTCAGGATACGGGTTCCAAAAAAATATTGACGTCCGAAATAATCGCACGGAAAAAACACGATCCCGGTGTGTAAGGACCTTTAGCAGCCGTTGTCTACTGCTTTGTGAAGCAGACGTCGTTTTGTGTTATTTGCACAGGTTCAGTAGTCACTAAAGCTGTGCAGTCCTTTGCTAAATCGGACCCCGAGTAAGACATTAGCACCCACCACTCTGAGTGGCAAAATGTAACAGTGACAGGAAACAGCAGGGATGTCAAGGAGCTGAGGAGAGGCAGTTATGGGGGTGTGAGATCTGTTGTTGATTGTCGAAGGACAGACGACGTCTTGTCGAGCTGTTCAAATATTTCGTGAGCAGCAGATAAGTGAGGTGTCAATGACAGATGATGTCTCTATCTACTGCCAAGAATTTGTCAAGTTCGTCACCCAAAACAGAAACGTGGAGCGGGGACCAGGGCCTGTCGTTTCAATGTCAGTGTCCACACGCACACACTCACAAATGCTCACACAGCTGTGAGAGGGCAGAGACTAATGGACTGTACCAGCGTCACTTTCCTCCTTCCATTCATTAACCCTGAAAGTTAACGTTTTTGAAATACTTCCTTTGCACACCACTGCGTGCTTTCCATTCTTGTCCAGTGTCGCTACATTTTCGTGCAAGCACACGTGGATATGGTTGTTATTTTAAAATGCAACAGGTGCATAAAAGTGGCTTCCTATGTGTGTATTGGGTGTGTTTGTGGGTCAATCCAGTGACTCCTACTCCTAACCCCTCACAGTCGCAGTAATGCAGACAGGCAGTCTAAAGGCGGCTATGTGTCCTGTGTCAGGAGGCCAGCCCCCCTACAGTGACCTTTTTAATACCTACACGACCTCTGCAAGCATTTGCACTTTAGGGTCACCTTATACAGTGTGAAGGGGCCTGGTATTACCATCTGTTACATGGTTGGCTGTAAATTTATGGACATATTTTAAGCTTTGGTTATAATAATAATAATAATAATAATAATAATAATAATAATAATAATAATAATAATAATAATACATCAGATTTTATAGCGCTTTTCATCAGTGACCTTAAAGTGCTTTACATTGGATACATCATTCATTCGCTCACACAGTCACACCCTGGTGGTAGTAAGCTACCTTAGTAGTCGCTACCTTAGTGAAGTGTCTTGCCCAAGGACACAACGGACACACTAAGGATAGGATGGGATTGAATCACCAACCTTCCAGTTATTGGATGACCTTTTTCCACACATCCAACACACCTAACCTTCTGTTCTGTTGTCATATTAGTATAACCCAAAGACATAAACTACTCACTACAGTTTGCAGCCTTCAGTTAAAGGGAAATGAATGTTTTTCGAGTGGGCTGGATGAGTTAAATGTCATTAGTAAGTTTATGAGCCCCAATGGATGCCTGTCAGCTCTGCCTCTTTATTGAAAAGCTGCTGAGAGAACCTACACGCAAGCCAGGCTACAATATGCCCTACAGGGACAAGTCTGGTTTGTAATCCAGCAAATTGCAACACTCATCTCAGTTTTCTGCTCATTTGTTGATACTGCTCGTGTTAAATAACACACAACATATAAAAATATATGTAGAAATCATAACAAACTACTTTAAGTCAACTTCTGGTGCTTTGCAACAATAGGAAACATTGTACTGCATTTGAAAGTAGATGCAACTACCTCAAACAACACCTGCATATTTACCTTCAGCTGCAGCGCTGCTGCTGAATCCCAACATGCACATCTTCTGGTTGCATATTTCCTGATAGAAAACATCTGTTTAACTGAGTTTTGCGACTTCTGTGATCCTGAAACATTTGCAGAGTGACCCGTGTGTAGGTGGCGTCACCCTCCACTGACCGTCTCTCTCTCTTTGCGCCCCGCTCCCTGCGGTGTGTGGTTTCAGAGCATTGCAGGTCGTGCAGAGGCTGCGTCCTCTTGTTAGCACAATGAGCCGCAGTCAGGGACAGTGTTTGTGCAGGTGGAAGCCCCTGCTGTCAGAGAACACATAAATCTGCCAGGAGGAGGAGAGTGTGTAATGTGCACCTCAGCTCGGACAGACATGTTTACAACCACAGAAAAACACACTGAGAGCTCTGTGTCTGAGGGCTGACTCGCAGGTTAACCTCTCATTAACCTGTTACTTTCTCTGCAGGTTAACTAGTCGCCTGATTGATGTCCCCCCGGCATTTTCTGTGACATTACAGCTCACTTAAATTCCATTCGATTTGAACCAGCTGTAGCTCCTGTATACGCTTTGTCACATTTTCATGCGCTATAGCCGTATTCCAAAATGGATTTCATTCAATTTTACCTCAAAATTCGGCACACAGTTATCTCTGACGACAAAGTGACAAAGGTTTGTTTCAAACTTTTGCAAATATTACATGTACATAAGTATTCACAGCATTTGCCATGACGCTCAAAGTTGAGCTCAGGTGTGTCCAGTTTCTACTCACAATGCTTCAGATGTTTCCACAACTTGATTGGAGTCCACCTGTGCTTAATTCAGTTAATTAAACATGATTTGGAAAGGCACACACCTGTCTAAAAAGGTTCGATGATTGACAGTGCATGTCAGAGCACAAACTAAGTCATGAAGTCCAAGGAATGGACACTATGCACTGAACCACTACTTCCTGAACTTTCCTGTCTTACATGATTGGACTAACTGATTAATCCAGGTGTGTTTGAGTAGTCACAATGATTAGTCACACCTGGATTAATCAGTTTGTCCAATCATGTAAGACAGGAAATAAAGAAGCTGCCTTTAGTTCAGAAAGTAGTGGAGCTGTGCATAGAGCCCATTGTCTGTAGACCTCTGAGACAGGAAGGTATCGAGGCACAGATCTGGGGAAGGGTACAGAAAAATGTCTGCAGCACTGAAGGTCCCAATGAGCACAATGGCCTCCATCATCTGTAAATGGAAGTCTTTGGGTTTTAAGAAGTAACTCCAGTTTGCAAAGAGAAAACCAAACAACACACTTCATTCTCAAATGAGAGAGAATCAATGAGAGCACCCAAAGCAGTAACAACAATATGTCTTTGAAAATAAAAGAATACAATGGTCGATCCGTTCTATAAACTCCAGCGAAGGGAAAATGAAACTGTCCTGGTGACTTCTTGCTCAGTCAGGTTTGAAGTGCGGTTATTCAAGGGCAAATGTCACCCAACGCCTCCGACAGGATCACATTCACTCTGCGATTGCTGAAACCCACATTCAGATGACCATTAAACACATCAACACAGTTTCAGTTCACAGAAATACTTCTCAAACTTTCACTAATGACTGTGTTGAGAGGGAAGCAGGTCAAAGTTTAACCATTAGCTGTTAGTGTCTCACAGGTTTGGTGACTGATTCCTTAATTTAACACTCATTACGCCTCCGGGGGAAAATAACTTCTGTGTGTGTGATTTTTTTTTTTTAAACTGCTTTTGTTATTGTGAGTTTGACATCCAAAGCATTTATCTTTGATGGTGTCCTTTAATAATTCAAGGGTCACGTGTAATGAGGCAGACAAACACTTAATTTACAGATTTATTTTATTCTGTTTTTTTAAAATCATTATTGTGCTGGTTAACTTCTCTACGTTGGAATCTCTTCAGTTCCTCAGCGAAACTCGTATTAAACTATGAGAGACAACATCATGAAGTTGGTTTAAAATACAACAGAACAATTCAGGGTTAAATTGGTGAGAGCAAAATACATTTTTGTCCATGTTTGGGTTTAGCTAAAAGAATCATATCTACAAATTATTTTAAATATATTTTTGTGAGCTACTAGCTCAAAGAGCCGCCCTTCAGCCCCAGTTCTTACACAAAGACCCTGCTGTGACCCTTGCTACTTAAAGCAATTCAAAAGCTTTGGTTTGTGCTTTGTGTTGTTGATCTGTCCTTACAGCAGAAGTGAGAGTTGTGTCTATAAATGAAAATAAGAATAATATCAGAACCAGGATCTTAGTAATGGCCTCCAACCTCCTGTCCAAAGACAGGATGTCAACCGCTAAAGGGGCAATAGTTCACTGTGTCTTTGATATGCATTAAGTGGTATCAGATTATCATTGATCCAGACCTGCAGCCCAGAGGCTGACATGCTGCTGAGGTTCACCAAGAGACTCAAGAGGTAACACTCAATATATTTACGTGTTGTTCAAAAAATGCATGTTAATTATTTGATTCTCAAACTTAGAAATTCAGTCACTTTTTTTATTGTAGTCACTAGCCCCACAGAGCATTTTTTGGTCTAAAAAAGGTCTAATAGACGTCTAAATGTTGCCTAGACGACTGGTCTAAAATCAGGCTACCACAGGTCTAAAAATATATATATTTTTAAGACGTCTAAATTTAGACCAAGTTTAGACTAAATCTAAATCAGGGCTATATCTATACTACACTGTATATTGCTCAACGGCTATCATAATTATTTTAGTTAAGTACTTGGGGATCAGTTATGTAACTCACTGTTGCTTTTTGAAACAGTTATTGAATAATGGGTTAAAGTGCAACGTCTAAATTCCATCTAAAAATATACAAAATCTAGACAGTTGAAATTCGGTCTAAAAAAAAAAAACTAGACGTCTAATAGCCGTCTGTTGCTCAGTGGGGTAGTTTTAGCTACTTGGTACTTGTCAGAAACTTAAACTTTGAACACTGGTTTTTGGAGGGAGTTGCAGTGTTGCTGATTGTGTGTAGCTAATGTTTGGTGAATGAAGGAGCAGAGTGGCTGTTTTCATCGTCCCCATGAGAACCAGACGCTTCAGAGGATGTTAAAGTGTAATCCAGCCTCTCCACCGCCTCCCAAAGAAGGCAGAGTGGAGTAATCTGCAGAGCCTAATCTCTAACCTTAATCAGCCGGACAATGTAAAGGAAAAAAGGCCACAGTGTCTTTTTCAACAAGCGCCGCCAAATGGTGCGTGCAATTAATCTCCAATTCAGCCACACAAAACAGCCAATTTGTATGTTAAAGAAGGACGCTGGAGGAGGCAGAAAGGGCCAGTTGTGGTCAGACATTCAGGTTGAGATGTATGGAGTCTCCTTCAACAGCAATCTGCCACCCCATGAGTACTGAAGGTTTGATGGGGAGCCATGTGGTGGGGGGAAGAGGAGGGTTTTTTATGGAAATACAAGATGTAAACAGAGCAGGCAGGAGGCAGAGAGTGTGGGATGGGTACATGAAGAGGTCAGAGGTCAGTGTAAGGCATGAGGCTCAATGGTTTCTCTTTTGTTGTCCATTATCTCCTTAAACACACAACTTGTTCTGGTCACACTCGCTGACATGGTGGTCTAGCAGCAGACAGATGGCTGGGAAAGCTCTTACTGGGGTTTAAACATGTTCACTTTTCTTTCTCCGGTACAACAACATATTTCATCTGAATTTACTCACTGTGCTGTCGCTAAACACTACATTTCACCTTCCCACTACTACCTGAGATCCAGAACAAGTGTGCAATTCAGTGACAGATCTCATATTTTCTCATGTTTTAACGTCCTGTATGGAACTTTTTTTTGGAAGTATTTTATTGGGCGATTTTTGCCTTGACGGATAGGACAGTGTGGAAATAAGGGGAAGTAGAGAGAGAAAGGGGGGAGAACATGCAGCACATGGTTGGGGCCGAACTCGAACCCACAACTGCTGCAGGGACCATTTGACTAGATTTCTCTTGTTTCTGCTGATGTCTCCCTGTTTGTCACCTGCAACAGCGAAGGAGCCCGTCCGTGTGAAGATAAGCTATTTCTAAATAGTAAAAACCGGGAAAACAGGAGCCAGTGGTCTGGTCGAGACCACGAACGAAACGATTTACGGCATTCAGACCAGAGACCACACATGCTTTTTTCCTCTTTATTCTGCACTGAAAACACGCATATTACTGCACTTCACAAACGGAGTGAGAAGCTCCTCCACACCAGAGACAGGCAGGCAGAGCAGCTCTGTGTCACTCACCTCAGTAATCCTGCTGCTCCACGTCTGTCTCACACTCCATGGCGGAGTGTACATTTACAAAGTAAGTTACCTCAAACTGCTCACAAAAAAAGCTAGTTTCTGGAGACCTAACGTGTGAGCCAGATAAGTGTCTTTATGACAATATGCGCTAAAATACTACCACTTTTGTCCATAGTGCCTGCCAAAATCAACAGAAAATGAAAAATCTGTTCAGCTGCTTTAACCCTCAGTTGTTATTATGGGTGGTTTTTGGACAATTTAACCCCAAAAAAGGTTTTACTTTCAACATAGAGATGCTCCTGAGGTTAACTGAAGTGAATAGGATGCTACATTTTATTGTACTAAGAGAATTGTGCAAAATTTGTAGTATTTCAACATAAATGTCCCAATCCAGAAGGTTAAATTTCAAAAATATTCCCCTCCCAGGGGCCTTTTATCTCTGCAGAGTTTTTCCAAAACCAGAGAGGCAAAATGCTCTTGCAGTGTCTAAGCTAACGAGAGATATGGAGCTAATGTTAGGGTGGTCCTATTTCCAGACTGACCTCACTGTTGTGTTATTTAAGTGACATCATGACCGACGCTTGGCCCTGCCTAAGTGGAATTAGCTTCTTGACTCATGCGCCACAATTATTACCTAATGTAATAGCTGTTTGGTTACCAGCTGACCGGCAACACACAGTTAGATTAATATATGGGCTGCTTATCCAACAAAGACGAGCAGAGCTGCGCCGTGTAATGTCCTGTAAAGGTCATGCAGGATAAGAACATTGACTTTAAACATCAAGTCCAGATAGAGAAGTTTGAAAGTTTTTTAACTGGCCTTTGTGCTAATTTTTGAGAGTCAAGATAAAATAAATATGATGCCTTTATCAGAGTCTTGGGATGCTTACAAGTCGGTCTGTTTTATGATTTTCATTTTTGCACACTGACAAAAGTTTAAGACAGTAAAAAAATTAAAAAGTAAAAAACCTTTCATGGTGATTTTGAATTTATGTTAGTATTAAACTTGTGGAGCAAATTATAACACAATTCTGTAAAATCCTCACTGGGTTTCAGAATCAGTGTGTGTCATTTTTACTCATATCGGCCAGACTGCCGCTGTGCAAACCAGCTCCCTCCGAGTCTGCCCACAGCTGCTGAAACACAGTGATGTGGGATGTTAGCGTGTCCTGGACTGACTACAACTCTCATAAAGACACACACAGCCTGATGATTCCTCTTCCTGCTTTTAGCTTGCTTTGATGAGACGCATTAAGGATAAAGCTGTCTATGCCTGGTTAAAAAAACAGATACACACATGCACCAAAGAAGAGGGGGGAAGAGGGAAAGGTGTTGTGTTTCAGGATTCACAGGAATTAGTGGTGAAAGGTTGTGAAAATAACACCCACACCCAAGCTGTGCGTGAAATCGTGAACAGAGGGATTAATAGGACTGTAAAAAGAGCATTACAGCCACACAAGACCCCCAAACCACTTTACTGTGTGTGTGTGTGTGTGTGTGTGTGTGTGTGTGTGTGTGTGTGTGTGTGTGTGTGTGTGTGTGTGTGTGTGTGTGTGTGTGTGTGTGTGTGTGTGTGTGTGTGTTTAAGATGGATAGAGACCAGCTCCTCTTACTCTCTGATGACAGTAATGAGAAAAACAGAAGAAGCATCAAAGTCTGACAGCAGTGTCTGAAGAAATGTTTGATGGGAAAAGAAAGTCAACTTTTTTACGTAAAGCACCGTTCGGGGCCAATGTCACCAGGGTGGGCCCAGAGCCATGCAGCACTTTTGCCCCACTTCAGTAGCTCCCTGTAGAAAGAAAAATGAAAAAAAAAAGTTTATTTTTTTCTTTTAGTCTTCATCAATCAATCAATCAATCAATCAGTCAATCTTCATTCATCTAGAGGCAACTCACAGCAAGTGTTATCCCAAGACGCTTAACAAAAAAGACCATACTCTTTTTATTAAGACCCAATGTAAAGATGGGCTCAGACTGAGCTCCACTCTGTAAGATCAGACCCTATCCCATCCCATCTTCAACCACATGAGTGAAACATTTACAGCATTTAGAGAGTTACAGTGGAGAGGAAGAACTTCCTTTAACAGGCAGAAACCTCGAGCAGAACCAGACTGATGTTAGATAGTCATCTGCTGAGACTGAGCGGGGTTTAGAGAAGGGAGAGAGGGAGATGGAGAAGGAGAGAGATGGACAGAGACAAACAGCAACAAAAACAAAAGTAAATACAGATTCATGGTTACAGAGCCAGAGATAGTCAAACAAGTCTGTGTACATTTATAGGAATAGCATGATAATGATATTAGACAGATCTTAGTTGAATTTGTGGCAAATTTAAGTTAGTAGATCTATGGTGGAAGCCCAGCAATAAAGGGGGCTAGAGTTAAAACAACTGAAACTCTGGTGAGGCCCGTGCCCCACCCTTCACACAAACCACGGATGTGACATTAAAAGCTCCTTAAAACCCAATGTGTTTGAAACCTGTAAAATAGAAAACCAAAGGTATTCTCAGGTTTAAAAGACATGTAAATGTGAATATCATCCACATGACAATGATCAGATACATCTTTAAAAGTAAAACATCAGAGGGCCCAGGACAGAACCCTGAGGGACACCATAATATAAGTCCAAAACACATATTCCAACAGTGACTAGAGAACTAGTTTGCCTCCAACCTGAGCTGAGCATCTCAGAGCTCATTTGCAACAATTATCATTGTTTTGAATTTTGTGTTTCTCTCTTTTTAATCATTGGTTTCCCTTAGACAACAACAAAAACCAAGAAGAGGAAGATCAGGCAGATAAATCAGATTTACATTTAAGTTTTGGGTAAATATTTGATGGATGATCACAGCCTGAACACTCAGATATGAGTGTTTGATTTACTGTACCTGCAGATACAGTTTGTATTCTGCATCCTCTGAGCTTTGCAGGCTTTGTTTGTGTTGTTTAACCTTTTTTTTCCAGCAGGCGCATCACGCTCCTCTGTGTTTACTGCAGTGACATTTTCTGACATTTGAACATATGGACACACACATCTCAAACGGGGATGGAAAAGCCCAGTGTAGAAGGAAAAAAGAAGATAATCCCAAAAACTAACAGTGAAGTCTGTTGTTGTCTTTTCAAGGATCAATATCACAGACATGCTGCTCTTTTCACAGCTGAGCTCCAGGTACACGCAGACATAAAGACGGTTTAAATACCGACAGGACGGCAAAACACTAAACCTGACTCTCAATCTGTCTGCTCAAACACACACGCACACACACATACACAGTCTTTAAGGGGAACACACAGTGTAAATGTGGTTGAAGATTTGTCGTGTGTTTACTCGTCTTTATGTTTCTTTTCACTGATGTAAAGTCAGTGTTGCTTATCATGCTTATCCATATTTTTATACATGTACCGTTTTATTGTTAGATGTCCATATTAAACCTTGGCAAAAATTCAAAACATGAGATACACAGACAGGGGCAAAATCCCTGGATGTGTTTTCTTGTTTCTCTTAACAAGAAACGGCTTCAAGACATGATCACTACCTGATGTCTGGTTGTGTCATCCTACTGGGAAATATGCATTTTTTCCCTGTTTCTTTTAACCACTTAAGCATGAATACATTGTTTGTACATTTTTGCGGTGTTTTCAAATAATCATATGTACTTAAACATACTTTTTAAGGATAGATTTTTGTTCACTTTTATCAGAAAAATGTTCTGCATGAGGACGCTCTATCTAAACTGAGATTTCTTTTATTCCATAGGGTCCTAAAATTCAGATATTATTAAAAGTCTCTGTTTGAGTTTCACTTTAACCAGCTGGGTCATGGTTAAATGGGAAAAAAAAAAAATTAGCTGAAAGTGATTACTCACAGTCTACGGTTTGAGGTTGAGGTTAAACTCAGGTCACCAGAGTTCAGTGCAGAAGTCTCAGTCCATCACCTCCTCCCTGACGTCTCCACTTTTACTTTCCGTCGAGCTGTTTGTGAGTCAAAGGGCGTCCTGTCTCTGTCTAATCCAGTCCTGCTGCAGAAAGCTGTTTCACAGAGAGTTTGCATTTTAAGACATCATCCCACAAAGTTTCCCCGAGTGCTGTTTTCTGCCTGTTAGGTGAGTGTGTGGAGCTGCAAACATCTGTAAATGATTTGTCAGTGAGATGTCATGGATGTAAGGACATGGATGTGGAGCAACGGAGAAAGGCTTGAAAAACAAATGAGTGGTTGAGTTAACCTCATGGAGCCTCCATTAGACATGCACTGCTGCCTCTAGCAACACAGAGACTGTTAGAGGAGGAGGGAGGGGAGGAGGAGAAGTGAAGTTTTATCACTCTCAGGAAACAGACGAGTTAATCCAATTAGAACAAATGATCGTAGTTAACAGGAGCCGACTCAAAGTGAACAACAGCATTCAGACTCCTTCCTCTGAGTCTTAACAGAGTCAAAGGTCTGCTAATTACAAAGTTACCGAAGCCTTATGCACTTTGCAATGCAAATATAATGTGTAAAAATGTTTTATAATTGATAAATGATTTGAAGCAGGAACCTTGGAAATATTTTTCTAGCCTTTTTTTTAATCCTTTCTTATTTTGACCTTTTATTAAGTCAGTCTGGGACACCTGTAAGATAGCTTTGCATGATTTTAAAAGTGTTTATCTTGAACTGGCTCATTTCAGCATTATTCAACCTCAGCTAATGTTGCTGCATTTTCTCTGGCAGAAAGTTAGACACAGCTAATCGGTGCTACTTTTTACACAGCTTTGTAGACATTAAACAAGGTGAAAGTAACGTCTATAGAAAATGTCAGAGGCAAGCTGTTAGCAGTCACTTGGTTCTTCATTTAGTTACGTTGGCATATGTTAAACTTGGCACATCAAAAGATGTAATTTTGAAAATGTCAGGGTCCCCAAACATGAGGAAAAATGATGAGAGGTTCAATCTTACAGTCTGGTGTGTAACTATGAGGTGATCACAGCTCAGAACAGGCATGATAACTCTAATCGCCAGCAGTTGGAATACAAAAAATGGATTACACAAACATATTACGAAAAAATGAAAGTTTCACATGAACCAAAAATATTTGAAAATATGAATGCATTTAAAAAAAAACAAAAATAATTCTGGAAATGGAAAAAAAAAGTTCTTTGTCAAACTGAAAAAAAAAAAAGCTGCAGAGAACAAAGAATAGCATGCCAGCGGTAATTCAAGTCTCCTGGGTCACAAAATGTCAAAAACAGTTGACAAAATATTTAGGTTTTTAAAATTAACTTGTTTCCAAAATATCTTGGTGTTTTACATGATTTATTTGTGTTTTCTCAAATATACATTTGTGCTCATGGGAAATATTTCCATGTTTTTGCATTATAAAAAAACCTGTGTAGTAGGACTTTTTTTTTTTCATTACTGTCCTGAAATATAATATTTTATTTAACCTTAAGGGGCCACTGCACAAATTAATATGGCAGACTACAGGAGCTAACTACTGCTGGCTGCTTATGCTGTGTTCAAGTTACCTTGGAAGTCGGATGTTGGAGCTGGGAATGACGTCACACCCGAGTTACCAGCGTTTCAGTTACCAAATCAGAAAACCAAGATGGACGCCTACATTAGCCTTTGTTAGCTGTTGTTTACAATTGTCAGCTGTCATTGGACGTTGCTAGTTGTTGTTAGCGATTGTCAGTTGTTGTTAGCTACACCAGCTGTAAACAATGCATAACACATTATTTTACTCTTACAAACATCATAGCACTGTGTTCACAGTTGAACGTTGGGCCACTTACCACTTATTTAATTCACAAAGACAAAACAGAAGTGCTGTTAAATTTTTCATTATGAGAGCTTTCACTGTGACTCTTTACTGTTGGTGCACTGTGCTGCCATCTTGAATTATGACGTTGTGGTTGGTGAGGATTGTTCAACTTTCCGATTCAGAAATCTGACTACCAGGGTGCGTTTCAGATGAATTTCCGACTCGTAACTCAGATATTCCGACTTCCGAGTACAACTGGAATGTAGCATTAGCTTCCTGGTTCTTCCAAAACATGTGAATTGTAAATTTCTGAGTCTGTCTCGGTTTACACGTAATGTTTACTCGCACTGCCATGGTTGCACAGGATAATCTGTCAAAATAATCCCTAGAACTATTCGATCCGGCCAATCATAAAAAAGTAGGCTAGTGGAGGGGGGCCTTAAAGGGACAGCAGCTAAAACGAAGTGTTTCAGTCGGAGGCACCAGAGTGAGAAATATGAGGCTTTTTTTTTTTAACTAAGGGGGAATCAGAGTGGAAGTATAGAGTCTGAAAAAAATGCATAATACCCCCTTTTTAAATCTTCAGAGACTTTGTTGCTTGGAGTCAGTTCTTGGTCTGTTTTCTGTTGAGGCTTTTATTTTCACTGCCCCGTACTTTTATCACATACGGATATCTAAAACATTAACTTCTCAAGCATTTTTAGGTTCATGAATTTAGAGTCAGTTTGATGAATTTTACATTTCTGCCTGGCTGTAATTTGCACAGTTTGTGGTGTAGCTGCACCAGCGAATGAAAGACACAGACAGAAAATAATGCAGCTAAAACTCCAATTAAATCGTGCAGATTAGTGGACATGTGGAGGTCAGAGATGAGGGCTGCTCCTCTCTCTAGGCTGATGAGTGTTCAGTGTTTGCTTTAGTTGGCTCAGTCTGCTCTCCTGCTGCTGTCGAACCCTCCCAGACCTCTGCATCGCCTTTTACCTTCAGATTAAAAGCCTTTCATCACACTGGTTATTCTTCACTTTAGCAGCTCCTGTCCTCTCCTGCAGGTTTTGCAATGAGGCTGACGTGACCTCGACCATGAGGGGCAAAAGTGTTACTAAGAGACCAATAAGGACGCAAGAAGCAGTGTCAACAGCAAAGCAGGCTTGGACGTGCTCCAAAACACAGCGCAGATTTGACATCTCAAATATTGTGTTTAAATGATTTCGTTTATTTTACAAAAATAGTATGCAGTGTATATTTGTAATTATACAGCCATTACTAATGAACACCTAATGCTGCCTCTGGTTTAAAGTTAGGCCCTCAGCAGAATTTATGATGAGGCCCCACTCCGGCTCACCAAATACTGGATTTTCTCAGCCCCACACAATGAGAGCAAAAGAACATGTAACATAAAATAAACAACTGTGATTTGAAGGAAAAAAGTATGAGCTGTTCTGTTACTTTTTATTTAAAAATCAATATATGTAATATGTCTTCTCATCACAGGAAACAAAGTTCATGTACACATCGGGCCTGTATGAAACAGAGAAAGCAACCAAACAGGAACTTCTGGAAAATGCAAATGTTGTCAAATTAACCAGGAGTCCCTGGACATCTGTAGTAAATCAGAATAATTTCGACGTATCTGCACACTATAATGATATCGGATAATGTATTGATAATGATTGATATGGATATGATAATGGATTCTGTGCATGCAACCCTGCATCTTTCTCAGTGTGTAACATTGTAATCCTTAATAAAATAACTAAGTCATATTAGGACTGTATTTCTTTAATGTGCATTTAGATTGATATCTCACTTTTCTTCAAGCACCCAAAGTCGTGTTAAAAGTATTCATAACAAATTTTTTTTTCCATTTGAAAATTACAGAAATTTTCATTTTATATCACTGGTTATGCTTTCACTGATCTTTTACAACAAGATAAAGTTATAAAAGATCCCGCTGGCAAAAGTGTTTTACAATGTTAATATGGATTAAAAAGCTGTTTTAAAATCCAAATTAACAGGATTTAAATCGGAACTAAGGAGGAAAAAAAGAAACATCAACAGCTCTAATTATTTGTAATGCTGTAGATAAATGTAAGAATTACCTGGTTATGAAACACTCACAAACTGACACTAATGTCTTTTTTGGACCTAGAAAACACCATCAGCAGGAAGAGTAGTGATCTTAATACTGTTGTTTTTATTGGCTGTAACAGCTGCTGCAGGGTCGGTGTTAGATAAGACAATTCAAGGCACGCAGCAAAAACTTCTTTTGACATTTTCTTCAACCAGTATTCCCCAATGTGTGAAACAATTGTTGGTTAAAAGAAATGAGGATGACATATTTGTAAGGAGACAGGATTGGAAAAAATCTGAAAGACAAAAAAAACAAACCTCTATGGTGAGTGTGAAAATCATCACAAACTAAGACAAACAAACATACAAACCTGTCAAACGCTTGTTAAAACCATCTTCCATTGGCTCCTGAAAAACTCTTGTTGTCATGTTTGAATGGAAAAGTAGGTCAAGAAACAACATCTTTGCAAAATGTTTTTATTTAATCCTCTTTTGGATTCATAATCAGTCAAAAACACACTCAATAGACACACATTTGATTGCAGCTATATTTCAAAATCATAAAGAAACTTTTGCTTAATAAATACAGGTTTTGTCTATGTGCTTAAATGTGGCAGGGTTTTTCTTTCCAGAGCTTATTTACAGTTCACCATAAATAACTTTGAGCACATTTTAGGCTTAGACAAAACAAAAAAATCCAAACTCGTATAAATATAGTTTCATCTAAGGACTGAGGAGGACATGAAAAAGGAAATCCAAGAAAAAAAAGAAACTTGAATCCTGTTTTACAAACATGCCCACAGAACAATAATTAACAGTTGTTTCAGGGATAATTAGCAGACGTCAGCTGCCTCACAGGGCGTTCAAACAGGTCAAACTGTATATGCTCACAAGTGTTCATCATCCTGCAGTCACTCAGAAAGGATGAAGAACCTCAAATATGTCACCATCTACCGTCTGTCTCCACCGTCTGTCATTTTTTCAATGATGTTGGACTTCCTGGTAAAGCGAGAAGGCTAGTCTAGGGTATAAATCCGATCTTTCATAGTCTTATCAACCACATATTTTCCCTGTACCATGATTATTCACCATGCAGCAGGTGTCAAACATTGTCTCAGTACCCGCTGTTCACCACAGGAGCCTCGATGTATCAGCCTTTTTCTTTCCTGTATTTATTTTCCTGCAGGATACACAAAAAAACTGGCAAAAAGAAACATGAAAAGAATGGCTTTGCATATTAATTGGTGATGATGAGTAAGCCTGCATCATTGCAAAGTGCACCACACCCACCCTGTCAGTTCCCTTATCCAAATGCTTCAAAAACAAGGAGACCTTCTTTGTCAAAACTCAGTTTCTCATTGTGCAAAACAGAACACACATCGAGCAGAACTCCAGCTGTCTTCCACCAAAGCTCAGTGTCCATCATTCTGATCAATTCTGATGAAAATATTGTTGGTTTTCTTTCTAAAATATTACTCACACCAAACTCAAACGTAAGTGTCATGGCTATATAAATGTCATTTTGTCACATCATTTTTATTTGAGTATGATATCCCTGTGGAGACGAGTCCTTGGATCCAAAAAAATAATAATCTCACTATAAACTAAACTGAAGAAAAGGAAAGGATGTAAGAGGCAGGTCCAACCAGCTGAGATTCCCTTTTTGTTAAATTAGTCTGATAATTTTACAGTTTCCTCTTTTTATTTTTTGAAAAGAGGATCCATAAATCTCCACACAAAGCCAAAAGTTAAAACACACAAAAGAGAAACCACTTGAATGCAAAAGCAGAAAATGACTTTTTTTTAATCCCAATTTTGTGCTCAGATCAAAATCAGATTTGTCCAACAAATGTGTCCTACTTTGTCCAGGTCTAATGAGTAGATTGTCTTAATTCAATCCATCCGGTCTATACAGGCGGCAACGGCTAAATCCTTCAGAGACTGCAGTCCCTAGGTTTGGACACAGCTGTTGTACCCAGTTGTTGCGTTCCAAGTCTTAAGTTTGTACAGACCTCAATGCTTGGACCAGTTGTGATAATTTCACCACTCTCTGACCAATTAGCATACGTGAAGACAATAGTGAAATAATTTAGAAGTATTTTAAGTTAAAAAAAGACATTTAATAAATCATTGAACATCACAACATAGCTAACAATAGCATTGAGCCACTTCCAATAATAATATGTTTTTTTAGGAAGAAAATTTAGAAGTATGATGGGAAAGGAGAAATGAGCTGTGTTGACTGATGCAGCGCCCTTTTTCCTTTTTAGCCCTGCGCACCTGTGGTGTAAAACAGCCCAGCATCAGCCGTTTTTTTGTTGCTACGCACCCAGAAGATGAAAATAGTTTGATTTTTGAAACTTTTGTGCTCATGAATGTCACTTAAACACCACCAACTAATCAGGATTGAGAAAGCTAGGGATCTCTGATCAGGTCTTTGTCAACAACAATGGTTAGGGAACTGAACAGAAGAGAAACTGATCACACTTATTTTATTGATGTTCAATATCAGAACTAGAAATGCTGCTAATGCTAAGATATGATTTCTACAACCTTTAAAAAAAGCTGCAAATATGGAGCATACTAAGCATTGTAAAACAGACCTAGTGGTCACTGCTAAGTGAAGTGAAAGTGCTGTGGGACAACTCTTGTAACCTAGCAACAGTAAACAGTGATGAGAAGCACTCTAAAATGAGGTAATGGCTGCTGCCTGTCCAAAAAAAAAAATCCTTAGTGGACAAGGCCCCTTAGTAGCTTTTTAGTTGTCTAACAAAAACGAGGTTTAAGCACTGTATTCGTTCAGAGAGTGGTGAAATGTCTGCAGTGTTTTAGATTTTTCAGGATTATGTTATTTACCACATAGAGTGACGCCCCCTGAGTTTGACTATAAGAACAAACAATATGGTACAAGTAGGATTTGAGAGCCTGTTAGTCATTATTTGATGTTTTTAAGAAGAGGCTCAAGACTCACCTTTTTAACCAGGCTCTTTACTAATTACCTTTTTATATTTCTCTTATTGCAAATGTTGATTTTAATCGAAGTTCTTATTGTTTTTTTTTAAGTCATTTTATTAATCATCTCTGTTCTTAGTCTTTTTCTTAATTGCCGTCACAGGTTTTTACTTCTTTTACCCCTTTTTTATATGGTAAAGAGCTTTTACGTATGTGTGCATTTAATATTATTTTCTTGTTTCAGTCCATCAGGTCTTAGTCTTTCCTTTTACCATTTTTATTTTTATATTTATCTCTAGTGTTTCCCAGAGGTGGCTCTTTCCTCACGTAATGTCTCGATGTCAGGCCATGTGTCTCTAACAATATATCTTAAATCCTCACACTGTGTGCGGTTGTGTGTGTGTATGTATGAGTGAGTGAGTGAGTGAGTGAGTGTGCCTTTGTGTGCATGTGGGAGGGTTGGGTTTTATTGTCATTAATTGTTGTTTTTAGCCTCTGTGAGGCACTTTGAGCTGCGTTTTTTTGTATGAAAAGTGCCATACAAATAAAGTTGAATTTGAATTTCTGTTTTTGATGTGAGAACAAAACTGGAAAAGAGTTGTTACCTGTTTTTCTTTTCATATTTTGCTTTAAACTTTAATTTTTTTTGACATGAAACCAAGAGTAAATGATGTATGGCTTTAGGTGAATTTCCTAAATATCATCAAATTATTCATTTGGACTCATTGGACATTGGACTCGTATTTTAGAAAGACTTAAGTTTGAATTTGAGTAACACCTGTGCGAAAGAGTTACAACATACTGCTCCAAAAAAAGCAACTTTAAGATTACAATCAGAATTGACCAGGATGATGAAAAACCAGCTGACAGGATCCCTCATGATGACAGCCTTGTGTTTTTTGGACCTGACCAGTCCAGCAGTGTGAAACGGTCCCACTGTGTGTTTGAGATGAGTGTTAGCTGCCGTTGGTGATAATGACAGAGGTGCCTTTGTGTCCGGGGGTCTGCTCTGCCGGCATGCGGAGGTGAGGGGTCATATCGTAGTGGGTGGGGCCTGTGCTAGTGGAGGAGCAGCAGCCGCGGAGGTTCTCGGGGTCGTAGAGGTGCTCCAGAGTGTACCCTGTCAGGGAGTAAGCTGTATGCTTGTCCAAGTAGGGGCGTGGGTGGGTGTGGGAGGGGTAGAGGGCCGGTGCTGGGGTGGGGGAATCTGAGCACGGGCCTGACCGACCAAATGGGTGGTGTAATGGCAAAGAAAGAGGGGTCAGGTCTGTTTGGAGGTAGTCTTTGGGCTTGTTGAGGCGCTCAGACCCCGGACTGCTAAGCCTGGACACAGGGACAGGACTCTGTGCAGGGCTGACCACCTGACTCAAACCTCGGCACACTACGGTCTGCAGTGGCAGGGAACCTTGAGTGTACTC
This sequence comes from Xyrichtys novacula, assembly GCA_962446985.1. Lineage (NCBI taxonomy): Eukaryota > Metazoa > Chordata > Actinopteri > Labriformes > Labridae > Xyrichtys > Xyrichtys novacula. The sequence continues at coordinate 14,713,549 of OY660871.1, forward strand.
TGAAGTTAAACACGGTCCAGGACCCTTTGGCAGCCCATTGGCTGGTCCCAAAGGGGCGTCCAGAAGGCCCTTTCGCAGCTGAAGTCGATTTTCTTCCTCCTTGATCATCTGCTGCGTTGCTCTGATCAGCGTCTCGATCTTGCTGGGTTGCTGGGGGCTGCAGCGGTAGTGGTCTGCTTGGTATCGATCCCCTGAGTCACTAGCTGAACCTCCTTCTGGAGAGCTGACAATGCTGTCTTCATCCCAGTGTCCTCGGCCTGCACAGGGCACAATGATCATGAAATATTGCTAAAGAACAGGATATGTTTGGAGGCAGACAAGCAGGAAGCAGTTTGTTCAGTTTGGACAGCATTGGTCAAGTTGCTTAGAATTAACCTGTCGTGTCTAACAGTTAATATTTGAACCCTAATTACTTATTTTGTATGTCAGTAAAGTATCTGGATTTTCTAAAATTCATTTTCCTGGTAGAGGAAAAAAAAAAAGTTAAGTTCTGCGAATGATCTGCAGAGGATTTTGGGGTTGATCAAAGAGGAAATGTACAAATTAAATACCAGTGAGCTATTCTTAAACTTGCACAAAACTAAAGCTACGATATTTGAGATCGCACATTTAGAGGCAGCAGGAATTAATTTAGAAATAGATAAAGTGCAAACTGAAGGAGTGTATAAAAGCAAGTTTCTGCATGTTTTAATTGACCGCAAGGCTAAAGGTCCACAGAAGCAGTGAAAGACTGAAAAAAGCCAGACATTTTAAATCAAGAACCATTACATACTTAAAACCATGCTCTATTTTCACCATCTGTCCTACAGTGTTAGAGTTCAGGGAGACATTTATAAAACATCTACAAAAGATACAGATGCTGCACAAAAGGATGATAAGAATAACAAATCTTACTAGATCTCAGGAGTATGTTTTTGTTCTTTAAATTGTATACTTTATATTTGTATACTTTATGATATTAAAAGACTTGTGCATGAAACTGCTCAAGTTATGTATTATGAGGTAGTAAATAATGGGTTTGTAAAGTGTTTGCCAGTAGAGAGGGGGAGTCAAAGAAGAGGGAAATTTAATTTGAAAAGGCTGTTGTGCATACAACTCTGAAAGCTTTTGTCTCTACAGTGAACATTGCCTGGATTTCAGTCCTCACCATGGTAGCTGTGGATGGCTGTGATGTGTGGCATGCTGTTGTCATATCCCTCCTGGTTCTCCAGCGAGCTCTTGCTCAGGGGTAGGATGGACCGCGCAGTGCCCCACCATGCATCCCTCCCAGATGGAGGAGCTCCCAGAAAATACCGCCCTGCCTCACAGCGACCTCTCTCACAGCTTTGACCCTGGCTGTGCGTGTGAAGGTGTGTGTAGCCGTCACTAGTAGTGTGATGCTGCTCCTCGGACAAGCTGTAGCAGAGTGTTCGGGGATCAGAGAGCTGTCTGTACACACAAGAGGCGTCCGGTCCTTCACTGTGCTCCAGCAGCTGAGGGGAGGCTGAGTCTGTGAGGGGGCTGCTGCCCCACGGACTGTCCTGATCTGACTCTGACCGCTCTGTCTGGAAACTGGGGTACTGCAGAGAAATGTTAGAGCAGCAAAGAGAAAAATAATCAGAGAAATCCCCCAATGAGATGGTGCAATTTTTGGTGGTAACATTAAAAGGTTTGGTTATCTTTTGCAATGTGAGAAATAAAAATTTGAATGGAAACTCTGATTGGACTTTATGGATTCTTTTTATTCTTTGTATGTGCATATTGCATATTTGGTTGACTTTTACATGCCTAAAAAGTCACCGAACATCACAGGTCTGGCAGAAAAATGTATTTACTATTGGTCTCCTGCACAATTTAGTAAAAATGACTTATTGTGTAGTGTGAAGTCCCAATAGGGGCTACTTTCACCCACATGTCACGAATTGTGTGTGCTAATTCTTCCAACCAGACCTTAAAATCTATTTTCCATCACCCATGCCCTAAACCCAAGATGAAGTTGGCCATTTTGATTTTGATTTCCTTTTTCAGATTGGACAGGAATGAACATGTCTTTTAGGTTTGTCCGTAAACTCCAAATTAGAACAATGTGTTGTAAACACATTCAAGATTTTAAGATTTTCAAGGATCTTTCACATGTGAAGTCATGTGACCTTGGCAGCTCAACAGGAAGTTGTTGTCGATCCTTCATGGAGTGTTCGATCTACTCCAAATATCATACACACGATTAAGGCTAACCTGAGCACACCTGTATGCTATTTTTTCTACTACAATCATAGCGCCACCTTGTGGTAATACATGGCAGTAACTGTCACATACAGTACCCTATCTGCTCCAAACCTCACATGGTTGATGACAGTCCCAGTGTGAACCAATCTACGTCCATTTTGCTCATAGTTTTAGCACCACTTATAAGAAGAATTCCCACAAACAATTTTGAATTAGCTACAGACTTAACTGTTCCACTAGCGCAGGGTCGTGAATACTCTCACAGACAGATACTCGGTTAAAGTCATAGCCCCACCTACTAGTGAAAGCCTGTGCTCCATTGTTCTGTGCTTTAAATGGCACATGCTAACTGTCTTGACCAGGTGAGAGCTCCACCAACTGGTGCATGGTTGCAGCTGCTTCACAAACGGCAGCCTCTTCCCACTTTGCAGCTGTGACATACACTAATGTGGACTAATGCATGACGGACTGTTTGTTGCTGCTGCAGCTTTAATTTCATTTCCTTGTTGGATGTCTAAAGGCTTTAAAACTATGTCTTTGCCATTACTCAGTACAATAAGGAACAGCTGTCGCAGTAAACTCTGTTTAAGACGTGGTCATCGGCCAAAATCAATATGTATCACAATATAGTGGCTCCTGTATCATAATACATATTGTACTGTGAGGCTTTGGGCAAAAAAGACAACAACTCAAAAGGTATTGACTCAAAGACACAGGGCTTAGTCATTAACAAGACAAAGGCACAGATTTAAAAATAAAACCCGCAGAAACTTTGTCTCAACCAACCAAGTGGCCCAGTGTTGGCCAATAAACAGACAGCTGGTTCTAAAATCGAAACAATGTCCACTGCAGTATATGAGTCAGACATCAAATCCTCACCTGTGTGTAAGGCGAGAGTCTGGCTTTGGTCTTAGGCCGGGATATTCTGCTCTTGGGGGTTCTGCAGGTCTCTGCGAGGCTGCTGGAGGTGCTGATGTTGTAGGGAAAAGAGGCCTTGGATGTTGCCTGGTCCAGAGAAAGCTGGAGGCCTTTGTACTCTGTCTCCCTGAAAACACAAGCAGTACAGTCCTTTACCTGTTGTTGTTGAAGTTTTACATTTGCTTGTATTGTATTTAGACATCCATAATTACACAAGCAGAGATCCCTGTCCCTGGAAAGACTGTTTATTAAAGAGCACAAACAGCCTATGTGTTCCACCATGTTTGGTTTTCCTCTAGGTGCAAAAACCCATTAACATCTGTTTAGCAATTAGAGCTCCACTGTGGTGCACAGAGGGTTAGCATGCAGAGATGTGTGTTTGTGTTTCTGAGAGTGTGTGTGAAGCTGCCAGGAGGGCTGTTGGGATGCTTGTTTTACCAGAAGGATTGCAGCAAGGCCTTCAACAAACACTCTACAGAGAGAAAGCTGTCCAATCAAATACACCAGGAGATTAAAAGCTATGTCTGGCTAAATCAGGCCCAGAGGAGAAGCTTGGACACCTCACTTCTGGGAAATGGGAATTGATTTCTCGCTAAAGTGTTCTACAGATCTCACCACGAATGATGAATCAAGTTTGAGACAACAGAAAACCTGGACAGGGTTTACTTTAGACAAATAGTGATCCATCATCGGCACATATCTGTCCTCCATCTCAATCTCTCTCCACACAAACAAACTCATAGGTGCAGGCATGTCTCAGAGGATTTGCATCAGTTATGCTTAAAGAAGATATCTACGTTTTTCATGTATTAACGCCTAAATTCCAGAAGAGTTGGTAAAAATTTCATAAAAACAGAATTTAACGGCTTCAAAATCATCCAAATGTGAAACTAAAAAATGTTATTGTTTCATGAAACACATGTGCCCATTTCAGAAACTGATGCCAGCATCTGGTTTCAAAAAGTTGGGAAAGAGACGTGATTGTGGTTGTGTTGCATCAGCTGTCCTTTAACAACGCTCTGTGGACGTTTGGGAACTGAGGAGACTAGTTTCTAAAGTTTTGAAAGATTGCAGCTGCTAAACTCTTCAAGATCTCCTTTATGTATCATTACGATACCAAACTTTGAATTTTTTACTGTGTACAACAAAAATTAACCAACAGGTTCTGTTTTCATTAATCCAACCAATAATTTTAATTAGATCACTTCTTCTTTTCAGATAAACTGGACTATGTTGGTCTGTCATGCTATGCTCTTTTTGGCTCAATCTTTGCCACACAAAGAAATCACAACATATAAATTCATTGTTTTGAAAATGTGTAAATTAAAGGTGAAAAAATGAGAAACAGCAACACAGTCACCAAAAGATCATCACTGTTGTCCTTGCTTTCTACGTGGAAACACTAAAGCTCTTTCTTTTTGATGAAGTCCACACACATAAACAAAGAAAAAACAAGATGACAAAGTCAATCATTACACTGACATGCACAGTTAGGTAAAAAACAGACTAATCAATCAGCATCATGTCAGCATCAGCCCTTACAGGACTCACATCACCATTACCATTTCTGACTGAATATGCATTTTCTCATCACTCATTTACAGCAGATCACATTTAAAACACTCACTGGTTGGTGTTTTGATTTTAATTCTGTTTAAGTCATGAATCTGTTCACAACTTTCTTTTATTGTTTAACCTTTCTATTTACTTAATAATATCTCAACACTTAAAGAGAGCTGGACAGAAATCCAAAGTCCCTTGTGGCAATGTTTAACTTAGCCAAATATTTTACCATCTTCCTTTACTTTATGAAATATAAACTCACATTGAGCTGTTTTGTTTTTCATTTGTCAATTACAATTATCGTATTAGCCAACCACCGCTCTTAAAATCAGTATTAGCATCAGTCATTAAAAAACTGTAATAGTCAACCTCTATACCATTAAGTCAAGCTAGCTCGGTTAGGCATTTTGACTGGACAACTGTCTTTGTCCCAGATTACAAGCACCAGGTCGGAATCTAATCATATCAAGTATAAATTTATGTGTGTTTAAAAAAGTTCAGTTTCAATTGTACTAACACTATTATGGCATAGTTTGAACAATTGTATTGAATGATCTTGGTTTGCTTTTGCCACAGCTCCTTTTGGTCCCTTTCATGGCAGGAGAACTATATTGTGCAAGCTGTGCTCCCACCAACATTAGCTCCTCTAACTACAAGAAAGGATTTGTTTAACCTTCCTCCTGTCTTAGCTTTTACCACGCTCCCACTATGTTGAGGGTTGGTTTCGACCCATGTCTTAAATCACCTGCAAATTACACTCAAAACAATTCTCTATCATCCAATTTGGTTCTCATCTCTAGGTTACCTTGTTAGGCTTCATTATCCATGAAAATATTGCTTATAATATTTTTTGTAGTGGGCCTCTGGGCCTTTCTTTGTCAGTAACCCCCTCACACAAACATCTATACTGAATTGATCTCATATGTCTGGACATGCCTGACGTTGTTTTTTTGCAGGGAAAAACGAGACAAAATAAGAATTTCCTAAATCTCACATGATTGGAGGAGAATATGACTGTCAGTGTGGTGCCTGTGAGTGCACTTATGATTTTATTTTTTGCTCTAATTATTAGATATTGATCGAACCGGGTCAACAGCGACCATTTCACAACAAATGCCATAATTTTAACAATAGCATTTTATAATTTAGTCTATTTATTTTTTTTATTTTTATTTTGCTGAAATAGAGGTTCCTGACAAAGTCAAAAAGTCTTGATGCAAAAAGAGCTACTTTAAGTGGTTCTTTTAAGCATTAAAAAAACAAAAACAGGTCAGTGCAGACCCTAACACAGGAGGAGGGTTAATGCTATCGAAGTGTTAAAACCAGCATTGCTCTAAAAGTAGTCATGCAAACAGTAAGCTTATATAAATCTTTCAATCTCTCTAATTTTGGAGCCTTGTCTGTGTTTGTTTAAGGACAGTTGTTGTTCCTTCTTAAACACTGAAAGTTAGAGAATTAGATATCAGAGTGACAAGAACTGATTTGCAAAACTGAGAGAACAGCAAAGGTTTTGTGGGAAAAAGCTGGTCCTACGTGCTCCTGCAGCAGTCGTGTCTTTATTCAGGGGTCAGTCAGGTCGGGTTAGCAGCAGCAGGTTCAGAGGTTATCAGAGCTGAACACACAAACTAAGTTCACATGCAGGTGAAGTGCCCTTATCATCATACTTTGTACACTACGGCTACCAGGTCAAACAACTCCGCACAAAGAGCTTCACCTCCACAGTCGCCGTGTCGCTCAACTTTAACAATATTTTAAAAAGATCGAGAACAAGCAGAAAAATACACTCCTTTCACAGCATGCTGGAGCCCATAAACACTCATCGAGTTTACAGCCCATCAATTAAAGAGCTGTAAACGCAACGCTGCTACAGGTTTGAGGTAGAGGGAGGAGGAAACGTGTCAGCTGATCTCTTAATGGAGACAGCCTCAGCGCTTAATAGAGCTTTAAAAAGACCTGCTTCACACACATACACACACTTAAACATCTGTGAAATATGCACATCAGGGGTCATAAAATAAAAAGGATCACAGGCATGTGAAACTATCTCTCAATTCCCAGGTTTTCAGCATTAAGATGTGGGTATTACATTGGGAGGAATTAAAATTAAGACTGCATAGATTAGGGCTGTCATGATACACGATTTTCACTGTACAATCAATTTGGTCATCAATTATCACAATGGCAATAATATCCCAATATCTGTGGAAAACTTATACAACAAATTCAGTCAGATCGAGGAAAGGCAAGACAAGCATGGAGCAAAACATTACTTTGTAAACATTGCAAAATAAATGCAATTAACTAGAATGTCATCATCCTTTTTTGAAAATGTTCAAATTGATGATTTGTCCTGAGACTGAAACTACTTTAGAGAGGACATCGTCTTGTTTAAGGATTTTTGTCATGGTTTTATTTTGCATTCAGGTTGCTGCCAGCAGGTTCCTGTTTTGTTAAAGCTGCATCGGTGAGAAACTAAACACTAACTTGTAAACAGGCATGAGTACATATAAAGTATGATCAGTCCATTGTGTGATGGTAACACATCTCTTCCTTGAAGCTTTAATAATAATGAAATATTCTTATGTCTTCATCTACATCATTCTATCTCTGTGACTATACTTAAACCCATATTTTACACAAAATCAATGTTTTTTAGTGTCATAGATTGGAATTAGATCACATAAACTGCAGTTTATTCGATTCTTAATTTGATTTATTGCACATGCATTATGCTAAATGTTGTGCTTAGCAGCGACCTTAGCTGCAGAGAAGAGGGAGAGCTGTAGATATGGTTTCAAGATCTGTATGAGTTTATAGGGGCCGAGAGTTGAAGGAGATGCTTTGGTTTGAAGTAGGAGCAAACATACTGTATGTATATAGATAGTTATTTTGTTAGTTCATCAGTATTAAAATATTCCCCTCCCCTCTTGAAAAGGGGGAGACGGGAAGGTAGGGTGTACAGCCTAATGCAGAGGGCTTTTACACAAACTATATGAGATGAGTCCATGTTGGGGTGGGGGTTATCCTTTTCGCTGTGGCACAATTACCTTGTGTTTAGTCCAAATGAAGGCTCAGTCATTGGCAGCCATGTTTATTTCCTCTACTCCTTAAACATAACTATATGGACTTGAATCTGTTTTATGCCGGTATAGTCCCTGTTGGTTTGAGTTTATTACAAAGAAGAGAAAAAGCAGCTTATAATGAGGATTTTCAGCCTCACTGTGTGTGCAGGATAAAGGCTGAGCTAATGCAGCCTCAGTGCCTGCCTGTATTTATTCTCTCTGCAGGCAGAGCTGCCAGTCTCAGATAAACTGAACCAGGTGACTGAGAGAGAGAGAGAGAGAGAGAGAGAGAGAGAGAGAGAGAGAGAGAGAGGGCCCCCACAGGTAACAGCCAACACATGAGCACACTTTACAAACTGGGTAACAAAGGCTCAAACACTCTGACGTACAGCAGAGCAGATACAGTGATAGAGCAGGAATGTCTGCTGCAGCTAAAATCCAAGAAAGAGAAATGGTCCAACATCTCTGTTTCACAACCACATTTCTTTTGTTCCAGACCATAACGATAAAAAAGCAGAATATGACTGACTTGACAAACGTTCTCCTGCCTCTGACTCTGCTCACCATGCTTCCACAGACACGTGTCGTATTTCCAATTAACCTCTAGTTAATTGCCTCACGGTGAGTGTTTGTGTAAATCTCCAGTACCAACACTCATTATCTCATCACAACAGAGAGTGACAGCACAGCAGAGATCTGAGCTGCCCTCTAAACCCGAGCTGCCAGATGCCAGAAACATCTGACTGACAGCTGTCCTCTCTGACATGCAGACTAAACAGTAGAGAAGATCCACGTTTTTCATTTAAAAAAAAAAAACCTCCTGAGGGAAAGGGTTAAAGTTTGTGAAGCTGAGTGGGATGAGGATTACTGTTCTTGTATTTGTTATAGCACCATCACTGAGACCCCTTCACAATCCAAGTCTTAGTTGAAGCAACTATCAATATTTTTCCATTTTTATATAGAAAAAGATGAGCCATATCTTTTTGCATCTCATTACTCAGTTTTCTTGCCTTATTAGGCCGTATTAAATGCTTGAATCTGATTGGTTAAATCCCCTTGACAACAATTACTTACTCTGTATAACAAAAGAAACACCAGAGACAAACAGATCACATGTCAAATCAATGCACAGAAAGTAGTTCCAGCATATTTCACGTGTGCATGTTGACACTGAAGCAAAGACGTTATTTTTCATTGGTATCAGTGTACACAGTGTTGAAAAACCGATAGTGTCTGTTCCTCAGGAATGGTATGCCAAAACGTATAGAGGTTAATATCCAAGTAAAACACATACAATTTCTTACCACACATTTAAAAAAGTCCTGAAAAAGCATTGGCACAATTGTTCTTCCAAACATGAGTGGGGTTCTGCCTCTCATTTTCACGGTTAGTGCATCACTAATGACCACACTGCACGTAGACGTAAACAAAACAACATCATTGGTCTCAGTATAAATTATTTAATAGAAATATTTCACAGATAAGTATTAAGTCCGTCCGCTTTACTGAAGAGAGTCTGATACTCACGTGAGGACATAGTTGACGCTGACGATGCAGTGCGGTCTGGATGAGCGGCTGTTGTGGACAATGGTTGCATAGCTCTGGACCCAGACCCAGCCACCATGCTTAGCCAGGAAACGGTAGTACTTGGTGGTGACTTGACCTTTAACCAGCACTGCAAGACCAAGAGAAGGGAAAACAGACATCTAATGATTTATATAAGGAAAAGGAATCAAACTGCAGCACAGTATAAAGCAGAGAACTTTTTTGGTCTTATTTTCTGCATATTTGACATGCATATAGCAGCTCATGTGCAGGGAACTTGTCGAATTGAAAGCACCGGAACAAATGCACGGTCAGATCTTCAGGGATGGTTTTAGGACAGGAAACTCTCCCTTAAATAAATGCAAAAGTAATGCACTATTAGAAACCCATTGATTTCTAAAGCAAAGTTTTTTAGCCTATCAACGTCTGCAGCCACACTCAAACTGCTGGTTCTAACGAACTTTCACAATCTAGAAACTGGCAAAGCCGGCCTTTAGTTCCTAGCAACAAAATTGTCATATCTTCAAAACTTATCAATTACATAAAAAATCAACCCCTGTGCAATGTGTGCATATAATAAAATTAGCTCTTCATGACCAGAACCAGACTATGAGCACGTTGACTTTGTTGGGCTTTTTAAAATGGGTGCCTCAAGTGGACACTCAAGGAACTGCAGTTTGAACACTTCATTGCTCAAGAACATTGAACATTGAAATTACTGTATATATATATGTATATATAAATATATATGCATGTATATATTTATATATATGTGTGTGAGTGTGTGTAGAGAGTATGTAGGAAAGTAAAACAAACCTAACTCACACAAGTGATGAGCACAGCGCAGATGGAAAGAGTCACAGCTGTGGACATGATGATACAGAGTCTTCTCGATCAGGTCTTGAGGTTCATATCCTGTCAGCTCTGCAACCCTGAAACAAACACACACACACACAAACATGAACACACACACAGATTTTTGAAGTCTATTCGCATTAACAAAAAGCTACATTAACTGCATACAAATGAAGCAGGTGTCCAGGTAAATGTTAAAGCCTCAGGTAGTGAAGACGCACCGTGAGTCAAGGAAGATGAGCTTCATGTCCAGGCTGGCTCTGAACATGAACATGTTGCTGTGTAGTTTGATCTCCGTGACGGCGCTGGGCGGCAGTGAGTGACCAACAGCCACCAACCCGACGTTCTGATAGCAGCCGTCAAACGGAGACATGTCCAGGCTGTACTGACGGATCTTCAGGTAGCCGCTGCAGTGGATCACCTGGACCAAAAGAGACGCTTGATAACACTTATTTACATTTTACAATATACTCGTGCTTTAACTTTAAACCTGAACTCTGTTATACTTGTTAATAAAAGTATATAACTAAGGCATTGTAAGGCCTGGGTTATATTTCTGAATTGGCTTTGTTGAGGGAGACGGACTATAGAGCCACTGAGACTGAGGAGGGCACCAATACCGTTAGATTGGACCAAAAATTCAAAGAGTTTATATCCAACATGAATAAAGACAACTCATTGTATAATCACAATCATTTTTTATCTGTAGTATTAAATGATTTTTTATTGATTCATTTGACTCCATCAGTATTTGATCCTGATAATCGACACAGTCCCAACATTTCCACACGAAATAAAGAGTTTTAATCCAACCTTGTATCCACCACAGGTGAGACCGGCGTTTCTTTTGGCGAGGACACATTTCATCCTCAAAAAGAAGGAGCGCTCCATCTCATACTCTGCAGACAGTTTAAAAAGTATATAATCAATGCTGCTAAAAGAGTTGTACACAGTTTAACCCGCATGTGTTGTTAATTACCGTGGACAAAGTGTGAGTGGTAAGGCTGGTGTGCGGTGAGGACAGCGGTCATCTCATCATGGTCTGCTGGGTGGATGTATTCATAGATGCTATTTCCCGTCAGCTCTACCTGTGGAGATAAACATTAAGTCAGTGCTGTGATTCATCAGGACCAAAGAACATCAAGGTGTAACAGACAGTGTTTCAAACCAACCTGTGACAGGCCCAGGTGGACTGATGCTGTTTCTGATATGTACATTATTTTACCGTCAGGGGCGACCACGAAAATGAAGCCGTCTAATGTCTGAAAGACACGAGAAAGAGTCATTGCATCAGATACAGAATAATAACTTGTCTTTCCATGAGGTCAGTGTCATTTTCTTCAGATTTTTTGTTCATCGTACGGCTTGCAAAGCAGTCAGGGTGCCAGTCCAGGCAACACAAGCTAAAACATATCATTTATATACAGAGGTTAACAGTCCTCACTTTCTTCCTCCAACATTTCCTTACTCTCTCCAGCTGTCCTGTCCAAAAAAAAGCCTACAGTCTGAAAATGACGACTCTAATTCCAAAATAGTTGGGTATCAACCGCAGCTTAATGGTCAAAATATAAGATGTTTTTTTCCCCTTTGAAACGCATGTGGAATAAGTGGCACTGGCTGTGTCTGAAATGGATCCCTAACCCCTATATAGGTGACTATATGGGGGTTTGCGCCATTTTGAGGGGTGTCCAAAACCTCAGTGATCAATTCCAGTGCCCAATATAGGTGACTCAAAATTTCCCATAAAGCATTGCAAAATATAGTGACCATCTGATGGTCACTCACCGGTGGTGGGCATCCCATCATGCATTGCGTCTTGCCATGTAGTGTCCGAAACCTCCGGTGATTGAGTTCACTACATAGTCAACTATATAATAAAATCCTATATGGGGGTTAGGGGTTAGGGAATGAGTGATTCATTTCGGACACAGCCACTGTCTCACAGTCTACACTTTTTCATGTTGACTTACATCAGATGGTGCTATTAAGTATCTAATATTTTTACTTTTCATTAAGATATGGATGCTGTCAGGCTGTTAAGTTTTATCAATAATAGCAACAGGACAATATGTCAATCTTGAAAGGATGTAAGGAAACACAATCAAACTTTAACGTCTGCACAGGAAAGACAGTTAAACAATGACTCCTGTATTGGTTTAAGGAGCAGTCACAGTCAACAGATGCGTGATATGCAAGTTCGAATCCATGGCGACATTGGCCGTCTTTACAGTCCTCACAAGTTGAGCATGGTAGAGTTTGCTCACTGAAGTGACAGTCAGGATATCGCTGGCATAAAAGGTGAAAATAAATGTTGAATCAATTTAAACAAATGTTAAACATTAACAGGAGTTATTCCTTCTGGACCCTACAGTGTGACTAACTACTTTATGTTAGCTAATAAGCTAAAAATAGACTGTTTAATATTCAGCTGTCATTTTCTTGCTTTGAGCTCACCAACATATACCTGAAGATCCACCCAAGTCAATGCTACTCTCAATAAAGGTAAAACATCAGCATCTGAGTCTCACAGGACTTGCAGAGCACAGTTTTCTCACAGATCCTCAGACAAGTCTTTTCTGGTCATTCCAAAGCTGAGGCTCAAACCTCAAGATGACTCTTTGACTTTAAAACAGCCTCCCAGGTCAGATGAAGCGTACGAAATAAGTGACGTGTTTGAAATTACTTCTTAAAACTCACTTTTACAAATTCACTTTGGCCCCCATGAGTAAGAGTTTACAGAGTGTCTGATATTCATGAGAGAAACTGCTGTCTGATCCACAGCATGATCCCAAGACCTCTGGGGATCCTACTTCAAAACAGAAATAGCTAAACATGGTCAGCTTGTATGGTTTATACATCAGACGCAGCATCTCATGCTGTTTACAGATATGTTCTCCAGAAAATTTCCAGGAAATATAAGAAGCTCTGACCCTGAAATTTTCCTGACTTTTGCTGTTCACACAAACACACGAACGAAGTTTTTCCTGTCTATAGGAGATGGAATCTGAAACTGCGGTAGTCACGGTTTAATTTTTTACAATCTTGTCCAACATCAAAACAACTCATACTTTAGATTTACTCTTCTTTATGTTTTATTAATGGTTTATCTCTTTATTTTCATTCCACTTTCAACCTCTTGTACAGTATGTCCGCAAATTTACTGCTGTGTTGTCCGTGATGTCAGTGCGATATTTTAAAAAGTTGGCACACAGAGACAGATCCGTAATTATTCCTAAAACCTTCATATCAACACATCAAGTCATTGAAGGTATGGTGTGCAGCTATATCCTGAGCTATCAATTTTTGCAGTATCACTTTTTTTTTTTTTTATGTAAATGGTAAATAAAAAGAGGTCACTAGAGGTGGGTGAGGAGGTCAATGAGGACACCACAAATCCTCAAAGTATAGTCACCCTCAACTATGTTTGATAAAAACTGATACAGCATAAAGCAGTCGCCTCCTCCCCAGCGTTAATTTGCATGTTTGGGTGAGTTTTATTTTTTATTTTTGAATCATCAAGAAGTGTTTCATTTTAGGAGCTTTGTGCATATTTGAAAAGGGCTTTAGGTAAGGTAAAGGGTCGTTCTGAGTTGGCATTCTGTTTATGTTTTATAAAAAGTGAAAGCAAATGTGAGCAGAGTTATTTTGTGATATTTACCTCTTCTTTTATTTCTTCATGGTGCTGCTTTGCCTAAGAGTTCATGTTATTTCTTGTTTTTCTTAACACAGTTTTTCTTCTTCTTTCTCTACTTATTATGTTTCCCCTCTGATGTCTCATATTTATAACAAAAATAGAAAATAAAATGCTTCCTACAAGATCCCTGCGAAAGCCTTGTACATATATATACATGTATGTCAACCAAGCTAACGGACTCTATTCATAAAAACAAAACAAACACACACAAAAAAATGATCTTACCCTGCAGAAAGTGGGGTTTGGGGTCTTTAGCTGTCTTGGTTGGCTAGTTGGTTTGAATTAGAAAGACCCATGCCGCCATTATAAAAAGTATTTCAGGCCCTTTCATTCTTTTTTTTTTTGATATTTTGTCACCCACGTGCTCCTATTTTGCTGCTGTCTTACTCTGTCTTAGTAAACCCACAGCCCTGTCCTCCTGTAATTCAGCAGTCCTGCTCCTTTGTGCTGCAGCTGATGTGAGACGGGCTGCAGGACAGACTGAGGCGCCGTGCGTGACCAGGAATGTGTTCAGCTCATTTCGCTCTTAAAGCAACAAGAATGGAGGCAGTGGGAGGCAGATGGTAGCAGCCACTTAACCACACACACACACACATAAAACCAACACACACACACTCACACACACACACACATGCACAGCAGCTCCGCCTGAATAATCCTCGCTGAATAGGTTGTAAAAATTTTAATTTTTCATTCTAACATGGTAAATAAACCATTTAGGTGACCTTGTGGCAGCTCGGTCACTCATAAAGCTTTTGTGAATTTGCTCTTGAAGTGTTAACACTCAGAATAAACCACACAGAGTAAAGTACCTGTAAGAGATGTGAGCCCAGTTCCTGACTGACCCCGTCCAGAGAACTGCTGCGGCTCACGTGACCCCAAGACTCCCCAAGACCTGAAAAAAAAAACAAATTACACACACACACACACAAGAGAATTTTAACCTAGTGAACACTTTTACACTTACAAGAAAATCATTGAATCAACATTTGAAAAGACATTGAAAACTGGTTTCAAATACTCCTTTTCAACCAGAGTGGTCCTGGTACTTGTTCAGAGCTGGTTCAAGATTGCGAGCTGTATGAAACCTCACCAGTACACTCGTAATGGGAGTGGAAATGTGATAGAGGTGGAAATGATTGTTGGGAGGGTGTTGAAAACTAGTCTTTTCTCAGTTACTTAGGAAATACACTATATTATACGCTTTAGCTTTATAGAAAAAAAAAAAGAAGATATAACGTGAAGTGTTAAGACAGCTCCATGGCCTTATACGTCTAAGTAAATTAATTATAAAAAGGCCTTTCTCTCTCTTCCTCTCTGCTGGTGTGAAGTTTGGATGCATTGTCTTTAATCTGATTTTTCAATGTAATCCCAGCAGTGGTGTTTTGTTGCTCTGTGTGATGGATCCTATTATATTTCCAGCCACAACTGACCACCAGAAAAAAAAAAGCCTTCTGGAAACTTTGCTTTTCTCCTATCTTCAACTACAACAACAACACCAACAACAAAGGAAACATACTCTCTCTGATTCACGGTGCTGTTTTTCTGGTGGAAAAGTGGCAAAGTGAGAGTTTTTGCACTAGTTGTAGATGTTGTCAATGTCTTTGTTTAGACCAAGATTTCACCTGAAAATCTGCAACTGTCACCAGACTGGGCCCACATTATCCTGTAAGCTGACGCTAAAATGACTGTACCAACAGTTACTTCATCAAAACCCTCAGTCATAAATGATCCCATGAATAAACAAGTCTTACACTCACTACCGTAAGTCGCTCCTTGTGGGTTTCACTTAACAATGTTATTAGGTCCCTCTTCCTTCATATTCATGTTTACAGCCTACTTGCCTCTGTGTGTCCTCTTTCTCTTCATTCTTCGCAAATGTAGTCTGTCAAAAATAACGGTGGGCTAGAAAAAGTTTTCTTTTGGAAACCCCTGACGGCCCTGAAGATACATGACTGGAATAGTTTTTCAAACCCCTGGTACCAACAGCACAGGGTTCATTTAAACATAGGCTATGTTAGTGCACATGATAGGAGGGGGGGTTAGGAAACTTTGAGCGTGCAAAACATGCAATATTTGTTGGAGGAAATGTAAAAGAAAAACACAAAATTATTCATAGATAATCATCTAGAAAGCCATGCGACTTCCTGCCTGGAGTCCAAATTCTGAGCAGATTTGATCAGTCATTGTTTTCATGGACTATGTGATTAAATGTAAATTAAAGAACAAAATGAGTCAACACTTATATATATATTATATTTTTAATTCTTTCTATGTATTTGTCTTGGCTCTTAAACGTTTATGTCAACCAAACATACACTGTATGGCAAGGCCACATTATTATTTTTTCATTTCATCTATTTGGAGGGAGGTCCGAGCATGTTTTTAGATCTTATTTCTACTGAAAGAGCATCCAGAAGGCTCCTTTTTTTAATTTAAATATTTCACAAACTTAAAGTGCATTCAGAGCGCACTCTGTCATGTCTAATACTTTAGAGAGGCAGCTGCTGAAGCAAATTTTAAAGGAAGGGGGCACCGCAGAGGGCATGTTACAATGTTTTACTAACAGTATGTCTAAGAGGGTACTTGTCTCAGATAGGGGATAAGACTTCAACGATGGTATGAAAACTATGGAACAGAAATACCAACAAAATCACAATTTCTGTCTGTATTACAGTCCTTAAAAGAACAATTCACCAAAACGTAAAGCTCCTAAGAGGAGTTTTTTGAGTTCGTACATGAGACTGAAATTCATATCAACACCTATCAGGACTAATGAAGACTGTAATCTTTGATACCTGCAAAGAGTGTTTGAAAGCATGTGAATGCAAAAGCTGTAAATTTGGTAAAGGAACTTTACTTTGAAGAAATACTGCCGGCATGCTCACTTTTATCTTCTTTTATCTAAAAGAGCGTCACGTTTATGAAGGAAAAAGAGCTCCATTATCGTTCAGTAGCTTCAAATATGGGTCACTGATTTGCTGCATGTGTTCTCACAGTCTTTGCCTCTCACATTCCCTGTCTCGTTTCTAGCAAAAGCAAAAATGCCCCAAAGTATTTTTAAAATAATGAAAACCAACACTGTATTTGACAGAAAGAGCACTGTAAAGCTGTCATGTTTTCATGTTTTTCCATGACTCACTCATTCATAAGTGCAGCCTTTGTTTGGATAATTAATCCAACAGTTCATTTCACTGAACTCAAGACACTGGTAAGATTTGCTTTAGATCAGTAATGGCATTCATTCTTTTTTAGAAATGCAACATAATGGCATTTTGAACAAGTGATTTGAAAATGTAATTAAAAGCTGTTACAAAATTATCATTTGGCAGCCCTTCATTTTATACACACTGAGACCTCAACCATATTTTGGACATCAGGTTCTGGACATCCAGGCCTCATTTGATCAAATGTCAAGGCTGAACTCTTGGCACAAACACATTTTTAATCATCTGTGAAAAAGAAATTTAAGCTACGTGGGACTTGTGACCATATTACTGGTGCCAAATATTAATGTTTCAACAGCTTTTCATTTTAAAATAACAAAGTGCAATTGGATTTTTCTCACACTCCCCATACACTTGACCTTTTGGGGATCAGATATCAGGGTGTATCATTATATTTTGACTTTATTATCAGAGGTTTAGATAAAATAGTACATGTAAAACACATAAATGTCACACTCTTATATACTCTTATTTACTGAAAAATCTGTGAAGTTGACAGAGAAGAGCCTCAGAGTCCGAGCAGGAACATCGTCACCACTAAAACAGCAGGAGAAACGAGACCCAGTCTCTGCTGAGGGCACAGCGTTTCTCTCTGCAGTGATACACTGTGAATTACAGCCTTTGCAGTCAGGACAGGCTCGTTAAAGAGCTGCAGCTCTAAAAATACACCAAACCTAAACTTAGACCGGATCACACTTTTACCGGATCACTGCAGAAGCTGGAAACATTTTCTTTTCCCAGCAGCAGTGAAAACTAACATTTCATCTGGACTGAGGGGGGCTCCGAGCAAACAGGAGACTCTGCAGCAGCAGCATTGACATGCAAATCCCGCTCTGCAGAGCAAACAGGCGGCGTGCGGGGATCACCGCGCCCCGCAGCCCGCACGCTTCCCATGGAGCGAAGATGGACTCCACGTCTGCATTAAAAACACAATCAAATTACCCCCCAAGAAAACCCACAACTGGGCTCAATAATAAATCCACTTCAAATCACAGAAGAATAAAGACGGAGAGTGGATTTCAATGCGTTTGGTGATGCATGAAAAAAAAACCCACGCTGTTTGACAGTCAGGAGCAGGACGCACAAATAGATCCACTCACTACTTTAGTTTAATACAGAGACTGACTGAAGGTGAAAGAGTGATCTGCTTTTAGGAAAATAAACAGGTAGAATGTTCAAATTTCAATGAACACGAGTCAAGTAGTCCTCACAGAATTAAAACAACAACAACAACAACAACAACAACAACAACAACAATAATAATAATAATAATAATAATAACGTCAACAACAACAATAATAATAATAATAATAATAACACCACCAACAAAAACAATAATAATGAAAATAATGACAACAACAAAAACATCATTATCATTATTATTATTATTATTATTATTATTATTATTATTATTATTATGGTTTCCCTTTAAGGACGTGAATAAAACCAAAGACATGAATCGATCCAGTCAGTGGTGTGACAAACATTTAATCGAGCTTTTCTGCATCGATTAATTAGTTTAATTTTCCTTTTGTGCGACTAATAAAGACTTATCTTCGCTTATCTTAATAAGCAAATTCAGAATAAAATGAAATGAAACGAGGGTATTTATACAGAAAATGACAAAAAAGGTCACTAAACAGCGATTAGTCTCACAGGAGAGAAATATGGTTATTGGCTAAAGGAATAATAAAAGTGCGATTTGAAAGAGAAAATCATCATTTTCACCGAGTTTTTAGAGCTTGAAGTTATTTCTTTGAATTCAACAACGATATACTCCGTTTTGTCTTATGCCTTAAGCCGTTTTTTCTCTCTCTTGTTTTAAGTTAAAAAACAAAACAAAAACAAAGGTCAAGCCGAGCATGAAAAAGTAGAGCCCACATTACAGCTTTAAAACATCTCTGACAATCGATATTCGAAAGTTAAACATAAAAAAATATTCTTTTCTACTAAACCTCGGTATTTATTCAAAAAGCTGCAGAGACAGATGAAGTGCTCAACGGCGACTTTTATTTTGAAGGAGACGCGATGAATTTTGTTAAAGTTGACCTAGACGCTCTGTTTTTTTTAAACAAAAGATTAATTTTGCTTTTGTCATTCAGATTTTTTTCACTTAAAAAAACCTTCAACATGAAACCCTCTTACAGTTTGATGGGAGATTATTACAATTCATATATTTAATCGACGTTATTGGAGATCAATCATCTGCCTGGTAACAGTTAAAAAAATAGGTTAATAAAGGTCGTTGTCGTCGCGGATTCCCCTTTTATCTTTGACTTTATCAGCTTGGTAGAAAATGTCCAAACATGACAAAAATAAACTTTATATAGATCTTTGTTTTTATCATTATTATTATTATTATTATTATTATTATTATTATTATTATTATTATTATTATTATTATTATTATATAAAAATTAACTTTATATAGATCTTTGTTTTTATTATTATCATTATTATTATTATTACTTTTATTATTATTTTCTTTTTTGTATTCATTTTTTTAACATTTTTTTGTTTATGTTTCTAAATCATATCGATTTTTTTTATTTATTTATTTATACAAAGCTTCCATGGATTTGTCAATTGGGGCGAAAACAGCATCAGGAATCTAGGCCTATGGAGTTTGAGCCCTGAAGTGGTTGAATAAAGTTTTGTTCCACATAGACTTCAATTTAAAAAGAGCAAAAAATACACCAGTTACCAGCACGACCAAAGTCTTCTCATAATCCTCAACCAAGAGTAGAAGAATGAGAACTAACTTATTTGAGATTTAGTGTAAAATGCTCATTTATTGCTTCTAATGCCAAGCAGAGAACAATAACCCCATGCCGATTATGAAAGTATGGTCATAAATAAAAGAGACACTTAAACGTGTGTGTCCATTATTCACACATCATTCTCCATAGTCTGAGAAACTAGAGGGGAAGTGACCAATCAGGAGAGAGCAGAGTGGCAATCCAGTGAGCTGTGATTTTATTATCCAACAACATCACACATTGTTATCTTGATCCTTATTCACCCACTCCACTCTGCTGTTTCTAAACAGCTGTGGGTTATAATCAGATTTAATCTCTATAAAGCTGAATAAAGAGTGAATTAACATCATTGAAATCAGTGAGTTCATCCAATCAGAGTTAGTTCTTCTTTCTGAGGGGTTACAGCTCATTTGAGGGCCGGGGTGTCGAGAATTCAGACAGATATTTGTGGTGTGGAGTGTCGTGTAATTTAAGACAACATGGCTGAGGTCAAAGGTCGTAACGCTGACCACTCTGAGGGCTGTAAAGGAAAGTGACCCCTCTCAACCCTTACACACACTAACACACATTAACACACACACACACACACCTGAGACAAAAAGAACAAATCCTCCTCCAAATGAAGAACACTTTCAGCTCTTCCTCTTCCCTCTCATGCAGAGCCTCTTCAGATGAGCGTCTTCACAGACTCAATCATCACATCTGAACTGTGCGTGTGTGTGTGTGTGTGTGTGTGTGTGTGTGTGTAGAGGCCTTCTCTTTAAAGCAGCAGAGGTGATTTAATGAGTAAAAAAACACATCACAGTCTGCAGACACAGGAGGAAGAGTCAAATCCTGCAGCTCTGCACGACACAGATTGTCTTCTGAATTATTCACTACATGCCGATGTCAGCGCACATGTGAACCAGCACAGAGAGAAGCTCAGCAGACTGACAGAAACGCAGACTGAGAGCTGCGCCGCGCAGAGACGACGTTTGTTTTTTAACTTATTTATGCTAAACACACTTAAGTGCTCCTTAAAATCTTACACAAACAATGACGTCTCAATGTAACAGTCAGTTCAGGGAGAAAGCTAACCACCCTGACTGCTCACAGGTTTTTCTGTTTACACACTCAACATTTTTGAAATCACTGTGGTTTAGATAGAAGACGCACTGGAGGAGGATCAGAGTGAAATCAGGACTCATTGACAGAAAAAAGATATTAGTTACTGCAACAAAAGACACACCAATTTTACCAACGGCAGAGAAACTGACTAAGACGGCTTCTTTGAAAGGAACTTTTCACCGGGTCTGTGCTTCTTTAACACGCTGAAAGCAGTTCCTTACATGTGCTTAGAGAAGGACTGTGACTTTGTATGTTTAATTTTGACATTTACAGACTTATGTGTCTCAAATGTCAACGATAATGTGCTTCATAGTGATCTTTGTTTGTTCTTTTAGGAACTTGTCAGCGTAAAGTACGTTAGGAAAATAATATTTGTTTATGCAAAGACACAGGTTACTATATTTGCAAAATGTAAAAATACAAAACACAAAAAGGTCAAATAAAGTTATTGATTCATGTTTTCTTTCATAAATCTGGCTTGTGCAAAATTGAAATTGAAAACCTTGATGGTAAATGTGTCGAAAAGAAAAGTTTCTGTAATCATTTGTGAAAATTTGTCACTATAATTTGTAGTGTTTGTGTCTATTTTAAGTTGCAATCCTTTGCGTGATTTGTTTACAACACCGCAGCATTTCACTAACTAGATTAGATTTGACTTAAAGCTTTTTCTTTTCTTCTTCTGTGTGCTGTGTCTTTTGTAGGATTAAAGGATTTTCCTCCTGAATCTGACGGGTTTCTCATTCTGATTCAAACCTTGATATTTGCTCTTATGAAATATAACACAAAGTATGTCTAGACCTGCTCTTTCGGCGCCGTAGAGACTGATTAAAAGTGCAGGAGAAAAGTACACACTAATAATACCCTTTTTATTTTTAAACACTGCCCTATATGTGTCTCTGATTCTGTCGTCTGTGTGTGAGCATCCATGTTCTCTGTCGCTCCATCTTTCGGCACCACCCTCCTGCTTTACTGTTACAAGAAGCTCCATATGTTGGGGGATCAGACGTGCACATCATACTAATATCCGCATCTCTGCAGTAGTCACGCAGGAAGGATGGAGCCTCATCTCAGCTAATCTGCTGCCAGGGGCCACCAGAGGCCCCGGAGAGAAACCACATCACTGCTGGCTGGCGGCGGACTATGAATGTGATTTTATCCAAACACATCAGGAAAATAGAACCTGATCAAACTATTACTAAAGCTTACAATATGTTAATCTTGATATCCTCATGCTGCACTTTCGTTACATTTAGGTGTTTTTTGTTTATGAATGCATTTAAATTGGAGGGATTATAGGACACACGATAGGCCTGCAGCTTCTTCTCCGTTTCGAATATGTCCTCTTGCTCCAAAATACGATTAATACATTGAACATCAGATTTTCCCGAGACTCCAGGAAAAAATGATAAATGATAAGAAACAATTAAGGAGTCATGTTATAACCTACAACGAAAACCTCTTCACAGTTCAATCGTGCGTACATTTCGGATTTTAATGCCTTTACGCGTATTTAGATCCTCTACTCTCCAGGAAATGAATGGATAAAAATATGAATAAAACCTCGTCTGTTCATGTTGTTTTTCCACAATTGTATATATTTATAAAAAAAGGTTTACTTTATTTAGCTATTTGAAACATATTTACTTTGCGCAGTAAACAAATAACGTGGCTGAGTTTGTTTAATCTGATGGCGGATGGAAATTGTGTCGAGATGGAAAAAACAAAAACGCATTGTTGAAAAATGAAAATTGTAGACAAGGACATACTAAATTAAATTAAAATATGACAATAAAGATTATTTCCAACCTCAATGGCTTCTGAAAGCAAAATTAAAATATTCACCAAATATGTTTTTTAAACCAATTGGACGGTAAAATAAAACTAGTGGATTTCCTTTTATGTATTTTATTCAATTGAAATCAATTAAGCTGATTTGGTCTATTAATGTTGTATAATTAAAACGGCCTCTCACCTTCAGGGAAGACAATCCTCATCTTCAGGTAGCTGGTGGTCAGTCTGATGATGGACGCTTTGTCCAGTTGGGAGGTGATCGCGGAGGGCAGCGGCAGCAGTTTGGCCAGTTCATAAAATTCACTGTTTTCTTTCTCCCTCCGAGTCCGGGCCGCGTTTTTAGATTTCTCCTTCATCTTCTTTTACTCCTCTTCACTGTTCCCTGTCGGTCACTCTCTGTCCGCCCGACTCATAGCATCCCACCGGATCTTTACGCGTCAAATCTCCTCCTCTGCTCGGCCCTAAAATCCACAGCTGCGGGCGCGTAAACACATTCCCATATATCCCAGATGTTCCCCGAGCAGGATGCGGCTAATTCCTGGATTTTATAAGCTTATTGAGAGAGCTCTGGTTAGCCCGTTGGAGGGCTCACCGCACACATGGGTCCATCACACCTGTAGTAAAAGGTTGTTAAGAAACAGGTGGAGACATTAGGCCTTTTCAGATGGAGGAAATAATCACAGAGACCTTTAGTTTGAAGGAGGAACCTTTAGTGTCTGCGCGTAAAACGGACGCGTTACTCCACCAGAACACATGTTTGAATATTGACACAGAAATTAAAGCTTTAAATTTAAAGAAAACAACACATTTATCCTTATATACTCATTCTCTTACCTCATTGTAGATTCGAACAACACCTTTTTTCCAAACCGAGTTCTGTTGAGCTCAAAAGTATCCACACAGATCCTCCAGAAAGCCCGGCTCTCGCATTTCTTCACTGTCTGATTTCGTAGATACAATCAGGTCCACCGTCTCGTAAGTGAACCCTGTTTAAAGTCCCGCCCACTAAAGGCATCTATGCTCCCATTGGACGATCAGATATACCCTTTATATCGCCATTGGCTGCCATAAACAGTGACGCGCCATTGGAGAAACAGAGATTGGCTGGTGGAAGTGTTCACCTCTGGCCCAAAGTGGATGAAAAGGCTCGCTCATTCTACGGTAGAAATGTTAAAGCCAAGAAAACTCAGTCCGAGACATTACCTTTATCAAATTAAGATCACCTTCAGACCTTTAATAATCTGAACATGATGCTCTTACACTCGGGACATACAGCCGAATTTACACTGTCTGAGTACAAACCGTCCGATCACACTTTTCATTTACTTTTTACTTTCTAAACAGTTTCTGCACCAAACCAAAAATATTTGTAAAACTGCAAACTTTTTTTCTTACTTTTGTAATGTTTAGAAATTTCAATTGTACACAGAGTCTTTTACCTACAATTTTCTTCAGGACCGTAAAGTCATGATCCAAAATGGACATTTTTGTTACACATGTGTTTGGCTTACACTGAGATTTAATTACTGCCCCGTTAAAAACAAGCTCTTCTAAATTTTAGCAGGTTAAAACACGAGATGCTGAATATATATTGCGACCTGTTAATGTTTTATTAATAAGAGAAAGTGTATTTAGGCTACATGAGGTCTGGGCTGTGACCAAACTCAGTGGTAAATAACTCTGAAGATCTAAATTAGAAGTTAATCTGAATATCCGGACTGAAAGAGGAGGACTGTGAAGCAGGATGACTTTTTGTGATCAATTTAGAATAAATAAGGTAATGTATGAATATTTGCTGAGGTTTTCTTTCACATCTACAACTAAAGCAACTATATGAGCACATAAAGAGCACTATAATGTTTGCCTGGATTTGTCTTTTCGATAGAACCATATAAGCTAAGTATATAAACAATCCCACGTTAAATATTGATCTAAAGAGGATTGAAGGGATTTATAAAAACAAGTGGCCTAAAACCTCTTTATAAAGCTTGGAAAAAAAGAAACCTCTGTCGGTTGGTAGCGCTTCCATGGCAACGTAGGCGTAAGTGGCCACCTGAGCAAAACGGTGGTATTCAGGTTCCAGGGTGGCAGGTGTGTCAACAACTTAAATACCTGAGGAGGGGCCACTGATTACAACCAAGCAGGCAAAAACGTCCATGTTATGCTTTATTTTTTTTATTAATCTTTTGTTTTGATTGTTGAAAATATCACAGCTATTTGTGTGAAATAAGGAGTTTTCAACCCCACGAGAGGATTAGTGCCCTTTGGTCAGCAAAGCCAGGTACAAATGAACTTTGAACTATTTTTATTTATTTTTTTAAGTTGTTTTTTTAATCATTCTTTAAATTAATTTGTGTATGTTAGCTGGTGTCTTTTTATTTAAAACTTCAAATTGTTTTGTGAAAATTCAATATAAATATTCACATTTTGTTTTTGTGGATTTAACACTGTATAACCGTCACCTTGTTTTTGCCTTGCAGTGAAGATTGTCGCACCAGTCAGAGCTCAACGCTGATTTGCTTTCAACTCCAAGGACCACATACTTGTCAGCCTTCTTGCTGCACAAAATAGCGTAAAACCTAATGTTTTGTTAAAAGGCTTTTAAAGCCCGACCATTATCTGGTGGTCAGAGTGGAAACATCTGCATTTTTCTTTGGTGAATCTTAACAGATGCAGAAAATCCCTGGTCCTTCCCCTGAAACTTCTCCCACAAAAGCCTTTACAGTGTTGACCTCCTTAAAAAACCCTTACTAATTCCAGAGCTGTTGTACCTGTTCATTTTCTTTTCTCACTGTTCCCCCATTAACTACCAACCTAACAGTTTGTGCTCTCCAAACAAACTGAGAGGAGGTAATAATAAAAGATGATCAAAAATATCATACAAATGCTCTTGAAAAGTGGGTGTTTGCAACATTGTCAACAGGAAAAGGGGGAAATTATAAGTGGTTCACTAAATATGCCATAATAACAAACATCTGCAGCATCTTACTACAGATGTCTATTGATCGGCGTCTTCTCACGCTAAAGAGGCGGCTCTGCCCCTTTTTGTAGATGAAGTCTATGTTCTTAGACCAGTCCAACTTATTATCCAAGTGTAGACCAAGATATTTATATGACCGCACCACTTCGATGTCCACTCCACAGGTGTTCTCTGGCTGAAGAGGGGGTTTGGATCTACAGAAGTCTATGACCATCTCCTTTGTCTTTGAGGTGTTGAGGAGGAGGCAGTTTTTGTGACTCCAGTCACTGAAGGATCTTGTCAGATCTCTGTGTTCAGCTTCTTGTCCGTATACATGCCACAGTAGCGGGGTCATCTGAGTATTTCTGGATGTGGCAGGACTCAGTGCTGTATCTGAAGTCTGACGTGTACAGTGTGAACAGGAATGGCGCCAGCACTGTCCCTTGTGGGGTCCCTGTACTGCTCATTGATGTCCCAGAAACACAGCTCCCCAGTCTGACAAACTGTGGCCTTCCTGTCAGGTAATCTGTGATCGAGGAAACACAGGAAGGATCCACTCCCATCTCTGTGAGCTTGTCTTTGAGTATGGTGGGTTGGATGGTGTTGAATGCACTTGAAAAGTCGAAGAACATGATCTTTACAGCTTTGAGTCACAGTGATAATGTTGAAGCTAGTAAATTATTGACAAGGGTTTCAAGTTATAATTCTTGCCTCAGTGCTCAGTTAGATAAATCATATGTGTCGAGAGCTTCAGTGTGAAGATCAGTTTCAGGAAATATCACAAGGTCACTCTTCAAGGCGGTCCTTCTCTCTTTAAGTGAGGCTTGTGATAGCAGTCACAGTTTGGGAGGCTCACAGATTTTGTAGTCAACCATGTTGCTTGATGAGCACAGGGAAGAACTCCCAGACTCCTCAGGGTGTTGAGGTGGTCTCTGATGGTACCTGCCACAGAGGACTGGATCTGCTTCTGTTCTCATATATTCAAAGGACTCTTACTTCAGTATCCAAGTCGCTCAAATTATCAGCAAGGTATGCCAAGACACAGAGGCACATGAAATCAAAGAAGTGATCCTCCAGTTCATACCAGGAGTTAATGAAAATGCTTAGGTTTTGTCTTGCAGTCCAAAACAAGAGAGAGGATCATAGTGTATGATAGTCATCAGACTTTGGTGAATTAGAGAACCTGCTGTCTTGACCTCTCATCTCCACACGTTATTGAAAACATTAGTGACTGCAGTGGCTGACTTTTGATGCAATTCACTGCTGTCACTGGGTCATCCAAAAGTGGGCTTCCTTGCTGAGGCTGCTGCCCCCCACGACCTGATTCTGGATAAGAGGCTGAAGATGGATGGATGGATGGAATTACTTTGAAACATTATTTAACACATCCTAAAGTAATGGCAGTGAGGTATGGGGCCCTGTGATGAATCAGAGGCAAATATCTTGGGACACAAACCCAAGTGAGAAATTTCATCTTCACTTCAGTAAGGAAATCCTCAAAGTTCACAGAAACTGTACAGACCTGGCACGCAGAGCAGAACTGAGAGAACTCCCTCTACTGCTCCATATGATCAAAAGAGCTATAAATTCCAGGTGCACTTGGCACAAACTGATCCTGAATCTTACCACCACATGGCTTTTCCAAGAAACAGTCTGCCCAGAAACTGATACCCCTGAAAAGAGTAAAAAAAAAGCCCCCAATGAGAGAACCAAGACCTCCATTACCTCTCCAAATTACAAATTAAAACTACAGACAAGCAGAACAACAATGTGCAGACTCAGTTACCAAAAACTAGAAATTGAGACAGGCTGTCATAAAAACTAGGTTTTAAGAGAAGAAATAGTTTGTAAAAATAAATAGAAAAGACAACCATTTTCTCCTTATTTGCCAACTGTATGAGACAATCAGAAAGAACTTCCTGAACCAGTTTACATCAGCAGAACCTCATAAGGATCTGATAAGGCTGCGTAAAGTCGGAAAGCCAAAATTCATTCACTCAGCAGCACAGTTTGTATCTGACTGCCACTTTATCAGGATCTTTGTAACTACAAACTACAGTGATAGATGAGTCTGAGCGTACAAAAATGATGAATTCCTGTCTTTGAACCTGGTGCCTACATTACCCACAATGCAACTCCACCTCCAACAGCTTGGTCAGAGATGTGTTTGCACAACCATTGTAAGAGCTCGTAATAGTTTCACGAAGTCTCGCAAAAAAATCTCGAGAAAATTATTTTTTTGTTATTTCATCTATGTCCCTTCAGGGGCTCCATAGAAAAGAAAAATCATTAAAGTTGAGATAATATTTTATTAGATAAATGCAGAAAGGAAAATTGTTGACACGGTAAAATAGTCTCTCATGGATTTCCTGTATAAATCAGTTTTCCCTTGCACATTAAAATCTTGAAATGATGGTTATCTTTGTCATCTTTCTTCATGACATCGCCTTGTTAATAAGCTCCAATTATCTGTGGACTTGAATGCTCTTGATTGTTCCTACTGGACACACTTTGTCTTTTCTATCAGTAAGAGTAAATGTCCAGCCAGCCATCTCACCTTTGACAACGCTGTCAAATCGTTCTACCACTGAGTGAGAGCTCAGAAGGTCAGCCAACTGCTCCTGCTTGTAAATGTTAGTTATTATAGGATCATGGTAATGAGCATGGGAATGAGCTCCTCTTCAGAATGCCATCAGCAGTATAGCTGCAAGAAGGACATACAATCCAGCAAGTCCATGAGGTGTCAATGTATAAACAGGAGCAATCCATCAGGCACTAAAGGAAGTCAACCTGAACTGGATGATGTTTAATGTAAATTCTGGGGTCCTCAGCAACATAATAGCTAAAGGTAAGAAAACTCTATTATTCATTCGCGATTGGGACTCCAAATCAGATGGTTAGTGAGGTCCATGAGTTTTATTGCCTGTTAGTTAGTTTATGCCTTTGTTGACTCTTCATATATTGTGAACTTTCATAATCAGCCAAGAATTGACCAATAAGTGATCTGATAAACCAGCAACTTCTTAAAAGAGAGCAATGACTCAGCTGTTACCGTGTCAAAACAAACAAAACACTTTTTTAGGTTGAAGAGATTTCTCTCTTATGGTTTCTTTTCTATATGCAGCAAGAAAACTGGAATATCAAAGTTACTCTGTTGGTTGTAAAAATAGGATATAAAATCACAACATTAGCCTTTTCAAAAATCAGACAAGAGAAGGCCCCAGCGCACACACGTTTACTTCAACAGTGACTTTAATTAACCTGTAGGTAAAGCAGAAAAGTAAGATGTGAACATCAACACAGGAAACCGAACCTGAACCAAAGCAGAGAGGATCCAATTTGACACAAAATGAACTGGAGAAAGAAGGAATCAGGTGATTGTGAAGCTGTTTTCCTGCTGAGGATGATAATAAAGTGTTTCTGTGCTCAGCTGAGAGTCAGGTCGGCCACTGTGTCAGACACCTCTGTGTTGACTTGAGCTGCTATGCTGGCAGGAGTTACATTCAGGTGGATGTCGTATTGCTGGTCCAGTCCCAGGTAACTGTCACTCATCAGGTAGAGTGTGTAGATACACCTGGAGACAGAAGGTGGATGGATTATAGTCAGAGTATTAGCATGGACACACACACACAGCAGGAGAAGAATGTAATGAACCTGAGGAGAACTCCATTTGTCCTACTGCTTCTTTAAAAAAAATTCATCCCATTATTTGAAAAGTACTTCAGAGCCCAGCCCTCTGAAGACACTTGTGTTTCTGTCAAGTCCAGGACCTTCAGAAGAGAAATATGGCTGATTTCTTCATAAGCACAGCTACAACACAGCAGCTTCCTGACTGCAGAGTAAACTGGTTTTCTGCAAGACCAAGTATAAAACTTAAATCCACTCATCCACTTTAATTGTCATCTTGACATCAGATTTCCTCCATCCATCACTTGTGAGTGTGTACATAATATGCTGCTTTAAATGTTGTTTTGTCACTTGAACAAGCTAATCCACAAAAAGGATAGTGTAATCTCATATAACTCCACCTAAACCGTGTTTATTTGATCAGTATTTTGGCAGGTCAGGCATCCCCCTTCAAGACTTTAAGATATCTCAAGAGTAAAAATAAGGAATTTGAAGAAATTTTATGAATTTCATGACTCTTACAGCAATGGTAATGTTTGGTCAAAGTCTGTTAAAATCAGCGTCATCTGTTGGAAAAATGGACCTCGTTTGCAGTGCCTCTAGCTTAGCTTTCATGCTGCTTCTCCTGGTTTCCCCATAGAGGCCAACAGAAGGAAACTATTGATCCAAGGTTGGTTATACCTGTGCTAATGCTGCACACATTTCGACTGACAGTAACGAAGGTCACTATAACATTACCAGAGGTGAAAAGTATTCTCTATGGAGCTCCTTAAGTCTTGTTTGGCGATGATTTTTATCCTGTGTCTGCAGATTACAACTTGTGTGCACAAAATACAAACCTTTGGTGGAGGGAGTGGTTCCTCTTTTCATTGTTTGTCATCATTAGTCGCATGCAATCAATGACCAGCGGTAATGTAAAATCTGTAATGTATATTTAAGAGGTTACCCAGACACAGGTATATTAAGTGTAACACTAGCGCTCTCTGCTGGGCAGCGCTGTGGGGGGGCGCTACATGTTATGTTATTCGCTCTCTTGTGAACTTGACTCAGTTCTATTTGGTGAAAGCGTTTTTAATTTAACCTCTGACAGTAACCTCAAAAACACGGGGATGGGACTTATTCTAATTTTATTGACATTAAATGCCATTATTGATTCTGCTTATGGATCAGATTCTTTACTGTTTTACAAGTTCTTATGTGGGTCAACTCTATTCCACACAGAACCAACACGAGTTTCATTACAGGTTTTATTGCTGTTGCTGCTTTAGCGAAACATGGTACATGCTGCTTATCAAATAAAGACAAATCATCATAGATTTTCTCTGTTTTTCAGGAGGTGGGTCTACAGAAACTGAAAATTATCTTCATATCCTCTGTCGGATAGAAGAGATCCACAGAGTTCGTCACTGACACTGTGGGTCTCGGGATGAGTGGATTAAATGACTCGTCTGTCTTCTGTCTCTTGTGATTCTTCCCCCACTTCTTGGTTGTCGTTCATACAGTTAGCCTTTTCTGAATCATTTTTTGCACACGGTTTCGATAAGCTCACCTGCTCAGGTGTTTCCTCTTACTGTAAATGGAGAAGTCTGTATTTATTTACTGCCTACCTTCCAGTCCTCTCAGGTGTGTAGAAGGCCACGGACACAGCTGTGCGGTTTCGTACATAGCCGACCCGTTTGATCGCGAGCAGCTCTCTGCGGTCCACTTCGCCCACCACCAAGAACCAGCCTTCATCCTTCGCTTTGGGGAAACGAGGAGCCTGGGCCTTACTGTCCTGTTTCCTCTAAAATAACATAAAACACATCATATTGATGGGGGGGTGACACGGGTTAGAGATCAGGTCAGCTGAGTCCCTGATCTCTTTGAACTGTGTTGAGGAACAGCCTTGCGGAGCAGCAGGACAGAGATGTACAGAAGATCAGGGACGAAGCAGACCAGCTGGCCTCAGACCCCAAAGAGAAACAAGGCAAAAACAGATCTCTGCAGATGGACCATGAGGTTTCTGACTCTCTGCAGCAGAAGCATGAAGAAGAACTGATGCACCTGACCAACCAGAATCAAGAGCTGGTCTCTAGGAACCAAAGGCTGGAGGATGATCTCCAAAATACCTGATGAGGATCTCAGAAAGGAGAAGAATAAGACCTCTGAGCTGCAGCTGAGGGGTTGGTAAAGCTGCTCTTGAAATTGAAATTGAAAGAATGAAATAACAATAAACCTCAAAATTAAAATAAAACATTAAAAATATGATGCCCCTTTGAATATAGTGATTTCTTACCAAAGTAAAGACAAAGATGTGTTGATCTAGTTCTACTCAAAGGTTAAGACTAAACTTCTGACGTGATAACAGAATGTAAAAGTACTTTAAGAACTTGTGCTGAGGCTGTTTCTTGAAACTTCTCTTTCATTTTTTAGTTTTTTTTTTGTGGGTTATGTATTTATTTATTTTGTCTTTAATGACAAGACAGTGGAGAGAGACAAGAAACGTGGGAGAGAGAAGGGATGACATGCAGCGTGGTTGGGGCCAGGACTCTAAACCAAGACCACTGAGAGGACTACAGCCTCCATATGTGGGGTGTGATAACCAGCTAAGCCATCTGTGCACCCCATTTTCTTGAACTTTTCTGACTATAGTTTGTATATCTGAAGAATCTGACCTTTGATTTGTGATTTATTCTGGCCAGACTAATCCTCAGTACCTGGTGCTGATTCCACTGAAAGTATGATTCTGAAATACTGAGATGCTTCAAGCACAGTACTGTCCTTTTCTCCCACTAAAATCCACACAGTGTTATGACACCATCAGAGCATCCTAATGTTACACATATAAAGGCTGGGTACTGGTGTTGAGTTCACTGACCCTCTGCTGGCCCATGTTGATGCGCCTCAGTGACACTTGAAGGACGTACTCCTGGTCGGCATGGACGTCCAGCCAGCTGCTCTCCTCCCTCAGGTTGACCCCTGCTGCAGGGAGCTGACGCTCCGTCTGCTCCTTGCTGTCCTCCCACCAGCCCTTCACACTCATCTGAACCTCCACAACTGGGAGGTGACTAAGGAAGGACCAGGACTGAGGAAAAGAGAGGTAGGTTTTTTCAGAGAGTGACAAATAATCAGGATTTCCATTCATGTATTCCTTCTGACACTGATTTACTCCTTATTACTGTGTTGATATTTTGCATGACATGACAAAGTTTACTCAGATCCACAAGGTAATATTAAGACCACTAAGTTTTTTTTCAAAACTTAAAACACTGTTATATCTTGAACACACTCGTACACACGGTTTAACTCCAGTTTGTAGTTGGTACAGGCAAAGAAACGGTAGATAAATGATGATTCAGATGTTAAAATGTGTTTCCTGCTCTTTAAAGTTTGTTGTTAACTTGTTTGTCTCACCCCCATTACAGTACTGCTTTTTTCAAGAAAACTAACTTTTCAGACATGACTGCTAAAGTTGTATTCACCCTTGAAAGGAGTCTTTTTTTCAGTCCAGAAGGTTAAGATTAATACTGAGGCCTTTTTAAAAAACCAACAGCAACAAATCTGCAACAAACCGATAGTTTCTCGGTGGTAATTTGCCTGAACCTACGCCACCCGGGGAGGGTGGATAAGTAATCCAGTCTGTTTCATTTAGGCACCTGTGGTTAGATGAAGAGTTACCAACATACATTTCCCATAAAGTTATGAGAAGTGTGTGTTGTTTTTCTGCAGATTTTTCTTATTCCTCTTCCGGACAAATTTCGAATCACGACTAGTCCTAAAGCTTAAAAAGTTGTAGGATAAATTATATATCAAAACATGTAGTTTAATTTGTGTGGGTGTGCTCTTACTTCTCTCTATTGTACATGAACGTTTGCAATGTAAGTCGCAGAAAATTGTAGACAAATTTTGTACTGAAGTAAAAGGGACAAACCAAAAATAAAAGAGAGAGCAATTATTGGAGTTTTTCAAACATCTGCAGCTCTGGTTCTGTTTTTCTGTTGTATAGCAAAACACTTAAAAAAAAAAAAAAAAAAACATTTGTTGTAAGTGTGCTCCTTGTCCTTGTCTAAAATGTCCCAGAGGGAATTTTCTAGTTTGAACTGCTTTGCTGGTTTTCTTGG
This sequence comes from Xyrichtys novacula, assembly GCA_962446985.1. Taxonomy (NCBI): domain Eukaryota; kingdom Metazoa; phylum Chordata; class Actinopteri; order Labriformes; family Labridae; genus Xyrichtys; species Xyrichtys novacula. The sequence goes on from OY660871.1 coordinate 14,746,961, forward strand.
GAGTGGGAAGAATGGGGGTCACACATTGTCTTATGCTCAGGTTTCCCCTTTAGTCGTGACGTAACAAGTGTGCATTTGGATTGCCAACAGAAATGTGTGCTGTGGGTCTTGCAACATAAACATTGTCTGCAAAGTTATGTAACATATATTGTTTTAGATAACTGGAGCACAGAAAGACCCCAAGATAGAGCCTTGGGGGACTCCAAGCGTAATTTTTTCATATGCCATTTTTTACGGTTGTTACAACTGTTATTGGCTTTTCCCACTCAGTTGTAAAATGACCTCAAGACACAGAGTAATTCCTGTACTTTAAGATTAAAACCTGTTGTTGAAGGATGCTCTCAGTGTGACAATGTGTATGTCACAGCAGGGGCTTCTAGCTCTGCGGGGCTACAACTGGATACTATTCCATAAATCAACTTACTTAAAGATTGAAATGAGTGCTCAGAAAGAGGTTTGACTAAAAGGTCTGTGTTCGAAGGATGAATCAATCAGCTAGTGGACAGTGAGTATTAGGTGTCTCTTTAGTGTTTTTATGGAGGATTTAACACTTGGTTCAATAAAAGAGCCCCACCGTGAAGAAGACATAAAAAGAAAAAGGCATTGAGAGAGGGACAAAAAAAATGATGGTGAAAAAGGATGTGTGTGTGTGTATGTGAATGTGCGTGTGTGTTGAATTGACGGCTGGAAGGAGAAGAGCCTCTCTGATTCACCCGGCAAAAGCTATTTATGTGAGGATTACTCTCCCTGAGCGAGTCAGACAGAAACGCTGCTGCACATCTAATTATTTAATCAGAGAGGCCGCCACACTGTGGGGGGGCGAGGGCAGAAGGGGGAGTAAAGGTGGGGAAAGGAGGAAAGCGGGAACACTGATTGGGTGAGGCCACAGGGCCTGCCGCCGTGCCCGGATACTCTCATTACTGCTGCAATTAGCACTTAAATTGGAGCTGTAAACCACATCAGTGGTTTATAATTGGGGATCCTGGAGGTATCTGGGACTTCTCTGTTAAAACTGCTCCGGTCACTCACTCATATTGTTGTGTGTGAGATCTGCATGCAATAAATGCGAGAATAGGCCCATTATGAAAGTATTTCTTATATGTTTGTTTCTGGCTCATACATTTTTTATTTTCTACAATTGGCATATTGGACCATACTGACTTGGTGACCATAATCTGGTGTTGTCATGTTTAAAGTGGGAAGATTGGGGAGAGTCTAGTGGGGCCTGCGTGAAAATAATTTAAAGGATTAAAAACTTGAGTTGAGTCAATTCGCTTTAATCATCACAAAAGCTGGTGAGATCATCAGAATCCTTGAAAGGATGATAAAAAAGCATATATCATCGAATTTAACTTAAGTGTACGTCAATAGTGGCTGCCCTGTGAATGAGGTCTATCTGAAGTCGTTTATGGACATGTACACTAAATCTTGCGCGCTCCTACCTGTGCCACCAGGTTTGGTTGAAGCTCTTGGCCGACGATAGAAGTGAACACACTCTCTTTTCCATTGCAGGCAGCTATCAGCTCAGGAAGCCCTTCGATTGGCCTGCTAAAGCCTCCTGTACTGCTCCTCCCCTTCCTGTTAGTCCATTTCCTGATAAGAGAGAAAGAAGAAGGGAGGACACTAGTGATCATGAAGGAGCATCACAACAAATCCTGCTCCAAGACCTCCTGCTGTTTTTAACCACAGGGACCCCGGAGCTTTGTCAGTCTGCTTTTACCATTTTTATTGAGTTTGCACAAAATTATTCTGCTCTCTAGGACACAGGGCTGCAAATCCACGTGGTGTGTGATCAGAAAGACGACTCAACTTGGTTTGAAACATTAACCCAGTGGGCCATTTTACATGATTATATTTGCTGGCTAACCTCCTTTAAGAAATCAGAAATTCACTAGACAAGGTTTCTGTATCTTTTCCATAAGGTCAACGCTTTATCAAAGGTTTATCGGCATCAATGCAGCTTCTTGTGTTTCTTGTGTTAACAGGAACCACAACACTAAAGTCCTTGCGCTTGTGTACCAAACTCATTCTGTCTATTCCATTGTATTAACATTAACGTTAAATGCCCCAAATGTGGTCAAAAATAAATGCAACATATAAAAACTATTAAATGTTGAAAGACTAATCATTTTTTTCCAATATGTTGTTTGCATTTGAGAGTCTGAGGTTGCCAGAAATTTGTGTCATAAGAGCAGGGGCCAAAAATAGATGCGGGGACACTACCTACTAACCATCGCAATACTGATAAAAGATGCTACTAGAGAGTAATTTCATAAAAGCGAAGTCATGAGGTAGGTGACTTGTCTGTTATCTCTGAATGGATGTACTATGCTATGGTGCAGCGTTTACCTAAACAGGTAGAGGTCTTGTTGTTCCACGTGTGGCAGAGTCAGGAGGGAGGAGTCGTGCAGCCAGCGGCCCTGAACGATCATCTGGACCAGATTACAGATACTGATGGCCGTCACTAGCCAGCCTTCGTTTGCAGCGACATCCAGCATCGCCTGAGAGAAAAAAACAAACAAAAAAACCCCCACAACAGGGTATTATGAGCAACATTATATAAGGGTCTTTGTTATAAATATCAATTCATATTTTATACGTCACCCATTAGGCCTCCTAAGATGCCTATAAATGTTAGCAAATCTAAGTTCACATCAATAAAAAGCAGAATTAACACATTTATTTGGGCTTTTAAGACACTTCTAGGTTGTCATTAAAGATTTAGGCTTAGGGTTAGAAAAACTCGAAAAAGATTTTAAAAGTTGTCTCTTTACCACAGTTACCTTGTGATAATTAACTTCAAATGTGTGAGATTTAATTTTAAACACGTTTTTAATAATCTTTAAATAACCTTACGAACTCTCATTTATGTCTATAAACAGTCAATTGTTTGTACAGCTCCACAAACCATTTCATGACAGGTTTACAAGCTTTTAATCAAAGCTAATAACTGTTTAATTAAATATGTTAATTAATTTATTATTAACTTTCATTTAGATTAATTGATGTTTACAAATAGCCTCATGTAAAAGCCCTTTTACCAAGCATTTATCGGTAGTTAATTAACCCTCATAAGACTGAATAAGATGCTTATAAACATAAATAAATCTTGATTATTTTAATCAGAACATATATAACATATATATTATTAATTTATGAGACACTTCAAGGATCTAATTAACTCTTAATCAGTTTGTATACCCTTTACACAAATCTGTAGGCTATTAACATAAATTAGACTTTACAGCGTTGATTAACGATTAACAGTCATATTCATGATTAGATTGTAACACATTTGAGGAGAATGAATTGCAAATTAATGACAGAGTATGAATAGCTTTTAAAATTTAATAAGAAGTTTATCAACATGAATTAAAAGTATGTTGTAAAAGAAGAACATTATGTCTGAATAGCTAAAAACAAATGCTCACTTACAGATCAGTCAAGCATGATCTGGTACATAAATACCAGTGCTTCATTTAGATGTAGTTATTTTTAAGTTTGACTTTATTCAAGTCAAGATGGTGATTGTATGTTCAGATATGACTGTAGGCAGGCACACGCTAGTCGGCTCCGGGTCATTTTGTTTGTCAGTGAGACACAACATACAATTAAAATTAAATTTTGATGGTGAAATAGCTTGTTATGTTTTATCCAGAGTTAATTTAGACTACCAGCCAGGGAGCACTGGATACACTGTCACCAACTACATTCAACACTACAGCCCTTGACATAAGGACAAGGTTTAAATGGTTTTCCAGGACAGCAAAAGATTTTCCAAGATGTTTTGATGTTAGATACCACAGCACACCTTCAGAGGTCTAGAAGAGTCCATGTCAGCAGGTAGTGGCTAAAACTGCCCTAACCTAATGGGAGGGGGCCGATACAACATACAACAGGTGGTGATAAGACCATAGTTAGGCAGTAAACCACTGGCTGATAATGAATCCTTTAACTCTTTGGTTATGATTGCACAATAGTTTAATTTTTATACAAATGGATAAACACATATTGGCACAAAGAAGTCTGTGGATCTGAAAGTGTTCATTAAAAAGTCTGTCAGACTGTGTACACTGAGTAAAACAAGATACACTCTTTCAATAAAAAGCATCATAAAGACAGCAAAGAGCAAAGAGCAGAGCCTCTTCTGTAAACGGTAGCAGCAGGACTCCAGAGAGTAACCACATCCATGAGCTGTGCAATATCACTGCCTGACACACAGCATGGAAAATCACATGCAGGTGTACACACACACACACACACACACACACACACACACACACACACACACACACACACAAAAATATATATACACACATACACACAAACCCACATCCTGAGCTGTAGACAATGGCTCACAGGCGTTTAGACATGGTGCTAACATCAAACAGCATGTAGAGAGAAAATAAAAAAAAAACATACCCACAAAGCAAAGTACGGTGAACTGAATAAACATGATTATAGTTTCTGTGTCTGATGTCACTGATTTTAAGAAGTTAATGGTCTGTTTCCTCATGCAGCTGTCCATATGAGCTTGTGGTTACCAGACAATGAGAGAGGCAGTGTTAGATCTAACCTGAGCATCCCATTATTTATGAGATGGATCAACTCAACTACAAATCACCTACTAATGTTTCACATTCCCTGTATTCTCTGCTTCATCTGTAACGGAGTGGAGATTTCTAAGATCTCTGCACTTTTATGTGATCTGCAGCCTCTGAATTCTTTACCCTTATTATCTATGCAGTGATCTGAGTAAGCCAGGATATTACAATAAAGAGCTCCTGTGCTGACAGCTGCCTGAATGTCGACCAAGATGGAAGAGTCCAGAGACAAAGGTAAAAGGGTAATAGTCTTAAGAAAACTCCACCCACTGATCAATTAGTTTGCTTGATTGTGGAAAAAAGTCCATCTTAACACATTATGACAGACTTTCCTTCCCTCAAAATGTATAGGAAGCGTGAGTCATGAAGGGAAAAGGGTGAATTGAGCCAGTGTGAACACATTACAATGGTACCTGACAGATTCGGATGGCGTTGTCCAGCACAGTCTTGGTGTCGGTGGTGTAGTCACTGCATGGCAGCGAGGCGTGGCTGAAGTGAGCCTGCAGCAGCAGGTGTGTCTTGGTGTGGGCGCTGTCAAAAGAGTGGGGGTTGACCTGCAGGGGGAGCTGCTGAGCAAGCTGGCTGTTCAGCTGGTCCTCGTTGTGTCTGACGGGCAGCTCAGCGTACTCCTCAGCGTCCTGGAAGACAAAGAGCAAAAGTGAGAAAAGAACGAATCTTTATAATCTGAACTGCAACAGCAGCATTTATCTCCCAAGGCCTCCATTTTTTATTCGTAAATTTAAGTTATATTTTCTTGGGTGTTTTTATCTTTTCCTTTTACGGATAAGACAGAGAGGAATTGTGGGAGGGGCTGAGCTTGAATCCACAACCGCTGCAGGGACCACAGTCCCCATACGTGGGTGCCTTAACCCTCTAAGTCAGTGGTTCTCAAGTCCAGTCCTCGAGGCCCACTGTCCTGCATGTTTTGGATGTCTCCCTACTCCAACACACCTGATTCAAATGATCAGCTCGTTAGCAAGCTCTGTAATGGCTTAATAACGAGCTGATCATTTGAATCAGGTGTGTTGGAGCAGAGAAACATCCAAAACATGCAGGACAGTGGGCCTCAAGGACTGAACTTGAGAACCACTGCTCTGAGTTATCTCAATTTTTTGAGCTTTACAACCAGCTGCTCCCCTTCCCAAAAACACTGAGAGGAAGTATTTTCTATACTGAATATTAAATCTGAACACCTCCTATTAAAAACCACACACAGAATGGCGTGATAATCCGAAAGCTCTTGACTTATGAAGCTAAAAAGCACTGACAGACACACAGTGGATAGCTATGTGTCCACAAATAACAGTGGGTTATTAAAATGATGATAATGGTCCGTCAGCCTCCTCTTTGAGCTTGTTTGTGGTTTATATACAAAGAGATGCATGGACATGTGTGGCTCGTCACCTCTAATTCACTGTTTAACTTCCCCCAGTGTAGTCCCATCAACAGGCCCTGCTGCAGGCATTTGTCACAGCTTCCTGCAGCCCTGACTGTTAGTTCTCCATCCATCACTGACCAAAGCCAGTGTTTAGAAAACTAAGACCTGAAAAAGGACCCTGGTGAGGTGGGGGCTGGGATGAGGGATAGAAACGAGAATCATCTCTGAATGATTTACCTCTCAGGGCTGTTGTGTCTGCATATGGATGTGCTGTGAGAATGCTATACATCTTTAGGTCGACATCATATACAAAGACACACTGCCTTACTCTGACAGTCACATTTACAGAGACGGAGAAGGAAGTAAAGGGTGAGGCAGGAGCTTAAAGCAAAAGAAAAGAAAAAACAAAAGGAAACATGAAACAGTTCTTTGTCCTGCTTTTATTTTTATTCTTCTTTATTTCCTGCATTGTGAAACCATGCTTTTAATTTGAAGTTATCCTTTCGTCAAGTAGATCATAAATTATGGAGTGGTGAAAAGAGCTGTCAAAAAATAATAGGCAGGAATGTTATTTTGATTACGCTAAATCTTTGAATTTCGGTTGCTAATGCTAAGGCTGATTTTGATTAAGCAGGCCGGCTGATGGTTGATAATGCTTATGTCGTATCATTGCTGTTTTTTGCATTTGATGAAATACAAAAATCTTAAAATACTGGCAATTGAAAATCTAATTTACTAACCTAAAATGATCTTTTCTAATAAATGTAGACAGAAAAATACATGGCTCAGCAAAATATGCTTACAGAGGGACTTTTGGATTTTTGACCAGTCATTTGAAAACACTGATATAGGATAAAATACCCGTGTTTTAAAAGACGTCATGTTTAAATCTATTGTTTCAAGTACAATATAATCTCATATAAAGGTTTTCTTTGATATAAACATGTTTTAGATATATTTCTAAGTGTCTGTTAAATAGAAAAAGACATTTGGCTAAACTTGACTGATATTTTTGTCAAAAGCAACATTAAACTGCATCTGTACAGTAGAACAGAATTCATATCCTGCTGTCATTTAGGATAGGAGAGGTGATGATGATAGTGATATCAGCCTCCTGAACCTCAATGTCAGTGTAATTCATTCTGATGTGATCAAGGTCTAAAATCAAAGTCAATGTGACACTACTTCTTAGACCAGCTCTGCTTACGCAATAGTTGTTTTTTTGTTTCACCAGTTTGTTGAGGTCTTGTTCGAAATCCTAAAGGTAACTAAAAACGATCTGCTATTTTTTGGAATGACAAAAAAAAAAAAAAAAACAGAAAAGCAAACAGAGACAAAGACAGACATAGAGGTGGGGTAAAGTTCAGAGAGAAAAATAAGAGTGTGAGGAGGTGGTGGGGGGTGGAGCTGCAGAGAGGTGTGGGTGTTGCTCATTAGTGGCCATGCTGCAGCAATTAGGGGGAACAGAGGAGGATGTCAGAGCTTTGTAGTTAACAGGGGGAGTGGGGCATCAGGGTGAGCGACCTATTGTATCACAGCTTGTGAAGGAAGAGGGGGGTCGGGCACGGGTATGCTTTGGGCCGCTTCTAACTACATGTGGGCTGAGTGATGGCGAGTATCTCAGAGTGGGCTCCCCGTTCATTTCAGATTTAACTACTGACTCCACTGAATGAGCTCCACAAGATGACTGACAGTAACATCATTCAAACAAAATCACTGTCATAACAAAGTGTGCAAATTCCCACCATCTTTATTTAACTTTTCATAACAGATCATATGTCAGCAGTTACCCTGCACTGCTACATTAACCCATGGTTATGTCTGCAGACATCATCACTGTCAAGCAGCATTCACGCCCCCTCAGAAAATAACACTTTGTCTATCCTACATGAAATTCAACAGTTGTTGGACTGGACTGCTTTATTATCGCAAACAATCCTGATCTCCGTTATTTGAATTGATATTGATATCACAATTACCCATGATTCACCATCTGCATCACACACATTTATGCAACTTAAAACCTCTAAAACTTTAAAACTTAGAAAACAGAATAAGTGGACATACTATTTGCTCTTTTCGTCTGTCTAACTAGACGATATAAAGTAATACCTATGTACTATTGAAAGGGATCCATTCACTTCACTTTTAGAGATTTGGTTTCATTTTGGTAATAATCATTCTGTCCCTCTGCTTTTCAGACGCACACATAGAAACACACACTTGTCTCCTCTTGCTCTCCTCTCTCTACCTATGGCTGCCTGATTATATCGCTGTTGCATAAAGTGTTGAAGATAAAACAGTTTGTCATTAATCTAAGCGCGAGACACTATTTCCTTGTGTGCTCAAACTTTGTTTCTCATTGATCAGATATTTCTATAATGAAGTTCAAGTGAGAGCTGTTCAGGATGTAATGGGGAAACAGCAGCAGCAGGCACATAATTGTTCACTCTCAATTATCACTTTTCTACAATTGCGGGGGGGGGGGGGCAAAATTGTTATAGGAATTGAAACAGATTGATCCTCCAACTCTAGTGTTGGAAAAGAGAAAAATCAGGTTCCTCTGAAGATCATGTAAATTTCAGTAAACCTAACAGATATAACAGTAATAACATTTTTGCCTTTAAATCCTGCAGAAAACCATAAATGTCTCTATAAATGCAGAAAACCATAAATGTCTCTATAAATGTAGAAACAGAAAAACAAGCCAATTAGAGACAGGGATCATGCGTGTCAACCCCCCACCCCCCCATAAAAGGTGAGACACCAACATGTTTTGCGTTACCTCCTACAATCAGGAGCTGAGGTTATGGATGACCTTGACACTGGGAGGCAGATATTGAGTAAGTAACAGAAAGAAACGGATCAAGGAGCCTTAATGAAGTGCCAGCAAAGGTGCTAATTTACGGAAAGAGACTGAATTATGCTCAAGTGAGTGTGTGTGGGTAACTGGGCGTGTGCTACTTTCATCTTGTCGTTTTAGTTTCCCATTTCCCAACTGTTATACATTCACATTATTTTGCAGAAAAAAAATAATAGAGATAGAAATAGAGAGCTTCTAAGATAAATCTCTTTTTTTAGGCTTGAAACTTTAACAATCCAACAGATCACAGCAGAGTTAGAGACTTCTTTCTTCTTTTACAAGGTGAAATTACTGCTTTTCTTCAGAGTTGGACAATGTTCATCAGAGTCATCTTTTGTTTTTGTTAAAAAAAGAAAAAGGAAAGTAAACCAACATCAAGAAGGCTGAGTCACAATCATCAGTGGATGTTGATGTATATCTTAATCTACTTACTCACTTTACTTTGCAGATCTGCTTTATTAATATAGAGCAGGTGTAGTTAGGTGAGAGTGGTGGCTGAGCAGAAAACTGGTTTGGCCAATAATGATTAACAACATAGTGTTCAAGGTGTGAAACTGACCGTCAGAATGGAGAGCAGCTCCTGAATGGGCAGCTCGGCCCTCAGTCGCTCTTTGAACATTCGGATGGTCTGATGCTTCAGGTAGTAATAGGACGAAATTCGACCGTAAGTCAGCGGCTCAATGGTGCGGTCATCCTGAAGAGTAAGAAGAATAAATTAAAACATGAGACCACGAAATATCTGATCTCACGTGAAACTTTTTCCACTATTTTACATGATAAATTTTTTTTTAACACCCAACATTTACAGACCTCTTTTATCTCTATGCAGTAGGAGCACTCCAGGTCCCGCAGGCTTCTCTCCACCAAGCCGGACAAGAAAGTGTTTATGGACTCGTGGCTGATGTCCTCCAGGTTGTAATAACTTAAAAAACAGAGGACATAGAGAGTGATTATACAACAACGATTTCAAGCAGTCCAAACACTGAACACATTTTGTCTATTGGTTCTGTAAAACTGAGAACTTGTGTTGTCTTACACGCTTCAAAGCTGCTTTTATCTCCCCCATAACTTTTGGATAGGGAGGTCTGAGACGATTTAAATACTGTCGGACACATTTAAGGAGTGGTGAGTGATGATCCACGGTTTAGGCAGACACATGTGTTACAGGTCTACTTCCACCGCGTAAATCATAAATCCTCTCTCATTGTGTTAACAGGCACACTGCAGAGGTTCCTGGTTGACTGCAAACACAGTAAATGTCATGTACTGGTTTTGCAAACTTCATACCACCACTGATAATAACACGGTGTTCAAGAGAATATTTGAGGTAATAGACATAAGATTGGCGTACACATTTTATGTCCTGTTTAAGCTGTGTTGAAATGTTTATAACCCTGTGCAGCAAAAGTATCTTCTGCTCTGAGTTCAGCCTCAGTTTGTGGGCAGTTAATAGACATTTTTACATTCTAACCTGGCTGTGTTAAATACTTGATTCTGATTGGCCAAAACACAACAAAAAAGTTATGTAAGGGACAACCTGATCACACTTGTCATCCATCCATCCATCCATCCATCCATCCATCCATCCATCCATCCATCCATCCATCCATCCATCCATCCATCCATCCATCCATCCATCCATCCATCCATCCATCCATCCATCCATCCATCCATCCATCCATCCATCCATCCATCCATCCATGACTGGACTCAAAAGATGGGAAATAATGACAGTTAATGGAACCAAGGTGAGAGCAGCCATAAGGGAACCCAAACCATCTCTGATTGGGCAAAGCGGAGCAAAATGATGTCCTGCAATCCATGCAACTGCAGCAGTGTTGTGCATGTCTACACAGATAGCTTCAACATGTTTTGTGTTTTCTTAGTGTAAAAAAAATAAGTAAACAAAATCTCTGCCGGGGGGAGCACGCCTCCATCTGTTTCATATGCATACATGAAAAGCCAAGGCAGGGAGAGCAGCAGCAACCAGCCTGGGCAAAACAGAGTAAACATCAGATGGATCTGACACTGATAAAATGAAACACAAAGGAGGAGCTGAAGTGGTGGCGTGTTGCAGAGCGGATGCTGAGGCTGAAGTAGTTTAAATAGAAAACCCTTTTCTAACATTTGCCACTTAGATGTGAGAAAGGTTATCATTTCAGCTTTCAGATGATATGAGCTGGTGTGAGGATCAGATGAAAACTACGGGCTGAGCTTGACTTGTGTGTCCTGCCCAAACTAACGCTGTGTGCTCTATTTGTCAAACACAATCAACGTTCTTTTTGACTATCCACAAAAAAATGACATACAACCAAATGAATGAGTTATGACCCTTTTTCCTTCCACACAGGCCCACTACAATTTTATGACAACAGCGTCAAACAAACTTCAAAAACTCGGACTGGGTTTCCTTGACTTGATGAAAACTAAACCAGAATTGGAAGTTAAAAAGGCTTGTTACTGCCGTATGTACACATATGTGCGAGTAAAAGTCCTTTACAGTGAATTTTCTTACAAGCAAATGCTTTCCAGGTCAGACTGTTATTACCTGGAATAAGACAACCAGCAGCTAAAATGGTTTCCATGCACAGATCTGCTGAGTAAGAGTTACCACATGAGCTCAGCGAGGCACAATCAAAGACTAGCTTCATTAGGCCAAAACGCCAATATTTGTGCAAGGTGTGTGCGAAGCACATGAAAGAGTAAAGAAAGCAGACATGGTTCCACTAAAGACTGCAGGAACAGATGCTCAAGACCCTTGTCGAGAAGGGGAATTAAAGAGAGGCGGGTTTTCTCATGGTAACAAACTGGATTTTAATATCAGATGTCTCTCCATCTCCAAAAATGTGACTATGTACCTTGGCTGGTTGGTTTCCATGAATGTTTTTGTTTTGATATTTAAATCTGAGTATTTTATCTGATGTTTGCATTGTTGTCTTGAGATGTTTGTTGGGAAAAAAAAAAGAAAAAAAAAGTGTCACTACGCGAAGACAAGAGAATCAACTGACTTGAACTCCAAACTTTAACAGAAGATGTTAGAAAGGAATAAAACAAATTGTCCCCCAAAAATGTTTAGACTGTCAAGAAAATAAAGAAGAGTGACAGCAGGGATGAATACCAATGCATCAGTTAACAGGTGGAGGAGGAATATTAGATTAGGGTCATTTTGCATCTGTCTGCATAATGCATACAAAACAGGGCTGACTGACAAATCTCCCACTCCTCATATAAAACAAATGGTGTCTTCATGGTCATTATACCAAATCATTTATTGTGCAGTGGGGAGCAGGGCGAGGAATCCCAGCATCACTGGTGGGCTGGAAGCAGCAGTTGAGATGTCTGATGGCTGTACTTAATGTGCGTTTAATGTTAAGTATTCCTTCAACTCCCATCGCTCCACATGTTAACAGGACGAAGGTCTGAATGTGTTTATTCTCCATCACAATTCACTGTGTCGCTCTGTCTGTACCGGTTAGCGTAGCCTGTTTGATTAAGTCACGGTCATTAGCATTATCACCATTAGGCTCCTCAAGGCGCAGGGAGCCGGCCTGCAGACGCTTATGACACCCATGGGACCCCGGCCTCTGTGTTTGTGTGTGTGTGATGGGAATCAAAGCCTGGAAGATGTGGTGATGGATACACAGTTGAGTTATAAAACACAGCTGCATGGAGATAATGGTGTCAGGGGATCTGCACATTCAGAGGAAAAAAATCAGAGAGTAAAAATAAAATTTCAGATGACATGAACCTGATTATAAGAGTGCTTTTACAAAGAGCAATAAAAAGAAAATGTGCTTGTTGTTGCATTGTAAGCCCATTAATAGGAATATGAAGAGTCATGTTTAGTATTTGGTACTTAAACACCATAGGCTTGTTCCAGGCTGAGGAGTTCAAACACAATGCAACACCATTTCTGGGCATTGCAGAACAGGGGGTGACTTAACCTAACCTTTGGTCAATCTGTCTATGGGGGAAAACGGCAAAGGTGATGCCGGCCTTTAGCCTCCTTACTAACAGCTACAGTTTGTGAACCCATGCGTGTTCCTGATTATACAGAGCGTTTTATCTTAATATCCTTCAAAGGAATAGAATATTAAAACTATAAGATCACCACCCACAGTGTGCTCAAATGGACTTGAACTATTCAGACCAATTATCAGTTTTTGAACCAGCCTGCAAACATGGTATCTTTGAAGCAAAAATGGACTTTTCTGAATGGGTATGCATATGATTTCTGGGACTTTTGCAGTCAGCCTCAAGTGGACACTTGAGGGACTGCAGTTTTTACCACTTCTGCAATGGCTTTATTTTTTTACTCAAGATATAGCAGCTTGATCTGAAAAGAACCCACAGGGGGCATGCCTGATGCTTTCTGGTTTTGCTCCGCCTGAGGGTGCTTGCCCTGGCCCACTGGAAACTGGAGGCGAGTTTAGAGCACAGAGGGGCTGGACTCAGTATACAGAAAACAACATACTCACAACAGATTTTCTGCTAATTTGGGTATAATCTAGTAACTGTTGAGCTCCAAAAATCCCAGATTACAGATTAAATTATAGTAATGACTACTGTGTAATTACGAGGTAGTTGGTGGGTTTGAAACAATTCATGCAGCATGCATTATTTCCCTTTTAAATAATCTTTTAAAAGAGAATGATCTTAAAGGTCCCATGAGAAAATAAAACAAGGATGGAGTGTTTGTACTGATGAAAATATAGACACACATGTTGAACCCCTGACATCAAATACACTCTATCACATACATGAAAATCTTGTTATTGTTTGATTAAAATTTCCAGTGACTAACTCACACCCTGAATCCAAAAGGTTGAGCGTCAGGTTTCACAGACCTGTGCTCTCCTGCTCGGCCTTCGAAATGACCCACATGTTAAATGTGGGCTGACAGCCGTGCAAATACCAACAGGCTGGAATGTTCTGGAGCTGTTTCTGTCTACACAGCAGATGTTTGAGCGAGGATCACCACACTTGGGGAGTGGTAGAGGACCAAGAATGTGTGCATGTGTCTCTTCTTTAGTTTTGATGTGCATGAACTGAAGGTAATGATATGTGGTGTGAGCGGTTCTCCGCTAACCTGGGGTTCATCACCAGCCGTCTGAAGAAGTAGGTCCAGGTGATGTAGTCCATGGCGTCCTGTTTGGATGAGATGGTTCCAGCAGAGATTTCAGCGTTCAGATGGTCAGACAGCACGCTGAGGAGGCTGACGAAACAGAAAATAAACAATCAAAAGCCACTCACAGACAAATTATCTTTTGTCATCACTTGATTTCAGAAGTCTTATTTCTTTTTGCAAATACAGTTGAACGGCAGTAGCACCAAGACCCCATTTCAAAAAAGTTGAGATGACGGAGTACCAATCATTTAAAGCCTTTTTAAAAATAAAGTAATAAAAAAAGACAACATGTTAAATGTTTTATTTGGTTTTCTATAAATGACGTTGACATAGATCTTCATTCCTTGCCTATTTTAGTTAAGGCTGCTTTGTTTGCCACAAACCCTCGATTCATAGAACTAAGATGTTTTTCATTCACCCTTTCTACAGCCCTTATCAGAGACATTAGTCAAAAGTCTGCACAATTTGTTTTCAATGAACAATGTAAAATATGTGAATGCACCTCAAAATGCATAATGGATTATCTGCATCCAGCTCAGCGAATAAAAAAATGATAAAAAACAGATTAAAACCTTAAACGACAGTTGTGAGTGTTACCTGGACTCGACGGGGAACGGCTCGTAGAGGAACTTCTTGTAGAAATCCTTCTTGATGTCATGCACAAGGATGACGGCTTTGCCCTGATCATCAAACTGAGGCCGACCTGCTCGTCCCATCATCTGCAGAACATCTACATACACACACAAGGGCAACTATTTATCATCTTTAACTTGTCAAATAATAATATAATGTCACTTATTTAATGCAAACTTCTGGTCTGTTTTGGTTGACTGAGACAAAATTTAAGTGTCTGAAAATAACAGAAACTACTCTACTGAGAAGACTGTGTACCTGTGATGGGATAGTCCACATAGCGCCTGGATTTGCCATCATAGTATTCAGTTCCCTTGACGACCACCAGGTGAGCGGGAAAGTTCACTCCCCAGGCCAGAGTGCTGGTGGCGATCAACACCTGCAGGGAGACGCACAAACTCACTAGCAAGCCGTAAACAACTGATATATTTATTTAACAAAACAGTGTGTTGAAATAATGGAAATGTAGAAATATTTAATCAAACATGTGCTGTATGTCAAAGTGTGTGTGTTACTGTGACAAAGGTCTCATCTTCTCTTTCAAGAAAAAAACCAAAAAAAGTATCTGAGAAATGTCAACCTTTACGTAAATAAGAGATATTTGGCCAGTTTGACTATTACACCAAATTCCTGGTTTTATTCAGAGAAACAGATCTGACATTAAGATTAAAAAATGAAGGGTTAAAAGCTCTCCTTTAACCACTAAACAGTGTTTACATGTAATTCAAGTATTCTGCTCAGGTGGGCTTCAAAGGCTGAGTTCATACCTGGATCTTGCAGTTCACAAACAGCTCCTCCACAGTCTTTCTGTCTCTCTCGTGCAGACCTGCGTGATGCATACCGATCCCGAAGGCCAGTGTCAGCTTCAGATTAGAGTCCCTCACTGTGGCGATGATTGCCTCTATCTGCAGAGAGACCAGAGGACACACAGTGAAAAGAAAACCTGAGACACTAATATAATCACAGGGCTGACAAACAGGCAGCCGTTGTCTTGGGTTGTCTTACCGCCCCATGATTCTGTCTCACTTTTTACACTTTTTAAGCCCATTCAGTTGCAAATGCTGTTCATCATGTGTTTTTCCTTGTTTGTCATAATTTTATTGTGGTCTCTGCAAATACTCAAACAAACGTAGTTTAAACCTGGTCCTGTAAACTCATTAAAATATATTTTGTGTATGATTTGGTGCTGTAAAGATAATAACTGACTAATATATGACCAATTTCAACGCCCACATGGCCCACTGGATAGATTTTATTAGCACCTGTGTCAGCAATTTGTCCCCTACCCAATTAACTTAAGAGCAAACTATGACAAAAACACAAAGGTGGGGGGTTTAATGCCGAGCCCTGAGAGGAGAGGAAGACCTCAGGGTGTCAGGCTGCAGCAGAAGAAGAAAGAGCTGTCAGGTCAGAGTGGGGATTTGTGGCAGTGGGTGACCCCCGGTGAGAGTTAAGCAGCCGGTGCCAGAGACCTGTCAGTCAAACAGCAGGGCGCTGAGCTGCTACATGGGCCAGCGTAGAGACGCAGCAGGCAGTGGCAGGCTGCAGCATATATCAGAGGAACACACATGGAGGAGGTGAAGCTCTCTGCACACACGCACAGGAACAAGGCCTTTGCTGTGTGACTGTATATATTTACATTAAGACGGGGAACCTGCCCAGACTCTGGAACAGCTTCACTTTACAACATGAACACAACAGGGATTTTATCTGACTTCATTGCTGTCTGCTTACAGTGCACACAGTCGCTAATTCTGTGAGATTTGGCTTTTACAATAATCTCACATTATTCTGCACAAATATATAACTTTTCTATCACATCACATTCTTTGGCATTCTATCACATTTGACTGTACTCTAATCTTTACGACTTATTTTGCCTTCAGTTGAGGAGAGATGGAAAATATGGGGAGTAGAGAGTGGGTAAAGAGATGCAGTAGGGTTATGAAGTGACTGCTGAGATGAGCTCTAAACCTCTCTATCCTCTCTGCACATGGGGGGAGCCTTTCAACCTGGATCCCCGAAAACACCTCTGTTTTTGTCTTAACCAAACATCAAGACAACATCTTGTGTTTGTGTAAACCAACTTGGCAATAACCTGATAGTTACTCTGACAAATAAAATCAATCTGGGCTTTCTTATATGCATAGAGAAGGTGATGAATGACATGATGATTGTTATGCGAAGAATAAATGTTATGGATATACAGCCTCAAATTTCTCACTCTGGTGCATTAAAATGTCATGATTTCAACCGCTGTCTTAAAACGCTTTGTTTAGCTGCTGTCTCTTTAAGGCCCCTCCTCCACAAGCCCACTTTCTTCTGATTGGCCACCTCTTCAGAGGCTCTCTGGAGGCCGGCTAAGGGCAGAGCTCAATGTTTTGGCCCCGCCCCCTCTATTGTTGTCAATCACTAGAACAGCGGAGTTACTCCGCTCCACTCTGAGTGTCACCTCACACGCTGTTGGAGGCAGGCTATTCCGCTGTGCCAGAAACACAGATTGACTAGTAAAGAGAGACTATAACGCTTGAAGCAATTACTTTAGTGAGTCCCGCGTCTTCGTGCAGTTCACATCTCCATAAGATTATGACAACATACAATTACCTTGAGGTATAAAACTACATTTTTTGTTGTAAATGCAGAAAATCATAACCCCCCCCAACACATGCACGCACGCACGCACGCACGCACGCACGCACGCACGCACGCACGCACGCACGCACGCACGCACTTTATTGACAAAAACTGGATTCCTTTTCAGTTCCTGTGGTAAACTTGGCTTCACACTAAGACTCTGCTGTCTTTAAAACCTGCGACTGTGAATATACACAGACAATTACATGGAAACCAGTGCAGCATTTTATCAGCTAGTATGTCAATCGACCCATCAGATATTCTCAGGCCACTAGATTCTGCAAACTGTAGCTGCTGTAAGTCAACTGTGTTGGAGTGCCGGAGGAGTGATGGTCCAGAGCCCTTTGAACCAGAGCTGCAGTCTTGCTCTTGTTCGGATTATCAGGTGATGTTTCAAATTGGTATACTTTCTGAAGCTGCAGCTTATTTCACTTACAAGAAATGCTCACAGCTGTTGTACCTCATTGACACCTAAAAAAAAGCTTGGCATACATTCAAGTCTGTGCCTTATCATGTCTAATGTGGACACACATGGACCGCAGAAGCTGCTGCTTTGGTCTCGCTGTGCCCCCACCCCCTGCATGCTCATGTGGTTTTGACATACCTCTCTCTCATCCTGGTGCAGCCACTGTTTGGGGTTGTCCTCTGTAGCCAGGTAGGCGATGAGGTCCAGGGCGGTCAGTCGAGTTTGCCGTCGGGACGAGACAAAGATGAGCACAGGTTTGGCTGGAGAGTGGCTGCGTATAGCTGTAAAGATAAGTTCACTTGTGTTTGTTGATATAATATGAGAGCTGCTGGTCTCAGGCTGCTTTGATTAGGAAGTTTGTGACTGTGTTACTTAAAACTGAATTGCAAATCTTTTAAAATCTGCAGTAACATGTGAAACAAAAAGTAGACATGTTTAAAGCAGTAGTAGACCAGTGGCTTTTGTTGTCTGCGAAGTGAAATGTCTGATTTTGTAAAAGAGTTTGGTGGCTTTAGGAAATGAAACCAAGTTGTGAGTGAAAAGGTCTCTCTCTCTCTCTGGTGATACTGTCTTTTGATACTCTTTCACACATGCTCCCCTTTAAGTTTCTCAAAATTTTGACGAGCTCTGTCTGTCAAATTTTCCTAAATTTCTTTTTCACACATATTTTACAACATAAAGTCTCCCCTGCTAGTCCAGATTGAGATGAGTTTCAGGAAACACCCAAAACATCGCAAGTCAGCACAATTGATCCAAATTCAACTCTACTGACTGCTCACTCAGATATCAACCCTGACAATTAATTTTGTCAATTAAGTGGACAGAAGTTATAATTTACATTAATGTTCCAACTTAGACCAACAAACTTGCTCTTCTCTCAACAGAGAGCACACTCCAAGTGGGACAGAATATCTATAATAATCTAAACACAACATCTGCACAGATCCACAGGTTAACCAACAACAACCAGCTTTATAGAAAACCAGAATTCTCCGTTAAAGAAGTGTCCTGCCCTCTTCACCTTCATTCAAATTTGTCAAACGATAGCTTTTAAAAACTTTAAATGGCTAGTGAAATGTGAAGTGTCGGCACTATGTATAGCGGATGCAGACACTTTACCTTGGAAGGTGGGCTTGTTCATGCTGGCCATGCGGGGGCAGTAGTGCTGCCCGGGGAATCCATGAATGTGAACTTCAAGAGGCACGGGGCGAACAGACGGGCGAAAGTTAAACAAACCCACCTTTAGAAAGAGAAGAGGGGGAGGTAGGAGAAAGACAGAAAGAGGAGGAGAGATTTAATGTTAGCAGCTGGTAACATGAAGCTCCATCTGGCTGAGACGTAAACTGTGTGTCGCTGTGACTGAATAACTGAGCCGTGCTGTGTTCACCCTTTGATGTGTGTGTGTGTGTTGTGTTCATTGATTATGAAAGTGTGTGAAGATTTCTGAGCTCAGAGTGTGTTCAGGTTTGGTGTGTGTTGCATTCAGGGCTCCTGTGGGCCTGCAGACATCTTTAGCTTTTTGATGATGGATCAGGCAGCTACAAATCTAACAGGTAAGTTCAAACAGCAGGCAGTCTGGCTGATTTACGGATGGCACACATACAGTTTAGTTTGGTAACACTGACTCGGTGAAAAATACAAAGAAAAACAGCTGCAAAGTCTGAAATGTGTCTCACACAATCAATCAAATTAGATTTTTCCGGCGGTGTGCATTAACCAGCAGCAAGTGTTGAACTCACTCCACTCTGCTGATCCTGTGCACACAGCTCTGCAGGAGCCTCATTTGTCAAGAGAGCTGTCAATCAAAGCTTTCTACACCTTTTTATAGATTAACAATTGAGTGTACAAGTTGCCTTTTAATATCTGTGAGCTGCACCAGTATAGAGCTGGGCAAGATGGCAACTTTTTTTTTCAAATGAGTCAATATTGATAATCATCATGATGAATGTCAAATCATTATTTTGAGCACAGTTAACACTGTTTACTTCATACCCATTCATTTTTGGTAAGTCAGTGCTAAACATCTGTTAACACAGAGCAGTGGTTCTCAAGTCCAGTCCTCGAGGTCCACTATCCTGCATGTTTTGGGTGTTTCCCTGCTCCAACACACCTGATTCAAATGATTAGCTCGTTATTAAGCCATTGCAGAGCTTGATAACGAGCTGATCATTTGAATCAGGTGTGTTGGAGCAGGGAAACATCCAAAACATGCAGGACAGTGGGCCTCGAGGACTGGGCTTGAGAACTACTGACATAGAGGAGGTGGGCTTTATTACCTATATTGGAACTGGTCAGCGGGGGGAGCACTAAATATCTTGACTTCACTTTTGGGGAGCTGTCACTCACCTTTTTTTTAATGTATGGTTTCTTGTCCAAACCTGTGTTATGTTATAAATTGTGTCATCAACTAGATAAAGAAAAAAAAATGAGGGAGAGCTTTATCTATCGCTGTTGGTGTGTTATCACAGAAAATTAAAGCAAATTAGATAAAAAGGGGAAATTTATCTACATAACATTCTCAGTGAGCATGGACAAGGGTACATACAATTTGAGAGGGGTCTGACAATACGGAGTTACTCATCCTCATGGAATAACCTCTTCATTGTTGAAGGGGAAAAAAAAAAAAACTTTTTCGTGGGATACATGGCGAACAAAAGAGATAAATGTTGTCAGTGGTCTATAGAGACATTTCGTCAGGATGTAAAGGAAAAAAAACATAACTTGACTCTTTTAGGAGTATTTACAGCTGGAGAGGAGAGTAGGATCAGTCTTTGGACTGAAGAGGTAAAAAAATTTGAAGAACAGGGTTCAGGAGTTCTACTTCAAAAGAGGAAAAGGAAAAAGGAAAAAGTCAAATATGGAGAGAAAATGTGACAGCTTGAGACTAAAATGGCAAAAAGGGTTAAGAAAAGAAAAAGTTGTGTAAATAATGTTACAAGGTTTAAGTTAATTCATTTAAAGTCATTTTCATGTTGATCACTATTTGAGAGGACAGAGCAGCTCCTCTGTTTGTTCCACTGCACTCAGATATCTCGACACAGACTGCAGAAAATTAAAGACATTAATTGCATCATCTACTTTATGTCTCTGGCTATCTCAGCTGATATAAATTTTATTTGTCTGATCAGATATGAAGACAACGAGTGAACAGTAAGAAAACAAAGAGTCTGACTAAAACTGGCCAAGTCTGGCTTCTTCTACAACAAAAAAGAGTTGAGAAAGATCAGGGTTAGGAAGGTATCAGTAACCATGGTGACAGCACCTTTAAGCCTAGTTCTAATATCATAAGAACAAACACTGGAGTCTGTTTTGGTGCCATGATGGATTTCTAACCTGTTGGATTCCCAACCAGTCGGCGAGATCTCGAGCGTTGGCCAAAGCTGTGGACAGACCGACGACCCGGACACTTTTGGAGGTGTGAGAGGAGATGAAGTTGGTCCTGGAGACGATGACCTCCAACACTGGACCTCTATCCTCACCTACAAATACAACAACAGTACAGTACAGTACAACCACAGCGTTTAGGGACCATTCAAGTATGAAAATATTCTTCTCTGATGAAAGATGATCCCCAATATGATTATTTTGCACAAACATTTTCCCTGACAGATGCCTCACCTGTAGCACATTAAAGGAAATTCCTGTTTGGGAAATGTGCAAAACTCCAGTGAGGAATTCTTAGCTCCTTAAAAAAAGACTGGAATAACTACTGATGCCTTTTTGCAACCGTCTCTTACCCAGCAGGTGGATCTCGTCGATAATGAGGATGGCTACTTTCTGGACGTAGCTTCTGTTCTGCCAGCTTCGGCTCACTCCGTCCCATTTCTCAGGTGTGGTGACGATGAGGTCGGCCTGAGCGATCGCTCTCATGTCAGGGGTCACGTCACCTGTCAGCTCCACCACTCTGAACACAATAGAAGGACAATGATCCAAGTTTTGTCAGAAAACATGAGACAGTTTTTTAACTAACATCTTCTTCCACTGCATAAAAAATGGCCCAAACACACAAACAATCTCTGTCATGACAGTAAATAACAGTTCAGGTCAAATAACAGATGATTCACAACCATCACCTGCAAGAGCTTTGGGTTTCTCTCTTCACTTACTTTCTCCCAAGTTTCTCCTCAATCCTGATCTTCCAGTCTTCGATTCTCTCTCTGACCAGAGCTTTCAGAGGGGCGATGTACACCACCTAAACACAGAACACAACAACACCAAAAACAATAACAGCAAGATGAACACAAACACATCCAGACTCACAGGGTTGTTAGCTTTAGCAACCCAGCTTGCATGTCAAGAAATATCTGTGAACTTGGGCCAGCTCTATTTATCATCAGCTGTTAAAAGTTTAAACATCATCTGCAAACGATGAATTCTGCTTTCCTAAGTTTTTCTCCAGCTTTTCTGGAATAATCAAGATAATAAGACACATGATTAGAGCAGGGTTGGAAAGTTTCTTTTTCTTTTCTTAAATATTTACACCAAACAGAAAAACAAAACCAAACAAGATCAGCTAGAACACCTCAATCACAGATATGGATGGTATTAATGCCCCACTATCTCGAGCTGCACAGGTTCATCCAAAACAGGCAACAGTAAAAGTCAACTCCAAATCAAGAACTTTTAAATCTAAAGCGCTAAGTTGACGGCTAAAAGTAAAACTGTGGGAAAATGTACCAAAAAAAGTGAGTCCTTTTTATCCTTTGTCTTGTTCCCCACAGGCTCAAAGTGTCCAAGAAATTACAGAAAGGATTCCTGCAGTTATAAACCTTTTTTTGGGGTTGAGAGGATGTTCTTTTTGAAACCAGAAACATTCGATTCATTGATTTCTTTCAATTTCAAGTGGCAGAACCCATAATTAGCCATCTAGCCCTGCCTCGAGAAGTATTTTTGTGTAATATCCAAACATTTCTGCACCGACTCTAAAATCACATAAAAACAAATATCTGGTTTTGCTAGTGTTAGTTCACAGCTGCTTAAATGAGGAGCAGGTGCTAGTGTTGGTCAACAGAAGAGAAAAGTGTTTTTTTTTTTTTTTTTCCCAGTTCAGCCTCAACATGAGGAGTCAGCAAGTCAAACCTTAGCTGTTGGATACTTGTTGAAGACCCTGAACATGGCCATCTCTGCGGCGATGGTTTTTCCAGAGCCCGTAGGAGCTCCCAGCAGGACGTTGGTGTCGGTGTGGTACAGGGTATGGAAGATCTGGGTCTGGATGGGGTTGAAGTGAGTGAACTTGTACAGGCTCTCGTACTCCCGGTTACCCAGAGCAGTAATGGGTAAGGGCTGGAGGTCCAACAGCTCTGAGGGGAAAAGAGGAGGAGAGGATTATACAAGATTATACAATATACTAACGAAGAATAGATTAGTGAACATGTTACACTTCTGGAAGACTCAGGAAAACCGCAACCTTCATTTTGAGTCATAACTATGATGGCCTTATGAGTGTGAGCCCGGTTACGACCTTTTGTCTTTCTGTTTTGGCTGCTTAGACTACTCTCAAACTGTGTCAGCTGACACCTTCTCTGCATTAACAGGTACCTGCTGTTAAAGTCAAATCTGCTTGAAACATGACAGGAAGTCAGTGGGGGGGCGTTCCAGTGTTGTTGAAAAGTTTGAAGTCAGATTTGTTGGTTGTTTGCCGGAGAAAGAGTCCATGAGGACAGCAAATGAGACCAAAACATTAGGATGAAATGCAATCCTGAAACTTTTGGGCCATCACATGCAACGATTCCTGCTCTTGTAATCTCTAGGAACAGACAGAGAACTCTGATGTTCATTTAATATTTCAAGTTTTCCATCAGACATAAAATGATATATCAGAGCAGCTATCTAATATCAGTTTGTGGATTTGGTTTTGGCTTCATAGCAAGCCTCAAATTATTAGCCGAAGCTAAATTGTAATCTGGACTAATTGTCTCCAAATGTGTAGACTCTCTGTGGCGGTACAATAATTGAAACAATTCACTGGGACAAATATCTCCAATGAAATCTCCATGTTTGACCCTCTAAGGGATAGTTCAGTGTTTTTTGAAGTATGGTTTTCAAGATTTTCAAGATTGTTTTTTTTTTGTCACATGCAGGTTAAACATAGTCAACAATACAATGAAATGCCCTGGATGAGAAGGACCGCTCGACCCAAAGAAGTACGAGTAAAACGCAATAAAGTACTAAGAAAAATACAATAGAATAAAAACACAAAAATACCAAAAAGTATAAAAGAAATATTTACAAAGCGCACAAGCAATGCAGTAGCTGCTGTAAGAGTGTAAACGTATGCAATGGGAGATAAGTCAGTGGGATAAATGAGGTAAGAATTGCCATATTGCACACTGCAGATAATAATGCACAGTGAAGTAGATTCATTGCACAGCTATTACAGAAGTATTGCATGGGAAATAAGTTTGTGAGGTTTGTCTGTGAGGTCCTTGTCAGTAGGGGATCGGATTGGCATTCTATTTTAAAACTGCGATCAGCTGTTAAAACACATAATAATACAATATACCAGTGAGTTGGGCCGCCTGAAGTAGCTTGTTGTGTGATCCAGCGTTCTCATTGTAACCTAGACAATCCATATTAACTTAACCTAAGTAAACTAATATATAGTGATGTTTTGCTACATAAATGGTGGACATGCTCAAGCAAAGCTGCACTGAGCTGACAATCACGTCATCGAAACATCTGAGAGGTGCAGTGTGGAGGTATTTGTGGATCCACAACATAGATGGAAAACTAAAAGACAAAGACAGAGCTGAATGTCAGCTTTGTACAGTGCAGCTGTCTTACTTAATGGCGACGACAAATCTGGGGGCTCATCTGATGGCTTGCCACCCACGTGAAGCAGCAGCTGCCGTGGCGACACCGGCAAACGTCATAACACAAGTGGTCGAAGTCATTCGAACATTTGCATGTCGTGTTAAAACTAACAGCCCAACAAAGGTTTGATTTCTCCTTTGGTAGTAATTGGGATGGACTTGCAAAGTGTTCATATTTGATGAATTAGTGGAGATTTCAGTCAAGCTGTGGCCTTTTGTCACCCTGTGATTTGATCCCCATTTTCCCCTTGACTCTCTCTTTTATTCTGTCTGATCTCACTGAGAGGAAATGTGGTCAGAACAATAATCTGAGTCTTTTTTTTTTAAGGATTAAATTCTTTTGTTTTTTGTCCACATGAGCTTTGAATGTCTCCATGCAGCCTCCAAATGAATTAGCTGACTGTAAGTTTAGTTGGTGTTTTAAGAGGAGGTTTCCTTTGTTTATGCCAGAATGAAATTAAATTAAAAGCTCAGGTTTCTGTCACTAAATCAAACATGTTTCATCAATCAGTCTATGGAGAATTCATCTGGTTTAGTTCAACTATCTATACAACTGTCCTTCTCTTCATACCTCATAGCCTTTTATTTCTTGTCACGTTCAACTGGTTTTAACAAAGAATATCTTCACAGACTGTTTTATATTGCTTTGCATTTCTTAAAATATAGTTATAGTAGTAATTAAACTTTGCTAATTGTTTTATTTCATGAGAACTGTAAATGGTTAATATTCTGGGCAGGACATTTTATAGTCAGAAGATCAGCTTGTGGTAAATTAAGGGGCATTAACTCATAGTGGTGCATTTTGAACTGATACTGCTTCTTGCATCTCCAACACTGTGTCTTTCCACGATGTACATTTCTACTTCACCCCACTTCCTTTGTGATGGATTTTCATTAATACCAACTATCAACAATAGGTCAACCTAACACTTTTCTTTGTTTGAACATTTTCTACATTGGGATTACATGTGGTCTTCCTTTAGAAAAAAATCAATTTCTCTACATTTTCAGAGCATTTTTGAATTCAGGATGAAATATCCAAAGACTTTTGGCATCATTGTGAAGTTACGGCTACTTGGTCATGGTATGTTGAGAGATTTGCCTCTTCAACGGCATTGAAGCTTGAATTTTTATTTCAAAACTTCAATTGAAACATCAGGTCAAAGTGGTCATCCTTGTGTATTAAGCCCTCAGAATAAGAAGACCTCTTTAAGAAGTGGTATCACCATTTTTGACGGAAGCTTAAGAGGAACGAATCCACAACTGTCACTCAATCAGGTCTTTTATGTTTTTTCCCAAATATCAAGGACCAGTGACGGCTCATGACACCACAGAAAAACCCTTACCTAAATGATCTCAGTATTTCTCAAAGTTTAGGAAGCGTTACAGGATTTCAACAATGACCTTAAGAATCTGGGTTCTGACAGCTGCTAGCTCTTCTACAGTAGCAAACAAAGTCATTGGCATTTTGAATGAACCCCTTTTTCAGGTCATACATGTGTGATTCAGTGTGTGTACCTGTGTGTGGAGGGTGTCTCTCCGGCAGGATGAGGTTCTGGAAGTTGATGATGCAGATGGCCTCGGCCCCCAGCCAGCGGTCTGATACTGCCTTGATGTAGTACTGAGAGGGCAGCGGCTCAAAGATGGGGATGGTGAAGACGACGTGCTGAGGCTCACCTGTTACCACCTGAAGAACACACATCAGTCACCTCTATGAGGAACACTTGCTCATGTTAGTCACCGTCTAAGATAAAAATAAAAAAAAGACCTGTTTTTTCTGCAGGAGGAAGTATTCGGAGTGATAGATGTGATCGTTGATGGGATCCTCTACCCACAACCACCACGGCTCACCCACTGACCCGTGGACCTGGAGCAGAGAGGGAGGGAACATTTCAGTCACATTTTTGATTTTAAACAAGTGAAAAGAAAGTAAGTTGAACTCCAACTTTTGTTGAGGAAAGATAGTGAGATGGTGACTGCATAATGTCTGGAAGAGAGGGGTTAAAAGCCAACTAGAGAGTAACATGAGGAGGACTCTGCTACTTGTGCTGGCTTTATAGATGAAGTTCGACATCAAAACAACAGTGAAAACAAATGTCTCTTTTCTACGCCTTACAGGGTGTTGTACTGTAAAATATAAGCAATAATCAGACAGCTCCATGGCCCTACATGTGAGGAAACACAGCAACACAAACAGGGGTGTCTCTCTACGAAGATAAAATAAAATAAAATAAAAATATTCAGTTTCATTTTTATTAATAAAATAGAAATAATTACATTTGTGGTAAAAATTGGATGAATGGAGTTAGAGTTTTTTTTTTTTTTTTAAATGCTGGTCAATGTATTTGATCAGGCATATTTCCTCATTCAGAGCTTATGGCCATTATCTTTTTTTTTTATATATATAAGAAAAGGATGCTTGAATGTTACTGCCAAACTCTGCCCCAGAAAACAAACAAACAAACAAACAAACTTGGGCAAATTCTG
Organism: Xyrichtys novacula; assembly: GCA_962446985.1. Taxonomy (NCBI): domain Eukaryota; kingdom Metazoa; phylum Chordata; class Actinopteri; order Labriformes; family Labridae; genus Xyrichtys; species Xyrichtys novacula. Next base: position 14,773,966 of record OY660871.1, read on the forward strand.
ATCATAGTGTGCCGGTGTGGTCTGTTTCCTGGGTGCCATCAGGGAGGTGGCTCAAGTGTTGCTACATGTGTCCTGGCTCCGCAGACGGATCAGAGCTAAGCCAAAGAGTCTTCCATTACCCCTCTCCCATGATTGGAGCATGCATCTCTAATTGAACATAAACATTAATCTTAATATTTAGCTCTGCGACAGTGAGCTTCCTGTTCCTCTCAGATTCCATCACAAACTTAAGACTAACTCCCACACGATCCCCTCCTGCCTGGCTGCACACAGAGCAGGATAAGTGTGCTTTCTTTTTTACGTTGGTGGGAAGATGTTGAGCATGGAAATCAATATGGTCAGAAAAATGTGTCTCTGGGATTATTGCTAACCACTGAACGTGTAGACAAATGCAGAGAGAGGTTTTAAAACTGGTGAGATGAATTAAGTTGTTCTTGTGCATTCAAATTTTGGAGGAGGAGTTGTAACTGACCTACAGTTTTACCAACAGGGTGCTGCAGAGATTTAACCTGTCTGGACTAAATGCATGGACTGGCAGTGCCCAGTTGATGAACTTGCCCCTCTCCAGTTCTAAGTCCACAGTTTTGACACTGGTCCATGGAGTCTGTAGACAGGGCAGGCACTGCAATGTACCACTGAGAGGGCCCACAAAGATCGTGGTGAAACCCGGGGATGCAGATACCTGACACACTCAATCACGCTTTCATGGTTTCTAATTTCTATTATCACATTCTTCTAACTAGAACACTGACCATGTACAGACTGTAACCTTTTTCTGTGATTATTGTAATTTACAAATCTGCACTTGTCCTCAATGTTTAGTATTTAGTCTCCATCCACATGATCGGATCTTTTTCTACAAAAAAATAAAGGCTAACTGGAAAATCCTGATTTGTACATCCAATTACTTTAAGGCTCCACGTCAGACGATTACTTGCGTGAACCTAATTTTCTGCCGAGCTCATATGGAGACACAAGAAAAAGAAAACAGACACCCAGGATTTCAGCAAGCTAAGATAAAGATTGGCATCCAATGGGAGAATGGTAAAAGACAACAGGATGGGTGAAATGCTCATACAAACAGTTTGCAGAAGCAGCGTGTGGCAGGATACACTCAGCTGGTGGGCAGTATTGTAGAGTATTGTAAAAAAAAGAAAAGAAAAAAAAAAAGAAAAAAAGAAGCAAAGTGAAGATAAAGTGAAAGGAATCATTTTCGCAAACTAATGTTGAAAACTCTACACTCTACACAAAATATCCTTTTAAGGTTTGGTTGGGGGAAAATCAGACGATGCATCTTGTTGTAAAACTGGTGCCGGACATATGTCCTGAAATATGAGCCAAATATCTTAAAGACTTTGACATGGTTTTGAAGGAGTAAGAGTATGAGTGCTCATCCTCCTCCATGTTTACCTGGTCGTTCCAGCGGAAATCAGGAGTGACGATTAGTCGAACACGCAGCACAGTGCGTGTGATTGGCTGGATGGTGGCCTCCATGGTGATGGAGGGGATCTGGTGGACACACTGTTTGACTGATAACCCGATGTTGACATGATGGAGCATGTGACCTGTGAACAACAACCCTCCTATTAGTCCGACGTATTGATTTTCACTGTCAACATTAAAAAAATGACCAGTAAAGAACTTCTTTTATTAAGTTGTCAACAAAGTCCTGACTGCAGGCCAATTTAGCAGCAGGACTCTTTTACTACAACGCTATGCTGTTGTAATAAATGAAAGATGTTTGATATTGTTTTGCTAAAATATTAAGATCTTCCCTGATTAAGTCATTGTCTGGATGGCAGAAGGTGTTACTTTAAAATCTGTATATACTGATCAACATGAATGGAGCATGAAACTGAGAGCTCACGACGAACCAGGTGATCCCCCTTCTCTTTACAGCAAAGGATACAGCATCCATGTTTTCAGAAAAGAATGTCAGGTTTTGATTTTTCAGATTACAGGATAGTTTTCCACTTCCCCTTAGTCCAAACTGTGTTTGCAGTCAATGCTTTTTGTGAAGAATTTATTTTCACTCATGCAGTGATTTCAATTACAGAGTCGTGCCTGTTTTTAAATCAGTGCTGCCTGAGAGCCAATAGATTGAGTCTTGGTTTTGGTCCTTGTCCCTATAGTACAGAGATTTCTCCAGATTCTCTAAATCTTTTAATATTATGTTCTGTAGATGATGAAATCCACTCATTCTTTCACCTTTGACACTCAGGAACATTTTTATGAAACTGTTGAACGCTTAGCTCACACAGTCTCTCACAGAGTGGTGAACCTCTTCCCATCTTTCTAATCCTCTGACTGTCCTTTCTGTATCCAGTCATACTAACAAACCTGTTCACCTTATTGTTTGGAGATAATCCTCCAGCTATTTTTTAAGCATAAGACAACTTTTTCAGTGTTTTATTGCCCCTGTCCTCATCTTTTTTAAAATGTTTTTCTAGCATCAAATTTTTCAATCAATGTTATACATGGCTTCAAACATTTTTTTTCACCATGGGTTTTAACAGTCAACTCTACCAAAAACAAAACTGAGAGGAGCCCCAATTTCAACACAGACTATTAAAACACATCTACTCTGACCTTGATGATAATTAGGAAATAAACAACTGTCCTCATAAAGTGTCAACAAAAAAAATGCATAATTTTTAGCTGAATAAAAGTAGAATTGTCAAAGCTGTTTTTGAGGAATACTTCTGATTTGTAGGGGAAAATAATGAAGTGGCTTTTGAGTTTATCTGCACGCCTGATGGTGGGAGAAAGTTGTTGACTTTTACCGATCTCATCCTTTCTCATTTCCTTGAGTTTGTCCACAGTGAGCTTCTTCTCCTCCAGGCGGTTCAGGATCACATGGCTCAGGCTGGAGAACTGGCGGAGGGGGTGGGCGAAGCCCCACAGCCGCTTGTCGATCACCTTACAGAGGGTGAGCAGGCGGTACGTCATGGCGGGCCATCGCTTTCTCAGAGCGATCTCAAACAGAGCCCTGACGATCCGAGCAGCGTTCTGTGGGAAGTGGAAAGAACATGATCACTGCGGCATTTTTACACGGATTAGTTTCTAAACTCTAAAGCTTAAGGTTTGGGTGAAACAACTGAAACACATTTGTGTTGGAACAGGAGTCCCGTGCAGCAGCTGTGTGGTTCATCACGCTGTATGCTGGTGATTAATCATCTGTGATCAGGAGGAGGTCTGGTCGAGTTCAGATGTCCAGGTTGGACACAGCTGTGCTCTGATGGATCGCCGCTTTAGTTCTGGAGGAGAGGTCGAGTGGCAGAGCGGCTTGCTGATAGACTGCTCAAGTCTGCAGGGGCTGCAATTGATCTGGTCAGGTGTTTATGTGAACTGAGTGTGGGGTGAAGGCTGAAGGCTCTCTGGATTAAAGAAATAATGGCTGTTTTCTATTTGATAATGAGTGAGACTAACCAAAAAGGGTTTGTTTGGACACAGAAGGGTCTGTGGGGTATATCTCATCCCTTTAGCCTCACCTGAGCCACATAGGACAGGTCTGAGATGAGGGAGAAGCTGTCCACCTCTCCTCGGCTGATGTACGTCTGAAGCAGGATGTTGATCTTTCCATAGCTGTTCTCCACCCCTCCTGCAGCTGGCAGCTCACAGTAGTTCGACAACATCTGATCCAGCTCCTCCAGCTCTTCATCACGAACCTGCAGACACAAATCATCAACACAGCACACCGAGATTTTAACATCATTAATCAATGTCACCATAGACAGTCAGAAAAAATGTAACAAAGACTAAACACATGCTTGGTTAATTTTTAATATAATTAAAAAACATTTGCTTTGCCATTATTGGGGTTTACACTTGTTGACCTCTTACCTTCAGCTGTTCAAACTCCTCCGCCTTCGACACGATGCTGAGGATGTCTGCTTCTGTTCGCTGGGAGTTGAAGTTTTCATTGAAGGTCTTCATCAAAAGAAGGAAAAGAACTTTGAGTAAAAAAGACAAGATTTTTCAGGGTTCCTATTCAAGCATGGAAAAGTATGGAAACAAATGTAATCAATTTCCAGGGCATAAAAAGTATAAAAAATGAAAAATAAAGTATGGGAAAAAAATATGTTTCCAGACTATTACCACAGTTCTAAAATACTGTTTTCTAAAATAGTAAAGTAGGTATTTCTAAAAATAATTCCAAAGAGTAGGGTATGGAAAAGTATGGAAATTCCAACTGTGTAGGAACCCTGTGTTATGCACGAAAAGAAGAGATGTGTAGGGCTGTACACCATGTGATTAAACAAATGTTGTCAAGTCACTCTCTTTGAGTAATTGGTTTACGACCTACAACCGAAGCTCATGACCTTATTTCCTCACAGTGTTTGTGTTTTGTGGAGCGGGAGCATTGGTCAGTAAAGTTGCCTTTGAAAACTTCCACACAATAAAATAAATGTCACTCATAGAGTACAAAGTAATCAGTAAATCTAAAGTACAGTCAATCCAGTTTTGACATGTTAACAAAAACCAAGATTTGCAGAGGCCCCCTATAAGTACAGTTACGGTAAAGGGCTGTTGTATTGGATTGCATTAGACTGTTCAAGTATCTGTCTATGTCTGTTAAGTTGCATGTCTGGGGAAAGGACTCGACCTCGATGGTGTTGTATCTGATGTAAAAGTGGCTGGCGGTCCTTCCAAGGTCGGTGGAGGCAAAGTATCCGGTTCTTTCCTCAAAGCGGATCATTCTGGCTTTATCCAACTTCCTGCCAGCCTCCACCACCAGCTCCTTTCTGTACAGCTCCAAAGACAGATCCATCTGGAAAACAGGTAAAAATGATCATAACATTAACTCAGAACTGTCATCTTTTTCTGACACTAGTGACAGAATTCTGTGAGAAATCTGGTTTATTAGAGTGTCTTTCATAGACGATGACATACAATGCTGATAAATTAGATTTGTAGTTATATTGTCAATTTTAATAATCAAAATAAGACAGGTCATTCATAAATACTCAAAAACGTAATCAAATAACATAAAAAATAATGTCAGGACATTAAAAATAAGGATCAAAACAGCATCTTTCACAATTAAAATTAGCTCTGAAAAGTGGGTTTGAAAGCACAAGTGTCAGAGCTGAACGTTTGGATTTAATGTGGATTCAGCCCCATAGCTGCAGACATGCCTAACTTGTCATACTGAATATGTCCAGCGCTCCCCATGCACTACTGTTAACTTGGTCAAAATAAAGTAATAAGACAGGCGATTCTCTGGGTCACCTGATAGGCTTTGTGGTTGATGCCGTATGCCAGCGGGTTGGCCCTCATGCGCACGTAGAGGTAGGTATAACTGAGCCATCTCACCGCCTCATCCACGTTGGTGACTGTTCCCAGAGCGATCTGAAACCAGGAAAAGAAAAGACACAGGATTAGATATAGCGCTGGTCTCTGGTGCCATCTTGTGGATATCCTAAAAACTGCAGTTAAATTTTGAAAGCATAGAATAGATACATAAAGTGTAAACACATACACAACATGCTATAACATACTTTGCAATACCTCCACAGAACTCCACAGTTCATACAGACTGCAGTATGTAGGAACTAACATTGCCGTCATGTCTGACTAAATGCTGTTTATGTGATTATTATTATTATTATTGTTATTATCATAAGTGGACTGTAACAAACTTTGAATTGCCCCATGTATGAATGGTGCTATATTTTCCATTTGCATGATTTGGTCAGTAAAATAGAGAGGGCATTTTTGTTATTAATGGTCTGAGAATCTACTCTGAACCTGAAATGTTAAGCTGCAGCTTGTTACTCTGCAATCTGTTGGAAACAATCTACTTTTCTGGAGCCTCATAGTGATGAAGACTTTCAAATACCTTAAAAAAGGACCTTAGGTTTGAAATACTGAAACCACTTTTCAATGGGCAAAAATGCCTTTTATTCCTTTTTAACTTGAAACTTGAAGTTCTGGACTAGAATCCACCTTTATTTTCTTTAAGAAATTAAAGATGGGGTAAATAACTTTAACCAACATCAGAGTAAATCTGAGTAAATCATGCGAGACTCACCTCGGCATTCAGGTTGTCTGCCAGGCTGTCCAGGAACTGGCTCTCGATGGGGTTCTGCTGAGTGAGCAGGGTCAGGTAGTGGCTCAGTTTGTCGTGGGTGGTGATGATGGTGCCTTCACCATACTTATCGAACTGTGGACGACCTGCACGTCCAAAAATCTGCATAACATCAAGGATGCCTAGATCCACAAGAGTGCCCCGCTTTGCATCATAGATTTGAGTTCCCTGTTTTAGACAAAAAGACAGAAGTGGATTCACAGAAGTTTGATTCATTTACTCTGAGCGGCTGATATGATATGATTTACATAGAAAACATCTACAGCCTAACAACAGTTCATAGACATGACTATCTGAGAGTGAGAAACTGAGTTACAACAGTCTGACACGACAGAAGGTGCTGCAACGAAGACAGTCAGGAGACAGAACCTGGCATTTCATGCTCCGGTCAAGATCGAAATGCTTCCATCAGTGGGATCATATTTGGCTCAAAAACAGCTTGAGTAGGTCTTTGTTCATATTCACTGAGGCTGCAGGGGTTGTGCTTTAGAATCATGGTGTTCTTTTCCTTTCACTTATTTATGTTGTTTCCTGTGCAGTATATGTGCTCAATGAATAAACAAAGAGCTCTGCTTATGGTTCTCGCTCATAACTGCTTCTCTAAATAACAATCAGTTGTATAAACAATGTTCCTTTGTTGCTAATATCTATTAATTGTACTCTGAGGGGCAATCTAAGCATCCATTCAAATTGAATAGAATTGTATCATCTCCAATCTTTAGGAATTTTATCATACCACCTCATGTTATACCACACTGTATCATATTGTATCATATTCAGTCATCTTATATCTTATCTTATCATATACGTTTTTTTTTGTCTTTGCAAAGCGTACTGTATCTTATCACAACCTGTAGCTTTTTATTTCGTTTTATCTTATTCCATTATATTGTGATTTATTGTGTCATACAAAAAAAAAAAAAAAAAAGATTCTAATAAGGAAACTTACTTTATATAAATCTTTAAAAATGAAAAAAAAAAGCCTTTTTCAAAAAGTATATTCTTTTCTTTTTTGAGTTAGTTTTGAATGATAAAATATCGCTCTTCGGTGACATGGGATTTTTGTTATGGTTATAGTGTTTTGTCTCAGTCCAACATAAAATATGTCCTACAAAAGAACATACTGTGAATCAGAACCTGATCGTTCACTGTGTTTTGGAGCTCAGATTTCTTACAGACGCCTTTAAACCAAAGATTATGCAGCTTTTGCTTCGGGGTGGGGCCAACTGTGATTGACAAGCTGCAGCTATGACAATCTAGGAATATCTTGTTCAGCGTTTAGCTGAAGGATGGAAGACTCTCTCAAGATCCAGCTTTTCTTCTTTTACTTAAAGTCTTTAAGATGCCAGCATAAGCAGCAGTAAAGCCACAGTTACTGTGAAATATGAGTGCTACTTGCTCAACATGAAGCTCTTCTATGGGCTCACTTAGCATCTCAGCAGATTCCTGGCTTAAAAAACAAAAAAGCAAAGGCAAAAAGCAAATCCTAAAAAGATACCATTTTTTAGATAGAACTAACAACTTGAGGCTCACAGTTTGTGAGAAGCCACAGTAGGGCCCTTATAGATTTGATTTATATTCTGTGGTATGAGTCTAACATAACAGAGTGGGTACAGCAGGAGATCCACCTCTTAGGGAATATTTAAGAAAGACAGAGAGAAAGACAAAAGAGGAAAAGGAAACAAAGGAGTAAACCTTGATGATGACTGCATGGGCTGGCAGGTTGACTCCCCAGGCAAGGGTGGCGGTGCAGACCAGCACCTTGAGGAGTCCTTTGGAGAACAGGCTCTCCATCAGACTGCGGTCAGAGCGCAGCATGCCAGCGTGGTGGATCCCGAAGCCTTCTGGGAACATCTCCTTCATCTGCTTGTTCCTGGAGCGCTGGATCTAAGAGAGGTGGTGAGAGAGGTGAGTTTAAAGGGAGGAAAGAAGAGCGCTTCAGGGCATGTGAGAAAAGAGAGCAGCACTGATTACTGAGTGCTCAAGGTGGGGAAAAACTCTGATCCAACATCATGATAGACTGCTGCTGCAAAAAAGAATCTAAGACACTGAGGGGGATCATCATTTCTGCTATTGACCTAAACAATTCTATTAGCTAGAACATCGTTGTTGTGCATTTTTGATGGTTTGGTTCTTCTTCTACTCACTGTCTCATGTGACACAGACGTAAAGAATTTTAAAGCACCATCAAAAAAAAAAAAAAAATCATTTCAGCTCCTTTCCTGTCTGTAATCTGTGTTCATTACTTCTCTGCAAGCTTGCAGATACTGACCAAATGTTGCAGTGTCATTGAAACTGTGGGAACGATAAAGACAACAGGCTAAATCACAGACTGTGTAAAACATGAAACATGACGTCATGCTTTGAAATATTCAATTATCCTCAGCGGTCGCTAAGCTTGATCTTGACCTTTGCTGTTGCCATGATCTCCTCCGTTGGTCCTAAGCTTGTTGTTGTCATAGACTTCTGACTCTTCTTCTTTTTTGGGGTAACTTTTGAGTCTGAGTGGTGCCACCATTTACAATGTACAGCTCTTGTTCATATGTAAATGAGCTTGTACTTGTAAAAAAGTAAGAAAAGACCAATAATTGGCTTTGGATGATTATCTGAGATGATATCTGGCATTTTGCTGAATACTCATATTAACCTTTAATTTCAGAGGTGGCAGAAATAATCACTCAAATAAAACATGAGCTACTTTGGCTTTCTCTTCTGATTAGTTTTCTTGCACCTCTTACCCCATCCTCTTAATCAAAATGCTGACAAAACACACCGTGCAACTGTAGTTTTACAGCTGAGAGCCAACTTATGACCTGGTGGTAAGTCTGGTGCCGGCTTGTGAGGGTGATGACAAGATTGTTGTGTGTCGCAAATGTCAAACTCCCGACCTTGATTCGCAAAGAAAATAAGTTTAAAGAACTAGAATTCTTATTAAGGGTTCATTGAAAAAGGATAAAATAAAAAAACATGTGGACACACTGCACATTCAAAAATTCAGACACCACACACACTCAGTCAGATAGAAATGTGTGTGTGTGTGTGACTGACAGGAGGCTGTGACCTGGCTGCGCTAGAGGGGAGTCCTCATCTCACGCCTTTATCTCTCTCTCTGGGCATCTAAATAGAGGTCAGTGCCCGGCAAAGAGAAAGCCCATTACTGCCGGCAGCTGTCAGCCTCTCTCTCTCTCTTACACACATACACACACGCACACACACTGACTACTGTTTGGTCTGCAATAAAGTCCAGATTTGTGTACAAAGCTGAAAAAAGATGAAGGATTGGGACTAAAGTGAGTCACAGAGTTTTACCATTGGACTGAAAATAAGACTGAACGACATGTCATCCAGCTTTTCTTTTACGATGCGGAAACAATCGACTGCTTCATTTGATGTGGAAAATAAACATCCAGTTTAGTGCTGTGATGACAGATCAGTGAATTGATATTTCAGCCTGAGGTTAGAGTCTGTTTGACACAGACAGCATCTTTCTTCTTTAACGGTGGCAAAACATAAAAAAATCTGCTTGAATGTCTTTTTGCTGTTCTTCTGTGCTGTCAGTATCGATACCTGAATAATCTTCATTACATTTAAACAACAACACCATGTCTGAAATATTAGAGGACATTCTCTGTCAGAAAATGTTAATATCTTAATCTGGATTAAAAGAGATAATGTGGTTATTGTAGGTACTTCATTGTCTTCTTGTTTGCATGTGCTTGTTTGTGGTATTTATTACTGAGAAAAGATTACACTGGGTAAAATGTGACACACCAACCTTTATATTGTGTTTCAAGAAAAAAAAAAAAGCAAAGCGTGGGGATTCCAAGTCACATGTGTCAACAACTGACCAATGAAGGTTTATTCTGTAAAAAGAGGGGAAAACTGACGGTGACAGTGTGAGCTACAGACCACAAGAGCTACATGACACAACTTGTTTTTGATTTTGAACAGAAATAAAATGGCGCTTAATTGGAGGAAAGTGAACAAGGAGGTCAAATTGTCAGGTAAACTGAACAAATCTTATCCATGTAGTCAACATTAGCCATATTTGATGAATACCAACTGAAGGCAATCCCTCCTTTCTGACTGAAATGCAAGTGTTCGGCAACTTGCGTGTAGTTGCAATGTGGCACAAGAATGGAGTGAGTCATACATGTCAATAAAGTGAAGAAACTCAAAACATTCTGCATTTAAAAAAATGCCCAAATTACCAAGTACAAATGCTGGTTTGTGTTTAATGTGAACGCAATATTACATGAACATTCTGTTTGTAGATGTAGGAGTTTGGTTAATTATTGAAAAAAAAAGATGAACAAATATATAAAGCTTCTTCTTAGTCTGTCAAATATAATAATACTGTTGAAACTTAGACATACATCTGATACATCGCAGGTGTGCAAAGCCTTTAGTAAACATCTGACATTTATTTTGCACCTTTTGTACAAACCCTGCATGACCTTCTGTTCTCAGTAGTAACTGTAGGTTCAGTGCAGCTTTAGGGTGTGATGTTTTTTTTTAGACAGTAGTCCATAAAAATGATGTGTTAGGACAAACACAGTCCTGAAATGCTATCTTAAAACGGTAAATGTCTAAACTAGAGTAAAAAGAGTCCTGGTGGGAGTCCTCCGGGTCGTTTTGTGCAGAGATCTATGTGAGCCAGGTTGGCTAATTGAAATGCTGAGGCTGAGGCTTTGCTTTGAGGTGTCACAGTGTGTTACAGCCATGCTTCCAGCATCTAATCTAAGGTGAGTTAGCGCTGATGTCTGCTGTGCCATGGCTGTATTTGAGATGGCAGTGACCTGAGCTCCTGATCAGGTCCCATTAGGCCTGGCCGCCTGCTGCTGCTCCTGCTGCAGAGCTCTATGTGTGTCTGCAGACAGCAGCTGCCAGCTCTACTCAGCGTCTGTCATTGTCATGGCCATGTAGAGAGCATCAGCTCATGGCTGAGCAGAAATAAACTATTCAGGAGCTTGTCAAACCTTTTCTAAGGACCACTAAATGAAGGTAGGTGTAACTAACAGGCTTTGCATCTCTGAGGATTTAATCCCTGCTCTCATTGATCCCTGATCCTTCTAGAAATAATGTGCGGGAGAGGAACAGGAGCATTTTTAGAAACATGTCTGCATCTGTATTTTTGCAGCATAAAAAAGCTGGGGAGTGAAATGTCACAGAAAATGTTTCAAATGCAATCTGAGCTGAGGTGTAAAGAGCAGCAGATGGCTTCTGTCTAACAGCATCACCACTAACACTGACTCTCCTGAGCTCCACAGCTTTTCATTTACTCTCTTTAACGCAGGCAGGATGGCTAATTGTTGATTTCATTTAGTGGCTCTTGATAGTCATAATGTTTGGTGCTCAGAGCTGCTGGATGGGCGGCAGAGAGTAGGAGGACGGGTTTCCATTCACACCCACCTCTACTCCACTTTTCCATCACAATCTGCCTCCATCTCCTCAAACCTCGCTCTGTTTTAGCTCCATCTGGGGAGGTTATCGACTAAACCTAACACAAATTATAGTCAGCAGAGCCGCATTCTGCATAATCACATTTTTACAACATAGTGAGGGATTTTCCCCAGGCTACAGATGGAGTTAATGAGCTCAGATGTAGTTTATCTCATTTGCAGAAAAGTGCCACTTTTTGTGCATCTTTGACATGAAAAACACTAATTTGTTGTCTGCTGCAAAAAAAATGCATTTCTAACATTCATCATTTCTAACATTCATCTACGTCCAAAGTGTTTGTTCAATTCTACTGTTGTCAAGCCATATTAAAAATAAAACAGCGAATATGAAGGCTCAAAATGTACAAACATCTTTTATGTTTTAGATCATTTTTTTGAGAAAGCAGCATTTTAAGTTTCTTTGCTTTGATGTGCCTATGCAAAATCCACACAGATAATAAAGCTCTGACTTTATCCACTTCAAAGGGATCTTTTTGTTTGCAAATTGTCCAACTTTTCCACAGTTACAAACATAATCTAAACATTAAATCAGAAGTACTTTAATGGATATAACACACGTCACTTGCATCATAGAAATTTTCAGTATATAGCATGAAGTGTTTATAGTTTCTATTTCCCCGGGGAAGATGTTCTGCTGTTGCTTCGTTAATAACTTCCACTCAAGTTTAAGTATTACAAAGAATGCTCATTAAAATGGTTTTGTCACTTATGAACAGGCTATAACCTTTTATTTGTATCCATATAACAAGATCTATAAATAAATAGTTATGACCTTAAACTCCATGCAGAGGCTGGTTGACACGGTTGAAAAACGTTTATTTCACTACACTCCCTGCACGCTTCTGCTCAGGAGTGGATTCAGAGGGTGGTCAAGGGTGGCCATTGCCCTTCTTACAAATCGGATTGGCTGCCTTCAATCTTGAATAATGACTTTTTTTTTCTTCCTTGACAAAAGACTGACTGAGTTTAAGCTGTGGACCATAATCACCCAGATTACAACTGAAAAATACTTGAAACATTTTAGTTTAAATGTAATGAGTCTTATTTCTTTCTGATTAAAATATTGACATTTTGCTTCCTGTTGAGGCAGTTGCAGCATACAGATAAAACCACCTCCGCTTTTGCTGATTAGCAACAGTCAATCCACATCCAAAATAAACAACACCTGATTCACAGCTGAATCAACCTGAAAACATAAACAATTGAGAGATACACCTCCAGGCAGAGATACTTGGTCAAGCCTCACCTATTACCACGAACAAGCACTTCAGTGTATATTTACTGTATATTCTCATTGTCATTTGCTCCTTGATCGTGCATGTGTTGTGTATGCACCCATGCATTTACACTGATGAAATGCACCAGTGCATAAACACCAGTGTATGCACAATGAATTGATGTTGACCTGAATAGATTTTCAGTCATTACAAAGATTTAAGTGGAGTCACCAAGCATCTCTTACATGATATAATTAGAAACAGACTTCAAACTTATTTACAGCTTTTTGTAAAGCACAGAAAATATCTTCAAAGATCCCTAAAAATCAAAGACTGAAATGTGTCTGCTGGACAACAAACTGATTTATAACACCTTGAAATACTTCCTGATCTGACTAAAACTGCTACAGAGACACCAACAGTTTGAAATAAACACAAGACTCTTGGGTCCTAATGGAACGGGTAAGTGCTCAGCGAGGATCACCTTTGATGGTGCCCGGATACCACTTTATTTTTTTCACCCGCCAATGTGTTTCATAGCCTACAACACAGTGGGCACAGACTCTGTTTAATCTGAGTTTAATGTACTAACAACTCTGAAATGACCCTCTCTGCTACTCTGTTTCCAAAGACCCCAAAATAAAAGTTACATGTTAGCATAGAGAGGATTCTGCACAGAGAAGTTAGAAAGAAAACAAAAAGACAGAGGCAATATCTCCCTCCAACTATCTGTTTTCACTGCAGAAGACGAGAGTGAAAAGAATGTGGATAAATCACTTACTTATGACTTTGTTTTGGAGCTCAAGTGACTTCAATTCACCAACCAAATTCCTCTGACTAGACACAGGAGTCAAGGCCTGACCACTTCCACATATTCAATTTGGTCACTGTACACTACAGTCTCAAAATCCATCAGCTATCATCTGGCTTTTATGTGTCTCTGGTTGCTAACATTTAGGCTCGTCTTTGTAGCCAACTGCACTAACCCTCTGTCTAAGACTTTTCTATATATGAACGGATTGGGTTAAACCAGCTTAAACCAGTTTGACACCAACATCATTTAGTTGGATCTTTAAACAGCTTTCCTCTTTGGATTGAATCTGCAGCCAAACAGGACCGGGACAAATTGTGACCCCACTATAGGGACTACAAAGTGTCTGGGCTGACCTGCCTTCCATCCAGGACTTGTACCAGTTCAAGAGTCAAGAAAGATTCAGGTAACACCTTTGCAGACCAAAAAATATCCTTCTCATACAAATATTATCTAGATGCATCTATGCACACTTTGATTAATGAGAATAGCGCATAAAAACAGTATACTCATGCGAGTTTATCTGTCAAATGCAAAATAACTCAAGAATAACTACATACACCTGCCAGGACCAAAGTGTACAGTGCAGGTTTAATGTTTCATGTCTTTTGTAGGCTTGTATATTTTTGTGTTATATTCAAGGTTGGTGTCGTACAAAGGGAGCAAAGTTTAACAGAGACTATTAAAGCTGATCCTTTTTCGGGCTCATTGGAGAATAGTGGCAGTTTATCCAGAATTGGTGAGTCTCAGTTTCACTGGAAACAGTAAATTAAACAGGTTTCACTCTGGCTGACTTCAGGGGAATAAACCTGACAAAGAAACTGATTTTCTTGGAATAAACTTGCCCTTCCTAAGCATTAAATTCTAAAAAAGAAGCAATTTAGGAGAAAGAGGGACCTGCGGCGTGCTGCTCGAATAACGTTGGCCACTCCCTGAAGCTTTAAGCCTGCAGAGAAGCTTTAAAACAGAAACAGACGGGAAGAATAGGTACTCCGCTTTCTTCACACTGTGCCATTGTTTTACAAAGATTGTGATTCTATTTAAGGCAGCCATTTTTGTCTTATGTGTTTTTGTCACTCCACTGTGTCAGTCCTGTTTTCCAGCAGCCTTTGAGCTGCGGCTCATTGTTGTTGATCAGTGCATCGGGGAGCTGGTTCGGCACACTGACAGGTTGTCACGGATCTGACACAATGAAAGGACCGGCGGTGGACGAGACTTGTAAAAATAGCACAAATGAAAGCAAACAGAGACATTAATGAGCCCACTCCGGTGCTGCTGCGGAGTCCCACGAGGCTCTGCGCTCCGAGGCTGCAAAACGTCTGCTAGCTGTGTCTTGTCAAACAAAATGACATGAAAGTTGCATATCTGAAGACCACAGAGATGGAGAGTTTAAAGAAAAAAGACGAGAGGAAGTATATCAGTGCATCTGAACCTTCCAAGTCTCTCTCCATTTACACCATTATCACTGATTTCACACTCCTGTCTCTATACCATGCAGCCAAGCTTTAACAGACAGATCTCACACACTACAGGAAATAGATAACCAACAAAACTTAAACTTGGACCAAAAGATGTTTCTTCTCAGCCCATTAAAACCTATGACATGCCAGGAGCGTAGCCTGTGCAATGGCCTCATGGGACCACAAGGTGTCTCTTAACCTCCACGGAAAAGCTCCTCTTTCCTGTGGAAGCAGCGGTTTTATCTCTGAACTGGGTATTAAAAACGAGAGAGAAGGGGGGAGGAGTGAGGAGAAGGTGGAAGGTGGATTGCGAGAGTTGGAGCAAATGAAAGTCAAACAGATTCTCGAATACAATACTCCTGGGAGAGCTTTAAGCAGAGGGTCCCTGTACACAGGGTGGGGCAAAACGATGCGCTTTATACCCCTGGAGTTATTTTTACTACTGCTTCACATTTACACAGAGATTATAAACTTTTGTGGACTCAAACTGGTGCTTAAACTGCTGAGGCTTTCACTATTTTGATCACTCTTTGGTGCCGACACAAGATGAGATTCAATACTGAGGGACTGGAAGTCAAAACTCAGTTTGCCACACCTAGCAACCACATACCTCCGTCATTTAAAACCAGACATGAACAGAAATGAGTCCATTAGTCAAAGGGACATCAAGATACTTCATTTTCCTTTTGTCAAGACATCCTGTGTGCAAACCAAACCAACAGAGAAGACATCTGACTAACAAGTATTGTTTGTCAATCCAAAGCCTGATTAATCTTCCTGACATTGTCTGAGATATTCTCCAGTCAACAAACACATTTCAAGCAGACAGAAAATTCATCAGAAACTCCTTTGTTTTTCAATTCACATCCACTTCTCCCAGCTACTCTGTCAAAAAAAGGAGCGTTTTTCTTCATCTTGTTTGAGTTTAAAGCCAAAATCGGTTGGATTTGGGCTGCAGGTTGGACAAAAGTGCAGTGGAAAGACATCAATTCATGGGACATTTTCGACAATCCTTTACGTTTCATTAAAAACAAAGCAGAGTAATTGATTTTAGAAAGTGGGAAGGAGTCAAAACAGGTACTCCAACTCTTATTACTTCTTTAATACTGCTGTGAATACTGACACCAGTAATTGATTCATAGCTCTGTTATTTCTTTTTTGAACTGTGAACATTTTAAGGTTGTTGTTTTTTTACCATGTATTGATGTGGTTGTCTCATTTTATTTTACGATATAGCTCCTTATAACTATAATGTTTCTGTTTTTATTCTTTGTTTCTAACTTGGTTGGCTGCAAACTAGGGGCTGGTAATACGGCAGAAACATGTATCATAATTTATGATTTGAATTATGTTCAATTCATGATCATGATTTTGTTGCGTTCATTTTGAGACTTTGTAGCAAGTAACTAAACAATACAACCAAATGTATCTCTTCATTTAAAATATAGTCCTAGAAAATGAACAGTACTTTCTTACTCAGTTGTCTTGTGAGGTAAAAATTAAGTTGTGTGACTCTGAATGATAATTTGCTGCTGCATTTACTTTTCTTAATTATGGATTTTTTGATTGAAAATTGCATGACCTCTGTGTGGTTTTTTTACCTGTACATGTGTTAGCTGTGTTTTCTACAAAATGTTCTTGTTTGTTTCCTTGAAATATTTTTGTTAGTCAGTCATCTCATGGCATGGATTTATGGATTTTGATTTTTTTTTTTTTTTTTTTTTTTTTTTTCTCTGTTGCTCTTATTGTTCTGTTTTATGTTGCTGCTCTTACTCTGTCAAGTGTCCTTGAGTGTTCAGAAGGTGCTTATCAATAAAATGTATTGTTATTATTATGGCTCCATGATCATCTAATCGGTCACAGGGACCATCATCAGGGACCGCACATTTCGACTTCTATTCCAAGGGCAGGAAATGCTCGAAGCTCCTAACGTTGCCACAATGACATTTCACCTTCAACACAGGCTCTGACACTAATGCAGGTCACTCTTGTTAAACAACCTCTAGGGCTTCAGTTTCAATCTGCCACCTTCAGAAAAACCTCTCCTATATGTTTTTTTATTCTTTCACTGAACTGGCCTTTCTAATGATTGGCTCACCAAAAACTGTATTTAACAGGGATTGATTGGAGTGGGTGCATTAAGATATCTAAGCCTGATTGACAGCCTCTCTAGCCCCCTGAGATTAAGCCAATTAAATAACATTAGGGAGAGAAAAATATAGTGGAATCACTTCTGACTTTTAAAGCAGGATAAATAAAAGCTAAATTATATGACTGACCTTAGAGGTGCTTTATTTCACTGCATATGCATATTGGAGATTAAAAAACACCTATAAATATTAATGTGGGGCAATTTCCAGAGTGCAAACAGGCAGTGCATTATCTCTGTGTGGGCTTAGAGTGGAGTCAGCCCGGTGCCTCTTCCTTCAGCAGAGCAGGCTGGACTGACAAACACTCAAAGATGGACTAATGGAGTGGATAATACTCATTATATTGGGACACAGGCAGAAGAGCTGGGAGTGAATAAAAGCACAGTTAGTGTTTAAACAACAAGATTAATTCCTGTACACATTCTGTAGGAAGTGTTCCTGTTTCAAAGACTAACTAGGACTCGGCGCACCATTTTTAGTCTTTTGTTGGTGTTTCCAGTTTTAGAGAGCATGAAAAGTGATCTGATTTGTATACATATCCTATTTAAATAGAGGGGAGATTAGAGGCACATCAATCTTGGCTCAGCCCCAGGGAACAAAGGAAAGGTTACTAAATTTATCACTCTGCCTTCTGTTGAAGTTGATTTAAATATGGGAGCTGCAGACTGACTGACCATCCTCTGAGGGAGAATGTAGCTCCACCTCTGTGTACTCTCCCAGCACAGAGAACATTAATTATACGTACGCACACCTGCACACACAGCCCTGATGCCGACCTACAGTCAAAATGTGGGGGCCTAACTATGTCTTAGAGAGTAACACGGATGATGAGCTGTAAATCAGGGTATCCTTTTGCTCTTTTTCAGTTGGTACGCCAGTTTTTTTTTTTGTTGTTGCTTTACAGAACCTATTTTTACTCCAAGAAACTGTGCGACTCAGTATAAATGACTCAGAAGGGTAAATGGGACGGGGATGCCAAGGGGTTTCTCGTAGTTTATATGGAAACTGACTAGTCTTAAGGTAAGAGAACGCTCAAAATTGATTTAAAAATGGGGTCACAGAGTCCACAAAAACAATATCTCAGTTGTTCGATACTAGCAAAAATGCATTAATATTAAACCTTGTTTTGATGCCGAGACAGAAAAAAAAAAAAGAGAAAATGAAAACTGAAATGAAAAAAATTAAACTTGTGAATCCAAAATGGTTTATTTTGTTACTTTTGATTTCCATCTTTTTAAGATTAGTGGTGGACTGCTGCATCTTTAACTTGTTGTGCAACAGTGATACAGACTATCAGGCAGCAACAGGGAGAGAGAGAGAAGAGAGCAGGGAGAGGAGCAGGAGGAGGAGAGAGGAGAGCAGGGAGAGGAGAAGGGAGAGTAGGGAGAAGAGCCGGAGGAAGAGAGAGGAGAGGAGAGGGGAGAGCACGGAGAGGAGCAGGGAGAGAAGCAGGAGGAGAGAAGGGCGAGCTGAGAGAAGAACAGGAGGAGGCAGGTGTGTATCTCTGTGTCTGGAAAGCTGAGGTACAGAACGAAAACAACGATAAAAGGGCTGTAGGCATGTAAGCTTATGAGCCAATGACAGCTGGACTGAAAAATAGATGACATTAATCTGAGTCATAATAAAACACAGCTCCGCTTAATGGATATTCGAAGCATTACAGTACGCTGTGTCACTACCTGTAACAGGACCCCTGAGCAGTCTACAAGACTGCCCGACTGTAATGTCTAAACTAGAAGTGCATTCATGTAAGGCAGCCTGAGCCCAAAGTACACGCTAGAAACAATAAACCAATCCATGCTTAATGCGCTTTACAATCCAGTGCGCCTTATGTGTTACATAGACACATTAATTCACATTCCTTATCGCCCGAAAAAAAAAAAAGAGCATTAACACCCTAACCCTAACCCCAATGCATGGCCCTCTCAGCCCTCCTATGACTTTTTTAAAAAGAGGTATGCCATCCACTTAGACAGATGGCCTTGCTTTGGTAAACAAAAAAGATTTTGACATTTTCATTGCTTAGTGAAGCTAGCTTTAGCAGAGCTAGCACCACCAGCCTTCAATCCTGCTTGCTGGTTAACATCCACTTTGCTTTGGGACTGTTGAGTGGTATTATACTAGTTTAACCAGAGACAGTCGACATGTTGCTTCATGTTCTGGATAATTACTGACCAACCACATTGTGCTAAGAG
This sequence comes from Xyrichtys novacula, assembly GCA_962446985.1. Classification (NCBI taxonomy): domain Eukaryota; kingdom Metazoa; phylum Chordata; class Actinopteri; order Labriformes; family Labridae; genus Xyrichtys; species Xyrichtys novacula. The sequence goes on from OY660871.1 coordinate 14,793,352, forward strand.
CTGCCATTGTTGCTTGTTTACATCTGAGTGGTCGAGCTTTAAAGCTTCATGTCAGAGCCGGAGCATCAGCTGATTTCATAAGTTATCCAGAGTTGTCTCCCTCCTCTTTGAAAACACTTGTGTGACACGGTTTCGTGTCTGTACCTTAAAGAAATTCAGTACACACCATCAGTCAGTACACATCGTTTACTGACATAAACTAATACATACTAATCTGACATTTGATTGTATTTCAGAGGAAGAAACACCACACTGGGAACTGACTGTACTGGATCGTTTACTATTGATCTGCATTGTGTTTGATGAACACATATCCTGTCTCTTCTGCCTTTGCCTTCAGCCCCTCTCAATCTTGGTTTCATCAGAGACTCATGACCTACGATGGACACCATTAAAATAGTTTGCTATTATGTTTTAGCTTTGTCCTCTGTTCCTCTGTGCTGATAAAAATATCGTATTTATAAATAAATCTTTTAAAGACAGGGTCATTTTCTAATAAACCTGCATTAAAAAAAAACTTATTTTTGTACCAACTGGAGGTGCTGGTGAAAAGAGCCTTAACGTTTGAAGCAGTTGTGTGTTGACTCCACTTCACTAAAAACAAATTAGCTATGTCCACACTTTAGATCAAGCTGGGAAAACCACTCAAGCTGGAAAAATGAATGCAAAGATGGAGAAAAAACACAGGAAATCTGGGGAGAGCGGTGTGCTACAGTAGTGCTTCTTGTAAACTTGCCAACTGCATCATCCCCAGACCTTACTGGGTCTCTCACCAGACAGTAAATAATAAATCTTAATTCAACAACTCCAGTTTTGAGTCTCTGTAGCTTGGAGCTGTGGCATTTTGAGAGGCAGTTTGGATTCCAGCAGAGGAGAGAACTCTCAGAACAAACTTAACTGGCTGTGACAGGTTCAGGTCAGAGCTGTCGGGATGGTTTGGTAATATTATTGCATAAATTTGGGTGTTTTCACAATAGTTATGGATTCAATGAGGAAGTCAGACTACTTTAATTGACAGGATGATTCCATCTAAATAAACGGATTATATGCCAAAGTCACACTGACTGACTATGCGCTCTTTTCAGCTCTGATGGTGTTATATCATCTCTTTTATTAGCTGTACCTTTTGTCGAGATATAATAAACTTCTGACATTTAAGAAAAACATAGTATTTTAAATAAAGGACACACTAAACAAATTAAGACATCTCATACAGATTATGAGTGTATGCCCATGTTTGATTGTGGGCAGAGATAAATGTTGGTTTTATGTCAGCATGACAAATTTGTGTGAAGAAAAAAGGTAACATAGGCACAACAGAGAATAGGGTTTAATTGAAAAAGACGGAAAAAAAGTACTATATTTACAAAATCTTAAAAGTAATTTTACATTATTAAAGTTGTAAGAGAAAAAGTCCAAGGGTTTTATGAAAAAAAAAAAATCCTGAATTTGTGCAAATAAACTCAAAAATCAATTTGATTATAGTTTAAAATTATTTGGAAAAATGTTGTCAAGAAGCACTTCTAAATTAACATAAAAGAGTCAAAAGACACAAGTCTGTAGGAATTAAATAGGTCATGGTTGTAAATTACTGTGTAAAAAAAACATTGTGAGAAAACAATTCCTGCATCAATGATAATGTAGTTGTAAAATGTGAGAAAATACAGAAAATTAATGATTCTAAAAAATAAACTCAAAAATCAACGTGATGAGGGTTTAAAATTAATTGAAAAAAAAAAATGTTTCAAAAAGCACTTCTAAATTAACATTAAGAAGTCAAAAGTCAGAAGTTTGAAAGAATGAACGAGGTCATGGTTTTAAATTAATGTGAAATTTTTTTTTTTTTGAGAAAACACTCCTGCCTCAATGATAATGTAGTTGTAAAATGTGAGAAAATGTAGAAAATTAATGAGGATGAAGTAAGTCTAAAAATGTGTGAGGAAAAAAAAGTCTCACATTTACTATTTATAAGTTGCAACTGACAACACGAAATGTTGTAACCCTATAAATTCAAGTCACATATAAACCAAATTAAAGCTTTAAATTATGTTTTTATCCAGATAAAAAAGAAAAAAAAGTTATCAAACATGGGGAATAGTTATTACTCTATAAATGCAGTAAAAGACGTAAGTTTGTGAGAACAGTCATAAATGTTGTGGTAATAAATCATAAATGAAGTCTTTAGACTATTAGTGGAAAAGACAAAAACTAATAAGAGTGAACTTGTTTACTCAGAGGATGAAGGCTGAAAATGTATAAGAATAAGGTTTTGGTCTTTACGGAATAATGTAACTTCATGGAAAATGAGTTGTAGGTACAGGCTGTGATAAATCTCCTTGTAAAATAACATACAAGTAGATACTGGAACAAGTGGCAGAGATTTTTGGTATTACAAAACCTCCATTAAAGTGTAACTTCACAAGATGCTCTACATTCTTTGTTAGCAGGTGGCTAACAGCTCTTTCAATCTTCCTCTTAAATTACAACTCTGTTCTTTATTCCTACAGTTGATGACTCTACTTTTTTAAATGTGAGACCTTATTTTTGAAATCTCAATGTTTTCTTCAATGACATGGCCCTGTAACTCCATCGTACATAAATGTGGAGGGAAGTTAGGAAGAAGCATAAGTAACCAGACAACTACAACAACAAAATGCGTTCTGTAGCAGGATGAATGTTTGCCCCTTTTTGGTTTTCCAGCCACAGTTTGATGTCAGCATCCCACTGTACCTCTGATGTTACCCCCTCATTCTTAATTCCAGTCTTGGAAAAAGCCAAAAAGGCAGCATGGAAAACCCTGATCAGCCTATCAGATGCATGGATGTTGTCCACTGAGCCATTTGAAGCGGATACACACAGAAATATTGAGAAACGCTCTAAAAACTGTTTTGTACAAATATCAATGACTGAGCAAAGGCTAAATTACCCTCTATTTTCTGGATGAGTATTGGAGAACAATCTTTGTAATCACTGCTAAGCAGCTGGAATGAATCCTCATTGATTTTTCTGCCTCTGAAAACGGATTCAAACATGAAAGGAATGTTTTTCTACCTGTTTCTCACACTGGCCGTACTCTGCACTCTGCTCTGCTTGAAAGAAACATATCTCTCCGTGGTTCTTTGCCATCTCGATCAGGCCCATGGCTGTCCTCACTGTGGCATTACGAGCATGGACGAAAACCATCACCTAAAAGAAACACAAACAAACATGTCAGGAGACTTACAAGATCATCATGCAGTTAAAGAGAGATGGTCAGATGACAGCTGTCATCCATGAGACTGTTGAGTTTTAATGCTGATTCAGCAAATCTAATATTTATTGTTTACCATTTTCACATACTTGATTCTTATTGGACCAAAAATACCAAATGTGACAATGATGATTAATACTGATTTAGCAAAAGTGACACCCGGGATGACATGATCTCACATGTCATATCTGCGGGGAGTAACCCAGCACATTTCTTCTCTGTCTGTTGACACTGTGGCAAAAGTGTTAGTTTCTATTTCAGGGCTGGTTTAATGGTCTCAGACAGTTTTTCAGATTTCAGAGTTGACTGCTCTGAAGTCTATCCATCAGGTTCTCCTATTGGTGACAGGTGTGAAGAGTGATTTGACTTCTCCCAGTTTGCTCAGATTTTAAATCTTGAATATTAAACATGTTCACTATTTACAAACAGATATCCTGTCATGTTCATTAAACTCTGAGGATAACCAAGCACACTGTGTAGATCATGTGTGACGAAACAATAGCCAATCAGGCTGAAGGAGGTCACACAAGAACCAAAAGTGGTCACAGCAAACGCGAAGGTTAAAGGAGAAATTTGAAGCAGATCTGTAGTTGAAAACATACTCACAGTCTAATGGAAAAATAAATAAATAAAAAACAACTGAGGTTTAGTGAAGACATCTAACAATGTTAGCAAAGTGTTGTAACAATGAGAAACACCGAAGATGATGGAGTGTCTGTTTGGTTTTCTGTTTCAAGAGCTTGACAAGACCCAGCCTGATGTCAAGATGACTCTGCTGTCATTAAAGGACATGAACTGATTAATCTTTCAGGTCAATTACACAGACAGTTTACGGCATTTTTAAATAATGACATTTTCGGATATTGAGGATCATTAGGCCAATAATGTCTGCAGACAGTGCAGGCAGCCTCATCAGTGAAGCTACAGTTGAGTAACGTTAATGTCCGCCTAAATGAGAATACGCTCCTCCCATACTAAATGAGAGAAGCATCTAATCATGTCATGATGTATAAAACAATGAAGTTTGATATTGATATGTCATGTTCTTAAATCCATAACACAACTCAATGTATTTTCCTATTTACTGAATTAATTCAAAATGCATCTAAAATATGTTCTTTGCTAATATAACTATGTATATCTAATTGTATTATGTGTAGAATAATAGGTGTTATCATTGTTGAATTGATGTAATTTATCCAACCAAAAACAAAACAAAGTGATATCAGTATTGTATGTTAGCCATTGGCAAACCTGCTCTGTAAATATTAGCATCATGATCGGCTGTTGAAAAAACTTGATCAGTAGATCACTTACATTTGCCTGATGCCGCTATGACAAGTACCTGTCCACCCAGAGGAAATTTTCCCTCACCCAGAAAGTCAGTTTACCTTCTTGTCTTACTGTCAAGTCACAGCTATTTTCTCTTTCAAAAGACAAGGGCATCAGAAAGCAAGAAGCAACCTTCGAACTGCAGTCAATGTAACACCATCTTACAGATGAAAAGCTAGCACAGGGGGTACTTGCTTGCCTCAGACAGTTTTTATAGACATATAACTTTCGGATTGTTTTATGAAAACGGAGCTGTGTAAAAAGTGACACCCACAAGCTGTGTCTAAGTGAAAACTAAGCCTGAACAAAGTGTTTCAGTAAGAGGCTGAATGGTGTTAAAACAAAGGTTTTCAAAGGTGCCAGTTTAAGACAAACAAGAGATTTCTTTGAGTTGTAAAAATGCAGAGCTTCTCCTCTGGTGTCTTGGACTGAAGGATGAGAGATGACATTTTTTTTATTCTATTAAAAAATCTAGTCAATATGTCCATGTAAAAAGATCATTGCGTGTTTCTTGATTCTTTCACTGAACATTTATTAAACAACTGAAAGTACAAAAAAGGAGATTTGCTAACTGCCTTCGGTGAGTATATCTTTGTTTCCAAACTGTTGTGTGCACAAACTAGAAAAAACAAACAAAATCCTCATACTTTGTTCCCTTATTTACTTGTAGATCGCCACGCTCCTGTGTTTACAGTGTTCTAAGTGTTTTTTTTTTTCTTACATTTGGGAAATATATGATTGGACTGAACCATATTGCATGACTGCAAACACATGCAGCAGCCAGCTGTGTGTGCTGTACAAACAGAGTGTGTCAAAGGAGAGCACAGCAGCAAATGTTATTTGTTGGAGGTGTTTTATCAGCACCACTGAGCTGTGTGGAAGCATCGTCGGCAGTAACCCCCAGCTCTGCAGCTTATTAAACTTCTTTCTGGCAGCGCGCTTCCCACCAGGAGGTCGCTGAGAAAATCATAAAGGAAATTTCATCCATCAGATCGTCCCTGATGAAATTAATACATGTCACAGCCACTTCTTGACAATTTAATATGAGCGAGATGGAGGCCTCATGAGCTGAGCTGCAGCCTCAGTGGCCTCAACCTTCAGCTGGACTGGACCATAACATCAGTTCAAACAGAGAGATTAAAAATTAGTCACTGGTGTAGCAGAAGTTGGTTTATATGTCCTCAGAAGGGCCACAGCAAGACTCATAAAAAGAGCGTCTCTGAGGGACATAATAAGCAGCAGAGACTGCAGAGAAGCAAGAGAGGAGGTGTGTGTGTGTGTGTGTGTGTGTGTGTGTGTGTGTGTGTGTGTGTGTGTGTGTGTGTGTGTGTGTGTGTGCGCGCTTAAATAAAATGATGCAGACAGGATAACAACCGCACTCAATAGGGAGCTCAACTCCAGCAGCAGATGGGAGCTAAACGGCAAAGTCTGAATTCACAACTCAGGCGTTCCCAAAAGGCCCACTGAGGCTGCGGAGTGAAGGAAGAATGAGGGAAGGGGGAAGGAAAGGGAAGGAGGGAGGGTAACACTGGGGGAGATAAGGACTTCTGAGACTTCGGTGAGCAGGTGTTCGTTCTGAACTGTATACGCAGATACATTTTCCGCAGGAACATCTTTTCATGAGGAAGTTGAAGGAATTCAAAGGTACAGAAAAAATACTGTATTTCGAAGCCTCTCCACTGTTACTGTATTCATCTTCATAAAGAGAAAAGTGATGTTTCAGACCTTGGCCCTATTTTTTTTTTCAAAGCAGCAACCCTCTGTGTCAAAAAGTGAAGCACTGCAGAAACGCTAAAAAGTGCAGTACCCTGAGTGTCCACTTGGGGCTTGCTCCAAAAGCCCAGTAATCCTATATTAAACTCATGTTGAAAAATTCATCTCTACAGTGAATCTAAACATGTTTATCGTCTGGTACAAAAACTGTTCTGCTCTGTGAAGTTCACGGTTTTTTTAGTAAAACCCGTGCAGGGTGTCACTTCTTTATAGTCAATTGCCTTATAGTCCAGTGCGCCTTATGGATGATTACTTGTTGTGCTTACTGACTGATTTTATGTTGTACAATGCGCTCCGCTCAATGGGTATTCTGAGCATTACAGTACGCAGTGTCAGCACAGTGACAGGACCCCTGTGGAGTCTACTAGACTCTAGACTGCCTGACTGTAATGTGTAAACTAGAAGTGCATTCGTGTAAGGCAGCCTGGAGAACGCGCTAGCAACAATAAACCAATCGATGCGCCAATATTTAATGTGCCTTACAATCCGGTGCACCTTATGTGACAACATAGACACATTAATTCACAGTGCGCCGTATAATCTGGTGTGCCTTATCGCCCGAAAAATCTGGTCTATATTTATATGTATATTGCATTTGCCACAAGTCAATGAGATATCAGCCAGCACCTGCACAGAACTTCATTGTTCAACAAGTCGCAGTGCAAAGATGAAGAAATATATGAAGCTCCACTCTTTTTAATTACTCACTCCTTATACGGCTTTAAGAAAACTGTTTCACTCTTTCACAGGATTTATTTGGAGGGAAAACCAGGAGGGAAAACCTCAAAATTACGCTCTTTGTGTGGGTGTAACTCCAATGTCTCAGAAAACAGTATCAAATTTTGTCTTACCTGATGACCGGCTTTGACCTGCTCCAGAACTTTGTTGTAGCAAACTTCCTCCATGTCATGGAGCTGCTGGATCTAAACAGGATCACAGTCATGATTAACCATTTGACTTAAGTGATAACTGAAATGTTCTCTTTTTAATTTAGCTGTTAGACACACTCATCTGCTACTTTACAGGTACACAAATACGACACAAGATAACGCTCAGTGCCTAAATGAATTCGAGTTTTTGCAAAATATCATTATTTGTTTACCTTGCTGTTGGTTTTGATGCCCACAAAAGTCTGTCCAAGAGGCACCGGTCTGAAGCGACTATCGAAGAAGAACAGGCCGATGTAAGGGTTGACATGTAGGAAGGTGGCCACATCCAGATAGTTTGGGAGGGTGGCTGACAGTCCCAGGATCCGGATCATACTCTGAGTGGACTCCACCTGAACATTAGACCACAAAACAGGATCAATCACACAAATATTGGAGTTTGAATCTTTTTCTCAGGGTAAACCTGATGAGAAGACTTTGAAGACAGTATGAAAAGGTCAAGCGTGAAGTGTTGAAAGATAAGGACCAGACAGAAGTGATTTGAGTGGAGATAGGTCGCATACTTACCAAGTTTTTCTCTCAAACATAAAAATAAAAATGCGGTACTTAAACTGTGACTTAAACTATTGGAGTATTTAAAACAGGGTGGTTTGGTGCCCTAAGCAGAACAGGATTTGGTTGCCTCTTTCCAAAACCATTTCCACTTTACAACCATCTCCATGTGCACACTTTAAAGGGCTGAAACACAAGATGTGAAGACACTTCTGCAGAAAATGTGTCGGTTAAGACTAAAAAAGGCTCCAGTGACATATGTTTGTTTGGGATTTCTCATTGCAGACGAGTTTTAGCCACAAAACCGAGTAAAAAGAGAAATGGTAGCTTTTGGGTTAGTGTGTTTTGTTTGTGTGAGACAAAGTAAATGATCTTGCGCATGCACTTTTCTGTCTTTATTTTGTCTTTGAGGCCTGAAGAAAATTCAATATGTTGTGTATCAAACGCAGGTAAGAGGAGAGAAAATAAGGGGGTGGCGTGGGGGGAGGTGGGTTGTTGCCCTATCTGTGAGCCTCCTGCTGGATGTGACAGGGAAGATTGGTAAGGCCTTTAATGTGATGCAGTACCTGTCAAACCACCCCATCAAGATAAGACCCAGCCAATCCCTACCAGCAGCCCGGGCCTGCACTACACATCCACACATCCACACACATCCTCAGCAGCAATGTGCTCTTGCAGTCACACTGCAGAGGTGCATCATTCTCACCTTAAATAGAGTCTCTCTCTCTCTCTCTTACTTTATGCATCTTTGAGCCGAACTGGGTCTTTGAACAGGACATGACCCGACCATGTTCAGGTAAGTTTGTGGGATCATAAAATTTTATGACAACATAAGGTGGTTGTGATTAACAGCTCAATTTAAACTCACCTCAAGTACAGCGAGTAATGAGCTGGATAAAATAAAATTAATAAGCCGCAAAACCAGACAGCGTGGTGATCTGAGATACACCGAGTTCAAAAAGCAGCAGCACAGTGACAACATCTGAATTAAGACAACAAGTGACAAGAAATGTCACAGTTTTCATACTTTTGTATCTGTGTACTTACCAGTTCAAATAACAACCCACCTCATTCCCACCTTTTCGATCTTCTTTAAAAAAAAAAAAAAAAAACATGAAATCTAGACAAAATTCTTGTGTGTGTGAACCAAAGGCTATATATACTACGGAAAACTTGTTTCCGCCTTCTGCCAGTTTAAGGATTTGAAGCCGAAAAGCTCTCGGTAATTTCGCTTTTTTCTCCACTTCCTGAAACCAACATTGCGCAGTAGCGTTGTACGCACTTCACCACTTGCGCAGTAGCATTGTACGCATTCGGCGGGAGAGTCACTGAGATGACGCTCGGCTCAAACAGCGTATCCCCCGGGAGAATGACGCAATCTTTGTACACGCATAGGCTGTACCAGGTGTCAATCATAGAAAACATGAACCCCCTAATAACTTTTAAAAATGTAGCTGTACAGAAAAAAGAGGACTTGTGTACAAACCAGTCTAACATTAACTACATGTCAACATCACAAGCAGGGGGGAGGGGAAATTATGTTCTGTGTAATACATTTCTAAAGTTTGTCCACAGCTGCTCAAGGATGGCTGGCGGAGGCGGGATTTCTGACCTATACTGCAGCGTCACCAGAGGGTGCTGTTCTCAGGGTGGCTTCACTCAGCGAGGAGGCAGACGCTGTCCATTCTATATAGAGTCTATGGTGTGAACGCCACTGATTCATCTGATTCTGCACACCTAAAGTGCTTAACCTTTGACCCATTTGAGAAATGAACACCTGAGCAACTTTCAGCAGGTGACTCAACACATTGTCTTAGATGCATTGAATTCCTTTATAAACAGAATATACGCTTTTAGAAGCTTCATATTTGTAATAATGACAAACCCTATAAAACTTGTAATTAAGATCATTTTGGAGGGGCATTTAAACCACATTCAGGCTCTTCATAAAAAGAAGGATGCTCTGTGTGAGCAGGGTTGAAGCACAAATGCTCCTTAAATACCAAACAGTGAAGACGGAGCCTTAAAACAGAGCAACATTAAAGGCCTTTGTGACAAAGGTTAGAGGGACTTTATCTTGACTGCAGAGCTTAATTGGTGGAAGTACATCCAGTGAGGAAAATATAGTCCGAAACCAAAGCTCTGCCAAGCAAAACATCAAAGTGATAACTGGTTGAGCTGGAAAACATTTGCATAAAAAGAGGGACAAATATCATTTAGTTTACAGGGATTTCCATATTAATGTGTCTGAAGACGTGAACTTAAGCACCTAGCGCATCAGAGGCAGCCGCCTTAATTCCTCCAGCGCAATCAATTATAGCAGTCTGTCAGGTGTGGCAATAATTGGACAGAGGGATAGGGGGTGGGGGGTTGCCAGGCAAGCTGCTGGCACACAGAGTGTTTTCTGTTGGAGGGTGTGTGAGCTGTTTACGCGTCCTCACACCAACAACAACAACAACAAGCTGCTTCTTTGCCAACCACATACAGATAAAAATAACATAAAAAGAGTAAATCTGCATGTAGTCGATGTACAGAAACGTAATCCTCTGTCGCTGTTGTGACAGACACAGAATTAAAGGCTGAAATATCCTGTTACATGTTGAGTCTTTGTCTTACAAGAATTCGTTTTTTTTTCCTCAAATCTTCGACAGGCAAAACTCTTATGTGCCAAATATTGTTACTGGTGCTGAGAGAAAACTTGTAAATTACAAAATTCTTTCCAGAAAATGTGGCTTGACATTTATCTTTTGACCTCTCTGTAGGATTCTAAAATGTAGGTTGGACATTATAGAATTATTACATAAGTAACAAGGAAAAAAAAAAAGTACTTCTCATTCCTTTATTAATAATCATTTGATTTATTAATTTCTTCATTTATATACCCTCTCTTTGTCTAATAGCACTTCTCCATTATACTCATACTAATGTACATAACACCAATTACTTCCCTGCACTTTTTCCTTTTCGACTGCCTTTATCTTTTATGTTGCTTTATTTTTCTGCTTCTGGTTTTTATTCTTTTTCTGACCTCCAATTTTAAAACACGATTTCAATTCATATGCAAATTAAACTGCTCTCACAGTTAAATGTTCTGCAGCTGAGTATTTGAACTCATAATAATATCCTACTTTCAGAAATTTCACAGTTTCTCTACAGAATTCTCCCCGTTTAAGATGGACTGAGTAGATGTGGAAAACTGTCCTTTAGTCTGACATATCAAAATCTTTTTCCTTTTTTTTGAAATCATGGGAACTGCATCCTCCTATCCAGAGAAGTGAGGGGCCATGTTATCAGTGCAAAAGTCAGCACCCCTGATGATATGGGGATTATAAGTGTCCATGTCATGGGTAGACTACATGTCTGTGGAGACTCAAAGTTCCAATCTGACTGATTTTTTAAAATTATTTCAGTGTTCTCAGTGGTAGTTAAATTGTGACTGTAATTAAATTGTGATTATGATGTTTTCAGCCAAAATCACATTACCAGTGTGCTTTTCTTCTGCAGAGCTCCAGTAGCTCATTAGCAACTCACCTCTGAGTCATGGGCGGAGACAGTGCTGCTCTGCACACTTCTCTTCATGTTAGCTTGTTGTCTAACATTGCCAGTGCAGTAGAAGTGGCAGGTAACATAGGAGCTAATCAGCTCTTGGACACTTATGTTTTTGGGAACATAATCAAAGCTTATATCATAATTAGCTTTCTTATGAGCATTTCAATCCACTACTCCACATGCTTGTTCCTCAATCATCCTCTCTACATATGAACATGTAGACAACAAGAAAAACAGGATTTTCATCGAAACAAAAGCTACAGGTTTTAGAGAAACATATGCTGCCATCCAGACAATAACTTTTTCAGGAACAACCTTCATATTTTATTAAGACAAGGACAGATGACATTCTTCAGATATCACAACAGCAAGGCTCTGTAGTAGAAGAGTGAAAACTGTGAAACTGACCCGCCTGCTGTCCTGAGTTGCTAACACAATCTGATTGGCTGAATGTCACATGACTGTACTGTAAGTTTAACCAGTAAACTGTTAACTCCTTTATATAATGTTGAACATTCAGGGTGCATTTAACATTTACTAAAGTCACTGAAGGAAAGTTTTGAGTTGAGGATTTTGATATAACAATCCTAAATTTTCACCAGAAGTTTCTGTCCTCATATTTGAAGTCAACACAACAGTTATTATTTTGATAAACTATAAATAATCTATATTTGTGTTTACCTTGAAAAACCAACTGACTCCCACTGTTATCACATTTAATCACCTTTGTTTTTTTCTCCTTTTGTTTTTTAGCTGCATTTTCTTTAGACCTCTGTTTGAACTCCTTTCAGTACTTGAAACACTCTTTCTACCCTTTTCACTGCTTCACAACATGAGATCCAGAGATTGCAGTGACCTCCTACCTTAGAGCACCAAAATCAAATCAGTTTCTCCTGAAGTTGAAGCGAATCCCTCCAGTTGTTCCTGAAATATTGTGTCGAAATGAAAAGGATAGACAGCCAGACAACACACTGGCTCTGATGGCATCTGTCACCAGCAGGGGGGAATAAAAACATCTGCTGCAGACCGTAGGAGATGATGGTGTGGGTATTTTGACTGCTGGTGCATGTCAGATGTAATGGGACGTTGGATGGACTATTTCAGGGTCACAGGAGGTAAAATCATTGGGGCACCAGGAGGAATACACACTCGCTGAGCGCCCTCTGTGTCTGACACAAGTGGAGGTAAAACATGTTTTTGTTTCCACTCACAGAGACAATGACCCTCTCCAGAGGGAGACGGGACATTATTGTTCCTTCACCATGTTTTATCCCTGGCACCACTCATCTTTGAGGCTTGTGGGACAACACTTAAGCTAAAATCGTAAAACATCAGTCACTTATAGGGAACCGAAACACGTTTGTGTGTTTAAGTGGAGGAGAATTGTGTCTGCTCTATATTGTTGCATGAATGAGTGTTTTTAAGTCTGACAAAACAACCCTGGTGATGTTATGAGAGTTATTCTGGCTTAAAGACAGAAATAAAGAAATGCATTTTGGGAAATGTAGGATCTAATGTTAAGTTTCCCCATACTTCGTCTTGAAAAACACATTTTGACCTCAGATGCATATATTGAGGTCAGGTGTCTAATTTTTCGAGAGTTGAGGAGTTCTTAGTTCATCTGTAGTCTGAGTAGTATTGTCTTTCTATCTTTGGATACTGGACTTGCTAAAGTTGTCATCTACCATGTCTCCATCTGCCGACTGTTTTCTAATTATTAACTTATTATTGATCAACCCCAGCATCAGTTCTGGTTGCAAATTGGGCTGTGTCTGGTTTGGCTAAACTTCAAATATTCTGTTATACCATCAAGTCTGTATTTGTAGAAATCACTCTGGTAGTGGATATCAAGTATGTATCAGGTAATCCAAATGATTCTTATTTTACTGAATCTAGTCTTAAACTTTTTAATCAACTATATAAATCGTGTACAGGTTGCTGGGTTTTCCTCAAAACGAATGAATTATAAATTCAAAGTCCAGACTAATAAAAAGGCTCATTCAGTCCTGGATGAACCAAATCACCTGCTGTTTTAGGAGCTCCCATTTTGCTCCAGCTGCAGATATGTCTATCCTACCAGTGTGCAGGTAAAACAGACTGAAAAACTTCTCAGTAACAGCTCAATGTTAAATTTTACCATCCGCCTTTGGATCAATTTAGTTTGTTACTTCATGTTTTGTGCATTTTTCATTTCATTCCTTTCAGATGTTAATGGGTTGTTATGGTCATGTGGTGCTGCTGACTCTTGAAAAAAAAACAAATCCTTTCAATCCTGTTAAAATCATGACTGAGCTGTATGTTCTGAGAAAAAACAAATGGTAACTCTTTATTTGAACCCAACTTTTATAATGCACCATCAGCACTTTTAAAAAGCCTTATATAGTTTTTATAACAACCCTTATATATCAGCATAGTATAAATAAGACATTTCCAGAACTGAGAACCCAGGAATATAAATGATACATCAAATAAGTTCTCTCTGAGTTTTGTGTTATGAGACCCAGAATTCAAAAGATGCAGTTGTTATACTTTAGCATCAAAGTTTGATACATTATGAACTATACCTTCATAAGGCTTACTACATATTGAATTTTCTTCAGGCTCCACTACTTATAACAGTTTAAAAACATAATTATAAGTTGTTATGAATGCTTATAGCTATTCATAAGGGCTGTGATAAAGCCTTAGTCATTAGGCTGTATAAATGTGCTCATGGTGCATTATAAGAGGCAGGTTCATAGACAGTGTAACCAAATACATTTTAGAAGCAGTTTTGTGAAAGGGACAGCGGCTTCTTAGGCCAGCAGATGGATATACGGTGAACATAGGGCTGGGCGATAAACCAAAAATTTACCGATATTGAAATGTATAACAATAACCAATGTCATTTTGTCCATGTCAATATATATAGATGTGACTCCACCCCATCCAGTCCAAAAAAAAGATGGAAACACAGGTGAGGAGATGGAGGACGGTTCAGTTATTATCCTTTTCTTGTTATCGCGGTGAACTGTTCAATATATTGTGATATTGATTTGAGGCCATATCTCCCAGCCCTAGCTAAACCTACTGTATACTGTACAGTGGACACACATAAAGAATCAGAGGCATGATGCTGTTTACAATTGTACAGGTATAGGCTGTACAAACAGTGAACTCAGGGCAAAACATGCAAAACTTTACAACTTCACCAAATAAGAGAACTACATCGCTTGCTTTAATGATTCATTCCAGCAGCACTTCAGTTCGCCATAAAACTGAGTTTTTTATTGATGAGAACACCTCTACTTGTTCTACAAACTGTGCCTGTGTTTATGACTCTGTGTTTATGACCATGCTAATGCTTGTGTCCAGCTCTCCAGCTGTGTTTTAAGCACTGACAGCATGCATGCAGTCTGCTGGCCAACACACAGTCAGTCCAGAGGCTTCAAACTTGTGCACTGCAGCACAACCCCTTAAGGTGTTAAAGTGCACAAAGCGCTCAGTCAGCCCTTCTTGAGTAATATCAGCTAAACCTGCAGATAAATGGGCTGTGAACCGAGTAAACAGCGGTCACATGTACGGACCAGTTTTCAATTACCTTGCGGTTAACCCTGCTGAGAGGTCCCCATCGCTGCAGAGCACAGCAGCTCATCGCTGCATCCCTGTCTCTCTGCTTCACTTTGCCTACCTCTCTCTGCTCCAAGTCCTTCAGAATAAAACTGTTCTCCATGTATGGTAACCCAAAATCCATCATACTTCTGACATACTCCAGTGGGACGTGCTCATTTTAATCTTTATAGTAGAAAATAGGAGAGTAACTCTTTGGAAAGCAGCACTGAATCTCTATCGAGTACCTTTATGAGCTTTGATGGCGATGTGATGCTACAGCTGCGACTGGTTTGCAGGTCAGGTGGATGTATTAAGAACTTTAAGAGCTGCTATAAAAAGCCATAATTGTACAGAAGAGTCATAGAGAAGGCTACTCATGCCTGTTTGCCAATGTAACCGCCTTCCCCTCTCATCTTTATTGCTTTTTTCATTGCTGTGTTACAAATGGTGAAGCCAGATATCCTTCTCTGTCTCTAGCTCTAACACCGTGTCGATAAATTTGTCATCTTTTGCACGGACAGAATTTTTCCTCTTATTCTCTAAAAGACACAAGAAGAGCAGCAAACCTAAGGGCTTTCTGGAGCTGAGTCATATCACTCAGACGATGGACATTTTATATTTTTGTTGGATCAAAATGTCATCCACAGTCAGCATCATGTCTTCATGAGTCAGTGGTTGTCCCTGCAGTCATAAAATATTCCTTCAAATCTTTCTTTGCTCATCACTTTCCTTCCAAACAATGACACATCACAGAAGCTCATCAGAAAAGGAGCCAGGTTCAGACCTAAAGTGACCAAAGCCATAAGCATTATTTCAAAATAGCTGGTTCACATAAATGTCAAATGCCGTTTACTTATACTACTTTCAGACTGTTTCCTCCAGAAATTCAGGTCCAGCAATCATCTAAACTTTTAACTCAAACATGTACCATACAGCAGGAAATACTTTGTAAAACTTCGTCTGGTTGAAGAGGAGGGCTAAATGATAATGTTGCTGATGCAGCCACTGAGTTGAGCTCTGACAGTGCCATAGCGAGCAGGCTGATATAAAACTGTAGCTAAAGCAGAAATGAGTAAATATACAGATTATATTTACCAGTTTTTAGCTACCTACTGTACCTAGCTAGCTATCAACCTGCTCACCTACTTACTCAACTGACTGACCATCTGACTAACTGGGTAACTAGCTAGCCAACTAGCCAAGACACCATCAACCTAATCATCTGACAAACCATCTCTTGAACCAACAAACTAATTAACAAACAAACGCACAAACGAGCCAAAAAACAATCAAAGAAACAAGAAAACTAACCTTCTAATTAATTTATTGACCTTCTGACCAACTTCATAACTGACTAACATACTAATTAACTTGCAGAATAACTGACCACGCTAATAATTAGCAACCTAACTATCTACCTACCTAACTAACTGATTGATTGATTGTCTTACTAAAGAGCTTTTTTGAACCAGCTGGCTTATTAAAAAAATAAATTGTCCAATTGACTGAATAATTTCCTAACAAACAAACCTACCATCTCATTAGCAAACCTACTGACTGACCAGCTATTTTTATTTGATACCTAACCTCAAAAACAATCTGTCTGACTAACTGACTGAACACCATCCTCAATAACTTACAGAGAAACTGACCAACTAGCAAAGCCAATGACTTACTGACTGAGTGAACAACTACCTAACAAACAAACTTACTGGCTGACTTAGTCGGCTCTGTGGTTGGCATGAAGCTCGTCTCTCTGGTGAAGGTGGCAGAGAAGAGGACTATGGACAAAGTACTAGACATCATGGACGATGCCAGTGACCCTTTGCAACCAGAGGGGCTCTTTCAGTGACAGACTGCTCCTTCCCAAGAGCAGGAGCATCAGACTGTACAACTCCTCTCTGAGGAGGAGGAGCAGGAGGAGGAGGGGTAACATGAGGACAGAGGATGGGAAGGAGCAGCAGTGGCAGTAATAGTTTTGGTTGTAGTAATAGTAATGTGCAGATGTCCATAGCTTTATATCTTAATTTTTATATGTAAATACTGGTTTTATCATATATTTATTCTTTTTTCTGTACAAACTGATGCTGCTGGATTTTTATCATCCTTGAGGGAACTTTCTAATCTGAAAAAAAAAAAAAAACTAACTTTTAGCTCTCTTACTTACTGACAAACTATTTCTGGATGAGTCTAATATAAATTTTATAATTTTCAGACAGTTAAAGGAAGTTACATAACCTTCTCATTAAAGGACAGAATCACCAGGAATGTTAGAAACTGGTTCACTACGCTATCAACATATGATTACTCTCTGAGCTTGTTGGCATGGTTGTTGTTCATCTCAAAATTATACCCCATGTGTCCAATATGCTCCTAAGCGAAACAGGTCTTTACTGTCTTTTATAAGTACAATAATCTATTATAAGATACTTGTGTGACCTGTCCATCAGAGTCCAGGTAAACGAGAAAGTCTTTTGCATGTTCTGGTCTTTGGAGCTCCTTTCCTGTCACTGTTGGATCCCGAGCCCTCTTTTCTGCTTCCAGTACCTGTTCGCACCAGATGACCCTGAACTTTGTGTGCTTTCACTTATTTTCAGCCATGCTCAGCTCTCTCCTCTTCACTCATCAACTTCCTTCAGGACATATCCAAGTGTTTCCTGTGTTTGTTTGCCAGTTGGTTATCATTTTTCATGACTCTTTGTTATGTTGGGTCCCTTGACGATTTGCTTTGTTGTTGCTCAGATCTTCTGCCTGCCTGTTCATTTGTTCTCAGATACCGGTATACCAGCTTACCAACCTCCTAAAACCTGCCAGGAAGCCTGCACTACTGACAGCAAATCTTTGAATATAACAAGCCTGCCTTTAGGTCCTTCCCTCTTGCTTGTTCTCCACCCTTTACAACTTCTGACCAGCACTTAACAGGCTTTTAAATCCTATATGTATAATTCACAACCAAACATTTCAATTAATAAAAGTCATAAAAACACATATAAAGCCCTCCAGACTACCTCAGTCCTCCTTGCCGTCTCAAACACTGTCTCCAACACACACACACGCACGCACACACACAACTCTCTGTTCCCCACCTCCTCTCTCCCTTTGAGTCTCAGTCGGCAGCCTTCACTACACTTATTTGGATAGTATAAGGAGAGGAAAGGGACTGCCGCATGACACGCTGATGCAATAGGAGAAGAACTGTACTGTAACTGTCTGTGAGTCTCTTTTCTCAGTCTGCTGCAGTGCTTCAAATGTTTTTATTACACTGAAGATGAATGAGAAAGGCTACCTGACAGAAATGTACTGTTAGGAAATAAATACGTATTTCACCTTATGACTCTGAGGAGAGTGAGTGAGAAGAGTATTTGACTGGAGTTTTAAAAACTATCTCTTTCCCACAGTCTGTGTTGTATTGGATGCATCAAACTACTCATTTAAATATGAGACAATGACGGAGATGGGTGGCAAAGTTTTCTAATGTAGCCACTGGTTAGCAATAAATATCCTCTAATTTTGCCCCAGTAAAACTAGCAACTTGAAAGGAACTCTGTTGACTTCAAAAGAGAAGAGAAAGCCACCCCTCCAGATATCTAGAGTCTTAAGAATAAATGCCATCATCTTAAGGTGAACTTAATGTGTAGCACAGAGGGCTAAGACTGTCAGAAGGAAAGAGGGGAAGAGGCTCACCAGTCTGTGAGAGACTGTGTAAGCAAAGAGTTAAACATTTAAAAAATTAAAAAAAAACACTGCACCAAAAATATTGGGCACATCATAAGATCCAGGAGGCCCTGAACTGTAGAGCATTCTTTAAATGGCAGTTTCAATATCTGATATGTTGCCTTTGCACTATTTCAATCAAGTTGACAATGACTATTGTAATGCACTTTATGTTGGCATCTCCCAATCACCACTTAGTTGCCTTCAACTTGTGCAAAATGCTCCTGCCGTTTTTTCACCAACACTAACAGACATGAGCAGATCACTCCTGTCCTTAGCTCTCTTCATTGGTCTCTCGTCTCTTACAGGATTGATTTTAAACTTTTAATGTTTGTTTTTAACACTCTTAACGGCCTCGCCCCCATCTATTTAACTGAGCTTTTAAATGTTCAGGAGCCGGGTAGAGTTCTGAGGTTATCAAACAAACTTCTGCTGAAAGTGTCCAGATCAAAATACAAACACTGGGGTGACCGAGCCTTTTCAGTTGCTGGTCCCAGGCTCTGGAATAAGCTCTCCACCAAAATGCGACTTATTTCTGACCTGGGCCTTTTCAAATCTCGACTGAAAACGTACTTATTTAAGCTGGCTTTTAATACCCAGTAGCATGATGACACTTTTACTTTATTTTACTGCATTGTCTCCTCCTCTTTTTTATTGCTTTGATTGTTTTTATTGCTTTTTATTGTTTTTATTTATTCATTTTTATTTACTATGTATTGTAAAGCACTTTGGTTCACCAAAAGGGTTGTTGTAAAGGGCTGTATAAATAAAGAACATTTACATTTCCAATCAAGTCCAGGTTTAAAAGCATTTGCAAAGTATCGAAAGATTTTTCTCTTAATGTTTTATACAGTCTATAGACATTTTTGTGTTGCTGCTTTTACTCGAGTTTTATGCGCAAATCTACTTCAATGTTCTGTCTATTCGGAAGATTTTTGCAGCAAAAATGTGCAACCTGACATAGAGAAAACCCAACATTAGGAGACATAAGAGGAGAGGGACCAACCTGTCTAATGGTCCTAGCCACAAGGCTCTCCAGTACCGGTCCTCTGTCTTCATGGAGGAGGTGAACTTCATCCAAGATGAGGAGACGCACAATCTGTGATAGAGCCACATCCCCGACACTCTTCCTGGTCACAACGTCCCACTTCTCTGGAGTCGTCACCAGCATCTGGAACAAACATGAGCACATTAAACACGGGGTCTTCGAATCAAACTGAAAAAGGAAAGTTAGTCATCAGATAAAAGAACAGAAGCAACATGGCAACAACAAAAGAAACAAAGACCTTTTTTTCTGACACTGACAGAGTGATAATACTGTATATGGATATGTTAGGAAGTCAATGTTACCTTCTCATGTTGATAAAAGTAGATAGACCTAATCTTAATTTACATGGCTTATGTGTGTGGTAATATCTCACTTTTTTAGGTATCATGTTCCTAGATGTTACAACATCCAGGAAAATAAAATATACATACAACAACTCTGTAACAACTCTAGTGTAACATCTGGATCAAGTTTTGTTGAGTAACATTAATTCTTTTTGCCACTAACAGGCTGATTCTCATTTTAAGCTAATGCAAAGCATTACAAAGTATGTTACATGGCAGAAAACAAGGCTGCTGGTCTTTCTTAGGTTGCACTGTTTAAACAATGTTGCAATATTACGTAATATCCAACTTTCCCCCACAAACAAGCGGTTTGTTTGTGGGGGAGCCCTGATGAGTCGATCACCACGTGCGGCGGATCATTTCCATTAAGTAATACTAATCCTAATCCTAATTGTGCACTGCAGCCGAGGTACTTCTTTTGCCTTAGCACCTTGGTCTGATTGCATCTCCATGAAGTAATAATCATAAATGTTCTTCCTTAAGCTGCAAAACTCTGCTGCACTTGGTGATCGACTCCTCAGGGCTCCCCCACAAACAAGCAGCTGCTGGAGGAGAGTGGGTGAGATGTGTTTAGTCTCTTTGCTAATGAAATCAGGCAAAGTTAAAAAGATGTTTGGTGGCTAGTTCTATGGTTGGGACCTTATATGTACTGTTGATGAAGTTAGATGCTGTTCTGAACATTATTTGTGGCTACAGAGTGGTTTTTTGGTTAGGTGCGTGTGTGGAGTTGTAGACTGCTGTGTATTGCTATCGTGCAGTCGTTGCTGAAGTTGGTATAACTAGTGAGGCAATCAGTCGGCAACATTTATATCTAGAGAGGGTGTCTAACTCAGTGTTATGGTGCGTTTGACCATAACTTAAATTTACGCTGGATTATCCCTGTAAGACAAAGCAAGAGGCAAACTGTATTTTTCTCAACAAGTCCCTGTTTAGGAGAGTTTGAACTCAGCCACAGGACAGGAGCTTTCCCAAGGGTATTGCAGTCTTGATCATTTTGGGTTACATGTGTCCTGGCTGCCTGTCAATTGAGCCACAAGTTTTGAAATTTTGCTCCACGGAAATGAGCGATACTCTTATTTTCACTTTGTTTCCCTGGATCAAAGATATTGCAAGGGTGATAATCGAAAAATAAACCACTAAAGGCCTGCTCATTTTTTATTGCAAAGTCATGTCAAGAACATCTTTTACTAACTGCAAATGTCTGCAGACAAAAAATGTCCTGATTCAAAAGTTCTTTTCTGCTGATAAAAGCAGACATCAAAAGGCTGAAGGAACCTGTCTGCTCCTTGAAAAGTAGTTTCTTGGACTAAACATCGGAGGTCCTGAAGGTACTTGTGCCCAGGCTGAACTTGCTAGTTATTGGTAGCACCATTCAGTTGGTGAAAAGCGTTTTATAACTCCTTTTGTCTGGAGGAACACTGTCAAATCTAAAAAATATTGATTGGAATTGCCAAGGCTTCTGCAAGCTTAGAATTTCAGACAAAGAGAGCACTGTGTGAAAGTTTTTTGGTTAAAGTTTGAAGGATTAGGGCATTTATCAGGAAGACAAAAATGTCACGGTGACCAGATCCTTTAAAATAATCAAGGGGCTGAAAGATAGATTTTCACTGCTTCATTTTCTCAAACTTTTTCATCTACTTTCTGTATAAAGAGTAAATGAAAATCTGATATATTATCCTTCAGTTTGACTATAAAATGTGTAAGAACTAACTTCATGATACTCTGCAGTTTCTCACATATATATAATACCGGGACGGGATACCCAAGCCTAATTTTACAACCCCTCTTCTTCTACGGAGGTTTACTTCATCACACAGCTTCCTAACAATGTTCAGCTTCTTGAGACCTGTTTGTGGAAGAGAAAACCAATCCTCAGTCACATTATCCAGGCATGTTAGAGTAACAATTTGACTGAGTGGGATTTCTGTTGCGTTTACATCTTTTTTCAAAATCCAGTTTCATTTGGACTATGGAAGTTCATTGATTTTTCTGAACAACATGCAAATATAATGACTGCTGCATGTAAAAAGAGGGGAAAGCTGCAGATTTTCTGTGTGAGTGTCCATGTGGTAGAGGGAGGCAAGAGTTAGACAAAAAAATACATAACGAGGGATGAGAATCGATAACCAGTTCTTTTTAAAGCCGATTCCGATTGATTTAATTCCTTGTTTGTCTGCCTCCTTAACGATTCTGCTCATCGGTTCCTCTTACGTCTCTATGTATGATGATGTAGTACGTGAGAAGTGTGTTTTGGTTCAGAACTTTTTAGCGTGGCGTTCAGGCAAAAGCACTCCAGAGTTTGACTGTATTTCACACGAAAAGAAGATACTGGGTCTACTGGCTCAGAGGCTGCAGTGGGTAGCTCTCCCAAACCTTTGGCAGCCCCTTTCATCAAGGCAGGGAGGAGTAAAATGACAGAGGCGAAGATAAACGAATGTCACCAAGCTGTGACCAGATTTGTGGTCAAAGGGTAGGTCACAACAAATTACAAATGCATGGATACGCCATGTCTCCTGTCCAAAGATGACAATACTAATGAGTTAATGCAAACAAACCCATTTGTATTATCTTATTTCTCACTCAATGATAATCAATAAGAGAATCGATAAGGAATTGTATCGATAAGCAGATCGGAATCACTAAATTCTTAACAATTCCCATCCCTATACATAACCATGAAATCAGTGAATAGGCTGCATAAAGTCATACAAAAAGGGTAAGGTAGAGGTGCTCCCTTATACCCCTTGGCCCCACTTGCCCTCCCACGGGCACGTCATCATTCTGTGGGAACACTTTTTGTGTTTGATGCCAGAAATGTATGTAAACGGCCAAATAACTCTCCACAATTTCATGAGTTAAATTCAGATTATTTCAGAGATTATTGTTTATGTGAGTTTTTTTTCCCCATGTCCTGCTCCCTCTGCTGAATAACATACAGTGTGTAGAACCCCGGAGCTGCGCAGTCAAACTCCCTCTAGAGTACTATGTCAGACTCACGGTTCATCAACACCCAATTGCCCGTAGCTCATTACAATGCAGATAGAAGCACCTAAATCACGACAGCATAATAGAACGGAGGCCGACATTACTCACATCTAGTGTGCTGTTGTTACATTAGCTCTACAGTTTACAGAGATTATCAGATTTATGTCAAAGACAGTCCATAAAACATTACATCCAGAGAGCTGTTATGCTGTGGTGTGATTATTCTGTTTGTTGGGGTCCTTATTACCAAAATATACTTGGCAGTTTCAACAAATCTCACCTGTATTAAATGTCAACTAAGACTTTCTCTGTACACCTCTTAGTCCAACTGTAATTGTATTCTGTATTAAGAATAAAAAAGCACTAAAATGCATAATTAATGTTGTGTGAACTGCTCAGCGGCCTGTCTGTGAGTGTGCGAATTTTCTATTAAACTCCTTCTTGAAAGCAGTTCATTAAATCCTCTCTAGTTTGCATTTAAATCAATCCATGCAGCCATTAGAGGCTGGCGCTTACAGAAAAAGAAGCGTCTGCTCCTAATTGGAGATACTGGTTAATCTAAATGGAGGCTCTGGAAAATGGAGTACAGGCCAAAGGGGGGTTTCTTAACTGCTTCGCAAACACACACACACACACACACACACACACACACACACACACACACACACACTCAACCATTGTTCAGCTGAATGGTGTTATCTAAGCCTATTTATCAAAAGATCACAGCAGGCTTGAAATCAATCCTCTAAATGTACTCACCCTTCGTGTTTTATAGAAGATGCTGATGTTTCTTAAAGTGACAATTTAATCAAAAATCGGTTCATAAACCGAGCAAATTGGAAATATATCCCACTACATCAGATCACTGCCAATCGTAAGAGCAGCAGGCGTAGGGGAGATCTGGTTAAATAAAGTGCAGGTAGTTTGTATGCAATCAGTGTTGTGACTATTTTTTAATGCATGTCAAAACATTTTGGATTGATTTCCCACTTTAGAGTCCACTTCTGCTCACTTCACTGAGCGATAAAAATCCAGCTCTAGAGACGTGAATATTGCATGAGACAGGTAATCCATCACATCTGCGCCTCTTTTTTCGCTTAAATTTACATTAACATCATCAGGTACCGCAGCTGCAAGTGAAGTATATATCAAAATCCTACAAGGGGTGTCTATATATTCAAAAATATCAGAGGTTTGACACCGCAAACCATGCTTTATGCTCTATCTTTTGAAACAAATAGTGACCCTCTATGTTTAATTCCCTCAACAACTACATTTACATTTGGTATCTTGGTGTTACCCATCCCACTTGTGTTTAAAAATGTACATAATTAAGAACAGTTTCTATTGTTTCTTTCCTTTTAAACAGTCTCGCCTGATAGAAATCGGATCAAGATGTCAGCTGATATAGTAGTATTGTAGCAGGGGGGAAAGCGTATAAGCAGGTATTGCTGTTTTTCAAAAGGCATCTACAAATTTTGCTCCCCTGGACAGGGTAATAAAAACAGTGTACTTTATTTCTTTTATTTATTTCTCCAAAATTCACTGAGCTCGCCAACAGTGAAACTGTCCTTGCCTGCACTCACATTACCATGAGTAATGTTGTAATCTGGGCTCTCAGAACCGAAAAGTCACCCAGCTGTGTGACGTGGTTAAACTGAGAAAAAGTTTCTTTATGAAACTTTATGCTAATATCCTCTAAGGAGGAGAAGCGACTAATCATGCTCATATTATGGGAATCACAGCAGTTTCCTGAACGAGACGAAGGAAACACTGATGGTAGAAGTCAACGGGG
The DNA here is from genome assembly GCA_962446985.1 of Xyrichtys novacula. NCBI lineage: Eukaryota > Metazoa > Chordata > Actinopteri > Labriformes > Labridae > Xyrichtys > Xyrichtys novacula. The sequence goes on from OY660871.1 coordinate 14,818,172, forward strand.
TTCTTAGCTTTCTTTCATACCATGCTGATGAACTACTAGGAGTGTGTGCTTCATCTTGCAGCAGTTTGGTTGAAACAGGAGGGGAGATGTTTCCAGTCAGATCTAAGGACGTACATTAATTCAACACACCTCCGAGCTTCAGGCTCCACAGAGACTCATCAGTCAGAATCTGTGTGAATCAAGAGTAAAACTGGTTCCTAATGTCCACACTCTGAGCTTCTGAGGCTTCAGTCAAACTCATGTGCTGCTGACTCTGTGTGAGTTCCAGGCTGACAGGATAAAGCTAGATCGAAGTTTCTTCAGGCAACTCTGCTGTAATCAAAATGCCACATTCTTGACATCAATATGGCTGAATTAGAGTTTATGTGGCGCAAACTTGCTTTGGACTGATGACTTCTTGAAGAGAGTCAAGTTAAGGTAGCTACAAGTGCGTGCCCGTTTCTTGGTCTAAATCATCTCCATCTACGGTTCACCCTGTCCCATTATGTGAAAGTACCTCAATATTTATGAATCATGGATGCAGTCTTTGTAAAGCCACCCACTGGTTCTCAGAGAGACATCACATTAAATCCAAAGATGGTGGTCACAAAATAGCCAAACAGTGCAGCAAACAGCTTCAACACGCCCCAGATTTAGTGGTTTATTCAATTTCACCAGCCAGTTCATGCCACCACTGGCACTGTCTGCTGCTCACAGGCTACTGGTTTACAAAGATGCAGCAGGGGTGTGAAGACCCTGACTTCATGGAGGACCAGCATGTGGGTGTCCTTGGATGATATAATACTACAAGTAAAATGGTACTATTCATGGTGTAATGAATGTGAAAGGCTGGGTCCACATCATACACTCTAACCCAGAGTCTGAAGGAGTAGAACAAAGTTCAGAAAGATGGTTTAAAAAATCACATTGAATATGTAAAATGTTTAAAACTTTCTTTTTAAGTTAGGTTCTAAGTAAATACAAAGGCAGCTCACCAAACATCTTTGAAGTTTGTATTTCTATTACTGCAATCATGAGGAAAACATTTGATGATATAGGAGCTGCATAAACCCAGAAGACATTTCCCTCTTGTGTCATTTTGAAATCAATAGAAGTACATGTAAAGAATAAAGAATCAATTTTGAATCTTTTATGACTTCAAAAATTAAAATACTGAAAGATTCACACCACTTTGGTATGCCCAATTATATTAACTCTTAGCATCAATATTACCAAAATGACCTCCCATATCATGTGCATGAATTAATAAGCTATTAAGGCCAAACTCATATTTTGACAATGTTTAAAACATGTTAGATTCTGCTGCAAAAAAGAAGTGCATTTTAACACAGCCATTAAAGGCATCTCCTGTGTTTTTGAAGACACTTGGACTTTGAAAGCTTCAGTTTTGAGCTTCATTTTGCAGCACTTGAGGTCATCACTTAAATTTGACATGTTGTTCGAGAAACATAAGAGAAAACACAACTGGAGCTACACACAGTTCACACTACTCACATTTACACATTAAGGCATGCACACCTGCTGCCCTGATTCCCCCTACTCGCGGCACTGGTTCATAGTCAACCCTTGCAAATTTATTTGTTAACAATTTCCATTTTCTCAGATTTCTCAGATGAAGAGAAAATATTTTAGTAATTCTGCACTTGTTTCATCCATTTTTTCCATATCTTATTCATATTTAAAATTCATTTATTCTCTGTAGAATAGAAAAGAGATGATCTACTGTGAATTTATTTAGGATCAAGAGGTGCTTTTCTCTGATATTTTGTTTTCTAAAGTAAACTGGCTGTGGGCACATTTGTAGATTAATGTTCATTTTTTCTCAGACCTTGTTTAAAGTATGTCAGACGTGTTTTACATTACTGCCTCTATCTGGCAGGTGTGGTGATTAATGTCTGCTTTTCCCCTTGTTAATTCTTGGGCTGAAACATGTTCAGCATATGGGAGACACCGCTGACATTTCCCGCAGCATTTACAGCCAAGCTAGTTACCAAATGATTAGTTAGACATCTGTTAAAGGTGAATTTTTAGGTGTGCCATTTATCAATGTGGAATACCTAAAGATGCGCATGCAAACAAATGTCATACAGAGGCTGCATATCAACCCATGAACCCCAGAACACGAACATTCAGCATATGGTGATAAAATAACTTGACCCACCCGTTCGCACCTCACACATTAGTATCATCTGTGGACCTCTGTGAGTTTGTAGAAATTATGGAGAATGTGTAACATGTGAAGTAAAAATTCCAGGAAAAATCCTGAAGTATCCATCAGGTCCTCTGAGAACAGTTCAAATCAGCATCTGAGTTCGAGGATAGTAATCGGACGCTTACGTGTTCAATAGTTTAGGTGCAAATTCAACTGGATCATTCTGCAACACAGGGGCTGAAAACTAACTGCTTTATGGCATGGTAGCTACTGTGTGGACATTGGCCACATGTACGTGTCTTCTTGTTTCAAATTGAAAACGAAGAGGTCTTATGTGACCTAACATTTCTCTTTAGATGCAGCCTGTATGCCGTGGAGTGAGATGCTGCATCTAAAGAGAAACGTGAGGTCACATAGGACCTCTCTGTTTTCGACCAGAAATGTCTTTATGTTTGGGCAGTCTGTTCAGTCATGACCACAATTGTTAGTATTGAATCAACATGGAAGCAATTTTTCTGAAGTTGGTGCTATTTTTTTTTTAATGTTAGTCATACTTGTCCATTTTCTTTTTGAAGCACAGACTTTCTGCTACAGACAACTTATAAACTCTAAAAAAGAACAGCAGAGGAGCCATATGACATTACTTTAATTACTTGTAAGAACTGATTTTGAGGTTTGGCCTTCACTTTTCCCAGTCTGGTTTCAGAATAAAAATGATGCCTAAATTGGCATCAGCAGCACATCAGCAGCTATTCCAGTTTCTCTGCGATCGACTCGAGTTGACTTTTCATCCTCCTTTCCAAGAGAACTGTCTGGCTGTGCGGCAGCTCCTTCTTGGATGTCATTAACTGATATTTCCTCTCTGGACGGAGAGGAAAGAAGGCCTGAAAGTCCCAGGATACCACCCACCCGCACACTGGCACCCACATGGCAGCATCCCTCCAAACCTGCTCTGTTTCCATGACGACTATTGCTGCCATGGAGAGAGGAGGATGTGGGAGGAAGAAATGGGTGGGAGGAACATGGAGGGGGGACATTAAAGAAAGACATTTACCGGATTGTGATGTGTGATTAACTGACAGCTTATTGAGGGAAACCGTAATGAAAACCATCTCGATGCAGTGTTGTCATGCACAAATGTGTGTGCACGCATGTACGTGTGTTTCATTGTGTTTAGTGGGAGAATGACACTTTCAATTAGCTAAATATGAAAAACAGGATAAGAATAAGAGCTGCTCTTTTTTTTCTGCTCTGATGATGTTTGGCTTAGAGAGCGAAGGACCACTGAATAATTCATTTCATACAGAGAAAATAATTCATTGTAGAGAAGTAGAAAAGTAAATCAGGCCCACAGTAACCTGTTCAAACAAAGTGATGGCACATAAACCTACTTGTTCTGACTCTTGGCTGCTTTGTTGAACAGACTAGCCTCCTGTTTCTCCTGGTTTCAACTCAAACACAGACTTTGAGGCCAGTCTGAGACATCGCTTCCAGGAACTACATTTCCTGCCTCACTGGCTCCTAAGCTCAAGTCTGCTTACATATCTGATTATCTGATTCAAAAAGGTTTGGCGTAAGTATTTGATTACTTAATCAGAAAAAAACAGCAATTTTTACCAATCTACACAGAATTACAGCCTGATGTAAAGCTGTCAGCCCAGGTTCTGTACTAGAGAATACACTGTAGATTATATACAGGTGCAGTGTATAGTAGTGTCAGCTGCATTTATCAGAGGAGATTAATAAAAAATATCATTTATTCAAGACTATGTTTAAATCTAGTTATTTAACAAATATTAAAGCATTAAATAGCATTGAATTTTTTGCTGTGCACTAAAATTTTTGTATTACTTGACATTTTTAATGATGAAAACATCTTAAATGGAGTTAGTATAACATAAATCATAGAAAAACAATCACTGAAACTTCTTGTACTTGACGGCTACAATTGCTTCATCAACACAGAGTCTGACAACTAGATATTACAAAATATTCCTGTTTCTACACAATGTAGCTTAATTTGGTCTCAGCCGCCATGGGCTTCGACGGTTTTGTTTGTGTGCAGTCACACTGCCAAAACAAACCGTCATAGTCACTTACACTTTGTTAAACTTTCTCTCAGATTCTTTAGGAAAAGAACAAACAAACAAACAAACACAACACACAGCTTTCCCCTCACATAAACTCCACCTGGCGCACTCTGGTATGTTCGCAGACTAGGTTATGTGTAGGTTGCATGTGTGTAGGAGTGTATAGACACAGTAGGCATAAGGGCAGACACGTGTACCACTCTCCTTCTACTGCATCATACTTTTCTCTGTTGTAGTTTTTTTGTATTTTTAATTTACTATCTGTAGTTTTGACATCCAGCTCTAATTTCACACTGTTTTCAGACGAATTTTGAGCTCAAACTCTGGAGCACAAACGAAGAGAAACAGAAATGAGTGCTGTTCAACACTATGTGAGAGGTGCAGCTCGCCAACCCTCGCCAAGAAGCCCAGTTCGCCAACCCTAACCCAGATCCTCAAAAAAGTGAAACAGACTAAGCAAATGTGTCTACTCGGAGTGTCTCCAACTTAAAGGGGTGATATTTTGAATGTGGACGACATAACTAAGAAATTTAGACAATACATTGTGTCATGAATACTTTTTTTTCTGTTGGGATGAATTTTATTAAAAAGGCAGTGATGGAAAATATTCATCAATAAGCTGTATATAAAAATCTGTTCATGTTTCAAACATCTCTTCACTGCACCTGCTCATCAGCAGTCTGGTCAGCTGACTTTAGCCTTATCATAAAAACAATGTCAGAATGAGTTATAGAGTAAGGAATAATGATTCAGGCTGCCTAGTGGAGCAAGTTGGATTTCCAGTCTGGGCCCTTGTAATATTTTACCCTTCTCTCCATCTACAAGCCTGTTCTGTCTCTCACTAACATCACCATCAAACTCATATGCATTCAAATGCATTCACAAACAACGAAGGCACAATTCATGATACCTCAACTTCTATATTTGCAGTGGTAAAGTGAAATCTAAAAGACATTTTTTACGCCTTTTGTTCATTTTTCTTCCTCTTTTTATGACTATTCTGTTCATCTATACATTCAGTATGAGTATGGAGCTCCCTCACTATCAATTACTGTATTACACATGGTCCAGTTGCAAACAATCTGGTAGGAATTTTGGTGTTGTGGGCAGGTGCCAGGTCCTGCTAGAAAATGTATCTCCATGAAGCTTCTCAGCACTCTGATTTCTGCTTATTTGACTTTGGACCAGTGAGGAACAGCCCAGGTCTTTTTCGCCTTAGCTCAGCTAAAACTCTTCTGACATTGTGTCTGGCTCAGGAGCGCCTCAATATCAGCAATGTGACTGGTGTAGTCTCTCTAGTCTCTGGACACATCTGTGTGTAGTGGCTCTCGATGTTCCTTCAACCTCAGTCCACTCCTCGGAAAGTCCTCCAAAGTTCTTGAATTGACTATTCTTGACAAACCTCTCAACGCTCGTATACCTTTTCTTTCCTTCCAGGCAACTTTCCATTGCTATGCTTCCATACCAAAGTCTGAACAGCAGCCTTTCCAGCAACGACCTTCTGTGGACACCCTTTATGTGATGGATGTCCACGATCGTCCTCTGGACAAGTGCCAAGCTGGCAGTCTGCACCATGATTATGGTTGAGTGTACTGAACTAGACTGAGGGTGTTTATACAGTTTAAACAGGTATTTAGTCAAACTCTAAATGAAATATTCTAGTTTTCAAGGATTAACATTAACAGAGAAGAATGCTTGATGAATTCAGATGGCGTGCAATAAGTCCAGAATACATGACATTTTCACTCATTAAAATAACTGATGGGAAATTTTGAACTTTTTCATGTTATTCATATTCATCAACATGCGCCTGTAAAGCCTTAAAATGACCCATTTTATAATTACCACGACTGCAACACTGTTAATCCCATCATTTAGTCATACAGTGAACTCAAGTTGTTGGAACATCTGCGTGACATTTCAGGAAACATTACAGCGTTAGCAGTAATTTAAATAATAAATGTTGCCTAATCTTCAACAAAAATCTTGGATATTCAGCATCATCGTTACCCCATTGTATCCGTACCCCATTTTTTGCTGTTGATTACTGTGTATATGTGATTATTTGTGTTTTATTTATCCTTATATGTTTGTCTCAGCTGGTTGTTTGATACAAAGCTCTATATATTGACCTCAATGACAGTAGTGGGACAAAAACAAGTTAGTGTGACAACAGATAAGCTCTTAATTCTACAAGTATGGGCTGAGTTTTGATCCCTCACGCCTTCTTTCATATACCTCACGATGACTGAAGTCCTGCCAGAGCCCCCTCTCCAGCCCGTACATCAAAAGCGTCTGATGAAAGAGGCAGTGAGGACTTTGAGGAGAGACAGAAGATGGCCAAGGTTACAGTTTGTGGCATCACTCAGGCCTGTTAAACGTGGACAGCCCTTTTTGCTCTCCACTTTGTATAACTGCACTGACACTAACAGAGTCAGACCTGAGGCTCAGAGGAGGAGAGATAGTGCAGAGCTGCAGTGAATCTGACTAATCATTCTCTTTGTGGAATCTTTTCTCATGACGTGATAGAAATGTAACTTTAATACACCTTCAGATTAGCTGGAATTGGCCTCATTTCATAGGAATAAACCCCACCACCTCCTGCACACACCATCCCAAACCTTTCCTTTTTTGTATTCATAAGTCCCACAAGGCTTATAAACTTTAACTCTGAGCAGTGCAATCTCTAAAATCCAACTCTTTTGGATTTAACAGATATGCATGTTTTCCCAACCCTCTCAGTTTCATATTTCAGGCTTTCAGACTGGATCTACCAAACTCTGCTCCGCTCTGAGCGGCAGGAGTCGGTTTTCTTACTTAATATGCGCTCAACCTGCAGCTTTCACTCCTTATTCTCAGCCTCATTAAAATAAATCTATCCTCTTTTTACAATGAAGAGGGACCGGCTTTCTTTAGTTCTGAGATAGCTGAGGTTGAGTTAATACCATCCATCAGGTCAAAGCAGAGTATTATCATTCATAGGCAGTAATGTGTAACTGAGTGCTGACTTAGTTTCACTGTCTAAACACTGAGTTTGTTCCCCCCAAAAAAGAGCTGGTCTGTACATTTTATCCCTACCCTTCTCATCCAAGACAAAACAGAGCATTACCTGCTGGGGTCACAGCAAAAATCACAATAATGCAATCAAAATATAAAAGCAACCATCAAAGCTGCTAAACTTCGGTTTTCAGTGTTTATTTAAAGACTAGCTGCACTGAGCTGGCATCTACAAAACGCTGAACTGATTCTAGGGGTGTCCTGATACAACTTTTTTTACTTCTGATATGATACCGGTATTGTAGCCTTCAGTATTGGCCAATACCGATATTGATCCAATATTGGCAAAAAAAATGGTGCATGACAACTCTTGCTGCAGCTGCAACGTCTTTTTCGAACTTATACTGCCACATGGCCTACATCACTCTTACTCCTTGCTACTTTGTCAGTAACTTGGATCACACAGTCGTTGTGATTACGCGGGCTTTGCATGCTAGATCCTGCCGCTGCTAGATAGAGGTGCCAGAGTGGAGTCTGGAATGGACTGCTTGTATCAGAGTGCTGATATCAGAGATTTTAGGTGCAGGCTGATATAATCTGATATTGTTTTTTTTTCGCTGACATCAGACCAATATCTGATATCAACATCAAAATGGGACATCCCCAACTAAAAGTACCCAGACATGTAACCAACCATGAAACTGCAACACCAGTAGTCTTATCTTGATCATCAAATGCCATGGCCTGGTTGCCAGATGAGAAATTTACTTGTGTACAGGCTTTGAATACTAAACCAACAAAAGGTAAATGCATTTCCTGGGGCGTAGTTAAATGATAATGTACCTGTGTTCTGATGTCTGCAGATGGGCTGTAAATACGTTAAATTACCTGAAAATATGGCTGATTTCTCATCCGATCTTTAAACAGCTCAGCCCCTCTTGTTGCAAACATCAAGTTGTGCAGTTAAATGTGAAGTCCAACAAAAACAAAACAAAGGACAGGGTCTTTACCCTTAACTGTCCTCTGACCTTGCAGATTTGGAGAAGCAGCACTGGTTGCTTTGTTCACTGAAACCAAATGTAACATTACCAAAACATGCCTGCTGTCAACCGAGCTTGAAAAAAGGGCAAAATGTTTTCACAAACGCAATGACCAAAGTTTCTGCTAGAGTGAGTCCTGTCAACCAGAAAACATGACAAATGTGAGCCTGTCCAGCTGAAGTAATAGCCAAAGCCTCATGAGAGTCCTCAAATACAGACTCAAAAGTAACAGAAATAAAAAGCTTTTAGTTGGAGTAATAAAAATATGTTAATTTTTGTTAAATAAATCTAAAACTGGACGAAACTAACTTTTCATTTAAAAAAAAAATTGTCCTCAGATAACTGCTTTTGGGAGCTAAGATGTCATTAATGTAGACTGCATTCCTCCTGTTTTTGCTCTCCATCATTCTGTTTTTCCTGAAGACACCAAAGCCTGCTGCTACCTCAATGGTCAATAATGTTTTGACAACAAAAACAGAAAAAACATCGGCTTAAATCCAGACCCCCATATACAATTTCTGTGCTGATTCTGTAAATAGTGATTATGAGATGTTGTACATCAGCAGCACCACTTTAATGTGATATGTGTTGATTTCAATACCTCACATCAATTAGTAAATCATTTCTTTAAGCGCTCAAGAAAAACATTTGGTATTTCTAACCTCTGATGGTGGAAAATGTATTAGTTCAAGTTCTTCCTTCAGCCTCAGCTCATTCCCTGCTGTCTCTCTACTTCTCTCTAATTCTGATGTAAGCACTACCACTGCAGACACACTTTTTTGTCTTTACTACGCTGTAACCATGGAAACTACTACTAAGTGCAGACAGTGTGCTGCTTTGAACATGAAACCTTCAGTGATAAATCAGTAATTCAGTGTGGGAAAAGTTTAAGTGTCTGCCCACTTTCCTCACCTTCGACTGGATTTTTCATTAGATCTCACAGGGACATGTGAGGTGACTGAGTGACAGGAGACTTTACTGTAGTATGTCTGAGGAAAACTTTACTCTTTTTTTTTTTTACAATTTTCTATTTATTTATTTATTTATTTTTTATTAGAAAGAGATCGCTTAATGTCTGTTAGTAATTAAAATTATCCCAGGCACCATTTCGACAGACTGTGATTGGCATGTTGCCCGTGCAACTGTAAATATTTCTTAACATGTAACAGTGTTATCCTTTAAAAGAGACATTAAATTTAATTTGGCAGAATAACTTTAAAGCTGTCATCTTCCTCTAAGTCAATAATTTCAATAATATACCCCAAAGGCCTGATGATAATAATAAAAAAAAGCAAAAAAGAAAAAGTTTCATTGCATTCATTGGATTCCCAAATCCAGATACCAGAAAGACTTGCTTTAAAATGTTAATATTAAAATGAAAACTGTCTTTGAAATGCAAGTCATTTAATTTTTTTAAATAATAGGCTAAACATGTAGTTAAAAAAAAATAATAAAATAAAACTATAATCTGAATGCCACAACGATCACCCAAGACAAAAGAGAAGTATTTAGCCATTATAGGCTGTGCTTCCTAAAATAGTGACATTAACTATCTTTCAGTGTAAGTACTGTAGCTGGGTGACAAAAAAGAACTCTAGAAAAAAAGCCCCATCCTCTATATTCTCCTCCTGTATAAAATCTCCAGGGCTGTAGCTGAAGTTCACAGAAGCTTCTGCTCTTGTGGTTTTTGTTGCTTTTTAACTGTGTTTATAATTCTGTCACTGAGGATTACATGCATTTATTGGTGGTAAATCCTACCTTACAAACTTTACCTGCTTGTATTGTCAAACTGGCTCTTTACCAGAGCCTGTAACAACATTCCTGTCTTTAGGTTTATGAATCAATTTAACTTTTGGTGGCGGATTTTTACGACTTCTGAGTCTGTGGTGGATGCAGTAAAACAGAGGCAGCCTTCCTCACACGACTCCATTCAATGAAAACACTGCAGGGAAAACTCATATTTAAAAGAGACCTTTAAAACTTTATATCAGAGGAAAACAGCCAAGATCAGGCATTTTAAAAGAGGTTGAATAATGCTGAAATAAGGCTTTTCACAGATGCCAGTATGTGATAAATAAGGAGAGTTTTGGGCTGCAAATCATGCGTAACTGCTCTATAGGTGTCTGAGACTGACAGAATAAAAGGGGGAAAATGAGTATTAAAGCAGTCCCTAGTATTATTTGGGTCAGCAGAAATATGACTGAGCATATTCTGTGAAGTATTTTGGAAATTGTCCGCAACAAACAAGCTAGAAAAAAAAGGCAATTTAGTGGGTAAAACAGAGGACAGGACAGGTGTTGTTACTTGAACTATTTAAGAAAAAGCGTTCGCCTTTATTAAATTGGGATTAAGTAATTAAAAGCCAAGATAGCGGACGGAGCCACTTGTCTAGATGGCAACTCATAACTGAGGCCAGCATACTCACTGCTACGGTGCCAAGAAGATAAAAGATGAGAAAAATGGTGACCAGAGCAAAGTTTCCTGAGGTTATAATAGTTTTGAAATTTTCATTACTCACTTTTTAATTTTCTTTGGGCTTTTGTTTTTGAATTGAGTTTAGTTTTGATTAGTTTTTAAGGCTGGATTTTTATTTGAATTCAGTAAAAAGTTTTCTTAGTGTTAGTCAGGATTTTGTAAGATTGGAATACCTGTCAGGGGCAAGAGCCCCCAAACAGTGAACATTGTATTAAAAGAAAAAAATAAAAATAAAAAAATAATGTCAGTGTCGAGGTTGGGCCACCCCATTTAAAAAAGTTTGGACACACCCCTGCTTGTTCGCATGTACCTCGCCCTGAATAACCACCCACTTTTTTTTTTTTTTTTTTTTTTAAGATATTTACAGTAAATTTTGGATCTTTGCTGTCTTCATATCCAAGAATTAAGTCAGTAAGTGGAAAAAATGGAATTACAATCAGAACTACGATAACATTAGATTCAAATAAAAAACAAGATTTGGTCTTCAAAAAGAATTTTTCTGAAGCCAAGTCTTAAAAAAACGGGGAGGAATTAGACTCATTGTGGTACCTGCCCTATTTGCTAACAAAGGATTCTTTGGTAGTATTTTTAGCTCATAAAGACATATTTCTGATGCTTTTATCATCATTTATTTGTTTGCATTTCAAATGAATGTTAACTGGCCTTTAATAAATGTCATTAACCACATGGGGGTGCTAGAGAACAAAATTAATAAGTGTATCAGAAGAGAGCTGGAGGAAGGATAGCTTTTTTTACTCATAGTTGGAGCTGTTATTTGGAAACATGACAGAACTGTGTGTGTGTTTGTGTGTGTGTGTGTGTGTGTGTGTGTGTGTGTGTGTGTGTGTGTGTGTGTGTGTGTGTATGTACCTGTGTTCGTAGGATCTCTCCTTTAGTTAGCTGCATGTCTCCAGTGAGTTCTTTAACAGTGATACCCAGTGGCTCCAAGCGCTTACTGAAGTAATTAGTCATCTCAGCTGCCAAGGCCTTCATCGGAGCCACATATACGATCTGCAGAGAGAAAGGGGGGTTAGAGATGAATGGGATGGAGAACAGTTAAGGGGAGTCGAAGATGGAGGGGAGGGGGGGAGTACAGCAGAGTGGGACTGGAAGGACACTGTGGTGATAAATGAACAAACACAGGCGGGATCATTTGTTCCCTGGCAACCTGCACAAATCACAATTTATTGAGAAATATGATGCCAGCCACCTGCACGGCTGAAGTTTAATGGTGATGTATGAAAAGTGTCCATTGTCAGTGGCTGACACTGAGTGTATTTGTGAGTGTGTGTCTGTGAGTGCGCGAGTGTGTGTGTGTGTTTAAGCCTACATTGAAAGACAACGTAGCTTTTTGGAAGTCTGAATAATTCATGTGAGTGTGTCTAACAATACACCACAAACTGATGATGATTATACCTTGTAAGTGTTTCTGCTTTCACTTTACACAGCGTGCACAAGCCATTACCAAAAACTGGTATCTGAAAATGGGATGCAAATATGGAAATATCCTGAACAACAGTAAAGCAATGAGCCATACCTTTCTATTTTTAGGTAAAGTAAAAAAAAAAAAACAGATTTAAGGCCTGACAAATGCTGTAAATTGTATTTTAGTGATTCAGCTCATACTGTTCATGTGAATTAATTTGAAGCATTAACAGTTGAAGAATTTGTTTGTGACCTTGATCTAACGCTGCCAGACGACTCTGTCTGCAGACTAAGGTGATCTTAATGTTTGATACTTCAATAAATTCATATACTAGATGCTGTAAATAAATATTATCTCCATAAGTCAACCAAATGATCTAAAAAAAATGAATAAAATTAACCCAAAACTGCTACAAGAGAAGTAGAGAGCAGCAGTGACTGATCGACGAGGAGAGATACAGTAAAGTGCTGGAAAGACAAAGAGGTAAAAACAGGAATGAGATCATACTTCCTGATCGTTTCATAAGTTTTTCTCCAAAAAGAGGACGGTGCAGGATTCGGTTTATTTGCAGCTGAAGACACAGCGTCTTCTTGCCTGCTGTGTGTCACTGTGGTGATCAGCATCGACCCCCAAACTTTCTCTGCTCTCTCCCAGTCAAAGCATGCTTTAATGCTGTTCAGCCAAATTTGACTGATATTTGAAACTTGTAAAAAATACAAAAGCCTTGTTTGTCTTTTCTAATGCAAAATCTAAGATGACTCCACTCCACAGAAGATTCTTAGGAAAGGACCTACAGCGATCAGTGGTTGACTCGGGGAGCTTTTATGTGCATTCTCCTTTAACTCAAATGTGATGACTGATGCTGAATTGTTATTCTTCATCTCTGAACAGGAAGAATGTTTTGTATTGTACGTTTATGATTACCTCACACATTAATACTATTACTCAGAACTAGAAGGAATGTGATAAACAGCGCTGGGTTAGAAGGGTCGTGTATACTTTTGTTCGTGTTTAAATTTCTATGTCCTCATATTGTTTGCATTTCCTCTTTCTCGGTACTTATGTTACTTTTAATGAGTAGACTTACTCTCCTTTGAAATTTTTGAATAAAAAGATCATTTAAAAAAAGAAGGAATCGGCTTCACTTTGCACAGTACTCATCTAACCTTGACAGGAGTAAGAGTATGTGGGTGACAGAGTCTTGTTGATAGCTCTTTTCACTCTTTTGCTTTTCATTCTTTACTTGCATCACTTCATGTTCATAATAGTGGAAATATTTGGTTTTTATGCTTGAACTCAAAGAGCTTTGCCTTCTCTGTTTGTAGGAGCTGGAAGAAACTGAAAGATAGTTTTTTTTCTTTTCTTTTTTTTTCTGTTTTGTGATTTCTGTGCCTCATTTTTATTTGGTTTTGTTCCCCGTTTTCTCTTTCTTTTTATCTTATTAGCAATGTCCTGACATCTGTTTGGGCTGGGCGCCATAACCAAATCTATATCAATCAATTTATCACATGATGACAGGAGGACAGCTCCCTAATGAGCTTGATGTCAACATCTATAGACATTTATATTCATTGTAATTCTGTGAATGAGTCCAACATGAAGACAAATGGTGCGATTATAGTTATTGGCCAACAGTTTGTTATTTTTACATATAAACTACCTTTGCTTTATGACCACAAAGCAGCTGGTCAGTGGGAGGGGCTTTACATGTTATGCCTCCACTTTTAAGGAGCTTTCATGGCCCTGGTTTAAAGCTTCTTTCTATGATGAAAACATGAGTACCTGTGATAAATTCTCCCATTTTTCTCAGGTTGTAAAAATGCTCTTTAGCTCAACATCAATCCCTGATGATTTTACACTCATCTGAAAAAAATACAACAACAACAACAACAACACAGTGGTGAAAGTAAATCAGGAAACAAAGCTGCAAAACTCCTGGAAAGACAACGCGTGTCAGAGGAAAGATAATTAAATCCAACTGTTCTCCATTTGAGAGTTTTAAAGGCTTCCGTTTACACACTGCCTAAAACTCAGAGCATCTGAATCTCTGAGGATTACAGCTGAATCTCTGTGTGGGGTGTGAGTCACATTGAGACTTTGGGGAGGAGTAACTCAGTAATCATAGAAATTCTGCAGCATTTCAGAAGAAATCCTGTTAAAATCTGACTGAGATTAAGCCTTAATCCCTGACAGACGTCCCCTGAGTTAAAAAAAAAAAATACATATAAAAACATTTTAAAGATTTTATTTGTTTTTGTGGATATATGTAGACGTGTGTCAGACCTTAAACTCGTCCTTCTTGATGACACCTCCAGGCTGCAGATGCTGGCGGATCTCGTGCAGGACGGTCAGCATGGCGATGTTGGTCTTGCCAGCGCCAGTTGGGGCACAAATAAGGAGGTTTTCGTTGGTGTTGTAGGCCGTCTCAAACACCAGAGACTGAATCCTGTTGAGACGCTTCATCCCCTTAAACACCAACTGTCCAATCTGCAGAGACAAGAGGTCAGAGAAGAAATGGAGGTAAAAATATTAACACTTGATTACAAAAGTCATCACAAAGACAAATCTGTTAGAGATGGACATCAATAATTCAGCCACCAAAAAATAAAGTTTTTGATTAAGAGAATAAACACACCTTTCTTTTTAACCATGTAATTACATTTGTAAAAATAAACCTAAAAAAAAAAAAGCATTCTTTTTTGAACTCTAAATGTCTTTAAAAAGTCAGTTTAAAGCCATATCTTTGTCTTGACTTTGAACAAAGCTAGTATTGTTTGATGAACAGATGAACTTGGTTTTAATATGTAGCTCTAACTGATGATAATTCTGGTTCTGACTAGCCAAGGTGAGGACACTCTGTGTACCAAACACATCCCAGGTAGTTAGACCAGGATGAATACATGAATTGTTGACAATAATTGCATTTGTAAGGAACTCATTTTGTCATCCATTTTCCACGAAGACTGCAGCTTAGTGTTGGACCTCTAAACTACGAAGAAAGCACATGCGGAATGACAGTCTTTGGTGCTTTACTTCTCTTACCGGCAAAAACTAATGAAAACATATTTTAATATTAGTCATTAGTCATGGTAGATAAGTATAATTTGTTCCTCCTTTTTAAGTACAATACATCAAAGCTTCTCTGTGACACTCACTGAGAAATAAAGTGAATTAAACGTGTGTTCAATTGGGATTCAATTCTTAGAAAACTGGTGGAAAAAATAGTGATGCTGGTTTTGAGACCGAGCATATTGGCTGACAGCTGATATATCATGCCAAAACTATGTTGTTGTTTTGCATTTGTAATACTAACCAAGAAGATGCAAAATTGTTGCAGCTGAATTAATATTTCACCAGATAAAGTCGATAAAATCACAGGGTACTTCTGTCTAGCCATCTGTATTTATCAAAAAAATACAAGGTAAATATTTGGATAAAATATATGTATATTTAATTTCATTGTTTCATGCACATCACACTCTAATAAAGATCATTATCTTTATAAGTAATGAGTGTCTAGATGGTTTTTTTTTCATAAAATAGAAAAACAACAATGGATCATAATATAGGAAAATAACGGCCACCCCAAAACACCTCAGAACAAGGAGAAGAAGAACAACAACAACAACAGGGTTTGAACTGAGATGAATCTGGGCTCCAAAGAATAAGGACACGGCTATAGGTGACTGCTTTCTCTGATAAAATGGCACTGCAGAGTCTTGGAGCTGGTGTGCTGACATGAAACCAGACAGGTGATCAGTTACTTGTGTCAGTGACTGAGCGGCGGTGTATGAGGTGAGTGCCCAGAAAGTGGAGCATCAGGAAGCATGAAGCAGGAGAAAATGTCTGTGGTGGGATCAGCTGTCACTCAAGATGCCCTCCATCTGTGTTCACTATGGCAACAGAGTGCAGGTGATGGCCCTCAATCTCACACTGCCTCTGATAAGTAGAGAAATGGCCACAGTGAAGGACAGTCAGTACTACACACAAACATAAGAGTCAACACACCCGATGCACACACACACACACACACACACAGAGAAAAGTAAAAACATCCAGATGCTGCTCAGTGAATCTTTTCCTTCACAGGAACAAAATGTGCATGCTTCAAAATCACAATCAGAGGTCGCAAAAATCTCAAGGGCCATGGCATTGATGAAGGATAATGCAGGATAAAGTGGAGTATCGAAAAATCAGACGAGAAAATGAAAAAACAGAATGCAGGGCTTTCACATAAGGGTGTCATTATTGTGCAGTTTTAAAGAAGAACAATTTGGGTGCAAATTTCAACATGGTAGCATCAGAAAAAAATATTAAATAAAAAATCCCGCACATTCAAATATGGTTATTTATCATCCTGCTCACACACTTCGTCTCATTCATAAACATGAGCAGAACAAATATGTGGGTAAACTGTGAGCAGAGTGAACTTTTATCAGCTTTCATTAATGGTTTAGGAGTTCAGATTTGTTCATAGCTACAACAAAATCTACATCTGCTCCTGATCGCAAGTGGAGTGTGTAAAAGTGCAGAAGTCACAGATATATTGCTTATTATAAAAAATCAAAAAAAACATCACTATGTTAATTCAAACTGTGATCTGTTATGTTCACACTAGGCAGATACCCTTGACACAAATAATTCAAACCTGATCAAATTATATAAAACACATTTAGCAAAAGTGTTTGACAGTGAGCAGATTTAAGCTTCAGATGAGGTTAAAAATATGAAATGTGTTTTCTTCTATGTACTCACTGATAATCAAAATGTTGATTACTCAGTGCTGTGGCTCTGAGGTCTGTGCAACAGCTGTGGTGGGACTGGTTTAGAGCATGGATCAGTGAGAGACTACTTGCTTTATCTGTAAGAATATAACCTCTTTACTTCCCTGAATAAAAACACATGTAGATTTGTGCACATATTTTCACAATCCACATGCATGGGTTGTTATCCATACTCACAGATTTGCACATTACTAAGCAAGAAAAAACCATGGGCTGACTGTGCAAACAAGTTGCAGCAGAATCTCAAACTTGAGAGGTCACCTAGGTCCAGGTGTGTTCTCCACCTCCTTGTGTTTTCTTCATAAGTTTACCCTCTCTCTCCCTCTTCTCTCCCAGTAAGGCTGGTTGGAGATGCCTAAAGCTTCGACAGCAGTATTATTTATTCAAAGATTCATTAGAAGTATGTCATCACTTTCCACTTCCCTTCGTTGCGCTTCAACACTCATAGAAAGAAATAATTAAAGAGTGCATGTCAGACGAGGATACGGGCGGAAGTTAGCCCCAGCAGCCCAGTCGGGAGGAGGAAGTTATTAATGCATCTGCGAGTTACTTTATAAGAGTCCACTAATGCTGGGAGGAATGAATGGAGGCTGTGGTTTCTGGGGGATGCTGAACAGGGGTTTCCGATTAGCCTAGCACAGCAAATTATGTTAATATGTGATGATTTGGCTATTTCAGGCTGCCTGTAAACTGCTGATTGACAGCTAAATCTTCTTCCAGTTTGTAAACAAATGTCTTTTTTAATAATGTTTTAACACTGAAATTTATAAAGGGTGTGTCTGCTCAATGCCTGTTGATACTGTGGTAAAAACATTACAGAAACTACTGGCTCTGATTAACAATCTTTAAAATCCAAGCAAAAAAACTATTAAAAAAAAGGAAACATTTTTTTTCAATATAAATTAACAAAAAAATAGCTAAATCAACTCATACTAACTTTTTGTTAATATAAATTGTTGTAAAATTTGATTATACTTTCACATAGAAACAGGCATAGATACAGATACGTAGATACAGTCATTGATCATAAAGATATTTCAATGTGGGTTTATAGACAAACAGTAAAGTTCCAAGAAGAGAAAACTTTGTTGCGTGGCCTCAGTTACAAAGTGAAATGATTTGTTCAGTTCATTCTTCTTTGATATTGATCACCAGTAAGGACATGGAGTTTTTCACTGCATTCAAAATATCTGAGGACAAAAAAACTCTGTTATAATAACAATAAGAAAAAAATGTCAGCAGAAGTCCTTGTGCAACCTTCAGGGAAATCATTTTGGCAGCTCACTCATCCTCTTCGACAAGGATACAAACTAATGATTTGGGGATTTTTTTTTTGAATGCCTTTGGATTTTACATTATAAGGGTGGTCTTTTAACCAATTCTACTGCAGTGATGACTCAGATTTGGGTTGCAGAGTCAACCAAGTATGCTAGAAAATAGATAAAGAGAATGAGAGAGACTTGACCTTGAAGATAAAACTCTGTCATGTCTACCATGACATATGAGATATTACAATATCTCTATGAGATTTAAAAAAGTGTCAAGTATGAATTAAAGTCAGGATTAAGTTCTAAAAGTCAATTTTGAGGGAAAAGGTTTACTGAAATAAAAAGTCAAAAAAAACTAGATATAAAGTCAAAGATATTTGATTGAAGTGGCAATGATGGTTGGACGGATGTAAAAAGTCAAAGTTACAGGTAAGTCATGAATCTGAGATTAAGTCTAATGAGAAAAAATGTTTACATTATGAAATAAAGCATGCAATTGTATAATAAAATGTCCACATTACAACATAAAAAAATCAAGGTTATGAGATAAAAAGCCACATTACAGTGGCAGTATGATGCAAATCTGTTTGCTTCTGTGTCAGTAAGGGTTTAGATTGACAAAGAGTACAGGGTTTCCTCTGGGACTTTTTGAAGCTGTTGGGAAGGGCTCCGCTTGTGCTAAATCTTTGTTAAATTTATCATTTTCTTGACTCTACACTCAACGCTACACAGTCCAGTTGCCTGATTTTGAAGTCTTCAAGAAAACCATGACCTGGATGAATGAGAATCTACATGGACAAAAACTTCATCTTTGCTTCTGTACCTTTCTCTCACCCTTTTCTTTTCCTCCCTTAACTCCACTCTGTCGTCCACCACGACTCTTGAGTGGGTCGCAGTAGAGCCAGACAGGAAGTTGAGACTCCAGTGTTGGTTTTTGAGCTATTAAGATATTTGCAGAGCAGTGTCCCATTTCATGAGGACAATTCCATACTCTTATTATGGTCCATAAATGAGTGCAAATATAGACTTTATGTTTATATCGATCCATTAATACAATACCATTTATATTTGAAACATCTGGAAAAAAAAAAGATTGTAATTCTAAAGGCATGGTGGCTTTTATTTTGGCATGGCAGTGCACCGTGATCATTTACATGGAGCGGAAACCCCAGAGTATGTATAATGAAGCATAACTAGGGGCGTGGCTAATTTGACAGACAGGTTAGCTTCTTAACTGCCAGGCAGCAATGCTGTGGGCTCTGGTTGTAGGGAGTTAACCAAAGTCATCAACATGTTGGCAACCATCTTTGGGCTTTTTAACACCTCCCTAAAAAGCAATGGCTGACGACGAGACAAAGTCTGTGTATTATGCAGTATCCAGGTTGTATGTAGTCAGGTTTATGGTTTTTTAAAAGAGGAAATGTGCCTTTGAATCTCAAACTGCTCAGATGTAGCATAGATTTTAAGTACAGCCTCTCCATAATGACTGAAATGACTTCTCCTTTTTCCCTCTGAACAGAGATGCTAGCTCCAGTCTCTTCCTGTCTACCCAATTATTTCCCCTAAGGCCAAGTCCACCAGGCTCCTGCTTATAAATATTCATTTTGGAATCATGGACCACTGAGCTTCACCCCATTTTACGAAGCCTCTGCACACTCATTCCTGTGTCTCTGTGGTGACCAGAGAGGCAAAACAACCACTTGAGCGGCTGGCCCTCATTTTGATTTATCGACTTTGTCTGTTTATAACAAAAAGCCAGCATCCCCACACTCCTTAAACATGCTAATTCATGCAAATGTATGCCTAGCCCCCAGTATTCACCTTGAGGTAAAGCATACATGTTGTAAATAGAAATTTGCCATCATTTAATGATCTTTGAAAATCTTCAGTGCTTTTTTATTCTCTCCTTAAAACCTCTCTAGCCTCATTGTTATGTTAATGTATGCACACACATATTCCAATTGGAGATCCAGCTGTGCCTGCCAAAACTTGTCTCCAGGGTGTGATGGCAGTGTTGTGAGGAGGTACTTACTGTACTGCAATGGACATTATGCAGCTGTTAACATATAGGGCCAACC
This sequence comes from Xyrichtys novacula, assembly GCA_962446985.1. Lineage (NCBI taxonomy): Eukaryota > Metazoa > Chordata > Actinopteri > Labriformes > Labridae > Xyrichtys > Xyrichtys novacula. The sequence goes on from OY660871.1 coordinate 14,838,482, forward strand.
CCACACTGATGAAAAGTTGCTTATGAAGAACTTTAACAGCCAGACAATCTCTGGTATTCTGTGCTTATTCTATCAAACTCTTATCGGTTCTAAAATGCTCTTCTGTTCAGCTGTAGGTGTAAGAGACTCATTATTTCCATTATTTATTATAAATCGAGAACAATCTCTTTGTCTACTTGTTCAGGCTTTTTGAAAGCAGCATGAATTTCATGTAAAAGCCATCAAATCATTCATATCATCTCTGTTCTCTACATTAGATCTGGCTGCAGTGCAGTCACCTGTGCTGACGGTGGCACTCAGGTTCATGCAATTTTCCTTTCAACCAGGTGCATCCCAGTTTGACCGATAAGTGTCCTAAAATGCTCTGCTCCGTTAGAAATATGCAATTAGCTGTATAATTGGCAGTGAAATCAGGTTTTCAAATAAAAACATCTCATCATGCCAGCACATCAACATAAGAGAACTGGGAAACTCAAAAAATATTTAGGTTTATTGATGCAGCTCATGTAAGCACTATTGGGGGAGACAAAGTCTGAGTTTCCGACTTTCAAATCACTTTATTTCTATTTTTAGACTGTAATAATACATGGTTAATGATAGTGACCATTTGATTAATTTATAAATTACTGATATCATTTCTAAATGTAGATATCCTTCTATCTGGGTGTATGTACTCGACCGTACATGTTGTAGTGAGACATGCCGTTGGTTAAGAGAGAGGAACAGCTTAAAAGAGATGACGCCAGTTAATACCTACCATCAGCTGATATTTGATCAGGAAAATTGTGTACCTTACTAGACAAGGTTTCTATTTCATGTCTGTTTTCATTCATATCACGGTGTTAAAATGGTTGGGGGGGTTGGTCATATGAGAAAAGTCATTTAAAGTAGCAGTGTGAGGGGCACAGAGATGACTGCAAAAGGAGATTTGGGCCTTCTCCATACATGCAGATATTTTTGAAAATGTAGCTCTTCCCACTCCTCTTGGCCTTTTGTACTCATGTAAACAGAGTTACTGGTCACTAAAATCAGAGTATTCAAAATGTCCCTCCAAAGTGGAGATCTGAAAACTGCACTTTACTGAAACTTAAGTTCTGGATGATGCTGATGCCATTGCCTCAACTTGGGTTGAGCAATTGTCGTTTATAAATTGTGTGTGTGCTAATTTGGGGAGCTACCAGCTCATGTCTGTTTAGCATTCACATATGCAAGGAAAACTAGTTTTTCTTTGGGAGTGTGTTGCAGTGTGAATGAATATATCAAGTTCAATAGTTGAACCATCACTCCCCAAGAAGACACTAAGTAGACTTGTGCACAGTGTTCTTTTAGACAGGCTGAGAACTTATTATCCCAACTTGGCCTGGCATGTTTGTTTGAGTATTTCCAAATGCTGTTGTCAACTTTTTTAATTTTTTAAAAAGCAGGGAAACCTTAGTTTTCAGAATACCTGCCTATATTTGAACTAGGCCACAGATCATGCCAAAGAAGTATTTCCTGTAACTTGATGTTCATCAACAATCAACATAGTTCACCTAGCTAACATACGCAATTCATGACAACTTATATCCAATAAAAGTTCACCCTAGGCTCAGTCAATAGATTGCACATCTCACTCCTTTTCCCAAATAACTGTCCTGAATACATCTTCACAATGAAGTACAGTTGTACTTGTTTCTCTCAGAACCTTTAAGTACAATCTTCAGCTTGTGGAAAGTTCAGAAAACTAAAAAACATAAAATGTAAGCACTTGGATAACATGCAAGTTAGCATATTGAATTATATGCTCTTTATGTAGTCTAATGACTAGAAAGAAGCTCATAGGCTACGGTGACCATATGTCCTCTTTTACCCAGACAAGTCCTCTTTTTGGGGGGCTGTCCAGCCTTATCCAGCTTTGTACGGGGGAGTTTATAAAATCCTTTTAAATGTGGGGGGTTTGGTATGGAAGTTTTGAGTTTGTGTCGCACGCTCGATCCGACCCGAAAAACTCTGAAAATAAACTATACACGAACCCGTGACTCTGCCCCTGCGTTGTTGTGTCCTCTTTTTGGGTATTCAGAATTTGGTCACCCTATCATAGGCATAAAATCATGTCATGATGGCCTGTGTCTGTTTTTGATGTGAGTTTGTTTCATTTTTGGTATAATCTACCCAAAAGAATCGATTCCATTTTGGTTATAAAACTGAAAAATTTGGTAAAAACTTTTTAAAACAATTGTCAGACTTCATTTGCAGTCTGATTATTAAAGCCTGTCACCAAAAGCCACAAAAACAGGAACCAGTTATGGCAACCAGCTCGTAGCTTTATGGCAAATTAATCCTTGTCACTGCAGCTAAATGATCCTGGCTACACTCAGCAGAAAGCATTCAGGGCTGCGCATTTAAAACATGGAGTGAAAGCTCTGCTGGATAACAGAGCAGCTAACACATCTGTGGTCATCCTCTCAGCAGCAGGGTTAAATAAACTTTCTAATGAGAGCAGCTGTCTGAGACCGCAGCAGCACCGATCTTTAAACCTGGCAGCTCCTGGAGGGCTCTAAACATTTTCAGGACCTATCAGGAAAATACTCGCCCAATGAGCAATCTGTAGCTGTTTACCAACGAAATACTGAATGTATCTGTAGGTATGTGCATGGGAAGGAGCCCAGCCAATCTTGGACCAGCTCTGAGTGGGATGGAAGCTGACAGGCTCATTAACACAGTGGATACACAGCCTACGGCCATATGGGCAAACTGGGAGGACTGGGAATATCCTGCCAATCCAGCAGCCACTTAAAACACACTAATTGGACACCAGTGTGGTCCGTATTCTGAAGAACCCCTGTCTATAGGTTGAACGGTGAGACTGAGATGGCCACAGACGGATTTTGGGTGGTTTTTATATTGTGTTGTTATTATGTGTGAGTCACTTTATGAGCCTCTAAACTAATTAAATTCCTCTGTGCATCAGTAATGGGAAGCTAAGAGATATAATTGTTGTCATTTTCATGCCATCCTTTTAATTACTTTCTGGTTCCATTTCATTCCATTTGAATTGACAGCCTGATCAACTTTTAATTGCCAGTTTTTGCTAACAGCTTATCAGCCTGCTCCAAGCCTGCATGCAGAGTGCTAAATGACCTGGCCAAACACACCCCCACAAACAAAAACACAAACACACACTCACACAGTAAATCCAACAGCCAATCCTATGGATCCCTGTGCATGCTGAGCGCACACATGCACACAAACCTTTCACACCAGCTGCATGGTGGAGTCTGACAGAGTGAGATGCAGCAACCAGGAGGACCATTCATTTCCCTACAAACGGCACAGCAGCAGGATGAAAGAGGGGCTGGGAGTTAGGATGGAGATAGCACGTAGTGAGGTAATTCATCACTTCATCCAGAAGTACCCAGTGAATTAGCTTCAAGTGAGTTAAAGACCCCAAAACCTCCACCAAACAGAACAGAGCCATCAAATCTGAGTGCCGTTACACTCAAAACATGAAGTGAAAGCATTTTCGCACAAAAAGATGAAACATTTTCCACATTTTGGGGGAGTAGTGGATGTCTACTATCTGAGCTCTGACCTCCACAGGCTACAGCACTCTGCCAATAAAATGTTTGATTTCGTTTGAGCTGTAAACATGCAACCAACTCTTTTACATTACAGTGAGGGTTTTTGTTTTATCTGGTAATTCAAAAGGCTGAGACAAGTGCTTCTTTATGACCTATGAAAGAAAACTGGAGTATCAGTGACAAGACTGATTTTATCGTAGAAGTTGTTTTACTTTTTAAGTGACATTATTAATTGTACGCTTTGGCTAAAGCCTTTATTTATGAATCTCTTTTTAAAACATGTAAGTTTAAAATTTGATCTGTTGTGAAGAGCAGGCAAACATTTTTGGGTAAAAACACATAACTTAAAAAACTAAAAACTATACAAAAGCAACCAAGACAATCAGCAACAAGAATGACATTTTTTTAAATATAATTTTTGATGCCTGTAACCAGTGTAAGGGCAGGAGTAACAGCCCTGTTCTTCCACTGTCCATAAAAAATATTCACAATAAGTTACATGTTTCACCGTCCATATTCAGGACAATGAGATTTTTTTTTTAACCAGGGGTCTACAGGGGACACCAAAGTTGTAAGAAACTAAACGTTCCTCACTTGGCTTGGCTTGGTTGCCAAATTGTAAGCAGCCTAGTAAGTGCACCCTTCTGGTGCAAATTGAACCCAACTATGGGGACGATATGATGTATTGTATCTCTGTGTATGTGGTGTCACTAATGTGCTCATGTTGCTGAGGGTTTTTTTGTCACTGCACTCATATTAATGAGAGCAGTCTCTTTTTTTACCTCCTCCTCTCCCTCCCTCTTGTGTGTACTTTCCCCATCTGTAAATGCAATTTTGTTATGCACAGTTGCAGTGACAATAAAGACCATACCATATGTTGACCTATCTTATCATTTTACATGACATATCCTATTGCATTGTTTCAGATTGTCACATAATAGGGCTGGGCAAATAATCACATTTCAAGTTCAATGAAGATGATCCTCTATGATCTTAAGAATATGATTATGAAAACTCCATGATTACTGTCCTTCCCTCCCTTGTTAGTACATAATCACTGAAGGAAAATGGTCATACACTCCGAAGTTAGGAAAGAAAAAAGAAAGATGTGCTGGTTTGATCAAAAAGACAGCTAATGACCTGCAGAGTGGAGCGATGCAAGTCTTGACTAATTGGTCACAGGCAGAGAGTTTATTGTGAACACAAACTCTACATCTAATGAGCTCAACCACTGCACCAGTGGTTAAGAGGATAGTGAAAACAGATGGCACCAGAAAGAGCTTCACAGCTGCACACAAACTGTACATTGTGAGTTTTGTTAAAAACAATGCAAGGCTATCCGCAGAAAGAAAGTTTTGGCCTGTAAACGAGCAGCATCTTATACCAGTGCAACTCATAGTCCAGACTTCTCAGTAATACTGGACATCTTAACAACAGATGCTAAGATTATTTACAAAGATTAATGCAACAAAAATCAGCATTAGAAAATGTAAGTAATACAAAAATCAAACTACAAAGAAGCCCTTTTCACACAAATCAACCTTGCTGGTAAAAAGGAGTTGTGAATGTAAACATCAAACTCTTTGTACTTTAAAAAACTCTTTTGATTCAAATCCAAATCAGCTAATTATAGTTTCTGAAAAACTTCAGTTTCTACAATATCGAGACATTAAAATACTTCAAATGGAGAAAAAAACACAAACATAACAGAACATTTTAGCCAGAACTAGAGGGTGAGTCTTCCTTCATTTTACAGACATCACCCTAACCTCTCCCCAACCCCCCACATTAATGTATTTTGTTACTGTATTTTATCTCAGTTCTGCTGTGACAGCAGTTTATTTTTATAAAAAGTTTTGCACAGGAGAAAATATTCTTTACAAACATGGTAGACAGTTATTTTCTAATTGTTCTTCAAAAATAAAAAACAAATTAAGGACTTTGTTTGTTTTTTTTTATTTTTTTTATTGTCTTGAAATGTTCAAACCGCCTCTGAAAGAGCATACTTTGAGTCCCTGTACCTCAACTGAGCTCCAAGAATCTCAGCACATTCAAATGAGTCGATTTCCCATCATCAGACTGAAATCTGGACGTGGATAAAATCAGGAGAAAACCTTACGACAACGTTAACAAATATCTACAAATTCAATTCGATTATAAATGTTATTTGTACTATCAGAACAAACATTTTCCAGTTACATCAAACCATTAAGAAGGTGTCAAAATGTGTCCAAATCCATTAAAAATATAAAACTTCATTTGTGTTTAACGATAATAGTATCCAGAAAAGATTTGTTTCCAGAGGAGAACTATAAACTAAAAACCAACCTCATCTACAAATTTCAGCTGCCTGATGACACGTTTATTAAGTAAATGAGCATTAACTCAAGTAATTAAAGTCAATTTAGGAGTCACAACTTAATCATAGCCTTAATAAATTTCAAGGAAGGGAAGCAAATTATAATGAGCCTCTTTAATTAGATGTTACATTGCCGTCTGAAGCTTCAAACTGACATTAGATGTAATGCACATTTTATTTTTTTAACGCCTGACACACATGGGAAGTATTTTGTAAGTGATGTTTGTTCATCTGAGACTTGTGGGACCTAATCAGACGGGGATGTAAAAGTCTTTAACCCTCGAGTCTGGAATAGAAGCCTCAGAGACTCACAGTTACAAAGTCTAGAAAACACAGAGAGCCTCTGACAGGAACCACATTAAAACTGGATTAGGAAATGCAATCAAGGTGGATTAATTATGGATGGAGGGCTGTTCGCTTCTGCATCATTTTTGCTTATACACTGTCTGCTTCCTGCACAGGATGGAGAGAGCAAGCTGTCAACAGCTGGCAGAATCACAGGATGATGAGTAAGGATGCTGATGGTGGGACCTTCGAGAAACACAGGCCTGCTCACCTGTTTACCCCGTTTGAGCATTGTTTGACACCTTCAAATCCATCTTTCTTACAGCGACAAGATGCTAAAAATACAACAGTCCCTAGTCCTGATGTGTTTTGGTGAGTACATGATTAGTGTTGGGTGTGAACACGAGTCCAGCAGTGTGAATGACCTCTTCATATTGAGTGCTTTGGCTCACACTATCGGCGTTTTCTGTGAGTGTTGCAAGACTTTGGGTAAGCACAGAGATGAACACATTGTCAGCTACTTATTCATTTTTTTGTTTTTAGTGCTGCTTTTGTACTGGCACTATACTAGGGCAGCTGCATACCCTTTCAACACTTTATTTTGTATTTGTATTGAATGGACACTTTATCATGATTGCCACTTGTTTTATAGAAAGCAAACTGTTTGATATTCTGCAGTGCAGAGCCTTTACTTTTATTTATACAACCCCTTAATTCATTTGAGTTTATTTGTTCAAGGTTTTCAATAATGTAATGAAGGTTTAGAAAAAAAAAGGTAGTGATCTTGAAAGCAACATGTGTAAGCTCTCAAATACCTTTTGGATTTTGTTTCTATCTGCTACAGAGGCCGAGATATCAGCTTTTTTGTAAACCTCAACACTTCAGAAAACCTCTGGATCTGGGGGCCCTTCTCAAAATTGCCCTCAAGATTTCAGAGGCGTGTCTCAGACAGGGCTCAGGTCTTAATGGATTAAGTGATGGACTTCAAGTATGTTTGAGTCTTTATCACAATGAGGGTAAAACAGACTGTTTGATTGACATGCAGGTAGATGCCTATGTTCATGAGCTGTGGGTAATGACTGAAAGACTAACTATCTCCAAACACCAAGTGTGTGTAAAATCATTCACGCATTCATTTACATGTCAAGTCAATGCAAAGATGTGATTAGACGCTCGTACTACTCTAGTGGCGCGAATGACGCAAATTGGGAAGGAGCTGAGAATGTCTCAACTTGAGAGGATATTTGCGCCACTATAACCAATCAACACAAAGGTTGCTGGGTGATGTATGAAAACGGACTGCTGTTCACTGGTATCTAAAATGGAGGACAAACTGATCATGTTGGTGTGTGGGTGCCCCGAATTACATGATATCTTTTCTTTCAATTACCGAAAGCTCACCTTGAGGCAAGTGAGTGAGAAGGTCGGATTACCTGGTAAATTGTAAAAAACCTTTGTCTATCACTTGATCCCGCTGGTTGAATTGGCAGGGATTACCGCTGAAATTAGAATAAACAGCTATGAACGACTATCTATGATGAAATTATCTGGCTTGACATGCGAATGAAGCGAGTAAATACTATTCATTCATTCATTCATTCCCCATTAGATCACTGACATAAGCCACTGAAATGACCTTCCTCCAAAAGGTGACTGGGCTCAGCCTTAGAGATAGAGTTTGGAGCTCGGACATCCTGAGGGAGATCAGAGTAGAAGTCAGTTGTGGTTGTTCAGGCACTCTTCAGGATTCAACCGAGACACCTCCCTGTAGAGGTAGTCCAAGCACATCCGACAAGAAGGAAACCCTTGGTAGACCCAGAGCTTGCTGAAGACTTATAAATTTAACCTAACCTGAGAGTATCTGAAGATCCCGCAGGAGCAGCAAGAAAATGTTGCTGGTGAAGGACTGTCTCTGTGGACTTTCTTAGACTACTGCTACCATGACCTGATCTTGGATGAGTCAAAGAAAATGGATGGATGAAAGACGTGAATCAAGAAGAAAGGACTCAAAATCCATTTTTGGCCCCATAGGCAATAGGCTTACCCCTGTGGTCACTGAGGAGAAAGTTATTTTGGAGTGAGAGACTTTACAGATTTGACCGGATCAGGACCATGACTGGACCGGGTTACCAATACAGATCAATTAAAATTGTATTGCTCAGCCCTAAAAGGAGTCGTATTTCATTAAAGTTCTATTCTGACTAATTGATTCCATTGAAAGGCTATTATCGATATATCCTCAATGCTTTGAAACAGACTTACTGAGTTTTCACACGACCTGGACAATCATCTCAAATTATAGTCTATGTATTATTTAGCCTGCTTTGTGAAACTTTATGCTGTTGCCATGTCAACATGCAATCACTCAGCTATGTTTGCTGCACTTTCCTGAATTCTGTTTTTCTCCTTTTTAGAAATTTAAAAAAACTCTGTTCCACTCTCAAATTAGCTGCACCAACTAATGTTAAGCTGTTGTCAATGAAACCAAACTCTCCATGCACAGATGCTTCAATTTAAAAGCTTTCCAGCAGTTCAAAGGCCACCTTCTCTCCATTTCCTGGTGGGCTTTTAATGTAAAACAACTGCTGAAAGTGTTGCCCTGTGCCAGCAGATTCAAGCTGCAAAAAAAAGGAAGCATAAAAAGCAAAGTGGAGGCAGATGATAATGACTGGTTTGAGAATATACGGGTGAGAGCTATATCTCTAAAATTACTTTGATTTTAAATATTTGTGAGTAGCGCTAACAGTCAAAGGAGGATTACAAGGCAAAGGTTAAGAAACAAACTACACAGAAAAAGAATTAAAGACAAAAAGAGATTTTCTACGTCTTCTAACTTGTACTGTTGAGCATACTTGCTAACGTAACACACAACCATGTTGATTCAAAGGAATCAAGAAACCCGAAGAGATCTGAATAGCAAATTTCTTGAAATTCTGAGCCTCACCTGAATTATTTGCATGCAAAACTTTTCTAAAATGTGGTTATTTTCATACAGCAAAAGCATCTTAATCTGTAAATTTGCAACATATACAAACGTCAGCTGTTGCTTAAGATTTTTGCTTGACGTATGACATTTCTCAAAGCATTTTCAACACTTCTCCTATGTTTTTTAAGTGGGCTATTCAGGGTTTTATTATAAGATCAATTCAAACAGTTATACAAATAATCCTCTCTTGCTGCCAGCCTGTTTTGACCTCATTTCAAACAGCGTCTTTAACTCAATGTAATTACGCCATTCAGAAAAGCAAATTAGATACACTCCATCTTTAAAATAAAAGTAATAGTTTTGTCAGCTTTAATAATTTTAACAGATTTAGTTGATTTGCTGACCCTCATGTCCAGTTATTTAGAGGACAAATGGTACTGAACTGTCTTTAGCTGGCATTAAGATGTAATGAGTGAAAAAATAACAGCTCAGAGAGAAAATTTACAAAAATTACAAAATGAGGAAGTTTTTAAGTGTCTGGCAGCATTAAGATATACAGCACAAATTGGGAGAAAGTCAGTCATTACTTATGCCTTAAACCCCCCTTTACACCCACTCTGCTTTTCCACGTTAATCCTCTCTCTCTGCACGCTGTTCCCTTGTGGTAATGTGTCATTTCTCAGAATTTATTAGCAGCTCCAGTGGATTCCTATCAATTAGTACTTCGTAGAAACTCCCGACTACATTTGAGCTCCAGAGTTCTCTCTGCTGTCGGTACATCAGCATTATAAGTGATAGTTTTTGTGCTTGTTTAGTCCATCAGTTCTCCTAAAGGGTGGCACTTGCTCTCGCTCACAACACACTGAGTAACATATTTATTCAGATAAATTAGGGAGGCTTTTACCACGGTGCCAGGAGCAGAAAGCCTAGACCTTGATTCATTAGTTAAAAAGCACCCTAATAAATTCCCCACTTTTAATGTTTCACAGAGCTATTAAAGGCGTACTGAGGCTCACACAGCCCTGTTTCCCATTACAACTTTCAATAAATGACAATCAGCACTCAATGTAAACGGGATGAGGAGGAGGAGGAGAAGAAGAAGGGCGTCGAGAAGGCTTTGAAAGGCAGGCTGAAAAGTCTAATAGCACGTAAGGACTTATTAGGCATTGTGTGCCTGCGCTTCAGAGGAGTGAGGCACTTTGTTCCACCGTTGCCCAGGCTTAAGTTAATGAATAGAGCAACCGCCTGACGGAGACTAATTCTCATCGCTCAGCACTAGACAGAGCTTCCATATCAATCTATATCAGTTTCACAGAGACTTTCAGAGATGAAGGAAAAACTGCAAGTGAGCTGAGGACAACGTCTGAAAGAGAAAAAAAATAAGAGAAAGTCTTTTCTGGTGAGAAGATACAGAGACGGAGCCTTAGAGAATTTATTTCAGCTGCTCAGACTTTTTAGGATTTTGCCTTTTTGAGGAAGCAAGGACAGAAATTAAGTCGCTGCTGAATGTCTGATAGACGGCATCAGAAAACCGTTAACTCTGTGGAATCAAATCCTCTTTTTTCTCTCTGATGTCCAGTAATTTTCTCACTCCTTTGTTTTTCCTTCACAGCCTTTCCACGAAATTAGCTCCCCAGAGGTATCTGAAAATCCTTCCGCCGTCCAAATAATCCCAATTAATGGGCAAAGCTAGCTAAACCCAAACACTAAAATTGATCCCTGAACTGATTTATGTGTGGATTATCTCAGGCAGTATCCATATTTTCAACTGATCTGTGATTTTAGATCCCTTACATGCCAATGCTAATCTTTGGATTAGCATTGGCTTTTTCGCTGTTGCATAAGAGAGAGGCCATTCTACTGGGGGTCACAGTTAACGCTGACAAAAAATGTTCCCATCTACAGTTAACGAAGATTAACTCTTTACTGACCTAGTAGACTTTGAAACCCCCCCTTAGATTACATGATAAAATGACGATTAAACCTCCTGTGAAGAATTTTTTGAAGTTTGCGAAATTGTCAGAAATCCATATTTACATATTTTTATGCAAACAAGGCTATCAGTAACATGATAAACTATTTTTCTGTTGTAATTCTTAATATCTGAAAGCGCTACAAGGGTGGAGGTGTCAGCCTTGCTAAAACCTTCGTTGGGTCTTTGAAGGAGGGGCAAACGTGGTTTCTTGCTTCATTTGTTAAAACTTACCCGTGTAACTATCTGGTTCAAAATAAAAAGTTTGTTTCATTTAATTTGTTTGTGGCCTCCCCTTTTCATGCAAATAAACAAATTTTTAGATAGAAGGCACTACCTGATCATCATACTGCTAGTGGTCGACTGATAACACTTTTGTAATTGTCGCTGTTGATACTATGTTTGACAAAATACAACAATTTAACAAATGAGGAATAAAATCGTTACTATTACGTTACTTTTATTTCTCATTTAGGATAGGAAAAAAAATGTGTTTTTAATATGAAACATGTTGATATAGACCTTGAGGTTTATATTCAATAACACACTGTTTCTATTGTTAGGGCTTCAATTACTGACTCCTGGAAACTAACTTTTGTTGAGTCAATCTGGCGAAAGATGTCCTGCTATGGAGCTATAAGGGCTATGGCTAATAACTAACGAGGTGCTGGTTTAGCTCTATCAGTAGAGCAGGAGCCCCTTACACCCTAACCTAATCATTAAATTTCTGCCAGGTCATCTAGCTCAGGAGCAAAGAAACAAGGTTCATGAAGACTTTCAGGCAAAGAAGATCAGCACTTGTCCATAAAGAAATATTTTGAACTATTGAGACACCACATCTCTAGCTCTGAACACATGCAAGATACAAATCTAAATTTACCCTTAATACCACAAAATGATAAAGCAGCCTTTAGCAACATGGTTTAAATGCACAGGAAGACAGGGCTTTATTCCCTTTGGTGTGATGGTGTGTCTTTTTAAGGACAGCGTTTACATCCTTAGAGGTAGGGGAGCTTTGGCCATGTTCCAGCTGACAGCACCTCGGCATTGGTTCAGGTTTTCACGCAAGAGTCTAGATCAGACAGGAGCCTTCAACACCTCTAACTTCACACAGGAGGTGGAACAAGAAAATAAGTCCGCTTTTTTAAACTGAGCAGGACATATCAAAGCACGAGAAACTCTGAAGATTAAAGGAAAACCAACCACTCGTCTGAACTGGATGTTTAATTCCCACCTCCTTCCTTCATGCATCAGATCACAAACGTGTCAGTCGACACAGAGTCCAGAGAAATCATGGTAAACAACTTTGAGGAGCTTTGAAATCTTGACAAACAAGTGTGGATACCCATCAAAACAGAACAAAGGCGTAACAGCAACATCAGACCATCACACCCACCAATAAGAGCAGCTACTTTGTGGCAGACGAAGTACTCCTGTGATTTTCATGCACCACAAAACTCTAATACAACCTCAAGTCCAAAAGAAGTTGGGACACTGTGTCAAATGTTAATAAAAGAATTTGAATGTTTAGAAATCATTAAAAGTTTGTACTTATTTGAAAATATCACTGATCAAATCTTGAAAATTTTGATTAAAACAATCAAAATTATAATCAGTAAACTTTAATTCAGTGAACAGGGATAAATAAAGTCTTCTAATTTTGATTGTTTTCTTACAGTATAAGCTTTTCTCAAATTTAACAGCAAAAGTAAGTGGGGCTGAGGCATGTTCACCCTTACACTGCTTTACCAGCTCATCACACATTACCAGCTCAACAGTTCAGGGTCAACTTTAACATTAACGCTGCAGTTATGTTGACTTTGCAGATTATATTTTTGTATGATAACCTTTCCAGGTGCCTAGCTAAATATTGTTTAGCAGCTCATGAAGTTAACCACCCCCACCCAACATGGAAGTCACTAGAGCTCTTTAAATCACAAAAATACGCATTTTCCTGCAATTTTCACCTACATAATATACATTCTTTTGGCCATATATCACCCAGGGACATCAGGGATAGGAGCACATTATTCACACATATTCACATCATAACCTCACAGCCAGTGTTGCCAACTTACAGCCTTGTTGCTATATTTGGCGAGTTTTCAGACCCCTCTATCGATTAATTTAGAAACTTAAAAAAAACTTTAAAAAAACCTCGGTAACTCCACCAACACTCCGCAACACTGCCGCCATGTGTATGGGAGAGGCGGTGTTCTCCACACGTGAATATCCTCAACTTTTGTGTGTGTGTGTGTGTGTGTGTGTATCTTGAAAACTGTGTGATGTTTGTCTCAAAAATAAATCATCCACAAACACATCTTTGAACAATTCACAAGCAAAATTTAAGATTTTCAAATGATGATAAATGCACGCACACACACAATTCAAAAACAAATGTGAAAATCATGGTGACCTAAAAATGAGGCCCAAAAGCTGCATAACCACTGTTAGTAGACACATGCAGGTGTCACTGCATTCAAAGGTGTTAAAACACGCAACATAACAACATCATGTCATCCCCTCCCATCAACTCATGATGCAACCATTGCTTTAGAGACCACCTATGCATCTAATCAAAACTGTATAGGAAAGATTTACTGCAGTTTGACTGAGATCAAGTCTGTCATGATTGCAGATTCTGATTGGCATTTTTTAAAAATTGAATGGAATGTCCCCCTGCACTGCATTTTTTAAAATTGAGGTGATGTCACCGAGCATGACTTATGACATCAGAGGTTAGCCAGTAATTGAAACAGAAGTCTCTTCATCTCCAGACCGAAGCAGGATAGCCAACGTCTAGGAGAGCGCGACAAAGTCTGAAGGATATTTCAGCCGAGTCAGCCAAGTTATAGAGAAGAAGAGCAGTTTTCTTCAACCATGACAACTCCACCTCCATCACCAACATACCCTGCGGGTTTGGGGTTTAACACCCCCCCTCCCGCAGCAAAAAGTTGCAATGGAGATTTTGAGGAGTTAACATTTGAAGATCTACTCAAGCTTGATCTACAGAGCCCATTGGACAGTCCCCACACAGTGTTCAAGACACTGTGTGACGACCTGGTCTTTGAGGCAAACCACCTTACAACGCAGAGCCAAACCACTGATCCTCTGCCTTCTTTTTCACCTCTACCTTCATCACCAACACACCCTGCTGGTTTTGGGTTTAACACCCCCCCTCATTCAGCAGAAAGTTCCGATGAAGAGGCTCTGGAGTTCACATCTGAAGATGTACTCAAGCTTTTTGACCTAGAGAGCCCATTGGACAGTCCCCGCACAGTGTTAAAGACACTGGCTGAAGATGATGATGACCTGCTGACAGATGACATGCTCCAGATCCTGTACACTGACCCTCTGCCTTCCTTTTCACCTCCACCTCCATCCCCAACATACTCTGCTGGTTCGGGGTTTAACACCACCCCTCACCCAGCAAACAGTGGGGCTGGACAGTTTGCAGAGGTCACAAGTGTTGAAGATGCTCTTCAGCTCTTTGACCATCAGCGTGCATGTGCCAGTCCCGCTGTTTCTCTTCCCACAGCCTCCAACTCAAGGTATGTATTGATTCAAATTACTCAAACTTTATTTTATTCATAAACGATCATGATAATAAGCAACGAGAATGGAAATGACATTAGGCATACCTTAACATTTATTCAATTAAAAAGTTTGATAGAGCAACAACATTAACTTTCTCTCTGATTTTGACCAACAGGAAAAGAAAAAGGGAAATGGAGCAGGAGGACAGCTCGTACATCAAAAAGCCACCAAATGCCTTCATGATGTTTATGAGGATGTACAGAAAAAATGTACCAGCTGAAGTTTCAGAGAAAGGGAGCGCAGAGATGAACGCTTTCCTTGGCCAGTGGGTAAGTGTGTCAGGACATGGTTCACTCGGGTTTAAATAAATCAACGATTTTTACTTTATCTTTTCACTGTAACTGTTAATGTTGCTTTTTATTCACTGTCTCATGTAAAGAACTTTTAAAAGGTATGAAAGTTTGCATAGAGGAAACGTTGTACACTCACTAATGAGTACCTGGTGTGCACCAGGTGTTGTTCATGCGCAAGTGGATGATCCAGTTTGGAAATAAGTGTGTTTCTGACAATATGTTTTTGTCTGTTCACAGTGGAAGAAGCTTACAGAGGAACAGCAAGGGGACTTTAAAGAAATGGCCAGAGTGGAAAAGGAAGAACACAGTCGGCTGTACCCTGGTTGGTCAGCCATCAACAACTATGTAAGTACACAATCTATGCACAGCAGCATCACAAATGTTGTGATGTGAGATTTCAAAAGCAGCTTTATACTACTGACACTGCATAGTCTGGTGTTACCAGGTCAGAAAAGTAACAATGTTATGTTGTTTTTCAGGGCAAGAAAAAAAAAAAGGATGAGGAAAAGTGCACCAGCTGCAACTGAACCATTTAACCAGTACCCATACTAGCAGCAAAAAATATATAAAAAAAATGTAATAAAGAAAAAGAAAAACAATTAAAAAAAAATCAATAAAAAAAAACATTTAAAAAAAACATAAAAAATTATACTAAATAAAAAAAAATAATAATAAAAAATTCAATTCAATTCAATTAAAAAAAAAAAAAAAAAGAAAAAAACAGTAACTCCGCCAAATTGTCTCAATTGAGTCAATTTTGCCGGTCCCAAGCCCAGATAAAGGAGGAGGGCTGGAGTTGTGACATTAAAAAAAGAAGAATCGACAGAATAAAGTTCATTTGTTGTTCTAAACATATTTGGGGTGTTTTTTTACCCACGTTTTTACTTACTTTTATCTCTCCCACGACATTGTTCCTCTCCCTTACAGCGTTCATTACAATTTTAGGCTATGGGCCAGAGGCCAGAATTTCACTATTTGGTACACCTCAGGGTGGCAAAGGTTCATCATGATTTTTGACAAGATACATGTCTGTAATTTGCACTATTTCCAATGAAATATAGGACTGAAATGATTTGCAAAACCATCAAGTCCTGTTTTATCTACACTTTCACACTACCCTCACATTTTTTTGGATTGGGGTTGTATTCCAATCCACCTCAAAACAAATTTGAATATATCCATAGGGCTACATTGTGAAATTAAAGCCACAAAAAATTGAACAAAAGTGGCATTACTGAAACAAGTGAACTTTTGGTATCAACACTGACAAACAAACTGACATGCTCTCTTGTACCCTTTTTTTACAAAGTACAGTTTACAGTCACCCAAAACACTGTTTCCGTGTGAATGAAACACCGATACAACAACAAACATTGTCTTTTACTCCTGAATTTGTTTCTGGACGGGGATGTGTGGACAGATTACTACTGCCTTTAACACAGACTTTGCAGCGGGGGGTGGTTTGCTCTTGGTCCGAAACTGCGAAGCTGTACCAATTCCACACAACTGACTCACTCTTGCTCTATTTAGACATGAAATCATCACCCTCTTTTGCAAAAGCCATGTTTGTTTACAATGGTGCGTGTGGGAACTGGGGAGTGCTCTCGCAGAAAAGGGGGTGCCTCCAGTGGCCTGAAGGCGTGAGATATGATAGAGAGGAAAATCGATTTGAAGATTTAAATTCTTTAAACATCGTCATAATCAAATAATACTTTTACGATTTAAAAACGATTAATTGTGCATCCCTAGACGTGATTGTGATTATCCAAGCTACAGGAACAAGACACCCATGATCAGAGAGTAGTTAAATGTGATGCTAAAATTTGGTTCCTGGAGTTTACAAAGCTTTTTCAGTCAAATGCACATAAATCCCTGACAACACCAAACGCTAATGGGTAAAAATCAGTCTACACAAAGCGAGAGGAACCCATGGACATTAACACCACGATTCATTTATAGAAAATGTCATTTGAGTGTTTTGTAGGACAGATTCCTGAACCCAAGGGACAGATTAACCGTCAGATCCTCAACAAACAACCTGATGAGGATCAAAATTGACAGGCATTGAAGACACCTCAACACACATCGCTCAATCACTCACACAGACACATGGGCCACTATTACAAACTGTGACAACAACAAGAGCTACACTGTAAATGTGATTACATCCTCCCTTCATCAATTTGTCACGGCACACATGCATTTACCAGACACACACCCGCACAAATATACACAAAGGCGCCGGTCCTTGTTTATTATGATGTCCATTAGCATGAGTGATGGGAAGGTTAAGAGAGGTGAGCAGTTACACCAGTCTCCTGAAGTGTGACAAAATACTTGTGAGCTTTATGGGTTTGGTAGTTTAGGTTCTTCATCAACAAAGGGCCAGCGTGAGAGGAGAGGAAGTGACCTTTTGCACTGCTGCATCTTCAGTGGTGAGGCAGTAATGATGGATCGCAGAGCCCACCTCGGCAGACAGGATGGGAGCCGAGCTTTTCAAAGACAATGATGTGTTCGGAGGATTCTCCAACCTCCTGCCACAGCTCTTCCCTGAGGGTCGAGCAGACTGAACTCTTGCTTTCACAGCCAGCTGCCCTCTCACACGGCCCATTGGTGGCCGGGTAAAGACCGCCAGAGGGTGGTTTGTGTTTGTGTGCACCAGTATGAGTGTGGGTTTGTCAGTCAAGGTGTCAGTCAGACTGACGGGTCTTGTGTCTGCTGACAGCCAGGTAAGAGCTACAGCACTTGTATTAAGAAGAAACATCACTCACTGGCCATTACAGCTGCGGCTCTCTCCTGTTCACCCAGATGGGGGATAACAGGGACCGAATACACACCGAGGCATTAGCAGACTCATTTTTCTGCTGAACAGAGGGGCAGACCGGTACTTTGTGTACAAGAGTTAGTTCAAGGGCAGGCAGGTACCTGGATCTAAAGCCTCAGCTCATTCAAACCTTTTGGGGTAAAGCTTCCCTTTTGAAAGGCAACCATCCAAAACCCCATTGTTGATGACTCAGTTAGGGATGTCCCGATCTGATACTGATATCGGATATTAGTCCGATATCAGCAAAAAAACAAATATCAGATTATATCGGCCTGCATCTAAAATCTCTGATACAAGCAGTCCATTTCAGACTCCGCTCTGGCACTTTTATCTAGCAGCACCCGGATCTAGCATGCAGAGCCCATGTAATCACAACAACAGTGTGTATTAAGATACTAACAAAGTAGCAAGACTTGGAAATGATGTTGGCCATGTCGCAGTATTTTTTGTTTAAGTTCGAAAAAGATGTTGCAGCTGAGTACAAAACTTGTCATGCACAATTTTGTGCTGATATTGAGTCAATATTGGTATCGGCCATTACTAAAAGCTACAATGTTGGTATTGTATTGGAAGTAAAAAAGTTGTATCTGAACAGATTCAGAAGGTCTCCCCCAAATTCTTGGCCACCTAGCACAGCAGGGTTAGACATACAGGTAGAAATAAATCAATAATACTACTACAGTCCAATTCAGTTAGACAGTACTATTCTTGAATTGCCAAAGTGAGCTTCAACTACAGTTCCATGTACCTGTGCATACCTGTGACTGACAGCTGAGACTGTTTGTCTTTATCTGAATGTCCATTTTGTTCCTTTTTGATTTCACGCTTGTTCAGGAAGTTTCATCAACATATCAAAATATCTGCTTCCTGACAAAGTTCGTCAAGTCCAACAAAATATCCTCCTGCCAACAGCAAGTCAGTCATTTCTTCCATCTGAACAAAAACAGGACATCAAAAACAACTTCTTGTGTTTTCACAGGGAGGTGATGATTGGCAACACTGCAGGTACAAAGCCTGCTTCCAGTGAAACACCTCTGTTCACACTTGTCTTTTTCTCCACCTGCAGGTACTGCGCATAGACTCTGGCTTTAGCGTGTAATCGTGTCATTAAGATGTTAATGTGCGAAGCAGAACGTGATTAGAGGATCTCTGTTTGATGTGGTTGACAGTCACAGTCAAAAATAAACCTGCTTTCTCCAGAAGTACGTCTGCAGGATGTTCTTTGTTTTGACTGACCTGTTCTGACTCCTGAAATGTCACTGTCACATCAAAACCACACAGTGTCCTAACCCGGCTGTTCTAACACACACACACACATATCTGCACACAGACTACAAACACACATAAAAAAAACAAACAGTGAAGAACTGAGCCGCTCCTACCTCATCCAGTTCAGGGATGTAGACGGGTTTCTCTTCAAAGCCGATCGGCATGGGTTCGTTGGGCGGGATCTCCACCTCCTCATACATCTTAGTGTTGTCTCTGCGGATTCCCTCGGGAAGCAGCATCTGAATGTCACACAGACGAGGAAGAGAAGAAAACACAGACCTCAAAAATGACCTCAAAGACTCAACAACAACAAACCTGGTTCACAATCAGCACTCCAAAACTTGGAAGTATACCCAAAGTTAGCAGAAAAAAAGAGTTCATTCGTATTTGCACATATATAGACCATGCTCCCCTGAAAATTGAGAGCCTACGAAACAAACTCTTATCTTATCGTTTTGATCATAAACATTTTTTTTTTGTTTCAACAATGTGGGGATCCACCCATGTGGTTCACACAAACACTTTCTGCTCAGGCCTACTTTTAAGACAAGGCCTGATAAGAGCCAAGAGACAATCAAACAAAGGATGAGAAACAACTGTAATGCCTCAAAGTCCCAGCATGCCTAGTGGCTCACACCTTGGCAGCATGGCTCCATGCCACCCACTCGAGATGACCTCAAGGCAGAGCTTCAGATTTTACTTTCATCTCTAAATATGGCTCCTCAAAATCATAAAAAAAACATCATAATTGCGACAGAATGAAATTGTTTCCTTGCTGCAAGAATATTTCCAAACGCAGACCTGTTATGTGACAGATGTAAACAAACCTCAGATATTTCCTATCATTTGTTCTGGTCTTGTCCAAAACTTGTTCCTTTCCGGTCATCCTTTTTTGAAGTAATCTCTAATGCTTATGCTTATCACATCTCACCTGCTCCTCTAGTTGCTGATTTTGGTTTGTTTTCTGATCCTACGGGAGCTGTACCTCCTGTTCATTTACAAAGGGTCATTGCCTTTTCCTCCTTATTATTTTGACAACTGATTTCATTCAAATGGAAGGCTACTACTCCTCCATGTCGTCATCACTGCACTAGGGACGTTACGCTGACCTTAAGATGGAAAAGATCAGATGTACCCTCAACGGGTCCATCAACAGATTCCGCGAAACCTGTGATTCTGTTATAACTGATGTGAACAATTTGCCTGGTCTGGAACTGGAACTTTTGAATCATTACATCTGTTTTTCACTTGTTTTTTTTTTTTTTTTTTTGTTGTTGTTTTTGTTTTCTGTCTATTTGTTTGTTTTTTTTTCTCTTGTCTTTGCCTGTCTATTGTCTATGACTAGTTTGACACATGGATTTTTGGGTTTGATCTGCCTCTGTCTATTGCCGGGACTGTTTGTTATAGTTATTGGATATTACTGATATGATTGTTTTATATCTTAACTGAAAATTACAAATAAAGTGTTTAAAAAAAGCAAAAAGAATTAAATTGTTTTGCGTTGTCCTTATTACGTCCGATATGTTGGATGAAGCACACCCTTCCTCTCGTCTTTAACAGCAGAGCGTGGGTGCAACCTCTCTCCTCAAACATCTCTCACTTTACTTCATCATAAGCAGCTCAAATCAATTTGAAACAAAGTTGGGGCACCTACTGAGATTAATGGCGGACTGCTGTATCTTTGCCTGTGCAGCAGCAGTATAAACTATCAGGCGGCCACAGAGAGGAGAGCAGAGAGAGGAGGCAGGTGTGTGTGTGTGTATGTGTGAGAGAAACAGAGGGACAGAATGAGCAGATTAAAAAATGAACTGCTGTCTCACCCTGGCTCCTCCCACAAACGCAGGTGTCTTTGTTGCCTCTGCATAGCTGTCATAGACGTTGGGATAACGAATGCGTTCATAAACTCTCTCTCTGCTGAGCACTGGTTCACGTCGAGCATTTAGCAGGGCCTGTTCCCTGTAAGAAAAACAAAACGCACAAAGAACACACGACCTTAGAAAAAGGAAGCTTGTAGAAATTGAGGATAAAGATTTTTCTGTCAAAGTAAGGACAGAAATTCAGAAAGGTTTCTGAGAAAAATCAAAGGTAGTTTCATGACCTTGTTTATTATCTGGTAGAAAAGCCTGCATACTGTTCTTTAGTTGATTATTTCATGTCCCTGTATGTTTAAACCCGTTGTTGAGTGTTTCCAACCTACTTTAGGTAAACATGCTTTCAAAGCCCATGTTTTTGCTTTGTTTCACTCATTTTGTACTACACAAATGAATGAAGTTCACCTCCCTTTCACAGTAGAGTGCGTGCTCTGCTCTTCTGCCGCCATCCGTCCACACAAGAATAGAGTCAAGGGGTAGGTCGTCACAACAAAGAGATGATCATCTCTTTGTTGTGAAGAGTCTTTCCAATCCTTCCAAGGATTAGAAAGACTGGTTGTTATTTTTGATCTGCAGCTTAAGTGGTGGGAAAGCTCAGATCAATTCCTGTACAAAATACTCCACAACAATAATAAGGACAATTTAGTATTATTATCCAATTAAAGTCAAAGCTCTTAAAGTGGACTGAAGAACTGTTGCATGGCCTTTTGCAGGACTATTATAGATGTTTATTTTGAAATTCATATCATCAAGCTAGTAGGGCATGAGTTGCTAAACAAAAAGGGGAATTTTTTTTGTTTGTTTTCAAGTTTTAAGGAGGTTTAAAGTTCTGTAAATGTATGTGAAGCAGAGGTTGATTTTTTTGCTCTTAATGCTTTTATTTTTAATAAATGTGATCTTTACAGCAATTAAAGTCATCATGTTTATGATTTCTTGCTTTTTTTGAGACTGACCAAATTTTGTATTTTCTGATAGATCTGCAGCAGAAAACGATGCTATAATTGACAGAAGTGATGTTCAAATACTCACATGTCAATCAGAGCAGCTTTGTTTCTAATAAGTTATTTTTTTCAACTTTTTTTCTTATTTTATTCATATGTTTAATTTCTATTTCAAAATCTGCAGAGTAAACCAAACATTTAATCAAAGTTGTCTTTGTATAAAACAATGGTTCTCAATCCAGTCCTTGAGCCCCCACTGTCCTGCATGTTTTGGATGTTTCCCTGCCCCAACACACCTGATTCAAATGATCAGCTCGTTATCAAGCTCTGTAGTGGCTTAGGACAGGGGGGGCTTGAGGACTTGATTGAGAACCACTGGTATAAAACATGCATTAGTATTTGTTATTCAATACTTAAAGAATTTAGTTTGGGTTGCTGAGTGTTGGTGAATGAAGTCCACTGCCATTTTATGAAAACATCTGCGCCACATAAACTCTCCGAACACCCGTTCAGAGTGAATACTGTGCAGCTGATGATTAAAATGAAGAGACAGAGATGTGAGGCATTATGTTCTGTCCTAAAGTGGCTTACCTCTCTGCTAATCTGTTCCTTCACACTGGGCTGGATTTGGCCATGCTAACTTTTTAATTAAACAGATCGCTGCTCTTTTTTTTCTACTCTGAAATTAAACTTTCTGAAGAAAATCTCTGAAATAAAAAAGAGCTCCAGTGCATCCGTTTCTTCTTTTTTTTCTGTTTAGTGAAGCTCCAGCACTAAAGCTTGTCAGTTTAAAGAACACAGAGAGGATGTGGAAACAAAGCCAAAAGATTAGGAAAAGGTCTACAATAAAGTTTCATACCGAGTGGTTCTCATCTCTCTGGGATCAAAGGTCATGGCAGCATCCGATGCATCAATGTCATCGGTTCCTTTGCCCCTCTTCCTCTCTCTCTTCTCCTCTCTGCGGTACATCTTCATCATCTGTTTCTCCTGCTCTGACTGGATGGTCACCTGGCAGCCATAGGTGGGCTTGGTCACCTCAGCGCTGACTTTACGGCTCATATCTGGAGATTACAGAGCACAGACAAAAGTAAATTAAAGACAAGAGACTGAGAAGGCCAAGAGGAACACAAAAGACACTGTAAAGACACTCAAATTTGTGTGACACTGACAGCATTAGGTCACAAAACCCTAGATGTAAATGCAATAACCAAAATTACATTTGAAGCTTATTTCAAGATAAAATGCATGAAATGGTCCTTTAATAACATCTTTAGATTTAACGCTGAGAGAAGTGCCGGCTTGCTTTCATTTGTCTTTTTTTGAGATGGAGAACATGAAGCTTCACCGGTGCAATAACATAGTCTCTTGTGTTTAATGTAAACTTGTCTATAGCCTCTTTAACAGTCTCTTATCTATCTGCTTTGGACCTTCTGCTTGGACACATTTGCATTTTCTCCCATCTGCAACTGATCCAGGAGTCAAGTCATGGTGGTGGCAGTTGATTTTGAAATTGAGGATGGGCTGTCCGTGTTTTTCTCTTTAAGTGACTCTTTACTTGTGTCAGTGGGGGGGTTGGTTTATCAAAATCAACAACATTCAAACATTTCTTTCTTGCTTTCTTTGTCTTACATAACCTTTATAAAATAACAACCAAAATACCACAACTTCCTTTTTGATATTCTGTCACCACAACAGGTGATTTATGTGTAGACAAGACTTGCCAATGACAAAGCAATCTGCATCAATCCAACACTAAGATAGTAAGGGATGAGATCAGCAGCAACTTCTAAAACAGTGGTAGTGATGGTATCTCAAAGACATGAATAAAAATGGTGAGAAATACACTTGAGTGGCCTGCTCAGGTATGTGTAAGGTACAGTATACTACCCTAACTCCACAATCTAACAGCAGTTCTGTTCTGTGTTTCAGCAGAAAAGAGAGAAACTGTAGGTGTTAGGCAGTTAAAAGACCCAACAAGCGCATAAACTACATTTTTATGAGGCAATCTTTTTTTTTAGCTTGAACATAAACTTGGTTATTTACACTCTTCCAGAAACTGTGACCTTGTCATATCATGAGTTGAGTGTACAGTTGTATTCCTGTACCTAAGGTATTAATTTGAGTCAGAATTTAACTGATATGGAGCAATGGTTTGACCTGCTGATTAAACTGACTTCCCCTTAAAGAGACTGCGGTAAATAAGTGAGTGAGAGAGTTAATTTTTTAACCATGGGGGGCAGGAAATGTATGAATTTGGAATGCAACTGGGACAAGATCATGGAGTGGCTTTAACAGGATCCTGGATAACAGGATAACAAGGAAGCCAATGTGGTGATGCAATGAGAGGGGAAATATTTGACTGCTGGCTGGTTTAAGTGAATAAATACTTCAGGTGGTTTCATTCAAACCTGTGTCCCTTTTCCAGACTGAATCCCCCACTCTAACTTCGCATTTCCTCTTATGTCCACTGTCCTTTTCTCTCTGAGTAAAGGCATAAAAGCCCCAAAATGTTAAAATAACATTTCCAAGAACAATTACATTGTAACTTAGGCAAACTAAATAGATGTCAGAGTGATTTGAAATGAGATATTAAAATATGATGTTGTGTTGTCTTAGGCATCCTGTAAATATTTAAAGAAATACAATTTTATGAATTTCATTTGATCCTGTTTGGGACTAGAGTTCATGAAGTAATCTAAAAACAAGAGGGAACACCTCAATTTCTGATTCACAGCCTGGCCAAAAGTCAGTTGAAGAGAAACAATTTCTACACACTTCTTTTATGAGCAAAAAGTTTTCATAACATATATATTTGTTTTTATTTTAAGGGCACTCCAGCCTTGAAGCAGCCTGTAAATACTTAACCCCAGATTAACTTAAAATCAGCTTTTATTCTTGATAAGACCAACGGTATCATGTTGGTGGTCTTCAATAAACGCTGAAACTCTAACCCTGCTCACTGTGTCTGTCAGCTGCAGGTGCACGTGGCACTGAAAGGGTTAATGTTCCTCTTTGCAGCCTCCTTGTTTGAGGCACAACAGCTCAATAAAAGGCAGAATTGCTCTTGAAAACAGATGAGATCTGATGATTGCACTGCGGCCGGGCCTGATTGACTGAATGATTTCTTCTTTATCTCATCTAGCGGCTCTACCTGCAACACGGCCGCCCCCTCGTTCCAGCAGCTCCCCTCTTCCTGTCACTCCTTCCCTCCCCCCTCCCTCCCTCCCATTACTTCCCCAACTCCCAGCCTGGTTAACTCTGTCACCCTCTATGCACCAATTCCTCTGTCTAAACCGTTCCCCATCCTTTACTTTCCTTCTCTCTCTGGGAGCGATTGCACCTTGTTGTGTGTCTGCAGCAGTGATTGCCTCCAAATCTCCAGGATTCTCATTTCCACAAGCGATCATGGCACCATAATCACGGTGAAGACTGAAGCCAACATAGATTTTTGTTTGTTTACAAGACGGATCTTAAGATGTTTTTACTACGATTTTAGAACTGATGTCTTTAAAATTAATGTACCAAACCTTGTAAATGTTCAAAATTGAATTCAAGAAAAATTTCAGGAAAATATACAACAAGCATACAGTGCTTGTTGTAAATGCTAAGGCACATAGGTGTCTTTTAAAATCTATACTGTGTCAATCCATTGAGCCTCACTTTAATTCTTTGCCATTTACTTTGCTTTTATCTCGTTGTTTTATTCTACTGTCTTTACCAGAGAAGTGACCTTGAGTGTTTAGAGAGAAGCTTGTAAAGAAAATGTTTTATTATCATTTTAATTGTGTGAAGGCCCCAGCTGGGTCTTCTTACAAGGTTAACATTGATTTTACACGGTTCAATTTAAATTTGTACGGGTATCATTCAATATTTGCACAGGTTGGATTTTTTATTTCTGTACAGGCCTGTTTCATTTCAGTCTCTACATGTTTAATATCATCTTACATGCCGAAGTTAAATTCTTATATCTTGCCCTGGCAAACTTTACAAATTGGGATGGCAGCTGTTTTACATGACAGATGTGATTTGCATTGCCGGCTACTGGATGCCTTAATTCTTGACAGGATTGTGTATGTATATGTGGTCTTTTAGTGTGGAGAACATGCTCTACAAACTTTAACAAAAGGACTAGTAGATTAGTACCACACCAGTCTCCAGTGTGGCTTCATTATTTCAACATACAGCTTCAACATAACTGTATTTAGTCAGCTGAAGAGAAAAACGAGGTACATCTTACTACAGCAAGTGGTGTACTTTACAAAAATATTCTTATTATATTCTTATATTAAAATATTTACACTTCAATGTTAATTAAATACATGTATTAAGCAATTACATAAAGTGATTTTTTTAGAGCAGTTTGCCAGAAAGATAGCCTCACTGCCAAAATTCTTTGGAGAAAGGACGATGAAGATGTCAGGCAGTCAGAAACAGCTCCATCTGAAGTTGAGCGACAGAAAAAAGGCCTCAGTTCTGATCACAGCCTGAGGAAAAAGTCTGAAACACTCATCAAAGAAACACTCACATCGTCCTCTTGATAAACTCAAAACCAAGCTGAGCTATCTCTGAGAGTACATCAAGTGTGGAAGAAAGCCTTTTCTGCACAAACACCTCAACGCATACTGTACCAGACTTAAATGAAAAGGAAACGAGCTTAATGGCCCAGCGAGAGCTATTTGCACACACAAACACAAACACTCCATGGGAGGCTCTTTCTCCCAAGTCAGAGCTGTCAGCATCCCACTGCGCTTCACTTCCGGTTCCTCCAAGTGCTGATTAAGAAGAGTCTGGAAAATAAAGGTCTAACTTTGACAATGGCTTCTGTCTGAAGGCGGTATCAACCCGTCCACACATCCTTGTCCTAAAACGAATTCAGGAGTGTCAGGTTTTTGTCGCAAAAGTATTTTGTCGTACTGCCGTTTTATCCACATGGAAACAGCATTTCAGGTGACTGTATACGGTACGTTTTAAAAACGGGTACAAGTTTGCATAAATCCGTGAACGACTACCAATGTATGGATGCCGATCTGCATCTCTCTCTAAATGCTTATGTGACACACAATCTAACTCTTTTATGGCACCTACACGTGTCCAGCCAAAACAACTTTTGTACGCATGCTCTGTGCTCTTTTTCTATCTTTTGTGTGTTTCCTCTGCAGCGTTACAGCGCCACATACTGGCTTGGCATATGCACTACAACATTTTTAGTGGTTGTGTTTTGAGAGATGATAGAAAAACTTTTTTTTATCAAAGTGAGGTTTGGTGAAGTTGTCACTGAATAAAAAATTTGAGATCAAAAATTTAGTTTGCTGAGAAAAAAATCAGGACTTTATTTTTGGCCAAAATCGTGCAGCCCTACATGAAATTATATCAATGCCCAGTTTTGTCTTTTTGAAATAAATGTGTCATTGTTTACATAGAGATGAAAGAGTGGCAGCAGGCAGGTGGTGCACTTTAAAACACTGGTGTCCATTGTTTAAAAAGGGTTTGATGAAAGCTCAATTATCAACAGAAGTTTCCACATTTAAGAAAAAAAAGGCGATGATGGTCCCTTCCTTTTCTGGAGTGAAGGTTGTGGTGCAAAAGATTTTGATTTTCACACCACAGTACAGTATTACACTTCCCCTTTGTGGATGCAGTGATAAACTGTTTTCAAACACAATGATTTCTTGTAAGATTTTGAGCCTATGCGGTGAGACTGCGTAGTACACTTAGGAGTCCTGTCTGTTTGTAAATCAGTGCTGCCTGAGGGCCAGAGGATCAGGACCATCCAGTCTTGGTTTTGGTCCTTTGTTAAGAAATGTCTCCATATTCTCTGAATCTTTTTATGATGATGTTTCTTTTTTCTTTTTTTTTTTTACAGAACTAGTAATGGAGGGACACAGGTTATCAACCAATACACAAATAAAGGTTGTTTTATCGGTATGTATAAGTATGTTAACATCTAAACATCTACAGCTCTTTTCAAAGTCAGCAGACTCCCTTGACAAAAACAGAAAGTCCTCTGACTTCACTTTCTATCCAAATCTTTCCATATTCACAAAAGGTATCTTTGTTGTTGGATGGTTTTGAGAGCTTCTTTTAATATTTCAAAGCCCGGTGCTTTATTTTCAATTACAGACCAAGAGAAGGCAGATCGAGAAGTTGTAATATGTGGTAAAATATGTGAATATAACTGTACTTTTGAGTATCACCCTGTCAAAAACTTTTTTAAATCTGTGGACTTGTATTCTATTAAACTGTCCAGTCTTTACGCCACTGCAGCTATCAGTCATTGAAATGTGGAGAGGAGCCTCTGAGAGAATCCGCTCTTTGATAAACATGCAAGTGCCAAGCTGCAAACTGCAATTTAAAAAGCTAATCAGCGAGAGACAGGCATCCCCACTAAATCCCACTCTTCCTGATGGCATGCAAATAGTGGAAAATTTAATCAGCCTTTTTTTAACCCTCAGTCGTCAAGGCAACACTAATCTCAAAGCTGTTTGGCAAGTGAAAATTTGAATGATGATCTGTAGTTGTTCACAAAAGGAAAAACATCAGCTGATGTTTAAAGTACAGGAAGAGTGAGAATACAACTTCTATCTGATTTCTGGGGTCTAAGATACATTCACAACACGAACAAAGTAGGTTGGTGTGGTCAGTTTCAAGAAAGCTAGCTTCAACTTTCAGATGAATATGGGCGCCAAAGCTTTCATTTTAGACAAAGATTTGTCTTCACCATAAAACCTGGAATAAGCAGAAGACTTTTTGAGCAAGGACATGCTAAACAAATTCTCAATTTCTGCATATCTGGAATGCAGTGACTTTCACTTTTAGTATTCATGAAGCTGTAGATAAGCATTGCTTATGAAACTGTGGGTTAATTTGGTTCATTTTTGTTACTGTGGACCTTCAAAACCCTCTGATCCTTCAGTTAAAGTCTGTTCAAATTTCACTTGGCAGAGACTCTCATGTTTGTTCCAGTGTACTTCCTCTCCTCTAACAAATCCTTGCCAGATTTTTCATTGGCTCACTATATGTCTGGTTGTTCTCTGCGTTTGGTGACCCCCTTTAAAAAAAAATCATACTGTTATTAAGTTTTAATGAGATGTATAAAAAAATTCTAATATCAATAAATAATCCAAAAATGATGGTTACCTTTGACATTCTCAACCAATTACTGGTTAAGCACTAAATCAACATGACATTTATTCTGGATCAACACGGCTGTGATCAAGAATTACTTCCTTATCTTGCAAAAACAGATCTGGATGTGAAGTAAAGAATTTTGAAGTTCAGGAGGAACATGTTTCAGTCCCTCTGGACCTTTTTTCGTACATGGAAGAGATTTTATGAGAATATGCAGGTAACAAAAGGGAAACAACAAGACTTCTTTGAACAGTCAATATTCATGTGTTTACTTGGTAATTGAGAAGCACCTTTTTAGATTTAAGTTATGGTCAAACACACCGTAACACCGAGTTAGACACCCCCTCGAGAAATGAATGTTGCCGACGGCTTGCTTCTCGTTATACCAACTTTAGTAACGACTGCACGGTAGCAATACACAGCGGTCTATGTCTCCACTTGCAAACCTCAACAAAAAAGCCACTCCACAAATAATGCTCAGCACCTAACTTCATCAACAGTATATGTAGGGTCCCAGCCA
Source organism: Xyrichtys novacula (assembly GCA_962446985.1). Taxonomy (NCBI): domain Eukaryota; kingdom Metazoa; phylum Chordata; class Actinopteri; order Labriformes; family Labridae; genus Xyrichtys; species Xyrichtys novacula. Next base: position 14,868,027 of record OY660871.1, read on the forward strand.
CAGCACTTGCCACCAAACATATTTTTAGATTTGCCTGGTTTCTTTGGCAAAGAGACCAAACACAACTCACCTACTCTCTTCCAGCAGCCGCTTGTTTGTGGGGAAGCCCTGATGAGTCGACCACCGAGTGCAGTAGATCATTTCCAGTAAGTAATAATCATCATAATAATCATTTCGCACTGCAGACGCGGTAGTTCTTCTGCCTTAGCGTCTCGGTCTGATTGCATTTCCATGAAGAAATAATCACAAATGTTCTTCCTTGAGCTGTGAAACTCCACTTCACTTCGAGTTGAGTGAGTTGTGTTTGGTCTCTTTGCTAAAGATACCAGGCAAGCATGGTAGTACTATGGCTGAGACCCTATATGTACTGTTGATAAAGTTAGGTGCTGTTCTGGGCATTGTTTGTGGCTATAAAGTGGCTTTTTGTTTGAGGTTTGCACATGAAGAGGTAGACTGCTGTGTGTTGCTATAGTATGGTTGTTGTTGAAGTATGTATAACTACAGAAGCAAACAGTCGGCAACATTCACCTCTCAAAGAGGTGTCTAACTTGATGTTATGGTGTGTTTGACCATTACTTAAATTTACACCGGAATATCCCTTTAAGACAGAGTGAAAAAGACTGGCTGAATTCATAGCTCTGGTCAACCAGGCCAGAGTGATATTTGGAGCTCTGATGTTTGTCCCCTGTCATTTTGAGCCTCACTGTGCGCTGTACTGTACTGTACTGTACAGCCCTCCACTTTCTAGTTGAAGGTGATCCAGGTCAGCTAATAATGTAATCCAGTTTGAGGAGCCAATTAAATGTCCACATCTAAGCATGCAAACAGAACTAGGTTGAATGGAAGAAGCTGAGGACATCTCAACTATTTTGTTTGATTATTTTTGTGGGAAACAAACTGATTTAAAATAAAAATGTAGCTCTATTATCCAGGCAAATACAAGTATCGGATCAGGACTCAGTATCAGCAGATATTCAATTTAAAAAAGATCCTAGCAGAACCAGGGGCCAAAAAGCTGATCAAGACATCCATTATGAATGATTTCTATATTGCTCCAGCCAATCTATCGTGCCTCCTTCTAATTTCTGCTTGGAAGGATAAGAGCTTTCTGTAAACAATATGTCTGAGTATTTTTACAACAGCAATCTGCTTTAATAAATGCAGCACTCTTATTAAACTCTTGTGCAGGAATTCCATGGGTTTTTTTTTATCTTATAGTTATTTTTGGTAACAAAATCCAGGACTTTAACACTGGATTAATGTATTTGAATGATTGCATGCTAGGAGATGATTTAATGAACTACATCCTGGCTGGTTCCTCTGTTGAGGCTGAAAATGGTCCAGTTGATTCTTCTCTAATATGCACTTACATCAATGATTTAACCAGCTAATTGGATGAACAGAGTAACATGCCTGTATTAATTAGCTCCTGTACCATTTCAAACCAGAATAAAAATCTATATTTAGGGCCTATGAATTTTGAATCACTCCAAAAACTCTAAAGGGTGAGTGTGTGACTTGATATAGTTGCAGGGATTATTCTGACAGAGCAGGAGCTCTCATCTTATCTTTAGCCACTCTTTGATGTCTACCTTGCATATGGATCAGAGGACAGCTCTGGCGATGAGAAATGATCCGTCCTTATCTCTGCTCCAATATCTCCAACCACTTACTGTTCGGCTCCTCTCTCACATTAAAGAGAGGAAACAAGAAGAGGAGTCTGCCACCTCAGGACAAAGGAAACAAGACAATGCTGGCTCAGGAAGGAGGATGGTGTTAGCAGTAAAAACAGACAAAAAAGCACAGCAGGCATGGAGGGAAGGGACATCAATAGGAGGACTGCTGTTGTACAGCTCACTATCAAGCCTGCTGAAAAACTATCTCATGCAAAATCAATGAACTCGGCTTTAAGCTGCAGGGAGAGCCAGATAACTACAGCAAAAACCGGTGTAAGCCATTTTCACACAGAAGTCTGTGCTTATTTGGGTGTTAGCAACACCTTGCACGTGTCAGCCTTCTGCTCGATTAGTAAGGCATGATATTCCATTATTTCTCTTATTCATGAGAGATATAAAAGCAGGGACAGAAAAAAAAGTCTGCCCGCCAGGGAGGCTTTAGTCAGGTCTTCATCATTTCTGGTAGATGGCATGAAAGACGTCAAAGAAATAATGAAGGATTGAGCTGAAGTGTGGGGCCAATCTGTAGGTAATAGGCTTTCAGTGGATTGAGCTATTCCAGCAGCACGTAGAAAACATGAGTGCTCGCTTACACTGATCCACTAAGAGTGGTGTACAATCAAGCTGCTACCTACGAATTTTACAAGGATGTCTGGACTGCAATATACTCTATACCTTCAAGTTATTTATATAAACAGACATGTTTCTATGTTTTGTTGCTTGTAGTGTGTCTAAATACAAGTGTGTCTCAATAGGATGTCAGTGAGTTCAAAATATTCCATCAGTAGAGAACTGAAAATAAAATACACTCTAGACTTATTGCATGTAAACTGAAATGTTTGAAGTGTTTTTCAGTTCTAATTTTAAAGATAATGGCCAATATTGCAATATTTGAGTTTGAATTAACATCTTTTCAAACAGAACAAACACCATGTGTCTCTGAGTTTACTTCTGCACAAGTAACCATAACCATGGTATGACTGCAGACCTGACAGTTGTCCAGAGGATCATCATTGACCCCCTCCACAAGGAGGGTTGGCCACCGAGGGCCATTGCTGGAAAAGTTGCTGTTCACAGAGTTTGTATGGAAGCAGATTAAGAGAAAGCTGATTGGAAGGGAAAAGTGTGAGAGGAATGGTGGCCAACAGGGATGAGCGCAGCCTTGAAAGAATTGGCGAATAAAGCAGATTCAAGAACTTAGGGGGGCTTCACAGGGACAGGACTGAGGTTGAAGTCATCATAAGTATCTCACCTGGGCTAAGAAGAAAATAAAATGTACCGCTGTTTCCCGGTCCAAAGTCCTGGCATCAGATGAAAGTACATTTAGTATTTTGTCATCTGGAAAATCAAGGTCCTAGAGTCCAGAGGAAGAGTGGAGAGGCACAGAGTCTAAGCTGTTTGGAGTCCGGCTTGAAGTTTCCACAGTCTGTGATCATTGGGGTACAATGTCATCTGCTGCTGTTGGTCTCCTGTCGTTTATCAAGTCCAGAGTCAATGCAGCCTCTTAGTCGACCAGGAAATTTTAGAGACCCTCATGCTTTCATCCGCTAAAGGGCTTTATAAAAGACACAGATTTCCTTTTCCAGTGGGATTTAGCACTTGCCCACATCACCAAAACTGCAACCAAACGGTTTGCTGGCCAAATTATTTCTGGACTGAGCCATCAAGTGGCCTGACCTTAAACCTCATAAAGAATCTATTTCAAAAATGGATTTTTTGAGAAGAAAACTGAAAACAGCCTGGAGTTCAAAAGAAACCCTCAGTAGTGGCAAAGACGAATCCCATGCCACATGCCAGAGTGTACAGTGTACAGCTGCACGGGGTCAATGTTTGCATGAACCTTTTAAAGAGAACAGTCTAGATCTTCTTGCAGTGGAGGACTAAAAAGTTCTTTCTTTCAACTAGAATTGGGCAACAGAGTAACAACATAAAAACAACTATGGAAAACCTTCATTAATATAATCCTATTAATATGGATTTAAAATAACAAAAAAAGATATCTGAAACAAAGTGAAGACACAATTTAGTGATTTTAGTGATGTAAGAAATGTGATGTACTTCAAAAATCACTTGAGGCCAAGAGTCAAGAGCCGATGTAACTCCTTTGTAAATTCAGATATCAAAAGTCCTTGGCACTTCATGAGTACATATCAAAAGCAAACAAACCAATTATTATTTCATTACATTTTTTTTTTCCTAGGCATTGTTAAGACTTCATTACAAACACTTGTAAGATTAAGCAGTCCTGAATAACAGAGAAAGTTTGATACAATTGATAAAAATAAAAGAAAGACGTATAAACTAAATTGTTCAACATTTGAAGAGATAAGCTGATTGTGTTTGTTTCTGAGAAAAGCTTTCATGCTCTTTTATCATTCTTAGATTATTTTTTGGTTGATTCCCTGAAAGGCTAACAGAGACCATGTAGAAAACAAAAGAACAGGGTGGAAAGTGTTATTTTACTGCTCAGTTTGCAAATCTGTAAAGTCAAGATAGGAAAATGCTTGGTTTAATCACAATTTGGCCAAATGCTTTTATCACAGAAAGAGAGGAACAGTCTCAAGAAAAGAGCCATTTAAAAATATCAAAGCTGATTACAGATGAAATTACTCTAATGCCGCCAAGATGGATTTTTTCTGGCTCTTGACCAAAATACAAGAGGACAATTGGCAGCGGGATTCCATTTTATTTATTCTGTGCCAGATAAAGCGACTAACTATCGACACTGTCATTAGAAATCAGTGGATTTTTATTTTTTAGATGACATCAGTATAATGTGGATGAACTCTGTAATCAGTCTGGGGTCAGTCTGGCGAACAACCTGATTAATCAGTCCAGCAGCAGAAAATGCTCAGGAGGCAGCGGTGTTGCTGGTACACGCCAGCTTTGCCAGCCTGGAAAATCTCTCTGGATGACTTTTCACTAGTCTGTCACAAGTCTTCAATGTCATAGTTGACAGACAACAAAGCGATGAAAACTTAAAAATAAGTGTAAGCAGCTTGCAGAAGTTGGTCTGCAATGACTACGAGGGGGTTCAAATCTACCAAACTCATGGTGATGATTTTCAATTCCAATCAAATGAATATTTTTAGCCGTCAAACAGGGATGGGCAATAAATTATCGTTCCTGGTTAATTGTCAGAAAAATCCTCCACGATGAATGTTTGCCATCTGATGATAAATGCAATAAATGCAAGTTGATGATGAAGGCGCGAGCAACAGACTTGCAGCTGTAGCCCACACAGAGCAGAATAACAAACACAGCTGAAGCTAACGAAGAGGACGTTTCTGAGCAGCTCATGAATGAAGGAGGCTCCACGTGAGGGATTTCCTTCAAGATTGGGGCTTAGACAAGTGCAATCAGGTATGTCTAACATCAGACAGTGGATCTGCTGCTGTTCACTCTGTGCAATAAGAGTTTTCAATAAATGTTGAAAGTGTTTTCACATTTCAGACGTGTTTGATGTCACTAGTTTTCTCCATTGCCTCCTTAAACTTGAGGTTAAGTATCTTATTTGACTATGCCAACTGGTGTCCTCAAGACAAAATGATTAAAAAATAAAGATTGGAATTAAAAGATTTTTTTATCAAGAATTTTATCATTATCGCTAGAATTGCAAAACTTATTGTAATAACTTTTAAGCCCATATCACCCATCCCTTTCACCAAATGTACGGGATGAAAATTGAAATGGAAATGTAATGCATGTCTTAATGGGTGACGAATCTTGTTAGAGAGGCTGATTCTCCGGGGCAATCAAACTAGGACTTTTGTAATGTACTGTCAGTATTGACTTGTAGTAAGTAATAAATGTCCCTCTGATATCATGCTAAAAGTAAGCATACAGTATTACCATGATAGTATGATAGGAATCCTTTACTACATGAAATGGAGAGAAGCGGTAAAACTGATGTCCAAGATTTATAGTACATCCAAAATAACATCAGAGCTTGTTTCTCTTCAGGGAACTAATTAACTGAACAATTACACTTCCTAATAGTTCCTTTACCTATCTTCATTCAGTTATGTGACGAATAATCTACTGGGAGTACACTTCAAAATAAAAGCATCATTTAACTGTGCAGGATATACAGCAGTCTAAAAGCAAGACAGAAAAACTAAATAAATAAAAGCACCACAAACAGTTATTCAATGGGGCAATGGATCTGAATGAGAATGAATGAGTTGATAAATAACGTCTTGTGATGTATTGTATTCTCTAAAGAAGTTTCATCTACAGAGCCAATATGTGAATAAATCATTAATTTGATTAGTATTAGAAATAAATGATGACACTTAGGGTAATTGTATTAGTTAATTTCATCAAGTAACATGTTACTTGATTCTTGTCTTGCCTTTTCTTTTTTTTACTGGTTGTGTTTTCAAGTTTCCATTAATATCACAATAATATCAGAATTGTGATGTTTCACAACCAGAGTAATGTGAGAATCTGATATTGTCACAGCTCTACTTCAAAAAATCCGACAAAGAAGCTTCTCTCTCAAACTTCATTTTGACATTGGGCACATCTATTTTTTCAAGGAAAAGGGCTCACTAAGATCAGATATACAGACTTCACTATCCCTATAGTGTAAGACTTACTGAGACGCAAAACAAACTAGAAAAACCTCAAGAGTAGGACCTTTTTTCTATTAACATTATGTCACATGTAGTATTCATGCCTGTTCTGCAAAGTCATTAAGTGGGGAGCTTGTGTTGCCATAGTGATGACCTGGTTGCCAAGGGGCAGTCCTACCTGATGGGTGGCCAGTCCTGTCAGGTTGGTTGGTGAGGATGGAGTCGACGATGGCGACCCTGCACTGGAGCAGAGTGGAGATCATCTCCAACCCCTCTGGGCCCAGCAGCTCGAACAGCTGGAGGGAGAACAGGAGAGAGGGAGAGAGAGAGAGAAGGAGGGGTGAAAAATCAGACTCACCAGCCAAAACCACAGTCATCTACAGCAGCAGCAGCAGCAGCAGCTAACATACCACCACACACTCATACATGTATACACATCCTATGGCTCACCAACACCCCCTAACAGGCTGCTACTGCCAAGGCTGAGCACCTGGTAATTACCATCCGCCTGGTACAGAATATGCTCCGCCGCTTAGCCTCCCAAACACAGCCACCTGGCACTTAGCGAGTGACAGAAAAACAACAACAACAAGAAGAAATCCTGTGCACAGCAGCAGCAGCAGGAGCAGCACACAATTAAAAGCAGAGCGTCCATGGGGTCGCAAACACTCATCATGATTGTGAGACAAAAGTGGAAGAGATGATAAAGTTTGTGCTTTGTAATTGGAAAATAGTGGACCTGACGGGTTTGTAATTTAAAGATGGAAATACAACACTGTATTTTGTCCGTCTCCTCTCAGGATGGAGATATGGCAGCTTGCTCTTTCAGGTTATCCTCTCCTGGGAAGACAATAGTCAGCCCAGCGGGGGACTAAAACAACAGACGCACTTTGATGTCAGGTCAGCCGCCGTCTTTATTGAGGTTATCTTTGTTTCTCTCCCTGGTCTCTTTTATATCTGCTCTAAATTTCCATTGGTCCCTGTGACTGTCTGGGTTTACTGGGGCTGAGTGTGCTGCACGGTGCTGGTGGTGGCAAGGAAGGTTTCTCAAGCTCAAAGTGTTTTTTTATGAACTCTCATGAATGCCGTCCTTGGAGCTGACTGATTAGGCGTGGGCTCCTCCGGGACTGAGAGGCAGAGTTTCACCTTCAGATGGATTCTGTACAGTCCACCATCCCGTAAGCGAGTCCACCTTTAAAGCATTAACTGTGTAATAAGTCCAAATGTGCAAGGCTGCAGGTTAGGAGTGTAAATACCTGTGACCTCCGCTTTATCTGTGATTAAATATTCAGCCTGGTCTGCTCTATTTTTCAGCTGGTAAACGGATCAACGGAGGAAATATTTGAACTGAGTCATCACTGAGAGAGGTTGACATGTTCAACACTGACCCCAAACTTCACTTTCAAGTCAAATATTCAAATGTAGCAATCAAGACAACCCTGGGTGTGAAACCCACACATTCCTCACAGGAAAGCTTCCTTATCTGGTCCCAGGAAACAGGATATAAATCTTTCCAGACTCGTTTACACTTTCAGGTTAAATAAGTGACCCAACCGGAGGTTGACTAAACCTCTGACTCTTCACGATTGGTCGATTCGGAGAACAGAGACAGAGTTTTTATTACCTTTCAAACTGACTCCATTACTGACCATCTAAATAAACATTAACGTCTCAACCCAGATCTCCCATTTGAGATTTAGCGTCTTAAAGTGTGTGAACATACAGACCCCAGGATAAGGGGGGACACTGACCTCCAGACCTCGGTCGTAAAACCCTGCTCGACCATACACTGATAAAGACTGCATTCCTTTGGTGAAAGAATACAAATGACTGATCATGACATCTTATGCATTCAGCAATGTACTAATCTGTCTAATCATGAAATTTGTGTTAAAATGAGATGTTTCCCGTTTTTCTATGTGCTTCAGAAGCCAAGTTATCTTATCTGACAGAATAAATCCTTATTCTTTAGTTCTTTAGACCAACAGCTTTTCAGACTGTTTCATGAACTTTTAAGAGTTAAATTTATTGACTATGAATCCTAAGTTTACTCTAAGTAACAGAAATAGTTTAGAAATGTTTGGTTTATATTGTAGTTGTTTATTTAGTATTTTTAACCATTAGGTGGTTATAATGTCATTGAATAACCTTAATGTGAGTATTTAGAATCCATTATTAATCATGATGAAGTTCATTCACATTTGTTTACTCTTTTGTTGTTCACAGTTTCCATGTGTTACTATCTGTTTCATTTCAGAGTAATTTAGCATGTTCAATGTGATACTTTAAACATAATGAGAATGTTTGATGTGATCCTACACTTCATTCATATGTGTTTAGTGTCAAATTATTTGTCATGAAACCAAGCATTCAATGATATTAATCATAGTGAGTGAGTATCAGATCTGACTCTTTTACCAGCCAAAAGAATAAGTTAGATCAAATAATCAAAGACCACACGACCCTCCTCTGTCTCACACACACACGCCGGAGCCACTCCCAGTGTGAGAAGATAAAACCAGTGAAGTCGGGTTGCTCACTCTCTCTTATGCTTCTGCTCTTCTGCTGACTCTCTTGTTCACTCTTATTCCTTCCTCTCATGCCCCTTCTCTTCTGCCCACACCCTTCTGTGGTGCGTTTCTTTGTTTTCTCTTAGAACTTTTTCTTAGTCTTCTAAGTTTTACGCCACGTGTTGATTCACGTTGATTTTTCTTTAACATCGTCTTAGTTCAAGTTTTGAAACTTCAACTTTTTGTGCGCATAGCCATTCAAGATTAAGCCTTTGATTGATTTTTCTTTAATTTCGCGAAGCCATTTTTGAAAGTTTTCTCTGCTCTTCGAGCCTCGTTTTTCTGAGTTTTCTGCGTGATTTCAAAGTCACCTCTGAACGCAACCCAGCAGGCCCAGGTCATCCTCTGTGCCAGAGTTCTTGAGTGAGACCAAAGAAGTACCCAAACGAGCATCCACAGGATCCACAGGCGCTGGCTTTGCTTCGGGCCCGAGTGCTGCAACTCCTGGCTCATCCTTCGGCTGACTTCAGTCGTCTTCTGAGCTGAACCGCTCGAACCGCCAGTAGCCCCGGAACCTGCTCCATCTTCTCCAAGGACCAGTCTCACTTAAGTATGCAAACCTCCAGAGCTCCAGACAGGGCTGATGCTGTCTCACGCGTTCATAACTCAGATATCCACCTATTTCTGGTGATCTTAGATTCCTCCAAATCCACATCCGAGTTTATCTCGACACCAAACTTAGTGTAGGTTAATATGTTAGCGCATATTCACTCACTATCATTAACTTTAGTGCTCCTAGCCTGACTCAGAATCTTTATTTATTCACCTATTATAATTTTATCCTCATTATCTTATCATCATTTATTGCATGTGTGTTGTACCATCATTTATCCTGTAATAAACAGATAATTATTTTTCTAAGTTCCTGTCTGTTAGTGTTCTTCCAGAAGTGGAGTCCCTGAAATTAGAATTTCGACTTAAGATATGAGACTGATTAATTAAGACTGATTAATAAAGACTGATTAATTAAAACTGACTTGATGTTTGATTTCTGAATTAAACTTTTGTTTTCTTTATTTTCCCACCATTAAGGGTGGGTGGTGCCCCTTTCAACGAGTGCATAAATGTCATAATTTGAGATTATTAATCTTCAGACATTTATTATAAATTCCAATCGCCAAGTATTATTTTGGTGCGGCCTTGTGAGGCTCATTTCAAATCGCTACATATATTTTGGTGCGACCGTATGAGGCTCATTTCAAATCACTACACAAAGAAACAGATGTTATAATGATGAATTCAAGTCAAATATTTGGGCATGAATATAATCAACAGTGTTCATTAAAATGCATGAGTTTTGAAATCTCAAGTTGACCAAACTCCAGTACTACAAGTAGGAAATTGGATCATCTCTCTTTAATACAGAGCCGGGACGCTCAAACATCCATTTTAAAGTTTTGAAAAAGTGCAGAACCAGGTTTCAAATGAACCCAGGTATTAATCCTAATTTTTTAACCTCACAACTATAAAAGTTCCATTTTAACTGTGGCTGGCAGTATCACAAAGCCCTTCAGCCAAAACAGATGATAGTTAAGGGGACACAGCTGCACAGAAACTGCACATTGTGGAATTTGATGAATGTATTGGAAATCTTTATTTTACTTTATTTGACTATATTTTATTGCATTTTATCTTATTCTACTTTTATTGCTTTTATTGTTTTATTGTTTTTATTCATTCATTTTTTTATTTACTATGTACTGTAAAGCACTTTGGATCACTGAAAGGGTTGTTGTAAAGGGCTGTATAAATAAAGAACATTTACATCTTCACCCAGGGACCCCCCGTCCACCCTCCCCCCTCCCCTTCCCCCCAGTAAATACTTAAGATTATGGGTGCTTGGTGATTATATAGAGATGGTGCAATTGTCTTCTTTGTGTGGGGATAGTAGGACCATCGCACTAACCCTTTGACTTTTTTTTTCAAACCATGATTTGAGCAAGTTGAAGTTTGTAAGCGTAAACACTGTCAACAGTAAAGTTGTGTTTTAAAGTACTTAATTGTTGCCCCCTTCATGGTTTTTAGGTTGCCTTTTACTTCTGGCCAGGGACAATGGATGAAAACTAGCCTTGCTGGGCTCACTTACAGTCTTTCTTTTAACTCTGTTGATAAGTGGTGCACTGTCCCTGTGAAATAAACCAATAAAATAAAAATAAATAAATAAATATATTAAATAAATAAAAAATAGTTACATTTATCTGAGCTTCTTCTATCTGAGTGGGCTAGCTGGATACCTGTATAAGCTTTGCCATTGCAGTATTTTTGTTTTGATCCTCATACAAAGCATCTCAAATGGCCTTCACAGCCAGCAATATATTCGTAAAGTAGCTCCAAGCTAACCCCCCATCCGCCTCGGCTCAGCTCCTTCAACAAAATGTCAGCAGTGGAGGGTCAGCGAAGAGAATAATAAGGAGTGGGTTCCCTCCATTGTCGGCTTTAATGGCACTGAGAGCAGAGCCTCTGAACTTTGCCGTTGACTTTGGACTCACACAGCGGTAGATGCATAGAAAGTCTGCAGGTGCACCTACTCTTTTCTTTCTGACACATGCATACACACACACAGTCAGGGCACTCTACATCTAAAGATGTCAGTGGGAGAGTTCGTTTCCAAATGTCAGCAACGTGAGAAACATCGGAAACCACCTAGAACCAGCTGAAGTTGTACAATCCTGCTTCTGTGGTGAAGCAATTTCATATGAAGGGAGGAAAGAGAGCGAATATGGAAAGAAAGAGATGTTGCAGTACAGGTGATGTAAAAGCCTCAGAGAGTGAGGGAGGCGGGGGATGGAAGTGGGCCGAAATGATGGGGAATAGAATGATGGAGCATTTTCCCGATGTTTAAATTAATGTAAGAGATGGTAAATATCTGTAGGAGGTTTTAACAGAGTGCGACATTACAGAGGCTGATGGTGCACTCTGTGACCCTAATATTTATTCTACATTTTCTTTCCATTTTCTTTACTCGGGAAGATGTGGAGGAGGATCACAGCAGAAGGGGTGGGCATCTCTGAACTATACAGCTTAGTGTCTGAATCCACAGTTACCTGGGAACATCTGAACCTTTAGTTTCCGATTGTAATGTTTTCCAATGTATTTAAAAATAAACTTTTAAAGAATTCAGACTTTTCAGTTCAAGGTTTTCCTAATGCACTGAGGCTATTGTAACTGTTTAATGCATTTTGATTATAATTCAGGAAACAAAGAACAGAGAGATGGATGCTTTGGCGACTTGGACCTGTTGCTACTTCTAGCCCTAGGCCTATGTCATGTTAAAAATACAGTAACATTCTGTGTATGAGATGCACTACTGCCTATGTGTCATTGCATCCAATAAACGCCGGTCTAAAATGCAGTATAATGTGACACGATACTAACCAGAGGATAGCATTCAAAGAAGCAAGCAGCAACTTTGCAGCAAAAGCATGGTGAGGCTGAAGAATCTAGTAGCACCACTATTTCGAGGCTTTACTTACTAAATAATAACACATTTAAAGATGACAGTGGCATCAAAAACATCTCATGGAGTGCTGGTTTGATCGGAGACTCAGAGTAGACGACTGGATTAAAATATGGTTATTAAACACGACTCCTACTGACCTCTACTGTTATACTCTTAGCTAGCAGGACTGCAAAAACAGAAAGAGCTTCACGGTTGCGCAGAAACTGCACAATGTAGATCTCTTTGCTGACGTGAAAAAAGTCTTCATGCAGGAGTACAGTTTGGACCTTTCTTCCTGAAGCAACTCCTAAAACACACTGTGTCTTCAATGTTAAAGTGACTGATATCCTTTATGTTAACTGTCTCCAGTTTTGTCCACAGAAACCCTCAGACAAGAAAGAAACAAACAGTCAGCTGCTGCAGAGCCCAGATCTAGGGCTGCACAATAAATTGTACTTTTTTTTTTTTTTTTTCAATAGCGTAGGACTACAGAAGAACAGTGGCAATTCATTTACACACAATAGAGAGAAGTGATTAAAAGAATAAAATTAAACAATTGAAAAGGTTTCTTCAGTTTGACTCTTGGGGGCTCACACACTCATCCACACAAACACGCAGGTAGGCCCTTTGTTTGGTTTGTTTGCAGATCACAGCCACTCCTGCAAAAGCTCCTCATTGACAGGTCTGCAAACACTGACAGTTTTTTAGGTCTTTAAGCATCTAATAAAAACACAAATGTTACATTAATGTCTGGTCCCATCCTACCTCTACCTCTGTTCTCTTCTGCAGAAATCAAGAAGTGCCTATGCCTTACGATCCTGAGCAACTTATCTTAATGTGCGCAAAGTCCGAACTGAATTGGGGAAACTGGCTTTTTGTTATGCTGCCTCAGGAGGCTGGAACACACTACAAACAGAATTGAAAATGTCAGAACTTGTTTCGTTTAAAGATTTTTGTTTCATTTTATTCATTGAACTGTGAGAACCCTATGAACAATGTCTGTGTTTTTCAATTGGAATGGCCCAAAATTTATCTTTGCACTTAAACTGTGAATTTATTGGTTCCCTTACCATATCTCATGCTTGCTATTTTTCGCTCTAGTTTTTTTTTTTTTTTTTTTCCCTTGAATTTGCATTTATTATGACATGTGCTGCTGACCTCTTGGCCAGGTTGCCCTTGTAAATGAGATCATGATCTCAATGGAATTTTACCTTGTTAAATAAAGGTTAGATAAAAATAAAATAGAAATGTCTGTTGCAGACCGACAGAGAGCAGAGGAGAGAGGCAGTGATATCACCTGGTCTCTTTATAGGTTTTATTTATCCTGACCAGCAGAGTGTTGACAGAGAGTTTCACCACACAGTAAGATGTTGACATTTGTAAGAAAATAAGAGAGGGTGGATACAAATACCTCCCTCTGGGCTATAAATAATAATTCAGAGGAAATATATTATTATGAGTAATTGTGTAAATAAGTTTTAGGACAAATGCTTTTAATTAGGGCCCGACCGATTAAATCAGCCAATTTTAGCCCTTTTTAGGCTAATCGGTAATCAGCCAAAACTCGCCGATTGTCGCCAATATTTTCAAAAATAAAATGCAGAGAATAAGATTCGGTTTCGGATCCCCCGACTTAACTGTAAATAAACCAGTTTGTGAAATACACAATAAGTCAACAAGTTTCAGTTCAACCCAATTCACGATGTTCCCTGCTGTGCTGGTCTCGGTCACGCCGAGTTAACAGTGCAGCACCATGTAATATGCAAGCTAAAGTTAGAGTTAGCCATCTGCTAATAGCCTTTCTACACTGTTCCAGCAGCCATACCAGTAACGGTAGAATAAACAACAGTACACATTACGTCCTAGTTTGATTCATGATAAATAGGTGGAATATTTCTTAGATTAATATTACTGAGAAGGGTTTGAAAGGCTCAAAAGCAGCCATTTGTTAAAAAAAAAAAAGTAAATATGTTAGTAGAATATATTACTCAAATTAACAAAATTTTAAAACTTCATAAAAAAATTTAAAATTGGCCCATTCCCCCCCCCCCCTAATAATCAGTATCGGCCCCAAAAAATCCATATTGGTCAGGCCCTACTTTTAATGTTGTCTTCTGTTACTAAAAAAATAGTACATTAAATGTTCATATGTATTCAGTGACTTTTTCTTCACCAGTAATTTGTGCAGGCCATTGAGTTAAAAATAGCAAATTTAACCTTTCTGAGTGCTAATGGGTTCATTTTTTTCTGACAGGAAACAGGTATAATTATTATTTTTTTACTGGTATTGTATCAAAATTAAAAATCTGGTATCGTAACAACTCTACTCGGGTGTGTCAGCAGGGAGACCTTGACAGGAAAATTGATGCTATCACAGGAAGGGTAAGAAGACTTTCTGCTCTCTGCAGATGACGAGGATCGGTTAGCCTCTCATGGCGATGACTTTCAAATCACACTGGTCATTTGGCTTTCAGGTTTTGAAGTGCTGGTATGAGCATCAGGGGCTTGGAGTTGGGGGGCAGTTTCTTTCTCACAACCTTTGACTTGGTTGTGAGTTGTTACCTCTTGACCAATTAGTGAAGGTCTCTTTCACATGCAAGAGTAAAATGCAGCATTTAATAAACTATGTTTAATTTCAAACAATGTAACATGGGTATTATTATGCGAAAAAAACTCTGGGCTGGTTTCGGTTGCCTGAAGCTTCACCCTGATCCCAATTTTTTTAATGAGTTGAGTACTGCTTTGTTTCTCTAATGGAGAAACACAGCCGCAAGCTACAGCTGCTTATGAGATGTACAGTTTTATAAGTTGCCCAGCATTAAAACATTTTTTAAACTATAAAATAACTCAAATCGATAAAAACAACTTTGAGTGAACTTTTCAAAAGCAACTACAAATTCCAATTATCTCAGCTGACGGTGGTGCTGATGGGACACATATAAGTCTCTAGTTATCTGCCAATCCCCATCAGCAACTCCATTGCCAAAGAAAACAGCACTAGTAATCCTACCCCTGGTGTACTACTAGTGAACCAGGAGTAGGATAGCAGGGGATTTGGATTCTTATGATTACTGTTCAGAAGGTCAACATCTATCTACATCTATCTTATTTGAGTACTTTTTTTAGGTTTAATATTACCAGAAGGTTGTTCCCTCCAAAGAAGGTCAAAGCCATGAGGTAAGTCGAAAATGTCTGAGAAGGTGTGAAGGTAAAGGCCAAGAACACCATAAATTCAGCCTCTGGATCAAATCCCAAGGGTCTGTTTTTAAGGTCAAGGTTAGAGAATCAATAAGAGCACAGAACTGTAAAATATAACTTCAAGACCAGTCAAATATTATGTCACAGGAACCTGGTGATCTTTAAAGTTTAATACCAGGACTATATTCAAAGTAAGTGTGCAACATTCATCCCACCATCAGTTTTTGTGGGAAAAATCATCAAGTTGTTGTAGCTTTAGTTTAACCCACAGTCCTTCAACAGCAACAGACCACTTTAATTTTTGTTTACTGCTCATTATTAGCTCCAGAGTTAGCAAACTGTATAAAAGCCTCATAATCCAGAAAATATTTGTGGTGTGTCTGTTTGAAGTGTGTGCTCTGTTTATGGGATGTAATCACTGTACAGTGTGGTACAGCTCCCTGTAAACAGCCTACAGGTCAAGACTAAGCAAAAACATAATAGTAGATCTGATGTTTTCATGAGGTTCTTTCGTAAGAGACTGTTGAGCAAGAGCACACTTTGCCTTTTCAAACTATTTTCAACTAAGTTTTAAATTGAGCGAAAACGTCCAGACTGAGTGTACTTACTGTCTCATCCATGTCAAAATCCTTGTTCAACGTTTGTGTCCTTGGCACAAGTTTGCCAAATTGCAGTAAATCAGTTCCAAAAGATATTTTTTTCCCTCTTTTTACATTTCAACCACTCTTGAGAAAAAAAGAGGGAAGCAAAAAGTACATGATCCAAATCTATCAGCAAAAGCCATGTTGGCTTTTCTTGTTTTATCATATCCCTGACCTAATAAGGAGAGACTCTCAAACCAACAAACAGGTGTTCGGTGTAAACTGAGAAGAGCCCTTGAGTTGTTTTCGATGAGCCTCAGTTGCTCTGTATAAATCTACATTTCAGCTCAAATTAACGACCAAAAATGAAATTAATTTGACTGCGATTTACTAACAATCAGGGGGTTTAAGTTTGTTGGATGATTGTGATGCAGAGTTGATGCAAGCAAATCACATCTTTGTGTTTCTATCTCAGGATTCAATTATATTTGACAACTTTCTCCAATAAAGTAGGTTGTGAACCAGTTATTTATGTGTGTGAAAGGACACCCAAGAGTAATTTATCAGAAAACATTCAATATATTCTGTAGAGCAAAGGTCTCAGCAACACAAACCTCATTCTGCAGCTCATCATCACTCCTGTGGGAGGCCAGCATTTCAAACAGGGAGGTGCACAGCTCCTCTGGACTGGAGGAAATCATGTTCCCTCCATTCAAATATCTCTCCACCTCCGTTCTCAGGATGCCTCCATCCCCAGAGCCCAGAGAGCTTCCTGAACCGGACACCTCTCCCTCAGCTGCAGCCTTTCTCCCGCTCTGCTGGTTGCTGAGGAAGTTAATAAAATCAAGGTTCATGTCCTCCTCATTGAGGCCAGAGTAGGGCAGGTCCTCCAGGGGGTCCAGTGTGTAGCATTCATACGAAAAGGCGATGTTGCGTCCAAAAGAGGAGCCTCTGTGGGTGTTGTGACGAGAGCTCTGGGTCTGAATAAAATCCTCAACATGGGAGTCTCCAAGCGGAGCCACCAGACGAGCCACAGAGGAGCAGGAGGCCTCAGCCGCAGATGATGGAAAGGGGCCGAACATCTGTTTAATGGCCCGGGTCTCCTCAGTGCCCACATGGTCTTTGTTGTGAAAGGTCTCAAACAGAAAGACAGCAGCACTTTCAATGGCTTCCTGGCCCTGATCAGTCCCCACTGCAAAACAAAACACAACATATGAGTGCATAATTGTCACGACTTTCAGCCATCACAGCAACCAGAGGAGCATTTGGGTCTCAAAACAGACCAACCACTGAGACCTCCAACTTTTCCCTCAAGAAGGGCATAATAACAATCCGAGCTTGTTTATCTAATCTTTTTTTTTTGTAGTCAAAAGTTTATCTACTTAAGTTGAAGTTAAAGAAGAGTATAAGTTAGCTGTTCTTTACAGTAGCAGTACTAACTTGCAGCAGTTTTAATTCAGTAATGTATTTCACTATCATTCAGAAGGACACATTGTGCTTATTTGCAATTTTTATACAACTGCATTTATAAACAGTAGTAAGTATTTGTTGTACAATAACAGATAAAGCACATGCCCAAGATGCACAGCTAGCTCACTAGCAACAAACTACTTCTTCTTCTTCTATCTTCCGTTGAAAGAAGTGCAGCAACTAGCATAAGGGACCAGTGCAAGAATTTAGTGTTACTATATTAGGGGTGGGAGGAAAAATCAATACAGCATAGTATCGCAATATTTTGTCTGATGATATACTTTATCATCTCATTTACCAAGTACTGTTTTTTTTTTAAATTAATTGCTAATATGAAGTCAGTTCTATGATAATGGAAAAATAAAATCAACTGTTTGTCCAGTGAGGTTGGCAGAGGTGACATCATCAAGCAGAAAAAAGTTAGTGCAACAAATATATTAAAGGTTTGTAGGATGTGCTGCGTGAAAATAAAATGCTGTGTAAATAAGACAAACATAAAGGAAAGATAAATGCTAAATTCGCTAAACAGTTGAAAAAAATGTATAAATTGCAATATATTGTATCACAATACTCACTATATTGTAAAATACAAATAAAAAAAATCACAATAATATCGTATCATGGCCCAAGTATCATAATTACATTTTTTTCATGGCCCTAAGTATTGTGATATTATTGTATCGTGGGGCCACTAGTGATTCCCACCCCTGTACTGTATGCTTATCTTTGGCATGATATCAATGCAATGATTTCGTGAAAAGACAGTCACAGGTAATACCAGTTTAGTGTGACAACCCTACATCATATCTATACACAGGAGTAAACAGCTCAACAATTACACTCACAGTACAGTTCTGTCACACGGCAAGGTGATGTCTCATCAGATAGTGTTGAGGGCAGGACAAACAGACCCAGAGGGAAACACACACTAGCAGCAGAGCCAAAGTAGTAGGGCAGCTGTTTTATGGCAAAAAATCAAAATCTATTTTTTTTTTGATAAATAGCAATATCATAAATATCAAGGATGATTACCCAGGAGTTGACAAGGCCAATAATTGGTTGACCCCCCAATCAAAAAAGAAGTTATAATGCAGTAAACAAGCAGAAGTCTGCTTTGTAATAGCAGTCTATAGAAGGAAGAAGAGAGAGGAGGGACTCAAACTAAAGTTGATGCGGTGATCTTTCATTACTCCAACAACCGCCTCGGTACAGCAGCTCAGCATGGCAATTTCAGTGGCCTCAGGGAAGAATCAAAAGCGCGTCCTCTTAGTGGTATTAGTTCAATGTTTTGACTTTGGTCATTGCACTTTATCAAATAACACTCTAAACAATTCCCACTTTGCCACTTCTGCAACTTACAAAAAGAAACACAGAGTAATTGTCCAATTAGAGGTAGAAATGTTGGAGGGACAGAGGGGGCAGAGAGTAAAGAGAAGTTGGAGAGCCAGAAGAAAGCAAAAACAGATGAAAAAGAGTTATACCAATTAAAACGGTCTAAAAACACCAGAGTGGTGGCTGAAAACGGATGAGCAGAAAGGCTGCTTTCATCTCCTGCAGTGTGCTATTTACAACTTTTAATTCAGATCCAGTTACATTGGCTGAAGTCAGGTTTGCAACATAAAGCAACAACAAATACTGTTTTTCTTGAGTGGCAAGAGAGCAGGGAGAAGAAACCTGCCACAAATGGAGGGAAGAGCAAACTATATTCAAACGATCACAAGCTTTCATGAGAGTGCTCCGTAATTGACTCGTGAAGTTCAGCTAACACCTGAAGTCATAAAAGAGGGATTACAGCAAACACCTGTTCCCATCTCTGGAGTAAATAGAGAATGTTTTCATTAGTTGGGGAACATTTTCAATTGATTTGAAAACACATTTATCTCTGCTTTGTTCCTGGACTTTGAATAAACCCATAGACCCCAGCATGATAACAAACAAGGTCATTATTTTTCTCCTCTCCCGCTGCTGCATGCTGGAGATGAGAACATGATGAAATCTGAAAATCATTTTAAGTGTATGTTTGATTGGAAAATAGTGTTAAGACCACAAAATAAAGTTGAAATTGAAACTATTCATTGTTTTATGAAAAATAAATGCTCACATTTAAATTTGATGTCAGCAACAAGCTTCACTAAAGTTATGACAGTTGTCTCTGAATTCAAGCCTCTGTTGCTTCAACATCTGCATCTGTTGTTATTCAGCATTAGAAGAGCCTTTCCAAATGAGTAAGCTATCCATATAACAGGCACTTAAAGGGATATTTTGGCATAGATTTGAGTTATGGTCAAACGCACCATGACGACGAGTTAGACACCCCCTCGAGAGATGAATGTTGCCGACCGCTTGCATCTCTAGTTATACCGACCAAACAATAGCAGTACACAGTGGTCTAAAGAGTCAAGCACTTTAGGTTGGCATTCTAAAGAGCTTAACCAAAACGCCACTCTATAGCCACAAATAATACTCAGAACAGCACCTGACTTCATCAACAGTACATACCGGTCCCAGCCATAGCACTAGCCACCAAACATCGTTTTAGTTTCGCCTAATTTCTTTAGCAAAGAGACTAAACACAACTCACCCACTCGCCTCCAGCAGCCGCTTGTTTGTGGGGGAGCCCACAAACAAACGAGGCGATCGTCGAGTCGATCACCGAGTTCAGCCTCCCCATGCTGAACTGTGTGCTGACAACAAGCCTGATGGTAAATTCTGTCACTGTGATACACTTTCTCTAATCTTCTGACCATTTCAACCAATTTGCATCACATTCATTCATTCCTTAACACCACATCCACACACTGATGACAGAGGCTGCTATGTAGAGCACCCATCAGAGCAAACTAATCCCATTCACACACCACTATGCACATCCAGCAGGGAAGTTTGAGGTTAAATGACTTGCCTGGGCTTCAGACAACCTTTTTCCACTGCCATCCTATAACCATCCTGAAAAAACAGTCCTAACCTTCCCAAAGTCCAAAATCAAAATGCCACAGTTACGGTTGAAATTACGTAAACACATTTTTATGTACATTCACACAGCAGTGTGGCCTTTATTAGCAGAGTAAGTGTCTCACTTGTTTGGCTGACATTAGCATAGCCATCTGCAGTATGGAGCCATAGCGGGGAGGAAAGCTCAGTCAAACACCACAGGACTGTGTTGACCACAGGCTGCTAGCAGCTAACAGCTAAGTTAGTTGCTCACAGGTAACGTTAGCGAACTTTGGCAGTAATGAAATGACAGTGTCCTCTCTTTGGATTCAGATGTGACCCAGTGATCAGTTAAAAAATACCCAGACTGGTTCTGATCCAGTTGTTAAGATCTGGATTGGGATATGACTAGCAGGGTTATAATTAGTGGAGTTTGCTTTGTGAATCAAAATTTAAGACAAGGCAGACAGCAGGAACAATGGATGTGCAAGTTTGGTGCCAGTAGCAGCCACTATCTATCCTTTTTGAAATCCCCCCTTTGTAAGGTAAAAAGGTGACAAGCCTTTAAAGTAAATTGGAAAACCAAAATCTTTCTTGTCTGTATTCAGAACATCAACATTGAAGACTATATATCTCTGTTATTATCAATTCGTGTCTAGGAACTTTGTGTGGATGGACGTTCTCGCTGCCTCCACCTACTTGAGGCTGACCAGTGTTCAGTTTGATGACTTGTTAGCGAAGGCATGAAAAGTGACTGTCTCCTAGAGGGACAATTTAAGAGTACCCCACACTTAAGGTAGGTAAAGAGAGATGTTTTTTGAGGTTTGGGTAAAATTGTGTTGTTCCCTTAAATTTTCAACAACAAGGAACAACCAAAAGAAACCCAACTACAAACACTATTTCCGTTGCTGTTTGGACTGCCATAATCACTCAAAGCTCTTGCGAGGAACCTCTAGTTTGTGCTGAATTCTTATCCCGCCCTCTCCGAACAGTCCTATGTATCACTAATAAAGACTTGTTGCTGGAGATTATGTTTGAACAGGCTGTGTTAGCAGTCTGCAGTTAACCACTTGGTCTGACACCTTCCTCCTTCCAATGTATTCTGACATTAAAAATTACAATATAGATAACAGTTACTCCTTTTTGATAGTTTTGTTGACTTTTCTACCTCATAAAGAGTTACCAATATCAATTTCAGCCTGTTTTATCACGGGCTAAAAACTCCTTACACAAGCTTTAAGTACATGACAATAAACTACGAGGCATTCAGCTGGGTTTAAGGCTGAGGAGTTAATTACCAATCTGTTTGGCTGAATGGAGGAGACTCTTGAGCTCTGCTTGCTGCTTCACTTTGTCCTGATGCTCGGTGCAGAAATGGACAATCTTCTGCCATGTCAGGCCCTCTTTGGCAAACAGCTCTCTCCTCTTCAATCGCTTGCTCTGACGTAAAAACACGAAAAGAAAAGCAGTTACCTTTCAATAAAGACAGTAAACCTCGCCTTACCCGGAAAAAACAACACACACACACACAGTTAGCTGATATGTCATGAAGAGTCAGAGTCTTCAGTTTTATGCTGTTTATCCCATTTAACTGAATGCCAACCTTGATTATCTTTCATATCTTTATTCATTAATGTTACATCAATATTTCTGTAATTGTTAGTGTCATCAGCTGGAAAAACATGAACCTTACATTAATCAAATTGAGTCCAAAGCTTAAACATTGGATGTATTAAAAGTTGCACATGAATACTTGCATACTCAATAGTTTTGAGGCAGAGTCAATGTAAATGATCTCCTCTCATTAGAGCAGTGAGGTATTAAAACCAAGCAGGTTTAAGGTTCAGGCTCTACGGTCAGGAGAAGCATTAACTCGGTGATTCGATTTCAATCAAGACCTCCGTGTCTTCTAAAACTAAGCATTTTAACACGAGCCGAGAGATAACCTCACAGTGATTTTGGACATCTTTTCCCCAGTGAAGCACTTTTTCTGCTTAGAGGATTTAACTGGAGGTGAGCCGGGTGGCAGTGAACAGCTGAATACAGCTCCTAATTTTATTCCAGTACTCAGAAAGAGCCAACTGATCAGACATCCATATCACTCACACTTGCTTAACAGTTGGTGTATTATATAGATTTTGCATTAATTGACCGGGTTGTAAAATGGTTTAAGCCCACACAGGATAAGAGGTAAGTACAAAATGGAAAAAGAAAACTTACAAAGTCATGATCAAACCCGCAGAACTTACCCAAAAATCTTTCATCAGAACACAAAGATAATTGTTATAGATAATGTAAAGAATAAAGACACCTAAATTGGGATAAGAGTAACACTGCTCCAGACTCTTTTACAGCAAGAAAAACTCTTTCACACAATCTGAATATCCAGCAAATGTTACACAAGTGTTTCACTCACAGAGACGGTACCTGGGCAGGCCGCCCACATATAATTTTTTGCAATCGTGGTCAGAAGACTAGAATAAGTGCTTTATAAATATAGTCCATTTTAGTTTATTCTTTACAAAATTAATAATCAAAAGCTCAGAATTCCTACTCTGGCTATGTGCTGTAATCTTAAAAGTAAGTAAGTAAATAGACCGTTTCCGTCTTACATAAGGAAGCAGGAGTAAAAATGATTCATCTCTGTCATGTTGCGTTTTTAGTTCAAAATGATGGAAACAGTTGGAAAGTAATCAGATACAAAATGAAGTTTGTTCTAAATCAGTGGTTCTCAAGTCCACTGTCCTGCATGTTTCGGATGTTTCCCTGCTCCAACACACCTGATTCAAATTATCAGCTCGTTATCAAGCTCTGTAATGGCTTAATAACGAGCTGATCATTTGAATCAGGTGTGTTGGAGCAGGGAAACAGCCAAAACATGCAGGACGGGGGCGCGGCGGCGGCGGCTCAAGGACTGGACTTAAGAACCGCTGCTCTAGATGATTTTCCTGTGGAACATCAGCTGTTCTCACCTTCAGATCATAGAGTTGTTCAGTGAAGTCCTCCTTTTTGCTGACAGTGGAGAAGGAGCGCAGCGCACCGGTCAGTCGTGGGGGAGACATCGTTCTCTAGTGTTTTCCTTTGCACACTGTTCCTTCAGTTCTATAACAGGCAAACACAAACAAATATTTTTTATGATGGAAGAAGAGTTTTTGGCTTTAGTTTTTTAATCTTTTTAATTTTGTGAATAATAAAAATGTAATCCAAGAACAATGTCCTTTCTCTAGAAATTCCTGTCATATCAATCCCAGTTTCTTAAGAGTAAAGATGAAGTTAAAAAAAATGTCAAGTCTCTTGTCAGTTTCTTCCTTTAAAGTCAAATCAGTTCAGTCACAAAGAAGCTTCCCAGAGGCCCTCTTAGCTTTACTTTAAATATATTGATTCTGTTGACCTTCTATCTGTTGAAAAAAAATTCTAAAAACAGTTGAATAGTTCATAGACATATGCAGGGGCTTAACAAAGTGTTAGATAATGACTGACTTATTTATTTATTTTTTGCTTTACATAAAACTGAACTTCATATTTTTTTTGCTTGATGTGGTGTATGTATGATTTCCTACACTTCTTTTTTCTTTTTTCTCATATTACCCCTGAGAAATTTTGTTTCGGGCACTCCTGCAATTTTTTTTTCACATCAACATGATGTAGTTACATATCTAGTTTAAAGAAGCCTTTTTAAACCAGTCTCACAGGTAAAGCAGCAATTTGTATAAGTAGCATCATATTAGAGGGATCTAAGTTTTTTGTTTTAACAACAGTCCCACAAACTGCACAAGTTAAAAAGAAAAGAAAAAGCTGCAACAGATTAGCGTGTTTTATTAATTGATTCTTTAATTTTCTTCTGTTAACAGCACTTATTTGGACATTTGTTTCAAACTTGACTTTTGTTTAGCGGCCCAATCATTTTCTTGCACACATGGTATCCTGTATGTCTACAGCCTCAACAGTCCAACTAGATTTATCAGCATTTATCGGAAGCTTTTAGAGCTGTCACACCATAGACTGTAAAGTAACTGTAAAAAGACAGTTGTCATTGTCTGCCCCAGACGGCTCAGAAGAAAGGTCAAAAGAAAACTTTGGTGAAGAAGTTTAAAGTGTGATCAGCCACCAATAAACTTAGCATACGGGTGAAGTTAATCCAACTGGTGTTGATGAGCAACTGCACCACATAAACCCCATGCAAACCCTCAGGTTAGCATACTGAGACCAAACAAATCCAAAAGTAACTAAAACTAACTGTTTTAACAAAATCCTGCGATTAATGTTAGTATAATATTAAACCATAACCTGTTTAGTACAGTTAACCTTAATAATCCCCTAAAAGCTACCATAAATTTGACTGTGATAGCTTAATGAACAAGGAAAATAGTTCTATCATCTGTGGGGTAACTTGGATGTAACCTGTATTAAACGTCCAAATAACTGGGGGATCAAACAGCAGAAACACGGACTGAAACGTTGTTTTATCTAAAGACTGAATGCATTTCCCAAAACGAAGGGAATCAATAAGTACAGGTTATAAACTGATGACAATGCAAGTGCTTCTTAAAGTGACGTGACATCATTTACGTCGTGGCATCGCAGCAGCCGTGAAAAATGTACCCAAGGACTCGTTCTTTGCACTTACTTTTACTTCATATTTTAACATTTTCAAATAAACGAGATATTCTCCCCAACTCTGTTATTGTTGTCTGTACTAGCGAGCTAATGCTAGCTTCTAAGCTTGTCTTCACTTTCCGCTTGGTACTGGCAGTAACACTTTCAGAAACTGTCTAAATAGATCACTCTAAAACATAAAGACATCTGAAATGACATTTCAAACTTTGCATTATATTTACCTTCCCAAACGCCTTCCACTGGACTGTCAGTTACATGTGAGAGTCTCACCGGTAAATGCCAACTAGCCCTGTTTGCACGCAGGGCACTGTGGGAAACGTAGTCTAAAGTCGACAATTACTCCACATCGGGCATTATAGAAGGACTACAATCCCCAAGCGCATAATGTTACGTCACATCGCATAGTGTTTGCTTAGAGTTCCAGAGTACACAGAGTCAAATGTATGCGGAGTTGAAATGGATTGAATAACGAGGTACAACATTGCGGAACAGAAGTAACAGTCTGAAATCAAGGGTCGAAAGTGGTGCTTTTCACGGCCTTATTTCTTGTTGTGGAGTTGTACAATTTACACCGGGTAGTTTCAGACAAGACATCGGATGGCTGACTCCACCCGGGTGTCAGAGTGGCCCGGTATTAAAAAGAAGCTCAACTTCTGATAAGGTAAGTTTAGTAAGAAACGAAACTTTTGCCGTGGATAAGAAAAAAAAATTCCCAATATGCACACATAATAATAATATTTAGGTTTTACAGTAAGTCCTGTCTTCCAGAAATGTATGAACCAGTTTACATTTATAATTTTTCTGTGTATTCATTATGTTATTAGAGATTTTTGTGTGGAGTATGAGCCATACCAGACAAGGATGTAAGCCCTTGCTGGACATGCATGTAAACACTGTATAAGCTCTTTTTTGTATTGCAGCGTGCTATAAAACGAGATCATTTTCACTAAATGAAAGATTAATCATAATATGATTTAGTTATCACAAAATGGACTCACGTTTTGGTGAAATCTGAGTAGGCCTACCTTATTATTATTGTTCTCGATCACACAAGGTTATATGACCTGCAGTGAACACAGGCTGTAGTTTGCTTGCCTTTCAACTATTTATCTAATATTCGTAATACCTGCACTTTTGAAAGGTGCCAGGACTGAAAAAAGTTTGAGAAACTTTGATCTACACTACAACTTCCTTTTGCCCCTGCACGTTTTTGCACATTTATCTTAAATAATAATGTGAAAGTTAGAGCTTATTAGGGAAAGGGCAGGGCACACCACACAATCTGCCATGAAGACAAAAAGAGAGGGTGCGCTTCATCCACCTTTTAGCACAAAAGGAGCCCAGCGTGATAGGTGGCACAGTAATCATCCAGTCTTGATTTTATTTTATTTATTTATTTTTTTTTTAATAAATTGTGCTGCCACCAAGGACGGTCAAACAGATTTCAATGTCTGGACACACCCTGCTTGAAAAATGTGCATGTAATGTTTCTTTGATACTTGCCTGTTTTGTACAGAGTGAAGAGGGAGTAGAGCAGTGTTGTAGAGGAGTAGTTTTTTGGAATATGAAAGTAAAACTAAATTGCTTTACAGGAATCAATAATGCTGTATATTTCAGTGCATATTCGGGACTCACTCTGAATTTTGACAAATAACAGAGGTACACACTGGTAAATTTTTTATTCATACCCCTGACTATTGTTATCTATGATTTGTATTCAAATCTCTCCATCCCTCCATCATTTACTCCTCCTGATAAAATGTTGTTGTTTCATGTTGTTTCTGGTGGTCAGGACATAAAATGGTAGCTGTACACAATCATGGTTGTGTCTGCGGACGTGTAGTAGGAGCTACTTTATTTCTCACATTAGGGGCTAAACATGTATCCTCCTGCTTTTAGACGGCTACAGAGATTTAATAAACAAAAGGAGAAACTTCATGAAGTATGAAGCATCTGCTGAAGACAGATTCTGAAGAATAAAAATAAATGGAGACTGATATATCAGCATTCCTAATCGATTAAAAAACTGTTTAAAAACCTAATTCAAGCACATATATCAGAGAGTGTTTATCAATTCTTGATCTCATCACCAATAAGAATTTTCTCTGAGGCTGTGAAAATGGTTTTAGATGAGTAGAAGGTTGCTGATCATTTTTCTAAGATCTCTGACACATTTTTCTCCTGAAATTACTAACACTTTTTGTGCTGTCTCCTTTGAATTAACCTCTTTTCCTACCTGTGTGCCAATTGCTTTGGGATTAGCTCTAAAATAACAAAAAGGCAGGCTAGGCTAATTTCAGGATCAGAAAAGAAAAAAATATTTTAAGTGCTCCCTGTGCTTTTTTCCAACAAAATAAGCCCTCACTTTCTACATCTCTTCCCTGGACGACAGAGTCAGATTATGAGTTTCCTTGTGCTAATTATGAGCTGTTTGAAAATAAGTTCACTGAGACATTTTATTTTGTACCAATAAAAGGTTGGCTCTTACCTACTGCTGCTAGGGCTAAGAACTGTAAAATCGTAAAACATCTGATAAAGTTTTGCCTTAATGTTAAACTGCCTCCAGAGAGTGGAAGTCACTCTGTGTCACAAGTCTGTTGAAATCTGATTTATTTTATCAGTATGACTAAAAATTAATAAAGTTTGCTGTGATTTTGGATTAGTAATTGCTTGCATTAAAAAAGTACAAATCAAACAAACAAACAAAGGAAGTTCTAGTTTCATGTTAACAATCAAGTTATACACCAAGAAAGCAAAAATTAAGCCTGCCTGATACCAAAGACAATAAACAGATGAATTTAGCTGCAATAACTCCAAAGTATGATAAAATTACAACATTTTTGATGCGGAGCTGTAAATTTAAATGCACAAATTCTTTGTTGCGGTTTCACTGAATCAAAAAGTCAGATGTCAAGTTAAGTCTGGCTTGTTCAACTATTTGAGCCATTTGCTATGATTTCAAAACAACAAATGGTCAGACATGTAATGAGCACAAAGTAAAAGTATAAAAATGAATAGTCCTGGTTTCACTGTATCTATCGACTAGCACCCTGGTTCAAATCATACAAAGTTTCTTCTTTAAACATATTTTGGTCCTACATAATTGCAAGCCTGAAGTCAACTTAGATTACAGTTATTCAGAAGCAATCAATGGTTTCAAAGAGTGCTGAAATGTCAACACAGTTCAGATAAAACAAACATACAGTTAGCTTCACTGAAACATAAACCCAGCTGGGTTGGTTGTGTAGTCTAAAGTAAATAACTATGTTTCTGATTTTACTGCAGGCCATGAATATGGCAACTAAAAAATAATTCAAATCCAATAAATGGCTCTAAAAGAGGCTGAATTATGAGCAAAATACAAACACAACTTCCAGTTTATAAATGGTCCTTGCTTCACTGTAAAAGACAGGTTCCATTGGACTCACATTTTGCCCACCAAGTGCCATAAAGCTCAGATGAACAAATTCAGCCGTGATCCTACAGCAACAATAGTCAATGAAAAACTCAATGACCATTGAGTGTTTAAGTACAAATGAGGAGCACACAAATGCTGAGTCACAGTTTCACTGCATTAAGCAGGTCATGGTGAAGTTGGTGTCTTCTATTCTTTTAAAATTACTTTTTTTTCCCGCTACCAGCTACTATCTTTTTAAAAACCCATTATAAAAAAAAGAAACCAAAAAACTTAGATTCTTACATCAAGAGCTTTGCTGACAGATGAAACACTTTGGTTGCATTTGAAAAACAAGAACACATGAGCATTGCACTCTATAAAACCAAAGGATAAAAATGAACATTTTTTTTCTATTTGACACATTCATACTGGTTGCTGCATCTCCTTGACAAAAAGTCATTTTTGTCATATGCAACATGTCAGAGATTCACTGCTATAGATATTATTAAATGTATTATTCCACATGCCTGTCACATGCTTTCAAATGGAGAAGCTCTTGGGATTCATATTTCACTGACTGCACCTTTAACCTCTGAAGGTGTCTCATCTGCTCTATCTTTTTGCTTTATTCCTCTGTGTGCTTTGTCCTCCAGGCCAGGCCCAAATCACCTCCAACACACACACACAAACACAAACACACACTCAACCCCACTCCATGCACTGTATGCATGAGTGGTGTCCACTGAACTCTGGCTATGCCACAAGAGAGCTCTGCTTCTGAGAAAAGTGAGAGTGAAAGAATGATTCACTCAGTGTCTCCCCTACACACACACACACACACACACACACACACACACACACACACACACATTCAGAACAAAAGCAAAACAAAAAAAAACACTCCCTAGGACCACACTGCAGGGCAGAGCTTGTAAAACACAATGCATCAGTTTGAGTTTTATTTATGTGAATTTCTCATGTTTGACTTGTCAGCCCTTATACTGCTCTGACCATCATAAACCACATTACAAGTGAACGCTCTTTGGATGACATTACCACGGGCAAAGACAAAGAAATATGAACCAAACTGCTTGGAAATCCACTAGAAATGGGAGGCAAACAACTCTCATGCACACAACATTACTGAAAGAACTACAAATCTACCAGTCCCCTGCAAACATCAGAGAAGAAAAAAACAGCATATCTCTGTTTTAATACCCCTTAAGAGAAATCATATTCAACATGGGGTTTGTTATCTTGTTTAGATGTTACTTTGCAGCTTTTTATTCACCTAAATTTTATTAGTACTGGTCTGCAAAAAATTATTTTAGCCCAATTCCACTGGAGTTAAAACATTGCATAAATAGCTGATAAAAACAGAATTTGATGATTTGCAAATAATTTAAACCCCTTATTTAACTCAAAACAGAGCAAAGACAGCAAATGTTTACACTTTATTTTTTGATAAAATATATATGCTTATTTTATTTATGATGCCAGCAACACATTTAAAACAGTTAAGGGACAACATAACAGTTAAAAAAGTTGTGCTAAAATTTTCAGTGAGGCTGAGTCTTTCAGAGAGAAAGATGGAAAGAGGCTCAGCACTCTGTGAGTTACTATGTGAACGAATACCTCAACAGTACCAGTAAAATGGATTTCATCATCCAGAGCACAAAACATCATTAAAAGATTCAGAGAATCTGAAAAAATCTGTGTATAAAAACAGGACTCAGTCTTGGAAATTACTGTATGGATTTAAAATCACTTCCAAGAACCACTGTCTGTGAACACACTTCATCACTGCAACTAGAGATTCGGGTTAAAACTGCACCATGCAAAGAGGAAAACACATTGCCCTGTGGTCTGACCAATCAAAGTCTGATATTCTTTGTGGGGGAAAAAAAGCCAGTTCACTAAAAAGAAGAGGGACCATTTGGCTTGTGCACAGCTATAAACCAGCATCTCTGATGGTATGGGGATATATAAGTGTCCATGTCAGTGTCCATGGGTAGCTTCCATACCTGTGAAGGCTCCATTAATACTGAACAAAATCTACAGGTTTGAGATCTGCTGTCATCCAGACAATGACTTTTTCATGGAAGACCTTCATATTTCAGGAAGACAATGACAAACCACATTCTGCAGGGATTACAACTGCTTGTCTCTGTAGTAGAAGAGTCCTGCTGTTTAACTTGCATTATGCATCAGCATCATATTGGTGTCCTGGTATGTCATGTCATGTCCTATCATAGTATTGAAGAAGCATTAGAGGAACAGCATGTAAACACACAGCAAGGCACACACTCTGTGAATAACACGTTGTAGAATCAACACAAGAGCCTAAATTCCTTATCTTAACTTTTCTTACCTGCCTGAGAAGTGTTTCCTGACCAAAAGTGACCCTGCATTCATGCAACTTTTGAATGTATTGCATGAGAAAAAATGGCTGCCATGGAAACTCAAAAGGACAAGACAAAGAAACTCCTCTTAAGATCTGTAAGTGCCCTCGTTTGGCTTTCAACAAAAACAAACAAACAGAAAAAAAAGGTTAAAAAGGTACATGTAAGAGAGGACAGAAAGGAAAGCCAACACGTAATCATTGAGAGCAACAGAATAGACGTCAGGAATTACAGTTTTGTATTTCTAACTCAGTGAGTATGACACACAATGAGTATCATTTCTGGAAGGTTTATTGCAAGGTTGCATACACAGAACAGCTTCTCTGTGAAAAAAAAGACCAAACTTGGAACAAAACAGGAGATTTAAGGCTAACACTCCTATTTTGACTTAAAGAAACAGGTGTGTTCTCAGGGTGAAGTAACATCGTTGATGAAAAACAAAGCTACATGCCTTTTCAGGAGATTTTTTTGTACCTAAAATCACCAGACTTTTTGATTCTTCTAGCCAAAGTAGATGATAAAAGATTCCAGACGAATGAATTTCCCTTTGGGGATCAATAAAGTTCTTGTATTGTATTGTATTCTTGTATTTTAAAGCCATCAGGTGAGTCAAATACCTGCTTGAACCTGGCAAGAAAACAAATTGGGTCAGCCCTCTGAAACAGAACACTGAACATCACATCAATTTTACCGTTTGTAAAGAGCTGGCAAAGGCCCTGCAGCTACCAGAGCAAAATTCAAATAATGTCATGAAGTATGTCTAAGAATTGTCATTTTCAGGGAACAAAATAGTCAGTGGTGGGTATTTTTCTAGTTCTACTTTGTGCCAGTGTGTGTGGGCGAGTCAAAGGAGACTCAGTGTGACAGAGTCTAACTGAGAAGCACTTCTGCCTCTCAACAGAAACAATAAAGGAGCTCCTCGGTATCTCCTGTGGCACGCGGGGGCCATTTGTTTTTGTCACAGGGCTGCTCAGCACCCTGCTAATGTGCTTCCAGGATGCTGCTTTCGGCTTTTCCCTCGAGGCGGAAATCCATCCTAATTATTCACATTTTGAAGTGAGTTCCGTGGTGGAGACCTTCTCCCACAGTGCAGCCAGCGTCACATACATCTTAATAACTCACCACCCTGAAAACTGCTGCCAGTCTGCTACACACTCCCAACAACTCTTTGTAAAACCAGTACAGAGTGTGTGCTATTTATTTATAGAGGTGTGTGTGCGCATACGCGTGTGCATGGGAATATTGAATCTTTCCTGTACTGTGTAGTGAGTTCATGAATCTACGTTGTAGAGCACAAGAGTGTGTATGATTTAACCACTATAAGACAGGCAATACGTGTCATGATTTATTGCAGGCCTTAGTGTGTGTCATTCGCGAACGATTCGTCCAAAAGAACCGAGTCTTTTAAGTGAACGTACTGAACCGAATCACTTCCTCGAGTGATTCATTCATTTCTCACTTCAGTTGAGCTGAAGTGAGAAACAGCATTGCAAGGCCAGCAGCCGGCGAACGAGGAACCACATGCACATGCACCGATGCCTGAATCACTTGGTGAACGAATCACACATTGAGCTACACTCTCTGGAATCATTTTTGTCGGGCAAAACTACCTTTTTTATTTTATTTTTTACTGCTAAATTGCCACCACAACAACTTGCATACAATAGGACACAGCATGTAAACAAATAGTGCAGTAAACCCGCAGCATCCTATCGTGGCAGCGGTTTGCTAGGGAAACGGTGCATGTTCAGTGTGATTTCCTCTAAACGTACGCTGAACAAATCGCTCACTGAGCCCAATTTACTGAGCAGACCTGATAAATGGCATACAATAGGACAGTACACTTAAAACATCATGACCTTTGCCAAAGCAACACAGCCAAACACTATCGTCTCCCAGTCCCAGAAACTATGAATTGAACTGAATCCTGAAACATTCAGCTGTGTATCAGTTCAGCAGGTCGGGGTCGCAGGCCTCTCCTGCCAGGTGTTAAGTGATTTGGTGAACGATTCTTTTCAAGGAATCTTTTTAGTGAACTGATTCTAGTGATTCAGTACATTTAAAAGAACTGCCATGCCCATCACTAGCAGGCCTCTTACTACATTGTCCTGTTTAAATACATATTTTTACACTTTACTGGATTTCATCTCATGCCAAGTATAATAATTTCAGCAGAGGCCCTACATTTTAAAAGATGGGGATTTAGGTAGAGCTGTGTGCTTGGTCAAATTACAATTTTAATTATCATCATGGCTCCCCGTGATCATAAAAATATAATAACCTATACCGGACAATCTGCCTGCAGCATCCTGCTCACAATGTCCTATAAAGTGAGTGAAGTGCACCCTGCATCTCTGCCTTTACAGCAAACAGGCATTAAAGGTCTCCATCACTACGACAGATCTTCATCATTCAGAAAAATAATGGAAAATAAAAAAAGTGCACATGTTTTTGTTGTAGTCCCATTAAGGCTTCCAGTCTAACGATTACAAAATAACCGAATTAACCTTCTATACCTCTCACTTGGGTCATTTTTCTTCACAAGCCACAATACAGCTGTCATTTTTTTACAGCACACCCCTCATGCTGCTTATGAGTAAATAATGATGTAATCCGACTTTGACAGCTATTGATAGCATTATATCATGATCAAACCAGCGTGAAATTTGAGGTATGGATGCTAAGACGAGGTACATGAATACCCAAGGAGCTGGATATGAGTGAGGGAGGTAATAGAGTGGACACAAGTGAATCGGATCAGGTGGACATTTGTGAGGAGAATTAAAAAGCCCAAATTACTAAATGCTAATAAAGATATTTAAACATTTATTTTTACAAGCCTCCATCATGACCTCAAGAATAGATGAAAATTAACCAACTCCCTCACTTCTAGAAATTATATATTTGCATTGCTGATGCTGTTGGTTAGTAGTCTTTTCTTTTAAACACAAATTAGTGCAACACACCTTCTTCGGGAGAGTTGTAATTGATCAGTTCCAGCTAATTCAGCATGCCAGCATTGACACGTAATTTGTCAAAAAGCTCTGATGTTTGAGACATTGAAAAAAATGGTCAAAAATAAATGGAGATGGGCTTAGCTGAGTGAAGTGGGGGACAATGCAAAACCTGTCAGTTCATGGTGCAAAAAATTAAACTGCCTGGGGTGTGCATGTGCGTGGTTTGCCACAGAAAAAAATTTAAACATCCTATACAGCAGTAACAGCAAAAAAGTGCTGATGTGCCATCAGTCGGAAAATGCACACAAAGCTGCCGTTCTTGCTCTGCTGCACACCACCTCTCTGCCCGGTGCTACAACCACCACAACAGAAGCCTACATATCTATGGCTGACTGTGTGTGCAAACAGAAAGTCTGCATATGTGACTTTATAGTGGAGCATCACCAGTCTCTAACAATGTCAAGGCCACTAGTTGAGCAAGTGAAGTCGGTTGCTGAGGATCAGAGTGCACAGCATTTTGTCTGTAAACTACAGGAGGTTGTTGCCCAACACACGCTTGTAAAAAAAACTCCATGTTTGAATGGGAATTGCAAAAAACATCACTCCAACTTCACTGTAGATTTTTCATGCCAGCCCTTTAGCATAATTTCAAAGTGAGGTCAGAAGGATGTGTGTGAGAGTGCAGCAGATAATCTCAGAAAATAGACTCTGAGGTTTCTTGTGAGTAAATAGAAACTTAAAAACTAAAAAGAACAAACCACCCTGTTATATAATAACCATTATGTTTTGCATATCAAACCCTTTGGTCTGATATGCATACCAGTGTGAAGGGGCGGTTCACTGGTGCTTACAACCTTATAACTTAAACTCTTTTTCTGTGATCAATAGATAAGAACACAACAACTTCTGAAGCTGCAAACACATCTGCAATCAAGGCATTTACATCTTTTCAACAACGTGGATATACTCATAATATTAATATTATTGCTGCAGTCATAGCCGTTGTTCTCTGTGTGGGTGATCTAATGTCTCCTGTTGAGAATGAAATTAACTGAGCTAATTTATTTAAAGATAAGTTAAATTGGCTCTTACTCAAAGTTTTTTTTTTAATAAATGTTGATTAAACAATGACTTTCAAATATTTACAGCCTTTATTCCTCCAATAACCCCATTTCCACAATTGCCTTTTATTGCTTTTGTTAATTTTTTTATTGCTTTTGTGACTCGTTCACATCATTATTGCCTTTAACCTTTGTAATTGTATTTTTTATTCATGTTTATTTCTTACATTTCTTTAATTGTTTATACCCTTGTTGTTGCTTTTGTTTCTTCCTGTTTCATTTGTTTTTCTCTTGTTTTTCCCCGCAGCTGCTGTTTCCTCTCTGCTGTATTTAAACTGCTTCTTTTTGTACCTCTTGGTTTCAGTCCATGTGTTGGGCTTGTCTGATGCTTGGGTCATTTCGCTTTGTTAATGTGTCAAAGTTCATTTTAAACTCTCATTTTTAAAGGGAAATATAAGCGTTTTTAAAGTGAGGATGAATGTGTTACATGAAAGAGTATTAGCTACCATGGGTATGGGTCAGCTCCGCCCCTTAAATGATAAACTGCAAGGATACAGTAACTTGTACGCAAGCTAGGCTACAGGCTTTTTTTGCAGACATTGCAGACTCTGCCATGTCAATGAGCTAATTTTAAAAGAGACCCTGACTCAAGCACTCATCTCAGTTTGAAAACATCTTCAGCACTTCGCTTTGCCATCAGAAAATCCATTTAATTTTGCAGCATTTATAGACGCAGCACACACATCCATATGCAGCATGATTAGCTCATCGGGGACAACAGTATACTAGAAACTGATATATCGAATATTTTGACATTTTTGCATAATGTTAATCATTGTATGCCTCAGACTAACCTGCTGACACAGTGATGTTTGTAGAGTTTAACATTTCAGCTCAGTCTTCCCCCTTTAGCAGCTTCAGTGTGTTTTGATGAGGTTAAAAGTATCCTGTGGACCATGAATTGTGTCATTATGCTGAAAAAAACAAAAAAAAACTGAGAGGTCACAAAGTTCTGTGGTAGATTTGTTTTTCTGTTTCCAAAAGCAATGCAGAGACAGCATTTCATATTTTATGCTTTTGTTTTATCACATTCCTTTGATCGTTTATCCTGTTGGTCAGACAGCCAAAGGGTGGTTGATTGTGCCAGCACAGAAAATAGAAAGTATTAAGCAATAAATCTACAAACCAGAGTAAAGTCAGTGGATAAACAATCATTAAGAAGGCCTACGCAAGCTATGTGAAATGCAAATGCTCCAGTGTTACCCTGACTGTCATTGCAGACTGCTGCCTTGTGTGAACTGCTGCTATATTTTGAAACCTAAAGATCCATAAGTGCTTTTTTCACCAAGTTTCACTTCTAACAGGCAGTAGTTTTCTCTGTCTGTCTGTGACACTCCCATCTATAAAAGTGTCTATGTGTTCACAGTATACAGTATGTTATTGGCCCAGTTAGATACACTCATCAACGCTGATCTGAAAAGATGATCAGTGCATTCAAAGCAGAAGAGCACGTCTTTGTGTTGCCAACAGTGCGAAAACAAACAGATTTCTGATGGCGAAGTGCTAAAAATTTCTCAGCAGAGCGTACATTGAGTGCCTGAGTCAGGGTCTCTCCAAATTAGTTTAATGATGTGCTAGAGTCTTCCCAGTCTGCAGAAAGCTGTAGCCTAGCTTGCATTCTGGTTCTCCTGGCTAGATTCTCACTAAAGTGACAAAACTGACTTAGGGTGACCACACGTCCTCTTTTACCCGGACATGTCCTCTTTTTGGGGGGCTGTGCGGGGTGTCTGATCTTGTCCAGGGGGGAGTTTATAGAATCCTCTAAATGTCCAGGGTTTTGTATGGAAATTTTGATTTAGTGTAGCGTGGACTAACTAAGTTAGAAGCACATAAAAAACATAAGACCCGACCCCAAAAAAAACCTCCAAATTTTTCGTGCGACTTTGTTTCCACCTGCGTAGAAGTGTCCTCTTTTTGGGGATTCAGAATATCGTCACCCTAACTGACTAGCATCCATTGACACTGATAATAAAAATAGTTGGTATGCGAGTAACATTACTATAAAGACTCTCACAATGTCCTCAAGTAGCTGCCTTCTCTAGGGGCAGACTTTACATTATTTTAAATTCTGTACTCTAGTCTTGCTTGAGCAGTAATTCGTGCAAACACCCCAACATATGTAAAGAATAGTTAGGCATGATTAAAATGTGTAGACAAGGTTAAAAAAAATGTCAAGTAAAAGTAAAATCAAAATGTATTTTTAAGAGAAAGTGGTGTAGTCAGTACGCGTGTCAGATGACGGTGATAGAAAGTGTGCATCTGTGGATTTGTGTGTATGTGTGTGTTGTGGTAGGTTGTAGTGTGTAGTCTGTGTGTATGTGTGTGTGTGTGTGTGTGTGTGTGGACTCCAGGTAATTTATTGGCAGGGTGTTCAAAAGAAATGGCTCTGAATTATTCACTTTTTCTCTCTGAAGAAAGATGATTTTTTCTCTCTCTCTCTCTCCAGGCTTTTAGGGTCCAAATTGAATTCTCTGTGGGCTCAATTGATTAGAGCGAGGGATAGTTTAAAATATTGAAAAATCAATTTTAGATAGAACTTAATGTGACGATCGGTGCGGTAAAATAAAACGAGAGGAGATGCAGTATGACTGAGAGTGCTGCAGCTTTGTGTGTGAGAGAGCGACTCACAGTCAGCTCTGTTGAAGACTCTCAGGATGATAAAGGCTTTCTTAATTTAGCTCAGTCTTCAGAGATGGACATTTCAATACGAGGAATCATATCTACAGTCCTCTTAAGTGAAAGATGAAATAAAAAAGTATCATGCTCCGAGTACTGAAAGCTAAATGAAGCTGAAGGTTTGTTGATTTGACGATGTTTTTAACATTCAGGTGCAGTCTAGATACTCACAAAGCTGCTGTTTCATCTGCTTTTAAAGACAGAGAATATAATAAATACTGATGGCTCTTTACTTCTATTCACTTGAAACTTCTGTATGAAGTTTTTGTGAAACAGACTAAAAGCAATACAGAAGCCCCTTATAACCTTCAAGAGGAAACAAAACCATCAATGATAAATAATAATGAATTTTAAGTTATGATTTTTGATGCCTAAAAGCTGTAAGGGGTGGATGTTAGACCACAGGATTGATGGATTGATGAGTCACATTCAAGCACACAATGTGTGACACTTAACTTTGAAAAAGAAACCAGAATTTTTCTTCTTTCAGAAAAATCTAATCTTAAGAAGTTCACTTTATGAAAAGATAAGTGAAGTAAAGGGATGTATACTTTACATCCATCCAGGTTAACAAATGGAAACTCTGGGGTCTTTAGCAACGTAGTAGCTACAAGTCAGAAAACCCTATTATCTAGTGGTAATTGGGAGGTCAAATCTAACGGCCATTGAGGCAAACATCAAAATCATGACTTTATTATTATTTTTTTTTACAGAGGCTGACAAAATAACATTTGAAAAAAAAAATCAAAGTTAAAACTGGACACAAGGGCTTTTGAGACTGTTTTAATCCCACTCTGTTGGAACAAACAAATATTCTATAATCATTTTTTAACATGCTCACTTAATGAAAGAGAAGTATTTGAGTTTTGAGTATTTTATCACTGTGATTAACCCCACTTGGCTTTGGTGACAGAGGCAGCTCCTGCTGTTAGAGAGCACTATGAACAGTGCTTACTACCCACTGCCACATTACAGCTTTGTACGATGTCAGATATAATAATCAAGAAAGATGGTTTCAAAGTGATGACTAGACTAAGGTAAGACAATAAATGATCTGATATATTTTGACACCTCCTGTCACATGATAGGGTTGTTCGTCCAGTTTGATGGAGGCAAAATGAGAGGACACTCACGGAAAACCTTCAGTTTTTTATATTCTCTATCTCACAACACTGATTGATTTGTTTGCCTTACAAAACATAAGATATGGTCTCTCAATAGCCATAAATCAAAATTATAGTCTTGTTCTAGGCGATAATATCTGACGAGGGGTTCAGTTATCCGTGATTGACAGATAATATGAAGGTCTGAACCAGTTCAGCTCTCTACATCCTCCATTTTTCCAGATAACTGTATAACTTGGACAAGTCGGTTTCTCTGACCCAGCCATTTAGCTTAACTGTGAGCCAGAGAGTTAATGTCACACTAGCAGCAGTCAAAATGAATAACACTGCACATGTGGACAAACAGCATGTCAATCCAGAGGAACAAGTTAAAGTTGAAAGGTATTTTTATAACATTATATATTATAGAGAGGTTTGCATATTCATGGGTGTGGATGATGAGACTGACAGGTATTGTAGCAGTTTGACATGAGATGAAAAGTCCACCAATGTACTGTGTGTGTACTTTGATGTCACTGTGTATGTGCACAGTCAAAGAGGTGAGGTTACAGCTTGATTTTGCGATTCAACTGGAGCACTTTTACGGTCTTTTTTCAGTCCATAACTTAAAGAAATTTGACTTTGACCAGTTTCATTTGAAATAATGCAACAAATTAATGTTTTATCACGGCATGTAAACACACCAGCTAAGAAGATGTCCTTGTTTTCTGCAGTCTACTGTTTAGAAATGACCATCTTTAGTCTTGAGTTTAAACTTCAATCAACTGAGGTCTCTGTTTTCAGTATTTCATGGGTCCCCTAACTGAGCGATACTACTGTTAGTGTAGCAAAAGACTTTCAAACACATTAGAAATACTTTGATGTTTTGGCCCTCCAGGTGTAAATCCCTGCATTTCTCTGATGTTCCACACAGTTTGCTCATGACTTACACTGTACTATGATCTGTAGCATACATTTAGACCAAAATATTGAGCAATTTGATCTTTTTTTTTTTCTGTTACAGTCCTCAACGTTTAAAATAGATTATAACTATCGTTGTAAATTTGGTAGAAAAAAAAGACAGCCATGTTCACAGCAATAAATAACACCTGTGACACCCTATGCAACACTCAGGACATGGTGACCTTGACATCCTGCAGCTACTTTAACAAAGATCCTGACAGAATGGTGGTTTTTAGAATCACCTTAAATATAATTGATTTAAAGCTCTGACAAAAAGCCTGACATCAAATGTTTTATCATTTCTTGTCAATGTGACAGTTTATCTCACATGTTTACCCAGCATGCCTCAGGATGAAAGCAGAGTGAGCACTTGGATGTTGCTGTGCTTGTGATTTGTGATTTAATAGCAATATACTGCACAGGAGAAATCTGTTTGCCTTTTCCAGATAATCAATTTGACAGAGACTAAACGAACTGATTGATTTAAAGCGGCGAGCAGCAGACACAGCTGCACCCTGAAACTTCATCCATCAGCGGGCACAATTGCTTTCTTTGGCGTGTCGCAGGTACGACGTACTCCATCACCTTCCACAAAGAGAGCAGTCTGACTATCAGCTGCAGACTGCCGCACCAACAGCTCACTGTCTGATAAACTCAGACACAATCGGAGCAAAATCTGGGTCATTACTGTAAAAATGTAATTTACAATGATTAAAACATCCATGATTTGACTAAAAGGCACGGAAACAATTTATTTGGATGAAAACTCTGTTTTACCCAGATTAACATTCCACTCATGAACGATCAGTCTGATCCTATATTTGTCGGGTTTTAAAACTTTAACAACACAAATTTATTTGAACAACAATGACCACTTCTAATCTCACTCTGTTCTATCCATTCTTCTACCAACCCATCACACTCAGCCACCCAACTATTAACAAAACACACTTGGTTCCTATTAATTTGTCTATTCTGAGCTACTGTAGAAAAACATTTAGACAAACTTCTGAATGATATTTTTATTTATGTAGGAAAATACTGCTGAATTCTACACGATCAAGGCACAAAGCTACTTGTGATTTAAGCTCGGTATTCTTTTTCATACTACAGCTCAGATGGGGACTTGAGAAGAGACCATGTGCTCTAGCCATTTCTGATAAATTATACATTGCAGGAACAAAGGACTATTTTAGTTCCTAGATCCCATGTAGAGGAGCATTGTAAGCTTTGAAGTATGTATTCCTCCAGCACAAGGGGGGGCTTTGAGCGGCTGAAGTGCACATTGATTGGTCCATAATGTGAGTGCAAGGCAAACACAAGAGCCATTACATCGCTTGTCAATAAAAGTCATGACATTTATTTAAGCTAAATTACAACAAATTCTACTCTGAAATTTATTTCAAAATATTTAACAATTAATATTATTATTTTTTGTCTTTGCGGGTATTTTTTATTAACACTAGAACCACCGACATTCCAATCCCACTAAAACTGCCGAGGGGGGTTATTTTAACCCCTTGCTCCAACAGCGTCAGTGACGTTACAATGTCATTTCTTGAAGATGTCAGGTGACTTATTCTCATCTATTTTTAGAATAATAATGGAGACTTGGCAAGATAAGTGTTTAAAATGTATATTTTTGTATTTTTTTTTCAACCCAAATAAATAATTATTTAAATCAAAAAGGTAAAATACATTTTCAAATTCAACAAACTGCAGGAACTGTTCAACAAATAACATAATGATTGAATAATATATTAAGAACAACAAAATCACAGATTTCTGTAAAATAATAATAATAATAGTATTTTTAGAAGAACATATAACAAGGCTTAATTTGTATGTTTTTACATTCATGAACAAGCTGTAGGAACTGCAATTTATTTTCAATAACAAAATAATATATCTCTTGTGGCGCGAA
Source organism: Xyrichtys novacula (assembly GCA_962446985.1). Taxonomy (NCBI): domain Eukaryota; kingdom Metazoa; phylum Chordata; class Actinopteri; order Labriformes; family Labridae; genus Xyrichtys; species Xyrichtys novacula. Next base: position 14,909,629 of record OY660871.1, read on the forward strand.
AAACTATGAGCGCTGCTTTGCAACTGGGAGTGGCACTGCGTGTAAAGTGACAGCTGTAAGCAGTGTTTTATATGAGGGAGTAAAAATGATATATAAGGTATAAGTGTTCGTTTTAAATTTAATTTTATCACACACTCACCAAAATTTACTGAATGATTAATAAATCCATTGCAGAAAAAGTCATGGACTTTAAGATGTGGGGGTTTATTCCAACAGAAATACAAGCATTTGAAAAAACGCCAAGGGGGTTAATATTACCCCCTTGGCGTTTCTAGTGTTGAGGTTGATGGTTGACCTCTGAATAAGAGTCCTCCAACCTGGACCTGAAGTGGATCTGTTTTTTTCTACTGCAGTTCAGTTTTTATTAAAGTCCTTTTGTTTTTGCACAGATAAACAAACATTGACTCTCCAGCTCTGTTAGTTTACAGCCTCCACCTCTGTATTCAGCAAGCTTTGTCGGCTCATGTTGGTTTTATAAAGCCCGTATGAAATGAGGTGTTTTCAGGTGTTATCAGACAAAATTACAGTGGCTGTTACACACAAAAATATCAATTTCAGCACATTGTTTGTCCCCCAGAAACCCACCTTCCTCCTGCAATTTTCGCAATTTGTAGAATCTGAGTGAGTGAGCTCAGGACTAAATATATTTGAGATAAATAATGTTTCGTGCAGCAACTGTCATGCATCAGTTGTCACAGTGAGTCTCCATCTGCATAACAAAAAACCCCTGCCAATTAGATAGACGACTGGCATTTCTCCCTGCAGCTATCACTGTGAAACCACACTCCTCCCAAAATATGGAAAATATTTGGATTTTCCAGGAAATGGATGCTGCCTCTCATGTATTAGAGGCCTGAAAAATAAAGTTTGACTGGATTACACTTGAAATAAATCACCCCAACAGGGTTTTCTTGTTACCATAATTCAAATCTTGACTTCAAAGAGTCAATATACTAACCTTAAGAACACCCTAACCACATATTTCCTACCTTTGAGACATTTAAGAGTCTAAGATGTATGTTTTTTGTCTAAGCTTCAAATTTTTGTGAGGTAAAAAGCAGAGGGCTGTCTTATCAGGAGCCCTTAATTCCCACCCTAGTGTTAAAACATGAAAATGTACTCCCACAGGGCTGTTAGCTTTTACCTGCTGCGAGTATAACTCACTTAGAAAACAATATAGTCCTCCCAATGACCAATTCCAGCATCATAAATGTTTAAGGGAGTGGAAAATGAACCAATTTACAGTTCTGTTCAGCGGTCAAATGTGCAGGGCAGTGATTGGAGGAGGTGAAAGAGAGGGAGGGGATGTGGGAGGAATTTTGAGTGACACAAAGTGATACAGAGTCTGCACAGTGAACAGTGTGCTGAGCTGAGCTGAACTGAAATGGTACAAGCAGACCATAAACTGGAGACTGGCACCTGCTGCTGAAAGTCTTTAAAATAAGCTTGAGTCAAACAAAAAGGAAGTTTGGCTCACAGAGGATCATCTGCAAAGTTCGAGAAAGGCCGATCCTGCTGGAAGAGCAAAGATGTTTTATCACTATAAGCAATTTGAATGCATATAAAAGTACAAGATGGAAGTACTATCTGCTCCACCTCCTTCCTCAACTCTCCATGCTGCATTATAATTCAGTTTAGTTCTGTATTTGATGAGGAAGTTTAGCTATCTTTTTAACATATTGAAAATATTGCGAATTGCTAAATTCATTGTTTTTGTATTTTTGCTTTTACAGCAGTCCTATTGGTGGTATATGGAAGAGTAGCCTTTTATTTTACTTACTTGTTTTCTGCTGTTTTAGGTTGGGTAGTTAAGTAAGATGTTTGTATTTTATTTCAGTTATTTTGAAGAGGAAGGGTAAAGAGATATTTTATATTTTTATAGATATTTATTAAAAGACTATTCGAACCCCCATATCTTTTTTCAATCAACGTAGGCTGTGATCGGAAAATTATCCAAATGATCTATTCTTTAACAGGTTTGATTTGGTTATCCACAAGAAAAGAAAAAAGGGGGCAAAACTCTAAAACTGCTACTAGAGAGTTAAATAGATCCATTATTCAACAGATGTGGACACTTCATTGCTCTTAAAAATATGTGACTCAGCAGTGGCTGAGGATCAATGAGACAATGTTCATAAAACTGTAAAATAAGTAATTGAAAATCTTAAAAAACATCATTTTTAATATTGGTTAAGTTCATGTTTAGTGATTTAAAACCTGCAGGTGTTCTCAGATCCTCAGACTGCAGCTGTGACTAAAGGCTGACTCATCCTTGTGTAGCTGTATTCATAAAGCTTACTACAAAGAAGTGCTCCTCAGGATGAAACTCCAAGGAGACTTACCCATGACATTTTCTGGGAATTTCCCCCCTAAGGTTCAGACTAAATCCTGGTAAAGATTAAAGTTACTCTCAAAGTCTCTTAGCCCCAGAAAGTTTCTAAGGCAAAAAAAAAAAATTAAAAAAAAAATGTTAGGGGTAGTGAGGAGGAGTTTTATGCGTTTTCAGTTCTCAAGCAGAGGGGAAAGTGGTGGAAAGACCAGTAATGACCAGAGGTCAATTAAACTGCACTGACTGGATCATGCAGTGATCAAGTCTCTGTTCACATCTCCAAACCAACACAACAGCACAAACTCACCAGAGAGGAAAATGATCAGATTTTAGGGTATTTTACAAGTAGTAAAATACAACTTGAAAAAATGCAGCAGTTTCACGCTCGATTATGTTCTGTGGATGATCAGAGAGAGACAGAACAGCTGACGTTTCTGTCTGATTGTCTACAGAGGGGTTCAAAGCAGGTGCAGATAGCACACTGATCAATCAGTCAATCATAAAAGGTGATCATATGGGTAAAAGTGGTGGTGAAACACTGGAAAAAGCAAGGGCTAGATGTGCACCATTAAAATCATCTAAAGATTCCAGCTTCTTTGTTTGCATGTTGGATGAAGTTGTGCATGAAAAAGCATCAAGCACTTCATTTTGATATGCACAGAGCTGTTACATAGGTCTAAAGTGTGGATGAAGTAGTAGTTGTTCCCTATCATGATTAATCCTGTATGGAGGAAACTAAAACTTGTTCTAAAAGCAAAATTGAAATCAAAAGAATTAAAGGTACGTTGCGTAGAATTTCGCAGCATTTTCCCAAAGACATGGAATACATTAAGTAGTTTGTTTAAATAAGTTTATACCAAATGGAATATCATGATCATTTCATGTCTGATTATCTAGAGTGAAATCTGTTGTAGTTGTTGCCTTTGATGGTAAAAACCTGACGAATAGAGTATCAAACTTATCATGAATCAATGGAACATGAATCTGAGTATACATAAAAAAAAGACATCTTTTGAGCAGGTACTGGGATGGTGGTGGCCGTTCTCTGAGTGGGCACTGGAGTTGCCACAATGGGCGCTGACACAAGAGTCGACAGGGCCTCCAACAAAGGAGCAGGAGTTAGCTGGTTATAAGGGCTGTTAACAAAGGCCTTCAGACACTCACAGACAAAAAGTCCTTTGGACAAGGTTTCTTGGCAACATTTTACGCCATCTTGAGCACTACCTAATCTCAGCCCCGTTTCAAAGTCATACAAACTAGCTCCAGTCCCTGTAAACTAAAAAAATGTCCAATCCTCGTGAATGGTCAGAAAGATCCATCCTTAGTCAGATCCTCCTGCTTGTGAAACACAAACAAAAATGGAAGGACTCAGCAGAAAAGGCAACAAAACAAAAGGCAACATAAAAACACAAGGACACATGTTTGACAATGGTCTGACCATAGACTGTATATAGAATGAACGCCGTCTGCCTCCTAACTAGGTGGAGCCATCCCATTTTTTAAAAGTTATTAGCGGGTTCATGTTTTCTATGATTGACACTTGATACAGCCTATGGGCATACGGAAATTACATTGCTCACCCGGTGGGCACGTTGTTTGAGCAGAGCGTCATCACAGCGACTCTCGGCGACTGTCCTGCCGAAAGCGTACAACGCTACTGCGCAATGTTGGTTTCAGGAAATGGAGAAAAAGAAAAAGGAGAAATACTGAGAGCTTTTTGACTTCAAATTCATATACTGGCAGAAGGTGAAACCAAGTTGTCCATAGTTTATCCAGTCTGAGTCTGACACAGAGGGTAGGCAACAGACTTAATACACACAAGAGAGGGAGAACACAGAAAGTTAGACCACACACAAGGAGAGAGAACAACAACTAAAGCAGGAACCACTGAAAACTGACCTGAAGAATAAAGTCGTAAAAACACAGAGGGGAACAGGAACATGAGGATGATGGATCAATACACACAGAGAAATGGCTGCGAAAATAAAGACAAGAAAAAACTCAAAACACATGAACTCATCATGACAAGACAGACAATCAAACCATGAGGACAACAATACCAAGGCAGTCAGAAAATTGATCTCCAATCGATTCATTCTGGTGTAGAAATCCAACTTTGAGAGGTTTGATTTAGAGTGATTTCAGTCAGTAATGTGTTTACATGTTTTTTCAATGGTCCAGTTTTAGTCACACTAAGGCGATAAATGGACTTTTGAACCACATGAAAACTTAGTGACTGTTAGGAAAAGGTGACCGAAACGGAGATTTTTAATGATTTCATATAGCACTTTATCAGAGACTCTTAAAGCGCTTCACATTGGATATATCCAAGGACACAACAGACAGACTACAGATAGGGTGGGGATGGAGCTGCCAACCCTCCAGTTATTGGACAACCTCTCTACCGCCTAAGCTACTGTCGCCCCTATGAGAGATGTTGAACCTATCTATCTATCTATCTATCTATCTATCTATCTATCTATCTATCTATCTATCTATCTATCTATCTATCTATCTATCTATCTATCTATCTATCTACCTACCTACCTACCTACCTATCTATCTATCTACCTACCTACCTACCTATCTATCTTCCTACCTACCTACCTACCTACCTACCTACCTGATGTAATTTAGTCTTGAATGGTTTGTTGTGTGTTTGTCTTCCTCTATCGTCTGTGTTTTCTCTTTTTTCTCTCTTGTTTTTCCAGAGCAGCTGTGGAGCTGGGGTTGAGTCGGTGCTGAAGTCCGCTGTAATGCTCCTAACCTTCATTTGACTGGAGGATTTGCTGCCTGCCAACTGCCTCATGAAAGGTTTGTTGTCACTGCCTGATATTGTGTGCTGTCTGGAGCTGAGTCCATTGTTGTGCCGATAGAAGGGGATCTGTGAAGGACTGATCTGTGCTCTCACTCTTCCATCAAAACAACACTGTCTGTGCTGTGAGGTGACTGTTATCACTCAGAGAAATGTCCACAAAGACAAACACAGACTGAACCAGCAAACCTTTTAGGGTTAATGTTCTGCTTTTTTTTTATTATTACAGCTGCTCCGAGCTGAGGATACTTGTGGAAATTTCTAATAGAGGCTATTCTGAGAGAAACATTAAGCCCTGGTTGCCATAATCATGAAAGGATAATCACAGGGTGACATGCTGCGCTTTTGTCAGAGAGATTTCAAAAGCAGTATGTGGGTAATTTAATGTACCAGAAGTGCCCTATGTAACATGATTAGATGGAATGAGAAAGGGAAAAGAGGAGTGGTTGAAGAAGGAAGTCTAGGAGATAAGGAGGAAGTAGAAAGAGCTATAAATAAAAATCTGAGCTAAGAAAGTCGAATAAAAGCATTAACAGAAATCCTCCCCTGCAACTACACATCCGATTTAGATCTATTTCTCACATCTCCAAAATCCCAATATCTAAAAAAAACTAAACAAAATAAAATGCTGTGTCTGATTAAAAACAGATGTTGATTCTTTGCAAATCATTTCGACCCTAAATTTAGAGTTAAAATAAATTGAGATATATCTTGATGCAGGCTTCAAAACTTTTTTCCCCCATGTACAATTAAGGACAAAGAAAAGGCAAAGGTGGATAATCATGCTGACTGAGACATATTTGTGCCATTACAGATATTTAATATTAATCTTTTTTTGAGTGTGAAGCATTTTAACCTGTCTTTTACAGTTTTTCTCTGTCACTTTGGTGCATTTCTCACATCACTTTTAACATTTGCACAACAGTTAGTGCATTTCTCAGAAAAATTAGTACAAACTGCAAAACTTAGTGGATAATCTGCAAAAGCACGTCACTTACTCAAAATGAGTAGTTGATCCCTCAAAAGCAAGTATTCATGTCAATGAAAGTGTCAGTGTCATCAAAATTAAAAGTCCTGACACCATTGTTTATGAGCGAGAAACCCAAATGGCTTGTTATGTTTTCCTTATGACAGTTTTCCAATGCAAAAAAGTCAGACCTTGGTGTCCCTACCTGAAAATGCTCAAGAAAGCACGATACACTACCTGTACAACCATTTGAAAACTACAGTTAAGTTACACATTACTGTATTGAGTGAAGTAACTGAATACTAGACACATGTATGTTTCACATATTTACTGCATATGCTTTTTGCAATTCTACAGCTTTGTGTAAAAAAAAAAAAAATCACATTCACTTATTTAGAACAAACATAAGAAATATCAATTTTTGTAGAACTATGCACAAATGTGAACAATATAATAGTACACATTACTGTAAACGATGCTGACCTTCCATTTTTGTGTCACAGAATTGTAAAAACGGTACACACTGGTTCACCTGAGAGCAAATGTTCAATTTAGGAGACATTTTCAGGAAAAAAAATTATAAAGGAATGTATGAAATCAGCTGGACAGATTTTGACAGCTAGTTCAACAATTTTGTATGTAATGATTCAGGCAATGAAATGAGGACTATTAGTTTTAAAAGGAATGCCTATTCAGCATTCATAAGTATAGTTAATGTTGGCTGACATTATATAAGCAAATGATAATGTTACAAAACAGCAGATAATTGTATGAAAGTAACTGATACATGTTGAAGAGCATTTGCAATTGGTTCAGAGGAATGAGAAACTGCTACAATGATGTGCACAAATGACTCAGTGTTGTGGAGGTTGAACTAATAGTTGTGAGACCTTTCATTCTGATCTGAGAAATTCACCAAAGCGACTGAGAAAAACTGTAAGATTTCTTTTGAACCTATCTTAAATGACAGCCCTCAGGTCAACTCTTTTATACTGAAGACACAACTGCTCATATGTAACTGCAAAAAAAAAAAAAAAAAAAGAAAGAAAGAAGGAAAGAAAAATGCAAAATAGTGTTTGACAAAAATATGTGTTGTATGAAACAGGGAAAGATTTTGCGTCCCATAAATATATATATATATATTTTCAATGAAAAAGAAAAAGTTAATTTCTTACTTATTTGAATGATTTATTTTGAAGAAAACCACAATAAGTTTTGAACAACTATTTGAGTCGATGTGGAACTTAAATTTTGAATTTATTCGACTTGAATTAACATTTTTTCATGTTTTTTTTTTTTTATTATTATTCAATTTTTCAATTTGCATTTATTTTTCATTTTCAAACATATTTTTGTGTGCAATAAAACAATTTGGCATTAGATAAAATCTTTTGCATTTAGTGAGATGGTTTCTTTTCTGCAGTCAAAAAAATTTTGTAGTGTTGACCATCTGATGCATACTTTCTGTTGGAAAGTAATAACACTTTATATTTACTATATATTTACTTTATTCTGGTTTTATGGGATAAATTCTAGCTGTCATTTAAACGTTATGAGATATGTGATTGTTTCTTTTGTGGCTAGGGTAAATTTGAGTGATTTTGACCTGCTAAAAATCTTACAAAATGGAGTCTGCCTTCTTTTTGAATTAATGTTTTTTTTTTTTTTTTTTTTTCCAAGTTTAAAACATTTCCATAACTGTTGAAACAGGTTTAAGGAAAGCAGCGGCTCTTTTGTGGTGTACAGTCTGCTGAACCAGAACAGTCCAGAAGCCAAGTGTGTATCTCATCTCTGCCTAAATTAAACACGACTCTATGTGTTGTGCGAGAGGCGCTGGAAAAGGCCAGTCGATATGCTTTTAATCCCCCTCCTGCTCTCCTCTCGTCCTCGCTCGGCAGTCTCGGCCTGTCCGCTAAATACAGTGTGACTCTCATCTCAGTGTCCTTCACAGAAGCTCTCCCAGCTGAGAACCACTTTGGCCAGCGAAACACTTTCTTTCTCTCTTTCTTCCTCTGGCCTCGGCCCCTCTGTGGGTGTCATCCTGTACTCCTGAGGCAGCTGTTTGTAGTTGTTCAGCTTGTGTCTGTGATGTGAACATCGTGGAGCAAGCAGTTAACAGTGTGGACTGCATCTCTTGACCTGCATTTAGCCTCTTTACCAAACTGATGTGTTTACAAGTAAGCAGCTGTGGTTCTCAATCTTTTCTTCCAGGAACTCCCCGCAGAGAAAAAAAAGTGAAGCATTGCTTTGAAAAATAATCAGTTTTAGTGTTTTTTTTTGTTTTAACCACAAGACATGATAGATTATTCGCCACAGTTTTTTCACAGTCATCACTATTCAAACTATTCCAGCAGGTGTGTAGTGACAAGTTTTAGTTAACATTTGCAAATTTCACTCTGACAGCCTCATAGTCGACACAGCCTCTGTTGTTTGACCCCTGTTTGTTTGGGAACCTGTACTCAGGAGTGATAGCTACGCTACAAGCAGCAACTACAGACTACGTAGGCTGGATCCTTACTCGTGTTCCTTGGCTCGCCTGTTTTGTTGGGAACCCTTCTGTATAAGGTGACCGGACGTCCATTCTGCTTAGCCTTTGCCTGCAGAATGGTTTCCAACTTTGGGTCATCTTCACCCACCCATCTTGAGCTGGACTCGGCCATCATGGCTATTTCCTGGTGGCTTTCTTCCGCTGTTTAGGCTTCAAACCAACCCCGCTGGAGGAAGTAGCGCACTGATTTTGCTGGGAACCTGCGGCAGCCGACCTCAATAGGAAAAATGGTTGCGTGCCACCCTTCTAGAGCCACTTTGTCAATCAGGTCCTGGTACTTGGCTTTTTTCAGATGGTGGGACGTGGCTAGCCTCTTCACCAGAAAATCTAACCTGTGCGAGGGAGATCCACAGAAAATTCAGGATGAAATGCAGATTTATGGCAGAAAACATAGACCATAAATGATGTGAAAATATGTTCTTTTTCTCTCTATGGTGAAATTATATTTCCAACCCCCTGAACACGGACACTCTTATTTTTCTACAAAACCACGCTGAGTTTTTGATTTTTCTTTTTTATTTTGGTAGTGTTTGCTTTTTAGATTTAGTCTCATTCTTTGGTCTGAAAGACTCTCAGTATTTGTCACATTTGGGTTATTTAAGCCCCAATAGTTTTAGTCTAGTCAATAAAATGTTATTACATTATCATCTCTAAATGTTTCAAAGTATTTCCTGTCTGCAAATTCACTCAATCAGAAGTAATTGGAAGGTTGTACAACTCTTTAAATCTGCATTTTTTTCTCTCTCTTCATGCTTAAACTTCTGTAATAGGAAGTACATTTGTGTTTAGTTAGTCATCATTCAGTAGTTTTCACAGTTACATCCATTTCAACAAAACCAATAGTTCTATGACTGAGGCAGAAGCAAAGTTCTTATTTGGGCCTAATCTACATTTTAGTCTGGATTTCTTTCCTTAGATTGATGATCAAGCTCAGACTCTCCCACAATGCAATGCTGCTGTGCTGGATACCCCCTGATCTACTAAAGTAATACAGAGGAATGATCTTTACTTCAAGTCAAAAAATTCTCTCTGGGGCCATTATGTAAATATTTATTATCTTTAAGTTCATGGACAAAAAGGAGAAAAAAGCATGAAGGCAGAGAAGATTGGACCACAGCGCACTTGTTGCTCACAGGTAACAAAATGACTTCTGGGCCCCTCTGCCTGGTACAGGAATACATCCTTGGTATTATGACAAAATCTTTAGTGGGGAAAACATGATGAATTTTAAATGTCCAACATTCCACCCATAACTGCTTTATTTCATCATCCTGTCATGAAAAGAAACATGAAACTATATTTGTCGAGAATTTTTCGTTCATTGTTGTAGTTAGTGATTTATTGTAGCTCATTTTTGTTGTCTCATTGTCTCCTCATGGGGAAAAAAACCTTAATGTCATACTTTCAGTTAACTGTGGTTTTGTCTATATACAGGACCATGCCCCTCTAGATTTTCTGAGATTGAATAGTTTGTTAAAATAATTTTATTTTCATTTCTTATTTTCTTTTATAAGATTCCTAAATCAAAAGTATGTCATTATTGATCCTTTTGGGGGTTTTGATTTTTCCCTTCTTTCGTATTTTCTGTTACACTTTAGTTATGTAGTTCCTCTGTGTTCCTGTTTCATGTGCGAATTCAATTGGTCTATGATCTTGTTCTTCTCCTGTTTTATTCTTGTGGTTGCTTTTCAGTGTTTCCTGGTTTATTCTTCAGTTCTTTCTCCTTGTGTGTTTGGTTTAGTGTGACTTCCTGTGTTTTCCCTCCCTGGCGATTCTCTGCACCTATGTCTTATTGTCTCACTTGTCTCTTGTTGCTTATTACCACGAGTGTGTCTATAGACCCTGTCTTGTCTTCCCCTTCTTCTTGGCTGGTTCATTGTCAATGCTGTCCATGTCGTCCATATCTTGTCAACCCTACCACTTGTCCTTGTGGTTTCCCAGTGTCTTTTTGTTTCATTGAATTTCTGTGCCTGGTGTCCTTGGTTACTCAGGAATTTTTTTTTTTTTTTTTTGACATTTTGTAAAGTAAGTTTTTGTTATTCCTTGGTGTTTTTCTTTTATTTATGAACGACAACCTCTTTGTGCTAAGAAATTCAGATATTGTTTGAAGAGAGTAATCAAATCCCTTTTTTTTGTATTGCACTGGTTTCAGACATTGATTATTGATTAGATGTGTTACATTATTCCGAGGGTGTTTTCACCATTGGAGCAGATCAACACTCCTCTTCCTCACCAGTGGCATCTTGATGAGCATGCAGAGCAGCTCTCTAACAAAGCCCTCTTCCTCTGATTGGCAAGGTGTCTGCCGTTCAGGAAATATTCTGTGCGCTCTAATCTGAATCCATACTGCGCAGTGCATTACTAATTAGCGTCAGGGTCAGCTAATTATGAATCCGTAAAAAACCTTTGGATCTGCAGAAATGAGAGGAAAGATCAGAGAGCAGGAGGAGACAGGTAACGCTGGTAAGAGCATCTTTCTCTTTATTCCCTCTGTCTTCCTCTATTACGCCTCCTCCCGCCTCTCCTCTGTAATCCCCCTCTCTCTGTCTCTGTGTCGCCTCTCATCACAGGGCTGCTGGGTATTGTGAGTCTGGGACAAAGCACGGGTTGTGTGCTTGATCTGCTGTGGTATTTAGAAAGCTGATGTCACATTCATGGCAGTGGCCCTCTGTCTCATTAAGATGGAGCCGGCTGCTCGGCCTGGACCTCCGCTGGAGAGCGCGGCGGTAATTGGTAATCAGAGAGGGATGGGGCAGGCATCCCTCGCTGGCTGTGTGACCTCTCCCTGCTGCTGGATGCCAACCTGTGTAGACTGCTGCACCTCGCTCTGAAACATGAATGAACATTGGTCTTGACAAGTGCTGGGCTGTGCAGCTAAAGCTGCCGCAGAAAAGGTCGCACCAGAGTCAGCTTCTGATGCTCGATACTAATCAGTTGAAACTGTCTACTGCAGATATTTTAGAGTTACTATAATCACTTTAAATTCCCTCTTCTAGATATGAGGACGCTCAGTGTGAAAGGGGAGAAAGCTAATATAGGACACCATGCTGGCCATCTTAACACAATGAGACTGTCACAAACCCATAAATACATTAGCTTTGAAATAGCGTCTCATTAGCATTTCAAAGTACCTTTTACAGTCTGATTTTCTTCCTGTCTTTCACTCCTTTCATCTGTTTTAAGGTGCCCTTAAGAGTATGTTTCCTCTCTTTCTACACACATTCATTTAAAATGGTCTGTGTGGTTTGGTTTGGTTTGGACTTGGATGCTTTTGTTCTTAGAGAAAACCTTCAAACTAAATCTTGTCTTTTTTAATTCACTAGAGACTCAATGTCTACATTGTCTCCTACATTGACTTATTTTTTGTGCATTTTGTGTCTCGTGCCTAAAGACAACAGCATGGGGACCGCAAACTGAATGTCTCATTCAAATCTGTGCTATCTTATTTCTTTACTGGGGAAAAGTACTAAATTACGACAACAATCCTAATCATGATTACTTTATTTGACTTAGAAATCTCAATTATTAAAAATGATAATCTATGATTTAAAATCTGCTTCACGGGCACTTATGCAACGTGAGGCCTCTTAAAACTTAAAAGCTATTATTTCTTTAAAAGTATAAATACTAAATTCTGAGTAAAAAGAAGAAAAACTCTTCTTAGATGTATTCCAAAGGGGGAAAAAGATCATTTTACATTCAGGTTTATACACGATGTGGAAAGCCTTTGATTTCCACTGGTGTGTCAGGGTTCAAAAAACCAAAACACCACTTTGCTGTATCTTTATTTCAAAGCTCTCACGAGGAGTTATGAGTCACTAATTAAACAGACCTAGATTCATATTGATGCCTTTTTTACAATACACAGAAGCAAACAAGACCATCAGTGACAAGACTGATACGGTTATTTTTATACTGTAGTTTATATGTAGTTTATGATGCCTCAAAGATGTATGAGGGGGTAGGCGTAAGTCGAGCTGCTGGAGAAAAAGCCTTTTCACATTTCCTCATGAAATATTCTCAAAAAAAAGTTGCAGATTTTTGGCCAAATGATATTAAAGGTCCTTACACACCAGGCGCGAATTCGCCAGCATAAATTCAATGCAAGCTTCCACACCGGCGGCGATTTTTCCGCGGGGCGAAAAGCGACTTTTATTTTTTCGCTCTTGTGTCGAATTTTTGAAGATTCACAGGCGAATATCTGGACCTGCTAGACCTCTGGCCAACCAAAAGTCATGTTGTTGATGACGTCACAGACCCATGAGGCTGCAGTTCACACGACACACACCACCACTGGCACAGAGAGCAACGATGGGAGAGAGGCTGGTAATTGCTGTACAGGACCACTGGATGGTGGTGTGAAACTCGCCCATCTCCTTCCTCAAAGTCAATATGGGATGTTTCCAAACACTCCTTTGTTTATTCTTCTGTCTTCTTTTTTTTGCCAAAAGCATCACAACGAGCTCATCATCGCTTGAGGATGTTGTTGACTCAATTTCTTTGTTCTCCTCTCCTCCGTGGCGCGAAAGAACTCGCGCCAAAGACAATATATATAAAAATTCGCTTTGCAAAATTTATACGCATTCGCGCCCGGTGTGTACAGGTGAAAGCGATTTTTCGGACCGGCGAATATTCACATTTTCGTCTCGCTTTTTCACTCCGCAAATTCGCTGGTGTGTAAGGACCTTAAGTTTGGATCAGGAAAGACTGCTTTGTCTACAGGGGGGTGCCAAAGTTGACACAAACTGTAATTTCCTAACAAGAGCTTCAAAGTATGTGTCTCTTACATAAACCATATATCAGACCCACTGATTTATAATTATGATAGAAATATATATCTGATAACAGATAACAGAGGACACATATTAAATCTTCCAATAAGAATACCAAATTCTCAGAAAACCCCTTACAAGAAACTGAAACCAGGGCTCACTGGCAGAAATGTTAAAACAAAAGTTGACTTTAGTCTGATAACAGAGGAGGGGTCAAAACTAGGAAGGAAAAACAGGCAATTTATCAGATCGAGGAGGAAGAACAAGACTAGAAAGCTGGGCAGACACAGTGTGGTGAAGATAGAGTGGAAAAAGGTCGGGATACATACTAATGAGGGAATAGAGCAGGTGAGTAAATAAGCTGAACCAAAACGGTGATGGGAATGAGGGGAACAAAGTCCTGCAGGGCATAGGGGGTCTGAAATGACAGAGTTTGAGCCTGTGTTCCAGCTATTTAAACCACTCGCCTGTTAGTGAAGGATGTTTGGGACACCACATAAAGATGAGGCCTGACCAAATTGCAAATTCAGAGTGACAAATTGCAAAGATGGCCCACTACATCCTCTTGCATTTTGCAGCATACAAGCCATCATAGTTTTAGCCGTTATGACCCACAATCCTCTGCAGTTGTGGATATTTCAGACTGAGGGCGTAAACACAGACACATGAGGAAGAATCTTGGGATGTACAAATTTCAAAGCATGATGTCCTGTCAAAGTGAGACCGCAAAACTGTATTCATACAACATGCAGAGTTATGCTGCAGATTTCAAAGTATTAAAAATATGACTTGTTATGCAAGGCTTGAGTTAGTCAGTGTGATCAGAATAGACCATCAGGTTTTTACTCCTCATTTGTCAAATGCTGCAGTGTAATCAGGGGTATTACACTTAATATGATGATGTAGAACCCCCTAGCAACAGTTTCACATATGCAAGGCTCTTCTGGGCAAAACCTAACAGATTACCTATCATGCCCACAAATACTGGTAACATAAAGAACAGTTTAAAGGTCCCCTATTATGGCATTTTTCATCAAGTTTAAATCAGCCCCAGAGGTCCCATAATAGTAAGTTTAAAGTTTGTTGTCTAAAACATCAATCTATTTGTGGATATTACCCAGCCTCTACCCCCTTCTTTTGCTCTCGGGAATAAAGGTAAATAGAAGTGAGTTCGAAGACAAATACCAACGATGATAAACACACGTGATTGCAGCCAAAGCACTCGTCATACATAAAGCAACATAAAATGGTAAAACTTACAGATGCCATGTTTGAAGTTGGGTCCCTGACACGGACAGTTGGTACGGATCCAGGTTTTATCTTCAGCTTCTTATTGAATCTTGCTTTGAACTGCCCCTCGTTGGTAAAACAGTCTGTGGTGAAATGGTTAGCGCAGACATACAACATTTTCTGAGTTGTTGTGGGTACATTTCCATCAAAAATAAAATGATCCACTGGGTCCTCAAACCTTCACATGTTGTGGTTTGCATTTGCTTGTCTGTTTTCTTTAATTTGGTTGATGTCTCTGCTGCTCAGCACCCACTCATAATTTTTGAAAGTATGTGTCATAAATCTAGCAACCACAGTTCCTTGTGTCATATTTTACAAACACAGAGTAGAAGACCAAGGAGTTGAAAAAAAATGAATTAAGGCAAAACTTGATGTACTGACAAAGTCTAAAAGTTAAAAACCCACAGTAGAGTTGAAACAGGGGGGACAGAATAAACCAGTGGAAATAAGACAAGGGAAAGGAAAAGAAACCACAAGCAAATGAACAGACAAGGATACACTGACAATTTTACACTGACACTCATTAAAGCCTAGTGACAATTTGATTCTTACAGTGTGAGCACTCAGGTTGTGCCCACAGTCGTACCGTACAGTGTGAGAACATGACCTGTAAGCTTTTGTTATTTTCATGTGTTGTTTACAGTCTATTTGTACAGAGTGAGTTTGCCTTTTACCCTGACTTAAAAAAAAAAAACACACACACACATTGGACAAATCCCTTCATTATGAACAGAGACTACGGCAGCCTGGTAATAAGACACCCATTCCTCAGTAGCAGGTCTGTATTTGATTTACCACAGAACAAAAGATGTGACCTACGGGAGGACATGTTTGTCTGCAGAGTGTCACTGACTCATCAGCTTAAATTCAACTCCCGGAGTTTCTTCCATTAGTCTGTCTTACCTCACTGATTTCGCTCTAATGAGAGACTTGTGTGTCTGAAATTACATGAACCGATCCTTCCATGAGATTCGTTCTCAGCAATCAGCCACAAAAAGTGTATTTGCACAACCTGCAATTTGACACAATTACTCAGGCCAAAAGGGTGAAGCGGTTGGTGTTCGTATGTGTTGTAATGCTGGCCAGAGGCTTTCAAACTTGTTTTCTTCCAGGCAATCTATCCGTTGTCTTTGTGTGTCCAGGTCCTCCTCCTGTGATCGCCAGTGCTGGGCTCCTGGCCTCATTACTGACTGCAAAAAGAGAGGGGAGAAAAAGACTGACAGGAGAGATTTAAAAGGAGCAAGACTGGTTTTAATGTGAAGGTCCAATTTTCTTTAAACTTCACATGAAAAAAAAAAACCTGAGTAAAAATTGAAAGTGTAAGAAAGGTGCAGTATATCATCACCTGGAGGCAATGAGTGCTTGTTAGGAAGGAACGAACAACACATGGATGCAGTGTTAGCGAGTAACCCTTTGAGAAATATCAGCGTATCAGTGTATTAAATAGATTTTCAGAATCTTACTGTGTTGGGTGAAATTACCCATAAAAGTAACTCCTTGAGGTTTAACATTACTGCGACTGAATAGTAACCTACTACATTCCTGCGTCACTTAAAGGTAAAGCTTTCGAGAACACTTGCATTACAAAAAGTGAAAATCCCTTAAACTCCCAATCTGTTGCATATATGCAAAAAGAAAAGTCTCCCCTGGCAGCTGGTGCATGTGTTTTTCGTTCGTGCAGCTCTCCAGAAGGGGGAGCACTGCACATAATGTAAAGAAGCGTCTTTGTGTCGTCTTTTTCCTTACCTTTCCTCGAAGCTTGACTAAGAGCTGATGCTGTTTTAGAGCTGTAAGCTTCGCAGTCATCTTTATCCTCTTCACTTGGGATTCACACCTGCATTAAGCAGCTTGGATTATTCACACCTAACAGGCTTTTGTCCTCCAGGCATAGCTGAAATTTCACTGTGATGTTGCTTTTGTCTCTTTAACTCACACTCATGAGAATATTTCCAAGAAGTAAACACTATCATTCGCACTCAAGCGCTAGTTAAATTAGCTAGCTGCTAAAGCCTTATGATGGGATGCAGTATGCCTGGAGCATACTAATAGGAACTAGTCATCTTGTATTTGTCTTAAATGATAATTGAACATACTACAGACAACTTGGTTCCACCTCTCGCAAGTATATATTTCCCCCACTTCCTGAAAACTACATTGCGCAGTAGCGTTGTATGCACTCCACCACTTGCGCGGTAGTGTCATACGCATTAAGCGAGAGAGTCACCAAGAGTCACTGTGATGACGCTCGGCTCAAACAATGTATCCTGCGGGTGAGCTACACAATCTTCGTACGCCCATAGGCTGTATCAGGTGTCAATTATAGAAAACATGAACCCCCTGATAACTTTTTAAAATGGAGCTGCACAGAAAAAAGAGGACTTGAGCACAAACTAGTCTTACTGTAACTACATGTCAACATCGCAAGCAGGGGGGAGGAAAATTTATATTCTGTGTAATTAATCGCTAGAGTTTGTCCACAGGGGGGCGGGATTTATGACCTATACTGCAGCCCGTCACCAGAGGGTGCTGTTCTTGTGGTGGCTTCCCCCAGTGAGGAGGCAGATGGCGTCCATTCTATATACAGTC
Source organism: Xyrichtys novacula (assembly GCA_962446985.1). Lineage (NCBI taxonomy): Eukaryota > Metazoa > Chordata > Actinopteri > Labriformes > Labridae > Xyrichtys > Xyrichtys novacula. The sequence goes on from OY660871.1 coordinate 14,926,936, forward strand.
TATGTGAATGAAGCACGTTCTCTTTGTCTTTCTTTACAGCAGAGCATGGGTATGGCCCCTCTACTTACACAGCTCTCACTTTCACTTCATCTTAATTAGCTCAGGCGGATATGCAACAAAATTTGGTAGCACAATTGCACCACACCCCACATATCGAGCCAGCTTCATCCATTAACCATCCTTCTCCTGTCTCACTAGCAATAGGCACTGGTGATTATGTAAATGTAGCTCAACTACTCCATCCATCCATGATTGACACTAGGCAGTCCAAGGAAATGCAAAACCAATGCCCATAATTCTGGACATTGCCCTGTGTTTCGGTGGCACAGGCTTTAATAGTTATCACATATATTTTGCAAACCAAGCAACTGGCTGCATCCAGCAGTTAACCAAAATACATACTGGAGTGTACTTGACTCTGAACTGTATTGTTGCATCTTTACTGCCTGCACCTCCCTCTCTTGTGAGTTATATACAGCCCCCTCCCACCCTGCCCCAACATGCACTGTCAGCACTCCTTGACCTAATTCACACCCATCTTCCTCTCACAACACCGCAGTCTTCAACTCCTTGTCACCTACAGCACCTCCACCTTCAATTATTCCTAGGTCCTTAGATCTATGAACTATTGTCAATGTCCCCAAGCCTGAAGAAGAAGGCCTACCCTATACCAAACTGGCAGGATGGTGTGCAATAATTTCAACCATCTCATCTGCACTCTCTTCAACTGTTGCCTCCTTCATGTCTGCTCCTTCTACAGGTGCTCATGCCAAGGGCACCTGCCCACACAACCCAACTACACCCACCATCTGGCTAGTACAGTGCCTCAGCTCACCTGATTAGGTAGATGCCCTTCACACGGCTCTAAAGAATCATCCAGTCAGAGAGTTTGGCAATATTCTTCGTAGCAGTTTCACTCAATTTTCATCCTGGCATAAACATTCCCACAGACACTTCACACACCTGCCACAACTGCTCTCAAGAACCCAACACCATTGATTCTTTGCTAGCAAACAAGGTTAAATAGGGATTCATGATAGGCCCATTTCATGAACCATCTTTCCCCCTGTAACCTGGAAATACCATGGCAAATAAGGTGCTGATCACAGACCTCTCCTCCCCACATGGGTCACACATCCAGCATCAACAGTATCATTCCATGCACAGATTTTTTTTATGCAATATGCATCAATTGATCATGCCATCACTCATCCTTCTGGCAGGCACAGGAGCCTGGCTTTCTAAGGCAGACACCACAAGTGCATTCAAAGTGCTACCCATACACACCAACTTCTGGTGTAACTTTGGAGTCTGCTGGAAAGGAGCCTAATATTTTGCACTGTGCCTCACTTGGCCCCAAGGTCTTTCAGTCCCTCTCTGAGGTACTGTGCCGGATCCTGACTAACGTCTGGTTCACACTGGAAGCGCCGCGCGCGGAACGGAAGCGCCGCGCACAGAGTTTCAGATCGGCGCCCATGTTAACCTATGAGACTGTTCACACAGCACGCGCGCGGAAGCGCCGCGCGCGGAACGGCTCGCGCTCTGGAGCGCGGGTGCTCCGCTTCTCTCTATTTTCGGCGCGAGCCGCGAGCGCCGATGTAAAGCTCAACAGAGCAGATCGGACCAGACAGGAAGTCAGGAAGGAGATGCGAGAGAATCCGGTCAATTTTCAAAATAAAGTAAATTTCAATAAATTAGAAAAGGATTTACGGTGTTGCTTGTCTGTCTATTTTTTTTTACCGATGAACACACACACACACACACACACACACACACACACACACACACACACACACACACATACACACACACATACACACACACGGAGGGAGAGCTGCAGAGATTCAGTGATGTTATTGAGACAGGGGGGGGGGACTTTATTACGATACAGTCAATAGCCTCGAGCTAACGAGGCTATACATACAACGGAGTCAACAGACTCCCCAATTTATTCGTCGTTTACCCCTATATAATAATTTAAAACATTACTTGAAGATGCTGTCAATATTTAATTCATGTATGACGAAATAAAAACGTAAATAAATAGTGATTTACCCATTTTTAAAGCGCTCGTAAGTGTGGAAAACTGAGGGCAGACGGAAACGGCCGAGCACTACCGGGCTCAGTCGATGTCTGACCGGCATGTCAGAGCGCAGCAGAAAGCGCTTCCTGTGTGAACAGCCAAGCGCGAGCCGGCGCTGCGCGCGCGCGCGGCGCTTCCGTTCCGCGCGCGGCGCTTCCTGTGTGAACCAGGCGTTACGTCTGGTTCACACTGGAAGCGCGCGCGCGCGGAACGGAAGCGCCGCGCACAGAGTTTCAGATCGGCGCCCATGTTAACCTATGAGACTGTTCACACAGCACGCGCGCGGAAGCGCCGCGCGCGGAACGGCTCGCGCTCTGGAGCGCGGCTGCTCCGCTTCTCTCTATTTTCGGCGCGAGCCGCGAGCGCCGATGTAAAGCTCAACAGAGCAGATCGGACCAGACAGGAAGTCAGGAAGGAGATGCGAGAGAATCCGGTCAATTTTCAAAATAAAGTAAATTTCAATAAATTAGAAAAGGATTTACGGTGTTGCTTGTCAGTCTATTTTTTTTACCGATGACACACACACACACACACACACACACACACACACACGGAGGGAGAGCTGCAGAGATTCAGTGATGTTATTGAGACAAAGAGGGGGGGACTTTATTACGATACAGTCAATAGCCTCGAGCTAACAAGGCTATACATACAACGGAGTCAACAGACTCCCCAATTTATTCGTCGTTTACCCCTATATAATAATCATCATGTATGACGAAATAAAAACGTAAATAAATAGTGATTTACCCATTTTTAAAGCGCTCGTAAGTGTGGAAAACTGAGGGCAGACGGAAACGGCCGAGCACTACCGGGCTCAGTCGATGTCTGACCGGCATGTCAGAGCGCAGCAGAAAGCGCTTCCTGTGTGAACAGCCAAGCGCGAGCCGGCGCTGCGCGCGCGCGCGGCGCTTCCGTTCCGCGCGCGCGGCGCTTCCTGTGTGAACCAGGCGTTACGTCTGGTTCACACTGGAAGCGCCGCGCGCGGAACGGAAGCGCCGCGCACAGAGTTTCAGATCGGCGCCCATGTTAACCTATGAGACTGTTCACACAGCACGCGCGCGGAAGCGCCGCGCGCGGAACGGCTCGCGCTCTGGAGCGCGGCTGCTCCGCTTCTCTCTATTTTCGGCGCGAGCCGCGAGCGCCGATGTAAAGCTCAACAGAGCAGATCGGACCAGACAGGAAGTCAGGAAGGAGATGCGAGAGAATCCGGTCAATTTTCAAAATAAAGTAAATTTCAATAAATTAGAAAAGGATTTACGGTGTTGCTTGTCAGTCTATTTTTTTTACCGATGAACACACACACACAAACACACACACACGGAGGGAGAGCTGCAGAGATTCAGTGATGTTATTGAGACAAAGAGGGGGGGACTTTATTACGATACAGTCAATAGCCTCGAGCTAACAAGGCTATACATACAACGGAGTCAACAGACTCCCCAATTTATTCGTCGTTTACCCCTATATAATAATCATCATGTATGACGAAATAAAAACGTAAATAAATAGTGATTTACCCATTTTTAAAGCGCTCGTAAGTGTGGAAAACTGAGGGCAGACGGAAACGGCCGAGCACTACCGGGCTCAGTCGATGTCTGACCGGCATGTCAGAGCGCAGCAGAAAGCGCTTCCTGTGTGAACAGCCAAGCGCGAGCCGGCGCTGCGCGCGCACGGCGCTTCCGTTCCGCGCGTGGCGCTTCCTGTGTGAACCAGGCGTAACGATTACAGACTTCCAGTCATGCTACATCTTATTGAAGTAAAATAATCTATCGGCGAGAAAACTCTTGAGAGGTACAACACACAGTGCACTGTTCAGCAACAAGGAACAGAATGACGCAATACGCCAGTCACCAGTCAGGAGGAGGAGTCTCCTGTTATATTGCATCTACATCTTCTACACCTTCCACCTTGATTTCTGCCTCAGGCTATATGAACCATGGACAAAATACATCAGCTCCAGGTATGCTGCTCAAGCATCACCTTACGACACTCTTGTACATACCAAAACGGGAAGAATGGCAACCCAATTCTGTTGATCTGCATCAAGCTCACACTCAACTAAGCTCCCTTCCAATATGACTCTTTGGAGGCTGGACCAACCGAGGGCTGGACCACGCCTGAGACAGAACCTCCATCTGGAGCCTCTCCCTTCCAGGCCTTTATAGATCCTCCCAGACCAACCAGACATTCAACAATCCTCACGAGCCTTCATTATTCACCCCATTAACATACATCAGAAAAGACATATCATTGTGGCCTGGTCATTGCTCGTAAAATGCTTGTTGTTTATGATGTCCTTGCAGTCCAGGTGTAAGGGCAGTCCATATTTAAGTCCAGGTCCAAGTTTGAGTCATCAGTGCCAGAGCCAAAGTAGAGTCACGGGTCAAGACTTGAGTCAGGTTTGTCTATGGATCACTGGCTTGAGTTTTACAGCAGTTCTTGTTCATTATTTGTTTCTTATTTATTCCTCATTTGTCTACCTATAACTGCACAAAAATAAAAAAGTTATAAAATGTTCTTCACATTAATGTTAAGACTCTTAGGTGCAAATCCACTGTGCACCCTGCAGTAAAACACTTTGTTATTGTTAGAGAGGACAAATACTGTACTCTGCAGGGGACACTTCAGGGTTTTTATTCCATTTCTACCGACACCTCCCAGTCTGCATTACACTAAACCTAAAAACGATCAAAATATCAGAGCTGTCTGTGAGGCTGAACAGATGACTCTGCAGTGAATTTGCTGTGACATTGAGAATCCCTCCAGAGAAGAAAGACACAGTTGTTTACCTCGGTGTTGGGCTGATTTGTATGGTCACTGAGAATTTGTTTCCTCACTGATGGGCTATAAAAGCCCAGCGTTGGGGGACAGTGTGGTGTCGCTGCGAGCAGAGACGTGATCAGGACTTTACTGTTAGATGTGAGAACAGTCAGTGAGGACAAACCTGAATCCAAGGACATGACTGGCTGTTTCTTTTGATGTGTGGCACACAACAGATACACACTGTTCAGATGTAATAAACAGAGAGGCAGGACAGGGAGTAATTTAAACTTTTGCTGAAATGTCATCATGTCAGCAAAGGGGACCTTATAGTCTGTGGATTGTTACAGGATTCACTGATGTGAGACAAAACAAACAAGAACCTGCACTGAAAATATCCTCTAATTTTAAACTCACTTAAGTACATACTGATGGACCAGCTTACCTTAAAGAAATCCAGGAGTCATTTAAACTTACTTATTCATATATTCAAGAATCATTACGTTTTACAACCACCTGATTTTGCACAGATGTGTTCATGACAAACTTTTTACTGGACATATGATACGATGTAAGAGTAGATACAATTTTATAAACTACGTTGCAATACCATGTGATACAATCAGTACAATAAGATACGACAAAATGCAATACAAAACAATACCATACCATACAGTGTGGTCAGCATGTTTTGGTACGATGCAACACAAAAACATAAAATATGAGACAAAAGGATCCGTATGACACATTATTATGTGGCACAATTTAATATAATATAGTATAATATGATACAATATGATATCATACCATGGTGTACCATGGCATACCACCAGCATGATATCATACGATACCATATGAACCATATGATCCGCTTCTACATGCACACCCCTGAAAACATAAACTAAACATCACATTTTTAACACTGATGCTTCTGTCTCTACTGCTTCTGGTTTGACTTGTTTTGTGCTTTGAAATGTTTACATATACACTCACCGGCCACTTTATTAGGTATACCTGTCCAACTGCTCGTTAACACTTAATTTCTAATCAGCCAATCACATGGCGGCAACTTAGTGCATTTAGGCATGTAGACATGGTCAAGACAATCTCCTGCAGTTCAAACCGAGCATCAGTATGGGGAAGAAAGGTGATTTGAGTGACTTTGAATGTGGCATGGTTGTTGGTGCCAGAAGGGCTGGTCTGAGTATTTCAGAAACTGCTGATCTACTGGGATTTTCGCGCACAACCATCTCTAGGGTTTACAGAGAATGGTCCGAAAAAGAAAAAATATTCAGTGAGCGGCAGTTCTGTGGGCGGAAATGCCTTGTTGATGCCAGAGGTCAGAGGAGAATGGCCAGACTGGTTCGAGCTGATAGAAAGGCAACAGTGACTCAAATAACCACCCGTTACAACCAAGGTAGGCAGAAGAGCATCTCTGAACGCACAGTACGTCGAACTTTGAGGCAGATGGGCTACAGCAGCAGAAGACCACGCCGGGTGCCACTCCTTTCAGCTAAGAACAGGAAACTGAGGCTACAATTTGCACAAGCTCATCGAAATTGGACAATAGAAGATTGGAAAAACGTTGCCTGGTCTGATGAGTCTCGATTTCTGCTGCAACATTCGGATGGTAGGGTCAGAATTTGGCGTCAACAACATGAAAGCATGGATCCATCCTGCCTTGTATCAACGGTTCAGGCTGGTGGTGGTGGTGTCATGGTGTGGGGAATATTTTCTTGGCACTCTTTGGGCCCCTTGGTACCAATTGAGCATCGTTGCAACGCCACAGCCTACCTGAGTATTGTTGCTGACCATGTCCATCCCTTTATGACCACAATGTACCCAACTTCTGATGGCTACTTTCAGCAGGATAATGCGCCATGTCATAAAGCTGGAATCATCTCAGACTGGTTTCTTGAACATGACAATGAGTTCACTGTACTCAAATGGCCTCCACAGTCACCAGATCTCAATCCAATAGAGCATCTTTGGGATGTGGTGGAACGGGAGATTCGCATCATGGATGTGCAGCCGACAAATCTGCGGCAACTGTGTGATGCCATCATGTCAATATGGACCAAGCTCTCTGAGGAATGCTTCCAGCACCTTGTTGAATCTATGCCACGAAGAATTGAGGCAGTTCTGAAGGCAAAAGGGGGTCCAACCCGTTACTAGCATGGTGTACCTAATAAAGTGGCCGGTGAGTGTATATATATATATATGTATATCAGATGTAGAAAACCTCCACTGTATAAACCTAAATCTGGTTCTGATTAATCACAGCTATAGGATTTTAACCATCTAAAATCAAGTATTTAACAGTTGATGATTGGTGAGTCGTAAGAAAACAGAAAAAACTAGAAAAGCACTTGGAGAGCGCAGACCTCCGCCAAGCAGCTCATGTCCCCCCTTAAACAAGAAATGCCTTGACCGAGATTTCGAACCCAGGACCTTCTGGTTGTGAGGCGACAGTGCTAACCACTACACCACTGTGCCGCCTATCTACACCACTGTGCCGCCCATTGGTTATCTTTCAGCATTGAAAATTCCAACAACACCCTTATTTTTGTGTGTTCTGGATCACAGTATCCAGAATTTCGTCCGGATCACCACCGAAATTTAATGGAATCCTCCTGGGGCTGAGACGCACCTCTGGTGAAAATTTCAGGTCAATCCGTCTGTTACTTTCTCTGTAAAGTTGCTTACAGACAAACAAACAAACAAACCAACGCTACCAAAAACATAACCTCCTTGGCGGAGGTAAATAGAGGTGCAATAACATTTCTGAGTTGATAAAACACTTCATAAGCCAAAGTCCATTTGACACAGTTGCCCTCTGAATGCTTGTTTTTGATGGTTAGGGTTAGGGTTACTGTGTAAATCTGTAGTGGAACCCAGGAGAGAACTAAGTCCACTAGAAGTATCGTTTACAGTATCATATGTGTCTTAGCAACACCCTGGAAACCCTCAGGGAGGAGCTAGAAAATGCCAGAGGATACTGATCTCAATGATATCTTCCATCTGAGCTGCCACTGTGATCCAACCCCAGATAAACGAAGAGAATGGATAGAGCGATGGATAAATGGACGCTTAAATCACTGAAAAGTACAGTGAGAGGCAGAATGAAGTCTACTGGTCATGCTTGAAAACATTGATTCCGTGTCTATAAGCCTTCCAGCTGTGAGAGTTTTTAAAGCAATTATAAGAGTACTTTGACAGGGCCGTGGACCAATTCAGAGAGCAGTGAATACATTAAAAATGACCCTTTTAAGTCTGACACTTGATGGCTTTTACATGTCAGGGTGTCAGCTGGAGAGGACTGCACCAGTGACTGCCGCAGCGACATGACTGGAACAGAAATGGGTTGAAAATGGATGATATAAGAGCACTTGACTGGCTAATTCCTCTCTGCAAATATATACACAACCAGCAGCAGCATTTCATTCCCACTACAGCAGAACTCCATCACACTGAGATATGGAGGAGGAGGGAGGACTGAAAGAAAAGAGAGAGAAATAATCGCTTTTAAATGATTCACCGCCAAAGCAACATTTTACATCATCTAATGTGCGTGTCAGATTTGCAACTGCAGTGTTGTTTATTTCCAGACCTATTTGTCAGTATCAAGTGTTCCAGGTTTGAACCTAATCGAACTGTGTTATGTTTTTGTATATGTTTGTTTGTATTTCCTGTGTGTACATTTTGGGTGATCTTTCACTCATCCAAAGACTTGTAGGCTAAATTCTAAGGTCCTAGAGAGCATATAGTCTGGCTGACCAGGAAAAAATTTATTAAAGGAAACATGACACAAAATCAGAAATGATGCAGTTTCCTTAACAGGTGTGAAAGCTAAACACCAAGGTAAAGAGAGAAACATGCAGCGAACGAAACATTAGAAGCAAACACACTGCAAAGACAGAAATTAATTAAATACAAAGTTGCACAAACGTGCAAAATGAAAATGTTGTGAATCCAGACATGATCGCTGGATTGTTCCAGGCCTGTGGGGGCGCAGAGTAGCTCAGGTTATGCATTTACTAATGTTTACTTTTTCCACACTGATGTTGTGGGGAGAAATAACCACAGTAACTTCCAGTTGGAATTGTCCAAAGGATCCCCAAACTGAGGGGCATTAAGACGCCAAGGAGGGGAAGAGCTAAGCTCATGAAAAACAATAAATGCATTTCTGCTTTGCAACCAAAGCATGGCTGATTTTGGAAAAGGACGTAAAGGTAAAAGTAAGGGTTGCGATAAACATCATGACAATTATAGCAAAGACTCTTTGACACTTTCACAAATTTACCATAGGGAAGCTGTGCAGAAAGAGTTTGCACTCGCTACAGAGCTCAATAAACTCTTACGCTTCTGTAAGTTGTGGGTGATTTCCTGTCATTACTTTATGCAGCAAGTAAACTAGTGAGGTGTTCCCCTGAGTGCCCCCCATAGATGTGGTGCACTTCTGTTTCCACACCTTGATTTTCAGTGTTTGTCTTTTGTATGTGTTTTTTGTGTTGTTTAGGTATTTGCAGCTTGTTTGATGCTTGTGCGGCACTCTTTGTGGCTTCATTTGCGTCATGTTCTTACAGTAGCACTGACTGTATTTCTGCATTTGCTGCAGGTTTCTTCTTGTAAAAATCATTTGGATCATTTCAGATCTGTCAGCCCTGTCTTAAGACTTTTCCAGAAATCAGTGACCAGTGGATGCTTTTTATTTTGAACAACATTGCAATTGGGAGTAATTGGTTTGTTTCTGCCAACCACTTTATCTCAGACTGCTTCCACAGTGAGGGTCAGCACAAAGCCAGGTTCAACACTTACTCTCAAAAAGGATCTGTATCCAACAGTTTGTGCACCAACACCAGATGTGAGGTTGTTAAGGGTTTCTTTTTGTGATAATATAAGTTTATCTTTGGAAACATTTGTCTTAGTACTGGCATAGGTCTCTTTGGGACACTCATCCTATTTGCTTTGGTGTGTTTATACATCAGCATCTGTCTGCACCAGTCTCCACCATCAGCAGGGTCTCTCAAGAAGCAGGGATGGTTAAGCATGTGTGTTTTTGCATGTTGCATCACCGCAGAAGCAAGTTCAAATCTGCTACTGGAAGCTATGTTGGATAGAAAGATTACGTTTGTGTAACATAAATTCATATGTGACCTTTGAGGTGTTGAGCATGCTGTCTCCAGGTACTTGGCTTGGACATTTTGGCTTGAACTTCCTGCACAGAAGACACAAAGTTGAGAAACTAAAACACTAAAGTATTGCAGTGAATTATCACACTGTTTTTTTAAAAGTTTGTAATAAAAATATATGAAGCTTGTAATTGTCTTTCATCTTTTGCTGCAAAAGGTTTTCAAGATTGTTTAATGTCTGTCGAGTTTGACAAACAATCACAGTCGTGATTAGTTTTAGTCTCATAACTGTGCAAGAAAGTCCTTTTTGTGTTGTTAAATAAAAGCGTATGCCTACTTCTGTGAAGTTTTCTATGAAAAATACATATGAAATTGAAATACCTCTGCATTGATTTACCAATGAAGAGTAGTCTAAGTGCCTCTGTGGGCTTCTGTTTATCCAACAGGTCACAGTCATTTTCTGATGTGTCAGAAACCGAAATGCATTTAATGTTTAATTATCTCTGTTACATAATTTTTGCTATGAGGTGAAAATGTTTTGGATGCCTCTTTAATGAACTTTGCTGCATTCTTTTGTTATGCTCCTCTCCTAATCCATTAGAGAGCTTATCAAACAAGTGTTTGTTGGTTATGAAAAAGAAAAGCCTGTCAAACCAAGGATGCCTGTATAGTGGTAAAATCATGCAACTATGTACAAAAGCATTACTGTAGTCCTTGAAGTGGCATCCCAAAGTTCATCTCCCACCCTCTGCCCTTTGCTGTATGTCATTACTCTCTCTGCGTCTCTCTCTCTTTTTCTCTCTCTCTCAGTTATATTTAGTGAAGGCACAAAAAAGGAATAAGAATAATGCAAAAAAAAAAAAAAAAAAAACCTGCAAACTCAGTTACGTGCTTTTAGTTTGCAGCTTCAACACCTGCAGCAGAGTGGAGTTAAATACATGTTTTACAGCCATGAAAAAGTAGACATCAGTGGAGCTCTGACATGATGAGTTTCAACAGCAACAGATGACAAAAAGCAGTTCTTACTTCACCCTAAGTGAGCAGGAGATAATTGAGCTGTAACACGGTGAGTTAGAGTGTAATTTCAGAAACCAGCAGTAAAAGAGAGAGAAGCAGTGCGGGAGAAAAACACTGCTCAAGTCAATACACAAGTTTAAATGTAGTCTGATTATTCAATATTCAACAGTGCTGAAAATGAACCAAACTTTTTTTTTTTTTGTACATGCTATGCAGACAAGAAAGGCAAATATGATACATCTGAAAATAAAGAAAAAGAATAGTTGGAAAAAAAAACTCTTACTTGATCACACTGACTCACTTTGGCCTTTGACGCGTGTGTTCATGAAGCCCAAATGCATCATGTTTGTGACTGTTATTCTGAGCGATTGTAATAAGCAACAAGCCTGGAATGTAAGACAGATGTTTCATCTGTGCAAATATTGTAACTTTATATTCATATCGAGACAGTTTCATCTTATAATGGTACATTTATTAGCTCTATGAATGTGTCTGCAATGAGCAGATCCACAGCAATAATAACCTTGCAGTTCATTTTATTAAGGAGCCATCGAAAATGATTCAGCACATCAACTTCAGGGTAAAAGATGATGGTTTTCATTCTGTTGCAAAGATCACAGCATCTATTGGATACCAGTGAGTATTTCGATGTTTTGTCATTTATTAAAATCGGATAACGGCTACTTATAGCAATCACTACTTGTATCTTGGTCTGCTAAGGTGTTATTAATAAGACTGTTTGGTAACACTTTATAAGACCCCACCTCTTAAAATGCATCATAAACACAATTATGAAACCTTTATGAAGTGTTATAAGCAGTGAGCTTAATGCAAAAGAGAAAAAAAAATTGAATTCTGGATATTCTTATTACTCTTATAATTTTTTTTTTTTTTAATACTCTTTTTATTGGTTTTTCAGATTTTAGAGTACAAACATTAGAAAAACAAGACTAACAACAGAACATACACAAAAACAAACCAAAACAAACAAAAACAAAACAAAAAGTCCCACCCCAAACTAATGCGAGCACTGCAATATATATCACTATAAATCCATCCATGCATACACAAACTCTTATAATTTTATCTAATTATAAAAAGTTTGTGGATAACTTATTCTATGTATTGAGTCTTTCATTATTGTAGTCTGCATTTTGGGTCCTCCATCTTTATCATTGATGGGGCTCTAGGAAGATGAATGTAGAATTGACACTGTGTTTGTGGCTCTGTGAGAAGGAGGAGACAGGGAGGAACTCAAGTGAATCTGCTTCACTCCAAAGGTGAGGTTTTCAGACTCAAGGATCAGGCATTTGTAATGGGCTTGAGTTAACTTAAAAGAAGACTCAGGGTGCACACAAAACCTGCTTTCTTAAACAGCCCACGGTATCGTATAAATGTGCTACAGAGTACTAAAAGTGAAAGGGAATGTGACCCATCCTGTCCAGAATAGGCAACAGAGCAGGAGATATTGCTTTAAAAAACTACAGCTTTGCTTTACACTCCTTATTTGAGGAATAGGTAATCACAAAAGTAAATTCAATATTTCCCCAGCATGATCAGTGCAATTTGCCCTTCACATACACTGTGGTCCCGTTCTGATTATGTCTGATCTTTCTTCGTCTCTATTTGCCACCCTGCAAACAGTTCTTTCTCGCTGTTGACTGGTAAGTTTCTCTGGCTATAGACCATTTTTTTCAATCTTTAACACATCTTTAAAGATTCTCTACGAGCTCTTGTACCTGATTTTGAGGCTGCACTAGACTTTTGAAGCCAAGCGACTTGTTGAGTTACTACTGGGAGGTTTTATTAAGTCTCTCAGAGTAAAACAAACAGAAAAAAAGTAGTTTAGTTTCCTTTTAGTCATATTTAGCTTTACTTTAGGCTTTGACTTTAAAACTGAAAATACTCTCCTCACTTCTCAATATACTTTACTTTTTAAAAAACTAACATACACAGTTTTTTTCTGCAGAATTATCAGGTTCACCTTTTTAAGTTAGAACAAATCTGAATCCACTGTTCATATGGGTTCAAAATCAAATAATCTAATCATAACTTGTGTATACATGCACCAAGTTTTATTCAGATTAGAAGCATTTGGACATGCACAGAGCTGTCTAATTTTGTGAAAACAACTGCAGAAGAAGACTTGTATTCATGCCTGTGCTGTCAACAAACCAACAAATGCTGTAGTGGCTCACGCCATCCAATTAGGGAGTTTTCTCCCTGTTAAATGTTTTCACTAGATGGCGCCCTTGCTTACTTAATTTACTGTTCTGTCAAAGGTTGCACTGTGCGTGCAGATGTGACATCATTACGCTCGCTGTATGTACGCCTTGCTATGTTACCGGAGGAGCAGACACAGCACCTGCAGTTGTGTTTTATGCCAGAGTGTTAATAATGAAACTTCTTGTACTGGCCTCAAAAAATTAGCCAAAGGCTAAAGAATGAAGATCGAGTCAGGTAAGAGAGTCACGATCAGAATAAGTGTTTACATGGACACATTTCGGAATAACGATCGGCATAAACCACCCCTCTCAATCGGAATACAATTTCTTCCCGATTGAGCCGGGTTGGATCAGAATCTTCCGATCGACATGTTTACTAGACGCATTTGTATTCCGATCGGGCATTTATTCTGATTATTTGTGCCCATGTAAACATGTCTTTTGTTACCATTTGAATGTGGAAAATGTAATGGAGCCACATAGATCATTTCCAGCTGCTTACCTGGGCATTTGCTTACCATTGCTTTAAAGTTGGCTGTCTTTACCTCAAGGCAATATCTATGAATCAAAGTCATCTTAAGTTCTACACATCTATCAACATGTTTAACTTATCTATGAAACAAAGCTTTGTGCAAAAGTGGCAGAATTCCAGCTGACTGAATAAATCTGAATTGCTAGCGTTACCTTAAACTGGGTTACTTTAGGCCAGTCGTTATTACCACTTTTCCCCCGACTCTGATGCCCCCTGGTTGTTACCTTGCTAAGAGGCAGGACTGAAGTCTGGCAAGGTGTTTCCCCTTTCCTGACAACAGGGTGGCTTCTATAAAGAAAGATGGTAATGACTTGAATCCTTTATAAGAGGCTCCAGATAATAGTGTTTTAAATTAACTTTATCTTTGGCATTGTGTATTCTTGCTCTCAAAAATCATCACCAAATCAAACACCCGCCTCAGCCTGACTGAATAATTCATCTCTAAAATATCTTCCATCTTTTCTCATCCTCTCTCATATGTGCTCGGTCCTCCCTCCTCTCTGTCTCGTGGGTGAGAGTAGTGGAGGTTGTTGGATCACAGAGCTGTCATTGACTATTTATTTGTAGCCCCCACAATTCAACTCTTCATGCTGCACGCTGCATGGGGAGGGGGCTGCCGCGGATCAAAGCTCTCTTTCATTTAAGCTCCAGACTTTGGCCTCACATCAGGCCTCCATCACTGCAGGGACCTTCAGCGCTAAACTGTGGATCTTGCTGCAGTTCTCGCTGTCTCGTGGCCTCTCTTTGTTCCTGTCTATTCCTGATCCTGGCGTTTGATTGGCCCAAACAAACCGAGCCTTGAGCTGTGAGCTGTGAGAGAAAAGAACTGCTTTGCTATGTTGTTATGAGTCGACTATTCTGTATTTAATCTTGAGACTTCACCGAGCAAACAAGATAATTTCAGAGCAAATCAAGATGTTTCAGGATTTCACCATGAGAGACATTATCACGCCGAATGTCAAGATACTGTCACCAGCTTCCCTGTGCTCAATTTGAATGAGAATGAGGTTTCCTACTGCAGTTTGTCGTTGCTTTCCAGCAGAAATTAGTTCCATGTTATGCCAAAAATGGTCATGCAATATTCTCCAAACTGTTTTCATTTGATCAGTGTCCTTTTCTTCTGCTTCTGTCTGCACAAACCCAGTATGAATTAGATTCTTGTCCTTTTTTAACTTCTCTTAAAGGACAAGAGAAGAGGATGTCGTCATCATCTTTGCACAGCACAAATTAACTGAGAGGTTAATTTTTCCCCTCCCTTTGGTGAATGAGTTATATATCGATTGTAGGTGATCAGTGGAGGACTGGCATGCAAGCTAGGCTACAGTTTTCTGCAGACAGGGCTGAGTCAGTCACATAAGTCAGCTAATTTTGCGATTTCAGCACAATTGCTCATTTTAGTTGAAGTTTTTGTCATCAGAAAGCCCATTTGTTTTTGAACTATTTGTTAATACAACACAGATGCTGTAAGTGGTGTTTCACCTGCAGTGCACTGATCAGATATTTGTCCTGTGGACTTCAAAGACATAAAAATACAACAATGCCTACATGCCTTTAACTGTGAATACAAAACATCACCTTCATGAGCCAGAATTAAGCAGACGTTATTCAACACCGCGGATCACAGAGTCAATAGGGTTGCTGACCGTGGCTAACACTTGCAGAGCTAGCACCACCAGCCTTCAGTCCTCTGTGCAGGTCAACACCATCTATGCCATCAAAATCACTATTTTTTTTTTTGTGTGGTTGTATTTTTGTCCATTTAAAGAAAACAAACAGCTGATTCCTCCCTTTCTAAAGATGTCAGGCAGACAAACTTGGTCCCCTTTCAAATTTTTGACTGTTGTCTTTGTTTTATGAGCCTTTTTTAAAAACCTGGTATTACTGGATAGTACTGTGTCTTATTTACATGTTGTTGCTTTCACTATTTGTTTTTCACTGTGATTGTCTTATCTTAATAAATATTTTCCTCACTGTGACTAAATTTGTCATTGTTTTTACTTGTTAAGCATGTTTCAACTGGATTGCTGAATAAAGCTGTTGGTTTGTACTGTAAATAATTTGATGAGGGATTAATTAAATGGGTGTCTGAGCAGCTAATACAGAAAAGTGTCACTTTTGGTAATTCTGCCCGATATTTTCTCTCTCAAAAATTGTGTTATCATTGAAAAGTCACAGCATGGTCTGATTTATTTTTTTAAAAGGCTTAAAGAGAGATTTCACTTTGAGTGGAAAGTTAAAATTCATCAGTGAGTCCAGAGTTTTGGATCAAATTATGAGCAGGGAAACATTTTTGTCCAAACAGACAAACAGAAAAAAAAACCCCACTATTGTTTAATTTTCCTTTCTTCTTTCTTTTTTAAAATCTGTTTTCATGCAACCTTTGTGAAATTTGTTTGACTCCATTACTAAGATCTTTCTATCACCTCAAATAATTGGGATATTTCTACTGAAACCAAACCTGTAGGATCTGCTGTGATCCGACACCTCTAGACTGCATATTCAGTATTTAAGTAATGTTTAAAAACTTCTCATAACCCTCACAAATGCAGCTAACATTACTTTAGTGTGTATTTAATTTGGGTTTCTTAAATATGTCTAATGAACGACATTACTATAAAAATACATCCCAACAACTGCCTAAAAGGGACTTTTACGCGTGTATCAAACAACAGTTTCATCACATTTGTGTCAATTTTGTCCATTATACCGCACCACTTTTTCCTCCTGTATCACACTAACACGCTTTTACACCCAATTAGCGCCTCTGGTTGTAAAGGTCTTCACTGCAAAGCTCAGTGTGTGTTTTTGCGCACTGAAGAGTCGGCATAAAACATCCACAGCGGGCAAAGGATTTTAACGCGCATCAGTCCACCCTGACACCCCCTCTCCTCCGCCGGGAGAAGCCCGCAGGGAAGCAGTGTCGGTGGCTCCTCTGGTCCGGTGTGTGCCCCCCCCTGTTGCTTTAAGCAGTGCGTCCTGCCGTCCAACAGGAGGCGTGTCTCCCCTACGGCCGGAGCGCAGCGCTACCAGCAGCGAGTGCGGGGGAAGCGCCTCGGCTCCTCCATAGACACAAATCAACTTCTTTGTGCTGCTCTGGTGACTCTTCTTGCTCCAGCTCTACCCAGGGTAAGCCCGATCTTTTCAACTTCACATACGTTTTCATATTTAACTGTGATAATCTGTGATAATTTCCCACGAGTGATACATTTTCAGGGACAGGTTATGTCTTTTGGAGCAGTAGCAGTTTTTCCCCACACCGGCAAAACGCGCAGAAAACACCGTTACGCACCTCACCGGTCAGCTTTGGCAAGTTCATATCCGAGTTTACATCACAAAGTGCTTTAATTTTGCGCCCACTGGATAGAAAAAGACATTTAACCTCTTAGAAAGCTCTGACTTGTGGTTTCATAAGAGAGATGTGACCTCCTGCGTCTTTGTCCGACCTCTATTTGGAGACGCTTGTCACCTTTTCGGGTTCCTCCTCCTCCTTTTTCTTCTCCTCCTCTTTGGGCTGATGCCTCGTCTGTTTGGGGTTCAAAGGCATGATGGGGATTGTTATTTGTTCGCCGTGATCTGCTTCATGAATGATTCGTAGATAAGGTCTAGAGTTCGCAGGGGCTAGATGGGAACTCGCGGAGATTGAGCCGCGCATCTGATGAGAACATTAAATCAACTTTGTCATCACGACACGATGTCCAGTGCTGGGGCTCGGATCTGCAGATTCAGGGCACATTCACATGTAAAAAGAAGCATTTGTTGCACAATAATGCTCTCTGGAAAGAAACATGAATGTGGAAGAAAGATTCGAATGATCCTTCAGACTCAATGAGCATATTTGTGTCTGTTACGCACGGCCATCAGAGCCACCAGAGAGCTGCTCCCTCCTTTTACGATTTCAGTGTCAGTTCAAATGCTGCACAGGTTCAATCAAACCAAGCGCAGAGACAGAAAGGACTCATACATGTCCCCTTTGTTCCATCATTGGACACAAATCAGCTCAGAAAGACAATTGGCAGCCCATGGATTGTGATTCAGAAACTCAAAAATGATATAAAAACGTCAAAAACTGGTTAATAAACTTATTTCTAATGCACGTCTGAACTTCAGCACTAATAACACTTTGACTATTTTATAATAATTTCTATGGTATGGTAAATTCAGGCCTGTGCTTACTCTGTTAAACACATATTAGTTCAATTTGCAGCTCTCCAGAAATCCCGGACGGCCAGGGTGGTCTATGAGGTTGCTGTGCACGATAAATGAGTGTAAATGTTGAAGTGAAACAATATTTAACCTTTAGTCGGACTGTCTCTGTATCATCATGTGGACCCGCTCCAAACAGAAGTCCTCGCTGCCAAAGAGGGAGGAGAGCCAGCAGAGGAAGCTGACCGCGGAGTCGCTGTCCGTGGTGCTGAAATCTTTAACTACAGAGGCTGTGCTGAAACAGAGTCTCTGTCCATGGTGCTGAAATTTCTTAAAGAGATATTGAGCTGAGGTGTAGGCGCTGTCTATGGGGTTGAAATCTCACAGATTTCAGCTCTAGCTCCTTTATTGTAACTACAACACCAGATCTTGAATATAGTCTCTGTCCGTAGTTGTGAAATGTCCTCTTCTTTAATTAGAGTTTAACATGAAATCTATAATTTAGCAGCAAAAAGATAAGCTTTTACTTATTCAAACGGCTATTTTAAGCATTAAGAAGACAACCTAACTCCACAGAACTGGCAGAAAATGTTTGCAATGTCCTTGAAATTTAACTTTCATACATCATATATTAGTGACAGCTTGCTTTGGAGGCCAGATTGCTATTTTTTTTTCATCCCTCCATGTTGAAACCAGCTTGAATCCCATATGTTCAATATCCTAGATCCTGTCTTAGTTGCTCGTTTTTGAGAGAAATTCTTGGAGATTTAGAAATCATGCATCAGTGAAAGTCTGCAGGAGCATTTGCATTAAATAAAACGGTACAGACAGATCTCCTGGAAAAATGACACATGTATTTGTTTCATTTGGAATTACAGTGTTTTAGACAGTGCAGGATTTTTTAATTGTATTTCTCATGTTTTAATTTTTTACTGTTGCACGGTCAGTAATTCAAACACTTTTCCACGACTCACATGGGTTTGAATTTTCAGCAGAGGGCCGCCTCTGTTCTATATCAAACTGTGCGACACAAGTAGAGAATGAAAAAGTAATAATTGCAGAGACAGGACATGGGTGCAGGAGCACAGCGGGGGTGAGCAGAGCCTATTCATCATGCGGGGTGCACGGTGACAGGTTGGCTTCACATGAGTCCAAGCTTGAGTGACTCCCATCAAACACAGGCGATCTTTTTAAATTCATACATTGACTTTTGTACGACGGTGCACGAGGCGCTCCGCTGCCGGCTACAGCCACTGAACCGAGCCGAGTGGGGGGAGAAATCTGAAGGAATAACCGGAGAGCGGTGGGTGACCGACCGGCTGGCCGGGGACAAGACATCAGGGAGGGTTAGAGAAGGAAGGGAGGGAGAGAGGGGTGGGCAGGGGTGGTTTATTTGGTTCTTTAGATGAAAGGGACGAAGTGTGGTCAGTGCGAAAACCGAGAAACATGCCCGGTCCAGCCCGCGCGCTCTTCGCCTGCTAGTGTTGGCTCGACGTCAGATGGTGTGCGGCAGTGCAGCAGGAGGAGCTCGGGCTGCCGAGGCTGCTAAGACCGCTGCTTCTCTCACTCTCACACTCTTCTCTGTGGATCCTCACAACAGCTCCGCTCTCCCCCTCCTCACTTCACCTCCCTCCAATCTATCTCTGCCTGTGTGTCTCTCCGCAGATGGATCTCTTCAAGCTCTGCCCTGCCTAACATGGATGCTCAGCCACCTCCACCACCAACACCACCACCTCCACCATCATCTTCTTCTCCTTCAGCTGAGTCGGAGGGCTGTTTCTTCTTGGCGCAGTGAGCGAGCTGGACACGCAGAGGTTTGATTTTTTTTGGCCAGATGGATGTGGGAAAACCGTTGCCCAGCCCGCCGGTGCTGCTGATCATGCCGTGAGATTTTGCGCCGCTTTGCTTCACGTTCAAAGAGAGAAAACAGAGAAACAACCTGGGGAATATACCGATTCAGGGAATAAAAATCCTGTGCACCACACAAGCACCATGAAGATCACCTCCCTGCTGATGTTTAACGCCAGAGTCAGGTGCACCGTCAGGCTTCTACTGCTGCTATTACACTGTGTGGGATATTCTCATGGGATGCCACACGTCCTCAGATTCGGTGAGCTACTTCTCTTATTTCCCTCTCCCTGCCGCCCTGAAAGTTTGATTTTCAGCCCCATGTTGCTCTCATAACGACCTGTTGGAGACTCACTTTTCCCTTCTTTGCCTCACTTGTTGTTGGCAACAGCTGAAGTTGCTGCGATTTACAGTGTTATACGATTTCTCTTTAGAAACAACAAGAGAGGCATTACCTACATTTTGGTTGTGATGTTTTGCAAAGCAGCAAAAGAGAGAAAAAAAATACACAATGACGATGTGGAAACCATGGGGGAGGTGATAGTGTGCAGCCTGTTGCTGTTTTGGAAAGTTTCACATCACATTGAGGTGAAATCTTTACAGATGAGAACAACCTATACAAAACAGCTTCATCCTTTCACCTGTGTGTGTGTGTGTGTGTGTGTGCTGCTGTTTTCAGAGATGATGCTGCATGAATACTGCACCCTCAACTCTTGTTGTGGTGGTAACAGTGTGTGTGTGTGCGTGTGTGTGTGTGTGTGTAAGAGAAGACACTCAATTTTAACATGTTACAGACGCTTTGTGAGTCATTTTTGGTGTAAAAAGATGCATCAATTTTACTGTATCATGCCTACATTCTTCATCAATATTTCACAGACATGACGCACATTTTATTTTGCGGTAGGGGGGATTTTTGAGTGACCTCTGATCTATATTTTTGGCCTTGAATCTCACTCAAAGCAGCTTCAAAAGGTGGGGCGAAAAAGCATATTTCCTCACAGCCCTGTTTGTTCCAGCATATTGCAGCAGTTTTACACTGAAACACAGACATTTTTTTACAGGTGCATCAGTACCTTGAATGGAAATACCTTAAATGTCTTGTGTTCATTCTAACAGCATTCGAACAAATCATTTTTTTTTTTTTGGCACTGGGGGTTGACTGTTGGAGGTGTCCTGACTTGCACGACACAGTGTTGCTGCAAACGTAGATGCAGAATCAAGAGAAAACACACTGCTATTTCTGAGGAGGTAAAATTTGATACCTGTCGTCCTGTCAAGACAAACACAATGACTCCTTTAACAATGAAAATATTGCATATTTATCGAGCATTATTTTGTAATATTTGAATAACCTTGTGTTTTTAGAGCAGAGGTTAGCAGAAGGTTAAGGCCACTGGCTTGCACGACAGATGCATGACTGGGGGAAAGCCCTGCCAATTTTGGGGAAAATTTCGTTCAATTCATCTGATCAGTTGCGTCGTGAGAAGAGAAGCAACAGACGGACACATATGGCCACAGAAATACTTAGATTTGTGTGAAAGTACAAACACATGCTTTCAAAATGGGCAGATCCTGTCTTTTGTTTGAATGAAAGAATCAGAACAGATACAGAAATGTAAGAGAATCTAGACTGATAAGTGTTCATGGAGCTGCAGGATCTGAATCAAAGTGGGAGATAGATGGAGGTAAAATCCTGAGAGCCTCTGTCGTGCTGGGTGCCAGAGAAATCTCTTTACGTAACGCTGAATTTTTCCCACCTTGGAGAGGTTCAGTCAGAGAGCAGTGAGGGATTCAGTGTGCAGAGGGAAACACCCTGCGCCCCATTACATCCCATTATATGATCACTCCTCTCCTCCACTTCACAGTTATATCAGTCTGTATTTGACAACAGCAGCCGTGTATGAGGGCTGATGGAGTCGTACAACCTGATGTGTCTGTCAGACATCACAGCTTGGTGTTGCACTCATTCCTCCTCTCGTGTTTTACCGTTGAGTTCTACTATTCCAGCCGCTGTTGTATCGACAATGTTTTCAGCAAACACATGAGCAGAGTGTATTTAAAGGGTCAGCAGGGAGGGTGACAGGTTTCACTTTGAATTATAGACATGGATACTAGATCAAGGTAACATTTGAGCTCAGATACAGAGTGACTACTGAAAGGGGAGTTTGAAAGAGTATAAACCAAGATAAATAAATATAATATGCCGCTAAATGAAAATAGAGACAAAGGGCGACTACAAATGCTCAAAATAAAGGCAGGTAGACGTAGGATTTTAGTACCAGAATGATTCGGACTGAGAAAACACGAGGCCTTATCTTTCAATTTACAGTCTCTCTCATAAAAATTACCCCCCATAACCTGGTTGATTCAAGTTTGTAACAAAGTTTTAGTTAAAAATAAGTTCCTGATGTCAAGAGAAGGGTTTTTGTGAGACTCTAAGTTCATCTGGATCTACAAAAAGAGCAGACTTTTCACTGGTATTTTTTTTTTCTTTTAGTTTTCAATGTTTGACCTTTAGACTTCCTGCCTCTGATGAATAAATTGATCTAAGGGTGCCATCTTGTAAGATTTCTTGACTCCTAAGATTCTTCTTAGGAAGTGAGGATTCATTATAAGGAGGTCAATAAGGATGAATATAAATCTTTAAAAGGGATCTTTAAAAGTTCTGAGACCATGTTAAACAACAAATGCATGTATTTACAGCGAGGAGATTGATTCTATTCAGGAAAGATTCTGAGGTCTTAGATAACTACACTACCCATGATGCAGTTTATCAGCATCATGCATTTCTGCCCAGCAGCAGTAAATAAAACTTTATTTCAAGCAAAATAAAAAAAAAAAAAAGTCTTGACCAAGTTTCTCCTCATTTATAGAGGTTTTTTTTTCCACTTTGTTTTGTAATTTAGTCTTTTTTTCATTTTTTATATTACTTTCATTATTCGTTTTTGTTACATTTTAACTGTTTTTTTTTCTGTAATTCTACAGTTGGCCTCTGTGTTTTATCACTGAAGATATTCCAATTGTGTTTTGATATGATTTTACATTTTGGAAATATTTTTGCATTTCAACATTTTTTTTTAATGTGTGATTTTTTTTTTAATATTTTATCAAATATTTTCAGGTTTAGGAAACATTTCTGAGAAACTTTTGCATTTGATTTTTGCAGTTGAAAGGATATTAAAGATAAATAAAATTGGATTCACTGAAATGAAATGTTTTTTATGATTATAAAATGTTTGTGCGGTTGACCTTCAGGGCCACCGTATGTGACATGTAAGTTAACCTGGGGTTGTCATCATGAAGTATGCCTCACTGTTGAAAAAAAAAAGTCCTGTGAATAAACTTTTCAGTGTTTTGATTTATGAATCAAATGAGAACCAAATTAAAGGATGCTACAAATTTTTGAAGCAGGGAAACCCATCCATCTTGTCACTTAAATCTGGATAAAAATTGATACTTTACCATCTTTCTACCTGTCTGTAGGGGAAACATGAGCTTTTTCTCCTTGATTTGAATATTCTATGTTTATGTCCTCCTGTCTCTGACCCAAAATCCATCTTGAGGAATGTTTTGATCCCTAAAAGTCTTCAGGAGAGGAGCTCTGAGGTAGTATCCATTCTGTAGGTCTATCATCAAAATCCATGAGACACAGCTGGATTCCTCAAACCAGGCCGAGGATGCAGCCGTGCCGCCCATCATCTTTAATTAACGTTGCTATAAAAAAAATGACGGCTCTGGAGGATGGATGTCTTATACTTCTAAATTCCTGCTGCCTCATCTCCTCTCTCCTTGAGTCGCTTCTCTGCCCTCACCTCTTCCATCTCAGCTGGAGGGACTAAGGCAGGAGGACAGGAAGCTAAGAGATGAACAGAGGATGTTTAAGCTAAGAAATGAAAACAAGCTGCAGATATTAATACTGAGCCTGAAACACTTGTTGTGTCTGATTCATTATTATTATTTATGGTTAAGCTAAAATAGCCTCTCCGACAGTCAACATGAAACAATAATCAATTTTGGACTTAAATTGTCCACCCCCCATGATAATGATTCTGCTGTAATCGACAAACTGGAGGACAATCATATTAATATAGATGGAAATGAAGAACAGAAGAGGGGGTGCAGGGAGTCGAATGGAAACACTGATCATTTGCATTTGAAAGTCTGGATTAAAAATTCTTATCAGCGTCTTGTATCATGAATCAAATAAATGTAATGAAATGGACTTTATGATCTTGACCTTTAGATTTATTATTCACAAACGCTGCTCAGTGTGGTCTGAAACTTTGACTCAGAGGGAGGAGACAGCTTCAAAGTGTGACATTGAGAGGTATGCGATGATCAAAAATAATGCTTTAATTATAAAATAAGGTGGAATCTCAAACTTAAAGTACTTCACTGATATTTCAGCTCTGTTTAAGACTTTGGATTTGACAGCTGAGCTGTCTGTTATTTATTTCAGAGGCACAGGTAGAGAGCAGGTATTGCGATATCTTGTGCAGCAACCTTTGCTCCTGAGAAATGAAGGTGATGCAAGAAAAAAATCTGTTTGAGTTCTCTTGAACTTCAAACTCTCACTAATAGAAGTCAAAGAAGACACAAAAATGTATAAAACATCTCCTTAACTTACAAAAACTGTTGGAGGATGAGAGTGAGTGAATAAGCGTGTGTTAGTCAATGTCCGGTTTTTAAGCGCTGCAGCTGAATATAGGCCTGTTGGGGCTCCGTCCTTCAGTGTTTGGTATTTATGCAAGCTTACAGAACAATACCCGGACAACGCCTGGAGCTGAATAAGAAACAAAAAAACAGAGTGGTCATTTTGCTCCAAGCAGAGTTAAACTAGGAATCGTAATTCTTCCTCAGGGCTTTTTTCAGGCATTTTTGACAGCAAACTTGGCAGAGTGAAGCAGAGTAGTGAGGCGCTGCAATGATGAGTGACACATGCAAATGCCAGGTAGAGTGGGTTGAAAATGCCTGTTGCTACCCAGTTCAGATGCCAGGTTTTATGACACACATCACACATACAGCCTGAGGAACGCCCATTTGACTGTGAAGTAGGAGGATCATTGCAAGAAATTGCAAACTTAGTAAAAGAGGAACATGGGTTCATAAGGAAAACTCCAAACCAGATCAGCAGGTCTGTGTGTACAAAACACATGATCCTGGTTTGTCTGTTCTGGCGGTGGACAATGGCAGCCTCCATGGACAGACCTGCCCTACTGTAGTTATAAGAGGCTCATTATGAGTTAACAAACACACATATTATTTTCCATTTGGTTACACTTAATACTAATCCATCACTAAAAGCACATTTATAAGGTTATCTACAAGGAAAATAGTTATGCTTATGAAGTGTTATAAGCAATAAAAACTTAAAATACTTTTTAAATTCTGGGTTTAATAACACATTTAGCTTTAAAAACTTTATTCAGTTATACAAGATAATAGATAACTTATTCAGTATATCAAAGGACGCTATGATTTTGATAATTCTTAAATTACAAAATGTTTCATGACATGTTAAAGAATGACCAACGTACAATATTGATTTTAAATCAGGGTATCTATAACACGGGTGCTGATTAAATGAAATACTAGAAATATTCCAATACTAATTTACTTCTAATATTGTGTATTTGTCATACTACAGTTGAGCTGTAACAATATCCAAAGCCACAGCTGAACTTGCAGTTAAAGTAAAATGGAGTTAAAATGGAGTCGGTGTTGTTATTAGGGTACTTAGGGAATAAGGGTGCTGTGTACTTCGTAACGTAGGAGGCAGAGCGGTCATCCATCAACTGGAAGGTTGGTGGTTCAATTCCCCCCTATTCTTAGTCTGTCTGTTGTGCAAGACACTTAACCCACCTTGCTCCCAGTCTGTGTCCTCTACTGGTGTATGATTGGGAGTGATGTGTGGTGGTGATTGGAGAGGCCGTAGGCGCAAAACTGGCAGCCACGTTCAGTCTGCCCCAGGGCAGCTGTGACTACTAACGTAGTTTACCACCACCAGGTTGTGACTGTGCGAGTGAATGAATGATGTATCTGATGTAAAGTGCTTTGAGGGTCTCTGATGAAGCGTTATATAAAATCTAATGCAATATTTTTATTATTTTACATTACAAAGGGAGCAGCAGGAGGCAGGAGGAGGCTGCAGCAGCTTACAGTGTTGAATTGGAACAATATTTTCAAAAACTTCACATTCATGTCAGAGTTGAATTGCATTGCAGTGATAAAGCTGACAGTCTTTATTTCTGCACCTGAAGTCGAGTGCACGGTCCGTTGTGATTTTAGCTCGCCCATTCCTGACCTCACTCTACGTCTCTGCTTGACTCTGTGTGATTTCAGTGTGTGCAAACGGCCGCCCTGCAGGGTAACATCCTTTTATGGGCATTGAAGGGGTGAGATCTATGTTAATGAAGAAAAAGTAGCAGGAGCTTCAAACTCACAGCTGGATACGGCTTTGTGATTTAAAAACACAGGTACAAGTTATTCTGCGGGTTTCAAAAAAGCTGCATGAATCTTTCTCAGACAAATTTAAGAAAATATGATAAGATGTTAACCACAGCACTTTTCCCACTGTGGCTTTCCTTCCATCTAAACATGAGCTACTTTTACCCCACCAATTGAATTTTGAACTCCTCAAATAGGATTTTCTGCTTCTCCAGCAGCTCTGATTCTGAGAACTGGAATGAAAAAAGAGCTTGCTACTCACTCACTAATCCTGACATTACATTTCCGGATGTATTTTGATTTGTTTCATTTATAGAAGCTATTCTTCAAATTGGGAGATTGCAAATGGTTCGACTCATTCTGTGCTCTGAGGAATTACTGTGCAACCGAGACGGGAAACGTCATTGTGTTTCCATTTTGAAATCCAATCAGAAGAGAAACAGCTCCTGCTAAGAGTGCCACAGCTGTTGTTTTTATCAGTCTGACAAGTTTCCTTTATAAAACAATGCTTTCAGAGATTCCCACAGTTATTTCTGAGAGGAAATCTAAAGCAGATATATCTGGTTAAGATTATTTTTTAAATAGCTGTGAAAGGAATAAAGACATGGACTGATCTATGGTGGCGTCTGTTGAACACACACTCACATGCTGACAATCAGTGATGATAAAAACCACCAAACTGAATTTTCCCACAGCCCTGTGGAGATAAAGTGTGATACTGATCAGCTGTTAGCAGCAACAGGCTGAACCACAGTAACATGTGACCTGCAGGCTCGAGGACTGTGACTGCAGCACGGTCTGCTGAAAAATCCTAGAGTTTTACTGAACACAGGTGAGATACATGTGTGAAATGAAGATGTGATCACAGTTTTTTACAGGAAAACAGATGAAACTGGATAAGTAGGGTTGGGCATCTTGGGAATAAGGCCGATACAATACACTTCTCGATACAATGTCTCTGATCCAATATAGTAAAGACACATGTGTGGCATTATGTGATGCATTACGATACGATTTACACCCAAATCATGATACAGAGCTACTCTTTGGGCTTTGCTCAGTCAGACTCCGCTGTCTCTCTTCTAACTTTGTCATAAAGGGCAGGGATCTGCTTTTCGGAGAATAGCTTTCGGTTTGGTATTTTACAACAAGGTTCCAAGAAATGGATGAGGTGTTTGAAACCTTTGTTTTCTGATACACCGTAAGGCTGAATATCTTTACAGACAAAGAACGCTATAGCATACGTCATTGCCATTGAGCAGGTAGAGTTATTAGCAAGCGGGGCATGGGAGAAACTTGCAATACTTTGCTCGCCAATTTTGGAGCCGCCGGCTGCAGGCGAATCCGAGCTGGAAGCAGGGGAGGTGGGGGCGTTAGCAGACCCCTCCACGACAACTCCGTGGCACCGAGTTATCAGGTTAGTTGTACTGCCTGTGTATTTACAGCAGCGCGGCACATTTTGCAAATCTGTCCCGCCAAGTCATCCATCTTTCTTGTATAACCCCAAGTGTCGCCAAAATTTAGATCTACAACTCAGAGGAGGGTGAATTTGCTCAGCATCTGACATATTTGTTTACCTTACGCCTCACACTCAGTCTCACAGCTAGTTTCATCTGCAGGGAATGTAGTGCATCCGCGAAGCTGATACTTTATTTTGTAGTGTATATCTGCAAATCCAAAGAAATCATTCCCTCAAAATGGTCTGGTAATGTAAAAATGAAAATTATGTATGTAACGAATCGGATTGTATCGATACAAACATACAATAACGGTGCCTCTCGATATGCATTAAAAACTGCATTCACTCTCAGCTACCAGTGCACCTGCATCTTGCATGCACGTGACCATGTCTCAATATGTATAAATAATAATAATAATAATAATAATAATAATAATAATAATAATAATAATAATAATAATAATAATAATAATAATGATAAGAAAGAAAAGACTTCACAGAAGCTCTGGAAAAGCGAAAACTCCCTCCTCTGAGAAAAAAAGGTAGAATTTATCACCTTTGAATCCATCTGTGTGCTTCAGCTTTCAGTCTGCATGATCTTAGCAGAGTGCAGATGAATCAGGTGTTTCAGCGCTGCCTGCCTTGGGTTACATTAGCATGAAGGTCAGCATCTAATGAGGATGACAAGCTAAATGTTGCTTGGAGAAAAAATTTCTCTCAGAAGGCCGCCTGTCAATAAGTGAACAGAAAAGTTGACATTATCCTGCAGCTCCGGCCTCCGTCTGACTTATGAATAAAAAGACTCTCTCGAGAAGGGCGGGCTGCACAGAAACAATGTGTAGCTATGCGGATCATTGCTCAGTGGAGAGCATTAAGTATGAAATAGGATACACAGATAGGATATGGGGATCAGAAAAGACTGACAGATGAACAAATTAAGTGTTGGTGTGTGGAAAAAAAAAGTGGAAACCAGAGTGATGCTTGTGAGCTAGTCCAGGCAGGCAGCTCAATGAAGATATGATATCTTGTTTCTTCTTTTTGTGTGACGTTTGCATGTTTGGGCTCTCTACTGGTTCTCTGGCTTCTCTCACAGTCTAAAGGTGTGCTTGCCAGGTTAATTGCTAAATCTTAAGGTCCTTACATACTGGGAGCATTTTTTTCGTGCGGTTATTTTGGACGTCAATATTTTCTTCGGACCCGTATCCTGTCAATACAAGCGTTCACACCAGCGACGTTTTCCTGTCCTGCGATATTGCGGCATTTATTTTTTTCTCATCACAGTCGATTTTTCTAAAGTTTCACACACTGTGTGTCCACTTCTGACCAATCAGATTGTGTGTTGTTGAGACATCAGAGTCACCGGTATATCCAACATGGCCGACCGGCTGATTGATTATGTGTTGGAGAACAGAGTGCTTTTTGATAAAAGATACAAACATTACAAAGATAACGACCTGAAGGACAACTTGTGGAGAGTCATGGCATCGGATTTCTCATATGATGATAGTTTGTGTGCTTTAACAGTTTGCTTAACATCTTGTTTTCACTTTCATCTGTGCTAAGTAACTTTAGCTCGTAAGCTAACCTGTTCAGATACAACATACCATATGTATTTTCACTGTCTCAAACTCAATCACGTTGCTGTCACAGCACCATTAGGTCTCGGTTGTTACCTTACGTTTATGGCTTATAGTTTAATGTGCTTATCTGGTACTGGCCCCGACTCAGTACATGCTATCATGACAGACAGCCATCTCAACACTAGTGTCTAATCAGAACTGAAAAACAGTCAGTCTGCTGTTGTGTCAGTCTTCTCGCTTCCACCTGGGACGCGTCTTTTTAAAATGTTATACATGGCGACCCGGAAAGTCACAAAATTGCATCGTGCTTGATGTGTATAGTCAGGCGCGTCAAAATTCACCTCTGAATATTTTGTAATTTTGCGTCATAAATTTCCATCGTTCCCGGTGTGTAAGGACCTTTAGGTGTGTCTATTTGCCAGACTGTCCCAGGTGTTCCCTGCTTCTTACCCTGTGACTGCTAGGATTGGCTCCAGCACCTCTGTGACCCTAAATAGGAGAAGTGGAATGAATCATGGATGGATAGGTTTATCTTATTTTCTCATTACAAGCAACTAGCCCTGATTTTTGGTATGTAACATCTTGAAATCTAATGTATTTTATCACTTGTCACGTGAATATGGCTTATTTCAGGTGTAATCGGAAAATTTAACAACCAATCAGACATGTGCACTTGATAAGATATTACATTTTGACAGGACAGCATGCATCACTCCCAAAATTACCGACAAATGTAACCCTCAGAATTCGCTGGTCTATTTAAGCTGAGATTTCTGGGCCCTGCCTCTGCTCTGTCATTGCCACTGCTGCTGTGCATCACGACGACGCTCATAATTTTACCACCACCTCCTCAGCAACCACCTTCAGGCTCTGACTTAGGAGTTTAAGATTTTCTCCCATTGCTCCTCACATTCCTTCATGTAGAATAAATCTGTGAGGAGAGCTGAGCTTGGAGCCTCGATGTCATTTAAAAACAACGTTGAGCTGCTAAATGAACATGTAAATAAATGCAGAAATTTAAAGACTTACACATGAGCTTATATACTCGGCAGTTTGGCTTTGCATTAAAGAATAAAGAAAGCATTGATCTTATTCTTCAAGTAAATCACTGTGTTTGCAGTTTCTAGTGCGACAAAATAACCTGTTGTATCAGTGGAAAAAGGGTACATAATGGGTATAATACTCATTGCTATCACTTTTCACATTGAAATTTGGTTCTCTTTTGTGAGCTTCCAAAACAGCTGAATGTCTGGATCAATAACGTTTATTTCATTGTGTTGTCTTGTTGTGCTCAAAGCTCAGTGACAAAATCCAGCTCGATTCCTTTCTTAAGCAGCCCACAGACTGATCTCTTTCCTCTCTTCACTTCTCTTGCAATGAGAAAAACTGTTTTTGTTTTTCTAGCCGCCTGAGAAGCCTGTTCACTACAGATCTGAGTGTACATTTGTCAGAAGCCTGACCTTTGACCTCCCGCTCAGAGCCAAAACAAGCCGCGGCACAAGACCAGACTGTCCTCCTTTTCACTGAGACAGAGGGGAGTGTGTGACTGGGTGACGTGTTGCTTTTTGTGCAGAGAGGATAATCTTCCAGTCTGAGTGTTTGATGCATCTGCATTTGAATGTACCGCCTGTACACAGCTGCTGTTTGGAGATGTCTCTTTATTTTGTGTCCCTGAGGAAATCCAAGATGTCCTTATGTGTTTGAGTGCATACTGCAAAAAAACTCAAATGCTAGTGAGTGCTTTTGGTTGTGTATAGTCAAAAATGTCTCACTGGGTGTACTACAAGCAATATTCACCTGATATGTCAGGAGGAACATCTTATTCCAATA
The DNA here is from genome assembly GCA_962446985.1 of Xyrichtys novacula. Lineage (NCBI taxonomy): Eukaryota > Metazoa > Chordata > Actinopteri > Labriformes > Labridae > Xyrichtys > Xyrichtys novacula. Next base: position 14,957,995 of record OY660871.1, read on the forward strand.
CATAACTATCTTCATTACAGACCTGAAATGCTTGTAATATTAAAAATGTAAAATATCAGCACTGTCTGCAAGTGCACAAAGCAAAAAAATCACATGCAAAGTTTCTTAAATGAGAAATAGTTCTGAGTGCGAGTTAGTTTTGGACTTTCATACACAGAACTACTTAATGAAACTCATCAAGTTGACACAAAACAGTCACCTATTGAAGTGATGTTATTACTTCATAGTATGAAGTTAAAATGGTCAGTCAGTACTGAGCAAAGTTTTAATTACGAGGTACATGTGCAGAAGTAACCCCAAAGATGGTACTGCAGGTGGCTCTGAGTGACAGATCGAATAAGTCAGGATTAAAGATAAGGATTATGTGAGCGGGACCTGAGATCTGCTCAGTGTGCAAATTTACTGATGGGTGAAACTCCTTAAAAGAAACTAATGAATGTAACTCTTACTAACCTGCATTGTTCATTTTAAGGTCCCTTTTTTTCTCTTTTTAACCTTTATGGGTCACATTCGGGGTTCCAAAGATATGTCCATATTTCATCATTTGTCATTCTAAATAAAGAAACATGTGTAAACTCAATGACAACAGCTATGCCCCAATCCAGCAGGATGGTTTTCATGCGTTTGTCACATTTACATAGCTCACTACCAAGTTGAAACCAAATACTAGTTTTTAACAGCGCACCACCCAGCCATCGGAAAGTCCGCTATCTTATTCGATCAGGCACACAAAGAGTCACAGGATGATAAGGCTGCAAAGGATGCCCCAGGGACAGCCCGTGGGGCCCAGAAGAACATTTGGCAAAGGCCTTTGAAATACCACAGCCTTCAACACGCCAGCCCCTGGGTGGGGACACAGCTATAGAGTTTGAAGCATGGCAACAGTAGGGGAGGCTTCCAGAGAGCTGCTCAACTGGTAGAAGGATGGGCTAATAAAGGAGAATTTGAGATGAGGGTTTTTCAGATACTATACCAGCCTGAGGTGAAATGAGCTTTATGAGCTTTAAATCTTAAAAGGTACCAAAGAAGTATTAGAGTGAGATGATACAAAGCCTGAAAATTAACATTATGCCTCCTCTTTTTAGAAGATTTCATTTGTTCAAAAATGGTTTCATAGTTGAAGCTAATTTTCACAACTTAAACAATGTTTTATTATCACCAAATATTTAAGTAAATACGTAGAAATCATAAATTTAAAGATGCTTTCAGTGGTACACAGAATGTAGGGCAGTTTTCACGACGAAGTTTATGGATTTGGAATAACTTCAACTTGTGTTTTTGTCACAGTGTAAACAGGCATAAGTGACATATGCATTACCTCCTTTCTGGGTGCCAGTTTGATATGGTGTCTGTGTGATTGGGTTGTCCAGTACATTGCTTTTAGAAACTCTATTAAATATTGTTATGGGGTTTATCATAATGAATTTAGTAATGCCAATAATAAGATATGATAATAAAGATCCAAACCAGCAGATCTTAAGATCAAATACTGAGAGTGAAGGTGCATTAAGGGATGCAACAAAAGGAAAAACTAAAGCTGCTTTCCAGTCTGAATCTTTGAATCAGTCGGAGGGACTAATCAGAGGATTTGGGGGATCAAACCGTCAATGACGTATTTAAAGGCTGGTACAATCTGCTAACTTTTCAATATTAGACATAAAACCTTCAAATTGATCCTAAAACACAAGGCTGCCTGTGTTGTGGTGTGAAAACTGGGCGTATGTGTGCTTTTTATTTTTAGAATAAGCCAAGAGTCTGGCAGCAGCTATTTGAATCATCAAGAGTCTGAAAAGGTTATATTTGCTTAAGCATGAGGAGAGTGAGTTATAGTTGTCTAAACAGGATGTTATGAATGCATGAATGACAGTTTTTAGAGTACTGGGAGACAGAGGGGATCTGTGTTCAAGAGTAAGACCTGACTGTAGCTCTGAAAGGCTTCTAGTGAAGAGAAAAATGATGTCCTCCCAAGTAGGAAGTGACAACTGGAGTAGAAATGCTCATTCCTGTATGGAAACATAAATGTGGCCATTTGGGAAAGAAAAAAAGGAGAAGGAAAAAAGGAAAAAAATTAAACTTTTGGCATTTTTCTGGATAACTTTGTGAGGAATGTGGTTCTAAAAACGAATATGAACAAATATGGTGGAAAAGGGGGGCTGACTGTACATACAGAGTAAGATGTAAGTGTTGGGATATTGGTGCATAACTGTGAAAACTCTGTTTTAAAAACAAGGCTCCCCTATTAGTATGTTCAACTGTGTGAAAGTGAGAGTTGTCAATAGCAAGATCTCACTGATAATCCCTTAGGTTCAACTGCAGTTCACACTCTCAGGCAGAAAATATAAACTCCTGTCACTAAAAACTACCTCTGAACCACAGGGTCGAAAAACATTATAGCGTCAGTTTGTTGTCGGGAAAACTTCAGTAGACCCGGGGAACCGGTGAAAATGATTTATTATCACTGCACATATTAACAGCTTTCAATTAGAGCTGCTCTGGTAATAACTAAGTGTGATCCTATCTTTTATGAAAAGGAAGCCTGACAATTAAACCTGAAGTCAAGTAGATAGGAAAAGGCAAATTGACTTATAATACATTATTATACTTAAACATATGAATATAGTTCCCGTATGATGCTTTAGTGATAGTTGTTACAGTAGATTGTGAAGACAGAGTGAGGAAAGGTTAATAAACTGAGTGCACACAGATACCCTGGCCACCCCTAGCTGTGCCAGTGCTCCAGCTATGCCACCAAGTTAAAAAGTCTGGACACGCCCCTGCAGAGCAGCCTAGAAGAAACAGAAAGATCTGAGTGCTGATAGGCTGTCAAGCTTGTGCAACAAAATCTGCAGGAAATTATTTCTCTGCTAGTTTAAAAAGAACAAGAGGAAACCAAGCTGAACCTGAGAAGCTGAACTGCGAGAAAGAGGGTAAAACGTTGACTCCTGTACTTGCCAGAGCCACTGGTTTGTTCACCTGAATGCATACATGCTATTGGCATGAGTCTCCCGTAGAGGACATAGAGGACTCTGCTGCTTATGCTGGCTTTATATATGGAAGTAAACGCATCAACAGAAATGAAAACTACATATTCTCACAGGCTATTTATATGATTTTAGGAGTACTTAAGAAACAAAGCAAACTAATCATGTAATGTTCAGTCAGCTCTGCAGTCCTACATGTCTCAAAACACTGCTATAATGACTGTATAAAAAATGGTCTCCTTTCTTCTCTCCATCTCAGTGTGTGCTGACGCACATTCTCTCAGTACACAATGGTATGAATAATTAAACTACCTACTTTCAAAATTTTAATTTAATTCACCGGGTAGTTTCTTATTGTTTTATTGCTGGTAAATGATGGTTATGATTTTTGTAAGGCCACTCAGAGCTCCACTCTGATAGTGGTTTTCTGGCGGAGCGTACTTTTGTAATCATAACTTGAATTATTAAAGCAATTGTTTCAATTCTACTTTAATTACTACTTGTTCTTTTAGTCAACTTTATTCCGTTTCTGTTTTTGGTTTGTCTGCTGCTCAGTAACCTGCTCCTCCCACACAAGGAGAAAAATCTCCTCACGAGAATGCGCCGATAAAAGTGACAATAATAATTTCCATGTATAACATTTTGAGCTTTCACACTTGCTGAATCGCCCATTATGTTTACCGCCTGTGTTGTCACACTTCTTAAATTTGTGAAGCCACATGGGAGAAAGCACAGGCTGCTGAAGCACAACAACATCTCCTGCTTGTATTTCCACGAGGATGGTGACATGAACAACTTCTCCCAGCCGGCACAGCTTGTTTACAGAAACACCAACATGACATGAGTGTAGCATCAACTCAACAATGAGGAGCAGACCAGCCCACAGCACTCACACTGGAAATGTTCACTGTTCAGGCGATGGATTAATGGAAATGAGATGTGAGCGTGCAGGTTCACCGCGGTGTGTGTGAAAATTGTGTTTTGTATTCAGCTGTCGGAGAGCGTGTTCCCCCTGTGGGTGTGTACTGAAGAGCAGCGTTTTCAGTCAGCTGCAGCTACATCACACCCCTCGCTGGTGGAGTAAGAGAGAGATGAGATCTCGAACACAATCAATAGTCATGACAGGAGTAAAAAGTCTAAACAAGCAAGGTCCAGGATGAAAACAGAAACATATTATAGATTATGAATCACATTTCTGTCAGAGTAGCTCACATCAAAAGAGACGAGATGATTTCTATTCAGCGTTTGGCAGAGAAAAGGGCCTCTGTGGTTGAACATGAGTGTAATATGAATCCAGCGAGCGTGTTGAAGATTCAGCAGGGACGGTGATAAAAAAAGCTCCGGGGGGATAAAACCCAGCAGAGACATCACAATGAGAGAAAAAACACACACAATGTATGAGCGTGAGTTGAGATAATAGGCTTAACTGCTTTTTATTGGAGAGAGAGAGAGAGAGATGAGGAGATGGGGGTGATGTTAGCGTAGCTTAGCTTGCACACTGAAAGCAGAGGGAAACGGCATGGCTCTGTCTATCTTGCTTTATTTTATCCTGCAGTCATTTGATGGGGATTTTCTCAGCCTTCCAGTCCTTTGAATCTTAGTTTTGTTGCTCTGGATTGATTTAGAAATAATCCTAATTTTACGCAAACCTGCAGCCGTTTTCAGTGGAAAAACCAGAGACAGCTGCAACATTTGATTTAGTTTTTGCCAGCGGTCTTGGCAGGATGGATTCTGGCAGGTTAGAAATTTTGGTTGGAATAAATAAGAAAGCCTACAGCCAGATTTTGTGTGACATTACTGCCAAAAATCTCTCCTCAGTACCAAATTATCATATTTAAAGGACAATTTTGATAAATTTTAAATTCATGATTAATCACTCCAATAAAAAACAGAATGTGTGATAATCGAGCCATGTCAGTAACCTTGGCAAAACTAACCGCACCACTTCATGCATGACTGACGGCAACCAAATGGTGAAGTGGAGAAATTTCCACTGCCTTCGACTCTGTTTGAGGAGTTACCAGCTGCTACTGTACACATAAAACTGAGCCTTTACGTTCACATGGTGAAGTTTTGCAATTTAGAGTGGGGCTATCACTACAGAATTTTGATGATACCAGAAAAATGAATGATATTAATACTTGTTTTTGATAACACGGCATTAGAATTAAATGAACTTCTGGGCACTCAAAAAAGTTCATTTCATAACTTTTGTTTTTCAACCTGCCCATGGTACTTGATATGAAAAAGTCACAGAGCACAGACAAACATTTGATACCCTGTTAAAAGTAATGTAGGGGTAAGTCAGGTTGATCCAAACAGTAATGTATAAAAAGTGACTCAGTTTTTACTAACTTGTTGTGGTCAGTTAATGGGCATCTGCACTGTGGTTTTAGGCTCCCTGTCAAGAGTCCTCAGGTTGAAGCTGATACAAAGTTAAGGTTAGGCAGACTGACAGCAAACCCTTCTGTGGCAGGGGTCGACGCGCCTCGGCAGAGCGGTGGGGTTAAAATATACAGATATCAGCACAAGAAGGCAATTAAACACAAAAAGCAAGTTGAAACAAGGCAGTCTCCAGTGGGTTGGGCAAATCCAAAATGGTGAAAACAAAGGGGGTGTTCAGAGACAGGCAAGCTCTGAAAACACCCCCATTAGCACTTGGTACGTTCCTCCTGATGAAATTAACCCTAGACTGTAAATTGACACGAAAAAAAATTGAGTCCGAATTTTGGTTGACTCAGTACGTATCAACCAATGAGTGGACCAGTCGACTAGGACTTTACAGCCCTAATATAAATGTAATATAAATACAAGCAGTGATATCGAGGCTGTGACAGAGGGCGGAGCAGAGACCCACATCAGTGGGGTTATCAAAAACACATCTGTAACACTGCGTTGTCCATCTTCTGTGCATTTTTGAATATCGTTTTGGCCAAAAGAAAAAATCACCAGAGCTTTTTGATACAACCTTATCAAAATATGATACAAGTATCATGGTCCACACTCAGGTGGATTTCGTATGTTGTCTTGTTTGTAATGAGAATGTTTTCGTGTCGCAGTGTGATGTTTCTGTATTTTTCCTTCTCTCCTTTGCTGCCCTGCTGTAAGAGAAATGAAACTGAGCAACGCTTCAAAGGAGACCAGACTGTCTGCATCCTTCAGCCATCTGCGGCTCCAAATTAATCCTGTTTTTTTCCACTCCTGTCTGTTCTGAAGGAGGATCTTATCCAGTAATGCCGCCGCCTTTCTCCTTTTTGTCTTATGCTTTTTGTTGTTATCTTATTTGAATCAGAGTTTGTTTGGGTAAAAGCGTTTATGATCCTGGGTTTTTCATCCATGTGAGCATCCACATTTTGACAGTTTATTTCAAAATGAAAATATCACAAACAAGTCATGCACGTGTGCACAGCAGTAAAATGTAGAGTGTTTCAGTCTGCGCCATTTTCTTTTACTTTGTCAACAGATGTCAGAGAAAACCCAACAACAGAACTAAAAGACAGTGTCAAAGTGTCATAGGTGCAAATATCAGGGAGAAGGCTGGGGGTGACGGAAGAATAAAAAAAAAAAAAAAAAAAAAAGAAAAAAACATACCAGATTCCCAGACTATAGTTAAAAGTATGGGGAAAAAATCATCTGATTGCGTTCACACCTGCAGCCCAACCTGAGAATTTTGTGGCATTTTCAGGATTTTCTCTTTAGTCTTTAGTCAAGAAGTTTCAGTGCCCAAACAAAACCAAAGTGGAGCTTTTTACAACTATAACCTTGTGTTGTTTATCTTCAAAATATCTAATTCTGCTTTTTCTATTGTTATTTACTTCACTGCTAGAAAGCTCACCACGAAAAAAACCTCTCGAGGCTTTGCAAGACTTTGCAAAATGATTTATGCAGAAATGTTTCCAGACCATGACTCCCCGTTTTCTTTTTATCCTGCAGTTATTGAACCAACTAGATACCTGTTTGAAGAGGCGTTTGGTAGAGCACTCTCACTGTTTTTCTTTTTTAAACTATGCAAAGGATGACTGTATCCCTTCCCCTGATTTCCTGAGTGTTGAACACTTTCTATACAGCAAATTGGGCAGATGGAGGTTAAGGTTGTGGCTTGAAAATCACGAGATACATGACTGATCTGTTCAGACAGATGAAGAGCTTAAATCCTGGTCATATGCAAACTACTTGAGTGCCTTCCTCTGAATGTGCTGCTCTTTTCAGCGACGACTCCACACAGCAGACAGAGTCACATCCTCATGCTCAAATGGCTGATTTTCCGGTAATTTGTTTACAGGCTCTACATCTTCCCTACTTGAATTAGCGAGCTGATTTAGAAGAAATGTTGGAAGTCAAGGTTACCTGGAGATAGTGAAGAAGCTATCATTTCAATTAGCAGCATGCTGGTTGAACTATATTTGACCTCAATCACAGGAAACTAATCTGATTAGACGGAAGCGTGTAAAAGAGGACATTTTTTAAGAAGGAGGATGCATTCAAAAAGGACATCAATCTCCTGCCATGTTTCTGCTTAAAGTGCAGATCAGGGATCAGTGTACGACAGGAAAACAACAAATTATGACATTTCATGGTTCAAAGCTTTTCTTTTTGCAGATGTCATTACATTTCATTAGTATAAGTCAGACCCGAAAAAGAAATGAGCTGTTGTGGATTGTTAAGAAGTATTTTAGCTCTAACAATCAAACCTTGTTTTTTCCTGATTTAGTTTTATCATTTACATGTCCCAACTCTCCTTGAAATGATCATCTGAGAGCTTTCTTTTTTTATTTTTTCATCCCTCCTCCTTGTAACATGAGCAATGAGGATATAAGAGCAAAAATGTGCTCCCTCTTTGCAGCACATGAGAGAATGTGCACCTATACAAAACCAATAATGCTGAGCACAGGGCTTTTGTATATTTAGAATGAAATTCACTGCTGCTCTCCTTCAGGTGCCTTTGTGTCCATTATGCCTCTCTGCAGTGTAAATGTAGTTTATTTACTCTGCCATCAGCACTTCTTCCACCAGTAAGTGCTCGGCAGCAAAGGTCTTTCGCTCCAAATTGGTGGACGACAATTTATTGTCACACATGTGCATGCATTCCTCTGTAACCCAATTAACAGCAGGCAGAGGTAAAGGCTGCTTTCTGACATTGAGGACATCAAGTTCAACCTTTATCCCCTGACAAAAGTAATCAGCTAACATTTTAAGGTATAGTGCTGCAGCAGTGACGGGGTGATACACCTGCTGTGAACCAAACTTCAGCCTGACAGCTTTGAGGATTCATCTTAATAAACAAAATCTTAAAGCCTAAGCACTGACCTCTGTCAGTTTTTTCCCCAGAACTATCCAGATTTCATTACCATGTTTCCAAAATCCATAACTGATAGAGCTGATGAGAGATTAAAAGTACATCAAAAGCATCTGAAATGTTTGTTATCTATAAAGACAGCAATAATCATAAGTGGGTAGAGTGGACAGAGGGGTGTCTTTTTTGCAGTCAAAGTTTAGGTTACTTTAAAAACAAGGTTTAACTCTGGAAAAGGATTCTATAGCTGGATTTATTCACCAACTGTGCTTTTATGTTCTTTATGCATGTGCAAATGTGCTGTTATGTTAAGACATTGCTCTTGTTTTGCATTGCATTAGTAAGTGTCTTCAGCTTGTACCATTGTTTTCCTACTTGCAGGTAACTCTTTCATTTTAGGGGTGCACATATTGTAAGAATTGGGACTTATACTGATGTTTAAGATACTAGTTTGTCTGATGGCTATAGGCATACCTTGGAGGGGGTTCACTGACCCTCCTGGTTAGCCTGGCTGGGTCATCCAGTTGTGTGAATCAATTGCTGTTCCCTCCCACAACAGTCTGGACTTCGGCCAATTGGGAGCCCTAAAAGTGGGTGGGAATACTTTCCTTGATAGACAGACTACTGTGGCAGTGATGTTTTTCAGCGTCTGGAAACACAGTCACTGATTGGCCCAATTATTGTCTGATTTCTAATACTCGCTCCCAATTGGCCGAGGTCCAGACTGTTGTGGGAAGGAACAGCAAGTGATTCACGCAACTGGATGGCCCAGCCAGGCTACCTCCTGGTGGCCAATGGGCATGTTGATCAAACAATTTGCAGTCAGACGCTCTTAAAGTTGGCCTAAAGTCATATATTCATTTTTCCTCACTATGTAGAGGGTACTTCCTAAGACAGTGCACAAAGACATGCAACAGCACTACTCATTTGGAAGTGTCAGTGTATTTGATGATACACCAAAACTTTGGACAGAGAGCTTGAAGAGCTTTGTTTCCATCCTCTGCTTACACTGTGTCATTTCTATCGGTAGGAGGCCAATCCAGGGATGCCAGTAAACAAGGACACCCTCATTTCTAGCATGTGACTGTTGGAATGACACATGTTGAGTAAGAAATTAGTGCAGCCCAAGTTGACTTTGCTTAGTGAAATAGATGCCTTGGTTGGTTTTTGGACAAGACCTCAAGGTTCATCTTTGTACAAATAGCAACAGCCCTCTTGATAACTAATTTTGTTTGTGCATGTTTGGTTTCTGTGGTTCTCTAAAAGTTTCATCACTTTGACTGTGTTAAATGCATCACTTTGCACTATTTTAAACTTGAAGTTCAAACCACACCTATGCTGAAACCAGTCAGTCCACACACTGATGGCTTTGCATTGCTTCTTCACATCTTCCAGACTGTGTATTACTGATCTTTCACGAAGAGTGGTGCTCCCAAACTGCTGACATTTTTTTGTTATCCTATAGGTGACTTACTGGCATGACACTGTTGAGATTAAGTCAAGATTTGATAAGATACACTGTGAAAAAGATCTTATTTCTGGTTATAAAGCCTCATTGGACCTGCTTTGAGCCAAATTTACCTAACAGGTCTGGACAAATGTCTTATTTTGAAGATATTGAAAGCCATAAATAAGACCTGAACTGAGAATAATGTACTCATTAAACTTCTTAAAGATCCATTTACCTTTCAGTTGTAGCTAACTAGTTCCAACCTCGATCCATTACTTTTTATGACATCCTTTTTGACAAATCACCCTAAGCATTTAGTGACCTGTTATGAGACTTAAGCACTCCCATTTAAGCTGTACTTTCTAGTTATTTTACAATGACTTAAAATAAGATTGCAGTCATCAGTTCAAAATCAGTTCCAATTCTCCGCTGTCTTTTGGGACTGCAGAAGTACCATGTAGGGTCAAAGAACCCATTTAAAAAGCAGTCCAAGGGTTCAACCTGTTCACGATCATAAACAGCTGATGGTAGTGATTAAATAAATGTTAATGGGTCTGAGAGGAAAGCAGGACGAGTGAATATTCCTTGTCACACAGTCCTCGGGAACCTGTCTCCAGCCAGCAGGCGTGTCTACTGAGACGGAAACGAGTTCAGCGGTTTCACTGAATGGCAACACTCATTGTATCATCCTTCATTGAGAGTAAGTCAAGCATATGATGTGTCAGTGACTCTTTTCATGCCCTTGGCAGCAGAGCACAAGTTGTAGCATGGCAGCACTTCCCCTTCACTTGTTCCTCCAGTTTATGATGATTTTCTGTGAAGGAGTGCAGCTTTACTGGCCTTACTTCAACATACACACACCCACTGACACACACTGCTCATTTTTTTTTATAGGGCTGACTGTTCTTATTGCTTCTTTCTTTCCCACCATATGGGATTTCTGCTTTTTTTCCTGACACAGATAACAATGATTCCACCCTGTATAAAAACAGTTTATACAGGGTTTTACTCCGCTGTAAACAGAGGCTGCTTTGGGAAACTTATCTGGCCTTGGAAACTGATGCATGTTTTGCTGGCAGTTTGTTTTCAAACCTTAAGAAGAAGAAAAAAAGTTGTACTTTCAGCTTTATCATCCTCATGACTTTACAGAAAAAAATAACCCCTGGAAATTCAACACTGCAGTAAACTTGAATCCAAGCTGCTGAATGTGAAAGGTTTAACACTGTAAAGCTGGAGGACTAGAACAACAAATTAGTGTTTGAGCAGTTGCAAAGTTTTGACTTCAAGTTGATGATTTACATAAATCATGAAAGTTAAGTCATGATCTAAAATAGATGGGCATCTAAAGGTTGTTTTTGTTGTTTTTCGGGCATTTTCCGTGAAATGGTATGATCCTAATCAACAGAGTGTTAGCATAGTGAACTCGGAAACATGTTTGCATACTCTTTTAGTTTAGTTTAGTTGTTTTACAGTGAGCACCGGAATATCATGGGATGAATTTACCAATGTTTCCATGGCAACAGCCTCACTCTTACGACCAGCCTGAGACTCAAACTATCATTTTTGTCACATGTCAACAGGCATAGATCAAATGTGCTTGACCCCTCTAGCTACATGATTGAATTTGACATGGTTAGGTTATCTGTAGCAAAGCTTTTGTGGTTGAAGGTTAGTCATGATTGCAATAGAGTGGTGAATAATCAGAATCAAGTAGGATAATAACAATAAACTTTATCTAATAGAGCTTTTCACTGATGAGGTAGCAAGGTCTTCTTCAGCAGATAAATGTCAAAGGTCAAAGGCATTTTAATTTCCGCACTTTTTAAGTGAAGCAACATCTCCTGAATGCATTTCTTTGCAAAAGCTGCACTAAAGCACCTTAAACATTAAAACCTTGACAAACGCTTGAGGATATGGTGCAGGTTTTCAAAACCAATTAGGATTTCTGTATCCCCCAAACAACTACTATTCTGTTCTGTTTGACTTTGCACTTGAACTTGTGATTATGAAAACATGTTACATAATTTTATATAAATCGAGGCCCAATTTTTGTTTTTGTTGAACTCCCAGCTTGTATTAATGCAGTAGTAGGCAAGTGTTTAACCTCTTAGCTTTGTGGCATTCCAGCAAAATCTTCTGTCTCCTTCATTCAGGGACAGATATTTGTGCCTGTAGCAAACCATGAGCCAATGTAGAATAAATCTTCAATTCTTCAATATTATATTCTCCAGTAAAGTGCCATTTATGCTTTGACTTAGATGCACAAATGGATCTACTGCAGTGACATGTATCATTCATTTTTGCTGGTAACTTGTTCTAAATTGAGGAGTTTCTTCAACTATATTTTCTTTCCTTAAGGTCAATTTACTGAATAGTCAACCACAATTTTCTTTAAAAGCAAAGGTTATGAGAAATAAAAGAAATAAAAAAGGGGGGTTTGTAGGTGGTGGTTTGACACAGTTGGTGCTGCAGGCACTCCGTGTAGAGGGGCTACAGTCCTCTATGCACAGGTTGTATGATCAATACCCAGTCCTGGTTAAATTTGGTACATACCTGTCCTTTCAGACAAAAAGGCTCAAAATAATCCAAAAAGAGTGACCCTGCTAGACCGGTCTGCGTGCAATGTATTCAACATGCTTTGGGCACTGAAACGCGTGTTTGAGCACCATTTTTAAATACATCAAAAAACCTTGCTTTGCTTATTGGTTACACTGGTGCAAAAGGATCCAAAGTGTGTCTTATACAACCGAATTTTACTGTAATTTTGTTAATGAGATGAGATACTCTTTTATATTCTTCTTTTTTATATTCTTTCATTCTTTTTCTTGCAGGGGCCTGCACATTGGTCACCTGGCTGCAAGTCTTTTATGTTTGCAAGACTTTTATATCGTAGAAACAGAATTAGCTTTTAACTGAAATTAATTACTTATAATTTATAATGTTGCAAAAATCACATGGAATGTCATGGCCAGGTATTTTCTTTTTTAATGAAGGTTGTAAGACAGAGCCACGCAGTGTCTTTCATGCAAGATTGGAGTATTAGCTGTCATTCTGTGGTGTACATACAAACTTAGCTGTGCCGGTACTGTCTGCTTTATTGAGATATTCTCTGTAAAATGGACACCAACAGTAGAGAAGGAACCAACACCCCATGCTGGTCTGGGAGTTGTTTTTGTTGCCTCATTTTCACTCCTCCATGTCGGCTCCTATCTGTGTTATTCTGCTTGCTGTTATTACAAAGTGAGAGAAAATGAAAAAAAATATTACTTAAATGACTTTATTTGCCTCTGCGCTGCCAGTCTGAATTATCAGCATCCTGAAATTGAGTTTAGCAGTGGTGGCTTTGTGAGAATTACACTGTGTCTTGGCCCACAGCCAGCACACTGCTGGTAAATATATTTAAATCAGTGCTAAGCTGCTTAAAATATTCATATTTCACTCAAAGCCAGTTTATAGAAATGTGAAACTATCTCTGGCTGGCAAAATCAGTTACATGGATAAAATATATATATCATTTCACATTTTGAGGGGACAAAGAGAGTGGGAGCTGGTGAGCACTGCTGAGGCGCTAAGCCCCCCCCATCCCCCCCTACAAAGTGTGTGTTTTTCTGATATGGCTGCTTTTAGATGCTCTGTCTCTCAGGGTGAGCAAGGCAGGAGGATGGTTGCCATGCTCCTCTGAGGCTCATGATACTGTGCCTTGCATGAAGACAGTTAATGTGCCACATCAAATGATTATTCTAAAAGCTGCTGCTCTGCCTCCTTCCCTTGGATTGAAACAGAAAGTGTGTGCCTGCCGCCGCCGCCGCCGGTTTGCCAGATTTGGCGTGTATGTGGATGTAATTAGCTGAGTCTGGGGCTGAGCTGGAGGTGACTTTCTGTGCAGACTCACAGCGACAGAGACGTCCTGTCCCCACTGTGCTGGAACACACTGAGGACATAAGTGACCAGATCCATTCCCTGTATCACTGTGACAGTAATTCAAACCAGAGCGTCTCATGACACACTGTCCTATGCTCTGACTGTTGTATCCTTGTGGTTTGACCTGATCCTGAGTAACAGCACACTTCTAGCTGCTTCCTGGTGCTGTGATGACTCTGTGCACTCCAGGGCCATGTATGGAATTTATTACATTTTCTAAGTGCTCTTTTTGGTCTGATTTAGAGTCACCTTTGCAAATTCTGACTCAGATTAATTTATGCATAGGAGTCTCTCAGGGCACTAACATGGCAATTTCCATATGCACCATAAATTAAGTGGCATCTTATTATTTCTGCTGAGATAACTTCCTTTAGCGTCCTTCAGGTATAGCAGCCCATCTCTCTTATAGATGCCATTATAGGTTAACCACCTTTAGCACAAATGCTGACTTTCACCCAAACTCTTCCCATTATCAATCATCATCCATCATCATCTGGAGATGATATATGAGTAAGGATGCCTACACCGTGATTACTCCAGTGCAGCCAGTGGTAGGTAACAATCAAACTACTATGAGCAAAGAATGACTTTCAGTGCACCATTTACAGTATGTCATGCTGTGTGAATGCCATCGTTTCTTGTAGAGATGGGATTTTGTGGCTTTATGAAGGGAGCTGGAACTTGAGAAGCCTTTCAAAGAGATGTTCAAAAGACTGGCTCGTTTTTATATTTGTTATTTTTTAGAAGTTAACCAGAGGTAACTCATGGTTTTTTTCATGGGAACAATTGTTAATAGCAGTTAGAAGCTATGAAATAGAATAACTCACACTTACACATTACAGCAATATATACTTTATAGGTAGGAATTATTCTGAAATAATGATTATAATGTCATTTGGCATATGTTTTCAAAGTAAATATTCCATAAGGTGGTGCCATGTCCGCATGCTTTGACTGTCAGATCACTATTTTGAATTTTTCCCTAACCTGAAAACATTGTGGCACATTAAAAACTATGCAGGCTTTTGTGGCAGGAGTGGTTTTTCTGGCAATGGAAGGTCCTTGGCCAGATAATGATGTGGGCCCAGTGGTGTTTGAGGGAGTGCCAGGTGATTCTGGTGCTAAAGGGAGAATAATAGTGGCCGAGTGTCTTACACTACCTGATGTGGAGGCAGAACTAGCGGAATCTCCTGCTCTAAGTTAGCTGGGCGTATAGCTTCATTCACGTGAATGGAGCGTGCTGTGGACAGTTCAAACTTGGAGCTGTCATTACCCATTTACGCGAAGGCAGCGTGGACAACTCAGACTGATGTGGCATACAGGTGACAAGTGAAGGCAGAGTGGGAAATTTACATGTACTGTAAGAACCGTTCACAATCAAACGGTTCATGACAGTAAACCGGTTCTCATCGTTCACTTAAAAGAGACGTTCAAACAACTGACTAGTTCACAAATGTCACATCTTTCTCGGTTTATTACATCACCCAGAGTGTTTACTGGATTTTGGCGAGTCTCAGCTTCAATATGAACAGCAAGGCCTGGTTTGTACTTCTGCAATGACTGTTTGCCGTTGAAGCAAACACCATTAAAGACACTACATACTTGCAGGTCAGGGTGCCCTTGTCACTTGGTGCCACCTAAAATCTATATGGCAGTTCAATTTCTATTCAAGTCCTACCCCCAGTTTTTGGCTTGCCATGTGTCCTGCTTGTTTCTGCACGGAAACCATAGTAACAGAGCCTGAGTGTATTACGTTAGAGCTGGAGCAGACGAATGTGAAGCAATGGTTGATAATACAGCAATTACTGCAAGGAAGAAAAGAGAGAAAAGGGAAATGTACAGCTGTTGAATCAGAAAAGGACAGGGGTACTGGGCATGAAGGACATATGACATTACTCCGTGAATCAATCACAGGGCCTGAAGACCAAGTTATCTTGGAGCACAGTTACATTTTTGTAGGAGTGCATAATGTAGGGCTATTCTCACCAACGTAGCATACACTATGGCATAGATTTGATGCAGCAGTATAAATCAGGCTTAAGTAAAATACTCTGGCTTTCTTCAGCAAAAAAAAAACAGGAAATCTGATGTTGAAACACAGTCTAAATTTGTGATTTTATCTTCAGTTCAGCCTGAGAAACCAAACAGCCAATCGTAGTTTAGGTTTTGTGGTGACCAACCAGATTTTGCAGAAAAAGGGCAAGCCCTCTTAGTGACTTGGTTACTTCTCTGGTGCCAAGATGATCCCATGAGACTTTTGAAGGACTCAGACATCCAAATGTGGTGTTGCTAGAGGTAAGCAATAAAAATACTAGAATATAATGTCAAGGTCAAACTATGCATCATTTACACAATCACTGCCCAATATAGCGGATGTAGGATGTCTGGGACTTATTGGCCTTACGCAAAAGTCACCAACAGAAACAAACAAAATGGCAAAGTGAAAAAAGAAGGGTTTACTTGGGGTGGAGACAGAAGAAACATTTGTCAAGCTGTGGCGACAACAGCCTCGCTTGTAGGTGTTTTCAAGCCCCTCCTCTCTTCATCATGTCGGTCACGATGATCAATCAGGTATCACAGTGTAGTCTGTCATATCTGACAGTAAAGTAATGGCACAGATTTATGGTTCTGTGATGGTCTAATCTGACACAGTAACCATTCGAAATAGACAGAAAATCCCATTGTCTACATAAGACTTCATGCAGTAGCATCTTCTAGAGTCTGATTAGTAGGTTGAGAAGCAAAACTGGAGCTGGAGTTGGAGGATAATGTCAAAGAGCTGAATATTAGTATGAAGATTTATGTTCAAAGAGACTGATTGAAGAGGTTTAGATATATTATTACTGTGAATTGTATTGTTCCTCTTTTTGCTGTCTTTATCTTGTATAATACCAATATCTAAGCTGATATGCTTTGAATCTTATCAATGAACTCAAAAAAGAATGATTCTGATGCCAAATATCACAGGGTGTAGTCCACTGCCTGTACCCTGTGAGGTTTGGCCCTAGTATAATGATTTTGCTCTAAGTACCCTAACATTTTAAAAGAATAATGTGTCAAATATAGGTATGATGTCAACTGTTTTCAACTTGTGATAATTTCTGTTCAAGAAAACTCACAGGTTAACCTTTTACAAATGTTTGACTCTCTTTAACTCGAATAAACTAGTTTAGCATTTATTTCAGCGTTGACTCTGAAAGCGTCTCTTGTTGTCTACATGTTCATGTCATTTTTCTGATGCCAGAGTACATATCATGAGAAAACTAAAAACAAATCTGCATTTCTGAGTATTTCTTAATTCAAATCGCTGTGAACTTTTCACAGACCCAAACGGCAGGTTCAGACACAGTGAGATTTCCCTATGTCACATATCCAAGCTCTGCAGACCAGACTCTAAGGAACAGAGAGGACAACGGCCGAACAAGCATGTGCGTTAGTGTATTGTAATGCTCATAAGAAAGCTAATTATGATACTAACTTCATCACGTCTCCAAAGACATTAATGTCCGAGAGCTGAATATCTCTGCAACTTCTGCTGCACCGGCAATGTAAGGCTGCAAGCCAGCATGAAGAGGAGTGTGCAGAACAGCGCTGTCTCCGCCCACGACTCAGAGGCCAATTGCTAATGAGCTACTGGAGCTCTGCAGAAGAAAAGTCTTTGAAAATGACACAGGTAACGTGATTTTGGCTAAAATCTTCATAATCACCATTCAAAGACAACTGAGAACACTTCAAATACAAAAAAAATCCAATCAGAGTTGGGCTTTAAAGAGAACAATGTATTTCAGATACAGCCTCCTACACAACCAGCTCTGCATAACGTAACCCCTCTGGATCTCCAGTGCGGCTGCAGAGGGAAAGGTTCAGACCTGAAGTCATTCTTTTTCTACCTGAGCCCTCCAGATGTCTCTATCCTCCCCCGCTGCCTGAGAGACAGGTGTTAGGAGACCTGAGCTGTATAAATAGTAAGTAAAAGCCTCTGATTGAGAATGGCAGAGAAACCTCTCCAAGTCAATAACTCATTTGGAGCAGGTTATGAATTAGAATGATCTTGCTGAGGGGAATGTAGACTCCGACCCGTATCCTGCCTCTGGTCGCTGAAGAAACCAGAATAATAATCCTGCAGGAAAATCGATGGCACTATGCAGCACCATGGGGACAAATACCAGCACCGGCCCTTTCTACACCACACCAGTCTTATCTTTGAATTTCTGCTGATATGCCTCAAATCCAATTGCCTAAAAATGTATATTGAAATTTGGAGCCATTTAGATTAGCTTGTGGATGGAGAGTGACAGCTTCCCTCTCCCAGGGCCCGGGATTATGTGTCAATATAGCCAGGGAGGTTCTTTCATGAGCTTGTTTTTAGATTGAAGTGTCATCCATATTATGAGAGCCTGCTGCTGCGTGTCTGAGTGTCTCAGCAGTGTGTCTGTGTGTGTCTGCCTGTTTGTACAACAGCCAGGCTCTTTCTCTGCTCTCAACCATAATGGAGTCGTCACTCAGATTTGTCAGCGGTGATGTGTTTGGAATTTTGCAATATGAGGAGCGGCGTCTGACAGAGGTCGCAAAGATCATCCCAAAACTGAAAGGTAAAGGTTGAGGGATGCCAAAGTGACATTCACAGTGTAACATGTTAAGGGCCAACTAAAGACAGGAAAGATTGTAACCCTTGTTGGTTCCTGTGTCAAGGTGAAAGATGCATTTTTCACCCCTTTGTTGGTTCTCAATCTGGTCAAAACTGCATTGATGTTTGATCAACAGGTGTTGCAACCGTTACAGCAATGTTAATTTGGAGTCTACTCTCAAATCAAACCCACAGGAGCACTAAATTGATTTGCATTTAGAGATGCACATGAAAAAATCCTTAAACGCTCATGTGCATACCAGAAAAACTCTCAAAAGTTTGTTGCACAGGCTGCATCAATACCCATGACTTACAAGACCTAGTTGCTGCCTCAAATCAATGAATTGGTCCACCATTCCTGTCATCCATCTAACTTTCTGCTTCATATTGACTACTGTTGCCATGGCTCTGCTTGTTGTGCATCCTTCTTCCATTTGGTGAATATGTTTTTTTTTTACCATGAGACTATCCACAGAGTGCATGTTCGGCTGTCCTCAGGGTATCCCCTATGGAAACGATATCTGACAGTGAATATTGAACATGAGTAATATTCATGATTTTAAATCACTGTTGCAGCTATTTTCTGTACCCAGCAGATAAAGTCACTGTCCTCACACCATGGGCAGGTCTGACAAGATAATCTGATGAACCATCAAAACAATCAAGACTCTGCCGACTTTTGTCAAAAAGATGGAATCAGGCACAAGCTCAGCCTGGCTATCTTGTAGTGTGTACTCTGCTGTAGACAGACTCTTTGTTCCTTTGACCAATACATCTATTATTCCCGGTCTCTCATATGATACTTATTTAGGGTGACCATACGTCCTCTTTTACCCGGGCATGTCCTCTTTTTGGGCAGCTGTCTGGGCTGTCCAGCCTTGTCTGGCTTTGTTCGGGGAAGTACATAAAATCCTTCAAATGTTTGCGGTTTTGCACAGAAGTTTTGAGTTTGTGTTACGTGGACTTACTAAGTTAGAAGCACGTAAAAGGCACTTGATCCAACGCGAAAAACTCTTAAAATTAACTTAGTGTGACTCCATGACTCCGCCCCCGTGTAGCTGTGTCCTCTTTTTGGGAGGTCAGAATATGGTCACCCTAGATTACTTTGACCACAACAGAAAGCACAACCAAACAATAACCTCAAACATGACTAATTTTCAGTGGCGGGCCATGCATTTTAAACCTAGGCCTTCAGTGCCGTTCCACTTAGTCCTACCTAAATTCATACACCTCATAATACCATAAATATGACACCATGGCTCCAGAATCCAACAGAATCAAACTTACACATTACATCACCTTAATATAGGCAAGTGGAGCAACACTTAATTTCAGGAGAATGTAAAACCAATAAGCACATATTCACAGTAAAGAGTAGGAAACTAAGATCACAGATGCTGTCCAACACAAAAATTGAAGGCGATTATAAGATATTAGTCAACAAAAGGCCACCAAAAGTACACTATGTGAGCTCAAACAACTTTGTCAAATAAATTGCGCATTGTCACCATTTCATGTTAAGACACCACAGAGATGATAACCAAACAAACTATTCATCGAAAATAAAGTAAACAGATGATTTGCATGCATTTTGGAGAATATGCAACAGCAAACAATTGGACATGATGGCGCAGCTGTGACTGACGAGACTTCAGAAATAAAATGACAAAAAAAAGATATTAAAAATAAAAAGCTTGCACTCACCAAGACGGATCTCCTCCACAGCGCCTGCTTATTTGACTTCTTTCTTTTCTCAAGGAGGCTTCAATGGCTGCTATCTGGAATTTATAGCCAGCTTCCCATGGTGCAGTGCAAAAATATTTCCAAAAAGGTGCAAAAATGTTCAAAATATTAGTTACAAAAAATGCACAAGGCAAGAGTTCCACAATGACTTGAGATTCCTGCTCAAAAAAATTAAAATTATGAGCAGCAAAGCATCAAAAAAAAAAAAAAAAAAAAAAAAAAATCCGTTCAGCAGTTACCATCCTTGCAACCAACTCCACACTCCAAAAGAGGTCCACGTCCAGGCAGCCTTCTTTTAAACCCTTCTAGCCCCTCCCACTGGGCATTATTGATCACATCGTTGAAAAAAAACATTTTATCCATTTTTAAACCATTTTAACCCTCTTTTAACATTCAGACCTTTTCTAAACATTTTATCTAAGTTTTTACATAAATCAATGGAGCATGAATTTTTTCAGATTCAAAGAAAACAACAAGGGATTTTTTTTTTCCGGCATCATTTGACTCATTTTGCCCGCCATACCATCTATTTTACACCCGGAAATATTGCGCTCCGTTTCCTCGTTTGAAACCAGAAGCCGGCATGACGGTGTGAGTGGACGCCTGGGGTCCGTTTCACGTAGGTGGTTCAACAAACTCTGAGTTAAATCCTTAACTCTGAGTTGATCTACTCTGAGTTAGGAAACTCTGAGTTTCCGGTTTCACAACACCTGATTTGAGACGGTTTTAACAACTCCGAGTAGTTTGACCTGGAGTTAAGCACGTGCACGCCAGACATAAACAGCCAGCATCTGTGGAGCGCAGATTCAATGATCAACCAATGGAAACAGGGAGAAGGAGGGGGCAGCAGCAAGCCAACAGCGAATTACAGCACGTTTTTAGAAGAAAGTGCAATACAGCAGCAGCTGCAAAGGAGAGGGAGAGGGCTTGGGAGGAAATCGCTGCTCGCGTCAATGCGTATCTTTAAATCTAGTCTCGTGCCATCACAATGACAGACTGTTGCAGGGAAACTGCTTGAATCATTTTGATCATGTTTTACATTGTCAAGTAAGTATTAAGTGGCAGTTTGATCCCTTAAAAAATGCTCTTTTCACACTCAAAAATGAATTTTACTCTCTTATGATGTTCCGTTAAATGATTAGGAATATTAAACTAACTCTCAGTATGTATATGTACATATATTAAACTAACACACACTACACTCAATATTAGACTTTCACTCAGCAAACAGAAAGAGGGCAGATGCCAGAAAAACGGGTGGTGGCCCAGCAGCCCCACCTTTAACGGAGGCAGAGGAGCTGCCCCCCCCCCCCTCGACGATCGAAACCCCCACCTCGTAGCAGCGATCGTCGGACTGGTGTGCGTGTGTGTGTGTGTGTGTGTGTGTGTGTGTGTGTGTGTGTGTGTGTCTGTGGGGGGGATTTGCGATCGGACCGGCCGCGATCGTCGAACGGGGGGGGGGGGGGGGGGCAGCTCCTCTGCCTCCGTTAAAGGTGGGGCTGCTGGACCACCACCCGTTTTTGTGTTAGTTTAATATTCTTAATCATTTAACGGAACATAATAAGAGAGTAAAATTCAGTTTTGAGTGTGAAAAGAGCATTTTTTAAGGGATCAAACTGCCACTTAATACTTACTTGACAATGTAAAACATGATCAAAATGAGAAAATGCCGATGTCTCACCTGAAACTCTGGGTTTACTGAGTTAAACCTGCTCCCGAGCAGGTTAGGTTCACGGAGTCTGTTACTGTGGTAACTGACCGCGAGGTTGAGTTACCTCTCTTTGTGAAACAGGTTAGAGTTACCCCTCTCTCCCTGGTTTAACTAACCCTCCTTTGTGAAACGGAAAACTCAGAGTTTCCCTGATTTCAGGGTTAACAAACTCGGAGTTTCCATTAAACCTGCTACGTGAAACGGACCCCTGGCGGGTAAGTGGAGAGGTGGATGTCTGTGTAAATGAATGTTTAAGTTAGCTGGTAGAGCCCAAGTGTGCACCCTTGGTAACCCTATCTAACGGAGGAGATAGAAGGAGAAGAGGAGCTGTTTAGAAAGACATTAGCGACGTTGTTTGGGTGGGAGATGTTTGATATGTATATAAGTATGTGTGTGTGTGGCTCCGTGCGCTTCAAGTAGTTTTAGTGACGACGCTGCTTCGTCACACAAACGTTGTCGTCTTTTTGAAACCTATGGACGCCATGTCCTCCACTCTAAAGTGGAGAGAGGGAGCACTCGGCGTGTAATGAGCAATTTTTTTCACAAGAGAATGCAATTTCTGAGTTCATTATTTTATGTTTTGTCTGTGCACTCAATCACATAGGCTTTTTCCGAACTATCAGATTTAATTTTTATTAATATTACACAAACTAACTTTTTTTTTTCTTTAGAACCAGTGATTTTATTCCCTCTGAAATAAATAATTATGTTTTTAGTCATGCTAGATGCATAAAAGTTCAATAAAATAAGCCAAAGAGTCAATTATACAAAATGATTCCCTCATAATGACTTCAGATCTTACCTGAAATATTACCTTGCTTATCTTTATGGGTGTCAACATGGAGATTGTTGTCAGCACATCCATGGTTAACAGCGTTGTACAGGGTTAATCCTCCAGAAATTTCCTCCTTTTCACAGGTTTATATTTTTCTCACAGTTCAGGCTGTAAACCTGACTGACATGTTGCACCAGTTTTCTTTTACACCAGATATTGAAGCCTGCAGCTGAAAATGTTGTGCTGTATTTGACAATAGATGCTACTGTTTCTGCTTTTTTTTATTTTTTGTTTTGCTCAGTCTGACCTACTTTAGTTTTGTCACCAAATTCAGAGGGTAGCAAAGTCTAGTAGAGTCTAAGCTGGTGCTGTACTTTATCTCAGAGGGAGGATCAAGTATTATTTTAACTTTGGTTTAAAGAGCTGGAGACTTAGTGGAAGCTGTGTTGCAGTTTAAACTCATGGTTAGAGAGCTGCTGAGTCTGTGCACGCCCTGCAGCTGATGAAGCCACCAACACACCGTCATATTTCCCGGGTCAGTGGAGCGTTTGGTTTTTGCATCCCTCAGGGTTTCTCTCTCTGGTTCTGTCATATCTGGGTTACAGGTCACTTCATTTTGGGACTTTGTTGTTGTCCACCTTAAGAGGCTGGGTCAGCTGGGAAGGTTCTTGGAGGAAATGTTATTTTGCTTTTCATTACTAGAATGCCCAAATAGCCCAGACACTGCCGTCTTTAGATATCTTATACTTTAATTATAAAAAGAAGTAGTTAGATTTTCTGTTCATGTATTTTTAACTAAGTGGCTTTTTGTTCTTAAGATTTTGTAAAACTTTAAAGTGGTCCCCACTTATTTGCTTCTATGAACCACTCGAGTTTCCTTATCTTCATTCAAACAAAAGATAAGCTCAAAGAACAGCCCTGATGATTTGACAGATTTACACTTTTATTACTAGAAAAGGAGTTTACTTTATCACCATGATCTTTTAGATTACAGTTTTAAGATCTACCTTTTTCTTGGATTACTAAACTTGAAGATGGGGAAACCACAATGTTATAACTCCTCCCAGAGAGAGCCAGGAGCAACCGATAGAGGCTGAGCACCAGCTGAGGTCTAGAAATGTTCAAGTTTCTTACAAACTACAATGCCAAAGGACTAATAAAGACTTTTAATA
Source organism: Xyrichtys novacula (assembly GCA_962446985.1). Taxonomy (NCBI): domain Eukaryota; kingdom Metazoa; phylum Chordata; class Actinopteri; order Labriformes; family Labridae; genus Xyrichtys; species Xyrichtys novacula. The sequence goes on from OY660871.1 coordinate 14,981,668, forward strand.
ACTGTGTAGCATTACTATCTGCTGGAACACCTTCAGAGACAGAAGTTAGATTATGGCAGTGGTTCTCAAATCCAGTCCTCAAGTCCCCCCATCCTGCATGTTTTGGATGTTTCCCTGCTCCAGCACACCTGATTCAAATTATCAGCTCATTATCAAGCTCTGAAATGGCTTAATAATGAGCTGATCATTTGAATCAGGTGTGTTGGAGCAGGGAAACACCCAAAACATGCAGGACAGGGGGCCTCGAAGACTGGACTTGAGAACCACTGGATTATGGTAAGTTTTTTAACCCCAGTTAACAGTTGCAAAACGTTGATTTAACCAGTATCAAACAAGGGAGATGTAATTTTAGTGGATACTTTCTATTAATGCAATGATCAATTCAACAACTTATGCTTGATATAAACCTTCTCATTTCACTGATTAAATAGTTTTGTGAAACTGGTTGCTGTTACTCACAGTTTTGGAAGATTATCTACACACAAACAAAACATGAGTTCTGTTGCTTGGACTCCAGCTGATATGTTTTTCCAAAAGATCATACACAGAAAAGCATCAAAGACTGCAGGAAGGAGGCAGGCTGCCTAAAAAAAGAAGGATGCAGGTGTCAGGGGGTGCCACAGTACGCTTAGTTATTTTATGACCTCTTGTGATAAGTCACAAACTTTGATCATCTGTTTGCCTTGTCATATGTCTTTGAACAAATTCTTCTTTTGAATCTCTAAAGATTTCAACTCTGAAATTTGAACTCATATTTTGCTGTCATGCTCGAAGACTTAACCTTTAATATCAGCTCTATCCTTTTAACTTACTTATATGAATATGATAGATTTAACTGGGACAACCTGGTGCTCTCAGAGACATGAAACTTGACCTGGACTCAAACTTTTGCTCATCTCTGGAAAAGACAGAGGAAGATTGCAGAGACAGTAAAGTCCACTTGACAGAGAATCATCTGTTTGTTCAGTGTTTCCCCCAGAATTTTTTCAGTATCTGTGGCCATGAGGATAGGATGTTGACCTGTATTCATGGGTGTTAAAATGGTTTAAAATTAATTGACCCTGGAATCCTTATAGACAGGATTATACAGGTTTGTATTTTGTCTCAATTTACAGCTTTTGACATTTATCTGAAGAAAATCAAAATAATTAATGTCATAACGCAAACATGTACTCACCTGTTATTTATTTACAAACCAGAGTAGGCCTACTTAACAGCCTACATTCAGCCTGTGAACATTTGATTTTTCTAGGCTTTTTGAAAATAAAACTTCTAGAGCTCTTAGATAGTTGAACTCAGCAGTGTGGGGTCCATTGATGCTCACACGCATGCAGATGACGAGATGCTCTTCTTGTAGCCTGTTCCTCAGGTCAGTCTTCTCCTAGAAATTTTCGCTCTTACTGCTCAAGGAGCTACACTCTTACGTTCACGTTACATTACTCATGCCACTTGCTATATATATTGTGTAGAAGCTTGAACGTCACCTTTCATGTTGATGGAAGAGGGTCTGACGTGTGTGATGCGTTCGTTGATGACTCACAACAAGCTAAAATATGTTGTGTATTCTTGTGCTCACGAGCTGAAATCACGGTGCATTAATATTAATTGATATTAATGATCATGTAGAATTTTAGTAGCAGCGCATGTAATTCAGCAGCGGCGCACGAATGAATGTAGGGGAAACACTGTTGTTATTGTGAGTGCTGTGATATAGAGTTTAAAAAGTAGACAATAAAACAGCACAAAGTGACTGTGGAAATATGAATCATGATGTTGTCGCAGAGAAATAATCATTCTTGTTGCTAATGGTCTGCTTAGCTTTTGCAGCTCATGAATTTCACTTTATTTCAGCTGAAAACTCCCCTCAGGAGCTTCAAGTCGACTAGACTTCTCTTTAGCTTCTCGACACTGTTTCTATTTTCTGTTTGTGTCACACACATAACTGCATATTTAGGCTGCATTACATTACAGCCAATCATAAACACTATCGCACTGATCTGCTGTAGAATTATGTGCTGTTTCTGCTCTGGTGCTTTCATGAAAATAAAGTTTCTAATGCATACATACGGTTCTTTAAAGTGAAGTGAATGCAATGAAGACAGACAAGCCAGTAAACAGAGATTTGAACCATGCAGCAATGAAAACCATTAAAAACCTGCATATTTTTAAAGGAAAGGATATCCAATTATAGTCGCAGTATTCAAGTGCTGATAGGTCGTAGCATTGATGAATGAAGGACACAAAAAAGCACCAAGAACACAGTTTACTCTGTTTTTAAAGGTGTTACAGTAATTTTTTGGCAAGTTTTCATTCGTTTTTGACCTCTTAGAGAGAGCTGCAGGTATGACTTTATTTCAGAGTCCTCTAAATATGGAACTTGAAACTTGCAGCAGAAAGCTAATCCCTCCCAAGGAACATTTAGTCACCTTTAAAACTCTCAATTTGTGCATTCAGGAATGATCTGTACCTGTGCCTGGACTTGGCTGCCGTACAACTCTCTCTGAGTGACCTTCATTGCTACACCAAGGAGTGGCATTAAAGCTGTTAGCTTGCACTCGTTCCATCTCTCTTCCTCTCCAATACACAGATATATTCAGTTTCTAGCAAATGTAAGTGGAGTTGAAGAAAACTAGTACTTAAGAATATTGTGCTACAGTAAAATACTTAGATAAAGCTAATTTTAAAGGGCACTTTAACAAACTTCCAAAGCTCTTATTCATCAAATCAGTCCAGAAAATGACTAATATTGAACAAGTGCACCTCATTTAAACACAAGCTGCA